>CM061049.1:39117756-40395256 GCA_030762985.1 Adelphocoris suturalis
TCCATTCCGAATTTTAGCCTTATATTGTATGCTGAACATTGAAGAAATTAGCTACGAAACTTACACAGCTGATCTAGAGGGCTTCAAAATTTGTAACTCGTTTGTAGATTTTCCACAAAGGAAAAAAATTTAAACCAGCGGAAAAAAAAAGTAATCAAACTAGCAAAAAAAAAAAAAAAAAAAAAATCAGCTTTCTCTTCATTTTAAATTATACTTTCATAGATTCAATAGCAACGGAAATAGTTCGATCTCACTCAGCTGACCTGTGGAGCTCTAGACGTTATGTTTTTAGTCGTCCCAAGGGCGTGCCATTTTGTGATGGATAGTAGAAGTTCCTCCATCTTGATTCTGGAAAATGTTACATCTAAGGGGATGTTACTTGGACTACCAACGTTCAGGACAACCTCTGGGTATAGCAGGTTAATCGCCTCTCACATTTGAAGGGGAACTAATTGTTAACACATGTTACCAACCCCCTCGCCTCCACCCAACCGCTCTATTATTGAATGTCCTGGCGCCCCCTCCCGCTCCACCACCAATAGGCAAAATAGGCATTAACTCCTCAAACTAAAAAAAAAAACTAATACAACTAAACCCCAGCCCTGCCTAATTGGAGCCCACCTTCCACCCCCCCCCCCCCCCCCCTCTACTTCATGAAAGCCCCCAGGAGTGAGATGGATAGTAGTAGCAGCTCCTTCTTGATTCTTGCAAATATTACATCTGAGGGGATGTTACCATGACTACAAGCGTTCAGGACAACTTTGGGTGTAGCAGGTTAATCGTCTCTTGCCTTTGAAGGGGAACTACTCTCTTTCATCGCCTCTCGTTTTTACAATTTCAAATGTTATCTTCTTAGCTTACTAGGTTTTTTTGAAGCAGTTATGCTGAGGTTTCACGAAACTTGGACTAAGTTGCAAATAACGTTACGCGGATGTGTCACAAAGTTTTTCTTTTGATTTTCATGTACAACAAAGGGTACTTTTCCGTTATACCGCCCCCAGTCAATTTGTCTTCAACATGCCCGCCCAATGTTTCTAGGCATTACTTCTATCTTAGATTCTGTTATGTTATGTTTGTATTTCTGAGATGCGAGCTTGCGAGCATCCAGACCGCCAAAGTATACACATCATTCTGACCTACATATCCATCTAATCTGTATTTTTACTAAGGGATGGACTACTTGATGTTATGCAATTTTGAGATGCGAGCTCAACAAAGTACTCAACAAAGCCGTTACTGGGAAAATCAAACTTTTCTAGTTTTCACAGGACAAAAATCGTTCTCGACTCGTTGGAAAGCTGAAAGCGTGCCCTTTTGGAGTTAAATTGCGCCCGTTTTCGCGCACTTAAAAAATCGAGTTGTTAAAAAATTACGTGAAATTCCAATTTACAATAACAAATTGGGGTTACCATTTAAAATATCGAAGTAGTTGTCAATTGTGCACGTTTTGTTGTTTTCGGGATCCTAACAAAAAAATATATATATATATTTTCGTCCCATTAATCTGAGAGGGGGGGGGGGGGGGGGGGGCACGTTTTTGAGGACACCCGGTATTGTGTGGTTTATAAAAAGTTTCCGATACGAGTTTCAGAGCTGAAAAGTTCTTTCTCAACGCCAAATGGTTCGCGAACATTCGTTTAATAGTCGCAAGAAAATACCGTTTGAGAGATCTAATGAATCGCTTAACACCCTCCTGAAAGCCTCACCAAAGAGGCAACGTGCCTTTCCACGCTCCTCGATTCAAAAAGACCGCAAGGTCTTTCGCCTTCCTGCCGCACCCAACCTAATTCGTTCCAAATACCCAAATTCTCTCCTCTAATGAATTAGCGGTTAACCCCAAAGCCCCTCTTCTACCTTGCCGTCAAACAATATAGTTTCACCGAGGGGAAAACGCCCTTGGGTCCTAAGTTGCCGATTAACCCTCTAATTATTCACAGAAGATCCCGAAGTCGGCAGGGTTTCGGGGTTTTGAAGGGAAGAACATCTAGTCAATAAATATTTTATACTAAGATGCGAAAGCCTTTGTGAATAGCAACTAAGGTTCTCCCTTCCTCAATAGGAAGCGGGTGGAGCGAAAATCTTGTGCGGGCTTTCCCCCTCTCCGCCAGCCCCTACCTTTTCAGCCCACATTGCATTGTGAATAATTTATAAGGGAATGTGTGTTGGTATTGAAGGATGAGCCATGTTAATACCGTTTTGTCCCTAAGCCTTCCTCCTACAGTATACTTCCCCCTTTTTCGGCTCTTATGCGTTTTGATATTCTCAGAGTCTCCTGTCGATATTTCACACTTGTGGAACGTTGGTTGTGTTGAAACCATGTGCGAGATTTCTAGTGTTATGATGCTCCGATTGAGTTGTTTACGGTTATGAGTATAATTTGTTATCTTCACATTTGGTACTGTTTAGTTAACGTCGAGATCTACGCTACAGAAGGTAGGTAAGGATTTCTTCCTGCAACATGCAACCCATTTCCTTCTGTATCCCTCCATATGATATAGCATTTTCATCAATGAGTTTAGTACTTTACATTCTACGGAGGAAACACGGTTTTAATCAGCACAGTTTTAGGATCTTGAGAGTCGGTCAGGATGGTGAAATTCAAATCTTCACGCCAACATTTCGATGTATTTAAATATCATTATCAGGTCTCTAACAAGAAGAGTTCCAGAAATATATAACTTCAACAGCTGTAGTATGTTAAATCACATGACAACGAAAAAGAAAAAAGAAGAAAATACATGTAGTATTAGGTGGACCTAATACCTTGGAGAATTAGGTGTATAGTGTGAATGAACTAACAACATGTGCTATACACTAAATTCTCCAAGGCATGTAGTACTATGTACAGATTTTCTTCTTTTTTTTTTTTTTTTTTTTTTTTTTTTCGAATTATGAAATCGCAGCTGTTAAATTTATAGATTTTGGAACTAATCTTGTTATGGTCCTGAAGATTTATAAATACTTATAAATATTTATAGATTTGGATTTTATTACCCTGACCAGATTCTTGAGACCCTACAACAGTACTGATCGTATTGAAACAAGTTTTTGATAGGGTAGCCTCATGAAAGTGAGAGTTAAATATACATACTGATTACTGATCACGCAGTCAGACGTCTGGGAGCGTCGTAGACAGACACACCCACACATACACCCACATACGTGGGAACCAATTTATGCAGACCTATATAAAATTGAGACATGTAGAAACTTCGTCCACAAATAAAATAAATCCTCCTCCATTCCTATTGGCTGAAACTGTACACCGCAGAAGCTACTCGAGCTCATTTATGTAAAGTACTCGAAAAACAATTCGAATCATCACAGAAAGTTTTGTTACTTCAGTATTCGATACTCCTTTTACACAGATTATTGGTCCATAATTATTGTCAAACCACATAAATATAGTAAATTATCAAAGCTCGGCGCATCTTGCCTCCCTTACATGTAACAATAAGTATAAAACTCTAAGAATCGTTCCAGAATGCCTCAAAAAGTATTTTTTGTTGCTAAGTTTTTGGAAAAATTTAATTTTGGAATTTTTGGAGCCATTGCGAGAGCCTAATCTTGTGGAAATATAGGAAAATTGAAAAAAATCGTCATTCGCTCGTGCATTATAACCTCAAAACTGCATGTACCTTACAGTTTAAGTGTGCGTTATTATTTCCTGAAGACGTTATTTTTTTGACAGTTTTTATCGACATTTCACTAAATAGTATTGAAATTTAAGTTCATCTTTCAGAATAATTTAGTGCGTAAATCGGTATGTTCTAGTTTATTTTAATTTACTAACACTTTTTTGATCAGAATCTGCTAAATGTTACAAATCTGATTATTTCAGGCTCTTTATAGTGATTTTATTTATTTATTTATTTATTTTTTTTTTTTTTAAGAACATTCTTTGAAATTTGACAAATTAAATGTGCTGTAAAAGTTATTGCCAATGAACTCATTCTTTTGTTCGGAAAGCTCGATTTGCAGGCGCAAGAATGGAATTTTTAACTTTCAACCCTAGGGGGAGTTATCGTCTGGAAACAAACAAACAAACACACACACACACACACACACACACACACACACACACACACACACACACATATATATATATATATATATATATATATATATATATATATATATATATATATATATATATATATATATATATATATATATGAAAAAGCGTTAAACTCCAGGATTCATTTCAGAGAATCTTAAAACGAATTCGAATTGAGAAATTTTTCAAAAATTTAAATTTTTTATTTTTTGAAACTGTCGATACAGTTTCCTAAAACGAAGTACCATTAGAATTATTCATTGAATCCAGTTTTTGGAAGGTCAATGAGCCTACGCCATTCAATGAACGCCTCGTTCTTGAAAGACGTGAATATTGTTAGAAGACTCCACTTATTCCATAGCATTAACCTATAATTTAGCCGTTAGTGTGAATTACAGTAATCTCACTGGAGTGTATTAGAGTTTGAAGTCAACGAGGGGGTGTTATTGTTTTGATTCAACCTCGATACCGCGACTCCGTCGTTTCACGATTATTATTGAAGTTGTCAAAGTGAGCATTCGGGGACCACTCGCGTGGTATCCCCTCTTTATGTTAATCCGAACGCTAACGCTCTTACGAAACGAGCGGAGGTAAACTACCTAATATGGATGATTTTGACTGTGGATAAAACATCAACCCCCTTCACGGCGGCCCTCGAGCTGATCGATTATTATTATAATGCGCTAATAATGTTACGGAGCGGCGGTGGGGTCTGGGAGTTGAGGTCGAAAGTTTATGATAAGATTATAACACGTCAGTTGGCGTGCGAGCGGGTTGACAGGTCGTGGCCCGGGGCGTGACGTCATCCAACTTTGAGATACCCATCTCAGCTCGCGAAGGCCCTTACGTCGAACTAGTATTAGATTACTCACTACGGAGGTGACATTTCCTCATTAGATAAACAAATTGTTTGACAAACTTGCGTGGATCTTGGTTGCAACTTACTGGATTGGAGTAAGCGCGGTGGAATTCCTCCAGCTAGTGACAGGCAGGGTAGTTGGCATTTTTATTGGACTGATGAAAACGCCCTATAAGTAGGTCATTTTTAAGTTCCTTTCTCTCAGGTCCTACTCAATCTACCGCCTTTATTCTGTTATTATTATTTATTAATATTATTTATTTTTTGTCAAAGTTGTTGTCCTTGAAAATTTAGTCTTAGGGAATTTCTAAATTTTGAGGTTTTGAGGTTCTAAATTCAGAGGTTTTGGAAAAAAAGAGAAACCTCAAATGTGAACTTGAAATGTGAAAAACATTTCATTTTTCTAGTACTTTGGAAACGACATTCGAATAACCCATGGGTGCATTTTTGGCTTCCTCACTGCCGAAAGTAGGGAAGCTTTATGCAATGTGATTAAAGTCGAACCCCCCCCAACAACGAAATTCCCACTTGCTTTTTCCGTTTCAGAGCTCGCTGATCAATTTCGGTTCAGTATCTGTCTGTCTGTGGCAAATCGTTGCCACACCCAAAACTATAACAAAGTTTCAGTCCGATGAAATCGTTAGGGATTTTGCGAGTCAGCTCCTAGACGGTCCCCTATAATTTTCGATTCCATAAAATCAACAGTAATCTATGCGTATGCACAAACGTGAATTTATTGTAACGTATATTTATTATCATCTGTTCGTCCGATTTCTGTCAAACTCGTTAGGTGATTGGGTATATGTTCTAGGAAACTTCCCCATACCACGCATGGTAGAGTAATAACCACTGCGCATAGACGAAACTAATATCGATTGACACAAGCAAAACTCTGAGTCTGATGGAACGATTTTGATGGTTTTCAGTGATTGCGCGGGATAGCTTCTAGACGGTACCCTTAAACTTTCATTGCCGTTTCATAAATAGTAGTATGTGCGCATGCGCAAACGTTAATTTATTATGTCGTCGATTTCTTATCACCCAACGGTTTCGTTCTAACTAGGGGAGTAGATAAATATATGTCCCAGGAAAATTCCCTATGAGTTATATCGCGATTTATGGAGTGAAAACTATAGCGCATGCGGAAATCTACGATTGATCGACACATACAAAACTACGAAACTAATAGACAGATTTTTTTTTTTTTTTAATTTTCAAGGATTGTATGGTTTAGCTCTTAAATGTTCCTTTATAAATTCCATTGACGTTGGAATAATAGTAGTCTGTGCGCAAGCGCTAACGTTAATTTCTGATAACTTTGACTTACCTATCAATCATATCGACTCATACTTTGTTGTTCAACTGATTATATACGTCCATGTTACAATATGTGAGTAAGCTATACTACTCTCCCAACTTGCCAGACATTGTTTACATCTCAATCTTCGCTCGAAATTAGACCTGTTAAATGGGTTTTCAGGAAAAGGGTTTTATTTTATTAAACTCGAAATCATCAACTTCTCCTAATTCAAACTTTTGACAAAATTATCAGAGTTAGCGTTAAATTCTCTATAGGCATGGTGTACTTAAATTCTCAAAACGCACAGTCTGGGTACCTTAACGATAGCTCAAACATAGACAAATTGGAATCAAGAAAGAACGGAATGTTTGCCTCCATCCTAAGGAGAGTTATCGGGTAGAATTGAAGAATGACGAGAACATATTTATATACACACACACACACACACACACACACGGGTATACACTGATCGTTTCAGAATACCTCAAAACGGATTTCCTTGGAGAACATTTTTGAGCCGCTGCAATTGTTTAATTTTTTACAAAAACTTGCTAAAAACCATTACCTTGTTGCGCAGAAATCTGCTACACAATGAGATATTTGTATGCCTACTTGAGAATGACGTTTGGGAATAAAATTTGTCACCGCTATCGGTGCGCTTTCCTTTTTTTGAAATCGTTCGTGCTTCGAAAAAGAAGGATGGTGCTTCGAAATACTGTATGTAAATAAGCCAAAACAAAACATTAAACAACTTTTGACATTATACCAAGCTTGTGTAACCAGTGATTCTGAAGAATGCATGGAGGGGGAAATTGACTATGTGAGACGTAAAGCAATAGCTTCCCAACGTTTGGCGAATGATTTTCGTACGATGAAAAATGACAATGATACATTCCGCGTACCAACGATTTGGCTGTAATCAAGAATCATCAGGAAAATTCGTCATCCTCAAAAATTTAGGCTCTTGCTGATTGTGTGAAAATGCAGATTTGGGCATGTCAAAAATCAATCATTACTGATATATTGGAGAAGAAAAAAACTTTAAAAATACGCTCATTCCTGTATCTTTTCATTTTTCAGGATATGAAGGTCAACTGGGCAACGTCACCAGGACCTCAGCCTAAACAGGACACAAGCAGTGAGTTTCCTATACTATATCCTTTTAATAATTCCTGAATAAAATTATAGACATGTTACAGATTGAAATACTACCACATCTTCTATAGGTACCTTAAGAAGAGTTAAAAAAAAGTTCCAGTCATGTAGCTTGACCGAATGAGCAAGTTTTCGCAAATGATCGTATTATATTTATGCTGAGCTGCTTTGATGTTTAAGCACTTGGTGCGCAGAGAAATGGTTGAATATCAATTTCATTACAGAAAACTAATTTTCTAAACAATAATCTGCCATTCAAATAGAGATTATGCATTTTAGTCATATTTTTCTTGTTTTATAAAAGTTGTCATCACGTAAGTATACTGAAATACATGTATGTACATTTTTCACCATAATTTTGAGCATACATTTTCATGGTATATTTATTTTTGGTTAATTTTCCTTCGAGAATTATTCTGCAACAAAATATAAATTTTTTGGTTGTTGAGCATTTTTGCCATTTTTAGTGATTTTTTCAACATATTTTCCTAAATGTGACCAATTATTGTACTACATGCTGTCCGAAGAACTCAATCATTCTTTAGGGAAGCTTGATTTTTTTATTTCCCGAAAGAACGGATTCTTTATTTTTGTAACTTGGCAAATTCGCTTGATAGTAATGGCAAATGGTTCTTCCCCGTTCAAAATTGACAAAATATACATTTTTCGAATTGGGGAATCGGGAAGGCCGATTGAGGATTACAAGGAAGAGGAGAGAAAATTGAAAACTGGCCAACAGAAAATAGATGTTGACGAATTAGCTTGTTGGGAATTGAGACATTTGAAACCTCGTACAACACATTCCATCCCAAAAAATTGAGGGACCAAAAATTATCCAAGTTAGAAAATTAGGGGATTAGAAAATAGAAGTGGATAGTTGTGACTTCGTTGGACGGAAAATTAGAAGATGAAAAAATTAGTAAGTTTTGAATTAGCAAAGTTAGGATAACGTCTAAAATATCTGGGCCATTCTCACGAAAACGTTGGATCGGAGGTAGATTTTTTCAGATTTAAAAAAACCTTTATTTTCATCCAGTAAAATTTATGCAACTTCCTGATTGTATTTACTTTGAATTTTGATAGTCATCCAAGTTTAAAATCTCATATTTTTGGAAATGGGAATTCGTTTTGAAATTCTTTTAGTTGAACGCTTTTTGACATGTGATTGTAAAGTTTTATCAAAAAGTTCTGGTTCTTTTCGATTAGCGCTCAAACGGAGGGTCGTTGAAACGTCTTGGTGATCTCAGCATTACTCTTTCTGAGTCACCTGGTTATTATGTATTGCTGTAATATTCTCAGTCCTCGAGTTATCCTAATTATTTTCGAAACCTTAGAGGCTAATTTATTTCCTAGTCGACTCACGTTGCTGAACTTTAATGGAGCTCGTTCGAGATACCTCAAAAACAATTACGAGGTTTGAAGGATCTCTAAATAGGTGATGGGGCCTCTGAGGAAAATTTCTTTCCTTTTCGATCTGCCGTTTTACCAAGTTTTTCGTTTTGACATTTTCAGAAAACTTTTCAACGTTCACCTACTATAAACCGTAAAATTGTGGGGTCCTGAACTGTAAAGGTGTGAACCTTTTTGGGAGGCACAATGCGCCAAGTTTTGACCATTAACCAGATCTATAAGGGGCTTAATAATTATTATAGTCCAATGATCTGTGTAGAAGGGCTATCTAATACAGAAATAATAAACCTTTGTGTAATAACTTGCAGCGTTTAATTTTTGTACAGGATTTCCTAAAATACCATTATGATTCTTTCCTATTAGTATAGGTTATGTTACATTACCTATTGGTATAGGTAATGTTTATTTTACTCACCTCTTCATTTATGGGTGAAAACTTGGCAATAATCCGAAATGATATTTGATTGTGGCCGTAGATCCTGTGGCTTCCACGTTACAGATGATTGCCCTCTTTGGGCGCCGTATGGTATATATGTTGTTGTTTTTTATTCTACTTTTCTCGGTCAATAGTGGACCGATTTTGATTAATCATGCAGCACTGCATTCTACTGGTTTTGAAATTTCCCATAGGATTTTTCTTCTGAAATTTTCAAATTCCAAAGTTTTCAAATGTGGATACCATTCAACAATTCTACTTTCAAATTTCGAGGTTTGTGGGACCCAGAGATTCCGAAAAAAGAACGAACGCTGCAAGAATCATGGAAATCAGTCAAATAATGACTGAGAAAAGAATAACTGTTCGGTCGCATTTATCACTACATTCGAGTAACTCACCTTTCTTGCTCTTTTGGTTGAAAAGGTTCCAGTTGGTCTGATTTCGGAGACCTTACGGTGCCCCCTTAGAGAACCTGGGGGTTTTAGGGCGTAGAACCTAATTTTGTTAGCTCTAATACCTTTTAAAGGGTCCCCGAAATGTGTAGCGAAGAAACGCAGTATTTTAGCTCATTTTTAAGGATAGAAAATGTGATAAGAAATTACGTTTCTATCATTGTTCCCTACTACATATTATCTTACTAAGAGATTTACTGCAGTTTTACTGAATTTGTTATTATTCGGACTCCATATTATATCAGGTACCATGAATGCTTGATCATTTTTTCAACAAACACTACCCTCTCAATGAAACCTTTTTAACTCAACAAGAAAATAGGGTGAAATAATAAAGTAGATACCTCTTTATCTTTCCTTGTTATCTCTTCGAAAAATCCCCCCTCCCCTCCCTCCCATCAACCACCGCTCTTGTTTCTCCCTTATTTTACCCCCTAACCGGAGGTTCTCCCCTGGTTTCTTAACCCGCCCCCGTGCAACCTACCCCTTCAGGCCCCTATCCCAGGTTGTTTCACTTCCATGGGAAAAGGGGTCCCTTGTTGCCGGTAACGAAACAGAGCTGATACCTCCGTCTTTCTGCCACTCTCATAGTTACAGAGCTCCCCCGTCTGTAATTACCTCCAAGCTCTCCCTTGTCGCTCCGCCGGCGAACCCCATCTCCAACCTTCTCTACATCTAATGACTTTTTTTCCTCTTTTCCCCCCATGTACGAGAACGTACAATGTATTTTTTTTTTCTCGGACACGCTGGGCCTTTTGTTGGAGCCGGAATATACCGTTTCTTTACGGGTAAACAACAAAAATCTTATCAAGCTTCAATGTTCAATGTTTTCTCTCTCATACCTTGAGAGAAACTATGGCTGTGTCCCTCGTGGTTCCGAGGAAAAAATGGCGCGTCGCACCATGGTCCAGGCGCGGCTAAAACCCCACAAATCCAATGTGAGATTTCAATCTATTTGGTCAAATTTCCAGTTTGGAAAAAGGATGTAGAATTCATTAATCGGAGAAAAATCAAAGTAATATACATAAAAATAGGTGTAAAACTCAAAAAGAGTTCGCTCTACATACACAATTCAATTTTCTACATACACAATTCAATTTATATTTAAAGCACTTACTGACTCCCCGATTTTTTTTTCCTGACTTTTTTCTACTTGGTTCAGTACCCTTAGCATTGACATTCATGTCGGGTAAGATAGCAGATACATTATTCCCTCGCTGTATCATTCACTATTTATCGATTTTCCCACTTATTTGGCAGTTTTTTTAAACGCTCCGGTATCCGCTAAGCTCCGGCTCAAAAAAAAAAAATGATGCCCTCTGAACGTTCGAAACAGCTTTTCTACAGCCAATCAGTGAGAAGTATTTGTTTTTGCATATTATTGTTGTTGACAAGACCATGAAATCCTATCTAATAAGTAGATATGGTAGTAGACCCCATGTGTGACACATGATTTTGCACTGTATTTCAATGTTGAATTGCATGCAATTTGTTTGAGATCTCATGCATAAACCAATTTTAAAAAACTGCAATTTTTCTGAAACATGATCTTAACTCGGGGTAATTTTGCATTAAAATGTAATTTTATCCCATAAATTCTGCTGTAGCAATAGCATTGACCAATCAATCAAAAAGCTACTAAAGTAGCAAAAATGTCAGTCATGCAAAATGGCTTAAGGAGGGCATTTTTTCAGAAAACGTAAGGAAAGTATATATTGATGCCGGAAAAGCGTGCTGAGGGTAGTTGCAATGAATTCAGCACACTAAAAACATATTTCACGAAACCCTCACAAGCCTATGTAACTGAAAACCTCAAAATTCACTAACCGTATGTAATTATGATCAGAACATGGCGCATCGTACCTCCTAAAAGGGTTAACACCTTTGCAGTTCCATGACTTCGCAATTTTACGCTTCACAGTAAATTAATGAAGAAAAGGTCGATTGGTAAAGAAAGAGTATAGGTACAGAGGCTGCTCTACCGATCAGTGCGCCTCCATACCTCGTAATTGTTTCCGAGGAGTCCCAAAGGAGGTCTATCCACATAATAGCAGCGAGATTCGATTAAGAAAGAAATTAGCCTCAGAGGTTCTGAAGGTGATCTGAGTCCCTCCATACTTTATAATTATATTCCAGATCTCCAAAAAAGAGCTGCATTTCAGGTTTCAGTATCATAAAATCTCCATAATATCCTGTTGTTAGGTAAATAGTGAGCTTTCAAACGATCGGGGAACGATTTTCGTACGATGATAAATGCCTAAGATACAGTTCCGTAGCAACGATTTGTTTGTAAGCGATAATCATCAGCAAATAGGTGCGTAACGCACTACATGTCACGTAAAGGTAACTGTGTTTAATTTTTGACCGGGTTATGATGGTAAGAACATGTTCAATGTTGAAAGGCTGCTATTTTGTATGTGCCTTCCATAAAACTAGAATGTGAATTATGTATTTATTCGACCTTATTCAACATTTTATAATAGCTAGATATTAAAAATAAACGTTCGTATTAAATTCAACCAAAAATTTTAATTTCATGCGTCAAACTAAATATTAAGCTATGAAATAAAAAACAAACGGAATGTATCTGTCATTATTTGATGGTTCGAGATCGTGGAATTCTCTCAATTGCAATGGATGATCAGAGAAGACATCGGAAATGCCCAAGCTTCCAGGACGGGGGAATAATATTCTTACTACTGATGCTTAAATGTTCACTTATTACCATACCAAAATTACAGCTGAATTCGAATTATAAATCACAGTTATTCCTGGCAATATTTGGAGCGAGCCAAAGGGCTACAGCATGATTCGATGCGTTTTGAATGTTCGGGAAATTCCGATGTGCTTGGCTTGGTATTAGCTCATTGATGCTTACAACATACGCATGTCTTTGTCCCCTTTGAGTGAGTGAAATACCGGCTGAAGCATCTGAGAATTGCAGGGCCGTGATTTGCGGACCGGCCGACTTGATATGCCGCCTGTGTTACACGCCTGATATACTTACTGCTCGACGTAAAGAGCCGTAATTTGTTGGAGAGGAGAGATAAGTATGCAAAACCCGCAATACTAGTATGTCTTGCGGGCTATGTAAACCTTGTGCGCCGTGTGAAGTTTCACTCGCGGTCCTAACTCCTTCAGCGCTGCAATGACAACCTTATCCAACCAAACAACAATAAGTACCATTCACAAGCCAATACAACCAACAACCACTATCAAAACCATAGATCATATGTATAATATAGATGCAGAAGAGAAATTTGACAGAATCTTCGCTAACTCTCGACTAAACCTAAAGTCCCATTAGGTAAATCCGAAAGCGTGAAGAGCAGGATTGATCGCAATGGAAGTTATACGTTAATTTGATATCAACCTCTTACTTTACTAATTTTTGGTTTTTACACTTTAGCTTACTAGTTTCACCCCTAAAAACACATAAGATGTATCATACCAAAAAATGAACTCAAATTTGCGAGTTAAAGTGTAAAACTTGGTTATCAAGGCGTTGGAGGGATATGGAAGTGGTGCCATTCGATTCATTTTCAAAATAAGCAAAAAAAGCAACAAAAAAACCCGACTGCGAACTCATGTTTTTATTGAAAGTCGATTTCAAGAATACTTTCGATTTCTTTGAAAACCCCATGTTTTTCCACCTTAAAATGTAGTTTTTTTTCCCAAATAAGCATAGTAAAATTAAAATTTACCACGCCGTTGAAAAGGTAAAAATTTGGCAAAGTTGTTATTGTTCTTGCATCTTGAAAAATATTTATTCCCGTAGTTCAATTTTTGATTTAAAAACTCTAGGTTTCCCAAATTAGGTGAAAGTCGCTTTTCAGAGGGCTTTTTCAAGTCTCAAACCTTAGTTCTTAAAAACGTCAGATACTCGTATATATCCAATATTAGATGTAATGTTCTTTTCAACGATATCCTCGAATTTTGATGTACACAAAATAAGGAAGTTATGTTCGTTTTAGTGACAAAAGGTCAAAAACACGAAGAACATCTGAAAAATTAAATAACTCGATAACGTTTAAAAAAAATCTATCTGACGACATTTCGATCAGAAATGAGCTCCAAAATTAACCCCTACAGTTTGGCAGACCTGTTTTGATAACACCCTGTATAATGTCAAATGGTTTTATTGAATTGATTATAGTTTTGTTATGTAATATAGCTACGTTATGGCTCAGTTATAACATCATCTGAACTGGTTTATAGTATGTGCCCAGTGTTTATAGAATCCTAATGGACGGACGGGTCTCGAGAACCTCGGTTAGACACGGAAACCCGATCCAGACGTTTCTGGGAGAAGGCGAAACCCCGAGACGACTTGATCAACAAGTAACGGTAACAGTCTGAAAGGGAAAACGGCCTCAGGTCATAATCAACTGAACATCCTGGCGATTGTTGGGGGCCTTTCCGCCCCAGTCCCTCGGACTCCTCGTCCCTCTCACTCCGGACTAAACTCCGGTTAGCTTAAACCCCCTCACGCTCTTCAATTCGGTTTGGTAACTTGCGGTAGTTAACACAAACACTAATTAAGCGGGATACCAGAGGGGTTTCGGACAGAGCAGCGTAAAACGGTCTGGAATTCCACTTTCGGAAATGTTTGCCCCCTTAAGAGTGGCGGTAAGAGCTCGAATTGAACATGACTGGTACACCCGCTCATTTCATTAAAGGAACATGTCTGCTACATCGGTTCATTTCATTTCAGAACCATGTTTCTTGCATTCAATATCAAAACTTTCTCTCAAAGTGCTCCGTGTTTTCAAAACGTTTAATTTCTTCTAACAGGAGTTTTGACGGTTATCCAGCGTGAGACATCACATTTAATTACCTATCTTTTGAACACAGACGGGTACTATGCATGTTGAATTTACTGGAAAATTTCGAAATTATCGAATTGACAGGTCTGGTGAACGTTTAAATAAGGATATCCCTCAGTTTATTGCATCATTGATTGATCCATTTCTCTGAAGTTTGGAACAACTATCCCCTTGTTAAAACTCGATTGAGTAGTTCTTTCCCGTCACCTCGTCCGATTAGCTTTCCCTTCGCTCTGTACACACTTAATTGGTTTTACCTCATGCCCTTTCTTTTCTCTCGACTATTGGGAATCAATCTCCCTTCACATGTTACTATATAACTTGTATCCTTTTTAGAGAAGTTATGTTCAGTTATAATTGTTTGTTTCTGATGATGACATAACTGTCTAAATCGATCTAACATTGCACCTCTTTATTTTCGTGGAATTAGACAACGTTCTTCTAACTTCAATTTTCTATCGGCGAATATAGCACACTCAGGTGATTAGGGTAGACCTTGTAATTCCATTTTTCTCTCGATATACTGGGCAAGCTCCGTATTCAATTTAGAATTCCTAGGGTGAACAGCAGAGATTCCTGCCTACTCAGCTTATCATAATTAATCCCGTACAATCATTATTCTCTTGATGTCTTCTAGAGGCTCCCTATCAAATTTCAACTCCCAATGTCCTAGCCATGAATATTCTAGGACACTTCTCTTTTGCGCTCATGCAGGAAGTGTTATCGCACACTGTTGATCCCTTAGCTATGTAAATTCAACATAATGAGAGTGTTCTTGAAGTATCCTTACAGCTTTTCCTTGTTGAAATAGTCGTTTCCGAAATGAAAAATATCCTAATTCAATCCTTTTAGTAAAATACAGATTAGTTGAACAAAATAGATGCTTGCTTGTCCTGTGAAGGCATAATGGCGAAATGATGAGCTGTCGGGGTGTCATTGTAGAAAGATCGAATCTTTTTTCATTATACTCAAACAGTCCCCCAAGCGAGAGCTCCTGTCATCATCACTTGGTAACTTCAAACGCACGAGAAATAATAATATAAATGAAGACAAATAACGCACAAGAATAATAAGTAATAGCGCACAAGAATTTCCGGGAAACTGTGATGAGGTGTTTCGGCAACAAACATGGATCCGAATTTACCCGCGTAAACGGCCGAGATATCGAGCGTTGAACGCTGAACGCGTAAAACGGAAATCAATTTGAAATTTCTGTTGTAAAATCTAACATTGAACGATATCTGTTCAATAGTCGAACCGGTTCATAACGTTGGAGATAGCGGTGCTTAGTGTAGGCAATTGAGTTTGGCTGAGTGATACCTATGATCTTATGTTTTTAGGAAAACTGAGCTAGGTACAGTTTGGCGGAGCAATAACACGGTTCACATTATTTGGAAGATTACTTTCTAATGGTTCGACGAAGCGATATCACAATGCCCTCTAATTGGAAGAATGAAGGTAGGCAATTGGATTGGCAAAATGATTAGGAAGAGTAAGCTTGGACGAATGAATTGTCGCTCAGGTTCAGCAGCTCCTTATATACACAAAGAAGACCTTCGCTTGACGCATATGCCGATGGTTGGTCTATACAGTAAAATACCTAGACATATACATGTCATTTGTTTAGAGGGGAAAATTGTGGCGTTTTCTGTGTTTATTTTCCTTCGTTACGAAGTATTTTCAGATATGAGAAACCCACAGCCGGCGTTTGTTTTTCGGAATGAAATGCAAGCAGATGTCTGGATCCTTCCTGATCAACGCTCTGTTGACACAGCCTTCCCAGATATTTCCTGGGCCGGCTCTTGCAGAGAGGAAGAAAACAGCTTTGTCGAATTTAAGCACATTACCCAAGCTTGGGTATTTTGCCCTGGGGGGAGCCTCTTTCATGAGGAGAAACCGCTTCCGGCTCTCGAAATCCCGGCCTGATGTTACATCGTCATTGAATGACGGTTGAAGCGAGGATGAAGTTTTCCTTTTCTCATTGAAAAGATGTCTCTGATACGTAGATTAAACTTCGAAGCGACATCGAAACAAAGGCAGTGGAATCGCACTTTTTGGGAAATTATCCAAGCTTTGAGAGAGTTAGAGATTACCGTGGGAAGGGATGCTGTAGAACCTCCGTCAAGGATTACGAAATACTTGGATTTCATCCGTTTCATAGTGAGACTACTTTGAAAAGTCCCATCATCTACCGGGATGGTCCATAAACAAATTTAATCAAGTGAATGCGTGGAAATGGAAATCAGCGGTTTAATAAACATTATCAATTACAAAGGAGGTTCAAAACTAGAAACGTCTGAAAATTTGGGCATTGTACATAACATCTACACACTTTCCGAAAATGTTTATATAAATTATGCTTGGTACAAATAACAATTTTCAGACTGATAAGAACACACGAAGATGACTGAGTAGAAACACAGCCTGAAGTGGATTGTACGTTCCAACGTACTTAGAAACTACCTTCTCTTCGGCAAACATGAAATTAGTTGTACCTATCGTACAACTTCAAACTTCAAATTCGTTCGGGAATTTGAATGGAAACTGTTGTATATATTATGATCGCTATTATAATTTCATTTGCGTAAGCAAAAAACTATTATTTATTGAAAAGCTAAACTAAGTAATATGGGCAACCCACTTTTCTTAAAATAAGTTTGACGCCCTGATGCAACATCATAAAATTTTATGTTAGAAGTAATTTCCTAAAATACAACCTTCACATAAATTTCAGCACTATAGACATATATATATTCAAGCAATATTTTCCATGTTCAAGACATCAAACTCATTATAATTGGAGTGTAGTAGGTACATATTAGGGAATAATAATTCCTGGCTTTCCTCGTTCAGCAATATTCACAGGCACTTGGCACCAATTGATAGGAACCCAGCAAATTTTTGAATTTTTAATTGGGAATTCAGTTCAAGAAAGTGATAAGTCAGATTAGGATGGGGGGTGCAAAATGGTATCCCGTTTATGTTGAGGGGCTGAAGGCGTCGTTTGACATATCCGAGGAATGCCCGATATGCATTTCTGGTAACGGTAACTCGTTGCTCCACTTTTTGGGTGCCTGTCAGGGGTCACATAACTCCAGATTCAAGTTTTTCAAAAATGAATTTCTTTCACTTAACATTGTTGATATTTTGGAAGTAGGCAACTACTAAAGGGGAAGCTTTTTCCGTATGTTGAAGCTATTTGTAAAGGCTAGTGTGAATACTTTGGCTTAATGTATATCGTTTCAGTTATTCTAATCGCTAGAAAAAGTTGCTAGAAATAAGGTTTATGCTACCTTGATCATATTTAGTATTAATTCCCGTATTTCTCTTGATGTTTTTGTTTCTAATATTTAAGTAAATCTTTCAATTTGATCTGCCAGCAGTGTTTTCCTTTTACTTTTTTAAATTCAGTACCTATTTATTATAACAGGTAAATAATAGGCTAACTATTCATTGTAATGATCATATGATTAATACAAGTAAACACAAACTATACTATAATCTATGTCTTAAGCTGACTAGGGGTGAGGCTTATTTAGATGAAATTTACATTCACCTCTTCAGACCAAATGTAGGTTTATTACTTCTTCTGACCTGACTAAAATTCCAGGATTGAATTGATTATGAAGTAATCCTGAATTAATTATTAATCTATTCAAACTGTTCTTAGAACGATATACAGAGTTTCTGTCAGGGTCCGTATGCCGTTTAATTACTCATATTCTCGATACGAATTGTTTCTTCTTCAGGAAGGGCGCTCAACGCTGAATCTTGAAACGTCATGTTTTCATTGTTCATCAACATCTTTTTTTAAAGGGAAGGGAAGGGAAGGGGGCTCTAACGGTTAATTACACACTTTTTCCCCTTAACGAATAATTAGTGACGAGGTTTGTTTCAGAAAGAGGACTCGAAAAAAAAGATGCTCTCCCCGGTCTTTAATTATTTCTTATTTGCGAAATCTCTAGGTGGGAAACGGGGTAGGTAGGAACTACCCCCCTCGAAAACCCTTTTATTATTCAACATTAAAAGGATAAGAGGTGTGGATGAGAGGTGAGGGGAGGGGGGGGGGGTTAGTGTTAGGGACGGCAAAGGAGGGGTGGAAACTTCCTGTTGTCGTAAGATGCCTCTTAACCTTCTACGGCCCCTCGTCCCCGCTAACTTCTTCTGCCTCCCCTCCCTCCTACCCCCGTGGGTTGAATTATTGAGTGGTCCTCCGTTCCCGTATCGTCCTTAAGCCCCACACTCCCGGGAAAACGGGATAGCGAAGGGGCGAGGGGGCATAGCCCCCTCCTAACGAGCTGTAATTAAACGCCAACCTGTCTCACACCGGAGATTATGTCGGAAGCCCAGGGCGTGGGTAGAGTAAGCGGGACGTAGTTTCCGAACGAAAATCTAATGGAGTACCTTTTACTTATTCAAAAGCGAGTTTTTACTTTTTTTTCGGGGAGCCCCTCCTTCGCCTTGCAGCCTCGGCGAAGGAGCAAGAAAACTTTAGAGCCTTCCGGACAGCTAAACCTAAAGGATGCCTCCCTTTTATTCTATCTTCCTCCTCCAAAGGTGAGAGGAACTTACCATTTTTTTCTGTATTATTTTATACCGTTCTCTCTCTTCTACGCTTCAAGGATCATCAACTTCTAAGACGCTCCATTAGCATTTCTAAAACGGATAAGGATGGAAAAAAGAGTCTTTTTAACCTTTAATCTTGCCTACTGTAATAAACATATTTCGTCACTATACATAATATACAATAATACGCATAGGAGGGGACAGTATTTGACAAATTCTTTATCACGGTGTTCCTCCAACTATTTGGCTCTATATTGAAATAAAAACCAGACTTTGAGTTTTGGGGCTCTTAGCATGGTTTAAAGGTTGGTGAGTATGCCTCAAGAGCCTTTGTCCAAAACTCTTAGTTAGACAGTATTTTTACGTCTATCAATAGTAGTATCACGCTCAATACTAGTTGTAAAAAGTGGGTCAATTCAGTCATATTTTTGCGAAAAGGGAAAACTCAAACATTACCTACTGGAAATATGATGATTTTTACTATATGGAATGGAAAACTAAAATCAGCGTTACTGCTCCCTCCTAGTTTTACCAAACTAGGAAACAAGATTAATCTTAAGTAATAGGAAGGAGTTAATAAAATATGTAATAAAGGAGAATCAGATGTTGTACTTGTGATATTTCATATTTCAATAAAACCAGTAATTGCTGAAACGTTTGGATTTCAATAAAAGTTATACAACCGCCAAATGCAATCATAAAGCATGCATGATAAGGGTAAAATACGGTCAAATGATAGTAGCATCTATTTGATTCTGCGAGAAATTATGGATCTTACTACTTTTGATCTGGAAGGGGAACATTAAAGTGGATTTTTCGTTGAATCTGACTGGTATTGAAGTAAAAACTTCAAACTGCAATGAGCGCAAAAACATACGAAATTCATAGCAAAAATATTTGCATTTTTTGGCGCTAGCTCTGACCGCCATCTGACAAGGTAGTGATGGGCCAATGAAGTATTGGAAGCGTATTGGATTCGGAAGATTTTCATCTTCTACGTTTGAATTGATCGTTGCAGTATAACAGGAAATAACCATCTGTAACCCTCCTGGCCCGTTTCGATCACACAACGGAAAGACGGAGCTTAAACGAAAGGAAAAGAAGAACGACGGAAGAAACCCTAGTGGAAGAAATGAGGGTACAGATGGCCGAAAAGCACATCCGCCCTTGTGCAGAAAAAGAAGTTATAGAAAATAAAACGGACATCCAGGACGCTGGGATCTATATCACTGCGAAATAACTTTTCGGAGGTTTTATATGTGCAAGCTCGGAAAATTGGGCTTCACTCTTGACATTGGCACTTGGGTTTCCATAGATGGGTCACTAAAAACACCAGATGGAAAAAATAAAATGTAGCGTTAGATAAATTTCGTGGGTGGAACTTCGCAAGAGCTGAGCAATTCATTTAGTACTTTCCCATCTAGGTTTAGGTAGGAACTAATTTCAGTGTCATTCAATATTTTTCATTGATCTTGAAAAAACATCTAAAAACCCTTTTCCCTAAATTTTATCGGATTTGTTTTAGGATTTGAAATGAGTAAATGTCTGAGTTTTCCAGTTATAAGACCCAAAATAATATTAGTTGAGCTGGAATAATGCAGAAGAAATGCGTATGGTACCTATACTTTTCAAGATATGTGAAATCCAGAAATCGAATTACAAAAAAAAATAATCATAATAATAAAAAATAAAAAATAAATATTAAAAAATAAATTAATGATAAAATCTGTCCGTCAGCCGTCCAGCGTTCATAGTTTTTCTCCAAAACTGCAGGAGGACAGTGTATTCAATTCAGGTTATTAATATTTTTGGGATGTAGATGATCCGAGAAGCTGGGAATCAATTTTTAGCAACCCTAAAGAGTAGCAATTGAGGGCTGAACTATTCTGAAATCGAGGACCACAAAAAGTTTCAAGGTGACAGTAGGTAATGATGTTTTGGTTGTCATTGATAGTTATCGATCCGCAAGAAACAACTCGTGAGACAATCCGTTCTCTCTCCCTAAGGGCTAGAACTTAAAAGAAATGAAGAAGCCCTTGGATTTCACTACTTACTAATAAAGCATCTAATCTTTGGTACCTGAGCACGGGATGAGAGGAAGGATGGAGGATTTTACTGACATTGTGAGAGATACGAAAGCTTTGCAGAACAAAAACAATTTCATTTCGCAACTCCCAACTCCCTAACAACCCAGTTCGGTCATACAAACCAGAGAGGGTGGATGTCGACGAAACCTTTCTTTCAATAAGTGATAAATCCTGGATCAGAAAACTTTTAAAACACTCGGAATCTCTGGGTGATGCGGTCGTGTCTGATCTTCTTTGGTATAGGATGAACTGTTCCACATTGGGGGGATACAACATTGGCCAGAAAGTAGAAAGCGACAGGCACACCTGGTTACTTTTGAAAACAAATGTATTGGGGCTTCATCGTAAATCACAATACCCTGGAACACCGCTTGCACAGACATGATCGTGAAGAGGTATAATAGGATAGTTCCAGAAACTATCTTTCAGATTGCCTCCGAATCCACCAAATGGGAAAACTCCTGGCTAATAGAAGCGATGTAACAAAAGCGACAAAGAAAAGCCGAACTAGCGGCCGCACGGTGGAGTTTTCCACTGGAAGTGCCGAAGTAATGAAGATGCGCCCGACCCTTCTGCGCATTTGCATAAGAAGGCAGTTGGGATTGTTGAATCCAGGACGTGGAGCAGGTGGTCATTCGTGAAGAGCGCACTTTGCGAGAAAAAATCCCAGCAGCTCGCCCAGAAGCGATGCGAAGGGGGTAGAAAGGACGTTAAAAATGGGCCCAAACGGTTAGTACCAAAGGCAAAAACTGTCTCGTACCGGGGGATGGGGCTTAAAACCCTCCCGGTCGTTTTCCAGGGCTTTTTCTATATGACCCGGGGACGCATCTGCATTCGGAGTTCCCATAGTGTTGTTTTTTCTTTCCCTTGTTTTGTAAATACGAGGAAAAACGGCGAAGTCTGAAGAGGGGGTGTTTTTTTTCTAAGCCGCACAATGCACTTTTGCAAGTGTGGGTGGCTTTGAATTGAGAATGGCATGAAGGGTATAGCCTGGGTAATGGAAGCTTTCATTGAGACAGAATTGACATTCGGATTGAACAGTATCGCATATACCTAGTTGACAATTACTCTAACAATTTATCATGGAGCCGAAGTTTCATAAACGTATGCCCGTGCATTTATTTGTTCATCTCGTGGCCCTTTATTGCCGAAAATGACCACATAAACTGTTTTGAGTTGGTAGGTACCTAACTTATTTATGACAAACAAAATTAAGTGATCCAAAAATGATCCTGTCTTCACCTCGTCACTACATAAAACTTTATGGCGTTTGAATCAAAATCCATTTCATCGCCAGATGGAGGTGAGGGGGAGGGGGGGGGCAACGATTAATTTATTCATATTTATTTATTTTGTATGCTACCTTTCTGTGCGTTGTTGCATGGATTATTCAGCGTTTATTAGTTCATTTAGTATCTGGGCAAGTCCAACACAATAGGAATATGATTATAACTACGAAAAAAGCATCCATATGAAGGTAACAACGTAAATTAATGGAAAAAGAACAATATTTTCAAAGATAACTTGTAGATGTAAATCACAAAAGAGGTCGCTTTTAAACAACCCTCTGCATCGGGTTCATCGTTCAACGTGTAACTGCTATATAGCGGAGAACAATATCCAATTCCATGCACAGATCATAATATTTCGATTCACAGTTCGAAGCATTCTGTACAAATGTCTACAAATGATAAAACTTACTGATCGGTTGGGGAGGAAGTTAACAAACAAAAAAACTGTGGTGTATACTCACGAAAGGGTTCATGAAGCAGTTGGAATTTGGATTCCCATAACCAGTGACCTGTACATGTACAGTGTAGTAGTATATTTGACATGGTTTACAAAGAATGTACTAATGTGGTGGATGGATTTTTCAAGCTGACATCACTTTCATTCAATCAAAATACAATTCTGGAAAATATAATATAAATAGATTAATTTATGTGTATCATTACATTTAGGTGACGTTGCATCGGACGACTTTCAGTGTCAAAGCATCAAAACTCTTAAAGGTAGAGGAAAGTGCCAGAGTTTGCTCAGTGCGATGTTAGCCCTGAGAACGACCGTTGACCTTGGTTCTGGTTCGTGGAGGTGTTCTTATGTGAGACTTACAAAGAATCGCTTAGTACTAGTTTTCATAAAATAGGTACTGCAACCAACAGAGGGTGGTGTGGGCACTTTGAACAGGATTTCAAAGGGAGTTCTTTCCATGAAACTAAGATCCCAGGTTCATGGACGGAAAAATGACTAGTTTACCAGCTACAATACCATAATATATATAACCTAATGAGAGTAAGGGTACAACGCTTATTTATTTGGACAGTTCAGATTTACTCGAAAGCCGTTTTTATGAAGTCTTGTGGTAAAGGATACATGGTAGATTTTGTAGAATCCAGTTATTTAAAAATTTGTTATTCTGAATAGAACGGTATGCATGACCGGATCTCAAACGACTTCAATATTCATCTTTGATGGTTAGGTAGACTAAATGACAAGCTTGACCAGCCATTAACTTTGGTGCATATAAGTCTATCAGCAGACGGGTACAGCAAGCCACATTTTTTTCTAGATATGTCTGCTCCGTTTTGATACCGCTCCTGCCTCTTTGGTAAAAGTTGATTTACTGATCAGCTTCCATCCTACAAAACCAGTAGGGGTTGCTCTGTTAGTAGCTCCAGCATCATACTCCTCTTATTGTGGAGGGGGAACGGACCTTAGGCACACCCCAAGAGAATGTGAGCAGAGGGTGACGGTAACGTTAGACGCGAGTTATCTTAGACACACGGATCGAAGAAAAATCAGGAGGCACCTTAAACACAAAGACTCAAAATATTGATATCATGTGATTCCCCTAGCTCGGTCCCCGCCTGCCAAATGAGTCGAAACATTGAACCAAAACATAAGCTCAGTTATTGTGCATGAGGCTCGAGTAAACGAAACGGTGTGTTAATTCACGAGGGTTACACATTTGTTTTTTCAAAGAATGATAAAGTGTGGAAAACATCGGTGGCTTCGTTCGAGGAGTAGAAAACACGCGTGTAAGACTAATTTGAGAAAACAACGACTGAAAGGATGAAGTCAGCAAAGTTCCATTGTATTCGTAACTTTCAGTGCCAAGTGAAGTCAATACTAAGTCTGTACGTGGGAAAGGAAATTTGTGTTTGGTGTGTCTAACGCCAAACTCAATTCCTGGAAACTGGTGTGTCTAACGTAACTTGTATGTCCAACGGCACAAACTCATGTTTCACGAGACCGTCTGTCCAACGTAACTCCAATCCCTCAATCCTTGCTCTTGTTCATTGGTTTGCTGAGAACTCGCCGTCTTCGAGATTTACTTCTATTCGTCAAATTTTGCTTCCTTCCTTTACCTATGATATTCCCATTATGATTTGATAATACTCCATTCATAGCATCTTACCACATCTTAGACTTTGATGCTGCTGAATGTATTTCACCTTAATTTCATTTAGTTTTCAATTTTTTTAATTTGCTCATTATAAATAAACAATACCAACCTCTGGCCCCAAACCTTTCTATGTGACTCTGAATATCCATGGATTTATTATGAATAACACCAACGGGACCTATTATTGTTTGATAAGTTCTGGTGAAGTAGTATTTTGCATCTAAGTTTCGCCACCGGTTTCGCCATTCTTGAGAATTAAAGTCATTCTCCCCGTTGAGTACAACCGAATTATTTAGAATGTATATATTTCTTTCCATTTCACTAAGTTCATTCGTCATCTACATATTTCATAAGTACTTAACCCAATTATAAGTACATCTGAAAATCAAAAGCAAGCAAATTTGTGATTCCAACGGATTAACAAAGTACTTGCTGAGTTGAAACCAAGTACGCTCGTTTGAATAATCAAAAATACGAAAATGATTTATTCACGTGGACCCTTTCTAAGCATCAAGCGAGTTTTCAATGCCTCTTCCATCACCCTCCTTGCTCCATTCAGCTGTAGTTGCCCATTACCGAATCATCAACTCCGAAAAATGTTTTACGAAAAAAGCTCCAAAACTCATATAATATTTCATTTCTCGATAAATTTTAACGAGATGTATACCTCCCAGAGTCTGACGAATGAAAGATTCTCATTTTAACATTTTCATCAGAACATAAACAGTATTAAAAATGAACACTCTTCCACCGGTCTGAAGTTTCATCAATTTGCTCCCCGTGAATAGCATTGAATTAATTAGAACAGCCCCTCCTCTGTATTTGGTTTAGTAAAATGGTGTTTAACTTGGCCTTGTCACAACATTAATTTGCACAGTGATCAACATTGTTGAAAAGCTGACTCGGAAGCTGTTTTAATTATTAACTGTGCGCAAAAATGAAGTTCTGAGTGTTCTACATAATGGATTTCAGAGTTGTCTGAATTTATGTAACGTTTACCATTTTAAAGTTTAAATATCATATAATAATGTTGTACTGTTCAATGGATTGGCTAGCTAATTCCTCATTTTCAATACATCGGAAAACTAGTCCCGTATTTGCAGCGACTGGGGAACAAATTTTGGGTTTTGATCAAAAGATCATATATTGATTGTATTTCTGATATTAAAACGTCGTCAAAGTTGGGTGGCCAGTATAGTAACCTCTCATAATGTAACATGGTCATATAGAATTAGTTAAAGAACAAAGGGAGAGTCGATGTGATTGAGAAGCCGACGTCATAAGAATATTAGTATTATTTCTACGGAAATGAAATTTACAGGGAAACTTCTAGCTGCTCAACTGTACAATCCTTCAAAATTTCATAAAAATCGGTCCATTTGTCTTGGATTTTGGTCTGTGTCGATCAATTTAACTTTTGCGCATACGTTATAGTTATGACTTCACCATTCGCGATATGATTCATCGGAATCTTCCTGGAACATTTACCCATCTACTACCCGGGAAATCGGACCAATAGATGACAAGAAATCGGAGTGATAATGAAATATTGTTAGCGCATTCGCTGACGGCAATGAATAATATAGGGGACCGTCTAGAAGCTGTCCCCGAAAATCCCTGATAATGTTATCAAAATCCTTCCATTACTCGGGGTTTCGCGTGTATCAATCGATATTATTTTTGGGGATGCACAATGGTTATTAATCTAAAAATTGCGATAAAAATAACAGGGCATTTTATTAGAATATATACCCAATTTCCTCTGAGTTGGAACGAAACCGGACCAACAGAGGTCCAAGATACATGAACTCTTGCAGGCTGGGAAGTTATGTTCTCCGACCTGCAGTGAGACTCTCTGAGGGTGGCGGTCTTCGGGTGGAGTGCATATACACCGTTTTCTCTTCATTTACCTGAAGTCCTCATTCTTTGGTGGCTCATTCAAACTCTTCCAGTGCTCCTGACAAATTTGGTATTGACCGACCACATAGAGCAACATCACTTGCATAGGCCATGTACTGTGTGAGCCGGTCGTATATTGTGCTCCCTGGGTTCGTTAGAATAGCCTTTATGTGATTTTCCGAAGCCGATTTGAAAAGTGGAGGGGTTTGGGAACCGCCTTGTCTGATTCCGTTATTTGCTGGGAATGTCCGCGAAAAAGCTCCCTGCAACTTGATAGCACCTTTGGAGTTTGCCAATTTCATCTTCACCAGTCGGACCAATTTCTTAGGTGTCACCAATGAAAGCATGTCTTTCAAGAGCCGATTCCTGTCTATGGAGTCATATTCTTGTTCAAAATCAATAAACAGATTGTGTATACCCTCGTTTTGCTCCCATGTCTTTTCAAACATTTGGCGGACTGAGAAAATGTGGTCAGTGTCCCTATGTCTCCTCTGAACCCACTTTTCTCTCCATGTTAAGATTTAGCCTTTTGTTCAAAGATAACGACAACACTTTTTAGGCTACAGACCCTAAGGCAATATCACGGTGGTTCAAGCATCCCAATTGGTCGCCCTTTTTATAAACGGAACAGATCGCAGCTATGGACCACTCCTTTGCATACTCCCTTCCCTCCAAATACGGTGGATTAGACATTAGAACACAAATCACTTCACATAATTCTTCTCCACCACTCTTTAAAAGCTTGGCCTGCGTATGTCATCTATGTCAGCCGCCATATTGTTCTTGAGCCCCTTTATTATTTCAATAATTTCTTCGCGAGTTGACGGTAGCTCTTCTTCGACAGGCTGTTCAGAGTTCATCGCAGAACTTAGGTCCATTTGGAAACAGTCTGATGTCTGTTCCTCATTGTGTGTGCTTTGATTGAGTAGATCCTGAAACTATTCTACCCACATTTCCATGAGATTTCTTCTTCTCATTAAAAGTCCACATTGTTTATCTTTGCAGCAATCAATCCTGGGTGAATATCCTTCATGTTTGCTCCAATCCTTTTATAGAATTTACGTGTATGGCCTCTTTCAAAATCGTCCTGAATCCTTTCAAGCTTTTTCTTGTTATGCACTCTTTTCCTTGCCCTGCACACTGCTTTTGACCTACGTATCTTCCCATAATAGGTTCTTCGAGTTGATCTAGTATCTCTGAGAATCATTGTACGTCGGACCTCATTTTTTTCTTCAAGAGCTTGTTCACAAGCTTCATTACACCAGTAATTCCTTTTAATCAGTACCCGGTCACCCAGTACCTCAGTGGCAGTCGTCTTAAGGGCAGTTTTCACACAGATACTCAACTGAGCCAACTGTGTCCACTCTGAGTAGCTCATTGATTATCCGTTAAAACCTTTCTTTTGTTTCTTGATGTTTTACCTCATCTGTAGCAAAACATTTCGCTCTTTGTGTCAGCTCTCGCGGTTTTTGAACCAATGTTTGGTTGTACTTGATGCCTACCATGTAATGGTTGGAATAAGCCATAGCTCCACGAAAACTCCTAACATCGCGTATCACTGTGGCAAGTCTAGAGTGAATCAGAACATGATTTATTTGATTCTTGATCTGTCCATCTGGAGATACCCATGTTTCCTTATGGAGGTGAGAAAATAATGCCTGACGGAAATTGCTCTTGCGCATACGCAGAGCGAAGTATTGATTTAGCAATAATGAAACTGAAAGGGGACCATCTATACCTTAGCCCACGAAACCTCCCACAATTTTATGAAAACTGTGGGAATTCGGCCTGTTGTAAGGATTTTTGGACACACGACCAAAGCTGTTCAGAATGGTCTAAAACGTAAAATGCGAGGAGAGATTTGGATTTTGGATTTTTTGGAGGAAAAAAAAGTTTTCCCCTTGAAAGTGAAAACGATGCTTCCACTTCCTGCAGGAAGATTCGGAAGCGAAAATCCTATCGATCTATTTAGTTTGGGGAAAGTGAACTCATTGTGCGGCCTCCTGTTGTCAATTTTTGTATTACAAACACTATTTTTGCGTATGTTTTTAGAACGCCTTAAGTAATCAACCCAGAATGAATATCCGTTAAATGGAAAAAAAGTCGTCCATCCTCTCTCGTTCTTGAATACTTCAATACACCTCGCCGTGAAATGTTATGAGGGCGTTTTACCGCCCATCCACTTGGCTAACCTTTTCTCCCCAGCTCTTTTCGCGTAGTAGGTACTCGTCCGGGGTCCCAGGGTACAAGGCAAAATGTGTTAGTACCCTTGATCTCCGAGGTCGCGGCGGGAAACGAAAGCCTACAGAGCACGTGGGATTCCCTAGGGCACAGTAGGACTCCAGCTCTAATACACGCTGTATCTCGTACCTCTGGGGTTACGGCAGTATATCCCTCTGTATGACTCCCTGCTTCCCCGACTTTTATTACACACCTGAGCTCTTGACTCTAATCAGAGAGATGTTCCTGCCGTCAGTCGAGGCTTCAAATCCCATTACGGACTCCAATGTATTTTTTAACAACCCGAAATGGAGCGAAAGGTTTTTATGTGTATGTCGTCAACGCTTAGTAAGTGCGCTGCTTATAGAAATATTCTGTTACTAGTCATTCCGTGATTTCTCAATCTAAGTGATATTTTGATAAATTAAAAGTGACACAATGAGTTCATCGGGCAGGACCTATTTTGAGCTCATTAAATTGTTCAAATTCCAATAAATATGTTTGAAATATTTCTGAAAACGGCAAAAAAAAAAAGTTTAAACATCAATAAACTTGAATTATGCCCGAATTTTACTCGAAGGAAGTTTATTAACTGTAACCTAACACATTTAAATTTGGAGCTGCGCGCCTAGTAAGAGGCTCCGTCGCTTGACCCCTATTTCTTTCACATTGAGCCTCGGCTTAATATTGGAATAACGTGGAACACTCTCCATTTAACATTTTAGCTTCATAGGTATAATAGCAAAGAACTTAGCTCCGCATCTAACTCAGCAAATCTGGAGGGCTCTAAACTTCATGACTCGTTTCTTGACGTTCCAAGGGTTCTCTTTTTCAAATTTCAGCTTCATGGCTTGAATAGCAAGGGAACTAACTCTGGAGCTCACTCAGCTGATCTAGGGGGCCTCAGACTTTATAATTAATTTTGAGATGTTCCAAGAAGCCTCATTTCAAATATATGCTTCATAGATTTAATATCAAAGATGCTATAGTACCGGATCTAACTCATAAGATTTGGGGTGCTGATACTTTACGATTCGTTTCTGGGCGTCCCTTTCAAATTTTGACTTCAAGGGTTGAACATTTTCCCCTTGTAAAAGCGTGTTCCATGCTAAAATATATGCACCAAATTATGTTGGAAATGATCTTAAATTTCAGTATTATACGTGCTTAACATTCGAATAAATTGCTGGAAATGCTTAAAATCCAAAATCTTTATCTGAATAGTTAATTATTATTTAAAACAAGTTTTCCAATGAAATTGATGATTAAGCTCAAATTCGGATGATAGTTGGGAGGAAGACAGTTTGATCATGCCAAATCAATATCAACGTGATTGTGTCGTCAACAGCTCCTTTGCATGCCCCAATAGGTAATCGTTGTAACGACCGTAACTTCCTTTTTTGTCATCGGATTATAATGAAATTGTTAGGCAATGTGTGGGATAGGCTATAGATGGTTCTGTACAAATTTCATTGTTCTCATATCATTAGATTCATGTCGCGCTAGCGCAAACATGTTACTTCAAGCATATATCTATTCGTTTTTTAATTAATTTACCAATGTTGACCTTTCAGCCTACATCATTATTTACTAACCTTATCTGTTCGAAATTGTCCAAGATCATTTAAAACTTTTTAATGATCTACACATTCATGATACGGAAACGAGGAAGGTTCTTCAAATTCTATCGCTACTGAAGTCGTCGTGAACCGATTTAGTTTCGTTTATTCTTATTCTCCATTTCGCTGCCCATTATTGCGTGCAATATAAGGGACCAGTGGGTATGAATTCAACGTTATTCTTCCGCAAAAGTGGCTGTGGTGTTCATTTCAATATCTGGAATATCACTATTTAATATAGAGGACATTGGTACAGGAGAGGGCCAAGTGCGCTCCCTTGTGGGACACCACTTTTCCAGTACATTCAACATACCTACCTTCCACTGAGCAAAAATGAAGAAGTTCTACAAACCTATTAGCCAAGTCAAAATTTTAACCATCATTGGATTCCTACGATGATTTGCAAATCCAGATTTAGGTAGCTATATTTTCCCTGAAATCATTTCGAAGTTGGTGTATTCTTTTCCTGAATTTCTGACCAGTTTGACCCAGAATACTCATGACCGCAAGAACATTCAGGTTGAAACCTAAAATGTATTTATTCAAATTTCAAGGAATCAGCGAACTGTTAGAGAAATATATACTAAAAATTGATTTGTACAGCAAACTATTATTGAGAAACTTTTTTAAGCACAATATCAATGTTATCAATATTATTAGCGCAAATTGTGTCCAAATATGCTTTTCATGTTAAAAATGTAGAAAAAGATGCGAACGGTTTCGGAACATCAGTCACATGCTCATGTTGCACAAATGGAACATTTTCATCTTTTCTGTTGGGTTGGGATGAACTATCATTTTGGAGCAAAACTACTAGAGAAATCTTACCCGAGTGAGTAGAAGCTATTCCCACGCTTTGATGAATTCGTTTCAACCAAGCCTTCCACCCAAAGAGCACCGCGGTGGAAATAGAATCCCGTTCCTGCGGTTAGGGGAAAAATTGATCCTCAATTAACCTGAAATAGGGCTGCTAGCGGCTACTACCGTGCAATCAAGGGCCATAAAACTGCAAAGAGGGTCGTTCTTCATTATAGAACCCTCTGCGGCGAGTAATTATCTGGGAACACCCGTTGCTGGCCACTCTGTTGTGTGAACACCGTTCCACTGCAACCCGCTATGTGATCCATCCTTGTTTTATCTTTCGGCGCCGTTGTGTATGAAGATAAGCTGTGGAATTTATGAGGACAAATCTTTACCTTCGGTCCCAGTAAATTTTATGCGCGGTCCTGCGGCGAACCAACAGAGTCGCGGACCTATAAAACCTTTGTTTGCTGGTGGGTTATGTAAATTCGACCTTATTTACTAGGGGGGTAGGCTCAGATATCTTATACAAGTCACAAAGGATTACCAGGGTAGGTTCCTTAAGAGTATTTTGTTTTCCATTCTCAGTGAAACAAATTGTATGAAAAACAAAGACATACAGTACCTGATGTGTAGGAGAAAAGCACTTGCAAGGGGGTAGTGATGGGAAAAATGACCACACATCCAGTTAATATACCTAATGGAACATAACAAGTACCTAAGGATACATAACAACTCCCTTCCTCTTAACTTCCTAACGATAAGTTTCATAGTAGGTAATTGTCAATGTAATGCAACGTATGCCCATCTTTCGACGAGATCCTATAGTATTTCATTTGTTTCTTTTATTTCCAGTACCTGACAAGGCCAAACCGGGGAAACCAGTTGTACCATTACATTTATATACTGAAGCAGCCTATTATATCTTCTCCCCTCAACCCCTATACTCATTTACACCACCACAGAAGCTATAACAAAAGAACAATCTCTTCAGATTCTGATCAGTGCAGTCTTTAATTTCGCGCTTTGGGTCGGTGTAGGGTGGTCATGATTCTTCTTCTTTTGGAGACCTAAATATTATAAGGAAATGGCTAGAAGATACCAGAAATAGCTATAACAGATACCACCCCTTTCTACTGTGCTGTTTGGTTCCTCCATGCTGCAACCAGAGTTTCTTCAACTAGGCTTCTTCACGTGATCATTCCCGTGACAAAAATCTGATATATATATATATATATATATATATATATATATATATATATATATATATATATATATATATATATATATATATAGCTGTTTATGTTCCTATCTGGAGAAACCCTTCATAAAGGGCATTTATTCAGCCTGCCCCCATTTCTGATTACAGGCGTATCTATAGCTGTGTGAAATGAGTGAAGGAAAGTGCAGATCTAGCACTTTTTTCAAGAATAGATCTTTGGTAGGAAAACAAAACGTCAACATCTGTGAATGAAAATCAAAAGTAATGATAGTTGACTTATGAACTACAATGATCGAATCAGCCGGTATGATTGCAATTTATTTCTCTTTGCAAGAAATCGGATTTATTATAAATTTTGTGATACCTACAGGGCAGTCGAAGTAGTTTCCAGTGCTGATTCGATTGCGAGAACTTCCAGATCTCTAAAGTTCATACTAAGTGAGAAAAATTTATTTTTAGGTGATAAATGCCCATAATTGACCAATTTTTGACAATAGGGCATGTGAGGTGTCACAGTCGAAGTAGTTTCCAGTGCTGATTCGATTGCGAGAACTTCCAGATCTCTAAAGTTCATACTAAGTGAGAAAAATTTATTTTTAGGTGATAAATGCCCATAATTGACCAATTTTTGACAATAGGGCATGTGAGGTGTCACAGTCAGAGTATTTTTTAGCGCTGAGACAATTTTAACTACTCCCAGCTCTCTAGATTCCTACATAAGTGAGAAATGTTGATTTTTAGGTGGAAAATGTCCATATTAGATCAAATTTTCGAGTTCGGTTGTGTGTTTTAAAAATGTATTTGCTATCTCGTCACACGGCTGCCCCCTCAGATTTATTCAGGACACGGTTAGGCTATTTGATCAGAAGTTAGGTGTCTAATTTAATATCATTCACAATTTTCCTTCGAAAATTCGTTCCATTAGTCTTGCAGCATGACTAAGTAAGTATTAAAAATAAAATGTTTTCAACAACAATAACTACAACAAAATGTATTTGAGCCTACCTGTTATTGCTCTGAGTTAATCAGCTTCGTTCGAAGATCTAATGTCCTTTCCTAAATGAGAAAGAAATCTGTGATAAAGATCAAATTGAATTTGCCGTAGATGGAGATCTGGGAGGCTGAGGGTTTACTAATTAAGAAGATTTCTTCAAAGGTTGTTACCGCTGATGCTCCTCGCTTGTCTCAAAGGGCCCGCTCATTGCTCAGCCCTCTGAACAGACGGATCGTTCCCGCAGAAACTAGAAATAAAATAATTAGAACCGTTATTCCTTTCATTATCTTTTTTTAAGGAGCCTCGGGCGCAGAAAGGCCATCTTGTTTGTTGAGATAAATGAAGGCATTTTTTCACGTAAAAAAAAATATTTTGGCGATCGATATCTCGAGAGCATCGGAGAGTGGCATCACTCCTTGTGTTGCTTAAATTGTAGCCAACGTCATCCCTGAATACCAACCCATCATATTCTCATGTTCATCTCTCTGTCTTCGAACTTTGAACATTTTAATAAACAAATAGGTAAGTAATGCATGCATGACAGGGACGTCCCTAAGAATTGATTGTGTATAATTTTGGTGAATGTAACAATAAGAAAATAATTAGAGAGAAAAAACAAAAAAGTATCCCAATTTCTCGAAAGCTTCCCCATCACCATTTTACCCCCTTTACCGATAGTAAATTTTAAACTTCCTAGGTTGCATAACTGGAATAAAACTAGATCGAAAAAACAACAAAAAAGTCTCAAAAAGTCTGATGAATATAATAAAAATATAACGAGTAATCGTTTTTACCCCGTCCCTTCATCCCCTTCCATCATGAAATTTGAAACTCCTGTTACATTCTCCAAAACGACCAAATTCGAAATTGAACAAAAGAAGAATCAAGAAAATCGGACGAGAATAGTTGAAACTTCAGATTTATCAGTATTAACCCCTCCATTCAATCCCTTTCTTGATGAAATTTGAAAATCGTGATAATCTACTTTCCACAACTATATCGAATTCATAATGGAACAAATTAAGAATCACGTAAATCGATAAAGATTTGTTGCTTGGGCAGCGTATGAAAGATAATATCCCCTCCACCCAATACCACAACATCAAATCCGAAATTTCTGGCATTTATTGCACAACTAGACTGAAATCTAAATCGAACAAAATGAGAATCGCCGAAATCGGTTGAGAATTGTAGTGTCGACATAATTTGTGGAAAAAACACGTTTTTTGGGCTATACCCCTTCCATTCCCCCTCTTCCATCTTGAAATTCAAAATTTCCGAGGTATGTTGTATAGCTAAATTAAAATTATGATCGAAAAAAGAGAGAATCTCAAAAATCAGTTGACAATTGATGCTTGGGCAGCGTCGAAAAAATTTGTGACTCACACACACACACTCACATTTTCTTTTATTTTTTTAAAGAAACTCCCCTCAGATACGAAGGGAGCACACCATTAACTTGAGAAAATCAATAAATAAATAGAACAAGTTGGGAGGACGCCCAGGTTTACATGACTCCGGCTCTAAGGATGAGGGAAGTTGTAGAAGGATCAGGAGGAAGAGTGGGATGAAAGGAAGTGCCCCTGTAAAACTACCACCGTTTCAAGTAGGAACCCCTCGCAGGACGGTGGTGATACCAAGGAGTTCTCCTGCCGAGATGCCCAACTCGAATAACTCCGTGGCGCTTATCCCACACCACACCTCGTGTTATGACACGCTCATGGCAGACCCATCGGGCTTGATGGTAACGATATCCGGCCTCTCGCCCTGGTCTCTGGGCATGTGATATAGTCTTTCCCTTTCGACATCCCGACCGCTAGATGACAAAGAACCTGCTAACTGCATGGCAACCGCATCGTGACCTAGAATGCGGCCACGATACAGTTCCTACGAGGTACGAGAACACTGCTGCACCACATGATACAGATTCTCAATTTTACCCTGACCAAAGGGTGCCTACGGTCTTGCGACTACTCTTTGAACATCTGACCGAGGTGGCTAATGTAGCCACTCGGACGGCATGAAAATGGCGATAGTCACGGCCCCAATGCCGTCTGAAGCCCATTCCATCCCCTAGGATGAAATTGCGGATTCAGAGCACTGTCGGAGTTCTTCACCATCTACTGACTCGTGCAGCGCAGCAGGGATCTCAGCGGATGAGCTTGGTTTTGGATCAGTTGTTATTGCTCGGTCGCACCACAACAGCTGCTGCCTGACAAAGCCCAAGTCAGCAGCAGTACGGGCGACCTCCCAGCTCGAGCCGATAAGGGCGAGAAGGCACTGGCGGCGTAAAGATGGGATGCTGGCTGAGAGAGAGCCAATACCGAGTCTACCGGCCTTGATCGGTCTGTGAATTTAGGCACTTGGGACACCAGGTGGGAAGCCTAGCCAATAGCGCACAGCAGAGCGAACTTCATGATCTACCTAAAGCAGAAGGAGGCACACACAAACACACATACCCCTATTGTTTTTTTTTTCTTTTCATGGATTTAGAATGGTCTGAATCTCTCCTTGATTCATTTCTATAGGTCGTCCCTCTATTGACAAAGCCGAGCTTCAGTAAAAGTTTTGATTTTGGAGAATAAGGCTTTGTTCAGATTTTGTGATCAGTATTGGAGCCACTCGCCTCCAGTTGGTAGTAAGTGAGCAGGGAAAGGAATTGGAAAGAAGAAAAATTTGTTTAAAAAACTTCGCAAATTACACATTAATTTATTGCATTGTGATTTATTCACGCGTTTTATGCCTTTCTCTCAAATGAAACATGTGCTTAGCACTGCCAGTAAAAGATATAAAGTACTTTTTCTTTTGGTCGTTGAAATATCACTATGAATATTTCAAAATATTTTAATTATTCAGGCTTCGAAGTACGCAGCGGGATACTGCCAACAGTCAGACTTTTTATCATGATAAACAGAATTTTTCATCAGGATCATAATTAGTTCTTTGAGTTTTATATAATAATCGTTTTCATGAAACGGGAGGTAGGTGGAAAATTGGAAGAGAGAGCAAACATTGGGCGAGGGGTAAAGCGGATTTATAAACGTTAACTTCAAAGAATGAACTATAATGTTTGATTTGGTGAGTAAATTTTCCAGGCAACTTGAATTAAACGTTTTCATTTGACTGGAGCGGCTGCTAGTTTAGCAATATGGTGAGGCACTGCGTTAATTTCCAAATTCGTCCTCAGTGAATGGTGTCTATAAACGGTTCCCTATGTGTTTCGTTGGAAATAATACTCCACTCAACGCATGCGCAAACGTATATTCCATGAAGCATAATTTTATCAGGTTTTCGTAATCCGATCTCACTCAAATTTCAAGGGTAGTTAGAGAGAGAGACAGAGAGAGAGAGAGAGAGAGAGAGAGAGAGAGAGAGAGAGAGAGAGAGAGAGAGAGAGAGAGAGAGAGAGAGAGAGAGAGAGAAAGTCAAAGAAAAATACAATTTGAAATCTTTATTTAGACGGGGACTTCTTCTCACCATGAAGTGCTTTCAGATCACGGAAAATCATCTGTGGCGAAGCACAGATACACAGCTAGTAAAGGAGAAAGCCAAAATCACTACGTACCTACTAAGAAATTCTTGACGTTCTAACATCAATTGGTGGGATTGATAGGGTCATATCACCCCTGGGTACAATAAATGAAGCTTCTTGACTATCTGACATGTAGGTACACATTCTTCTTCGGAGATAGAGGCAATCTCAGTTGACTTCAGTGAGACCGACATTAGTATAATAAGAAGAATATCCGCAGTATTTTGAATATTTCACTAGACCGCCGAGTAAGAGACGGAGAAAATGGGACAAAAAAAGACCTTTGCCGCAAATCTCCGGGTGAGCGCTATGAAAAGAGAGGGTTGGTGTTGGTGTCTGCTGTATAAACACTGCATTTATATTCTCGTGTCGCCTTATTTGGTGTAGAGATGGCGTATGTTTGAAGGGGAAACACACGCCTCTTTCTCCACAAGGCAGAAAGCTTGACATGTCTCTCCCTCGCATCGTTCTTCCCGAAAAAAAATACTCCCCTCTCCAAGTTTTTGCATACAACCGGAGAATAAGGTGGGACGGAAGGACAGCGGGGGAAAAGAGGTGGACGAAGGAGAGACAGAAATGTGAGAAAACTGAGAATACACTCGAGGAAGCGGCTTTAATTAAACTAAATAAGTTGTTGGGATTCCTGAAAAGGGGGGGATGTGGGACGTTGGTGAGACCAGTGAAGGGGGTTGGAGGAAGTATGTAGGAACTATGGGGTCGTTTGAAGTGCCCTCGGGGCTTTGCCGGCTATCCTAGGAATGGTCTTGCTTCGCCACATCCCCTCTCCGTTTCTAAGGACAGGAACCGCTTCTGGTCCTTCCTGCCGTTACGGGGTATTTACGGTTTCGAAAGCGTGATAGCGCTGATGGTGGCTCCTGAATTTGTGAATAGGCTAGCACATTTATGGGAAACGATGCCAACAAGATTGTATACTGCGTTACTTGAAATACCGTGAATACAAAGCTGTTTCAAATTGAAGCAGTATATACCCTACGAGTAATATAGGTAACCTGAAATTTTTTAGATTTGATTTAACATGCCCCCCCCCCCCTTCATCATAAACACTTACAAACGCACACACAATTGTAATCAATTTTACACGTAAAATAAATTGAAAATCAACCACATTTCAAAATCTGAGCCACCAAAAGCCCCAATAGATCATCATCCTGTAGAAACACCGAAGAACTGCCCCCTCTTGACCCTCTCTCTCCTGTAATCGCAAATAAAGATATCGACAGAGATCGCCAATACGAGGGTTGAGCAAAATAAATTTACCTGTGTAGCCAAAAGAACGAAATTTTTGTCGGATACTCATCTTGTGCGTAATTTTTAAATACCGCATTTGTAAATTTGAGAATTTGACAGAATATTAATATTGAAAAAATATAGAAGCACAATAATCATAAGATTCAAAATAATCCAATTTAGCTTCGATTTATAAATCAATCATGAATCAATTATGAATTAATTTATTAAAAAATTAATGAATAAATTATTTATGATACTTCAAAATGAATAGTCTCATCTCTAGACGGATCTTCCTGTCCAGTTTCAACCCTGGACAAGCGAATAACCCCTCGAGAGGAGGATCATAAGTGATTTGTCTTCTTCGGCTGTCAAGCTTCTTGGTTGACATATCCGTGTTGTCATTCACGATGATGGCATCAGCTTTCTGGTCTATTCTATAGATTGCTAGTTTTATGAGCGTCAGAAAATCGTCCCAAGCACTCCATAATAATCCCCTGGAAGTTCATTCAAGAACGAAGTTAAAAATCTCCAGCCTCTTGAGTGGTACAGCCGAAACTTCGCCCATATACTTCACGTGGTCGAAACCACCGGAATAACATAAAAAGAAGCTAAGTATGTGCCCGCTAGTGCTGGAATAGCTCTCAAGACCCTCTTCCTCGAAGTCCTTCGCTTTCCTCTGGTCGTATTTATCTTGCATACTCCGATTTCCTGATTCTGAAACCACTTCTACATCTATAACTGCCACGTTTCCATCATCCGTGTACATAACCATTTCAAGGTCTCCATTTCCGTTCTCCAAGACTGGAAAAAGATTTGGCAAACAATCTCCATCCTTTCTTCTCGGCACATATCTGCAGCAGTTCCCCCCTCAGCATTATTCCGAGCCAATCTAGGAAGCCACACATAACTGTAGACCTGCAGCAGATGCTTCTAGGCAACTCAGGCGGCACGGATAAAACCTGGAATATACCTTGACCATTCTCCTTCTCCTCCAGGATGGCGCATTCACATGTGCCTCTCACAGTCAAGAAGTCTAGGCTCTTATATTTTCTTACCAAATAAATCACATAAGTGGAATGATGGAAGAATAATGGCTCTTCTGATGCGGCGTCCCGAACTTCCGAAGCTGTCTCATATAATATAGCTTCATCTGCTCGAAATGGTTGCTGGCCCGCTCTGGCTATCTTTGTTTTTAGCAGTTGTGGGGGCTGGCACTTCCATATGTATTAACCCTAAGCCACTATATTCTACGGGCCCATACGTCATGTAGAATAATCTCCTCACATGTATAGCTACGCCTAAGTTTACTATATCTCAAGCTTCCCAATTCTGCTGAATTAATCAGTCCTCGCAGAAAATGAGTGCGCAGGACCTCAAGGTTCGGAAAAATGGTCTAAGGTGCAGCACCCAAAACGCTTCTGTACGGCAAGCAGCCTCTCAACTGAAGAAGGTAAGGCAATAAGTAGCATAAAACGAAATCATTGAAACAGAACTAGAAACAAATTTCCAAGGACGCATAACTGGTGTAAAATCTGGATCGAACTTACAATAAAAACTACTGCCAAGAAATACAGATGAAAATAGTAAAATACCACGATTCATCTCTATTACCCCTCCATTCACCTCCTTCCATGTATAATGAAAATTGAAAATCCTGACACATTTCCCAAAACTAGACCAAATTCAAGTTGGAAAAAAAAAAAAAAAAAAAACGAAAATCTGACGAGAATAGTTAATAAATCATGATTTATCAGTACTATCTCCTCCGTTCACCCCCTCTTTTGTTGAAATTAGAAAATCCTGACATACAACCTAAAACTATATCAAATTCATAATGGAACAATATAAGATTCACAAAAATCGGTCGAGATTGGTAGTTTTGGCAGCGCTTAAAAAAATCGGTAACTATCCCCTCCACTCCCTACCTTGACAGTAACTCTAAAATTCCAAAGAATTTTTGTGCAACTAGACTAAAATTGAAATCGAACAAAATAAGAATCACGGAAAACGGTTGAGAATTGTAGCCTTGGAGGAGTCGACGAAATTCGTCAAAAAACGACATTTTTTCGACTCTCCCCCTCCATTCCCCCTCTTCCATCTTGATATTCAACATTTTTGAGGTTATTGCACCACCAGACTAAAATTGGGATCGAACAATGAAATAATCTCTAAAATCGGTTGAGAATTGTGGCTTGGGCAGCGTCGTTAAAATTTGTCACACACAGACACAAACACCAACAGTTTTTAAAATGGATTCCATCTTAGGTTTATAGCTTAATCAATAGTTTGAATCAGTTTGAAATCGCTATTCCTTTGACACGAAATCACATGTAACCCATTTTCAAGTCATTTGGGCACTCGGTCGCAATGGGCTGTGCTGGTTGATGGCCTGTAAGTGAGTTTCAAGTGACTTGCAAGTCGTAAGAAGAGGCCACTGCGAACTAACCTATCGTCAATTCGTCGTCCTCCGCTTAATGGGAGGAGCCGAAAAACGAGAGTCCGCCCCTCCCGGTTTGAACTTTGCACCACCGCCGCCCCCGTGACCCCGAACGCCCCAAAACGAGCGATTATTTATATACAAGTTCTCCCCGACGTGTTCGAAGCCTCGGGTGGGGCCCGGGCTCCGTCGAGCGCGAGGGGACAATTGTTGTTCGTGCGGGCGCCCCAGGGCAGTTAATTACCGCGATGTAATGGGAGCGTTTCGGCGGGTCGGAGGGGGAATGACAGAGGGGTGGGAGGGGAATGACAGGAGGGGGGGGGACCCCGCGAACACCGGCGTTTCGCTATTGTTTGTGTTTAATTTCGAAGAAATAACAGGTGGGGGCAATTCCGTTTACCCCCTCTCCAACCCCCTCACCGTCTTTACAACTCATCGATATGCCCTCGGTGTAGCGAATTTATCAAAATGTTTTCCTAACCTCAACCGCGTTTTTTCTTCGAATTTCTTCGTTTTTTCTTCTCTCTCAGAGGAAAATTGTTACAACGGTTTGTGTTTTAAAACATTCCCTCGGTTCGAGATTTTGAGACTGAACAAACCCGACCAGTATATACAGTTTCTCCTCGGTTTTTGAAGAAAATTGTATAACATCAACGTGTACAAAATTTAGTATTTTCTTCTGGGTTATTATGTTTGAAAACAAATCTTTTTAATCGAATAAGTAAGAAAATAAAAACGTTTGCCCAAGTTGGGTGAGCAGTGTAGGTTCCATTCATATCGTAACGTGGACGTATAGAGAAGTTCAAGAAATTAGAAAGAGTAGAAACGATGAAATGAATTGAAATGAAAATGAGATGTATTCCGCATAAAAAAATGCCACAATGTAGGTGGAGTCACAATATCTTACTCCACACACATACGTTTCCTTGGACTCATAGTTGACCGCCAGCTGCGGTGGGCCCAGCATATTGAGTACTTGCGCCAGGCTTCTGTGCAGGGTGTACAGTTGCTTAAGGCCCTATCTAACTATAGTTTGGGTGCCCAGCAGGAAGTCCTCTTAAGGATTTTCCATGCTGTGGTGCTATCAAGAATTGATTATGGGTCTGCAATTTATGGATCAGCAAGAATGTCCTTGCTGCGTAAGCTGGAACCTATATTGAACAAGGGTCTTCGTTTGGCCACTGAGGCCTTTTGAACTACCCCGACAGCCTCCCTTCAGGTGCTTGGGCGAAGTCAGCCACTAAAGATTAGGCGAAATCTACTGACACTCCGTTATGCAGAGTGCCTTCATCATTTCCCAGGGCACCCTCTGCATACCATGGTAACAGTACCACCCCTGGATGAAACATATTCCAGGCTCCAGACTTGAACTCGCCCATTGGGCATTCGTGTTCAGGAGCTCACCAGGTGGGACTGCATAGAGAGATACCCTCTGGACCTTGTCTGGGATGCGCATTGATTTTCGATTGAGGGTTGAGGTCAAGGGCAATACACCCCCTCATATCCTCAGATGTCGTTACTCAGAGGCAATCCAGCGGTATGCTGGACACACTCTTCTATTCACTGATGGCTCAAAAACGCCTCATGGTGCTGGCCTTGCTCTTCGGAGCCCCAACTTCCAAGTCACTAGAGCCTACGACCTGTTGCATCTGTGTTCACAGCAGAACTGTGGGCAGTGACGCTGGCTGTTCGACACTGCCAGCTATCGAGAGTCGGAAATTATGTGATCTGTAGTGACTCACTGAGTGGCATCGAGGTGATTAGGGACACATATTCACATTATCCCCTAATAAAAAGCCTGCGTGTGTTACTACACCGAGCCACAACATTAGGCACAAACATAACTTTTATGCGGGTGCCAAGCCATGAAGGTATTTACGGCAATGAGTGTGCTGATGCCGTAGTAAGGAGAGCCATTGGTGATGATTCCATCGAAATGCTGCCTATACGCATTGAGGATCAAATCTCCTACATGCAGCATAAAGCCAATTCCATCTGGCTCGAGCAATGGCAGGGCGAGGTCACTGGTCTGCGTGGAGTCCTTCAGGACCTTTGCCCGGTTGATCCTTTTGTGGCCCACCTTCCAAGGAAAGACCGAATAGTGGTCAATCGGGTATCCACTGGCCATACCCGTCTTACTCACAGACACCTGCTAGATCCAGTAGCTCGTGAAGTTGTGTGTGGGAGATGTGGGGGTGATTTGTCTATCCTAAACTTTTTGGAGGATTGCCCAGCCCTCATGGACCTCAGAGTCCAGCATTCACCCCCTCAGTGGGTGGATGTTCTCTGTTGGTGTACCTGAAAGCCACTGAGCTTTACAACGAACTGTGATATTCTGATCTGTGATATATTTATTTATTTATGTACATCTAGTCATACCTTTAATTAACTAATATTTACAGCATTTATCATTATATATTTATCGATAATAATTAGGTATGTATTTGTAAGCATGATCTAGTCGTAGTTTAGTTCTTATTACGTAGTATTTTTACCCGCTGTAGGGGTTACAAAGCGGTCATCGCTGTACCCCTTGAGGCAGAGTGCGGCGATGCCTCGTTTTGCGGTTTATTATTATTATTATTTCTTCCCCTCCGATCTGCCAGTGGAATCCTTGATGGCAGTCCGTTTAGTGACGGACGGTCAGCATTGCTCCCCTTAGAATTGTGCCCGTTGCAGTGTCCTTTTGACAACGGTTTGTGTTGCCGCTAATGACCCTTCCGGTTGAGACGTTCTTAAATTTCTAAAAAAAAAAGAAAAAAAGTGTTATTTCATATAATTGAACTACTCCATTACAATGAACTAGGTTCCGTGGTGAGTGGGAGAATCCAGTTCAGAACAAAAATCAAAAATATTCAAATAATAATTAATAATGATATTTAAAATATTACGTTGTGTGAGCAAAATTGAAAGTGTGGGTCGGAGACTCAACATGATTATTATCTTACGAACTACATAGCGTACATATTGGATAACAAAGTTTGTGTGCAATTTTCGAAATTTGCATAGCCTTAACAACTTGAAACCCTGCTTCTTGTAAAGATGGCATATAATGGAAAGACATTGATGGAATAAATATATTTATTGAATTATAAAGATTGAATGCCAAATTAAACTGTGATATATGCGTATTGATAATCAAATACAAAATAGAGCCACGATTTATGTTTGCGCATGCGCAAACCGTAACCTCAATCTAACTGCATTTGCCATCCAAACTATACAATCCAAGAAACTCATCAAAAGGAAATTCATCGACAATCTGAACTTGACACTTTTCGATGACAGTCCTTATGGAGTGGGTCACTAGTTAAAACTGAATGTATCGAATTTATTAACATAAACGTATGTTATGAACATAAATTGGAAAGATAAAAATTATGTTCGATGAGTTACCTTCTACTCGTGGAAACTAATCAAAAACTGGTATCGTGAAAATCATTGAAATGGTTGTAATCGAAACAACCTTTCGAAGGGACTCTACTACCTGTATTGTACCGGGATCTGAGCAACTAAGGCCTCATTTCAAAAATGTCCCATGCTAGTAGTCCCAGAATCTCCGACCATCCCATTAAAAATGCAATGAAGCGGCACGATCTAGTGCACCAATATTTAATTTCTTTCGAGCCAGATTTAGATAACGACCAGCAAAAATATGATATACTCTCAAGACTTACATTTGTGTTGGAATGCACATTTGGATCGTATGCACTCAAAGCTTTCAACGAACCCTTTTCTATTAAGACGTCTCGCTTCAAATGTTTCTTAAAGTCTACCATCTCCTCAAAGCATATCATGGGTTGTTCTGTTCATTAATGCTGTATGGAATCAGAAAGACTATTTACTCGTGAGTAGTTGAATCCAAGAGAACCAGTAATTCATCTCGAAGAAGGTATATACGTCTGTTCTATAGAGGGTAAGGCGTTTGGCTTAGTATTCATGGTGGCTTTGAGTTGTAATAATATAATGTCTGGTAGTTCGGGTTTCTATATCAGGGTTGACACGAAGGTTTCGAGTTTCCCATCAACCTGATTTCGATGAGTGTCCCGACTTCTCTTGCATTTGAAAGGTGTCCTGAAACCAGTTTTCGAGGAGTTTCCCGTCGATGCTGGACAGCAGTCGAAAGAAAAATAAATGCATACTTATTACTAATTTTATGCGGATAAATTGATTTGACGCAGTTTTTCGATGAGTATCTCGTCCATCAAGATTCGACGAGGACTAACCAAAAGTCTCGAGTTCAGATTTTTGATGAATTTCCTTTTGATGAGTTTCCTAGTACCCAAGTATACTGGGTTGCTCTCGCTTCTAAATTATGTAAATACGCATCGCTTCTTTTGTGGCTTCTGTGTTTCACTGTATTTCCCTAGCCTCTTTGGTTTGTTCATTCCCATCACTCATTTTTTCGCAACCAAATTTCAATTTACTCACCTTGCTTCTGTAGTATCATCCCCGTCAATTCTACTGTCACCCATTCAAATTTCATTGTATCTCCTTCGCTTTTGAAGTATGAATATCCTCTTCGCCGACTCAAATAACACTGTATTTATCTCGCTTCTGTAGCATGTATATCCCCATAGATCCTTTGTGGCCCACTAAATATCACTTTATTCCACTGACTTCAATAGTCTGTTAATTCCCACCCCTTGTTTTTCTACCCACCAAATTTCACTTTATTCCCCTCTTCTACAGTATGTATGTATGTCTCCGTCGATTCTATTATCGTTCATTCAAATTTCACTGTATTCTTCTCAGTTCTGTAGTATGTATACCCCAACTCTTCTTTTTTGGTCAGCTAAATTTCTCTGTGTTCTCCTAGCTTCAGTAGTATGTTTATTCCCATCCCTTGTTTTTCCTCCCACCAAATTTCACTGTATTCCCCTCGCTTCCGCAGTATGCTCCTATATATCTCCATCGCTTCCTTTGTGGCCCACATAAGTTTTTCTGTTTTCCCTTCGCTATTGTAGTCTGTTTATTTCCCATCCCTTCTCCTGTAGCCCACTCAAATTTCACTGTATTTTCCTCGCTTCAATAGTATGTATATCTCCATCCCTTTTTTGTCGCACACTCAAAATGTCACTGGATCACCCCACCTTCTGAAATCTGTATATATTATTTTGATCGCTTCTTTTGTCGTCATCTCTGAAATAACTGTATTCTCCTTGTTCTAGTAGTTGTTATATAATCATCGGTTATTTTGGCGCCCCCTAAAATTTTACTGAATTCTCCTCGCTTCAGTAGCATATGTATTCACATCGCTAATATTTGTCGACAACTCAAATTTCCCTGCATTCCTCTTACTTCTGTGGTAAACATCCCATCTCTTCTTCTGTCACCCAATCAACATTCACTGTATTCCTTATCTTCTGCACTACGTATAAGTACATCCCCATCGCTTCTTTTGTCACCCACCCCGTTGTATTCCTCTCGCTTGTATAGTCCGTTCATTCCCATCCCTTCTTTTGCCGCCCACTCACAGTTCACTGTATCCCACCTCTCATCAGCAGTATGTGATTAAAATTTCACTGTATTCCCCTTGTCTCTGTAGTATGTACGTACATATCCATCCCTTATTTATCGTCCTCTCAAAATTTTAATGTATTTCCTCGCTTTTGTAGTCTCAATATCCCCATCGTTTCTTTTGTTTCCCATTCAAATCTCAATGTTTCTCCCACATTCGTATCTTCCCATGAGTCTTCTTCATCTGTTATTCACACAGTTAATGTTAGGAGTGTATACTTTTTATGGATAGAACTGGAATAAAATATGAAATATGAAAGACACAGGTTATAACCCAAATAACGCAAAAGTATCTTCAACACCACCTTTATCAATTAAAATTTTCATGACTGGCTTTGCTATGACGTCGCATGAATGTGCTGTTTTCATCTGCCGCATCATATAACCTGACAGGGAAAATAACAACGCAGAGAGCCTTACTTTTCTTCACGGTTAAAATCCAAATCACCCTCTTTCGCTTCATAGAAAAATTTACTCCCTTCAGTAAATTAATTTGCATTTTAATTAAATTAACGTTTCAAGAAAGGGTTAAAGCCGGCAGGAGGCACCAACTTCCCCTACCTCTCGCCCGTCATTTACGTTTTGTTGGAGGTCCTTATTAAAAGAAATAAAAATCTTCAAATGTTTTCCTTTAGCGTTCAAATTGACGACGAAGATTAAAAATCGTGGCCACTTAATTTCCCTCAGGCCTGAACTGTTGGGGAACTGGCGCCGTGGGGAAAGGCCGAATTTATTAACTGCCAAGAGGGTTGGTACTTTTTTCTCCTTAGGGCTTTTTTCGGGTTGCGTAACTTTTCTTGTGCTAAGGTTCAAAGGGAACACCCTTCGCGAATTACAAGATACTAAAAGTTTTAAATCCAAAAGAGAGTTTTACATTCGTCTTTTAGTGTCGGTAATTTCGTAAAACCGTAATAGTATTTTTTTTGCTTTTGTCAAATGACTTAAAGACATTTTGTGGTACGGGATTAAGATTAGGTGCATTTAAAAAGTTCTTAGTTATTAACTCCCCAATATGAATTTTCACCGTCTTACAAACAACTTGGTATCTGTCCAACATTGTTTGCCTGGTGAAGTAAAATTGGAATAACATTAAATTTTGGTAGTAGGAAAGTCTCTTTTTGTGAATAGAACAAAAAAATATCATCCGCAAATTTGAATACGATGATTACCTTTTCTGAAACCGTAGGTACACTGAGAAGTAAATTTTAGGATATGGCCAACATCACCATCACAATAAACATGAAAATACTGGTGATGAATAAGTTAAGTTGTGGTTTCCTGAATTAATACAAGCTGCAGCTTGAGATAGACCTGTATTACCTAGGTAATTGTTCAAAGAGAAATAAATGTTTAACATAGATATGTTTTTGGGCTAGGGATCATTTTAAAATTTGCGACCAAAAAATATGCAACACTACAACCGATAAATATATTCGGTAATTATTCAGCGGAAATAATGAAGCAGCACTCTTTGGTTGCTTTATTTTCTATTGACTTTTAAGGCTTTACGAAGCGTTATGAAAAATGTCTAATGACTTTCACGTACAACCGATTAGTTGCTACATAACTTTAACTTCGCCAATTTTATCATCGTACAAAAATCGTTCACGATTTACCTAACCATATTACGTTAACCACTGAGGAGTGCGTGGCCGACAAGCTGCGGTATGAGCGTGATTGTTTAAAGAATTGTTTACTTGTTAATTTGAATGTGATCATTCTCAATAATTTATATTGTGAACACCATTTCAAGCTTTACATAAGTAAAAACATAATATTAAGACCAAACCACCGATAAACGAATTATCTCTTTGAGATTTACGAGTCTTGGAGATGAACGAGACTGTGTTTATGTTTAACAAAATTTTTATGATGTGCACTCGTGAGTGTGTATATAAGAAGCTGTGTGTAAAGCACCACCAGTTACGACGGAACATTACATGTGGCATCAACAATCATCCAATGGATAATCGACGAAACGGAAACTTCCCAAATCGGCCAAGGTGCTGATGCGTGAATATCGTTTGCTCAAAAAACTGCGTACGAGTACGACAAATGCCGATGACACACTTACCACATCACAACCCACGCCGGACACCGATAATACGACTGACAACATAGTACAACTTCCCAAGTCGGGCAAGGAGCGGACGCGTGAATATCGTTTGCGCAAAAAACTGAGCACGAGTACGACAACTACAAAGGAAACGGAAATTTGTGAGGTCAATCATACGTATGTTGAACCGCCTCATTCTCTTGCCAACATGGAATTTGATAAACGTTTTACGTTTATGTTCCTTACGTCTGTGTTTCTCATTTGTTATTTTAAAACCAAAATTTTTAAACAAAAAAAATAAAGTACGAGGTACGTGGTCTGGGTGCGGGAGGGGGCGCATAGACATAAAATGTCCCTCGTGGTTGCGTACTTGTACGAAAGCTGTACCCACCGTTTGTGTTTTGATGCATTCTAAGCCACAACTCAGTTACATTTTACATTTCAGTTTCAACGAGTTTATAGTGAACGTCGTCACTATAGATGAAAATGGTTTGAAACTCGTGAACATCATGTTTACAGAGCAGGAAATGTTGATAATGACATATCTGATTCCAATAATAAACTGGCATTTTCAACAAATGTTAAGCAGCTCAGATGCCACACGGAATTTCTTAAACGTCCATCCTATAATAGAGCTGTTACTTTTTAGACTTAGGACGAAGAACAGCTTGCTGATTTTACTGATGTTATTTGACAATCTCAAATTTGTCAGGTTTTTCTAGTCTGCACATTGATGACAAAAACGTTTGATAGCTTTTAGGGGTATCTGTTTTTTGTTCTCTCACTTTTTCTATTGATTTTCACGTACAACCAATGCGTTACTAGTGAAGTGTAACTTCCTTAGTTTTAATAGCAGGAAAATCGTTCGCCACTTTTTGGAATGCTCTCATTTTATCATAACATCTCATTATCCCTAAGCCATTACAGTGTCAAGGAAAGCGGATTTATTACGCTAAAAATGAACTAATACTGCTAAGTAACCATAATGAACTAATGATGTGAAAAGAAGGCACTAAGTACATGGTAGGTATACTATTGATTAGTAATTACTAGTAAGCATTAGGTACTAGAAGATGCATTGACCTCTGATCAGCTGATGGGCTCCTAAAGCCGATGATTTCTATCGTATATAATCTCTGAAGCAGAAATTAAGAGACGATTGAAATGATTGACTCTTTCCCAATCAACTGTAAAAGCTAAATTCTCTCCTGTTTTCTCAAACTAGATAACTTGTTCCGCTACTGAGCGATTACGTCTTTGTTATGATTTCTTAGCAGAAGTTTTCCTAACAAGAAACATTCTTACATCATCCAGAGATAAAGAGAGATAAAGTTAAAATAGAAGAAAACGCTTTTTTCTGGAACCATCTAAAATCGTTCCAGCTGGAACTGGTTATGTTCAAGTTGTCACTGTTACATTCCGTTCCGAGGGTGGAATGGGTTCGGTAGAACGGTTCCGATGGGAACTAGGAAACTCATCAAAAAAACCGTAGAACCCCATTTTTGATCAGTTTTCTACGTGGGGTGGAAACTCGTCAAATCTTCATGAACGAGCGACTCATCAAAAAATGGAATCCAATAAATTTATCCGTTCAATTTAGTTATGAATCAGTATAAATTTTTTTCGACTAGAATCCAGCACTGTTGAGACACTCCTCAAAAACTACCTTGAAGGAAACTCATCGAAAAGGAGCTGACGGGAAACTCGCCAAAAATGGTGGTAGTAGTAGACGGATATTGGTCTACTTTGGGTCAACTACCTGCCATTGTTACAGCTCATCGCCACCATGAATAACTACCTGGCCAAAAACCTTATAACGGTTGGGCCAGGCAGACGGCGAAGCCTTCCGAAGGTTTGGTTTGTTGACTTTCCTTTCGATGAGTTTCCCTTTAGGAGTGTTTGACCAGTTTCCACAGGGGACAGGAAAGTCATCAAAAATAATTGTCAACTACTTTTCATCTTCCAAATGTATACCCGATTTCTATTTGAAATTCTTTTTGACGACTTTCCCTTCCATTCAATTTTGACCAGTGTCCCACCCAAAGGGGAAACTCCTCAAAAAGCCTCAACCTCACGTTTTTGATGAGTTTCCGTTTCAGAGCTCCCGATCAGAGCGACCCATCCCTTGGATACGGAGAACCAATCCTGATTAAACAGAAACATTACGATCTACCGATGTACCAACTTCCTAACAAAATATTATTCCATGCCTAAGACTATTCCTCCCTCTAACGCGCGTCTGGAAAGTAATAAATCATCTCTAGGATTTAGAAAACTGATCCTGAGTCAAATGTAAACATTAATGTCCACTTTCTAACAAATTATTGTTCAATGCCTTAAACTTTTCCTCCCTCTAACCTCTTGCCTGGAAAGTAATAAAAAGCTTTTGTGTAAGATTTAGAAAAGGCACCGTCAATTGAAAAGAGGGTTGGACCTATAATGACCAACGAAATCACAAAAGAGGGTAAAAAAATCAAATTAAAAAAAGCTTGCCCTTTTTTCCTAGGCCATTTTCCCCCCTGCCTCTTCCACCTGGGGCAGACTTCCTTCCACTATTTAATGACCTTCGCTAATGATCTAGTTGGGGAGGGGGTTAAGTTCTACCTGATTTGAGAAACGTTGCCAAAGAGTTACCTAACCTACTACAGGTCTGGTGATTAATAGTTGGGAAGCTCTTAAAGTGACCTCTATAAATAACTCGTGATTGATGAAAAGTCGTCGGGGTTGTCCGTCAAAATGCGAAATGAAGTTCGAATGTTCATTGAACGTGATGTATTGCTTACCGCAGCGTAAACAAGGTGATTGAAGGCGGTTTTTATTGGGGAGGGGGGGGGGGGGTTCGTTATTTTTCTATAATATATATTGAGGTTAATGGATTATTTTTTTTTTGAGCGAGCTGAGTGCCTGAACTTCGAGGGATAACAGTCAAAGATGAGATGACCATCCCTTGGCTATTTGGTTTAAAGTTCCCATAAACTCCAAATGCGTATATTTACGTTGCGAAATGCACTAATGAGGAACTTGCACTTATATGAAATTCAGCATGAAACCTCTTTTAATGTACTCTAGACCATCTCCAATTAACAAATTATGTAATGAAACCCAGTAAAAAACTTATTTTCTTAAATAAAATTGAATTTAAAAATTAGAAGAGGGGAAAAGCGCTGAGAACGCTCGGTGAATGGCTGACTAGCGTGTGATGTCACGTTTCGCATCCTTTACGGGAGTTGTCCACTTTCCACTCTGCTTCCAACTAAACTTGAGAAAAATTTGTTTTTCGCGTTATTTCTCGTGATTCTCTAACATCTTCTTGCACAACAGAGATGTGTACATGGCATCACTTAGCAGTATACCTAGGTAATAAAACTGTGTAGTGAGCCTTTATGATAAATAGGCTCTATCGCCCTTCCTTATAATACTTACAAACGTCTCCGCAAGGAAAACCCAGGAGGAAGACCTTAATTTTGGGCATATGACTTTATTTATTTCGTTTATATAACATGAAATGTATATAAAAAATTAGTAAAATTTCATTTCAGTACAGTCATTGCAATAGTTTCATCTACGAAAATTCGCTTAAATGCACTGGAAATTATCGCAACTTCTCCGTAAAAGGAGATTGTTGGATGGGATTGAACGTTATCGCAAGAAATTCCTTCAGATTTTATTAATTGAACATGTCAGGAATGCATCTATTCGTTCCGTTTCGTGTGGAAAGTTGAGGGGTAACTTGCGAGGTGATAATCTATCGAAAACAGCGTTTTTCTATGAACGTCTTATGCTCTGACTACTGAAACGCCAAAAAAATTTTCTTTCAACGTAGAGTCCCTTGATAGACGTCAAGAACTGAGACTATGACCGCCGAAAAAATATGAAAAATTCCCGGAAGCTCCTAGGGTACAGTAAACTCGCCGAAAACCGGCCTTTTCACCTAGTTTTGTCAGTGATCCATACGAAAAACCTAGGTAAGGAAGTAGTTTAAAAATTTGAAACTTCGTCTTCAGATATTTCAGTCTATATAATATTCAGAATATATGTGCCCCGAACTCGTAGGAGAAAATTTGTTTTTGAGACACGTTCCTCAAAAAGGCCATTTCACAATGCGTCTATCTTTTAAGTACAGAGTTATCCAATTTTTTATTTACAACTGCATTACCTAAGTATATACCTAGCTACTGTCTAAAAAGTAGTAGAAGTTTACTCACTTCGTCATCTTTACTCCTTTTGAATCGAAAGTCTCGAGTTTAAGTGACAACATAGGTAAACCGGCACAGCCTGAATGATGTTAGAGGCGGTAAATTGAAAGAAGTCGCCTATTCGTAGCCCTACTTCAACTGATAACTTCTTTCATGCCTCTCTATCTCGTGAACAGATAGTATACTATACATGTAATAGAAATAATGGAAAACACAAGAAAACTACAAAATGCTAGACCAGGTACTAAAAAATGAAGTGGCAATCAAAAGCGAATTTACGAAAACAACGTAACGAATGTCATGGAATATCGCCTTGCTGTTATTAGTTGATAAGAACATGAATGATGACGTGTGACTATAAAGTTGGCAAAGTCAGCTGCCGTGCCCGTTTTGGCGGCCTCTCTGACGATTCAAATTTTAACATTCTTTATAAAATCATGGTGAGAGCTTACAAATTTTTTTGGCCATTCACCCATAATCCCATTTATCTTCAATTTCTGCACACAAAAAAATAATAATAATAATAAAAAAAAATAAGTGCAAGTTCCTCATTCCTTAACTCGAAGAAACAAATTTTTCAAAAATATCTCCCAAAATCGTCACCCAAAGGCTATTTTTTTCGGAATTAAATAACAGTTGCGTGCAGATATTTGGTCTACAGATGATTGAGACCTTCAGGTACAAAGGGTCCAAGTGCCATCTCGGAGGTTTTTCATTTGTTTCCATATTCGATACTTACGTGCCAACGGGAATATATCTGGAAAAGTTCTATGTTCCAACTCTTTTCTATTCGTTTTGAAATCGACCGCCTAAAAGCAGGGTTGCCAATATTTACCTCCTTTTCTCAAGAGATGCCTAAGTCCAGAAAAGTTTTTCGTTGAATGGGCCAAAGCAACACTGCAATCAATTTATGTAGGTTTTTCCTCTTTATTTGATGGTTGATGGTGTTCAATCTACTCTTGATTAGTATAATGGATCGGGGACCAATATTTTCAACATAAGGTTAGGTAGTGATGAATAGTCATTGATATAGAAACTAATGGTACCTACACGCTCGTGGGAAACTGGAGTGGTACATTGGCCCTTTTGAAAATCTTCAAAAGCTTCGGGAGCTTTTCAAAAACAATATCGTTTTTTATTAGTCATAAAAAAGTCCTGTGAAGGTGCTGGCTGCCGGAAATAAAAGCACTTATAATAATGGTAACGTAAAAAAAGTGTCAGGAACTTTGAATGCATAGCGAGTACATTTTGGACATTATAAAACCTTAGAATTGCGATAACTTTTTTGAAGTTTTTGGCACTCAAGTCTTTTGGACATGAAGGTGTTTGATTAATAAAAGGAGCCCATGATACGTAATTACCTACGTATAACCAAATAGACGTACCACATTATTCACCAGACTTGCATTATTAAAACAATATAAAAACCCTACTTCAACATGCCCAATAGTTATTACTCAACCTACAGCAGTAAAATTCTTAGGGAACGTGGCGACACCTATTCCCAAATACCCCGTGATTTTGAACGAAATCGGACTGAAAGATCGCCTTAATTAGAGTTATAGGTTCACATTCGTGCATGCACACACACGGATGTATATTAATCCGACGGCAAAAACAACTTTATGGTATTGTATAGCAGCCAACTCTCTTAGTTCATTTCCTTGTCCGTATTCAGTTTCTCTTTCCCACGTTTTTTCCTCTTGAACTGTTACTCATCTCATTTTGCTAGTATGTGAGATGATTTATGCTGTCGTACTTTCCAGCGAGAGGCTGGTTTTAGGTTCGCAGTACAAGGAGTTTAGCGTAACGTGAAGGGGAAAAAATCTTTCAAGGAAAACGACGAAGATGGTAGGTGAGAAGAGTGAAAAAGTATGCTGAGGGGCTGGTCCATTCCATAAATCGTTTACTTTGGAAAGTAAGAGGCCTGTTTTAGCCTCGACTCTTTTTCTCCACGAGGTGTTTTGATCTTTTCTACAGAAAAACGTTTTCAATCTTTTTTCAGCTGTAGACTTCCCTCGTGAAATCAATTTTCAGTATTCATACAACTGGATTGGCCCTTGTAATTATCCATTGTCATAAGATTGTCGTGCAATTAGGATAGGATCATAGCTAATCAAACCATGTGAATGAAATGAGTTTTAAATAATTTAAAATATAGAAAAAACTTAATTTTTAAGCTATCAACACCATACTGGTTCTCCTAAAACGAAATTGAGAAAAACAAAATGGGTCAATGCAAATGCCCATTCCTGAATTTAATTGTTAGGTTAACTGATGTTTCTCTCTATGGTAGCAAAATCTGACATCACCTTTGCGGTTGACTATTTACGGCGTATGTTGAGTTTCATTTAGTTGATCTGATCTCTAAATTAATAGAGGACGTTTTCAAAAGATTTTGTTTTGTAATCATGTGATCATGAAAACTGTTTTTGAAGTCCTGCAAGGAAATTGTACTGTGACAAGACGCTGTCATCTCATCCAAGAAACACTACAACGGACTTTAATTATATCAATTCTGCATGAGTGCTTAAGAAATAAATCATGTATCATGTTTGGGTTTCCAAAAAGACAAATAGTTGCTTTCTCAAGAAAGCGAGGCATGTCGATAAGTTCGATTCATCACGGTGTAGGTATAATGAATTAGTCTATAAATAATTGCTAGAAATATAAGTGTAGTGATGAGACGCTGTAATCTCATCCCTAAAGCACCAAAGACACAGTGAATTATATATATAGGTACCAATCCTGCTTTAAGTGTTTCTTTCTGATATAAGTGATTAGCAAGGAAATCATGTTTCATTATGGGGTATGTAATTGAGCTGCTTCATCACGTTTATCTATATTGATTACTGCTCTGCACACCACACCGCAATAAGTTCTGTTGCAGTGCTGAATCCAAGTACAAATACTTCAAAATTATTTTCATCACCTCGTTAGATTGGTTAAAGCCTAAGCTTAACAATAGCTGAGTATCCATACAAAAGGCCTGTCAAAGACAGGACATCAAGATAATAAAACATTGGAATCTGCTGTAAGGCGTCATGAGAGGAATTCGCAGTTGTCTTGATACCATTTGATTGTGTTGATATCATTTGGTTTATACTGAAATTTCCATAGGATTTTCTTACAAAAGTTCTTTGAGTGTATGACAAAACAATTTCTGAATGCACTAGTTAAATTTAAACAACCCAATACAAGTTTTACCATCCGAAACTGTGCTATTATTCAAGTTATACTACAAGTGTTAGTCCACGTTAGTTCCTAGTAGTTCAATTGCCACACTACCTTGTTTTCTCTTTGAATTGTGTTGCATGACAATGTGCAACCAATACCCACAAACCCACACAGCTGGTCAATAGTATTCAACGGCTGATGGTGGATTGAATGGTGATTTGTGTCACGCTAATTAGCCTAAATTGAACCTTGATTGAACTAGAGAGAGTTGTGTTTCACAGAACAACACAATTCATGGTTACCAGTAATTGATTGTAACGGCTCGATGAATTGACGAAGAGCAGCAGCAGTCCAGATTTGGACGATATAACATTATTTGCTCGAGTAGGTACTGGTCAGTGGAAGCAAATAGTACAGATGGTTAAGTGTTCACGCATGCGCAGACGCTAAGTTTATTTAGGAGCCATGAAATAAGTAGACATTCTTCTCCAACTTGGAACAACGAGCCGAGGGTGTCGCTCGAAATCGAGCTGTGCTAGTATGAAACATGAAACAACAAGAGGTGATGAATAGAGAGTAGTTTACTCCTTCAAAGGAGAGATGCGACTATTTTACTACACCCAGAGGTTATCCTGGGCGCTAGTATGCCAGGAACATCCCCTTAGATGTAACATTTGCAAGAATCGAGAAGGAGGAACTACTCCTATCCATCACGAACTCTAACTCGGACATTTCTTGATGACAGCCCAATTGTTAGATAAGAAACTATTGGAATATTAGGTTTGTTAAAAGAACTTTACGTTTCCTCAACGTTAAGGTTACCTCTATTTGTAATCAACAAAATTCATTTAAAAAAATGAGGAAAGCGAATGCTCAAAAACCCCGAGTTTTACTAAAATTAGATGACATTCGTTGTAGGAAAGATCGTTACCCACGTTTATGTTGGCACATGCGCAGAAGCTATCATTGAATAAGGCAGCCTTATTATAAAGAACTGTTATGAACACAAACATTGCATCCTTGGAAATTCACTCTTATGGGCGCACAGAAGCTTTGATTGGGCGATGAACTTCATTAAGACCATCTAAAAGCCTACGCGTATAATTTCTGCACATTTCTTTGAAACTGGAATAAAGAATGAAAACTATATTGGCATGACAAAATATACAAACAATTCTTAGAAGGAAAAAGAAAATAAGTTAGTCATTAACCTAATTAAATAATTGAGGAAATTAGATCGCCCAGCGGGATAGCAATCTGCTCGCTATAAGGATTAGCGGAAACACACCTACAAAGAATACACTAATTCTTAACAAAGAAAAGGAAGACACGGAAGAGGATTATTTGTCCAGAATGGCTTAAACCGTAAGATGCGAGAAGCGATTTTTCTAATGGGGGACACTTATCTTTCACTCCCCGAAATCGATTAAATAAATATTCATCACTAGGTAGATATGGAAGTAAAAGTAAATGAAATAGGTACTTCAAGAATAAGTAGCTAAAATACTGTATATTATCATAGCGAATGTAAGCTTAGTATTGAATGGCTCAATCTCTATATCGCTATACCTAAAAAACAAAGGGGGCACGATTCTGCCCCATCCGGAAGACCACGTTAGTATGCAACGTGGCCATAGGTTTAGAAAGACTTATCTAGGAAGCTGCCACCCTCGGCGACTGACAGACGCATTTCAGATAACGGAGCGACGCGTTCGTTGTTCGTTCGAACGACGTTTCACTAAAAAAACGGAAAATGCAGATTTTTCGATTCTGCTCAAAGGGGAGTGCGCTCCTTTCCGGTTTTTGCGCCCCATATACAGTATTCAAGGGTTGGTAGAATATCAGCGTGATGAAATGTGCTGTTGCATCAATGGTTCAGGTTTTGTTAATAGGGAGTAGTTTTGAACAAATGTTAATATGATTTTCGAACTATCTGGAGAGTTTAGAGATTGATGTATCTCCTTCAGAGAGCTCTCAATCCATAAGTAAGCACAAGGAATACGGGAGTATAAATAATACACGCTATTACCCAAACCAGGAACTTGATAAACCATGATTTCGGATTTAGTTCAAATATTTGGACAGAGCCGAGCAAGATTGGGTTTCCCGATTAGCTCATCAATGATTTCAACCACCCAATTTGTGCTGAAGGCAGTGCAAACACTTGGAATCATAGATACGTACCTCCGTAACTGTCATCCAATCCTGAAAAAGGTGTAGAATACATAAAGAGCGCTTCTGTATTTACGCCGTTCATTCTCATTTGTAGTTGGCCTGAAGTGGGATAATTTATATAGGTCGTTGTCTCCTGGAGCCAATTCTCAGCTTGAGCAAATTTGCTGATGCTGTTTGTTCAGGGGAAAGCGTAGCGACTTAACCGGTATTCTGAAAACAGGTAGGGGAGGATGCTCCGTTGAAACTAGGATGTCTGAGAGTTAATTTGTAGAGGAGCAGTTCGAGGAGGGAGAGAGGCAGGCCCTTGGGTTTGCTCGGTCATAATGTTGATTGGAAACAATGTTTGATCTAATAAGGGCGGTAAACGGGGTGTTGCAGGAAGGGGGTGAGAAGCAGGAGGGTTTAGTAGCTTCAGGGGCTTTTTGGTTGAACATTCAGAAAGGAGGTTTTAGGGGTTGGGGAGGGGAAAAGCCGTTTTCACGCACCGTCGGGTGGCCCCTCATCTCGGAAAGGCTAATATTCAGGGGCAGAGATCCCTCTTCAAGGCATTTAGCGGAGCTATGATGCAGTTATCACATCAAAACGTTTCCGCTGGATTTAACCGATTCTCGGGCCACGGGGATTTCGGGGGTGAACCGCGGTTGAGAATCAACACATGGTAAGAGAGTTTTCAACAACAGACCAATTTGAAAATGGGCATCATCATTGTTTGTAATTTATCAAATCATAATAAATATTATATTACCTTGACAAAGCGAACACATGAATGCATACATAGGTACCCTTTGTACTGTGTAGAAGTACATCACTTACTTTGTGGAAGTTACATTGTAAGAGATACTGTGAAATGGAAATTTTACATTATATTCTTCGAAGAATCTACAGAGTCGTACTTGATTTTGCTTCTGGGTCTATAAGAACATAGCGGACACTTTATTTTCACCTTCGGGAAGTACACTTTTTTCCTCTAAATTCAAAATTCCCATTCGCATTTTACATTTCAGACCACTCTGGACAACTTTCGTATCGCGTCTGTGTGACTATCGTGTGTTTGGTAATAAACCAAATTCCCTCAGTTTTGAGCCAATTTCGATGGAAAATTCAGTGAATGTGGGTTGAACCGTGATGATCCCTTTTCAGTTTTGTCGTTATCAAATCAATACACAACCTGTACATATAAAATACATGAATTCGATCAAGCATGATTTTCTCAAGCCCCAGGCATCCGGTTTCACCCTGATCCGGAGGATAGCTTCGAAAAGGCAATTTAAAATTTAATCATCCATTTAAATTTCAGCACGATTGTAGTTTTAGCAGCTGCTGAGCCTGCGTAAATGACAAATCCTAATAACAAGATTTTTTTCTGCAGTTCTCACCCGATGTTGATGAAATTTTCCCCTTATCGGCTCAATTCTGCCCAAATTAGCATTTCACTCTGCGCATGTGCAAACGCAAATTCCATCAATCATCAGTTTCTCAATCAATTATAGAAGAATTGCTTGAAAAACGGCTGTTTGAAGATTTAATTTCATCAGGCTACTTCTGAACGGGATTTGTCCCATTTTCTTTGGGGAAGTCACCAGCCATTGATATCAATTGGATGGTTGTGGCCAAATTGCATAGACATCCTCAAGCTGGCTTGAACAACATCATTCCAAGGCTGTTAGCTACTCAGACTTACTGAGCTGCTATGTCATCACCAATATTGAGAAGCAATTTTATATGTTTTTGTTGAGAAATACCAACTGGATATATCTTATATCTACTTATATTTTCTGGTTGTTAAGACAATACCCTCCCTATTAGAACAAGTTATCCAGAACCAAATTGTGTTATCTTCATCAGTTCTCAAAAACATTAAGAGTTTTACCTAATAGTTTTTATTTATTTTTTATTTTTTTTAATGGATTCCCGTTCCAAATGTTTATGTGCAATAAATAATTATTCTTCCAATCTCGATCGTAATAATTTATTAATTAACTTAAGGGTAATAAATTATTACGCGATTCGGAGACTATTAGGATCGTGATGTAGAAAACATTGAGACATCTACTTAAATAAGAACTTTAAATAATTCACTGAGATTCATTGAGGCATCAACACCGTACGTAACATGCCTAGCTATTTCTCCTCACCACAGATTGCCTACTGAAATATGAACGAAGTGTTTTCCCCTACCTTCCCTAGCTTGTGAGTAGCAGATCTAGCTCTCCGTTAATAAATGCATCCTTGTCAGGGAGGTCGCTGCAGCAGGAAGAAAACTGATTCCTGTGGTGTTGACGCAATGCGGCGAGGCGACACATGAACTATTCATTTTGGTGGCTCTTCTCAGAGGGTCCACAGTTTTCCGTTTATTAGGGTCACTACTTCGGAACGCTTTACGATTATACGCAATGTCATTTGCGTACTCATCCAACCAAGATGAGCTCACTGTAAAATTAAACCAATTGATAACCTCAATACCTAAGGCTTCTCTCCACATTTCGATCTCAATGGTGATGTTATTTTTTCAGAAAATTCAGTTTGTTATTCAGTTGTCCAGCCTGTACACTTCAATGAAGAAGCTCTGAGTAAGGGTGATTGAACTAAAATTTCGAAAAATCAGATTTATATGGGGTAGCGGTAGTAAATCGGCATTACGTACGTTGCAAATTACCACAAAAAGATTTATTATTTTTGTATCACCCCGTTAGTGAAATTAATGAAGTCCGTTTGTCAAATTGTTAACCAGAGCCTTAGGTACATATATATGCAGGTATCACTATATGTACATATAATAACTACCTAAATACCTACCAAAAATAAAAAAGAAAAAAATTACATTGACATAAAATAGGACGTAAGTGGCGCCTATCTCCATAAATGAGAAAAACATCAATTTTAGTTTTTTCAGTCATTTGAACCACAATTATTTATACAAAATTTGAACTGTTTGCGCGATCATTCACTCTGTTCACATTGTCCTCCATCATTAAATACATTAAAATCTAACGAAACTGTTTTCCTTGTGTGGAGTTTCGTTGCAAATGAAGCTATTGCAATGGCTCCAAAAACATTAAAATTAAAGTTGTTGAAAAATGTCTTCATTAAATCCGATTTGTGGCATTAAAATCAAACTTTCAAAAGAACGGATCAGTTCGATGGCCAGCAAGTTTTGAGCACATTGGATTGATTTAAAAAAAAAAAAAAAAAAAAAAAATCACTGATTGATAAAAAAAAATCACTGATTGATTAAAAAAGAAAAAAAAAAAAAAAGTTGAAAAATCACTGAAAATGGCTGGAAAGAGTGAAATGTATATTTTTTGCATAATTTTAGCCAAAAGAAGTTGATCAACAATGAACTAGACCGTATAAAGTATATGATTATGATGAGAGATGTACTTAAATTTCATTGGTATTAGCTGAAAAAATCTATGAAAATTGTAGGAAAAAAGCTACAAATCCAAAGTCGTTTTTGAATTGAAAGAAATTATTTAGCAAAATTTATTTTGGACCATAAAATCTGTAGTTTAACAATTATGTAGATGGCTTCAAAATTGTTAAATGTGGTAAATGTGGTGAGGGGGGTGGGTTTTTTGGAGAAGGGGGGGGGGGGGTCAAATCCGTTTCATGCATCAAAGAAGACAATCCTAGATTTTAAAGTACCGTATATATATATATACATATACACACAAATTGATTATTGGTTCTACAGAACTTAATAAATTATTATTTAAGAAAGAAATTTCACAAATAGAAGAAGAAAATTTAGGTTCCGACATTTCAAAAAAATCTTGATCACAGAATAGAGAAAGAACAGTAAATTTAACTTGCGTAGTCCCTGGTAGCTTGAAGCGTAATTAATGAATCCATGGCCGTGATTGTAGACACATATTCAATCGTTCAAATTGAGGCTAGGTGTTCGGTTTGCTCCAAGCACCCATCGATGCGCTCTCTCAGATTGATTGACCTGGCATGTTCTGACCACTCCCTGCGAAAGAACATGCCAGGTCACATAGTGCAACGTTTGACGAATGCCTTGGGGTGAATGTCATGCGAAAATTGCCAGATGCCTCCAATGATCGACTGCTGCAACAATCTGAGAGAGCGCATCGATGGGTGCTTGGAGCAAACAGACCACCTGGCCTCAATTTGAACGATTGAATATGTGTCTACAATCACGGCCATGGATTCATTAATTACGTTTCAAGCTACCAGGGACTACGCAAGTTAAATTTACTTTTCCTTCTCTATTCTGTGATCAAGATTTTTTCGAAATATCAGAACCTAAATTTTCTTCTTCTATTTGTGAAATTTCTTTCTTAAATAATAATTTATATATATATATATATATATATATATATATATATATATATATATATATATATATATATATATATATATATACTCGGCCCTTCGGGCCTCGCAAGGGGACCCCCCGGATCTTTTCTCTTTTGTACTTCGTAGAAAACGAGGATAATTTGCTATGCAATTCTTAGCCTGAAAACACTAAAAAAATTAAATAATTAGTCTCACGAGAAAAAAAAAATTTTTTTTTTTCAGTCCTGGCTGGGATTCGAACCCACGACCTTCGTCTCACGAGAAAAAAAAAAAAAATTTTTTTTCAGGCCTGGCTGGGATTCGAACCCACGACCTTCGTCTCACGAGAAAAAAAAAAATTTTTTTTCAGTCCTGGCTGGGATTCGAACCCACGACCTTCGTCTCACGAGAAAAAAAAAAAAATTTTTTTTCAGGCCTGGCCGGGATTCGAACCCACAACCTTCGTCTCACGAGAAAAAAATAAAATAAAATTTCAGGCCTGGCCGGGATTCGAACCCACGACCTCTCGCTTCCCATCTCGAGAACAAAAAACGTTACACAAAAAGTGGACATTAAAAAAATTATTGGGGGTCGGCCTAAGAATTGCATAGCAATTAATATATATATATATATATATATATATATATATATATATATATATATATATATATTTATATATATATATATATATATATATATTTATATTTTTGTTTATAGGGTATATTTCCAGTCGATAACTCTCTAAAAATACGGCATAAAAATGTCGTTCAAACGCAGAAAAATCCGTTTTGGCAAAAGACAGGTCGAGTTCGTTGGCCAGCCCAATCGCTACAGAATTTCAGGTTCAAATTTACAATTTAGTGGCGCAAAAAATGCAAAATAAAAAATAAATCATATCCTGTGTCACAGTGGAAGTATTTTTCAGCACTGAATCGATGGCGACCAATCCCAGATCTCCAAGATTCTTAAATAAGTGAGGAAAGAGTATTTTTAGGTGAAAAATTCCCATAATTGACTAAAATTTTGTTATTTTTCAGTTGAATTGCGTGGCCTACAATTTTCTATACTATCTCGTCAGACGGCTGTCTCTTCTGTTTTATGTACGACATGATGATATTTTAAGTATATCCACAACTTTCTCTGAAAATTTGCTCTATCAGCCATGCTGTATGGCTGTGTACTTTTCCCCTTTAACACAGTGTATTATAAATTGCTCTGGAAGTAGAATGACAGTAAATCTGTGTTTTGTGATCCTACTCTTGATTCTATTCCGTAGGCTTTGCAATTAAATGAGCAGCGAGGTGGAAGTAAAACGTTCTTTTTTTGCCATTTACACTGCAGTGCAGAACGGTATCGGGTTTGAATATTGTATAAATTACCAAGACCGAATCGAAAGTACTTACTGGGGGGATGGTAATACAAAAAGAATGAAAAAAGAAAAAACGCGAAACGAAGTTCCATTTACTTCGCCCAGACTAATCTTCGAAGCGTAGAGGAAGCACATAGCTTCGGATAGTTTTTAGCTTGAATCGGATTTTAGTTAAACATTTACCCCACGGAGGGACGGTAGGGTGTTTTAAGGGTCGAACGGACCCCATGGGAAAGAAATGTAGTGCATTTTCCTAATTGGACTTCGGAGTGGTAGGTGCTCTGTTGCATCGTGAATTCAAGCTGCAAGCTGTTTTTCCTGGTTGAAACTGCACTTTCGACCGCTACGCTGGATTTAAATGATGCTTGGTTAATGAGAAGCGATAGATTCCTGTATAAAATAATTTTATCACATCACCCTTCTGGAACGCCGATACTATTACTTACCTTAACAGCTCTAGAGGGTATGTACATGGAATAGAAACTGATGGGGTGATTTCTGTCGAATATTATTTTCGTAGAGCCTTTAGATTACTACCCTAGATTACCACCCTTCTAATCCGTTCGCTTATTACATCTGATATGCGGTAACGTAGTATATACGGGGAAAATCATAGTTTCCGCTGACATTCTCAGGGAAATCAAGTGACCAATATAATATTATTATATCAGAATATCAGAACTTTATTAATATTAACTTCTGATGCACTTTACTCTGCTAAAATACGTAAGTATCGCTTTTGCGGTATTTTCGTGGTACCTTAAAAGCAAAAATAAATAAAATAAAATAATGATGGACCGAAAAAATTGAAATCATCCTTCGAAATGTTAGTAAATTCCATCTTCTTACAATTTGAAAGGCAAAAATATCATTTCTGGAATCACAAAAAAAAAAAAGTAAAATGGACTCTTGCAGTTCTAACACTAACCACAGCTAACATAGGATTTTATAGAATCAGTAAACTGTTGAACGATGTATTCAGGCTGTGGGACGACACTGGTTGATCGTTGTCGCGCACTATAAAGATATCCACTCCTTACGTTTTGGGTTTCACGGAATGTAACTTCCTTTACTGTTTCCCATCAACTTAAACCAAAGTATTGATATTGGTGAAATTTTACTCGGATTTTGTCGCAGGTTGGGTGGTTGTAGGACCACCCATAGTAAGGTCGAACTAGTCTACGGATTACAATTGGTACACTTGAACTGGTCACGAGCCAGAAAGGGTTGAATAATCCTTACCTTATGGTAGTGGTCCACGCTAGGTAGTGGCCAGATGGAGAGTACCTTTTGAAATGGTGTGTATAGTTCGGTTGCAAGCTCGCATCTCAAAAATACATAACATCATGTAGTCTATTCTGGGGCAGACCCAGCCTACCTAAAATTTGGAACGTTCCCAGTTCAGGTGGTTTAGTTGCTGCTGGTACCCAGTTCGGGTGACCTGATTACAAGGCTCACTGTCGAACTGGTCTAGTGGTTATTGCAACTTGGTTGGAGGGTGTGAGCTTGCCAGAATTTAGACTACCATAAACTTGGATACACATCATCCTGACCTACATGTCCAACTGATCTATGTAACTTCTAAGGGATACTACTTCTCAAAACGTTAGAAGTCGCTATAAAACGGCCTATAGAATTTTTTTATTATCTCAAGCTGAATAACTGGTTTGCTCACCTCAATCTGCTATATGTTCATTATATACCATCGCGAATACCAAATAAACGCATCTGGCGACGACTTTCGATAGTTACAGGTTTAGTCCAGCCAAATTTGGTGATTTTTCCACCAGGTATATTATTGGTTCCTGACTGATGGTCCAGCGTACTAGATATACCTACTTCACAACTTTATCAACAATACAGGTATCGGGTTGTTAAGAATATTTTGTACTCAACGTATCTAATATCTCTGCAGATATATGCATACAATTTAGTCATTTGGTTATCATTCGCACAGTTATTGGGTTATACAACTTATTTGATTGACCTAACCTTTGAGTAAAAATTGCCTTGTTCCAACGTAGGCGACAATAAGGCGACGGATCAAGTGATCTAAAGAAACGAACTAGTTTTATTGATTGAATCAAAACATTTTTTTTTCGGATGAATAATTTCAAAAACTACGGACCTATCTCATTAACACTGGGCATTTATCATCTTGATAAATGTAAAACTAAGTACATATGGATGTCTAGAAGAGTAGTGGTCCAATATGTGATTTCAGCTCACTTAACAAGTTTCACTCATGCAGCATAATCGTATGAGCAAATTTTCGTAAATTATCGTACTTATTATGTTACAACTGTTATGAAAAGTAAGGACTGAGAGAAAAGAAATGCTTTACTAACAATTTTGCTAAACGAGACCAGTATGCGATCAAGGTCAAAACATACCAATTCACCTCACTATCGTTATCCATCTTATCCATATCCCGTATTATCTACTTCATACATAGCATACCATACTTACTTAATGAGTACCTATAATTGCTACTTGGCAACAAGATTTCGGCACGCGAGTTCAAGGCCCGTTGGTCTTTAGTACCTATGTGTTGCACCCGGTGGGAGGGGGAGGGGGTAATTTCACAACGCCATGTTTTTAATGTAGATAAAAGGCCCTGCGCTGCTTCCTGTTGGATCAGTTAATTATTCAGACAAGGAGGCCGCCAACAACATTTAGCTACATAGTGCTACACTCTCAAAACCGCTAATCACTCCAAAAACTTCATTCACCCGTTGACTGGAGCTCAAACGAACTATAAAATGGTTATGGCGGTTAATCAACGAACCGTGGCGCTCGCAGCATCCTACAAACATCTTCGACGCATTATTTGATGGTTCAAAGCAGACAACTTGAAACATTTTGAATTGAGACGAGCTTCAACCGGAGTGAACTGCAGTTTGACGCCCTTCTCTTGTAGAGCGAGTCATTTGACCTTAAAACTATAGTGAGACCGCATGCTGGGTCCGTGAAGCGTACACGTTGATCGTATATTGGACCAGTACCTCTAAAAGGAGGGCGTATGTTAAAAATGACGTACGAGATGGAAACGATTTTGGTACGGTAGACTACCGGTAGACTGCAGTAAAATGCAGTCAAAGAGGATAGACTTGTGCATGAAACGAGACGTTAAAGGACGTATGTTATCAAACAAACGGAAAAAAACATCTGAAAAAGTGAGTTTTAAATGTTTTTTTCGTCCTACTGAAGAGTTGCAAAACATAACATACGCCCTCCTTCTAGACACCCATTCCTATGAACAATGTATATACTTAATTCTGTAATATGGACGGAAATTACGGGAGAACCGCTGATTCTGTTTGCCTATTTGATGGTTTGTTCAATGCGTCTCGCCTGAGGACGACGGGGAAAATGCCTGCGTTTGCTTTGGTTTTTATTGAGCCCGATAATCAGTTCTTTGTTGCTTTCGTTGACCAAAACTTAGCTTGGTCACTGCTTAACCGATAAGACGGATCGTCAGTAGGTAAAATATCATTTTTCGGTTGTTAGGTAACAATAATAATGTTTCATTCATAGCATTTCAAAAAATTGTTTCTCTCTGAACAATTATTGATTTTTTTGGGGCTTATGCCTCAATTGGCCACTAGTGTTAATATAAAAACACGTTAACTGACAATATTTAATGGAAGAAAAAAAAAAAAAAAAAAAAAACATATACCTTTACTAACTAATGTCGTATTCAATTCCAAATTTTTCGGTATTCCACAAGTTTCGACCTTCTCATCTTATCTAGGTACCAGTTCATCATGTAGGTATATATTGTAGTTGGAATATTGTGACCTGTCCATTGTTTAAATTTGATACAATTCGATATCACAGGAATTATTGTTTTGGAGAAGATAAAACCGACCTGATAGTACCAAATTACCCCATATCGATATTATACAACAGACGGATATTGATATACAATTTATTCTTCCGCTGTTCTTGTCTTGAGCTGACGTGATAAAGGCCAGTAGGATTTCAATAAACTAGATTTTTAAACCTGGCAATCGTGAAATGGGGGAGTTAAAACTTAGCTGCCCGTAAAAGTGAACTAATTTTGGTGTTATTCGCTTGTTGAATAGCAAGCTAACATAATATCTTAGGGTAAAAAAGTATTTAGTCCATAAGCACTAAATCTAGACACAACACTACATGGAACATGTTCCGTGGAAGAACAGGAGAGAATTTAGGTCACTCAGCTGATTAGGAAGAAGCCCATAATTTAAATCGTCTTAATGTCCCAGAGAGTCCCCCTATCAAATTTCAACTTCCAAGTTTCTTTCCAGTCTAATAGTAGTTGCAATTATGTTTACGAAATTAAATGAGAAGGATCACTTGTATGTTAGCAATTATTCAGACAACCACAATCATACCTCATATTGTTGGCCATGCACTGCGAAGTGGTTAGCATATTACGGTTAGGTGAGTTGAGCTTTCCTACTACAATGATAAATGCCTAAGATCCGTAGCAACGATTCGGTTGTAAGCGATAATCATCAGAAAATAGAAGCGTAACGCATTAAATGTCAAGTAACGGTGATTTTGTATAATTTTTGGCCGTGTTATGATAGCAAAAACATGTTCTATGTTAATAAATTCAAATCCTACAGATGGTCATCCTTGTGAATACAATACTAAAAGAAATATGAGAAGCATACAAGCTACAAGCTGGTCCCCCTGACAAAGATTTTCCAGTGGCCCCAAGACTGTGCTCTCCTTCACCAGTCAATAGTCCCAAGTCACCTCATACGTTCAGCCATTTACGAAACACACAAGAAATTTTGATTGTAAGATAAGGATACTTTCATCTTTCTTAGCACAAAGGTAGGACCACATTTTCAGGACTTATGAGGAATATTTACTGATTCCTTCTTGAGCGGACCATGTTCAAATGCATCCTGTGTTCTTCTGTTTATTTACTTAGAACCTTCACAGTCTGACTCAACTCTGAACGTGTTGGCAGAGTTGGACCGTGCACACACCTACTTTCGACATGTTTCGAAAACACCCAGCTTATCTCGGCAAGATTTTCATTTCCACGCTCCTCATATAATATAAGGAAACCCGCGGCTGAAGTTGTGAAACTCTGACGAGGAAACGACTCGATGAAAGGGAGAACGAGCGTGTTAAATGACTTTGAGTGTGGAGGACTAAATGAAGTTGCATTTAAAAGTTTTCATCCAGAACCAACCCCTCGAACCCCCCCTCCTGTTCAACAACCCCTCCAAAGGTTTATTTTGACTTGAACCCAGTCAACCACCTAGAGACACTCCTTTTGTGGTGCGATGGGAAACTTTCGAGCGAAAACTTCACAGGTGGAGGAGGGGTGCCTCAGAACAGACACCAAGGCACAATAGTTAAGTTTGCCCCAACATTGACGCCTCTTTCATTTGATTATTGCAAGCCCCGAAGCGCTAATATCGCTCAGAGAGTCAGATATGGTGATGGAATCCTAGAATTTCCCCCTACGCATTCGAGAGGGAAGGTCGATCTCACCTGAAAACGAAAACCTTTGAGCGTTCAATTAGTAAAATTGAAACCGTTCGCTCGGCTGGGCCTGGAATTCAATTTTGACAACGAACGCGAGAGGATTTTATATATGAATTGGAAAACCCTCGCCTCCCATTGGTTGGGTCTGATTTGAACAAAAAAATAAAATCCCTGAAAAAGGAATAACATAATAAAATATCACCTGCAGCAACGAAAAAAGAAACGTTTTATTTATATTGTTTCTTGGAACGTGATTGCAATTGTGGGACTCTGCTGTGAGGATAACTCAATCACTTAAATTGTATTTCACATATTCAGCTGTATACAATTTGTGTATTGAGCCTTGGGATTGTTTTTGAGACATTTTTTTCTGACGTTATGTACTGGACCCCTAAGGGCGTCATGAATTGAAACTAAGTGAATGAAAAGAACTCACTGATGTTTCTGGGCAGCTGAGGGAATATTACGCTTGACTTCATAACGTCACTGTTTATAGCCGCGAAAAAAATATATATATGAATTCGTTCGTATTTCTATCTCTGGGATTTCAGTAAACGATTAACATTTATTCTACGACAGCAAGAGTTACATATAACGTGAAAATTGCTCTTGATAGAAAAATCATGCAGCACAATTGTGTGAGCGAACTTTTGTAAGCTACAGTATCATTTTACGAAACATTGTTTTGCAATTTGAGGACTTTGAGTGCCAATTAATTGTTCACAACAAAATGTATAACCAAAAAGATCGTCCCAAATAATATTCTGTGATTCACAAAAGATTTTGGATTAATTGTTTTTATTCGCAGTTTGTTTTCGATTTTGTAGCAAATGTTATCGACATTCAAGTGCAATTCGCTGCAGAATTTTGTCCATAAATTTTTCAATGTTTTAGTTTATCGTTATGATCTAGAACATTTATACTAGAATAATTTTCTCTCGACTAAAATAATTTTGCAGAAAAATTAAATTTAGGTAACAATTTTTACTCGTTTATAGCCATTTTTAGTGATTTTCTTGCACATTTTTTGAAATTTGAGCACATTAATGTGCTCAAAAAGAGTTAGCCAACGAACTCATCCTTTCGTTTGAATAGCTTGATTTTTTTGGTGCAATAACGGTTTTGGTTTTTTTTATCTGAATCCCAAGGAAAATAATATCTGGAACACACGAACACGTCGTGGTGACACACACACACACACACACACACACACACACACACACACACACACACACACACACACACACACACACACACACACACACACAAATACACATATAGGTAGGTATATGAAAATATTCAAATCCAGGAATCGTTCCTGAATGTCACAAAACAGATTCCAATGATGAAAATTTTGATTTTGAATATAGCTTTGGTATATTCCTGCATAGAACTGGCCGCATGAATAAACTACGTTGGAAAATGTGACCACGTTTTCCAGTACCTACAAGGTTACACCAGGGGTTCAACTTCGGTTTGTGATTGGGGTGATTCCACTCCGTAACAAGGATAAGAATCTTTTGGCTGCACAATGGAAATTCATCCCACTGCAAGAACAAACCTTTGTGTAATAGTTGGCGGTCATTAGCCACTGTCTTTCGCTCGTTTCCGGGTTATTTATTTTTAGGAATAAATCGTGGTTCTGGGCTCAATGATGAAATTCTCGGTCAGATAATTCAATTAAATCTATTAAAATCAATCAATTTATTGAAACAGCTTCTCCAACAGTTTGAACGAAAACGTTTTCAATAACAATTGGTTTACATATAACGTATTAATTATTATTAATTAACAATTAATTGGAATTTCATGTGAAGTGATGGAGCGTGAAAACTGAGCTACTCGGGTCGTTGTTAGTTAAGAATTCGTAGGTTTCTCATTTCTGAGAATTTAATTACATTATTATGCTGTCGAGAAATTGAACAGTCCAACGTTCACGTTCTGCCAGAAGTAGGTCAAAAATCCATATGCAATTCTTTGTCGTCTTTATTGGTATTTTTCACAATGTCTTACCCTTATTGTTGATATTCAAATAATAACAGCGCATTAAACAACGCAATAATGTGTAGCATTCAGAGGTCAGCAAAATGAACCAATTCTAAATTAATTTTATATTCTACCATAAACACGTAAATCACATTTTCATTTTGATGATAAATCGTAGTACTCTTGACCAGAAATGGTGTTGAAACGTGAAAAGAAGGTATTGTCGAGTGACGGCTGTCGGCCTAATGAATTGTGCACTATAAGGAAATGAAAATTCAATAAAAGTAACACCCTTCAAAATTCTGACTTTAAATTATGAAATGTTCGTTAAAGGAGGTCAATCATCTTCGTTTCAATCTTCTTCGTTGCTGCTGAAAGGAAAATCTTTCTTCGAAATTTAATAGGGATGCATCGTGGTGCCGTTAATGGAAGCATATACGTAAAATTGGCTGCTTATTTCTTATCTTCCACTGTATCAAGAAACGCGGTGTATGACCGAGTAACGGATATACCATGGAGGGTTAAATATTTAAAATGTGATTTCGTTGCGAAGGTTGATTATTAAAAATGATAAACCAAAACGACATCACCCAAACCTAGAACTAATAATAGCATTGTGATTTATAGTCCGGATTCTTCCGACGTTCCACGAAGAAGTAATCGTTCATGATTAGCGAATTCCGTTATCTGTTTATACAAGGAAAAAATAAAAACAACACGTGACGGGAAGTAGGTTACTTAGACGAAGAAAAAAAGCTTTCAGAGCCTTTTCGGGGGGGAAAAATAACCCCAGGATTTATGTTTGAAGGCTAATTCGCAAATGCACTACCTACCTCTTTCACCTTTCTCAAAAATGAATCCCATCCCACCCCCTAGCGCTTCTTAACTTTGATATACGACAGAGGCAAAAACCGCCCTCAGGCGCGATGTTGAGCATGACAGGAGAGATGTTAACGCGACGTTGGTATAGCGGTGTAACCTTGAAAGTGGATTCCCACGAGTATGCGGTTGACGGGGAAATAGAGGAACCTATTTGAAACAATTAGGAGAGGCTTGCCGACTCTTCCTGCTGAGTTTATGGGATCCTGCGAGGCTTTGCCCCTTAATGGACTCTAATGGTACGCTGTAGCTCCCCCTTTCCACGGGATGTTTCAGGTTTTTAATTAAATGAGTAGTGTTGGGCTGAGAGGGTGAAGTCGAAAACAGGGAAACGGGTAAGCGACTTCGGTCAAAAAATGAAGTTACGGTATTGTACATTTACGGAGAGGGAGTTACGGAGAAGGACGTATGGGAACGGTGCCACGGAGCCCTTGCATGACTGTTTTCATGTTATATACAACAAAGTACTTGGTAATTTTTGAAATCGTAACAGATGAATTATATAGTGTATCTTCATTGTTATGCTGTACTTATATTTAAGTATTTCTATCAATAAATATAGAAGCACGAACCTGTTATAAGTGCTTCACTTATTTGCATGAACGTAGTGACGTAGATGAATACCTGCTCTTGGAATATAAAAGGCGCTTCCAGCAGTCGGCCTCCATTTCATAGACTGGTCTGAAGTAGTTCAGCTATCAAAATTCTGCTCCCTTCGCACCCAAGAGGGTGTCCCAAAATGTGTACTTTAGCATACGGAGTCCCATGTTCCGAATGGGCTCATCTTACCCTGTACAGTCTTGAGACATTAATCTCGTATTCCAATACTCTTCCACTTATTGTGCAGGGCTCTGATTTCAAGCAATTCCTTCTCCTTTTGCAGGGTTTCTGAGTCTTATGCATTTCCTCCCACTGTACCGATAGTGCCAGCAGGCGTGATAGAGGCCAACAGGCTCTTCCTGCTGTGTTTATAGGATCCTCCGAAGCTTTGCCACTTAATGGGCTCTAAAGGTACGCTGTAGCGCCCCCTTTCCACGGGATGTTTCAGGTTTTTAATTAAATGAGTAGTGTTGTGCTGAGAGGGTGAAGTCGAAAACAAGGAAACGGGTAAACAACTTCGGTCAAAAAATGAAGTTACGGTATTGTACATTTACGTAGAGGGTGTTACAGAGAAGGATGTATAGGAGCGGTCCCACGGAGCCCTTGTATGACTGTTTTCATGTTATATACAACAATTTACTTGGTAATTTTTGAACTCGTAACATATGAATTATAGTGTGTATCTTAATTATTATGCTGTACTTATATTTAATGTATGTTTATCAATAAATATAGAAGCACGAACCTGCTGCAAGTGATTCACTTACTTACATGACCCTAGTGACGCAGATGGATTCCTGCTCATGGAATATAAAGAGCGCTTCCAGCAGTACTCATAAAAATTAAATAAAAACATAGGCTCAAAGGTCCCACAGCTGATCAATGTGGGCTGGTCATGAATTCTTGATATAACAAAGTAGGTGCATTTTAAATTGCAGATCCCAAGGTTGACATCATTATTGTAACAGAATAATTCATCGCAATTCTTGTTTTACCATCGTGATTTGCATTAAAAAGTCATCAAAATGAGGTGTTACTCATGAAAAACCGGAGAAAAAAATTCAAGTACCTATCAGATGGCCCAAAACCTTCTGGTTTTTTTTTTTTTTTTTGTAATTTTTATATGATTAAAACTCAGTATTAGGCAACCCGCAATCGCTCTAAAAGCCTCACTTCGATAACTCCAAAATTGTGGAAAAATTTTTGTGAAGTGGTTACTTTCGGGGCACCCTGTATATTGAGTATAATAAATCGAATCCCATAATACGTTGAAATTACCTCACTGATGTTGGTTATTTATAGAGATTTCTATCTATAACAGTAGTATGAATTTCAGAGTGGGATAACTGTGTATGTGAGTGTATCTCATAGAATGTATTCCTTTTCCTGTATTGCTTTTCCTTTCTACGATATACGGAGCCCTTCTCCAACCTCACCACTCACCGAGAGTGCTTCTAATTATCAAAACTTGGCTCAAACTACTATTCATTCGGCGTATAACCGTTAAGTCTTCATTTCTCATTAAGCACTTTCTAAACAGTAGTTTACGTTCTACGAGTGGATCCCATTTTCTCAACATACCCTAATTATGGCCGTCTGACCCACTTGCCCCCTGGTAACTTGGCAAACAGGGCTGTTTCCCTCTTTTCTCGGCCACAACCTAAAACCGCAGATTTTTTTCCTTTTTTTTTCTATCCTTAAAAGCTTTCTCCACTCATGGGATTCCTACCATTTAGATATTTACCCCTCACCCCAACCCTCCTCAACATCGCCGCCAAGCTTACCGCTCCTCCCTTCGTCCTGTAATCCGCTACACCCTCGACAGAAAAGGTTAAACGGAAAAACTTGGTAAAAGCTTTCCCCGTTGTAACTAGGTAATTAAAAGGTAACTGAGTCGTTTGAAAGTTCGGTTTAAAAAATGGAAATATCATTACCTTGAAGTCCATAAGACGAGATGCACGCGTAAAAGTTGGATGACTACGAAGGTAAACTACCCCGTACTCAGCAGTAAAAAGGTAAGTTTCCCGTGATAAAATCTGGGACGCATTAAATTATGATATAACATTGAAAGGTATAATTACCTCTATATAATATCCTGCGTTAAATAACTTTCGTCATCAAAGAGATGATGGTAGGAATAGTAATTAGGTGAAGGATATAAAATTATGATGTTGCTGTAGCTAATTGCTCCATAATCCAACATCGCGAATATGTATTAGTATCACACTAGAAAGTGAGGAATTGGAAAAGTCACTCCATTTCATAGTCGCTCGTCAATATTTTGGATTATACATGATATGACAAATCCAGAAATATAGATTTGTTTGAAGTATATTGCTGGGTAAACTTGTCAACTTCAAACTACAAACCCTTTTAGCAAATTTTTTAGGCATTTTTTAGGCTTTTAGCAAAAAACTGTTGCAATGGCTTCAAACATTTCAAAATCAAAACGTTCTAAAAATGCCTTCAGTGGAATCTGTTTTGAGGCATTTTGAAACGATTTTAAAAGTTTAACGGTTTTTCATATGTATAATATACATTACTCATGTTTTATTCCAGACAAATAATCTCTGGGAATTAAGTGAAAATTCTGTATTGAAGCCAAAAAAAAAAAAAAAAACAGTTCCTTTGAGCCTGACGGCTAAAATTAAAAAACATGAATATGCTTTAGCCGTACACGACTCACTCCTCGTCGATTCTCTGAACCCGACCCCCCATCGGCCTCTGAACTCTGTTTATCATTCAAAACAAAAAAATGTTTTAGCTCCTCGCTCTCACTTTATTATAGAAATGATCACGACCATTAAGCTCTTGTGAGATGATGATCTCCTAATAGAAACTCGCGAGTAAACATTCACTTTATTATAGAAATGATCACGACGATTGAGCTCTTGTGAGATGATGATCTCCTAATAGAAACTCGCGAGTAAACATTCACTTTATTATAGAAAGAGGCTAAAGAGGCTACATACGAAATTACAGCTTCCTATAGTGTAAAGTATATATAAATTACCTATTAAAATAATTTAACCACCGCTTCACAAATCTAACCGTTCTCGCAATATTCGGATCACCTGCTATGAATCACATAATCGAAACACCAGCTCAATGAAATCATCAGAAATTAACAAGCGGTTGCAATCATGTTCACAATATCAATAATTGAGAATGATCACCTGTGTGTAAACAATTATTCATATATAACCATGCTCATAACTCAGCTTGTTGGCCACGCACTTCGCAGTAGTTAATATAGTATGGTTGGATAAATCGAGAGCTTTCGAACGAATGGTCAACGAATTTTGTGGGATGAAAAACGACGAAGTATCATATCCCTAGCAACGGCTCGGTTGTATGCGGAAATCATCACAATTATTGGCGCTACTTTCGTTGCACTCTCGTGGGACATTTTTCGGTAGTTAGGTCACGGCTAAAGCATATTCATGCTAAAAAAAAAAAAAAAAAAAAAAAAAAAAAACGTTGCCGTTGGGGGTGTCTAGCCGCTAGTGTTTTGTGTTCATGATGGTACATTTATTGTAAAATGAAATCTGGGGGACACCCCCAGACCCCCGGATTGTTAATGTTAGGATCAAGGATCAAACCAAAGAAACACAGAACGTGTATTTCGGGGATTCCCCGGAGGGCTGGTGGCATTCTGGTAAGTTCGGCCGAAGTTCATTCCGCTTTCTTGGAATCCAGCGCCTTGGATTGTTGACCTACGTGACGCAGACCCTTCCCGGGGATATTAATGACCATACCGTTAGAAATTACTCGAAAACAATGAGCCAACGGCGAGAATCAACGGTATCAGTACTTGACAGTGAGACAGGTAGTACATTGGTGTTTTCCTTCGTCCCTCGCCCAAGGTGGCCGCCGAGGGAAGGGTTCCCTCTCTCTACCTGTATGGACAGACAGTAGGTGGTGGAGCGGACGCGCGGTGGGGGTATTAGCTCGTACGTGTGAGGGGTGGGGTTTGGGGGGGATCTTACGGGACGGACGCCTACAAACCAAATAACCCTCCGTAAAAACACATTCTGTTAAAAAAAAAAAAAAAAAAAAAAAAAAAAGTTTTCCAAATGAAAGGATGAGTTCGTTAGCCAGTACTTTTGTAGCACATTAAGTTGCTATAATTTCGCAAAATGCCTTACCTGCACAACGCCCCTTGTGAGAACTGCCACATTAGACCTGTGAAGGACCGCTAGAGGTGAACCCTCTGATTTTATGACGTGGGCGTGTCATAATTGGGCTAATTGCGATTGGCTCTAGTATGGACATCCACTTAAACTGGGTGTGTTACGATGCAATGCGGTCGTGATGGTGTGATGCAACAAGTATCATCGTTTTATTTGAGAGTGCTGTGACGTTCTAGCCTGCTTTGAGTACTTTCCAGTAATGCTCACTAACAGTATTGTTCTAGAACGATTTTTGTCTGGGTGAATTGACTTGTGTTGTTATTCATAATTTGTACCAACTGCTAGGAGACAAACTTTGCTTAATTTACTTTGTGCCACTGCTCATTTCAATTATTCTTGATTTGTTATGTCAGTAGAAATACAAAATTTTTCTTTGTAAGACCACTCTCTTGAAGTGTAATGTAACGAGAGTTTTCCTACGATGGAGCCATTCCTGGGGAATGTAGCTTTGTCAGTTTTCGTCCGGCGAGAATGGTTTCGCTCGGGAAATATTGAAAATAGTTTAAATGATCGGAATTGGTTAATTTGTTGTTTAAACTACTGCAAAATTAAATCGGTGCTACACGTAACTTTCAACTGAACTTTAGACTGTTCTTGAGCTCTTTTTTTTGTAGATGCTGTATTTTTATGCGAGTAAGCTTGGACCGAATCTTTTTGTCAGGCCTAACCAAGTGGATGCATTTAGTTGCTACTCCCCTACCTTTTTCTTTTAGTTTCTGGTGGCGGTCGAGACGACCTTATTGTCGGGAAAGCCATGTAGATGCCTTGTGCTACAAATCAAAATGTTGAAAAGACTTCATGTTGGAAGAATCCAGATTGGAAAGAGCGCCTACGGTTGGATAGAACTACTTGATTGCCAGCACTGAATTCTAGCGGGGGAAATTGGAGGCAGATGCTTCCCAATACTTTTGATCGTCATTATGGTTGGAGCATCGAGGTAGTTGAACAAGCTACGGCTAGTATGTACTTATAGGATGTGCAGTGCGAATCATAGTGCGTTCATGTGTATAATTGTATGTTCAGTACTAATAAATATTGTGAGAATGACGTGTTATACCAATCAGTCCAACGGATGTGTTAGTAAGAAACCAAGAAGACTACCATCGTCTCCCATACGCGCCCACATACTTAACCTCCTAAATTCCACATATATATATATACCTACTACCTACTATCGAAACAATCATACGTAGGGATGAGGGATTTTGGGCTAAAGAAATTAAATGTTTTGAAATGAAGAGGCAATAGGAACTCTCCACCTGCCCACTGAAGTAATTCAACTGCAGTCTCCTCCTTCCCTCTCCTCCCTTCTATCCAAAGATGAAAAGGTTTCCGTTTATTCAACCCAACTGGCAACAACAGGCAGTTAATTAGGAAGAGGCAGAAAGCTGGAAAACTGAAGGTGGAAAACGCCTGGCGTGACGTAAGAGCCTTTAGGGCCCCATAAAATTAAATTAAATGAAATAAACACTTTTAAAAGGAGCCGCTTCATTTGGCTCGGATAAGGGCAAAAAGGGCGAGGGGAGGGGGAAACGGAGTGAAAACAGAAAATATGACCCTTAGTCGGCTCAGAGGGTGGAGGGTCTAGATGAAACGGCGAGACGGGCGGGGACTTAATTCAGTCTGGGAAAAAAGGGTTTAAAAAATAACCGTAGGACAAAGGCGCTATGGAGAAGAAATGAAACAGAAACGTGGGAAAAAGAATATAATCCCAAGACCGAAGTGTGATAACTGTGGTTCTGAAAGAAAATATTACGTTGGTTTGTGATATTACCGTAGGTAAAGTACTGTTATTGTACTCAGTGACAATAACTTAAATGCGTAACTGTGAATAGTTATGGTGATATAGTCATATTCAATCAGATTTGTTATAGGAGTGTTTCATGCAGGTTCATAACATTTAAATTAAAAACAGCTCGACTGATGATCACAAGTCAATGTACGGACAGGAAAGTCGAAAGACAGGATCAGGGGCTAGCCTAGTGGAAAATGATTTAGCGTTGAGCTAACTGGCAAAAAGTGTCACGTTTTTTGGGAGACGCGGTTGGAAGATGGCGAAGTGTCACGAAATTTTTTCTAATGAACTTCCCACGATAGACAGGAGAAAATTTAGCTCACTCATCTTTCAGGAAAGATCCGATAATTTCAATCGTCTCCTAGTGTCCCAGAGAGTAGGTAGTGTCCCTATCTAATTCCAACTTCCTAGGATGAACATAAGAGAATTCAGCACACTAACAAAGAGACTTGCAGTTGCAGCCATGCAATTTGGGAACTTCTTAATAAGATTTAGGATGAGTTTTGATTTCTTTCTAGCACTTTAGTTACCGAATTCGTTTATCGGTATCGCGTTACATTTTTGATCTGAAAATTCGGTTAAATTTTTAGAACACCAAGATTACTTTTGCGTAACCCATATATTATTTTCGATCAACCTACCTGAATAAAAAGATGTTGTTGTTAAACGTTCCAAAAACGCAGCATGATCGTATGAGTGAATTTTCGTAAGTTATCATTTTGTTTAATGTTAAATTGTTTTGAAATTTGAGCTTTTTGAGTGCAAAGAAATTGTTAACTATTGATTTTATGACCAAAAACGTATTTCGAACAACAATATGCTTCTCAGAAAAACAAAATTTTTATTTTTTATTTTTTTTGTTGTAATTCTATCGATTTTCTCAAGCAAATTTTGATGAAATTCAAGTACATTTTTCAGCATAATTCCGTCCATAAATTTTCGAATGTCCTATTTTATAGTTGATAAACTTTATTTGAGCAATATTCTGCTAAAAATATCAGTTTAACGATTTTTAGCCGTTTTTAGCCATTTTTAGTGCCATTTTTTAGTCAATTTTCTGAGTCATTGCAATAGCTTCACCTTCTACAAAAATTCGCTTTAAAAAATAAATAAAAAAATCACATGACATGTTTTTACTATATTTAAAAAAGTTAACAGATTTTTTTTTCTTGGTTGATTACAAAGATTAATTATTGAAAATAATAAATCATAAAAGCCTCAGCTGTTACTTAGAATAAAACATAAGGAGTTGATACCAGCCACTCTTGTTCATGTAGGTCTTCAGCCCACGTCATGTGTAATAAGAAAGCCTGCATATGATGAGTAGTTATTGTCAAAAGTCGTGGTACATTAGAAAATACAAGAGAGGTTCAGAAGGAGAAGTACAGTCCGGATATCCCACTTCACCTTTACAGTGCAGTGAGTCGCGAGATTGTAACACCTCCTGTGAGGTCCATCGAGGTCCCGTCAGGGCACCAGAGATAGCGCTGTCGGCATTCCGTTGATGAAACAACGGGCGCCTCGGCCGTTCTCGATCATTTTAGCAGCTGGGTTTGGCGTTGAATGGGATTCCAGGTGACTGGAAAACCAATCTACTCCGAACATGGCTAGGGACGTTGCGATACCACCTAAGTATCGATACTCGATACGATCCGATATTTTTCTAGCAGTATCGATACCCGATATTATCGAAAGTAAAGTATCGATACTTCTCCAATATCGGCTGTAAAGTATCGATACTTTCGATATTGCGATACTTTTTTTACGTGTAAAAAACAGGTGGGGTGGATGCCATTTGGTTAATAGTTTTTTTATTGGAATTTTCTCACACTTCACGTAATAGGTAGGCTTCAGAGCATGCATCCAGAACTCTGTCGAAAGGAACTGATGATAGGATTCTTAATCAATGTTTTAAATTAATAGATATATCACTAAGTAGATTTCCAATTTTGAATTCTCAAACTTGTCCCATTGTTGATTCCAATCTCTCTTTTTGTTGGAAATTGAAAAGTTAACTTATTTATTCAAATACTCAATTTACTAAGTTGAATATTTCAATTTGAACCATAGTTTTCAGTTTCACATCTTCAATTCTCAATATTTCCATGACTATATATCCACTTATTCATGACTAGCACTAAATAGTTTCACTAATCTTTAATCAAATTTTGTTGTTATTATGTAGGTGAACGTTAGGAATTTCATTCTGGTAGGGCTGAATAATTTAGGAATTCATTTATGGGTTTTCAGAGCAGTTTCCTTTCACAGAAAACATTTTAAGGTGAGTTCTCCAGTGAGGTGTTAAATTTTGCTAGAAACAATATTTTAGAGAAATTTCATTTTTTTTTTTTTTTTTTTTTAAAGAAAAAAAATTGATTAAATTAAAGAATATTTCAAAAGGTAACCCAAGATTTTGAATGAGAACAAAGTTTCATATTTTATATGAGAATTAGCTTGGCCATTGAAGGTATTGACTTGCCTATTTCACTTCACAACATGTTATGGTTTTCAGAGTAATTATAATCATTAAAATAAATGGAATCATAAAATACATCTACATCTTACATTAAAAGGTTCATGTGAGTAACTCAATGGTTTGATGAACTTGAGACGAATGTGGCAGGTCAAAACTTACAAATTTAACAGGGACATAAATTCATTTTAAAATAAACATTTATTAAGAAATTTTATTGATGAAAAGGTGGTACTGAGTCTGAATTGGTGAAATATGGGTTCCCTTTGGAATTATAATTAAACTGAGTAGCTTTATCACCGAGTAGTTTCCTGCCTCAATAGCAATAAGGCAGGTGATGGAGTGGCTATGCCCCCTTTTAGGATTAAATTTAACTAAATTTGATAGGTAGATAATAGAATCTGGAGAAAATTATTAGAATGTTTTACTAAAAGTGATTTATCTATAGAACATTCGAAATTAATAAGAGATTATAGTTTACTATGAAAAACCACGAAAGGATAAATAAATCATATTTCTTGATTTGAGAAGACGTAGGTATTTTAGTGGAAATTAAATAAACACTATTAAAAACTATTATGATTTTAGTTTGACAAGTTCAGGTTGAGCCTATATTAACTATTGCAATCCAATATGAATGGATTTGAATCTAAAATAATTTAATTGCAAGCCAATATTCTCAAAGTTCTCAACAAATTGAAATCATTACAATACTCTCAGGGCCTGGGGCAGGCTGGTCGTCTCCTGGATTTGCGGTGGGAAAATTAGATTGAAAATCGACAAAAAATCAAGGAAAATATCGGTGGTATTGGTCACCAAGTATCGATACTTCCGATAATATCGGGAGAAAGTATCGATACCACGATACTATCGGATGCAAAGTATCGATACAAATATCGGTGGTATCGGAAGAGAAGTATCGATACCACGATATATCGGAAGTATCGCAACGTCCCTAAACATGGCTCATTAAAAGCTCATTAGTAGGAGTGGTATCTCTCTGACGGGATGCTGTTACTCTCCTCTACCTTTTTATGAGGATTTAGGCCCCCATTGCACCTCTGGGGGGGCATCTAGATTCCTTATAAGATACTGGACTGTTAATGATGTGGACGTCTAGGAAAGGGCCTAAGCAGTGATTATACGAGTATAATTAGTGTTTGCGCATACAAGTCTACGAGGGTCCATTTGGGTCAACATCTTCATTTGCTGTATGAAGAAAATAGTGGCCGGCCCCAGTTTAGTTTAAGTCGTACGTTGGTTTCAAAAACTCTCCGATAACGACCCGCCCTGAACACACTGAATAGTTCAATCACAACACTGCCCGTCGCCCGCAGACATTCTATTAGTCGTATTCCGGAGCTTGGCCTGCCCTGGATCACTGCGTTACGGGATCCTCTCATCAAAATGAATCCACGAGCCCCGGGAAGAGCTGTAAATGGACGGGCGTAAAAGCCTAACGAAAGGAGGTGGAGGGGCTCCGACAACCAAGCTGATCAGTTTCAGCCGCGAAACGAACACGCGGGCTCGGAGCTTTCCCAATCATCATTTCACCGAGCCTAACCCTTCTGGTAACAATCTAATTACCCCAACATAAACTATGATTGTTATTCGGTGCACTAAACCCGTTGGGATGATGGCGGAGGCCTAACTAGGGCGAGGGGTTCAGTTTTGATGGGGTTGCGGTTTTAGAGCCGCGTCCTCACAGTTCGTTTCGTTGCATTCACACCACCACTTGACCCCATAGCTCGAATCAGCATAGTACACCGTGCCAAACTGTATTCTTTCACTATGTTGAACTATTTGAACACGACAATAGAAACTGAAGATATTCCATCAGTAACACTACTTTACAAAATTTCGGGGTGGTCTTGCATTTGGCCGGAGCATGTCGGTTTCAAGCTCGTTTTTACATAATATAGCTTGTTTTACTTTTTTGTGCACAGACATTTCAGACTATGTCATAGAGCACACTTTCAGAAATGCCTTCAAAAGATATCTAACTTCTGTAAAATTTATATCTGATTCCGAATATTACCTCAATTTTGCTATTGCACCGCTTCCAACCCCCTTTTTTCAAAAACTTGCCAAAAGTGTGATAAAATGCCGGTTTTTCGTCATTTTCTGCACATTTCATGAGCTAAGAATAAAAAAAGTCCAGTCATGCAGCATGACCCCATGAGCGAATTTTTGAAGAAATTTTCGACATTTCAGTCGCTATTGATCGTGTTGAGAAATTTTAGTTTATGATTTTGATAGACAAACATGGAATCAAATTATTAACACATGCACAGAGTAAACTCATCAGTTGTGATTACATTTTTTTTTTTTTTTTTTTTTTTTTTAAGCACCTACTACCTACGTTTTAAACAGCATGGTTCTAGGATTGGTTATACAGGAATACTTCAATGAGAGTTATTCAATCTGAATTTGTACAATGTTTCATGCAAATATTACCGATTTTTACAACTAGCGAACGGCATTATTTCGATTTTTGACTGATTTTTCAACTTTGAAATTTTTAAAAACTTGGTACATATTCTTATAGGATATTTTACGCTGATTCCGAATATACCACATGTTAGTATGCTGAAAAAATTATTTCGCACAACAAATCGCAAAAAACAGTCTATTTTGAAATTTTTGACTACATTTTTGAAAATTTCAACCCGAAGATGTAATCCGATCATGCTGGCCAACGAACTTGAACTTTCGTTTTGTATCCTTAACATTTTAAAATTTGTTTGAAGTTTCTAGCACAATTCTACGGACAGTTATCGTCTGGAATGACACATACATATATACATACATATATACATATATACATACATACATACATAAAAAAATGCGTTAAACTTCAGAATATGATTCAGAATAGCCTGAAACGGATTTCTGCATAAAAAATTTTCAAAAATTCACATTCTACAAATTTTGAGGCGAGAGCAATAGCTTAATTTTCTTCAAAAATTCGCTAATAAGGTCTGGAAAAATTGTTTTGGATCTGCATCTTGAAGGCTGGTCTGAGTATAGATAGCGTGCATTGATTATAATAGATTGATTATAATAGACAGGATGAGTTGATAGTTGAACCAGTTTTGTCGAGGGCCGTGATTTTCTGGTACTGTAAGACAAAATAAATCTCACCTCAGTTATTTTCAGACCTATAACGCGCGATTGGTCTCATTCGATGAGGAGGGATGTTTTCTAAAAGATGCAGATCCAAAACAAATTTCCAGGCTCTACTTTTATTCATAGCTCATGAAATGTGCAGAAAAATTCCAAAACACCGGGATTTTCCCTCACATTTCGCAATTTTTTTGAAAAAAAAAAAAAAAAAAAAAACAGGGGTTCGGAAGCGGTGGAACGAAAATGAAATTCGGTTGGAGATGCCAAGGCAAACACATTTGAGTTAAATCGAATGTCATTTTGGCTGGATCCATTTGAGTTGTCGGTCTCATCTTTTCGCTTCGGCGAATTTGCTGCTTATGTAGTGTATAAAGAAACGCTTGCATACGAGTCTGCAACACATTGGGACATTTTATGTCTTTACTTGCAGACTCGTATGCAAGCTCTGAAAGCCACTCAGCTGATCCGGACCCTGGGCATCGTCATGTAAATGTCCTAAAGAGGCTACATATGAAATTACAGCTTCCTAGAGTGTAAAGCATAGAAATTAGCTTTAATAGCTACTCAGCTGATCCGGACCCCGGGCATTATCAAGTAAATGTCCTAAAGAGGCTACTTACGAAATTACAGCTTCCTAGAGTGTAAAGCATAGAAATTAGCTTTAAGAGCCACTCAGCTGATCCGGACCCCGGGCATTGTCAAGTAAATGTCCTAAAGAGGCTACATACGAAATTACAGCTTCCTAGAGTGTAAAGCATAGAAATTAGCTTTAAGAGCCACTCATCTGATCCGGACCCTGGGCATAGTCAAGTAAATGTCCTAAAGAGGCTACATACGAAATTACAGCTTCCTAGAGTGTAAAGCATAGAAATTAGCTCTAAGAGCCACTCAGCTGATCCGGACCCTGGGAATCGTCAAGTAAATGTCCCAAAGAGGCTACATACGAAATTACAGCTTCCTAGAGTATAAAGTATAGAAATTAGCTTTAAGAGCCACTCATCTGATCCGGACCCTGGGCATGGTCAAGTAAATGTCCTAAAGAGGCTACATACGAAATTACAGCTTCCTATAGTGTAAAGTATATAAATTACCAATTAAAATGATTTAACCACCGCTTCACAAATCAAACCGTTCTCGCAATATTCGGATCACCTGCTATGAATCACATAATCGAAACACCAGCTCAATGAAATCATCAGAAATTAACAAGCTGTTGCAATCATGTTCACAATATCAATTATTGAAGATGACCTGTTTGTAAACAATTATTCATATAACCATGCTCATAACTCAGCTTGTTGGCTACGCACTTTGCAGTAGTTAACATAATATGGTTGGATAAATCGAGAGCTTTCGAACGAATGGTCAACAATTTTGTGGGATGAAAAACGACGAAGTACCATTTCCCTAGCAACGACTCGGTTGTAAGCGGAAATCATCAGAATATTTGGTAACAAATTCGATAACGGTTTTTGAGTTATGTGCCAGAGCAAAGACATAAAATGTCAAAAATTGAGGTGATATTCGGGATCAGCTATAAATTCTACGTAAGTTAGGCACCTTTGGAAGGAATTCAATCTGGAAGTGTGCTCTATGAAAAAATTTGAAAAGTTACTTAATGCACAAACAAGTTAAAACAAGCTATATTATGGAAAAACGATCTTGGGGGAAAACTACGTAAGAAACCTACGTAAGAAAAAAACGTAAGAAACCTAAAAGCTCCCACAGGATGCAAAACCACCCCTAAATTTTGTAAAGTAGGTAGTGTAATTGACAAACGAAGTAAATCTCTTCTACCCTGACTCTGCTATCATTAAAAAGCTGAGCCGAAGAGGGACACATGTCACTTTATTTTATTTATTTATTTTTCTTTAAATTGAAGCTTGAGGTTTCCTCTACATCATCATAGGATAGATTTAAAACAAGTGAAAATGTGAAGCTTTCAATAGACGAACAGGGATACACATGTTCTCGTTGCTAGGTTGCTCACACGATGAGTTTAATTGATTTATCTATTGAATTAATTTATTGACGAATGAAATTGCTCCAACATGGAATAGTGCTTTGTGTAGCTACAACACGTCAATAAATGGAGGGTTCCTGGTTATTACGGCGTTCTAATACTGTGAATGTGAATCTAGGGAAAATCAAAAACTTTCCAACACGCTTGCTGTTACTACGGTGCAAGCTCGGTGTTTCACGCGTCTTCACACGTCGTCTTTTGTCAAATGTTTTGTACCCTGACGCTAATTCCAACATCTTGTAGGTATTTCTCCGACTCTGTTTTCCTTCAACCCTCTCCCAAAATTAGTTGGTAACGTTTCAAGGCACGTAGATTTCAAAAATCAAATCACTCCGCCGTCCGGCGTTTCGTTTGAACTATATTCAGCGAGAAGTATTAGACTTCGTAGGTTAATCATTATATATTATCACGCTAGTTTCTTCAACGACGATGCGTTCCAGGTTTATCTTGAAGACACATCCGTCAGAACACTGGCTATCGTTCGTTCTCGCTCAACTTTGTTAGTAGTAATATTGGTGTATGTAGATGTAGAGGTTGGTATGAGATTTTGTGTATTTTGTGGGGAAATTCAGTAAAATAGTACATGTTGGTATTTCAGTAGTCTAACGTTTGCATCTTGAAAAAGGTTGATATGATTGAAATAAAAAGATTTTATCTGTTTTTCGGCAGCCCTTTACCCTCCGTTGCGTTGGCTTAGTTGTATTTGAGCACTCATTGATTGGACTGCTTCGAGTTAAAATTAAGATGAATATAGATACAATTAGTATATTTCAAAATAATTATAATTATGTTTAATTCATAATTTAAATATTATCATTATTATGTTTAGTATAAAAATATGAACTCAACGCGCTTATCACAGAAACCTTCCTCGGGTATATACATTTACGGGCATAGTGTTGACACGAGGACTAAAATTGTTGTTGACTAAAATTTACGGGGACGTACTAATTTTGACTACTGATGTTGACTACTGTCTTCTTCTCACGTCACGCGATTATAGTAATTAGCCAGCTGTCGATTGTAACCAGATCAGCTGATCATGGTTCACGTGCACCGTGTGATCTGTAACCGCAGTAACCAGGAACTCTCTAATATTGCTAACAGGTAGACGTTCAGATATTTGGATTGAAGAGTTGGAGGAACACCAAGGGATGCTTGCCTTCAGATGGTAACATCTTGGCTGGCCTTCGTGATGGACCCTAATTTTTGAATTCTGTGTGTAGGTATTTGTGAGGGTGTAACAAGGCTTCGAAAGAATTCTCCATAAGTATTTATTCTGACAAAGAAGATACAGGATCCATCTGGGGGATGTGTGGGTCATATCACCACTACTATGATTAAAGACAGTCGCTGGGTCTATCAAACCCAATGCCACCTAATAGGTAGTTACGTGCCTGCGAAATCGATTGAAAAAAAACCTGATCTCAAGTCATTTTGCCTTTTTGAAAATTTTGCCTTTTGAGAACCCCCGGCATGCATGATTTTATGATGTTCCAATGATTACAATGGCGAAAAGATTTCACTGTAGGTAAAATGTTTTTCAACAACTCATTCAGATATGACGAATAGTGATGATAACAAAGATGTGACTGATAATCGCTTTTTTTTTTGGTAAAATGTTAAGTCGGTAAGTATAAAGTGTGTTGAGAAAAAAATTATTAAACTTTGTCGAGTAAGTACCACGAGATAAAATGAATGATATCCGTCAAAATTGTTGATAACATTGAAAATGAAAGGAAAAAGGTAACTAAGGGTATTGCAACTTATACATTGAAATCAAGTACCTAACTAAACAACTCGTAAACGAGTTCCACTATCTGCTTTACAAGCAGATACCATGTTACATGGATATGTCTTTGATTGGGGATTTCATAACGGTTGTCCTCGAGAGTTGTAATCAAATCCTTTAACACTAAACAAATCCCTGGGCCGCATCCCGACTAATTCCAACAAAACAACGGTTTACTTATAGAAATGTTGAAAATAACTGTGTTGAGAAGCCACTACAATGAGTTGTTGTTAACAGTCGACTGTTGCCAAGAGTGAAAATGTTTCCTATGGAGTGGAGTAAATGATGCTATTGCTCTACGTTAAGAATATTGTAACCGGCTCATTAAAATTGTTTATAGTCCAATCAACTTAGTTTAGGAATGTAGCCAGGTACGTAAGGAGGGGGAAATTGGTAGCTTGAGATGTGAACATTTATCACATAAATCAAGCGCTTTCCAACGAGTAGCGAATGATTTCTGTGCGATGAAAACTGCGGAAGTTCCATTCCCCTAGCAACGGCTGGGTTGTACGTGGAAAACACTGAAATTGTGACACAAATTTTGCATCACGGAAATTTTTGGTTGACCCCCCAGAGCAAAGACATATCCATGTCAAAATATTTTTCTAAATTGTTTACTCAACCGTTTCCTATGGATGTTACAGCGTCATTTATGTTGAATTATATTGTTTGTGACCATTTAAACTTCCCGAAATTCAACTTTTGTGTACCGGATCTCTCAGACCCAGTGCTATCATCAGTTTCTACTTTGTATATTACCATTAGAAGGCTAGTTGGTTAATAGGGACGGATTGAGGAATAGTAGATGACAATCCATCCGTATCGCAATTGCCACAGATATTTTGGTGATGAATTAGTAATCATAATGACGCGAGTTGAATGCTTTGCGTGTCGTGGACTACACAAACACTAAAAAACGATGAAACAAAAAAGAGAAAAAAAAAAACCGAACGACAGAGACTAAAAGCACAAAGCTCACGATTTTTCGTTACAAAAGGCAGTTCACAGCGAAAGCATTTCCCATGAGTGCATTTGTTTCTACACAAAACGTCACGTTAAACCCCCTCCTTCCACTTCCCTTTAGTGCTCTGGAAAATTTACGAGCACGGAAATTTTTTCGTTAATCGCTCAGTAGGGTGAACCCCTCTTCATCACTGTTAATTTATGTATCGCTAATATAATTTTTTGAATTTTAATTGGTATATAGAATCCCGTGAAGGTAACGGTGGAGGAAGGAGGGTGTTTCGTGAATTCGCGAAAAACGTGATTAATGCGAGAGCGGAGGGGTCGACAAAAAATCTATGAAAAAAAGTCGAGGTCGTTGACTGTGAGACACTGATATAGGTGAGGGTTGTGATAAGATCGTTATGGTCGATGCCAGACGCACGATATTATAATTATTCGTCGCGTTTCATATTTGGCGATTCGGATACCCTTTATATAGATCTCTAGGAGAGGGTATTTTCGCAATGAATAAAATATTAAGGAGATCGGTACAATCGGAACTGTCGAGAGGGTTACAGTGGGGTTTTGCATCCGGCAAAACAATACCAATTAAAAATGAAAGCCTGATGTATTATTGCATAATTATTAGAGAGTTCTTAAAGACAATTTTTAACGGTACGGCGAAGCTAACGACGTTAGTGAGTATGTTCTGCGTATGCGTGCGCGCATGCGCATTATAACGGTGTGAATTTACGTTTCGGCCGGTAAACAACGGTACTCAGTCAAAACGATCATGAACGTAACGTCTCGCCGTTGTGGTAAAATAACCTTACAGGATGGTAACACTTTTCCACTGTTTGTTTAAAAGTTGGCATCCATTATGATTTAAAACGCGGTCCTTCCTATTAGCTAACCTACATTTTCTACGAAACTTGAATTAAGAACGGTAACAAAATTATTTGATGTCAAGTTATATATTATGAAGAGAGGATTGATGGAAAACAAAGAACCTTTTAAGGAACCAAGCGAATTTTCCATTGACCGATATTATGTATTTCCCATACGTAATATGACGAGAAAATGAACTATCGGAATAAGTAAAATGTACATTAATAGAGGCATACTTAAATACTACACTCTGTCTAGCGTATGGTGAAAAAGCGTTTTGATGTATCTACTTAAAATAATTTGTTTTTCGTTCCTTTGAGTCTAGAAACAAAATACCTACCTGATTTCACCAACCCCTGTTCAATAAACTTGTAAATTCTTGCAGCATATGTATTTTAATTTCACTTAACTTTCCGAGTTCTTTTCCTGGTTTTTTTTTCCTTTCTTTTTTTCTTTTTACGCATGGGCTGCACATCTCTCGCTAGGTCTGCACATTGAAAAATAACTGATACAAATTCCACCCTCTCGAGATCTCTCAGACGACTGGGGTATGATAATCGTCGCAAGAGAATACAAAGAGCAGTAGTGCCAGGCACTTTATATCCCTTGGATCGAACGATTTCCGGTACCCCGAGATGTACCAACAACAAATCAATATCAGGTTTCCGAAATCGAAATTGGAGAAGAGCATCTTCTTCCGACATTCCGTCAAGTGAAAATCTTCCAAACTCCTTTGCTGATTGACGAGGAATTCGGGGTCGGCCCTCGATTTCCACGAAGGTATCCAAAAGATTATAAACTTTTCAACGGAGATAAGGCCCACGGAATATAAATGCATGAAGCGATCCATAACAAAATCGTTCTCTTCAAAATAGAGAAAAGTAAAAATAAATAGATATATAAATAGAAAATACAGAAAAATAAAAAATACGAGATTCAAACGGGAAAGAGCAATCAAAACAGCGATCAACTAGGTAAAACTAACGGTGAATGGGAAAATTGGCGTCACTTTTCAATTTAGCGTCACTTAAATTAAGGCCGTAACTCTCCATCACCATAATCGTTCCATGCCGTTATTTCGCATCCGAGTTAGCTTCAGAGTGATTCGCCCTAGACAGACTGCATAACGGCACTACCACTAACGGCATACCGTTATCAAAAAGCATCCTAGGAACTCTCTATCATTCTAGGAAAGTTATGGCGTTATTATATTCATGCATTGTTTAGTTCCGATTTCAGTTTATGTAGTGAGCCTTCTATTTGCACAAAGAGATCAATTCTGAGTTACCTATTCTGATATTCTATTGAACAAATCCAGTCCTTGGTGTGTGAAAAAATTTTGAGCGGTATTTCTTTTTACTCTTGGAGCCTTAAAAAGTTTCCCTGGAAAAAGCGTATATGCAAGACTTTTTTATGGATATTTGATTCAACTAGTAAAATTGCACTCCTACTATATCTACATCACTCGAAGTTTTAGTTGTTTCAACTTCTGAAAGAGGGGTGCGGCATGTTTTCAACGATATGGTTTTACAATTAATCAAATGAACATTTCAAACATAAATCTTACACGCCCCGCCCCGTTAAATAAAACCATTCCTAACATTGGGTGGAGTCATGCAAAAAAATATTTTTTCTCATTTTATCCTTAGATAAAAATATTGAATTTGTTTACATAAATGCCTTGAATAATTTACGAAGTCTCGAAATCAGGTTATCAATATGTAATTTATAACATAAATGGCAATCAATTGCATTTCCTAAATATTAGCACTGAGCGTAATAGGGTTGTGAACGGCAGGCACAAGAATAGCTTCCACTGCAGCAAAACAAATAATCTTGAATTTTAAACTTATAATAAGCTGGAAAAGCTCTGTTTTCGAAGGACATAAGTCTTCTTAAAATTTAACCCCAATTCGTTAGAGTTGAACCAATTTTCAAAACCCTTCGGATTTGAAACTGTGTTTGTTCCTTCCACATAGGAACTTCTGTTACAATTAATTATTGTACTCGTAGTTTACTATTAACTGATTTGAAAATGAATCAGCCTCAGTTCATCAGTGCGCCTCCACACCTCGCAATTGTTTTTTTTAGGTGTGATAAAGGAGATCCATAAATCAATTCAGGCGCTATAGGTCAATTAGAAAAAAAGAAAAAATATATAGCCTAAGAGGACACTCAGTGATCTGAGCCTATTCTATAGCGCAAATTTGGAGGATAGTTGGGAGAAGACTATTTGATCAATCCATATCATTTTCAACATGATTGTACCATTAGTAGTTACTGCGTAGACTTGAAAGTGTGAACCTGGCAACGAACCTAATTTCCAAATTTTTTATCCGATTTTGGTGAAAATTTCAAGAAATATGTTGGTTAGGCTATAGTCTTTCACACCTATTTCATTGTTCTCAAAGCAATGCTACTCCTTTCTGAGCATGCGTAAACAAAAATCAGTTTAGTAATAATTTCTTGTTAACGGACCAATGTAGACGTCTCACGTTCCCTGCATATAAAATTATTATTTTCCGCTGTGGAATTTTTTTAAATAATCTAAAATATTCCAATGATCTATGAATTCATGTACAGATACGAGGAAGCGATGTGTCACACCCAACTAGGCAGGCTTTTTTTCCAACTCACATTGAAGGAGATATACCGCTGGGATATAATTCGTGCGACATGTGGATTAAGTTATATTTTCATACGTAGATTACCTATGTATAATTTTTACCGTTTATATTCTATATATGTAGACCTGAGAACAGCGTAGAATAGAATAGAAATACCTGTGTCTTGTTATTTGCTGAGTTTCGTTTTCTTACCAAGCAGCTTTGAATCTAGGCTAGCAATATTTCAGTTTCTAAGTTACCAGCTCAAAATAATCCTTCATGCATGGTAATTTGTTAGTGACAAATAAATCACACTATTCGCTCAACTATACACAGTCACCTCGATGAGAATGAATTTCAAATTTAGGAATGTGGCGTGACAAATTATCCTCGAGGGAATATCAGTTCCATCACGGAGAAATACCGTAGGAAGGGGACACGATTTACCGAGTAACCAGTACATACCCTAATATCAAAGTCTGGGGAAAATCACCAACAATCTGATGTATTATTCAACTACTAATCCCGCCTTATTAGCCTCTTTCGTCGTTCTTCTCCGTAAATTCGCCCTCCTCGTGTCTCTTCGTCCCTCCGCCTTCATCCATTTACTCCCGAAAAGAAGACAGGAGAAGGAAACTCCCGAGACCAGGTTTTTCATAATTTCAGAAGGTGGTGAGGGTATTTTTCCTTTTTTACCGTAAAGAAAAGATACCACTCATTTGAGAAGCTTCCAGCCCGGTATTACGCGACGTCGGTGTTCATTTGGAACATTCCTTTCCCCGCTCATTTATATTTTAGTAAAAAAAGAAACAAACATGATTGAGTTTTTGCAAATGCGCTTGAAGGGTGGTCGAAAAAGAAGAAAAAAGTAAAACAAAGGGTCGGTGAATCTCATCCGAGACTGTGATCTGCTGTTGGAACGCTGGGAGTTGGAAAGGAGAAGCAACAAGAAAATAAGGTTGGGTGTTCTAATATTGAAAGGATTAGGTGTCTGAGGGTCGAGGTTTTCCGTCTTACGGGAAACCAAGGCTGGTTTTGGAATCCGTTTTTCAGCTGCGTCCCTCTCCAGATCTAATTTTTTCACGCGGAAGGTCGCTCGTTCCCGAAAGGTGGTTTTTTTTCTTCCTTATTCTCATGAGATGAAACAGCATTTTGGTTTGAATCCGTTCACGCCTAAGCCAGAAATGTGATGCGAGATAAGCGAATAAAATATGATGAACGAAATTCGTATGGATTAGCTCCTCCTTCTCTCGTTTCTACTTCCTTATTCGGCGTCATTTAAAAGCATGAGGGATATTTTCTCTATTGGAGGCTTTATCTTTCTTCGTGTGCCAATTCCGCGAGCCCCATTACCATGACCATCTTCCGAGATTGCTTCGTTCGACCAGGACATTGATGAAGCACATTTATATAATAAGTGCAACCTTCGGGAAATCTTTTTGCATACTATGTTATCTGTAACGATAACATTTCAGTGTTCTGTGTTCTGTAAATTACTAATTAGTGACAATGTGTCAAGAGACAGTCAGAGAGGCCTCAAGGGATCAGTTCGTAGCTTCTCTTGTTTTCTCAAGACATCGTGGACACGAAAGCTTCACAGAAGAACAATGAAATTATTCGTCCCTCCCAATCAGGTGAAAATCACCAATCCTACAATAAGACGACTGGTGAATGTGAAGTAAGTGCCTTGATGAGGAAGTCGTACTTGACTGGGTTTCAGAAGTCAGTAGTGTCAGGCCGTGATGAACTCCAGTCAGTGGGGTATATATACTTTGGGCTACTATGTCCAATTTTATATTTTTTTGTTTACATTTCTACAATACGCAGAACTAAGAATGAAAATGAACGAAGAGCCACTGAATATTTTGCACCGATCCTGCTTCTCCAACTTCGAACTGCACGTCTCTCTTCACATCATTTGTATCATTGACAAGAAGAAGAGCGTTAAATTAGGTAGTTTTGAGAATTTTAGATTGATACCTTTATGAAACAGTACATTTTATTTCTACATTTTATTCTTTTTTTTTCATACATTTTCGGAGTTATTCCTATTATTATTTGTTTTATTTTATTTTTTATTGATTTATTTTTTTGATGTTATTTTTTACTGCGTGTATTTTGGGTGTTAGTATTTTTTCATTTCAGTTCTATGTTTCAATAATGACTGTGATCTATGTATTTTCGAACCTTTCACGTACATGAGAAATTATACCTACTCACCAACTCTAAGTATAAATTAAGTGACAGATGACTTTTTGGGCTACAAAAAATCATGATGATTCCATACGTTTTTCTTAATTTTAGTCGAAATTGAAAAATGAAGTGATCGTGGAAGCCGCATTCTATCAGGAAGGGCCGATTTTGGAAAGGTTTAATAACAAACTTGATGGTTTTATTTTCGGTTGTTTTTTTTCCATTAATTTCCGCACATCCTCAAGGTGAACAAAAAATAAAAACTTAGCTGCAAACCTTTTCAGGAAAAAAATTGGAAAAGTTTCTTTCAAAATTACTGTTTTTTCGACTTTTTGAGCTTCAATTATTAATCCGAAACATCTTAGAAAAAAAAATTGAGAACTTGCCAATATTAAAAGATTTAATCACTAGGTAAGTTATTTTGTTTTGTTTTTTAGATTTTTTGGAGCTTGAGAAACCATTTATAATTAGTTTTGGTGGTTATTACACAATTTTTTTATGCTGGGGTCTGTTTGGACCCCAGTGTGACCTCCTCGTCACAAAAATTATTGCGTGGCCTCCTAGGATTAATATTCTACATTGTGAGTCAATACACAACAACATGAATACTAACTGGGTTGAGAAAAGTTAAAAAATAGTGTCTTCCTTCATGGCATACGCAAAAATAATCTGACCGATGCCGGAGAGAAAGAGCTGCATTGGGATTCAGCACGTTGTAGTGGAGGTTTGAACTAGGTTTAATGAAAAGTGACTCGAAGCCAGCGTTCGACAACTTGCTTTATTGCATATGCATGGGCCAAATGAAAGCGGTGAACTCTACCTGGCCTGCAATTATTCACCCTATCCAGGAAGCCTTGTTTTGTTTGGTTTCAATCGTACGGCCCGCTCCCCATAACTGCCGTCCTTTCGGCGGAATTCCGCCCGATTCCTCATGTTTGCTCTTCACCTCCCCATTCTTGCTGGACAGTGGTTCGAACAACGCGGGCAAACACTGCAAACAAAAATGACTCGGAGGCGTTCCGTGGAGGATCGGTTCCACCGTTGACAGATGGGAGAGCGAGCTAACCCAGTTCAGTTTATATAGAGTGAAGCTCAATATACCAACTTATCAAAATCGGTGTCCACATAGTTGATATATGCATGTGCGGAATAACAGAGGTGAAATCCGCGAATAGGATATTCTAGAACAATAGATTCAAAGAATCGCTAAAACAGTTCACTTAGATGAGATACGTGAATTCTTGACATTTGGTCATTGGTGGGGAACATTTTTCTAATCAGAAGTTTCAAAAATGTCTACCAAGTCGGATGGGCAGTATAGCTTCCTCAAATATTGTGACTGGGCCTGGTGACTGGACTAGAGTTAACTGGACCTGGTTCCCCCGTTGATAAATGGGACAGCGAACCAACCCAGTTCAATTTATACATATAGAGTGATGTTCAATATACCTACCAACTTATGAAAACTGGTAAGCACATATTTGATACATGCGGGATCGGAATAGCTGAGAGGATGTCCGCAAATAGGATATTCATGAACAATTGATTCACAGGATCGCTTAAACAGCTTGGGTTAGAAAGGAATAAGAATCTCGAAAATCGGCTGATAATCGTGGCCAAGGGAGTGTCGACGAAATTAGTCACACATAGGGGAGAAGGTAGGAATGGGAACTAGGAAACTCATCAACAGCAAACTCATAAAAAAATCAAAGAACCCCATTTTTGATCAGTTTTTCACGTGGGGTGAACACTCGTCAAATCTTCATGAACGAGCGACTCATCAAAAAATGGAATCCAATAAATTTATTCGTTTAATTCAGTTATGAGTCAGTATAAATTTTTTTCGACTAGAATCCAGCACCGTCGAGACACTCCTCAAAAACTACCTTGAAGGAAACTCATCAAAAAGGAGCTGACAGGAAACTCGTCAAAAATGGTGGTAGTAGTAGACGAATATTGGTCTACTTTGGGTCAGCTACCTTCCAAATAATAGCCGAGGCGTAGGTACTTACCTTTCTTTATGATGACGAAAGGCTCTAATTACCTAGTCTCTCTAATCTCATACAAATTGTTCGATATCTTCAAAAATATTAATTGCTCACCATGCTTGTGTAGGCTTTTCCTTTGTGATAGAACGACAGATCTTCGCTACCACATGAATGTTGAGTAATTTTAATGAGAACATTATTAATTATCATTTATTCATTTTTCCAAATCTAATATTATATACATAAAGAACCAAGGACTTATTAACTAACGTAGTTACACTTGGTATACTGGAATGAAAGAGCATATAGCCCTACAAACTGAGCATGAATCCGCTGTCAATTGCTGTATGCATGTCTCACAGAAACTGAGGTGGCCACATGGGTAGGCGATGTGGGTCCTGGGATTGTGGAGAAAAATAAAACAGGCATGTGTTCCCCCTGTGGAAATTCCATAAAATACTCTTTAGTCAATGAGAATTTAGAGGGATGAACCACTTATACATAGATACGTGCAAAGAAACATTGATTGCTTGATACAATCTTGAATATTTTCTGGAATCTCTTGTTCCTCTTCCTCCTCTAATCCGTCTATTTCTTCAATAGACTTTTCCACATCAGGGAGGTTGGATGAAAAAAAATTAGCACATTTGTGCAAGAATTGCTCCATTATTATTTTCCTAGCAATGTAGTTTCTGCTTTCTCGAGCAATCTTTTCATCTAATGAAGCCCACTTTTTGATTGGATGAATCAAATTGAATGAACTGTGTTAACTGAATGAGACTTGACGTCCATTAGCCTGACGCTCTAAATCTAGAACAGCCACTTTGGCAGTGTGTATAATACCATCTTGATGGTTTTATACACAAAAGTGATCCGATATGAACAAGCTCCATCCTCGAGGTTGATCATCGCTGTTACCTCGGAGGTCTGAATATCGATGGTGAATAGCGATGGTGCGGCGTTGTGTACCTACCCTTAAAGATCACTAGAGTCCCTTTTCCTCCATATACCCGTGTTTTTAGAGGGGAACATTCATGTTTCTTACTACCATGCTTGAAATAATCACTTAGGTACGAATGTACGCAACTGCTAACAACTCTGGTATCACAATGATTTCTTACAGAGATCACCATTGGTCTGGACGTGATGCGATTTATAGGAGAGCGTCTGGAGTCTACCTCTCATAAGCCCTGAAAACTTCGTCGGAATCGGAAGGGAATATTAGTAGCAAGGATTTGGGTACCCTTCGTCAGGCAGAAAAACTAATAGACACGGAACCAAATTAACGCGCGTGTTTAATAAACACTGAAACGCTAAACGCAAGTTGAAATTTTTGTTTTGGAGGACAATTTATTTTGTCTTCAAATGAGATCACAATACTTCCACAACCGCAATTGGTTGACTCATTAAAAAAGTTAGCTTTTATGTTGAGCTAGATCGGACATAGAAGATAAAATCCTACCTAATAGTAATAATAATAATAAAATAAACTGAATGAGCAGCTTTCAATACCAAACGATTTAGACAATGTTCTTAGAAATGTTTTTAGTACAGTAGACCTACTGCACAGAACAAAGTGATACCTAACTTTCTCGTTACTTTTGAATTATGATGTTTTTGGAACAACTTTGGTCTGCGAATCGTTGACCCAAACCTATTTGTTATTTGTGAACAAGAAGTCGGGCTAATTCCCCTTAAACGATGCAAGCTGAGATTTACTTTACTAATGCTGTACAAAAGCCGATTACCTATTCTAAGAATATCACCAACCAAACTAACATTCACATTTGAGTTTACCTGGCCTGGGGTCTGAAGGCCTCCAAATCCGGTTACTTTCTTCACTTATAACGGTTGGGTCTGGCACACGGTGAAGCCTTCCGAAGGTTTGGTTTGATGACTTTCCTTTCGATCAGTTTCCCCTTAGGAGCGTTTGACCAGTTTCCACAGGGACAGGAAAGTCATCAAAAATAATTGTCAACTACTTTTCATCTTCCAAATTTAAATCTGATTTCTATTTGAAATTCTTTTTGACGACTTTCCCTTCCATTCAGTTTTGACCAGTGTCCCAACCAAGGAGAAACTCCTCAAAAACCCTCGACCTCACGTTTTTGATGAGTTTCCGTTTGATGAGTTTGTACGGACCAAACTTTTTCAGGGTTGGAAAAAAAACGACTAATTAAGTTGATATTTTCTGAAGGACTTCAAAACAGTTAATGGTATATCTCAGGACAGAAAAACTGCAATACTTGTGACAGTAAAACTTCAACAGAAGTATTATTAATATTTTCATTAAAATTTGTTGAAACTAAGGTTTTGATAAATGTGGTTGTCTTTTGGACGACCTCAAAACGGGAAGTTCACAAATTCGTTCGTGCAATGGTGTAAAACGGATTTGCATTAAGTTATTTTTTCGTTCATGTTTAGGTTCTACCTGACCCCACTGGATCAATTTTGACTGACCGCCTCTCTTTTATAAGAAACCTTTACTTTTAAAGGGACGTCCTAAATACGGCTGCCCAGAAAAACAAAATCGCAATCAATACTTACCTTTTTACAATAAATATTTAAACTTTAATGGTTCTTTGTTTATTTAATAACATACTCTTCCTATATGAGAATTTCAATTTTTCTACACTGTATTTATCATATTCTTCTATGTTTCAGGTAAGTGTGCTGGATGCCCGATGAAATAGATAGCACTCGTATGGTATGACATATAGTTATTATAAATTTTCAATAAACAAATCATTAATAACTCATAAATTACTTAAATACACACACCTTCCTCTAAAGTCGCAGGTTTACCAGGATATAAATAACAGATTATTATTATAACAGTTTTCCTTCCTCACTCCCGAAAGTAGGAAAGCTTTGAGTTCGTGAAAAAAGTCTAAAAATGTTTTCTCCTTATTTCCGTTTCTACTTGCTATTTGCATTTCAAAGTTTGCTGATCAATTTTGTTACCGTGTCTTTTTGTATGTCTGTCTGTGGTAAATGGTAGTGACGCCCAAACTATACCTAGTTTCACCCATTCCGTGTGGATGACCTCTTAAGAGGTCATGGTGGTCTTCTTCTCTTACTGATGACCTATTAAGAGGTCATCCAACGTTTTGCGGAGGTCGCGTTTTCCTTCTCGTTTGGCGGAAGGAAAGACTTTCTAGGGCCTATGTGACATCGAAACCTTTCATTTGGATATCAGGTAGTGCACCAAAACCTTTGCGTCGACGTTCATTAAGTCGGTCGTAGAACTCGAGAAGGAGGTAGATGTTTGTGGGTACCGAAATTGTTTAGTTTTGGGGGGAAGGCCACGATTTATATCGCCGCGTGGAATGGGTTTAGTCCGATTTCAATGAAAGCTTCGATGGTTAGCTGTAATTTTAAATGCCGTCGGATCAAAGTGGCCCCTCCACACATGCGTGAACGTGAATTTCTGATAACGTCGATTTCTAATCATCTATTATCCCGATTTCGTTCAAACTCGGAATATAGGTGGGTTTATCTCCTAGAAATCCAATTCCCCTATAGATTACCACATGATTTATGCATTGATAACCATTGCACATGCGCAAACCAAATGTTGATTGAGACTGGTCAAACTCCACGTCTAGTGAAACGATTTTGGTGAAATTTTTAGGGATCGTGCGCGTTAGTTCCCAGACGGTCCCCTATAATTTTCAATACCGTCGGATTAACAGTAGTTAGTACGCACGCGCAAAGGGGAATTTTCATAGCGTCAATTTCTTTCTCTTCATATGTTAGTTTGATTTCGTTCAAACTCGGTATATAGGTGGGGATCTTCTAGAAAAATGTTTCATAGAAGAAGAAGAAAAAAGAAAAAAAAAACCATTGGTAAGTAGATAATTAATCATTGCGCTTGGGTGAAACGAATGTTATTGACTCTGGCAAAACTAATGGACATTTGATGAAATATTCAGGGATTGTGAGATTAATCTCCTAAACTGCCCCCTTTACATTCCACTGCCGTAGGATTAGCAGTCTGTGCGCAAACATTAATTTCTCATAATCACTTTCTTACCATCTATTGGTCCGATTTTGTTCAATCTCGATAGGTTTTTGGATCCAGGATGACGCCCTTTGTATTTTATCGCATTGACTTGAATGCGCGTACGCAAATCAATATTAGATGCCAATCAACGAATAATGAATCGATTCTGATGAAATTTAATTACTGTGTTGGTTAACCTTTAGACAATTTCAGAAGATACAAACATGAATTATAGCCCTAATTTACGTTCATGTATGTATGCACATGTATTCAAAGTTGTTAAATATTGCATTCAATCGTCCCTACTTCCACTTTGTTCTTTTACTAATTCTGTACGTCCATGTTAAAATATGTGAGGAAGCTGTGCCACGGATTGAGGGTACTTGGTGCTGAGCGTCCGGGGCCAAAATCTGCGTGATAACAGAGGAGAGGTGTGACAGCCCCTTTACCTTAGTAGCGCATATTATGTGCAGCGTTCGGGAAATATCCTTCCCGATCAAACGGGCGAGGCTCCACACTTCCCCCCTTAAAAAATACTTGTTTTAAGATCAAGTATGTTGAATGTGGGCGGACTGTAGTATGATTTCCGATCCTGGAAAGGACATCTGTAAAACCACAAAGCAAGTTAGCTCCATTCGTAAAGGTACCACTGACGAAGAGCTTATTTATTCTTCATGATAAATAGCTGCATTGGCGATTGGGAATAAAATGTAAAATTAAAACAGGGTGTACGAGTATTAAGTAAGATTCTTATGATTTATAATTATTCCAAGATTGTGATTGGAGAACTCGTGAAATGTTTCAAATGAGAAATACTAAAATCAAGAGTTATGACAATCCTCAACAAAAACAAATAATGAAGAATTAGATATATATTATTCCATAATCGATTTAATGGGTGATTAATTTGTGGAATTGTATTCCTCCAACATGCGATAATATTGAGGAACTTATGGTGTTGTGATGGTGTTTCCATTATTGATTAAACAAGCCTATTATGATTGGTTGACACATTCACAAGTAATAACATGAATCAATCTAATCAAGAGCCGTTGATTGTGATTTATCATTCATTACCGACCTGTGCATGACCCTAATCAAATCTCATCGCTGTATAGGTGATTATTGAACCCAGTTGGTAATTGGAACGAAATTCGATTTCCGGATCTTAAAAATAATTGCATTTTTTGGGTATCGTAGAAGCTTTTTCAGAAGCCTTTGCCTTTTAATTTCCTTACTGTTGAAACTTTAGCTATGTGACTCTAGGTTTTAATGGAATATGTGAGCCTGATTTGCCTTTTAATTTCCTTACTGTTGGGATTTTACCTATGTGACTCTAGGTTTGAATGAAATATGCGAGTGTGATTCAACTATAGTACCTAAAAAAATCTACGTACTTTAGTTATAAAGGAAGGAAAATGAAATAGTCAAACCGGTAATGAAATCGTTGCACGTTGGGCAAAAATAATGACGGATCTAGGTGTTTAAAATTATTTTTCGCTGATCACGTATGCTCCCGATGTTTCTATAGCTAAAATCACTCGTTAACAGGTATTAGAAAAAAAGTGGAAAAAACACGTTTTTAACATGTTATGTTTAGTAAAGCTATTGAGGACCGACTTGTGATTTTTTTTTTCTCCACATAAAAGTTGAATATAATCAAATTTTTCGTAGATTTTTGAAACACCTGAAATTTTGAAGAATATGGAAGTTGTGCTATTCAAAGTTTTCAATCTGGAAATTATAAGAAAGGAAAATAAATCCTTTTGAAGTTTGATCTATTATTTTCGGAAAAAACTGAGAACGGACGGATTTTTTTTTTTTTTTTTTTTTTTTTTTCTTTTTTTTAATTCGATTTTTAGATTTTACGCATCTTGAAACGTGTTCTATTTTGTGCGACTAGTTATATTCCAAAGGATCTATTACGGTTATACTCAAAAGACAACACCAAATTACATTTCAGCTCGACAAACATTTCAATATATTTTTCGTTTCAATTGCACCTATTCAAACATCCAAGCAACATACCACGCTGCTATAGACAATCGTCTCCAATAAAACAAACCAAAAAATTTTCAAGTGGGGGGGGGGGGGGGTCTTTTTTTCTTCTTTTTTTATTTTTTTGGTCGATTACAAAGGTTCATTTTTGAAAATAATAAACCAAAATTAATAGGAAAAATCTAATTACTTATCATTTTATTCTGCGACACAATAGGAAAACACCCTATTATATTGCAAACAAAGTTATTTTTAGAATTATTATCCTAGGTTGATCGGAAAAGGGTTCGCCAAAAATTTGAAGGCGCCTAATAACCACACTTTTCAAAGCCCACTCACGCCTACCCTGATCGCCGGACAAGGCCAATTTTTTTTCATCACAAATAAAGAAGGCAATGTCCAATCAAATCCCTAATTTCAGCCCTTATCTCTTCGATTCGGACGTTGCAAAGACTATTCGTAAAACATATGAATGATTAATAAGCATGGAGTAACAATTGCCGCAACACTTTCAAATTCCCTTGTATTCCGCTTGATATACCACAGAATTCTCATTCCTTTGTTTGGTATTACTGAAACCTGATCTGTGAAGGAGTGTTGGTTATCCACCACTCGTTCAGCAAACCTATTCCTTGAAGTGAATCAACATTTTGATTTGTTTACCAATTCAATTTCAATGTTGAAGCCGCCGGTGACCTTGACATGACTGTTGCATTTGCATTTTTGTTTTGTGTAAATTCTTATGTACGTATTTTTTAAATATTCTCTTCATTCACTTTTCATTAATTTTCAAATCCATTGTTATTTAATTACCATAAATATTGTATCTATTGATTGGTGTGTAACCGTTTGTGATTCGTTAAATGGGCTTGTCCGTAATAAATATAAATAAATAATAAGTTACCAATCAAGGAAGAGTGAATGAGAGGATAGTAGGATACAAAGATCGGTGGAATGACGTGACCGAATATTTTACTGAGTTTAGGACAAGGCCATACGACACGCCATTGTGAAAGCGATGATGTAAAACATGGCAATCGAAAGGTGATTTAACTGCGTGATACTATTCGCAAGACTTCACAAAATAACCTTTCTATTCTTATAATGTTTAAGCATGTAGGTATCATGTTTTTCCGCTGGATTTTTCGCTTCAAAACTAAGCGGAATTCAGTGCGAGGTGACATGTTTTTTTTTTTAATTGATTTACACTTACAACCAATGCGTTGCTATGGAACTGTAACTCCCTAAGCTTTCATAGCAGGGAAATCGTTCGCCACTTTTTGGAATGCTCTCATTTGATCACATCTCATGATCCTTGAGCCACTGTAGTGTGAAGGAAAGCTGATTTATTACGCTACGTTATAAAATAATCTGGTAACCATAATGAACTAATAATGTGAAAATAAGCCACTGATTGAGTAGAAGCATACTTACTATTGAGTAGTAGTTACTTGTAAACAGTATTTACTAGACGCTGCATAGACCTCTTACGAGCTGATTTCCACGGTATTTAATCTCTGAAACTGAAATTTGAAACAGGCCCTATATGAGACAGGTAGAATAGAATTTCATAATGCGGAACCACCCTAATCTGCTGGGGTTCCTAATTTATTTGCTATTCGTCCTATGAAGCTATAACTTTAAACCAAGCTTATTGACCATTAAAATTTAATATAGAAAAAATGACTGTGAAGCGTATTACTAAAGCAAATGATGGTGTTGAAGACATTTGTGCAATTGAAACCTCCATTGATAATAAACAGATTCTCCTTGTACCTTTTTATATCACACCTGGTTTAAATATCCACTCGTGATATTATACGATTTTTTGCACAGAACTTCATGGCATACCTACAGTACAGAACAGCAGTTTTGGTTTAATATTTTCAATAATGAACCTTTGTAATCGACCAAGAAAACACAATCTTAACCCCCCTACAACCCCCCCCCCCCCCCCCCCACCCGTTTTTTTTCAAGTTTCGAGATCTTAGAATCGAAAAATCGAAAAAAAAACCGTTGGTCCGCCGTCCGCGGCTTTTCTCCGAAATTACTAGAACATTAAATTTGTGTCACAAATCAAATTTGGGGTCTAGACGCTCCTAAAAGCTCGGCATCATTTTTTTGTACACCCTAGAGGGTTGCACTAAAGGCCTGAACATTCAAATAACGAGATCTCAGAAACTTTCGATGCAACAGTAGTGATAAATATAATCAGTGCTTGTCAGTAATAAATATAATCCCAAAGAATCGATTAAAACCACCCGCAACGCTGTATGTTGAACGGTTCGTTTTCCTTTAGGGCTCGGACATCGGAAAATACCTTCAAATTTTTAAGCGCAATTTCAAATGCACTGCTAGCGGATCTATTGATTAGTCAATCAAGCTCTAAATACCATCAATAATCGCTGGATAGTGATTCTGGGATACATAAAAATTGTCTTGTGAATATCAGCTGATAACGGTTTTTGTTTTTTTACAGAGGTAAAATTTCCACTCGCATTTTTCATTTGAGACCATTCTGAACAACTTTCGTTCCGTGTCTTTCTGTGTGTGTGTCTGTCGTGGATCCGCAAATCCTTGTAATAGGATTAAATTCTACAATATTCAACGGATTTTTATGAAATCTACATGGAATGACCGAGTTAGGGTGAGGATGGTCCCCTATGAGTTTCGTTGTTCCCAAACCAATACTTCAATCAGCATCTCCATCAAGCATCATTTTCTCACGCCCCCGTTATCCTATATCGCTAAAATTTGGAGGATAGGTGGCAGAGGTTAATTTGAGCATTCCCTATCAATTTCAACATAGGCTATCTTTAGTAGCTACTGCGCATGCGCGAATGTGAATTCCTTTTTAGACGAGCCTAATTTCAACAGTTTTCATTCGATTTTGATGGAATTTCCAAGGAATGTGCTGGGTAGCTGTAGATGGTCCACTATTATTTCCATGCTTTTCAAATCATTACTTCATTTTGCGCATGCGCAAGCGTAAATTCCTTCAAGCATCATATTTTTACGCCCTAGTTGTCCATTACCGCTCAAATTTGGTGCATAGCTGAACACAATGGTTCAATCATTCCATGTTAATTTCATCGAAAGTGCATCGATATGCAGTGCTATTCCGCATGCTTGCAAGTGTACTCCCAGGAACATGGTCTATGTCTCAAAAGGTTTTGATTAGGTCTTCTTGGAATTTTTGGGTTAGGTTGTAGATTGTTCCCTACCTATTTCATTTTTCTCAAATCATCACTCCATTCTGCGCATGCGCTAACGTAAATCACTTCGAGCATCATTTTTCCGTTTCTTAAATAACCGATTTCGAAGTTTTACGTTACCTACATTGAAATTTGGAATTGATCATTTATAGACCTGCTGTGTACAAACAAAGCGAGCTACACAGATCAGCTAAAAGAGCTTAGGAGCTCATTCTTCTCTCAATAGTCCTAAGAGGCTGACATTCGTTATTTAGTCTCAATAGGCCTACGATTGAACAAGTGAGGACCCACCCTAATCAGTTAAGTTAGCTAGGGAGCTCATTTCTCTCTTAATAGACGGAAGAAACTGAAATTTGGTATTTTGCAACATTACGACGAGTGAAACCATGATACATGATTTTTATTTATTGGTTGCAACAGAAAATCTTTCTGCTCAGTTATTTTCCATTAATCTCAACTGTTTCTCCCCAGAACTGGGGTTCTCAGGGAGACAAAAATAAATTCAAAATTGTAAAATATCTACTGATAATTGTATAGATTGCGCACACTGCACACCAATTACTTTGTAGGCAACTAATATCGTCATCTGGTAGATACCTAAATTACCTACCTACCTGAATACTTTTTCGTGATACTAATTGATGTAGAAATTAAAAACTCATGAAATTATAGGACTCGCACTCGCCTCCTATCTTTGAAAATTACCGGAAAAACCCCTCCGTGAAAAACGCGGAGTTCGGAAAAACCGATACGCCGGCTCACCCCAGCGGACCCTCCGCGAAGCTCGAGTAAGGGCTGTTCCGTCGGAGGGATGCGCTCGGATCGGCTCGTCGCGGGCCACCCTCTCGCGTCGGCTCGGCTCGGCTCGGCTCGCCACCCCCTTCGGCTCGGTTCGCACCCCTTTCGGGGACGCTCGGGGACGACCGACGGGGCGGCGAAGGGGCGGCCTCCCGGGCTCCGCGACTCAGTCTCTGCTGAGCACCCGTATCGCGCGCCACCTGCCCTGATACGAACTCCGTCACCGTCGTATCGGCACCTTTACACTTTACCGGCACCACATCAATACACACATCCATGTGTCACTTTTGATTTTCAAACGCGATTTTCGTGAGGGGAAACCTTTTTTTTTCTCCCAATCGCGATCCCTTTTACTTAAAGATTTTTTTATTTTTTTCATAAATTATAATAAAACAAAAATCACGGAAGAGACGCGAGCCCTTAATTTTTTCCCGTGTTACACGAATTATCTTCAGAATTTTTTGTGTGATTCCGTGTCCTTTTTTATTTTCTCCCGCATCAACCATTTCGCCCACAATCAACGCCTCCCTCGCCGCAGTTCTCAACAACGCAATTAAACTTGCGGACTTTTCAGTATTTTCCGTTGGTTTGATTTTGCGGCACCGCGCCGGATTTTGAGTTTGCCGCACGATAATGTTGGCCATGTCGACGCTCATGATGCCGGCCGGCGCCGTGCCCACGGTGGCGCCGCCGACGCCCGGCGCCGCTCCCGCAGGTGTTAAATTGGAGCCAGCCAAATACCTCCTAAACCACGCTACGGCTCAACCCCAGCCCCTGCCCCCGCAAGCTGTCAACAAAGCAGGTGAGATGTGATAAAATTACATTCTATAGTTTTTCTCAATCCAATTCAATATTTTCCTAACCAAATTCAACATTTTCCAATCAAGTTCAACATTTTACCAACCGAATTCAACTTTTTCCCAATCAATTTCGACATTTTCCCAATCAAATTTAACATTTTACCAACCGACTTCAACATTATTTCCTAGACGCCCCCCTTCAAAAAATCATGGGAAAGAATGAGTACTTGAGAAAAATGGAAAACAGCGAGATTATGCAACCAAATTTTTGCAATATTTATACATATTATATTATTATATATATATACATTAAACACTCGACCCCCTTGCCATTTTCGCCCGGTTTACTGAAGTGAGGGGGCACGTGACGCCCGGCTAAACAAGAAATGTTACCAACACACTGGACTGATATAATGAATTGTTTCTGCTTTTTTTTTTTTTTTTTTTTTTTTTTTTCTTGACTATTTAATTTTTCTTGCTTCTTTGTGGAACTAGAAAATAATGTTGAATTTGGTTGGTAAAATGATGAATTGGATTTCTAAAATGTTGAATATGATTGGGAAAATGTTGAATTTGATTGGTAACATATTCAATTTGGTTGAAAAAATGTTGAACTCGGTTGGGAAAATGTTGAGTTTGATTGATAATATGATGAATTTGAATAGCAAACTGTTGAATTTGATCGGAAAATGTTGAATTGGATTGGGGAATGCTATAAATAAAATTTACTAGTTTATATAATAATATTGTTTTACAAAATTAACATTAAACTTTTTATAAAATTTAAATATAATGTAGATTTGTTTCGAACATAAAATGGTACGTGTTCATAACTATTGGGTTCAATAATTAAAAATTGAAATATTTAGTTTTTTTTCTCCATTATTCTTGTCAACTTTAAAATAAAGTTTTAAGGTGAGGGTAGAAGTTTTTCGGCCTATTGCATGGCAAAATATTATTTTTTGGTAATCAGTACGGGTTACACCAAGTCATGTTGCTCCGATTTATGTCGCGCTAATTTATGATGGATCCTTGTATGTTGTACAAGTTATGTCGCTTCCTATAGAAACGTAGTTTGAGCACTATTTGCATGCCTCTGGACGTTAGAGGCAATATCGGCGTGATTATTTAAAGGTACTCGTAGATAAAGCATTTCCATGCCCAAACCTTTTCCAAGTCAAATGAAACCTTTTCCAAAGCAAATGGAACCTTTTCCAAACTATTTGAACCCTTTTCCCAACCAAATGATTTCTTTTCTGACTTAAAGAAAAGCGTTGAAATTATTAATGACAACATCTGTGGAATTCAGTCGGAAATACGGACTATTTTCAAGGAAGGAAAAAAAAAATACAGTTTAGCCATAAAGAAAAGACATAGTGACTCCCATGTTATTTATGACGTTACTTTATTTGGACAGTTCAAATTATAACGAGACTTTAATTTTCGTCTTCCTGAAGGAGCCTCAGTTACTGGATATAAACTTTGGAGTATAAACAAAATAAATAAATGAATTTAAAAAAATGAAAAATTAAAGGACAGAAAGGCCTTTTTTGAAAAATCTTCCCACATTATTGGCGGCACTTGTTCCTCCATGCGGTGCGACGTGGCGAGTAGGTACCTACTTCAAAATCTACATTTCGAAATTCCTCAAATTAACATGTTTTTTACTAAGTCGAGATCTACTCCAAAGTAATAAACCAGTGTTGAACTAATTTATAGAATTTCCAGTTCGTCAACTTTTTGTCTGATAACTCCTGCGCTTCGCAAAGGTTTCATTCACTCTATTTGGCTGACTTTCGCAAATCATTTCGTTTGTTTTGGGTTGAGTTTCATTTGGTCTTAAAAACGTTTCATTTGTTTTTGAAAAGGGTTTTTTTTTTTTTTTTTAAATTAAAAAAGGATTAGTTTGATTTGGTAAAGCTGTCATTTGAGTTGGAAATGCAATATATTTTCAACCAAATATTAACTTCAAAATGTATATGTGTCTCATTTCCCAGAAATAATTTGAAATGATCTATTTGCTTTAACTTGAAGATCTAAAAAAATATCCATGAATGATACTTTATCTTTTTACCCTCTCCTTATATCCAAATTATATAAAGCAAGTAAATTACTTCCATATATTTCTGGTTGAGGGCGAACACATAATTTTTCGTGCAAGTGTAGTATTTTCGTGTAGGTATATTTTTCATCAAATAGACTTCAAAACATATGAACTGAATCACTCGCGACCAAGTTTTAGAAACCAATTCCATTAAAGAAAACCAATTTAGGAAGAATTTTGTCTATTTCTATGACAAATGAAGATTTTAAACGTTAACTCGATTTATTCGGTCATCATCAGTAACATACAAAAATCATCAATTACAATCAGTTTGTTACTGATGATTACCTAATAAATCAATTTAACGTTAAGAATCTTAACTTTTCGTTGAAATAGACTACATCCTTCAATAACTCCAGTTTTTCTTACTCCGAAATGTATATCATGTCTGTCCTATTAACCGGAAATAACTTCCTATTATTAGGACTAAATTTAATTTGAAGATCTAAAAGGTACGTGTCCGCCTGAGACTAAGTCTCGAGACTAGTCTGTGAGACCGCATTTGCTCTTGAGACTGCTTCTTGAGACTTGGCAGTCGTAAAAGTTTCGAGGATGTTTCATCCACTCAAAATACATAGAATATTGAGTCCAATCAGAGATTTTTAGTTTTGTGATTTACTCAGTTCTTCTGTCTACATAGTTTATACAGTTCCTGTATTGGAATTATGGTAGATTTACGATCACTTTCAAAGTTGCAAAAACGCTGAAAGCAAGAGTTAGAAAAAACGGGAGTGTCCGAATTTTATTCGGGCAACTTTGAAAAACTTCTGGATTTAGTGAAACATCCAAATTTTAAATCATAATGAATCAATGAATGAATGAAGAAAACTTTATTCCAGTAAAAATATATAAGATAAATTGCAATATAGTTTAAGATAGGTACATAGAATAGTTATATAATAAACATTAATAATGGAATATACCCCTAAAACCATAGTAGATTAGATAGCAAATTTATGGTAACAACAATTTTCTAAATAGAATCATATCAGTCTTGTAATAAGTCCTGTAAATTGGTTCCTTCAATTTTTAACAATTTTTTGGAGCTTATATTTATTTTACTTTTTTAAATCATTTTTTTATCATATTTTAATTATATTTAATTAAATATTTCAGCATAATTTCAACAGCTCATAAAATTTTTGCGTAGGTAATCTTGGGAATATTTGAATAACCGTAAGATATAGTATTGACATCGAATAAAACATGATTCTTACGTTCTCGTGGAACAATTGTAAGATCGCTACGCAGTCAATAATTTTGGAAAATAATTTTAATTAAACGAACTAATTATTTTATCATCGCAAATAATCAACCAGTCGGGAAAGGAGTCAGCACACGAATAGGCGGTTGAAGATCAAGTGAAAGGAAAAATTTATTTGATGAAGTAGTGGGGAGTCAGGTTATAATAATCACTGGAGATGATACTTGTCGTTCGTCCTTTTCATAGTAGGTACTAATTTACTAAAACAAAAATGATGTTTATTTTTCATACTTCGACACTAAGTTCAAAATTCTGTTTTTTCTAACAACTCGCAAACTTGCAACTTCTTGTTGTACTTCCGCTGTAATTAGCGGTCCCAACACAATTTTCTCGTTATCGCTATTCCTGGTTTATAATGAGCAATAATTTTCGCTCATCAGCGTGATAAGTAAGTGGTGTGATTATAAGTAGCTCTTACGTTGGATGTTCTTCGTAATTCTATCCAAAGACCATCACGATTGTTTCCACGAGAATAGCTATCGTAGATTATATCAAATAAACCGAATTATACCATCTAATAAGCATTCAAATCCATCATTGATTATAATAGTGGCGCAACATCTTCCTTCCTGAACTGGAGATTATTAGTCAACCGCGCTTTGTCGAACAACATGGACTGAATCGGTCTGGAACCTCACGCAACTCCTGACAAACTTTTACCGCCAGTTTTCCTGATACGAAACCTTTCCTGAAAGTCCCAAATATAGTTTTTCCCAATCTAATTACATTTTCACAATAAAATTCGACATTTTACCTATCAAATTCAATATTTTTATAGCAAAAAAGCAGGGGAATGAATAAATACTTAGTTGAGAAAAATGAAAAACATAGGGATCATTACTTACGAAACGCACTCACTGTAGTAACATCAAAGCGAACTATTTTGTGGCCATTCCACATTTTTGGCTGATTTTCATTTTTCTTAACTACTTGTTCCCTCCCATCCTTTTTTTGTTAAATTTGATTTTTAAAGTGTCAAATTTGATTGGGAAAATATTGAACTAGATTGAGTAAAGCTATAACTGAAGTCGAGTCTATGTTTCGTCGATTTCAACTTGAACTTCGGACCTCGCTGTGCAACAGGGACATTTATGCCATGTATTTGGGTCATTTTGATGCAAATCATATTTATATTAATATTCAAATAACAAATTTCAAAATTAGAAACGAGGTTAAATTGTTTAATGAATATATCTAGACAAAACAGTTTCAGTCTTGCAGAATGATCGTATGTACGGTTTTTGTGAATTTGTAGTATTATGACACTGCCTGGAGAACTCAAAGAAGTAATGTCGAGTAGCAAAGAAAGTAACAGTGAGCTGGGAGGTTTTCGAGGTCATTGGATCAGAAAATGAAATCCGTTTTCCCCAATTTGCTCGAATTTTAAAGTTGAAACCCATATCCATTTTTTTCTCATGTTCAGAATGTAATCTGAAAAATCATAACTAAAAGATTTGCACTTTTTTGTATCCTATTCAAAGAACGCGCATTTATTTCATCAAATTCTATTTCATAGAGTGGGATGGTTGGTCCTAACTTGGACATACTAGGAAGCGTACTTCTGAAAGCTAAAAATTAATGTGCAGTTAAGGTTAAACGGAGCTGTCACACTTATTTATCGAGCGGATAATAAACGATGGTGTCAAGCTCATTCGTCTTGAATCCGTTTCTGTAGTTATATAAGGTTAACGGGTTACTGGCTGCTTTCGGATGCTCTACAAACTGCCCTTATCGTTTAAGAATTCTCTAATGACTGTGTTTGGATGGAGGAGAGAGGGTATGTGATGGGCTAGGGGAGAAAACCCGAGTTCCAGTGCCTTTCATAACTAACAGAGCTAGAGGGTTGGGAGGGGTCGTCCGAAGGGGGCGACGGGCTGTCTGCGGGAGGCTGACTCAACGCTCCCATTGATGTAACTTGGAGGGGCCAGTATCCGTCAGATACACGAACACTTATGTCACAACATTTTTCTTCACCCCTTAACACTTTATTTCCTAGATTCTAACGCCACAATAGTCCATTCCACAAGACACGATTTAGAACGTTTTACACCATATCGATCGAGCCTTCAAACTTATCGAGCCATTAAATCGTCAGATATAGAAATTAGTAATTTTTTCGAAGAGTTAATTTGGTTAAATTTTCGTAACCAAAAATCAAGCTATGTTACTGATATTAACGTTATTATGCAAGTTACTCAAAATTGGATTCCTTGTGATCGACCAAGAAAAAAAATTTAACCCCTTCCCTCCACTAAAAATTTGCTGGTTTACGTTCCAAGATGCATGGAATACAAAAATCTAAAGTTAATCCGTCCGACCACCGGCGCCGTACGCAGGGCCGTCCAGAGCTTTTCTCCAAAACTACTCGACCAAATTTATGAAATTCAGCTGAAAAATCGTTCATCGGCCGGGGATGAGCTAGTAACCGTTCTCTCGCTACAAGCTATACTAGAGCAGCGACCCTATGATTGCTCGGGGGAACTAATTAAGTTTCATCAATGACCACTAGACAGAGTAAGGCTTGTAGCAAGCAAACGACATTACTGCTGTCGCAGTTCTGCCAATTCACGTCACTGAATCGGCAGCTCGTATAAGGAAAGTGCAGGTGTGTTATTTAATTTTGAGTTTCTCATCAGTAGGCATCAGCATCTGTGCTTACACTTCATATGCCTACCTAATAATTTGTTTAATGATATAGACAGGTGTCCTGCGCATAAGAGATTAACGTACAGGAATAATAAACTTCTGTGCAATAATTTTCAGAGTTTTTTAATATTTCGTATATCCATAAGAATAATTGCTGTCCTCACAATTGAACTAATAAACACCAGTTGAAAATTTCACGAAAAATAAAAGAAAAAAGAGAGAAAAAAAAAAAAAACAGAGAGAAAGGTAAAATATTAGTAGGTGAAAAGTCAAGCTTCAAATGCGAATGTCTATTTCACTGAAATAATTTCGGTGATAATTTGTCACTAGGTGAGCCGTGGTTAGTTTGATACTATTTTGACTTAATCAGTGGAAAATTTGTTAACAAACTGCTTTCCTATTTACACCACGTGAATCGGTCAGCTGGAGCTCAGGGTGGAGCCCGTCATTTCATTCGTCCCTTGATGCCCTTGAGATGGTTCCTATCAAATCTCGTTGATATTACGGCTCGTGGTCAGCTGATCGTCACCAAAGTCAGCAAAGCACAAGTTCCAACTTAGCAATCCATCATATCAAAATTTGGTCCAAATCGGACCAGTGGTTTTGGAGGAGTAGTGAGCACAAAATGTTATCCATAAATAAATATATTAAACAAGAAATCTGAAAATGAATGGTTATTGTAAACTTGTTCTACACCCTCTGAAACTCCAAGAAAATGCATCCCCACCCCCAAGTGCCGCCGTAGCAACGGCTGTAATACCCCCTTTTCTACGAAAAGTTGGGTAAAATTAAATTGTAATTGTAACAAAATTGCAGAGTTCACGTTAAATATAGGTGCATGCCAGTGTGCACAATCAAAATCATAGTTGAATTATGGTTTATCATGGTTGAAAAAATGTTTCTTTATTTTATGTAATGATCATCATTGAATGAACGCATTTAGAAATGACATACCTATGATCGGAATATTTTCTTAGTTTTAATAGATAAAAAATGATATAATTAGGATTAAGAAATTCTCATTTTTATAATTTGAATCAGTTCATTAATTCTGAATGCGTAAATTTCCGTTTCGAAAAAATCACAGCCAGTTGGAAATTTTCGCTCCGAAGAGTTGGGGGAGTCACGGGGTTCGTCCGACCAGGCGAACAACAACAACACAGCACAGCAACGGTGTTGATGGAAGATAAAGATTTCTGTGCTCTAGTTTGCTTATCCTGTGTAGTTGATCATTCGTATAAGCGCACAAGCAGCACAGCTGTCTTCTGGGGAGTCAATGAATAGAGACAGGTGGAGAGGCGAGGTCATTTTGTCGTTTTCACTCATTCCCGCTGTACCGACTGACCACGATCTTGTCTGCCATTGGACAAGTGATGGGTATTTCTTACATCATTTCAAGTGGTACATGCGTTCGATCTCAGTCCGGGTTGGAATGCTGGTTAATATTGCACTTATTTTGTAATGGTTAGTGGACGGTTTCTCAATTTCGGTAGTAAAAATAATATTTTAAAAGGAGAAAGTTAAAAGTGCATTAAATATTTTCTTCACACGCCGCCCTTTAAATTACGTACAGCATCCATATCTTCATTGCCTGTAAATTATGTCGCCAATAAATCATTGACCCACCCTTGCATCAAAATCCTTCCCCCGAACAACTCCATTTTTACATAATCGGGTGCAGTTTCGTTCAAACACATTCGTATGCATTGCGCTCTTTAGCGCATTTAGACATTTTTACGCTGGTCGTACAATGTCATTTTCAGGTGAGATTTCCCTTCGATGGGTGGTAGGTGCTTTTTGCCCTTTTGCCAGAAAAACGAGCTTTATATCGGTTAAGCTTTGTGTGATTGGTTATTTGGCCCTCTTTCTGTAATGGTTAGTGGAGGATTTCTTAATTTCCATTGTAAAAGAAATAGTTTAAAAGGCGAAAAAAACTGTAATAATTATGTTTTATTTTGCATGCTACCCTTCATTACGCGAGGCCGTTACACTTTGATTATAAACGGTATCGCTAATACGTCATTGGCCATTCCCTGCATCAAACTCTTTTCCTCGACCAACTTAGTTGTTCCTTATTCAGGTGCAGTATCGTTCAAACAAACCCGAATGCAGTGCGCTTTTTAGCGCATTTAGAAATTTTTGCGCTGATCAGCACTATCATTTTCAGGTGAAATTGTTTGTCCTTTGATGGGTGGTAGCTGTTTTTTACCCCTTTGCCAGAGGAACCAGCTTTATATCGGTTAAGCTTTGTGTAATTGTTGTTAGCCCTCTTTCTGTCATGGTTACTGGATGGTTCCTTATCTTCCATAGTAACAGAAATGGTTAAAAAGGCAAACAGGACTGTAATAACTACGTTGTCTCATACATACTACCCTTCAAAATTGCGTACGGCAGTTATCTTCATCAAAATTATGTCACAAATTCATCATTGGCCCATCCTTTCAGCGATTTCTTTTACCCGACCAACATCATGATTACATATTCAGGAGCATTTTCGTTCAAGCGCACTCAAATGCAGTAAGCATTGGGCATTTTTTTGCGCTACTGGAACTCTGAGCCTCTTTTAACAACACCACTCTTGTTTCCATTCCTCATTCCACTTCCCAATAAAGGCCTACTACGTCTTATCATGGCTTGTTCGAAACAAGTGCGGCCGAGTTGCCGAGTGATAAATGGTGGGGGCCTATTCGTTAGCAATTCCGACTCAGGGGGTGAATCATCTTTATTAACCCTCTACACCCTCCGAGACTAGGTAAGCTCTTGGGGGTGTGTCACTGTGGAAAAGAATCGCAAAGATGATCGATTGAGGTAAGATGATTGTTCTCTTGAGACCTCAACAGAGATTAAATTATCAGATGGAAACAGGTCCAAGTCGCCCGACCACACTTGTAACTCTAGTTTCCAACATTTTTTGTTAGGTATACATTTTGACATGTTTCCAGGTCAACCACTTATCCAGAACGACCCACAAACCCAGGTAAAACCACCTATCCAGGTAGAACCGAATCCTGGTCAAACCACTTATTCAGGTCAAATCACTTATCCAGGTTTTTCAGGACCGAGAGACGAGCAAACGCAGTCATGGTAATAACAAGAGGTCATTTTACGTAGGCATGATCCGTTTTTATAAAATCTGAATCACAAATTTTTGCGCACTTTACGGGCGGGGGGGGGGGGGGGGGAGCTCCCCGCCATGATGCGAATCGCCAAGTTGTTCGAAATCTACGCGTTTTAAATTAAACTTTCAATAAAATAAAAAATATCGCTATGAGTTTAATGTTATATGGCAGGTACACCAACACACAAAAAACCTAAAAATCCAAAATCTTTTTTGAATTAACAAATTTCATTTAGTACTAGTTTTTTTGCAATAGAATTCGTTTTTTAACAAATTCTTTCAACTGAAATGGCTAAAATTTCAATACAATTTAACATACTATAATACGATCGATAATTTAAGAAAATTCGCTCATGCGATCATGCTGCATGACAAGAACTTTTTTGTTTAAAATGGCATCGAAACTCAAAAGCAGAGCAAAATACGGTCATCTATATACCTCCCAAATTCCTAAATATAACTTGAAATGGGAAATTCTTTGGGTTTGATAGAATGAATACTACATTACCGTCCATTAAGCCAAAATAACATTATTAGATATTTTAGATAAATTCATCTACGAAACTACTACACCTCGAAGTGATTATTTGTTATTTTTTTATTCATCATATTTATATTGGTTTAAACTCATCAGTATCGATTTTCGAGGTTTCAGTCATTTTCCCACCAAAACCTTTAGAATAAAATCACTGTGCGTTGTAGCGATTGAAAAAGATCTCCGTGCGAAAAGATCTTCCTTTTTCGTTATTTGATTGACTAATTGTAATGTACCTATATTAGCAATGTGTAATTTATAACTCACGTAAATAGACAATGATCACGGAAGATCAATCGGTATTTAACGAATCACGCAGTGCTACACCTATACGGTCTTTTTTATTTAAATTCGACGCATTTCCCTCCAGCGCCGTTTTATCTCCGCGAAACAGCGCAGAACGAACAACTGATTCCGTGTCAATCCGAAATTTCATTTAAAACGGGAGGAAACTCGAGAGCGCGGAGAGTTTCAGTTGAAAAAAAAGTGGATGACGTTAATTTCGACGTGACATTCGAGATTGATTGTGATATCGTGTTCTCCAGGGAGTCGTTTTGCCTTTGAATTTACATTCTTTGAACTTCCTGCCGGTCTCCTCCTCTTTCTCCCATTATGGCCTTCAAATGTCGGTTTTTTTCCCTTTCTCTTTCTGAAAGAGAAATTGCGATGTTCGGGACCTCTTCTAACTTTAGCGGTTCTAATTGTAATGTAATAGCACTCCTAAAGTCACGAGATGCTTACAAATAATAAATAATTATGTACCACTAGATATATTATAATCATAAACTACTAAGTAATTTAAATAAATTACACAAGAATAAAAAAAAATAAAAAAAAAAAAAATAAAACTGACTAGACTACCAAAGGCAGTGAAAGCATTCCCCCTTCCTCTCTTTTTGTTTGTGGCATTATTTATCACATATTATAACCATCTGGGAGTAACCCTAGTCAACTTCTACTAGTTTTAAACCAAAGATGCATTGTCCTCTATGAACTTGAACCAAATTGTCGACTTTTACACATAATAGGTATATTCAAACGGAAGTGAGTCTAGAGGTGTGTCACTCGAGTATATAGACTCCAAGACGACTGGACTTTTTGGGCATTTCCATGTCTTTACAATGACCCTTCTCGGTGGGGGATTATTTCAATTAGTGTCACGCAAAGCGTGACGGAAAAGCGGAAAAGTTGAAAATTATTTTTGAAAATTACGTAGTAAATTATAAGTAGGTAAGTGTAATTAAAGTAAACTCACTTTATACTCCAAGGTGATATCTGAAAAATTGCATCACATGTCTTTAAGTTATGACGTAGGTAAAACTTCAATAATAATAGTGGAGTAGATACCATAAAATAATTTCCAAATTTGATATAATTGAAGTTACCGTTATCATTTGAGTGGGCTCCGGAGCGAATTTCTTTTCTGTTCAACCTATGAAGCTGAAATTTTATTGGCATAAAACATGATCCGTTTTTATGATCTGAATCAAAAATTTTAGAACTTACGTATCCTGCTTTTGTAGGCTTGTTATATCCTTCCTAAGTAACGGAAGACGCGAGCGAACATAACTACAACGTACACAAACTATAACTAATAACTAACACTAACCCAAATAGGTATACCTAATTATTCATGATTTTGATGTATAACTATTAACCAATCATTATTTATAACGATTTATTATTAAAAAAATAAAATTAAAAAAAATCCTACGTAAGCTTACCAATTAATCGGCAACACCCGAAATGATGATGATGGGTGTTGCACAAAACATGGAAATGTCTCCTGGTGTAGAGGATTTTTCGGCGCGGGTTTTGCTCAAAATTATCTGCGATTTCCTGGTACGGACATAGGCATTTTGAAACCCTCATAACCTCCCGTAGCACCCAAAATCGGGATAAGACTCACGATCTTGTTGCTGAAAACAAATCTGTAAATGAGTAACTCAATTCTGTGGTGGAATTCACTTCATTGAAAATTTTCAACGAATTATTGTTTAAAAGAATCGCACGCCATTACTGTAACAGGACCAACACGGGTTATGGCTTTTAATGCGAACTGATTGCATCAGAGTTAGATGGTTCTTTCTGTGGTAAAATAAAAATCCAGTAAAAGTCAAAGTGTTTATAATATCTGACGTGAGGTGTAATTGTTACTGCAACGGTTGCATTGGTTATTATAATATGACCATCCTGTAGATATGGTTTTCTATTAGTTGCATTGGACAATTTTATTTCAAACGTATACTAGGTATGATATTATGCGATTATATCCGCACTATGGATGAGCAAGAGAATGCATATCTTCCCTACCTAATAAATAACTAACTTTGTTTTAATTAAACTTGGGATGCTGAACTATGGAAAGGGGCCTCTCCGAGTGAGGTAGAGTACCTGAGTATAATTACACCTTGAGAAAATGCTCTAATCAGCAGCTTGAGCTCCACAACTAATTTAGTTCCTATTCAACTCTTGATGCTGATTCTCAACCAATGTTAAATGTTCAAAAATCATTCCTTCTACCAAACTACACTGTTGTATTCTTAAAGCGAATTCTTCGTAGTATTACAGGGGGTACGAGTATAACGGCAAGAGAAGAGATAATGAGGTGTGTAATTATTTGTTATCTTGTCGTTATAACTCCTGCAATACTTGGCAGCAACAGCCAGCGCTTGCTCTTGGCTCTTTGCTCATTCGCTTCAAGAGTTACAACAGTGTATTTTGATAGAAGGAGTGATTTTCGAACAGTAGAGATTGGTTAAGAGTTAGCATAATGAGCTGAATATGAGCTAAACTAGCTACAGAGCTCAGTGCTGCTGAGTATTTCATATCTTTACATTATAGATTTTATTCGTTACGCTCTTAAACCTTCAGAAAAAAAAAGGTTATTCAAAGCTCTATATCAAATATTATAATGTAGTTAATCAGAAAACAGGGATTAAAGTAAAAAAGTAAATTAAAATTCACAACCACTAATTTATACATTCATTAATTAATAGAAATATACTATTGAATTCTGAAAAATGATTAATTTGGATTGAAAAAGGTTTAATTTGATATGGAAAAAGAATTACTCTGAGTTGGAAAAGGTTTCATCTGAATTTGAAATGCTAGGTATATATCAAAATTTTATCAGCAACTACTCTTGAAGTCACCCCGTATTACTGTTAAATAGATAAATAAATATAAATTAGGTTGTCTAAGGGGGCGGTCTCGTCTAGTCTAGACGACCGGGAAGTTGGGTCAAGGACTTGGGTCGGCAGCTCTACTCAGGCGTAACACATCTGACTCCGGAGGAGGAAACCCCGTTTTAAGGTCGGTCAAGCTTTGGCCTAATGGCTAGGAAACACGAGTAAACAAGACCGAGAGGGATCTATATGAGACAAGGGCGCATAAAAGGACCGCTTTCGACCCTTTGACTACCCTTAACCACTTTGATAAGGGTAAAGCCAAACGTTCGCTGATACATACAAGTAGATTTAAATTTAAAACATATTCGATGATAATTAATTCAAAGGCACTTGGCTAACCTAACAAGAATTGAAAGCGATATTGTTCGAATTATCTTAAATTGGAAAAAGCATGGAGTACAAACAACACTTTTTTGGATCAAATCACACGTGGAAGTAGTGAGTAACGAAAAAAACCTACTATCTAGCGAAAACAGCACTTTAACGACAACAAAAATATATAACTTCAGACCTATAGTCCTCCTCTTATCTCCACAGCACACAGTTTTTTTACACATGCTCCCTCAAAGGTACCACTTTTATCTCAACTATACATCAGGAAATACATATGAATCCCGCTCCCCCCTCATTTCCGGCAAAACATGGTTCGTAAACATATTCGGAAAACCGAAATCCTTTTACCATTCCATATGCAGTATGCAAAGCAATCGCTACCTATGCAAAGACTATCTCAACAAAATTGGTATAGAAGATTCACCATATTGTTCCACTTGTATCCAAGAAGCGGAGGATATAACACACATCGTTTTGCTGTGTCCAAGATTCGCTACTGATCGTGAAATCCTGTTCACCAACATTTTGAAGGAGATGACTGCTCCGTTTAATATGGACTTGCTACTTTCGCAAAATTATTGTGAAGTGTACCTCCATTTATTTGATTTCTTAACGAACATCAACCACAGATTATAGTCCTTAAATTGTATTTCTATTTATGGCTGTATGGTGCAAACCAATGCCAAATAAAGTTATATATAGAAAAAAGGCACTTGGCTTGATATCAATTTACGGAGGGCAACCACGAAGCAGCCATCATTTTCACAGACTCTAAGACATCGTGCCAGTCACATTCAAAGCAACATTACGGCAATGGCTTCAATTAGGTACCTCAATTATATTATTGCCAGGTTTTTGTTGGAAAATGGAATCGGGAAGCAATTTACAATCCAATTCTGAATGATTTTGATTCGCCTGGATACGACTGGGCAGATGCAGCAGCTAAAAGGAGCGACACGAAATGGAACCCCCCTTCACCGCTACCCTTGCCAGATGCTCTCAATATCGTCAAAATAATTGCACATGAAAAATGGAAACAGCATTATGATGGCTCCATTGACAATGGAATATTTCATTACCTGATCATGCCAAAAGGTAAATCAAAACCACCAACTCTTAATTTGAACTTCAATCGTTGGGATATAGTTAAGACGACACGACTAAGAAATGGACAAGTTCAGATAAACTGCACCCTTCAACTCGTGCGCCTGGCGAACATCATATATTGTGAATACTGTGCGCCCATTATCTGTTGAGGATCAAGCAGAGCCTTTTCTACTTCCTGAGAGTTTCTAAATCAGGTAACCTTGCAGAACATAGAAGAGTTTTTCAATTCATGAAAAACTCTAGAATCATAATTTAATGTTGTCTATAATTTATGTAAGTTCAAGTATGAATAACTGGTTACATGTCACTGTAAGTATTGTTTTAATGCAAACAATAAAAATATAAAACAAGTTGAAATTGTTGAGGAAACACCGAAAAGAGGTCAACGATGGTTTAAATGACATGGGAAATTCCTTCTCCCCTTATTGGCAGAAGAAGATTTACCTGGCTTTACTAAAAATGAAGTTCTTATCGAGAAGTCAGGAGAAGGATTGCAACGCTCTGAGTTCAGTTGTTCCAGACGGTGGATCTCAGTTACCGAATAGTGGAAGCGCTCGTACCTGGGCTTCATATCCTGACGAAAATAGACTCATTGCTCAGGCCATCTCTGACGGATTGAGTTCGATCCGCTCAATCAACCTTTGGAACCCTTCGGATAGGTCTTTCGGAAGAAGACGTAAAGGAAAGAAAACTGGCGAGAGGGGGTGGATATCGGGGCAAGAAATAACCGAAGTCGTTCGTACTAAAAGGAAGCCGTCGGAGGGTAAGGGGGTTGGATCTTGGATCCGAAAGGGGGTGGATTCTGGATCCGAGGCATCCGAGCTCTGAAATAAAAGAACAGGGCAGGGGTAGGTCGATGGTGGAGAAGAAAAAAGGGTCCTGGGCTTTAGTTATCATAAAGCCACCCCCTCCCCTCTCCACCATCGGAACCAACAAGATAGTAAAGGGAGCGTTTCTGAGGGCCCTTGAAGGCGTAGGGCACTAGCTTTGGGTTATATTTTGTGAAAGGGAATGAATCAGAGGCAGAGAGAAAGATCTCTTTGTCCAGCAGGAAAAAGTAAGTACTTCTCGCAGCATTGACCGCGGCAACTTTATGGGTTTCCATATAGAAGTTTGAAGTTGTAACTTCTTTTACCATAATGGAAATTACGGATATGGAGGATCTGGAGGGGTCCTTATAGTTATTAAGCTTCGATATCAGACGTACTGATCCCAAGTAGGTGAGTGGGTCAGTGTGTAGTCGAACTTAAGATTAGCAATTCCTTCGGCCACTGGGTTTAAAAGCATGTTAGCTAGGTCATTTATAGATAGATCACGATTCGCAACACCACGAAACAAACATGAAAGCTTTCCTTGATGATAAGTAGTTTATAACCCCTTATAAGATTTGACTCATTATGAAGGTAAAACCAAACTATAATTTCCCGATGTTTTCCGATCAAACGCTTTTGAAAAGCGCAGCGTACCGAATGAAACCATTAAGGTTTTATACGAGATCGAGTATTAGGCACCAAGTAAATTGAAGCAGAAACCCAATAAGCACCCAAGCTAGTCGGCAATCGATATCCTGTTTTCCTCATCCCTAGTTTGGGTATACAGTTCAAGGAGAGGGGGCTCGCCGAACGAAGAATGGCGGTAAATAGGAGGTACGTGCTACGGAATAAAATTCAATAAGTCTGCAAACTGGATTTTGTCAAAGTGGATGAATTCACCTCGCGGTTTTGCAAAGGGTGCCCCAACAAACCCCTTTCCACCTCGGAGGTCGACTTTGAAATTGAGTTAAGGGAGTCCCTGTGGCGGCTGGGGATTCAGGAAGGGTGACGTCCCCCTTTTCTGATTAAAAGTGGCGGTGTGAAAGGGCGAGTGAGACTTGGAGGGGTCGAGAGAACCTCAAGCTGAAGCTGCAGTCTGCGCTTGTGCTTTCAAAACAACTCGGAAAGTTATGTGATCAACGAGGAACGTTATTCGTAGTGATTGGGGCCCGCTGTATTGAAGGACTGAACGGGAATTAATCCATAAATTTATCCTCATAAACAACAGTTTTGACGGGTAGGGATAGGTAACTTTTGTTTGTGGATTTACATTCGTTGTTCTTCAAGAGAGACTAACAAAACCGTGAGCTGAAGCTGCATCTGAGATTTATTTTAAACTACTTGGAGACTAAGCGGAAAGTTATGCGACTCATCTGATAATAAAACTCATGGGCAATAGCACGAGAGGACTTAGGAGAGTAATACGGGAGTTATTCCTCAAAAACAGCTGTTGTTATAAGTAACTCCAAGCTGTTGTTCTCAGATTTCATTCGTTATGCTCCGTGGGGGAATTGATAGATGAATGGCGAACTCAAGCTTCAGTCCGCGGTTGTGATTTCAAAAAACTAGGAGTTTTAGAAGAAAGTTATGTGATTGATATGGAGGTTACCCGGGAACGCTCATACCTCCTCTTGACTGGGCTTTTTTGCATAAAATTATTCATTATCGGGAAAAATCACGCAAGTTTCGATAACTTTCTAACGCATTATCGCAGGGTCTTATTATTCAAATTAATTGGAAAACATAATATGCAGAGCATTTTATAGCTTAATGAGAATCAGGTAATTTATAAAAGAATGGCAGAATGTATAATATGACGTCACATGTAGTAATTAATGAGGCAAAAACCACATCACGCGACGGACATAAAGAGATAACCATCGCTCTTGGCCACACCTGGCCCGTCTGACTCTCTACACAAATAATTCAATACCTTTCATTTATATAGCTGAATAACCTGCTGAGTTGGGAGACAAGTAAGAGAGGAAGTCTTGCTTGCGTCGAAATTCAACGTTTAGCTCACATGTTAGGTCTACGGGCTTCTATTGCAATGAAACTATTTAGGGACAATCTGGGGGCTAACCAGCAAAAAAGCATAAGTGAGCAAGGTTATGATTTTAAATTTTCATCAGAACTGAGCTACATCAAGATTTTCAGAAACTGGTAGACGAGGTGCCGTATATTTATTCCAAGAACTTCAATTAGTAGTGGTAGAAGATCGTGACTATAGATTTTCTTTACTGCGATCTGAACACCGGTTCTTATAAATTCTGTAGTACATAATGGTATGTTACCTATATAGTGTATGGATGATAATAGTTTAGTACAACCTATCGTACCACTCCTAAGGGTGTTTTGGTTTATTATTTTCAGTAATAAACCTTTGTGATCGACCAAGAAAAAAAATTGTAGCACTCCCTGAAAATTATTTAATTTACAATTTCAAGATGCGTAAAACCCAAAAATCGAATTTAAAAAATCCGTCCGTCCGCCATACGGGCGTTTTTACCAATAATACTAGACCAAACTAAGTATATGAAACTTGTGATAAGGATCACATTTGGTGTCTAGATGGTCCTAGAAGCTCGGCATCAATTTTTATCAACTCTAAAGGGTTGTATTAAAGGGTTAAACATTCGAGATCGAGATCTCGAAAACTGTCTAAGTAACAGTAATTATTTTAATAATATATATACACATACAAAAAACCTTAAACTTCAGGAATCGTTTCAGAATGACTCAAAACGGATTACAATGAAGAAATTGATTTAAAATTTTGATCTTGAAATTTTCCAAACCATTGCAATATCTTCATTTTCTACGAAAATTCACTAAAATCGGACGAGAATAGTAGAAACAACATGATTGATCATTATTACCCCCTCCATTCACCCCCTCTCTTGATGAAGTTTGAAAATCCTGACATACTCTACAAAACTATATCGAATTCATAATGGAACAAAATAAGAATCACAAAAATCGTTAGAGATTTTTTTAGCTTGGAAAACGCTTGACCAAATCGGTAATTATTCCATCCCCCCCCCCCCCCCCCACATCAGATCCGAAATTTCCTAGGTTCTTTGTACAACTAGACTGAAATTGGAATCGAACAAAATGAGAATCACGAAAATTTGTTGAGAATTGAAATCTGGGTATCGTCGACAAAATTTGTTGAATAAATAAATTTTTTAGGCTTTATCCCCTCCATTCCCTCTCTCCCATGTTTAAATTCAGAACTTCCGAGGTTTTTTGCTCAACTAGACTAAACTTGGGATCGAACATTCAAAGAATATCAGAAATCGGTTGTGAATTGTGGCCTGGGCAGCGTGGACGAAATGTGTCACACGCATACACACACAGACATAAACCAACCTTTTTTCACGGATTAGTTCTTAGAATTGTCTGAAACGGATTTGTATACGGTTATTTTTTTCTCATGCTTGGATTGATCCCCCTGGATCAATTACAATAGGTCGTCCCTCTTAAATAAGAAGCCTTGCCTGTATGACATTGATTCTGAGGGACGTCCAAAAAACTAGAACAAACTTTCCGTCATATATCTCAACTTCAACAACGTTTTGTTCAAGTATATCTGTTTTGTATTCTCCTCAAAACCAATCACAAGCAAACTTGTCGAACTCGAAAACACAGTTTCACGGAAGCGTCACTTTCGGTAATAACAAGACAAAAACCCCACAGCACGCAGCGAACGGAGATAAACATCGCACTTGGACGCACCTGGCTCTCCCCCTCAAACACGGAGGAGGAACCCAATAAGTTCAATAAGCCCACCGAGGAAGCAGGTTGGCGAAAGAGGCAGTTATCGCCATCCTCTTCCCCGCGAGTATATGGAGATTCCGGGTCAAACTTGATAAATCGGGATGAAAATCTTTCTCCGGGAGGAAGGGAGAAAATATAGAAGAGAGCGTGCGTTTGACGGCTTGAGGGAAAAACGGGGATAATTTCAGGTTTGAACTTATTGACGGCTCGTGATTTTTCTTGTTGTGACTTTCGAAATGAATAAACCGTGATGCGGCTGATGTCACGGAATCAATACCTTCCATTGCGACGGAATCTCGAGAGAATGAATTTTTCAAGATAACTATCCGCTGTGTTGTGTACCTAGGATATAATTTCATCGATGTAGTTTGGTGGACTCATTGGCGAATGGCAACTTTCATTTGTCGAAATTTTCAATTTTTAGCTATTTCAAGTTCGGCGTCCCTCAAAATCTTTGACTGCTCATTTTTAGCTTTGAACCCTAAATAGTTAAGATTAAAATCCTGTAGAAAGTGAGTGATTATTACATCATTTATTAGTACAAGTATCGTAATGTTGATTGTCAAAAGTATGCATATAGTACGTGCCTGAACATACTTATTAAAATTTCCTCAACATTATGTAAGCAGAGGTTCCGGACATGCAACTCTATCCTTGGCAGAGATCACTGATCTATGAGAGGTGTAGTTTTTATACCGCGAATTTTAATAATATTAGTGTATATTCTATGGGAATGAATCGTATTCTATTCTATTCTATTCTAGTCACCGTTGATATTGTCACAGTTTCCTCTCCTGGGTGAGGGTTATGTCATTCACCTACGACATCATTTAGAACTATCAACACTGATGTTTTCACTACTTTAAATCATCCTATATCCCTCATATTACCCATTTTTAGAGATATTTTAGCTGATGATGAAATGAAACAGGTGAAATCACCCAATAGTTGAAGGAATTGAAGCAAGTGGGGATATCAACCACTTTCCAGAGATATCCAGATTCATAAATTTGACGCAAAAAATCTTGCCTCTTCGGTAAACTATTTCGCTATCATCAAGTCCGTTAGGTTGAACGCATAGTTATGCATAGATTCGGGACTTATACTAAGCCGAAATGAGCTTGGTATGTCAATAGTCCTTTCCATTCACTACAAAGTTTTACATTTAAAATATTCATGATTTCGAAGACATTCAATAAAATGATAGCTTTTTTCCTGAACATTGATGATTTGCATTCCATTGTTTTGAATGGGACCGCCCGGTGCATGTATCATGTGCCTGCAGCCCAGGTGCAGGAATCAATTCACTGAATACAGAATGGAATAGGTTGAACACAGACGATTGGAACACTGACTGGATCTTACTCGAATCCCCAGGTTTATGTTCATGTTTATTCCTGGAAATATTGATTGGATGTCGGCGTAAGTGACTTCTTATACTATGGGAGAGAGAGAGATTGTGATTAACCGACCACATTGCAAGGTTGCTAGTAAGCTATTTATCGGAATCGCTATGGCTTTTCACCAAATACTTTAAAGAGGGTTAGTGCTAGTACTGAAGATTGTTTCTGTAAGTCTATTTCGTCTTTACATAAACACTAAGATGCAGTATCCATAACTTACACCTCCGAATGATGAAGCGATGTGAAAGTTTCAGGGTAATATATCAGGAATCAAGAATAAATGAGCTGGATTCGAGTGTTTGAGACTGTACGATACTGAATTGAATGGCTTCAAGAATCTTCAAACCACCACATTTGCGTTTAACAATTTATTACAAGTTCTATCAGACAATAAATCTCACTATCCGTCCATACTGGGACATCTGGGCTCGTATATTCCCTTCATTTTCATTTGCATCTTCGGCCGATCAATAATTTTTGAGTCAAATTTCATGAAGTGTGGTCCAGAAAAGCTTCGGACCCGTAACGGCGGACGGACGCATTTTTATTTTTTATATATATATATATATATATATATATATATATATATATATATATATATATATATATATATATATATATATATATATATTATATATATAATTTTTTTTTTTTTTTTAAATTCTATTTTTGAATTCTACACATCTTGAAACGTAAACCAACACATTTTGAATGAGGGTTATACAAATTGTTTTCTTCCATTGAAAAGGTTCATTATTGAAAATAATAAACCATAATCAATTAATAATTTTCATTTCGGAAGGCAACATTTTTTCAACTTCTTGCACGAAACATACCTCCCTATCTCCTGCAGTGAGATAGAAAAACGTGACAACTGCTTTACACGCTGTTATTATTCATTTTACACAAATCGAATGAATGTGAATCGTTACGTTTTTTTGTGCATTTACCGGAACAACATCAAGGTTTCCTGATATATCAGCAGTTGCGTTCCCTAGAGGGACCCACACCTTTCAGTCAATTGAGTGCACAACTTCTGCAACCAGATCAGCTCGTGAAATGCCCAACTATATCCCAGAAAACTCCGTTGGGAGAAACTCGCTTCCCCTTTAAAAAGTGATCCAGCAGTCTCCCAAAGGGAGCCAAACCCCCTCCGGTTTCCCCAGTTTTTGGGCAGTACGGGAACTTCCGCGCGGAAAAACGGGTTTCGGAATAGTGCGAAAAAGCGAAAAGAGCGGCAGTGGGCTGCGGGAGGGGATGGGAAAACAAATAACACAACTTTCCCTCTCCCCGTACCCCCAGTCCACCATAAAGAACGCCTCTTTTTGTGTGAAAACCACAAATCATTTAAACATGAAAAACTTTCTGTAGAGCTGCAACTCCCTCTGCCCGGTACAGTCCTGACTTCTCGGGTCTTTGGTGGCCGGGGGGGTTCACCAGAAAAGTGAGGGCGGATTTATTATTCGTTCCGGCGATCGGAAACTCTTGTTTTCTGGTTAAATTTTAAAACTGAGCCCGAGCTGTGGCACTTCTTTTGGGGAAGAAGTCAGCTGATGTTCTGGATAAGATGGGCGACTTTCCTTAAGCTATGAAATTTGAGCACATTTGACTGAAACGTCATAGATAGATCATAATGTCATTTCACATATTTATGATGACATCTTAATTTCTTTCCACAGGTGTTTTCAGACAATTTTCAGACACCCTACATACTAATTCTTGTTGAAATCTGTACACAATACACCTCAAGCGCCGCTCGTTACGTGGTACGATCACGGAAACGGAAAATCCGACTAACCTCTTCCTATTTGCGCGATCCATCCACTTTCAAACCAATGTACCTACCTAAATCTGTCATTATCCTATCAAATAATGAATTAATTTGACGACTGCTTCGGAGTCCTCAGAATCTTATCTTTCTCATGGTATAATAATAGATTAACTTCCTTTTTGAGTACATGAGAAATAAAGAATTCTAAAAATTTGAGGCACTTATGGAACTATTTGCCCAGTCACAAAGTTTCGTATTTGTCCCCACTTTTTTCAATTTCCTAATTCTCACGCACGCAGAAGAGGGAGTTAATTTATCAGGAATCCATGGAAAAGAGGAGATTCGTAGGTTTTCGAATCAGCCGTCAAATTCATTTTTCGACAGGATGATGATCGATTGAACTAAAAGATAATGAATGAACTATACCCTCTCAACGAAAGTACCCAGTCGCGTTGCAGTTGCCAACTCCCTGCGCACTCTATCCATATGATTTTGCTTGTAACACGTTCAAATCGTAACTGAGAACCGTCGATTGGTTCGTCCAAAAAATCGTCAAAAATTCGTTCGTTCCGTGCTCTGTGTGCCACTCCCACTTCCCGTACATCTTGGCGGATCACTGCTCCCCAGCAGTATGAACGCACCGAAAGAGGATTAAACAAAACTAGTGAAACGACTTTACTATTTATTTATATCGGTTGGAGATTTTGACGGTCTAAGTTTAAACAGGATTCTTAATTGGGACATTCCAGTGATTTCGGTATTTACTTAATGTAGTAATATACTTACATTTTCCTATAGCGGTTAAGAAAATGTAGCTGGTTTATTCGAACTGTTGAACCAATGGATTGTTGTGTATGAACCATGGGATTTCATTTACTAAATTTTCTTTTGATTCAGCCCAGAAAGTTCTGGTTCTCCCTGGGAAAAAAATGGAAAAAATCGGTAAATCGATACGGTTTGGCCCAATATAGGTTGCTATGGCGGTTAAATGCCTTTTTGCAGGTACCAGTCGATATACAAAAACATTTTTTGGGTATCTACAACGCATGCCACAATTCGTTCTGCATTTCTAATACCGATAAATGAGTAAATTTTGCTGGTATCTTCTGATGCCTGTACAATTGAAAAACATCCAAAACCTGTTAGCTGTCTTTTTATATTAGAACTTGTGAGTGATTCCTCTCAAATATGATTCACGTGTAGTAAAGTTCGCGTATGGTATAGGAAACTTCTACGTTAGAAACAACTTGTGCCTGGCTATGTATACCTACTCCTAAACTCTGCCCTTTGCATCGAAGGGAATTCGTGCAGCCGCTACAAGAATGAAGTGTATTTTGACTCAATAAAATGATCGAATATTTATCGAGGGACATTCAAATCAAATTAAAAGCCTTCAAATCATTTCAAGTCGAATAATATTTTCCTTTAGTTTGATATTCCGTTGTGAACATTTCAGCTCTTAAAACGGGGTAAAAACCCCTGTTATATCACGCTGCCATCTCTTGGCAAAAGGTGGTCGCTCACCTGCTGTTAGCGTGGCCTCGGCAAAGTGAAGGTTTTTGAGAGTGAAAGATGAGTGCGGAGATGAGACTAGAATGGCCTCCCCAGCTTCCAGGGGTTGGAAACTCCCCTTTCCATTCAGCCACCCTTTGTTTACCCCCCCTCTTCCCTGTCCCCTTAGGGCTGTTTTATGAGTCTGTGGGGGTGAAGTTGGGAGAGGGTTGAAAAAGCGAGGTCGAAGGGGTTGGTTGGAAGAGGGTACGTGTCTCCGTCGCGACCAACTACGCTGAATTTCTCTTCCAGACTGCAATCATGCCCACTACATACTATTCACAAACTCATTAGATCGCTTTGGATGTTTAATCTTGGAAAATGAGCGTTGCCAACGAATTATTTTATATTTTTATAAGAAAACAGATTCCATTCTAAAAAATTTGATACCATCCGCACTCTCTTACGTTGATTAGTTTTCTTTGTAAGATTTTCCAAAGTTTGCACTGGTGACGTCACTCTGGTAGGCAGGGGGGCCCCGCTCAGGCGAAAGGGGTGCTATGACGTCCTCAATGTGCGAAACTTTGAAAAATCTTAGAAATAAAACGACTCATCATAGGAGAGTGTGGTTGATGCCAAACTTTTCAGGATGAAAGCTTCTTTCATTCAAAAATAGTTAAAATATCTTTTTCGCCTTCATTGGTAACGCTCATTATGTTTGTTAATAATTTCATAAAATCACCATTCCTTCGCAAAATCACTGTTTTTCTCTTAACGCAATTTCAGTGCACATGAAGCAGGTATTGCATCGAATTGCGACATAACATTATCTTGATTTTATTTTTCAGCGAATTTTGCATAAAATGAATCTATTTTATCAATTTCAGCTGAAAATGATTACCTATTATTCGTGAGCATCAAGAAGCCTTACCTACTGTTTTATTAATAAATTTTACATTATTCACATACTCGGAAGTACTTATGGCGTGGATTTGTATGGTGTGGTGTTTAGTTTGGTATGAATTATATTCATCTCAAAATTCATAAATTCATCTTCCATTGTAACAGAATATTCACTGATGTGTAAAGCTTTTTATAGTCATCCAAAGGAGATAATCTCCCGAAGTTAATCAAGTTAACTTGTGTCCTATTAGTTTATTGTGGGTATGAAACGAGAATACCATTTTAGAATATGTTTCACTCAACCCCCCCCCCCCCCCCCACAGAGCTCTTCAGGATGTAATAAATGGTATATTTGGTGTTTGATGTAATAACCACATAAACACTAACCCTCGCTTGTTTCATACATGTATTTGCAGGATTGCAGTTAAACACATTTGAAAGAAGACAAAATTATCTTCACCTGTATTTTACCACACCACACACTGGAAACTCCCTAATTTTGGGCATTAGCTTTGCTTTACTCTTCAGAGTAGAAATCATTCTTGTGAGTATGAATTTTGTCCTATAACCAGGATTGGTCTTTACAAACTACAAGAAGAAGAAACTGCTGGAATACCTACTTACATGTACCCTCCGATATTTACTGTAACTTATTCGTAGCTGTTTGACATAAGTTCCCAACTCACTTTCGTGTTAAGTTTTAGAAGCGTCTTTAAAGACGGATTACATAACTTACTTTTAGCCATTTGGGTTGTTGGGAGAGTACACATTGTCAACTCATGGCCTCCAGTTTTTTTTTTATGTTCATTCAAAGAAATGAAAATAATGAAAGCGATGCAGTTCTTTAGGACAAACGTGACCCGACTTTACGATTCCACATGGAGAGGGTTTATTCAAAGGAGTCGCCCAGCGTAACAAGCTGGGCGACCCCTTTAAAATATACCCCCTTTCTTTTCTGAGTTTTTGTATGTTTCGCTCACTCCTGGCGTTACTTATTTCACTAGAGGAAGAATGAACAAAAATAAAGAAAGGAGTGGGGAGAAGAAAGAACTAACGGGCCTCAGTGAGTTGGTGTGAGGCTGAGAATCGCTATGTTTCCTCTTGGAAGGGGGTGGAAAAAAAATCGTAGAAGCCTCCAGTCGGGAAGGGTCCAAGAATGAAATGTGCCCTTTCGGGTCACAGCGCGGAACGGTATCTTGCCAAGTGTTCCCCTCCTCTTTCTCTTTACACTCGACAGGTCTTCCAGAAACCTCCAGACTTTGTTTCTCAGTGTAACAGTACAACTTGTGGACTTTGGCCGTGATCTGGACCCTAAAGATGTTCGACGTTAAGATGGACATGTTTTCGAACGTCTTAATCTGAAGTATTCACCCCTATGATAAACCTCAGTAGTCTGGGCTATAGGGGGAGGAGGGAGGGGGCAGTCTGGGTGCTATAGTTGTAGGAGGCTCAAGTCTGGGTTGATGCTTTTTAGAGTTTTTATTGAGGGAGGGAGCGAAGTCTTGATCTCTTGACTATCTTATAGTAGGTGATACTGACTTCTCACAATTTAGAGACAAGAGCTTGATGGCGGCTCCATATCTGAGTGCTATTTCGATGTGCTCCACTTAGCATCAGTACACAACCCGTGTGATGGAGAAATTTAGTTTTACTCTCAACATGCCAGAGGGTTGTAGTCACAGTTTCTTTATTTTTACCGAAATCCTTTGCAAATGCCTACTCCAAATTCATTGTGCGAAACTCAATCACACGGGAAATGATAGCTTAGAACGGGCTTCGGGATCTTCGGCGGCCTAATGACATTGGTATTTTTTCTATCTGGCTCGTACTTACAGGACTTGGCTAGTAAAAGATGGCGTTAGCAGTAGTAATTTGGTTATCAAAGAACGTCAGTCTCTCAATCTCCGAGTCAGCAATCAGAGCCAAACCCCTAGCATAGGCCTCACATAGCAATTCCAATAGTTCACTCTTTTGCAATTCCTTCCCAGACCAGTGCTATTAATCTTGATGTATCTTCTCGCACACCATCACGACACCAGTTCTTCAATCCCCCTCTCCCCAAGCTCAGGATATGAGAGATTAAAAATGAGGCTCCGCATATATACAAGTGTGACATTATATTAAAGAGTGATCACTACTCCCCAACTGTATATAATGTAGGACTGCAAACTGGCTGTGACTGATGAGAGTTACATAGACAAAAATACTGGTAACGTCAGGTCATTACTCGAAAGTTGGCAATGTGAACTCAAGGACAACTCCGGAGCGATTGAATATGACGAACTGCACTGGATCTTGCAGGACCGCTGAGGGCCCATCGAAATAGCTGACTCCATCACGTCGAAGAGCCCCTGTGATAGACAGGTAATCTCACATACAAACACCAACTAAATCACTCTCAACAAACTTGAGGAAACCCTGTGAAGGAATGGAAGTGAAATGAAGAACGCAAACATTCAGGCCAAATCTAGCACGAAATATGTCCTAACATTATGAGCCTCACACCTCTCTTGTGATGGTTTGAGTGAATATAACGGCCAATTCGCCGTTGTTGTTGCATCAGCCCACGTATCGATATGTGGTTCTTATGATCGAATCGAGTTGAACCAGGCATCGAATATTCAGTCATTTTGATTTTATAAAAGACTCTTATAAAGGCATGTATCTTTGTCATGTTTAATACCATTTACAGATAGTGTATACTATTCATTACTGATTTATTCGATATACAATCAACTGTCAACCAACATATTCTAGTCACCTGAATTTCTTCAGGTCTTTAAAATCGTTTGTTGCTCAACGAAGAATGGAAGCCAGGCAAATATTGCGTGACCCCAAATAAAGTGGTTATCCTGAACAAAGTTCCACGAACGTAACAAAGCGCCATCGATGTGTTCTGGAAACCTTTGATTCTGCTTGTACTTCATTCATCGAGTATATTCAGCCGGTTCCTGTACGAGAACAAGACCAAACAAAACATCGGCAAACGATCCGCATTATTTATTAAACCGTCGCCGTGTTGCGTTAATACATTCAAGAGTCTCCCTCTCTCCGTCATGAATCGATAATTTTCTTTCGGGGTTGTTTCTTGCCGGTTACTCCGGCAAAAAGGCTCGATGAAGGAGGGAAAAATAATAAAAACAGAAAGAATGTGATTGGGTGTAATCTAGTCGCGTTAAACTCCCTCAAAGTAGACAAATGGCGATGCGAGTTGGAAGTTTTCGGAGGCCCATATCCCCCCACCCCTCATCACAACCCCTGTTGATTACTGCCCTCGAAAAATCCTCGGCCGAGGTTGCAGGCCTCTTACCAAAGTGGTGGGTTATTTGTCAGCAACCATTCGTGATTACCTACTCCCCCTTTTCTCGAAATAGGCTGGTGGGTCGCCTTTTTTTTTTTTTGCTCCATAAAATATTCACTTCAAGCTGGTTTTTTCCTGCTTGCCGCACTGAATCGAGAAAGTGCCTGTTTACTTGTTACAACACTGATAATACACCTATTTTCTTCTTATTACCTATTTCAACGGTGACGAAAATAAAGGGGTATTATCGATGTTTAGGGAGGACAAGTGAGTTCACGATAAATCATTGACATTGCTAAAAAAAAAAGTTATTAGGTATATTAGTGTTTTAATACATAACTTTTATGCACTAGTTGCCTTGAATAAGTCATATCGAATGTATTACTATAAATATAATAAGTTTGGTTCATAAAAGACCGATCTCTGTGGCCACAATTTCAACAATTGCTCCGTAAACTATGGAGAGATTATGCTGCACACGGCTGAATTCATTTTAAATGAAAAAAGTAGATAAATGTTTAGTACTATTATGTGCTGCATCTTCTGGGCCCTTCAGCCCTGAGCTCCAGCTATCAGTATCAGTAAATTACTATTTCTAAGAGTTGCGCTTTTTATCATACTCAAAGCCAATGTCTATTGGTTGGTCTGTACCTTGGAAATAAGCGCCTCTCTGAAATTTCAAAACTAATGGATAAAAGATTCCGATTTGAACGCATTTATTTTGACAGCATAATGTTGAGTAGAACATTCCTGGGTTCTCCATACCATCTACCCAGTTGTCCTTTATTACTCTTTGCTATGCCCAAGTGGGCAGTTTACTCTGAGAAGATGGTTTAGCAGTGCTCTCCTTCGTTTGATCCAAAAAAAATCAGCTGATATTGCTCACTGAATGAATTTCCTCTTACATTTGAGTAGCCAAAAAATTAATGAAATTATCATGAGTTTGGTGCATATAGTTAGAAACCCTCAGCCTGAACCAGTGCTGTATGAGTTTCTGAGTTGGTATCCTGCTGTTCCTTTGGTTTTCATATTTTTCTTCCTTTATGCTACTGTGTTGATTCGATTTAATCCGTCGGATGTCACCCATAGTTGGCTTTAAGTTCAGATGATACTGAGTTCGATCTAGTTTCTTATGAACCAAACGTTAGATTAACTACATGTTGCATTACATTAGCGTGCGTGGAACATGTCTGCAGCATTATACAGGTATGGTTGAATCAGTGGGAGTGAAGAAGTTTCCATACAGTTTGACTTTACGGCTTCTATTAAAGAATACGTATCTGTATGGTAAAAAGACGAATCAACTAGTCTTGGTTGTTACTACGTTTCCTTTGCACCAAACGTAGTAGGTGAAATTTATGGTACTGAACACTGGCTCATGAAAAACATTCAGATCGGTATTATGATCATTATGTCATTATGTCGGGACAAAAGTAACCCAACTGAGAGTCGAAATGAAATTTCATCAATTCCATGTCGTTAAGACGGTTTTATTTTTGTTTTGGAATCAAGAACTAGTGTAGACAAGTGAGTTCACATTTGATCGCCCTTTGTGAATTAAGATGGGGACCTACTGAAATGGTTCGAATTTACAGCTTCAATTTTGAAGTGTACGTACCTATAATGGTGTACATAATACATGTTTTATACACAAATCAGTAAGTTTACCTACGGAAAAGGGCGGCCGAATTCGGACTCAATTGTCCACTGGGTTTCTCTACCTCGAAACGAAAGGAAACCGGTCCTAGTGACATGGAATGCATAGAATTTCATTTTGAGTCTCAGTTAAGTATACTCTGCTTCGCAAACGTTGACGTAATGATCAAAACACAAAGCCGCATGTTTTTCATGAGCCATGTTTACATATGCTAACATTTAGTAGGAACCTTAGGTGCAATGTAGGCATTAGACTTGCGATTTCTGTTTGTACCATACATACATGTATCAATATTATTGAAGCTGTTCAGTTGAACCATATGGAAACTCCAAAGGCTCCAAGGGGCAGGAAAATGTGAAACCACTTGTCCACTGAGGTCCTCAACCATTAAAAAAAAGTGCTAGCAACACAGAATAGATATGAAAATTTATTGGTTTTAGGTATGGAGTTTCATTTTGAGTCTCAGTCAAGTTAGCTTTGCCTTCTAAATGTTTTCGTAACGATCAGAACGCTGACACGCATAGTTATCATAGGCAAGGTTTACAAAACCAAAGTTTTAGTGCCTATCGACGAAACTTGCTGATACGTTTTTATACAATACATTTATACAGGTATTCATTAGACGTAGTTATGCAGCAATGGGCCAAGCGACAAGAAAGAAGAAAAACTTTAGTTTTCGGACTATTCCAGCGCGCCCTATTAATTTTTATAGGAACTAGAGCATAAAAGGATAATAACCCTTTGCTGTATCCACATTCCGGATTTTTATAACATTAGTCCATGTCCACTTACAATAATCGAATTTGCAATATAGGCCCAAGCGCCATTTACACTGGTTGTTAGCCCTTTGATGCTAATTTCATTTTCCAATAAACTTGAGAGCCGCGCTCGATTATTATACAACAATGGCCCAAAATGAGATACTTGATTATCACCATGCCTGGTGTTGCGATTCGACATATGTTCAATCAGCTGGATTTACCGGCTGGGTGATCCCATGGTTACCTTCATTTCATATCCGTAATGCATTGCATTTCGTATTCAGGTAGGATCTACTTCAGGGAACTCTCCTTTTTTAACATTGGCGTCTTTCTACACGCATTAATATAGTGGTGTGTTTATATTTAAACGTTGAAGTCAATTTGCGACAGTGAGTCAAGGTGACGATGTATTTAAATAAAAAAATAAAAAATCAACAATAGGCTAAACGCCATGTTGGAGGGGCAGTCGTTTGAGTCATTGTTGCGGAATTAAAATTGCAACGTACGACAAAACGGGTAAGCGCTAAACCTCTTTATCTTCAATGAAGAGAATTTTAGGGGTCTAAAACTTTAACAATTATCGACAGCATACTACAAGAAGGACCACTGGAGACATTTCAACATCCCGGACCCGCCACAAAGGCCCCAGCAACATTAATTGCACGAAATCTTTAATCTCGGCTTTTTAAAAGTTTAGTTGATGTTGCTTGAGTCATTGTTGCATAACTGCGTCAAATTGCACATACTCTTCAATTGAAGGTTTAAAGTCGAACCATATGGGAGCATCTTTTTCCCGTCTAATTCCACCATACTTACGACAAAGGGCGGCCAAATGTGGACTCACTTGCCCACTGCGGTTCTCAACCCCAATGGAAAACAGTCCAAGTAACATGGAACTGGGAAACCCCGACAACTTTCCTTGGAGTTACAACATTTATACGCCCATAAATACTCGCCTACTTTTTTCCTTCGGACCTTCTGTCCCCATATTGCCGCAGGGCTGGCGACCGCTCGGTCCCTCTCCGCTCGACGTGGTGAACGGGAAGTTTTCTATTGTTCTTCCATCTTCCCTCGTCTCTGTTGGAGTTTTATAGAGTCGTGATACACTTTTGAACACAGTTTTCTCCGCTCTCTTGCCTTTTAGTTTTCTGTTAATTCAAAATATTTAGCCCAGTTACGGCAGTATCTTGTTGATTTAACCTGTATCCATTTGAAGGGAGTAATTGAAACGACACTACTTTTGGTTTATTATTTCCAATAATAAGCCTATGTGATCGTGTAGCAAAAAATTTTTATAACCCTCCTTCAAACTTTGTCACTTTACGTTTCAAGGTGCGTAGAATCCAAATTTGAAATGTCCGTTCGCCGTCCGCCGTCCGGGCCATAAAAGGCCAAAGAATTTACTTAAAAAACCCGTTCTTTCGCACATAGACTCCATTTGGGGTCTAGTTGGTCCTAACGTTTAACCATCCCGATCGCTTTACTCGCATAGATGCTATGGGCAAAAAACGGGCGAAAAAGTGTCTTTTTCGAGACTTTGAGTGTTAGACGCACGCCTGGCACGCTTGGCAGGGGGTCACGGTGGGTGGTGAGGGGGGTGAGCGGGGGGTGGAGTGAGAGGAGGCGCCGCGGCACCTAGTGGTGGCTAGAGTGGTAGGAGAATGGATATTTATTACTTTTACGTGTTATAACCATATATACACCGCGGCACCATGAGGTGGGTACAGCGTTCCTTCGAGGCACGAATAAATGTTTTTTTCTAGGTCATATTTGTGTGTTAATACCAATGCTTTTCCTACGCATATTTAATAACATATCCTCTTGACTTTTCGTACGTACTTAGATAATGATATTAGTAAGGCAATAACTATTTGAATAGATAGGAGCTCAAATCGAGAAATATAAATATGCGTATATAATTATAGAAGTATAGGTTGTGGCAACTCGAAAACGGACACGCCGAGGAGTCTGGACGGGCCTTATGACGTACGCGAGCCAACTAAAACTACGATCAAACTCAATTGAAAAAATAATAAACCTTTGTGAAATAATTTGCAGCGTTTTTGCTTTCTGGTCAACCTAAAGGTAGCGGAAGCATTGCTTTCACTTTCGGGAGAACAAACATTTTTGGTCTCCAAAATCAAAATTTCCACTCGAATTTCACGTTTTAGACCATTCTGAACAATTTTGGTTCCGTTTCTGTCTGTGTGTCTGTCGTGTGTCCGCAAATCCTTCTAACAAGCTTAATTTCCACAGTTTTCATCAATTTCGATGAAATTTTCAGGGAATGTGCGAGTTAGAAAGTAGACGGTCTTCTGCTAGTTTCATTGTCGCCAAATAAATTGCCAAATGGGCTAGGGAGTAGAGTCCCCTATCAGTTTCATCGTTCTTAACTCAATACCTCACTCTGCTCATGCGCAAACGTAAATTCTACCAAGCATCATTTTCTTACGCCCTGGTCGTTTGATCTCGTCAAGTTTGTGGCACACATACTGACGTCCCAAGGTAAAGTTTGTAGTATACGTAGAAGAAACTTTTACACATGCGCAAACGAAATTCAGTATCTACAGGCAGATATATCGAAACATGGATATGTCTTCACTGAACTTATCCCAAGGATGAACAAGAGAGAATTTAGCTCACGCAGCTGGTTAGGGAAGCTCAGACATTTTTATCGTCTCAATGTCCCAAGGAGTCCCAATCAAATCTCAACTTCCTAGGATAAACAAGAAAGAATTTAGCTTACTCAGCTGATTTAGAAAAAAGCCATAATTTCAATTGTCTCCTAACGTCTCCCAATGAGTCTCCATATCAAATTTCAACCTCCTAGGATGAACAATGCGAGAATATATAGGCAAAAACTATCTATGTTTATCACTTTTGAGCAGAAAAATGAAATTATTGATCAACTCTATAACAAAAAAAAAAAAAAAAAAAAAAGGTTTTATCAGGGGTAGGTATTCATTCAGTCTCGTGGGAGGGTTTGTGTTCCACAAATCCGTCAACCAAGTTGACTGATGCCGAACAAGTTGGAAGCCCCTAACCCTCGTTTATTTGCAAGAGCTGTTTTGACAACGAATGAATTATTTATTAATTTTTCTCCGTTACTCCGACGTGAGAACCGGTGGTTCAGGCAAGAGGGGGTACCTAATGTTAATTTTGACGTTTTAATTAATACTGACACGAGCTCTGTGACGCTCCGCTCGTAGTGGGACTCCCTTAAGCCTCGTACTCCGGATGAGGGTGGAACAATTTTAACGAGAATACGAAGAATGAACAAGCAAACAAAAATACTGGAGAGTTATTTTGACTGTGGTGTACTTATCCGTCCCACTCTGATGTCATGCATAGGCCAAATACTGTCTGGACTTCTTAAATCGGATTTCCTGGTCTAAAACGCGTTTCAAATATTTTCTATCATTATGGAACAGATGGAAATTTCAATTACTGATAGGTAGTTGTCTCACATTTGGCCCTTAAGAAGACTATGATTATTTACTTTTAGTGAGTTTATGTAAAAAATGTAGCTATTGCAATGTCTCCAAATTTTTATTATAAAATGTTCCTTATATTGTTTTAATGTTTTAATTGAAATCCGTTTTTGAGTCATTCTGGAATAAATCAAAGTTAAACTCTTTTGCACAACGATATATATGGAAGGATGAGTTTGCTGGCCAGCACTTTTTAAGCAAACTAAATTTTTCAAAATTAGGAAATGTGCTTAAAAACTCAATACAAATAACGAAAAATTGTCATTCATTTCAAAAATTTTATAGTTTAGCAGGATTTAATTATAAAAAAGTATAGAAAAACGTTTATTTTATTGATATTCGAAAGAAAAAAAAAATTGCAATAACCCCAAAAAAACTATATAGCCAATATTTCCAATATCCTATTTTAATCGCAAAATATTTTTTAGACTTTTTTTTGCCTAAAATGTGAGGTGAAGAATGTCTTTGCACTCAAGTTGCTTAAATTTCAAAACATTGTAACCTAATGACATAATGCAATACTAATTATCACCGAACAATTCTAACGCGATTGTTATTATTATTAACAACATACATATAGCGATTCGTGTCATTCGTGGTTCAAGACAACGAATTAGTGTCTCACCTATACCATGAATGAGGATTGGTGAGTTCAATGCAAAAAAAAAAAAAAAAAAAAAATTTGATGTTTTCTCTAATATAAGTACTTAAGTACTGAAGTTTTTCTATTCAGATCATAACGATATATTCGTATAGATTTTCAGCAAGTGTTGCTGAAATGGATTTGACCGTGATTTTAGTGAAATGATCAGTAGTGCCGCATGACGATTAGTCCTACTGATATAATGTTCAAATTATAGGGGTATTTATAAGATTATGAGCAACTGGAATGTGGCACTTTCGTCTCCTGATATTTAGGCTATTGTCGCTAGGTAAAATTAAGGTTGTTCTGATGGCAACTCAAAAACAAAATGTGTCCACGAGATGGAAATGAACATTATAGCTTCATACTCCACACATGCATCCATCTTATTGAAGCACTATATCCCCTTACTTAATCCATACAAGGCCTAGTTTTCTCTAAGATGAAATTGTGAGTTATGTGGGCTATAATAATGCTCTGTTCTCGTCTTCCACACGGAACTTAGTTTCCGAAATATCAAGTATTTTCACAGTTAGGTCGGTTAGTTTCCCAGTTCCCTCATACATTATAACTCCGTTCATTTAAACCACAAAGTTATAATACTATTCATAAGACGTCTTGACGCTTTCTATCTTCATGATCTCCCATTTCTTGAACTTGACGAGTCATGATGGTTTCCATAATGAAGACCTACATCGAACAAGAAATTCTTGTCAGTCGTATTCAGATTAGATTCACATTTTTTATAATGAAAAAATACATAACACTTTTGATTTACCAGTTATAATTACATAATATTATTGTAAAACCCGATGGCATCGGGGAAAGAGTCAAGCCATTTCCATCTAGATGCCTAGTTAACAAACCAGTAAGAAACCACTTCCTGTGGAATTTACGATTCTGTTCTTCTAAAAACTTACTTAGGATTCCAAACTATAACCTACCTATTTATTTTATTTCGTACTGTATATATGATAAATAATGGACGATGATGGAACGGAACAGTGATTTTAATATTACAATGTGAATATTTTATAACAAAGGTAAAGAGTACGTGGTATAACGTGAAAACGTATGGCAGTAATAATAATAGTAGACACAACAATCTCCCCTACTTTATCTCTTCTAAGTATTGGATAAGGTATTCCAAGCATGAAGAACGCCGTAAGAACTACGCGTGAAGAACGCCGTAGTTGAACGTGAGGTTCTCGTTGTTGTTCCTCATGTGGCTAAGGTTCGCTTGTACTTAAATCCTGATATGGCTCTCCCCACTTGTTGTCATGTTTGGGTTGGTGAATTCTGGATTCATGGAAAATGTAGTAGCAAATCGAATTGAGAATGTTGTCGTGACGATTCTATATGTGGCAGCTCTGTATGTTGTGGATTGTATTGGCCTAACTTTTCTCTTGAATTGCGATTTCTGCAATTAATTTACGTTTCGTTTCAGTGATCTTCCTTCGTCTAAGTTGATAATGTAGTGTAGTTTTCCTAGTTTTCGTTGTACTGTTACGAATTTCCATGCTGGTTTATTGTTTTGTTGGTTATTGGATATTGTTTATTGTGTATTGGTTCAAACAAGAAAAATGTGGTTTGAACTCTGTACCATCCTTGTCGCCAAGTATGGTATTTTGTACAGTTATATATGATCGAAACAATGGACTACGATAAAACAGAACAGTGATTTTAATTTATTGTGTTAATTATAATAAAGGTAAAAAATACGTTGTAAAACACAACGTATTGCAGTAATAATACTAGTGGACACAACACTATTGTAATACACTGGGGGAACCTCATATTTCTGACTTTTCTCATTATTTTCAAAATATTCTTCAAGGTTCATGGTCATTGCTGCTACACTGGTAAATATTTATACACTATACAATTTCTCAATACGTTATTTTATTCAAGTGTTTGGAATAGGCATTTCAATAAGATTTTTATGAGTTAGATACTTTCTGTTATATATGAGGTATTGTAAAAACTTCCATAGTTTACCTATCCAAATAAGAATGTTGGTATCTGTAAAATCTCAAATTCTTGACAGCAAAATATGTGCTGTGGATTCAAGGGTGGAATTTTTCTAAAGCGTTTCTAAGCTATAAAAATTAGACAAACTAATTGGCATGGGCAATTACCTAACCTTAGTGTTTTCATCATCCTCTTGTCATTGATCTGACATATGTTTGAAAAAACAAGCGATGCATGGAATTGGGTTTTTCCACTTACTATATTCTCCATGCCCACAACTGCCACAACGGATCTGGTAGAAAAAGTCTGATCATTATTATCTTGGTTTGAATAATTTATATGGAAAAAGCTGTCTAGTCTACATTGAAATGCAGTTGTGACGTGTTTATGGAACTCGAAAATCTGTGGCGTCGTTCTCCAACCTCTTTGTAGAATTATAGCTTTAAATAACGGTGGGCTGATTGATAATTGTAGACTGAATTGAATTATTGTAGACAGGGGAGAATTGTTTGCGAGAAAATAGAATCTAACTCGAGACCTTTTTTTTCATGTTAATTTCAGCATACGCAGTTAGAATCTATACCTATGTTCAATTTCCTTGCATGTATACACTCACTGCATGGAGTTTTTTGTTTATTGCTGGTTCTCAAATTAAGGATTGAAACTAACCGAGTGATAAGGGTGCTTGTAAATCGAACAGCACCTACAGTGGCATTCGTTAGATTGGAAAGTAATAGATTATTCGAGAACCCGTTGTTTGCCTTTTCTATTTTTTTGCTGATAAGGGTTCTCACCGTCAAAAATCCCTTGTTCAGGGAGAATACAGGGATAAAACGTGGCAGCAGCTATTGGCTCGGGAGGCGATGGATGGGAAAGCGATTCTTATCTAAATGCTTGCGTGGCCACCTGTTTTGTAAAATGCGGGCCCAGAAGGGAGGGTTTTTTTGAGGGAGGAAAAGGGTTGTGTCGGCCAATAACCGGGGAAAATATACGACTAGTTCGCGAGATTTAGGGAAAAAAGTGAGGGAAAGGGAGGAAAAAAGGCGTTGCGGGAATTTATGGGGGAAGGGCGGGGATATGCGCTAGGAGATCCCCAGGGACGAGCGATAGGGGCGTCGTATCTTTTCAGGGCGGAGTGAGCCTAGAGTGTAACATAGATCAAACATCGGGAGGGAGATCAGAGGGTGCGGGCACAAAAGGATTGCACTGGATACGGCATCATTGTGCTGCCGCCCTCCCCCCCAGGGTACAATAGGAGATGACCACCTGCCAGTTCTGATGGGGGTGCAATACCCCTGGACCAACGATAACAGGTAAATGCCTTCCAACTGCGGCCCTTGCGTTACAAAGGTTGTCTCTATCAAAACAAAAAGGTGCCTAGCGCAGTGGGTGGCGATTGATCCGTTTTTCTCGCTCGGGCCTCACGCCCCAGCTTCCGGACGTGTTCATACTGTTGACCCCATCTCCAGCTAGAGACAGAATGAGGGTAACCGTGACAGCTCCGCTGCGGACTTCGCAGTGTCCAAAAAACCCCTGCATGAGTGGAAAGGTTATCCCACGTACTGTTTTATCATTCGCAGCTGGTTTCATGGCTCTATGATGAAAGGTCACGGAGATCGTCAATCAATCTTTATATTGCCCAGAACTCCAATCCAACCTAACTATGTAGGTAATGAACATCACGAAATCAATGATTTGAGAATTTGGAATAAAGCAATCTTTTCCAACCAAATACACAAAGAACCGTTGAAGTGAAAGTGATTAATTAATGCGCATGATTGTTGCTGTAAATATAAGTAGGTACCTTATATTCGTTATTCTGATGATTTTGAAACATTTATGGCCTTAGTAATCTACCGTAATTTACCGTGGTAAAGTAATGAACGCTATATTTATGGTTTTGTGGCGTTATAAGATAGAGCTATTCGACTTACTGGTGAACACATGTCACTCTAGCTGAGAATAGAATCGGGTAATCATGATCCATGGCAGCTCCACTGCGGACTTTGCAGTGTCCAAAAAACCCCTGCATGAGTGGAAAGGTTATCCCACGTACTGTTTTATCATTCGTAGCTGGTTTCATGGCTCTATGATGAAAGGTCACGGAGTTCGTCAATCAAACTTTATATGAACTTTATGTAATGAACATCAGGAAATCAATGATTTGAGAATTGAGAATGGAGCAATCTTTTCCAACCAAATACACAAAGAACCAAGTTGAAGTTACAGTAATTAATTAATGCCCATGATTATTGCTGTAAATATAAGTAGGTACCTTCATATTTGTTATTCTGATGATTTATGGCCGTAGTAATCTCTTTCTCTTAGTAAAGTAAGGAACGCTATATTTATGGTTTTGTGGCGTTTAAAAGACAGAGCATCTTGACTTACTGGATACCACATGTCACTCTAGCTGAGAATAGAATCAGGGTAACCATGATAAATGGCAGCTCCACTGCGGACTTTGAAGTGTCCAAAAAACCCCTGCATGAGTGGAAAGGTTATCTCACTTACTGCTATATCATTCGTAACTTGTTTCACGGCTTTATGATGAAAGGTAACGGATTTCGTTGACCAATCTTAATACTGCCCATAATTTGGATCCAAACAAACTATATTATGAACATCAGGAAAATATGATTTGAGAATTTGAAATAGAGCAATGTTTTCCAATCGAATACACGAAAACCAATTTGAGTCACAGTAATTATTTAATGTGCATGATAATTATTGCTGTAAATATTGATAGGTACCTTTACATTCTATTTTCCGATAATTTTGAAATATTTGTTGGCGTAGTGATCTCTTTCTTCGGTAAAGTAATGAACGATATATTAATGGTTTTGTGATGATTAATTGGCAGCGCGACTCTCCTTTACTGTTTACAACAAGTCACTCTACCTTATAATAGATTTAGGGTAATCATGATCCATGACAGCTCAGCTGGAGACTTAGCAAGGTCCAAAAAATCTCGCGTTCTTCGAGATGTCACGTTCTCCTTTCATTCGAATCTAGTTTTATGACACTGAAATAGTTTAAAGAATTTAATAATAAGGACTGTCTGAATTAAATTCAGTTTTCGTTTTTCTCTAAAGATTCTCCGCAGGAACTGGGACTTTTTCAGGGAGATGGTAACAATTAGATATAAAATAACAAATTTTAAATTAAAAATCTTGTGAGAGAATCGCTGAAGAATCTTTGAAGTTGTATTTTCGTAAAATCAAATTCTAAATTTCCTGGTAATTTGAACTGTCCAAATAAAGAAACGTTGCTCTGGAATAGTTTGCCACGGAAATTTCCAGTCAAACTCAACAGTGTAAATTACTTATGAACAAATAAAAACAATGCCTTGCTAATATTATGTATATGAAGTAGTCAGTAAAAAATATAATTATGGACTCCAGGTATTGACAGCTCAGCTGGAGCTCAGGATGTGTCATAAAAGTTCCAGTAATGCAGCTCGATCGTATGAGCGAATTTTCGTAAATTATCGTATTTTATAATGTGATATTGTTTTGAAATTTGAGCTTTTTGAGTGCAAAGAAATTGTTAACTATTGATTTTATGGCAAAAAAACATATTTTAAATGATAATCTGCCATTCAAAAAGAGATTTTGGATTCTTCGCTTATTCGCAGTTTTTATCGATTTTTTGGGAAACTTTAATGAAATTTAAGTACGTTTGTCAGCATAATTTAGTACATAAATTCTTGAATGTTCTATTTCATACTTAATATACTTGATTTGAGCAAAATTCTGCTAAAAAATATTTTAGAATTTTCAGACGTTTTTTGGCATTTTAGTGATTTTTTCAGCACGTTTTTTGAAATTTGCCAATTTAATGTGCTCAACAAGTGTGGGCCAACAAACTCATCCTTTCATTTGGAAAGCTTTATTTCTTCGCTCAAGAACGGAATTTTTATCATAATCCTAAGGACAGTTGTCCGTCTGGAATGACACACACATATAATTATATGAAAAAGCACAATTTTCAGGAATCGTTTCAGAATGCCTCAAAACGGATTTTCATGAATACATTTTTCAAAATGTTGATTTTAAAATATTCCGAGCAATTGCAATAGCTTTGATTTCTACGAAAATTTACCGAAACCTATCAAACTCTAAACCGTAACAACAATTAGTATTAAGTCGCAAATAGAGTTGCGTTTTGGTTTCAAACAGCTATTACCTATTGACTGAATTCATGGATTTGTGGTTGTGAACATTTTCAATATTTTTGTTCCATATGATGCGAAATTTGTAACAAAAGCATCCAAACTTTAATTAAACGTTCTCTTTTGTACAAAAAAAAGGGGTTTCCATTTTACGATACTGACGCTACTTTTTGAAACATGCTAACTGATAAACGATACCTGAATACTCAAGAAGTAGACGTTGAATTAATAAATAGTAGTAATAACTCGAAGTTTCAAAAATCGCTCAAAAAATTTGTTCATTTTATTTCCCCGTCTGTCCGTATACTTGGCTGTTTCGAAATTATATTTTCATTTTTTTCGTCAATAAACTCGATGGTATGTACAAGTATGCAACCAACATTACCATATGTTTGAATTTCATTTTCCGCTTCTCCTTTTTACAAACGATTCCCCTCTTCCTAACGACTTTCCACCCTTCGTGCGCTAAATCGTTTGACGAAAGAAATTTAATTTTTGCCCGCCGGCTTTATTTTTGGGTGTTTTGGAAACGCCTCGCGTATATTTCGTCTCCGAACCGCTCTCGTTGATGAGGTTTTTTGAAGTCGGCTTCACGTTATTACGGCCAATCCAGGCTTCAAAGCTTTTCCCGGTAAACGGTTTGGATGTGCTGGGAAGGGGAAATGTTTTCCTTTTTTTTTCTTCTTTTTTTATCACGCCATTTTCCGTAGCGTTTCTGACTGAGAGGGAGGGTAAAGTCCAATTCGAGTCTTGGCGCCTCATCCGTTTCATTTGCATGGATTTCCATCATCTTTATCTCGCGTGAAAAGTGCTGAAGAATGTTTCGCCCGCTAGCGGCGGAAATTGCTTTAAAATTGGGAGGGGAAACAATGTTTTCGCGTTTCTAGAGCGTTTTGAAGGAAATGGCAGATTGGATCTAGCTACGTTATGTTACAGGACATGAAACCAGGCGTACTTATGTGGTCGGTCAGGAAAATCGTTTGAGTCTTCCTCAAAATGAGAGACTAGATATAAATTTAAACAAGATTATTATACAAATCCTAGAAATATGTGAGTCTAGCTTTTTCATATCGTAGAAGTGAGATTAAATCACTGTAAATAATTTTTGTTGATCAAGAATCGTTATATAGCATTTACAAGTCAAATTAACCTTTTTACAAGTCAAATCAACCTTTTTACAAGTCAATTTAACCTTTTTTTATAAATCAAAATAACCCTTCTACAAATCAAAATAACCCTTTTACAAATCAAAATAACCCTTTTACAAATCAAAATAACCCTTGAACAATTCAAAATAACCCTCCTTGAGCAATTCGCGAAAATCGTTGAAGGGCAAAGAAATAAGAGTACGGGTTTACCTGGCATTCCTTTTTCATGAATTTCTACACCAGTATTCCTTCTCACTCGGACCTTCAAGAATACCTACCTCATTATTTCGTTGGAAAATTTTGATATATTTTTGGTTGGAAAATTGATATTTTTGTTGATTGAGTTTTTGATGGAAAATATTGATATATTTTTTGTTGGAAAATTGAAATTTTTTAAATATTAGTACACCTACTTTGTCGTATTCAATGTAGGTATTCAGTTCCTTTTCTTTGCCCTTCAACGATTTTTGCGCATTGCTCAAGGAGGGTTATTTTGATTTGTAAAAGGGTTATTTTGATTTGTAAAAAGGTTAAATTGACTTGTAAAAAGGTTAATTTTACTTGTAAAAAGGTTAAATTGACTTGTAAAAAGGTTAATTTGACTTGTAAAAAGGTTAATTTGACTTGTAAATACTATAATAACTACACTAACTTGTCCTTAGGCGATCCAAGGACAATCAGAGCTATAGGCTAGGGACTTTTAAGAGTTCACGTATATTAAATTAATCCGACATTTAGCCTCCGTTAACAAATTTTACGGTTTTGCATGCACAAGAGCCTTTTGCAAATCAATTGTGATGAAGTTAATATATCGAAAGATCACAGTTTATTTAACTGCACGTCATCTTTTAGAAAAGTAGTCTTTTAGATCTTCCAGAATAGCTGTTACAATGAATGAGTATAATTCATGGTTACCTCTAGAGGTTAAATCATGGTTATTACTCTTAATATTTCATCAAAACATGGCAATCATTTTGTATAATACAACCACGAATAAGGTTTTACTATAGATGTACAGGAAGCCAGATACCATGAACGTTTACAATTAATTATATTATAAATTATAATATGTAGTTTTGATAAAAACAGAGGAGAACCGGCCAAGCTGCACCCAGAAGCCAGGAAAGTAAAAATTGAGTGGAAGAGCGAAGGGCCCTAAAGTGGAAGAATGTCAGAGTATAAACCTGGTTCCATGGTAGTCGGGTTTACCACTATTGTATTCTGACTTTGACTAGTTCTTTCTCAACTAACCTACATGCTTCAACAAGCCTCTCGAACCGACGGTGTTCATAGGTCTCTGGGTATTCCATTTTCCAACTTAAAACGTTCCCAAATTTCATTCTACACTCGGGAGATGACGGTGTCCTTTCGGGCTCCGGTGTACATTAGTGCATCAGTGAAAATTAGTACTATAGTGTTTTGGTTCCTCCGAACTAATTTTCGCCCTTATCCGTTCCTCAACCGATTATCGTCTGATGGTCTCTTGTTCGCTCTGGGGAAAGAATCAGATTCTCTATGTTCATAGTTGGTTTTTTATTGGACTTATCAGTGTTTTATCAGTTCAGGTTTCAACGCGAGTAAGTTTGCATTTATTTTCTCAACTTAAATTCGCTAGATCCACCTTGCACGAGTTCCATTTCGCAAGCCATTTCACCTAGCCATTTTTTGACACCGCCTGAACAAGAGAAAGTAAGATATACATTTGGTTTTAGGGGACCCAAAATCTGCAACCTTCAGCATAAATACAAGCTTTAGCAGAGATCTAAAGCATTAATTTATGGATTGGGCCCACCCCAAAGTGTCTTATGTCAAGGGTTATTGATACTGTAGTGAGGATGTACCTATATATAAACCTGAAGCCAAAATAATCCATTCTTGTGTGACCTTTGTACCTGGTTACTAATTCTGTTATGTTGTTGTCGCTGATTTCTAAGGACCTTCCCAAAATAGCGTTTGAATCATGATGGGAGCAGCGAGTTTCAAAGAGCGTCTGCGGTTTTCGGTTAGTTTAACAAGGGGTCTCATTAGAGCCGGAGAGATTAGTTACGTCGGAGCTAAATCTTTAGATATCTGGTCCATCTCAGCCTGCGCTCCCTCGTTATCTATGTTTGTAACCGTGGGTTAACAGAAGTAACCGGGAAGGGGATACATGGTAACAGGAGCGTTGCCATTCTCCGTTTCAAGAGTTCCAACGAAACCTCCCTCTCCATCTCATTCCCCATAGAGAAGAAACCGAAGGTTTTCGACTGTGGTGGGTTTGAGGGAGGGGGTAAAAGCTCCGAAGGGTGCCGATTGTAAACTCGCCAAATTAGATTTCCCTCCCCCTCCCCCCCACCCTACGGTTGTTCTCTAAAAGGGCTCTGGTCGAGGTTCGGGGGATAATCCCCGTGAACTACCCTTAAAGGAATCAATATTCCGCCTACCCCCGCTTGTTCCTGGATCGGTGCAGGACCTTTCTGGCGAGGCCTTGGAATGTCAAATCTAGATAAAACTCGGTCGGAAAGAAAGGAGAAAACCAGAGGAAAAGAAACTGTTCTCCCTCTTACGCCCCCTCGCTGATTTCCATACGAAATTAAGGAATTTTTTTTCTTCATCTCTTCTTCACCATTCTTACACGCATTAGCATCTTTCCCACCCCGTTCAACTCATGGTCCGCAACAACTCACGATTCTACTCTCACTAGTTCTGTCTCATTTAATATATCATATTCACTTGTAGGTATACTGAAAACATCGTTCTTAATTACAAAAACACTGCTCTTTCTACGCCCAAGTTATTTTAAAAGTATGCAACGGGCACGCTATACAAGACCATTGTGCCAATGCACCTAAATCTCCTTGTTTGCTCCTGTTCTAGTCTCGTCTTGTTTTTGATTTTGGAGCGAAATTGATTTGTGCACGTATCCGTTTCATAGGTATCATCCTGAATCTAAATCGAGGAAAATTTATTTCTCGGTGCGGTAGATGTTCTTACTTAATTGCATACCAGAACTAAATTTGCAACGGTTACAATCATTTATTGAATCGTATCCCGCAATGTTGAAATTAGCTTTAAAAGAAAAAAAATAGAGGGTTTGAAGACGAAGAGCTTTGGTTTTTTAGTGTGGGTAGGGTACTACTAGATACTACATTGTAAAAAAGGAGAACAAATCAAAACCGATTTTTTTTTTAAAATTGTGTTCATGAAAATTTTAGTCAAGTAAGGCATTCTGAAACGATTCCTTGATTTTAACACACATATCCATACACATCTATACGCTCGCATAAATACGTACACACGATTCGTTGCAGAATATTAGTAAAAATTCATAGTTTATCAGCTCAATCACATCAAGATGGTTTAGCATCGTGTGCTCAAAATTATATTGGGAAGTGTGCTCGAATTCCATTAAAAGGTGTGAACTAAAGAGTTGTAAAAATTGCTGATGAAAGTTTTAATTACCTTGCGAAAAGTCCTAAGAATCGGAAACATGCATGACTTAGCAGTTGAAAAAAAAATTATAAATACTATTTTTGAAACAGTCACTTAGTGGTCATAAAAATATGATAGTCAACAAATGTTTTGCACACACTATTAGTAACTCAGTTGTGAGAAATGACGAAAAATTACTCTTGAAATGATGCTACATGACATGAAACAAACAAGGAAATATAATTTTTGTTGTCAGTTGTTTAATCACAATTCATATGAAACGCATGAAATGATTTAGGGTACGCCTTGAAGTATTACCTATTGAAGAATTCATGATAGTTGGGAAAATTGTGAAACTTGTTCTAAATTACATTAGGTATAACTTTGATGTTTTTTTCCATTCTGAACAATAGTGGAGTTATGCATGGCATGGCATGAAGTTATGCATGATATTAATTGTCTCCCGATTTCATTTATGGGCACTGTAGATGTTTTTGGTTGTCTGAAATATATTGTAAATAATATTTGTTCGTGAGGTCTTGCGGCTATGGTTAAAGGAATATGAAAATCCCACGTATACGGGATATTGCGTGCGGGCTACTGAAGAATCCTTCGTGAGCCACTCCGAGGTATATCCGACGGTGCATTGTTTGAAGTTCTCCTCCGGCTGTTTCTCGAAAGCTGGAGGGCGCCCAATATCAATATTTATCGACAAACGGCCTGAGAGATATCGGGGATTCCTTAATATTCGTCAAGCTTTATTATAAAGGAAGACGGGAGCAACTCTGGAACAAGGGGGAACGGAGAAGAGGCAACTCTTCAAGGAGAAATCCCCGGACTACCAACGGAATTCACAATATTGGATGAGTTATGTTCAACTCCAGCGGCCCTTCTCAACCCCGCTTAGTCGGGGGGCCTTACGAAGGGGTAGAAAGCTCGGGATGTAATCAATGAGAAAAGGACCAGGGGGTGAGTAGGTGGTTGTTATTAGTTGGTCTCTGGTAATTTACTGTCATATTACCCGGAGCCGACCTCCGGACTAAATTGGCCAATTATCTACGGAGTGGAGGTTGAAGGTTGGAAACGGCGTTGAGGATGATATCAGTGAAATTTTGGGGAAGGGGTGGTGGTATAGGGGTGGGTAGTCCTTCGACCGAGTATGGGGCTTTAATAGACGAAAGCCGAAAGGGGCGGTGGGCTGCACAAACAGTTGTTGCGAAGGATTAACGTTAATCGCTAACCCCTGTGATGAACTAATTGGGACCATCTGTATTCCATTCACACCTCGGTTCTATTTCAACGGATTAGGGTTATATCGTGTTTTTATTGTACCGCTTACAGGAAATGGATTCTGTAACAACTCTGGCCATCTATCTTGCTACACATTCATCTCATTAAACACTCTGCCTTTACAGCTTGTGACTAGTTAGTAACACAATTCAAATGACTTCAAATGTTCTATAAAAATCACGGCAGATTAATGTTTATTATGAACTGTTTTCACAAATCAGTTGAAAATATTACGATATATCAGTACCCCGCCCACCACGCAGAAATGAAATTTCAATTTACTGAGAATCGTTCTACCAAGAGACCAAATACATTGCTCAACGTACTTATTAAAATACCCGGAAAAATCATCAACATCCGCTGAGAAAACCATGAATAGTACATGGGTTTTACTCCACTCCCTCTGCCACTCCTCTTCACAAAAGTCCGTTATCAAAATGATCAAAATTAAATAAAAATAATAAAACGGACCAGGAAAATGAAAACAACATGAATTTTCGGACCTGGGTACATTTTCCCCCACCGCGAGTGAATTAGAACCTTTCAAGGCTTATTGAATAACTGGATTGATATCTGGGTAAAAAAAAAAAAAACATATATATATATATATATATATATATATATATATATATATATATATATAATATATATATATATATATATATATATATATATATATAAGAGAGAGAGAGGGGGGGGGAGACGGAAATCAGATGAGAATTAACGAAAACATAACTATTTATTACCTTCCATTCACCCCTTCCATAATAAAAGATAAAAATTGGGTTGTAAACTCTCTCTTGAATGAACTGGCTACCCCCTCCACCCGCCCAACGCAACTGCTAACCCGGGGTCCCCAAGGTTTTTTGCACAACTAGACTAAAATTCGGATCAAACAAGATGAAATCACAAAAATAGGATGAGAACCGTAGCCTGGGCAGTGTCGACACAACTTGTCGCAGAAATGCACTGTTTTTTGCATTACCCTTCTAATTTCTCCCTTTCGTTAGGAAATTCAAATTTCGGATGACACCAGTTATGGCCTGGTTAGAAGGGCCATTATTATTATTATTATTATTATTTATTAATAAGCACGGCTTTCGCCAATCACACAGGGAGTAGAGTACAAATTATGTAAGAAAAAAAAAAAAAAAAAAAAACTTCAAACTTGGAGTGAAATAAAAAAATACAGAATGGAAAAAATATGTAAATAAATTCATCATTCGTATGCATCAAATGCAATTCATGAGAATTCACAAAGCTACCTACACTGACACAAAACGCACGTCACTGCGAATGGAGGTAAGAGTCTAAACTCCTCTAGAGATGCGGAAGACCATAGAAGAAAAAGTCAAAATCCACTTTCTGGAAGAGGGCATTAGTTTCACGAGGTGTCCGATACAAAGGCCTTTACAGTTAGTACCTAGTTGTAGGCAGCAAATGGTATGTCAGCACCACCTATGGCATGGGTCAGCAACAACGAGCTACCCAATAATGATCATGTGGAACCACGAAAAGTTTAGAATTAAGAACATTACAGTACTAACAGAACTGCCGGATGTTGAATTTTTGTACGTGAGGAAGCTATACTGCCCACCCAACTTGGCAGAAGTTTTTTTCTGTAGGAAATGACTACCTATCAAAGGTGGCACCATATGTGGAACCACGAAACGTTTAGTTTAAAGAACATGTCATGTACGTATTTGTTTCCCCCGTCTTTCATTCTGATGAAGTCCCTTTCAAACGCGAGAGGTTCCTTCTTTCAAGAGATTCGAAGGCAAAGTTCAGACCTATATAAGTTTCAACGGAAGAGCAATATCTCAAAAACCAACGTTTCCGTCTACATTTTCGTTCACTACAATCGGAAAACACTATTTCATGTCTCAAAACTTGCATGGGACCGAATCGGAACTCCAGCAAACATTTTAAGACCAACCCAAGCAAAAACCGTGGACATTTACTGGGTCTAAAGCGAAAAATAAACATAGCAAGGAACTAATTTTTTCGCCATTTCCCCCATATTCTTGCTGATTTCTCCAAGAAGACGGCATCTTTCGGGAAGTTTGACAGCACCATCGTGCTCTACGGGTCCAGAAACGTAATTTTGTCGCTGACATACGAAGTGCTCTCAATCAAATTTTAGTGTGACAGCGGATAGAAGATCGAGCGCTCGGCCAAAAAACGCGCATTTAAAGGAGCTCTCACCCCCCTCTCGTCCTCCAGCCCATGGTTTGGATTGGAGTACACCATTTTTAAATAATTTATGATCCCTTCTTGAAAAATCCAAGAAGATCCACCAACTCGTAGACTGCCCTCACTTAGCCGTTTGGCCGTGCATAGCATTCTTATAAAATAGTATTGATAATGTATGCAGCTCATGCAGGAACAACTGTTTTCCATCATGTACGACAAAATTTTACCGTTCCCGACTGGGATTTTCTCTAATCAACTTCAGTTTGATGGTGAATGAATAATTAGCATTCGATTGAGCCGCGGAGGGTAACAATTAATCAGTGAAGGGATGGAAACAAATCTGGCGTTCAGCTTCCCTTTGTCTAACCCCTCTCATCCCTCAACAGCCCAACCGATCACGGGATGGGATTATTATTAGCGGCTATGCCAATTAATGATTCATTTTGTTTTTCCTGGATGGTGGAGGGGGAAAACGTATTTCGTCACTTTATCAATCCTCTGGCGGTTGCAACTGATGGAGAAATTAATATTTGATGAAGTTACCATAAATGGTCGATATCCATAGGAATATTAGTAGGTTCATGATGAACAGAAAAAGTCTGCGAAGTTGGGTGTGGCACGTAATTTCCTCTTCATAACATGATTGTTGAAATGCGTTGATTTATTCATTAGTATGGACAGGTTAAATAAAAATAGAAACAACACTTAAATATATGTTGAAAGCGCTAACAATTACAGCACAAAGGTTTATTATTTCTTCATTAGATAGCCCTTCTACGCAGATCATTGATCTATAAATGTGACCGTGCAAAGGAAAAATAAGCTCAACTTGCCTAGGATTTTTTTTTCAGTAGAACGAAAAAACAAAAATTGGGTCAAAAACTGACTTTTTTTTTTTTTTTTTTTTTTTTTTTTTGGGTCTCAAAACTATCTCTCTTTCCCCAATAGTCATAGAAACTTGAATTTTCTAAATTTATCATTGTATTTATAATAGAAAAAACTGCAGTTTTGCTAGTCTGCTTAAAATCTGCTGTAACCTGCTGAAAATTTGCAATTTTCGGGCACGCTTTTTCAAACTTTGAAAAATCATGAACTTTGATTATAAAATTATAGAAAAAATCCAAAAACGATTTTGTTCACTATAATGTGGAGAAAAAAAATAAACTCAGATTTGACCTCTGACAAGTTAAGCTCCCTTTCCCTCGCACGGTCACAAATATTAAACTCCGAACATTTGAATACAGAGCTAAATCTTGTATATAGAGTCAAAACGTAGTGCTTCGCGCTTTCCAAAAGGGTTCAAGCATTACAGCTTCACGACCCCACAATGTTTCACATTATATTAAATGTCGGACACCCGGATGCTGTAGATAACGTAAAACTTCATATGATGATTACAGACAAGGTTTCTTCCTAGAAAGGCCATCCAACGCTGAAATAGTAAACCTTGGTGTAATATGTTAAAGCCATTTTAAATATTACAGTTTATTTACAGCTCCAACCCTACAATTAAACAAAGTTCTCGTCATCAAAATCTACTGACGCGTCAACAAAGTGGTCAAATTTCTCGAGTTTTAAGTTTATAGATAGTTGAGTTTTACCTGTATTATTTTACTAGGAATTCTATAATTTATTTTCAAATCGTCAGTAGAAAATGAAGGTACTGCAATGGCTTCAAAAATTTTAAAATCAAAATATACTAAATTTGTCTTCACTAAAATCCGTTTTGGGACATTCTGAACGGAATCCTAGAGTTTAAACTCTTTGATATGTTTGTATAAATGCATGTATATATGTCATTCCCGACGATAACGCTCCTTAGGATTGAGACAAAAATTCCGTTCCTTCTCCAAAAAATCATGCATTCCAAATGAAAGGATGAGTTTGTTGGCTAATGCCTTTTGAGCCCATAAAATTGACCAAATTTCAAAATATTGTGCTTACATAATCACTAAAATTTGGTAAAAACGACAAAAAATTGTTCAAATTATATATCAGCAGAATTTTAGTAATAAAATGTTTATCGACAAATTAACTAGTTCATTAAAATTGTATGCAAACAATTATGCTAAAAAATATACTTGAAGTTAATTAATATTTGCTAATAAATCGATAAAAACGGCAAAAATGAACTTAAAATCAAAAATCTTTTTTAATCTCAAAATAATTTCTAGGAACTTTTTTTTCTCATAAAATTGGTGGTTAACGTACCTACTCAAAATACTTTTTCGTACTCAAAATGATCAAACTTTCAAACACTTGAATTAACGGAAATTCACTCAAGCGACCATACTAAATGACTGAACATTATTTATAATATGGTTAGGTGGTAAGCTGAACTGATTTTGGCTTCACCCGAATCCCGTAGGGAAGCTACGTTTCGATTTTCGACTATTCAACGAAAGTGCCCCGTGGAATTTTTACTTCTCGATTCGAATTCCGACGGTCCTGTTTTCGAAATGGACCAATTAATTTCTATAATAATAATTGATTCTTCCTTTTATACCATGCGTTTCAAAATGCCACTTGTAATGGGGGTGTTCAAATTTGATCAGGGGTCGTCTCCCCAGTCTCAATGAAAGACCCAAACGGTTAGAGACATTGCCAGACAGGTCTGACTACCCGTTCGTGAGTGTTCGAAAACGCTGTGGGGGCCCATAGGAATCGGGGGAAGAATAATATGAAACGAAAGTTACGAAAGGGGGTTCCTCGATTGAGTCCCGCTATCCGAGCAGGTAGTCGAGTGGCTGGGGAGGCGCGCGCCGTCTGTTCCGAACATCTGTCTCTTGGAACAGCTGCCTACCCCAACCGTCCTTCAGACTCTGATGACCGGTTCTACGGACAACGCTGCTCGAATACCTTCACGATGTAGAATTCCTTATCAATATCCACCAGAATGGTATCCGTGATTGATAAAATTGATTGGTGTGCGATGATAACATTTACTTCCTGATGGGAACATAAGAAATGACACACTGATGATGACATTCGGTCTGACAGGCCGGGTACTCAACTTGAACTTCTAAATAAGATGGTTTCAAATAATATAATTCAACATAAAATACATTATAAGATCCCTAGCAATTATCTCTGGAGGTTATTCCAAAGTGCCAGTCTTGCAGCATGATCGTATACGCGAATTTTTCGTAAAATACAATATTACATTACGTTATGCCACTAATGACACTTCTGGTTGTGAGGTGCGGCTTAAACCTCGAGAAAAAAAAAAATCATGTTAGATTATTTTGAAATTTGAGTACTCTGAGTGCAAAGAACTTGTTAACAACTTGTTCACAAAAAACTCGAACTAAACAATAATCTGCAATTCAAAGAAGATTTGTGATAAATAGCTTTGTTGGCAGTTTTTATCAATTTTCTGGCAAATATTAATGAAATTCAGGTATATTTTTCAGAATAATTTTGTGCATAAATTTTTTAATTCTCTAAGTAATTTGTTATTGATAAATTTTTGTTTGACTTAAATTCCGTTAAAAATATAAACAACGGTTTTTAGCCATTTTTGCTGATTTATTGTGCTCATTTTTTTGAAATTTGAACAATTGAATTCTTTCAACAGGGTTTGGCTAAAGAACTAGGTACACTGTTGTTTGAAATTATTGATTTTTTTGGTGCAAGAACGAAATGTTTATTTTAATCCTAAGGACAGTTATCGTCTGTAATATCGCGTATATATATACACATATGAACACGTGAAAAATTTGTTTCAGAATTCGTAGGTACGGATTTCGATTGAGAAATTTTTCGAAAACGTTTGGAGCCACAGCAATAGTTTATTTTTCTACAAAAATTCGCTCAAATAATCCAAATTTATCCAAATTATTGCCCTTCCCTTTACCCAAAATTTTTTCTGCGTTTTATGATGAATTTCACTTATAACCAACGAATTTCTATGGAAACTTTCCATCGCACAATGATTGTTCTCTATTCATCGGAAAGCTTTCGATTTACCTAACCGACCTATGTTAACCACTACCTACGCAGTGGGTGGCCTACAATCTGAGGTATCACCGGGGTTGTATTACTATCTGTTTACATACGGGTGATCCTTCCCAGTTAATTTTGTAAACAGGATTGCAAATACTATTGGGTCACTATGAGACGATTGAAACTATGTTAACATTAAAAGTGCCGGTAGAAATAATTCAAGACACAATATATCTGCGTAATGCATTATTTTTTCTTTCAGTTTTCAAATTAACTCTAGGTATGTACAATATAATCCTCTATCTGTGAGGGGAATTTTGGAAGAATTTTTTAGAAAATACCCTAAAACGAGCAAGTTAATGAAGAGCTATCAGAAATTTTGATTGGTTCTATCCGGTTTATCGATTTACTTATCTGGAATTTCAAACGAAACGTTTAAACATTACCGCTTTAAACATTTATTAAGTCTAGTATAAGATATCTACTGAGATAACTCTATCAAGCGATCGTGTTATCACCTGCCCCGTAGTTGAACTACGGCAAACGTTTAAAAGGCCCCCAGTCATATATTTCGCACAGGAGCTCGGGCATTCACGCGCCAACCAGCTGGTTTGTCCAGTTCCCCGTGAATAATCGCTAACAATCATCCCGGCTCCGCAGGTGACGGAGTTGGCATTAAGTTCCTCGTTTGAAGATATAAAAATTCATTCCTACTTTGTCAAGGTAGAGCGGCCGGGCGTGACAGATGCCGTTGATTTGGAGGGGACCTTCAACAGTGATGCTGCATACTATTCCCCATATATCTGATCCTTAAGCGTCGCACCACGGAGGGTCAATAACTAATCCAGAGTTAACCTAGTCATCTCACAGCAGTTTCTGAGATATACCTAACTCTTGACTCTTGATAAACTCCCCTTTAACCCTCATGGTCTATAGGGCCCCTACGGTATTGAGGTAGATAATTCTAGATGCCTAAAACGTTTACAGACAGATTAGTTTACTGATATACTGCCACTACTACTACTAATTCACTGCCTGTTTTGAGCCATGTTGATATCCTAACGCATTTTCCTGGATATACGGAGAATGGATACCCTTCTGTGAATTTCATCAACATACTTTTATCTACTTTCCTGGAAAGGAGAAACTTTATGAAAGCTCCAAAATATTTCACAACTTGTTTCATCTACCAATGGAATCTATAACTTTAAATAATCAATCTATCAGCTACTATTTCTACAAACCTCTGGCTTATTAGATATTGTTATTATTTCGGTGATTCATTCAAATTTATTGCCATTACCATTATAAGTAACACAATGCTGGTGGTAGGGCTCCACTGGATTTCTCGTCCAATTCCTTGAACAAAAATATAGGCGCATAAAGATTCATTGATTTCCCTATTGAAATTCGAAAATCGGCACATCAAATTTTCTTCCTTTTCACTTCAGGTGAACGCGTACGGTGAACTGCGCAAGAAAGTATGCATGAGTCTTGAGAAATAAACCAAAAATAATACCAAATTTTTTAATGTAATAAATCGAATATATAGCTTATATCAGATGTGGAAGGAACTATGAAGTTAACGTGAATGTAAGATCTAAAAATGATTGTTCCAATACACCTGCACATTGTTTAAATTTCTATTGATTCGAGGTTCATGCTATCAAAGTTATGATAGTGAAATACTTTCGGGATTACTAAAAATGATTAATTTACTTATAAATTCTTTTCCTCAAGTTTAGATGTGATGCCACATTCAACATCGACTCAATAATAACATTTTTACAATGTGTTACAGTTTATCCAATACTAACAATACTACTACTACTAACAATCCAATACTTTTTTGAATTTCCAAAGTTTTACAAATGTATATCTCTCGATGTGATATCTCAATATCTGCCTAAATGTGTACGTGCATGCAGTGGGTAAGTGCTACATTGTGGGTATTACTGATATGTATCTAGGTTGTAACCGACAAGTACCTAGGTATCAAATATTATGTAACCCTTAAAAATATTAAATACTTGGTTAATTACACAAGTATAAGTAGATGTACCTATTATTTACGGATGATCGACATGTACGTTTATGGATGATCGACCAATTTAGCTAAACTACCTAATAGAAATTGTTACAAGCTCAAGGTACATAATTTATTTTTTATTGTGCAATGTAGTGTTGAATTGACGACTACTAACTATAAACAAAACCATTAGCATTGAAACTTACTGTTTAAATCTATTACTGAATTACTACCTACACAAAGAAACAATGTGTTCAGTGCAAGAATTAGAAAGCAAATTTTCAAGCTAAACATTAAACATCAGTTCTAGAAATCATAGGTTATAGATTAATATTTCTCAAAATAATATCGCTTGAACGCTATTTTCCAACTAGGTAAGTCAGTGAAGAGAACAGATAGTAGGTACCAATACTCCATAACTCCAACTGTCATCACACATTAGTTGAAGTTACAAAAGACAACTTTCTAACAGGATTTTCGCATTTGCATCGTAGTCTGAATAAACAAATAAAATTTTGAGTCTCTCATTTCTCAGTAAGGCGTGATTGGTATTATAAGTTTCTGGCGAAAACTATCCGAATTTACATACATTGGTCTTACGCACAATATGTCGTGCCCTTGCGAAACTGGTACTGATCCTGGGAGTTTTAGAGGGTGCTGAATCCGAATCCAAAGCCCATTTTTCACGGAAAAATCCAGTTTTTGAAGTACGAGTTTTTGAAAAAATCACATAAATTCCAGTATAATATATGTTCAATCAAAAAAAGATATTCTTATTGGAAATTTAGCGCTGAACACGCCTACACCACATATTATGGGTATGGAATGCCTGCTTAATGTGTCTCTTGCCTATGAACTGCGAAAAACGTGGGTTTTCACCGATTTTCGACAATTTTTCCACAGTTTTTTGGTAGTTTTTGTACAAATTACATCACTCGGTGACCAGAAAAAATAAAATTGTTTGCTATTACTTGGACTATTTATGCGTCGAATGAGACCACCAGCAGCTCTTGAGGTGTGATAACTGATTTTAGCGATTTTTCAACTAGGTACCAAAAACTTGTGTATTTTATTCTAAATGTAAATACCAACCGAGGAAAATAAATGATCAAAAAACTGACAAGAAACACGTTTTTTGGCTTAAATATATATTTTAATAAATCGCTAAAAATCAATTATTACACCTCCAGAGCTGCTGCTGGTCTCATTAGACAGACAAATAGTCCAAGTAAAAGCATAATTTTTTCAGGTAGCCAAGGGGTGTAATTTGTACAAAAACTTTCAAAAAAACTGCAGAAAAATGGTCAAAAATCGGAGGAAACGACGAAACTACCACGTAACTGTTATTGTTTGTTTCTAATGATACCTAGCCTTTGACATCGATTTAACATCTTAACTCTTTATTTTTCATGGAAATGGATTACGTTTTTTCACTAACTTCCATACTTATTGAAAATGAGTGGGATTATGAGCGACTGCGCTCATACCATAACTGTCCAAATAAACTACGACGATAATATAAATTCGACTAATTAACTTCTACGTTTGATCAGCTGATGTGACTTCAACGATATGCCATTTACCTGAATAAATCTCTTTTGATATTTCATTTCTATTATTACTTTTACAGACAGACTAAAAATGTGATTGAATCATTAATTTTCTTTCTGTGGGATCTACGTCTAAAAAATAATCATGTAGGTACCTAGCGAAAGTAATTTCTCGTCGAAAAATTATTGACATATCAGTGATGAGAATAATAGGGAACTCCAGTGCAGATACCTTTCCGTAATAATTTGTAGCTATTTTAATTTCTTATATACATTACAGTTGGTAAGTATTAGAGGTGAACAATAATCCACTTACTGTTTTGAATGTTTATTTAATTTATGATAATTTGATTTTATTGTTTCTTCTGTAACTACGCCTTTACCGGAACGCCATTTATAGAATTTATAAATCCATCATATTGCGTCAGAATGTTATTGTCCTTGCTACCATTTTGTTGGATTTTAATTTTGTCGACTTCTTTGAGCTGAGGCATTTTGAGAACCCCGACCATTATTTTGTACACCTTTGAATTGAAACCGACATACCCCAATGGTTTGGTTAGCACTTTGACGATTTGAAGTGTATACAAATTTTCAAATTGTAAGGGAGTTTTGAACTTTTTATAAATTGTCTTTTATCTTTCTATCTCACTATTGCAGGTAGGTAAGTACGCTAATCCCTGCTAATTTAACGAAACCAGTTACATTTTCCATTACATTGTAGTCATAGGGAGTGTAAAACGTGGTTTGGATTTTTTCCCATAATGAACGATTCCCTTGGGACTTAATGCCTGCGTACCATATTGCTGGGAGATTATAATACTAGATATTACTATGTCGTAGAAATATAAGGAATGGGGCCAAACGAGATTCCCAATCTATCGTCAAGCTTTCGATAGATTCATAGTCTTCTTCACAGCATATATTGTACAACATAACACCATCCATGGAATAACGGCAAACTCATAGATTATTAAATAAAATATAAACGTCGTAAAAACACTTGAAGAATAAAAAGATGCAGTAGGTGTAACAGCTGAAAAGCTTACTACCCTTTCAGAGGATACTGCAGTGTGATTACCACACCAATCAGTAATTAACCAATCGATGCATAACAGGTTGCAAACAGTTGCAAACAGGATATAAAGCTGTTGACTTCAGTAGGTTCCTATTATATTTTTAGAACCCTTTTTGTGGACTGTGTAGCCTAGTTTGATCGGTTGGGCTGGATGGGGTGATACACTGTAGTATCCGGTTGTATGATAGTTCTTTTACGTATAATACCTGTTTCTGGTTTGAATATTTTTGCGTTTTTACCTTTATCGACTATCATTTTTTGTGAATTTTCCGTTATCTATTTGTGAAGTTTGCTATTGTACGTTGCAGTCCTTGAAGAATACACTAATTTTATCAGCAATTTTGCAAAAGAGGAAGTATATATATATATATATATATATATATATATATATAATATATATATATATATATATATATATATATATATATATATATATATATATATATATATCAATCTAAACGATATAGGTATATATATATATATATATATATATATATATATATTATAATCATTCATAGATCAGTAGAACCATCAACTTATATATATATATATATATATATATATATATATATATATATATATATATATATATATATATATATAATCCAGATCAGTAAATGTACATTTATTCATTTACATCAATCCTCATTGGTGAGTAGAAGTTATTACATAGTTAGGATTTGAAATGAAGGTCAGGCTACCATTTTCTCGTAATGTTCGTAGGGAATTTCATGTTTACACTGAAATTTCTAGAAACAAAAATATTAAGATACTAAAAATAATATTATTATAAAAATATTATTCGATATTCCACGGGAAGACTTTTATATATATTTTGAACAAAGAGAAACCTAAATACATGTACATTAATATATTTAGATCTATGTGCATCTATGTATATGAATGTATATGTGCATCTTCGTTTGTAAATTAGCGTAATTACATAGGACCGTGAGTCGTGAAGGCTTTGAGAAGACAATGTTACCATCGGTCTTAACGCGTGTCTGATATTTTGGTGATTTTATCGTTGATGACATGTGGATGTTTGTGGTAATAAAGAAGCATAATTTTCACGTATAGCTAACGAATATTAAACAACTTCACTTAGCTTGCCTGATAATTACCTACCCACATTATTAAATTTTGCTCGTACTCAACCTGCTCTGTCACTGGTAAGAAATAACACTGATAGCGACTTTGAACTATCGTTATGAAAATGTAACGAATTTTGAGGTGAAAATTCACGGACTATAGACCCTAATAGTAGAGGGGCTTACAACAGTTTTCGAAAGTGCAAAGCACAAAAACTATTTGTAAGAGTGTAGTAGTTATGTCTAACGATGAATTTTGAAATAATAGCCATAAATGAGAGGTTTTGATTAATATTTACCCAAGGTCCCTATAACTGATGATTTCCATCTCTGAATAAACTAACTTGACCAACCTAAATTAACTTGCTTTGCCCTGCTTCCGGTCTGCTTCCATTATAGACGAAGTTTACGTTAGAAGAACAGTATAGGGTATAATGTACTCTATAGGGCTCTAGAATATATATACTCACAGTAGGGCATAATCAGTTAGTGATTAAATGAATAATTCTGTGTTTGGTCTTCGCTGATCCAATAGCTATCACATTCAATCATAAACGCAATTATTCAAAACGCTATATCTCCATTCTAAATTTAAACTGTCAAATTCATTCATTCAATCAGTTGCTTGATTGAATTCCACGGACCGTGGAATGGTCATTAAAAAGACGTTATTTTCAAATGTTGGTTCCTTTGTTTGTTAACTCAGTCATGAATTTTGTTTCGCTGGATCTTTCGTTCGCTGAATGAAGGCACTAATTATTATAATAAATACTCATCAAATAGGCACGTTTTCTTGGAGGATATGTGGCATTATCAGCTCTGCGCTGCTATTCCCAAGTTTTCAACTGTCTCTGTAACGAGAAGTGCTTTTTAGTATTTCTCCAAGTGCCAAGGTCACATTTCTACCATTTAATGATAAACTCATTATCTCAACTGTTATTAAAGTTTTATAACGTATAAATAAATTTTAACGTCTTTCTTGAATATTTCGAAGCATCCACCCCATAAACAATAACTTAAAAAGACACATTTTGAAGGGGAAATACTATAAATGGCGTTTTAGGGTCTCTTTCCTTTTTCATTTCTTATTTCTCATTTTTCATTCTCCCTCTTTTTTCTTTTACTTTCCTGAAGTTATGCCATTTTCTTTGTCAGGGTGTCACGAGAGAGTCATCAATTTTTACCACCCCTACCGAGAAGCCACGCGTAAGTAGTTTTCTCAATCTCACCACTTTTAGTTTAAACACTTTTTGAGTTTTCTCCCTGCCGATCCTAATTTATATTCCTTCTTGCCCTATATTCACCCTTCTCTGCCTTTCACACCCACTATTCAGCTTATTTCATTTGTTTTCGTTTATTTTTTATTTATTTATTCCTCCATCCTTGTAGTTACGTTGTGTTGTTTGAGTTGTGAATTTGAATTAATTTCAAAACAGGGTGGATTGAACGCACTTTGGAGTTGCAAAACTTCTGAATATTACCTAATATGAATATATAACACAAACCAAGTTGATAATATAATAAAAATCATTTTAAAAAACCCAATATACATTGAATAAATTATCATTTACCCCACAACGCTTAGTTCAGTTTTGTTTTCGCTTTATTGTGCAAGCTATTTTATCTGTCTTGTCATTTGCTAATATTTATTTATTCTACTTGTCTACCTGACGGCGCAAGATTTTATTGAAATCACTAGCACTGTAGTTAATAATACGATGAACATAAAACTAGTGTTCTTCAAAAGAAAAATCTCTTTCACTGATCGTAAGGATTTAAAACACACAGTTTCGCTCAAAAATTTGAATACGTAATATGTAATCTCTCCAAACAAATTTAGAATAAAAGTAACGGAGATTGGTTTTAATTGTTTTTTGGACGATTCTATAACTGAAAAATAGAACGTTAGCCATATATATTATACAATATCGTACTCATTAATTCGATATAATCGCTTCGTGTGTTGTGCTGCATGATATTGAAAGTTAAATAATGCTGTTAGTGGGTCTGCTTACAAGAGGTAACCAGCAGTTGTTAATATGTATTTACCTAGTTTTTGTGGGAACATTGCGCTGTGGAGGTGTTATGATGCCCCTGGAAAAACTTGTTTCTATTTGGGTTTTTTTAATTTTTTCCTTCAATTTTAAACGGATCTATTCCGTGAAGTTATATGTTTTGGTCCTACAAGAAAATTGTCTGCTGAAGTGGGTGTAAATTATAGCTCTTCCACAAGGATGTATAGGGAGGTTCATTTGAATAACAAAGTACGAGTCAGTACCACTAAATGCAGAATTGAACAGTAATTTATGAAAAGACTTGCGCAAACCCTACAAAAATTGTACGGCCTTTACGCCCATGGGTAATAGGGCGATGGAATTGAAAGAAGATTTTCTGGAGGTAACACGCACCAACCTTGAAAACTTCATGAAAATCGGTTTATTAGTGTTGGACCGCCTGCGTTGACCGATTTCAGTTTTGCGCATTAGACAATTACAGGGCATTAGCTTGAAATAAATACCCAACTACCCCCGAGTTCGAACTAAATCGACCGACAGATCTTGAGACATTGACGTTAAAAGATATTGATGTTTGCGCAGGCATACAGACCATTGTTGATCCAACTGTAACGAAAGTTACAGGGGACCTCCTTGGAGCGAACCCGCACGATCCCTAAGAATTTGATTAAAATCGGTCTAATAGCCCAGGCGTTTTGCATGAGAACCAATTTAATTTTTGTTCATGCGCATAGGATTTACATTGATATATTCCGGTATAATTCATAGAGCAGCTCTCAAAATCATATTTCAGCCCACCACTCCCCGAATTTGAATGGAATCAGACCATTGGATGATGAGAAATCGACGTTATGAGAAATTAATGTTCGCGCATGCGCACAGACTGCTATTGATTCGTCACTGATGAAATTTGTATGGTAGCTTTTAACAGCTAACCTGCACAATACTACTGAAATTTTTATCAAGATCAGATTTAAACCTGGTACACTCTTGGGTGGGACAATTCACGACAAACAAGGAACTCAAATTTATCAGCAAGCTCTGAAAAGCAAAAATCAAGTGGAAATTTTGATTTCGGAAGATACTTTTTTCCGACTTCTCACACAAATACAAAACTCTGGTAGTAAGGAAGCAAAATTATAGGAACTGAGTTTATAGGAAATTTGATTCTCTAGATGTCCTGAACGAAAACGCTACAAATTACTACACAAAGGTTCATCATTGCTGTATTTGCTGCCCTTCCATGCAGATCTCTGGTCTTCAATTATTAAACCCAGTATTCTAGATTAATTAAATTCAACGTCTTCCAAAATGCACTATTTCGAATTTCATCACGTTAGGTCGATTAGGAAAGGAGTTGGTCTTAGAGGCTTCTCAGCTGATCAGTGCGCCTTTGTACCTAGTAATTATTTTCGAGGTGTACCTACCAACTGAAAATTAATTATGTAAAATAAACTGACAACCTATGATCAACAAGTCCAGACATAGATGATAACAAAAATTACAGGAAATAAACTCGATTTAATCAAGAGAGAATTCCATTGGAATTACCTATATCAGTTGTTACGATCGCCCTAATTCATAAGGCCATTTTACTGACTAACCAATAAATTGCTATTCACTTCCGAGTTTTTCGTTTTTCATTATTTTTTCCTCAGTTTTACAGCAGAAAGTGCTGCAATCCAACAGCGATACAGCGTATCGCGGTTTCATTCGATTCTTCGATATAATATTTATCAATGAACCAAAAAAAAAAAAAAAAACTCTTTTTTTTCAAGTTTAGGAAATCTCGATTTTTGGATATTTCAGCCATTAAATTCTACGCTAAAGGGTTGATCTAAATTTTTGCCGATGTTACTGGCACATTCTCGGTCAATCTACCTATGATTTTTTATCCATATCTCATAAAGTTTGGTCAAGTAATTTTGGTGAAAACCTTCAAATGGCCTACGGACTTTTTTTCTTTTCAATTTGACCTTTGGATTCCACCCCTCTTGAAACTCAAACCAACATATTTTGAGAAAGGGTTCAATTTCAGTACTTAGTCGATTACACAGGTTCATTATAACATATAATAAACCGAAACGGGTTGATCAAAAATCGTAGGCAAGAAACAGACGAGAGGACCAGTTCTCCTATTCAGGGAAAAAAATGAACGGCGGTAACTCGAAAGCAATTCTTCCATCAATAACTCGTGAGAATACCATTTACATGCGGGGTTATTCCCGCTAGTAGCAATAAAGTAAAATAACCATTTACGACCTTTCGGAGGTGTCCGTCGTCACTAGCATGTCGAGTACCGGGTGCGAGCGCTTTCCATGTAACGATTTCATCATCAGACCGTCAAAACAGGGAGGGGGGAAGCGTTAGATAGGCCAAAATCATCGAAAGCTACTCGTATATATGCTATGCGCTTATTGATCGCTGCATTCTCAAGTGACAGCTGGGCGAGATAAAGGGGTTGTCATTTGCTGTATGCGGTGTGTGATCCTAAATTTAGGTAGTGCCAGGATCTCTGATTCCTCTGAGGTCATCCGGAATTCCATTAATCTCCGCTAGCTGGAATGCTATTTTATACGACCAACTGTGTGCAGATTGAGAAACTTCAGTGACAATGAAACAAATTTTCATCCTACCTACTTTTACGATGTAAACAAACAGGGGTTTCTGATGCAGAACCATTACTGCTAGAACTTCCTGCTCGTTTGGGTGAGCAAAGAACTCGAAATCCAACACAAAGGCACTAAGTACTATTTCAGACATCAATAGCATCCAGCAAAATACATGATTGTATCATTCTCTCAAAAGCAATTAAAGAAATTGCACCTCTTATAATGGATGAGCATCAAGCCACGCTTCTCAATGGCTAACAGTGATTCCCATTACATCAGCTTCATTCGACCTTTACTTTCAGCAAGTCAGTTTAGAGGCGCTGTCTTTAAGATATGGGAAAGAGTTAGAAGGCCTTTCTCGAAATAGCGATGGATGTGGAGCCATCATGAACTTGACCCTTGCACTGAATTGTAAAGAAGGAGGTATGTTAAAATTCGATCATGACCACGTCCGAGATTGTTGCGCTACTCTTGCGTCATTGGCTTGGGATATGAAGTCACAACAGAGCCTGTGCTGAGAGAGCCTTCTGGGAGTTCTTCAGAATTTGTTGCAATTTGAAGTGGAGAAATCTCGGTTTGAAAATGGGGGGCTGCATCTTCACTAGAACCCACCCCATAACGTTAGAGACAGGGCGCGACCATTTTTCAGGGAGATTAGGTGCCAACCGTCTTATGAATACTTCGTACTCCCTATGCATTACTCCTTCACGAGAGATGACTAGAGAGGTAAATGATGCCTGGAGATCCTCTGCTGCCGTGTCATATTTTGCGTGCTTTTATAGCGCATCCTGATTGGAAACAGTCTACCAGTCCTGTGTGTGACCAGATGAGGATTCGGCATTATCGATTCTTGTGTCAAAAAATGCAGCTCTCCCACACACCCCGAACCTCTGTATCTGCAACAAATTAGTGATATGATTAATGACTCCAATTAGCTCCGATAATTAGTGATTATGATAGGAAACTATTGGGTACGCTTTTCGCTTGAGAATCAAATCATTCAACTTTCCGAAATACTAAGTAGAGATTAAACGAAATAAACTAAATCACTTGTGACAAAGTTGTGGATGCCCATTTCAATGAAGAGCGTTGAGAACTTCTATTAAAATAAAGAGTAAACATTTGTATAATGACTTCGAATTTGTTAGGTTATAATCAGAAACAAAAAATAAATTAACCGTCCTTCGGTAGGTATCACAACAATAATTAGCTTACAGCTCAAACTTATGGTTACTAACTTGTACAATTTACAGTAGAAATCAGGCGTCGTTTTCGTTACTTTTTTTGCTCTGTCTTCACTCGCGTTCCCACTTCAAACAACATAATATGATGTCATATTATTCTTCCTCCACTTATACCTTTTTTATGGCTTGTGTCATGGATGCGAAAGTGTTTTACAAGATAGAAAAGAAGAGTTTTTAGTTTTTGCCCTGAGGCTTACTTGTGGTTATTCTAGCAATGTCGTGTCCTCCCGACAGAAAGTCTTCATGTGCTCAAATAAAATAACTAAAATTGGTTTAAAAATCTGCTAAAAATCAAATAATTTAAATTATTTAGCAGAATATTACCCAAAAAAGTTATCAACCACAATTTAGAATATTACAAATTTTACGTGCAAAATAATGCTGAAAATTTACTTAAATTCCATTAAAATGTCCTTCACAAAAGTCGATGATAACTGCAATAACTGCACATGAATGAAAAAACTAAAAACTACGTATAACTAACGAAATTCAAATAACTATAATACTGCAAAAAAATGCTTTAAATCCAATATTTTTGTTTAAATAGCACAGTATAGTTTAGAACAAGTTTTTTTCCCCTTTGAGCTGTTGGTTAACCACTAAGAGTTGTTAGTTAAGAGTATTATTCTGCTTCCGCTAAAAGTGTTCACGTTTCAAAACAATTCAACCTAAATATATTAATATAATCTACAAAAATTCGCCCGTACGACCATGCAGCATGAGTGGAGCTTATTATTCTAAAGATCGGATTCTTTGCCCTTGAAATTCCCCTTCTGCGAATTCCGCTCCAGACTACGAATTGTTTGTTCAAAAATCTTATTGAAACAACCATAGATTACGACGTTGAAGGACAGCGCTGAGGTTTTCCCCCGGGCGGACGCGGGGTCAAGTCGTTCCCCTATGGGTTCAGTTCACTACGAAAGATCAAGAACTAATCCAGAGTTAACCCAGTTATGTCCCAGTCGTTTTTAAGGTAGGTATAACAACCAAGTCGGGATTAACCCCATATGGTGGAACGCGCTCTATGTAGTTTACAATGCTCTTTTGGACACTTCTAATCATCCAATACCTTCCATAATGGGTACAACTTTTTTAGAATCTCTCTGGAAAAACCTTGAGCTGATGGGATAAATTCGATATATGAAATCGATCCCTATCAGCAAACGTTCTTGAATGAAATTGTATTTTATGTTGGAAAACATAAATCTTTAGCAATTTTACTAGAAACCAACGAGAGTTTCCCTTTTATTATTATTTTTTTTTTTATAACTAAGCATTTTGAATGGAATTTTTTGAATACTATATTGAACTCAAAAACGTTATAAAGCATTTGCTGTTTGCGGTATTGCAGTAAACTGGATGGAATTTACCGGAAAGGGATAAAATCTCGAAGAGGTGAGGCACGCTTTCCGCATCGTGCGTTCGAGGGAAAAGAGGTGGCGAAAGAAAAGAATGTGGGTTGTAGCGTAGAGTATTCTGGTATGTAAAAGCCGTAGAAAAAAAAGAGAAAAAAAGAGAAAGGACGTGTTTTAAATGTAACGTGGTGAAGGTGTCAACGCCTTTCTACTACGTAGTGGGAGAATTTCTAAGGTTTGCCTTCGGTCTTAGCCCGTGCATTCGGTGTGGAACTCAAGCGATGTGTGGGGCTGGGAGCTGAAGATTTACGCTTGAGCCATCTCTGTACGTACCTGATACGAGATTGATGCGTTTCTTCCCGGCAAAGAATCTTTGAGGCGGGTTTGGGTATGGCAGGTTGAGCTGGAGAGATTCCGACGAGCAATAGCGACCGCGCTTATGTCGACTTTCGAATATTTTTTCCCATGGCACACCGGTTTTTGTGGTAAAAGAAGGGGTTGGCGAACACCTGCACTGGTTCGGATTATTGGGACAGCTTTAAGTGCTTGTAGATCTTGAACGTGCCACACATCCGCTCGAGTATTCTAAATAGATCAAAAGGAACGTAATAATGTTTAGTGAGTGGTGGAAAACTCCACAAGGATTGCGAACTTATTGAACTGCGCGATTGAAGAAAAATGGCCTCAAATACGTCCCTTAGTAGTAAAGAAGTAAGTTAACATGTACAGCTACCTCAGGTCGTCATTCAACAGTCATCAGCTGCACTGCCCACACATTTTATCGTTACCGACAACAAAAAAAAAAAAAAAAGACCCAGTTTGCGTAAGCAGAACCAGCTTTTTAAATCAGGCAGCTGGAGCTCTGGGTGGAGCCCGTAATCTCATTGTCCCTTGATGAAATTTCGTTGTAATACGACAGACGACATAACTTTTAGCACACTAAGCTGACCAGGATGGGGCCTGTAAGGGCATTCGTCTCTTGTTATCCCAGAGAGGCTTCCTATCACTTTTCATTGCCCTACCGTGAACAGGAGAGATTTTAGCTAACTCAGCTGATCAGGATTGCGCTCCTCACTTTGCTCGTTCCTTGTTGTCCCAGAGAGGCTTTCTATCAAATTTCGACGTCCTACGTTGAATAGGAGGGATTCGAGGTCGAATTTACCATCATTGATTGATATTACTGCTCGAGGTCAGCTGATCGTGTGTCATTCACTCAATCGTGTGTTTTCAATGTAGTAGTTGCTCAACAATACAAACTAAGCTTCAATAAATTAAATTTGAAATTAAGCATCTTAAGGTCAATTTTATATGTGTAACAGTACTGCTCAGCTCATCGAAACCTCGTTAAAATGTGGGTTTGCCTGTTAAAAATTCAAAGTTCTCCTGAGGGAGGGTCCTCGGATACCCCGCGGCCCACGCATTCAATTAGTTGATACCCCCCCCCCCCCCCCCAGAGACAAATCTTGGATACGCCACTGACTATCACGTAGGTACCTAAATGTGTTGCGCTTGGGGAATATCCTTCCCGATCATACGGGCTGAGTTCATCCCCAATCACGGAAGCTCTAGAACGCGAGAAGAAATGACGGGTACTGTGGCAGATCTCAAACAGTAGTTTCGGTATTGCACGTGTATTATCGAGTTATAATTTCTACTTGGATCACGAACTTGATCTTCATAGTTAAACTACTCGTAGTAAGAATATACAAGGGAATACTTCGGTTTCATGCTCACGAACGATTATATTCTCCCACCTAATCATGCCCTGTAGACTGGGTATCTTCGACTGTTTAATGATTCATGTGATGTTCTATTCGGAGTCTGAATTGGAAAATCCGGCATTTCAGCAGTTACCCCCAACTGAAACCAACTCTTCCGGTCTGTACCACCTGAAATCGGAAAAGAGCCAAATAAATCTGCCGGCCCTGGGGGAGAGGGGGCATTCTCCAGCAGGACAGAGGTGCCCTCAGGATGGGACTTATGGCAGTTGACAATAGAGGCAGGAAGGGATCCCATAGTCGTGCCCTGCGGTGCGGTTTGCTGGGAAATGTTGCCGAGGAACGGAGCGAGTGTGGTGGTGGGACGGGGGGGGGGGGGGGCTTCAGGATAGAAGAGGAACTCGGGGTAGGAATTAAGGCCCTGGACGGGGGAAGGGGGGGTGAAATACTGCTCCCAATATCCTTAGGCGGTTAGGGAAGCAAGGCAAGTTGATCCACGGTCGGGATAACTTCCCTTAATAGCCTATGAATAACTCTTGGTTACCTTTGTGATAGGTACCTTCGTCCTCCGCAGAGCTTAGTCGGTATAAAAGGAATTTGAGAAATTGGTCAATCTCTGGAAGTAAAACCTTGTTGGTAGCTATTCTTTTGGACGGAAAAGCTGTATCAATTCCAAGTCTTACTTCTGGCTATATCTACCCCACCTAAAACTGTACAGTGACTTTTTGGGAATTAGTCTGGACATTACCATCAATACATTATGGGCTTGATTTTTAATGTGTTACATGAGGCTGTCCTAATAGGTCTTAAATTTGTTGGTTCACTGACCAGGTTCATCACTAAATTTGAACTATTCAGTGGTGCCACCAAAAACTATGCAGCCAATTGTGGGGGTCGGTGGGAGTTTATCGGCAAATTTACGGGTTAAAACTGTAGTGACATAAAACGTTTGTTTCAGTTTGAAACCCTAAAGACATCGTTTAGTGCACTCTAAAAGACTGAAAACCTAAAATGCATATTTATGACATGAGGTTGACGCCACTATTTGTGGGTGTCTAAGGAGAAATCAACAAAATCTTAATTTAATCATTTCAAAAACGTCTATTTTGATTTGGAGGTGATGCCTTGACGCCACCATTAATAATTGGTGCCACCAAAAACTATCAGTGACTTCCTGGGAATTAAACTTGCCATTATCATAAATAAATTATGGGCTTGATTTATAAGTTTTACATGAGTCCGCTGGTACGTCGCTCCACTTCTACTAAAGTAGCAGATTCTGGAGGGATTGTATGGGTTGGAAACTGTTTCCTGTGGTCAGCTACTTCCGAATTTTAGCTCCTTCTGAAACGTTCAGCTACTCTATCTTTATACGGTCTCCCGGATTCTCCTACGTAATCTTTTGAACATTTGGATGTAATTTTGTATATCCCCGATGGCGATTTTGATTGTTTTTGTTTTTGATTTCAAATAAGCCCACCAATTTCGGTTCCTGGAATATACCCGAATTTAAATATTGTTCGTGTCCGAAAATAAGTGCTTAACCTTGCAGATGTTTTTCCCATAAAACGTAAGATTAAGCGTGCACTTCCTGTTTCCCCAATACCGCTTTCTTCTTCAGTTTGTAATTTTCCCCACATTTGTTGAATTCGTTGGTTGATGGAATATTCCGAGTAATTTTTTTTGAGTAAGCCCGATCGAATTTTTTTTTTTTTTTTTTTTAAATATCTTCCTCAAGGTGTTCCTCATCACACATTTTTAATGATTTGAATGCCAATGAATCAACTACTGACATTTTTTGGGATATGTGGTGGTAGGAGCTGAAATGTAGATACTTGCTTGTGTTTGTCGGTTTTCTGTATATACTTCTACCTGTTCTTCCATCACTGCAATGACTCAATTTTATATATAGGAAGGCAATTTGCCCATTCTCTTCCCTCTCGGACGTGAACTGGATGTCTTCATGATAGTCGTTCAAGACAGAAAGGGCTTGTTCATGTGTCCCTCTCTTGATTACTGCCAGCGAGTCATCCACTTATCGCTTGAGGAACATGAACAATTGTTCACTACCGAGTATTCGAATTTTCGCATCGCTAACTCTGCTATGAGTGGAGAAATCGGTGATCCCATGGGGCTATATATTGCTCAAGTGGAGTATCAACGAGGTTTATCAAATATAGTTTTATTTAGAGCTGTTTGTAATATTTGAGATTTGTTTTGCAGGCTCCTCCCAGTTGGTAGAGTAGGGTAGTGGCCATAGTGCTTTCTATCATCCAATTTCCTCGCAACGTATTTTTCTGACATTCTCTAGAGTAAACATATCAATCAGCCGATGTACATTTTGAAAGAGGCTCATAGCCAGCCCTGCGAAACCGATTGATTTTCTTTTATCCCCAAGCGATATCCGCGTCCGTGCTCTTCCCCTGAACGTATGTCCCACTTACGACTCCCTGGAACTGTTGCCCGATTTTTCACGACCGTATCTGTCTCACTGGTCGAAAGGAGGGGCCCCATCTCGTGCGTTACTCTCAGTTATACGTTAGTAACTGTTAACGTGAAAAGGCCGGACCATTAAATTTATTACCGCAAGAAGCCATTTTCTCTAAGCACCTAATAAACAGTGCGACGGTCACCCATAAATTCCTCTTCCTTCTCTCCTTTCCCCCCTCTCTAACGATTACACATAAATATTGTGATACTGCCCTCGACAAAGTATGGAATCAATACTGCATTCCTATCCCTCTTTTCACAAGGCAGTTTTCTTTTGTGGTTGACGTAAAAGGGAAGACGTGTATCTGCGGTTTACGAGAGTTTCTATTCTTCGAGTCCTGAACGTGCAATGTAATAGTGAGACACTGATCGAACCTGAATCGATAGCATGTTGCCTCTTGATTCTAATACCCCATCGTCAAAATACCACTCTTATGTTGGTACATGGAATGAAGAAAACGAAATGTTATTAGGAACGTTGTCCATTTCCATGAAAAATAATGATTTACAATGTTGAGTCGATTTCGAAGGTTGTACGTCATCATTAGTTACGAACTTGACCGAACACAGGGTGGAAAGGGCATAGCTTATATAGTTACAAGTAGAAGAGGGCATGAAACCAATTGGTTGAGAGAGAGGCAGGAGCTGAGAGAAGAAGCTAATCAGAAGTGAAGGGGTAAAATATTTTTAACATTGAGAAGGGTTTGGTTCTGGAAATGGACCTATCAGTTGTGAAATATATTGAGGGATATTCTCATTTAGAAAGTCAACAGACCTATCTTAATGTAGGTACAAGTTCTAGCTATCTCCAAACTCATCTTCCAAAAGCAATTCAAAACGGAGTTGGATTGTCACGAGTTGAGCTTGTTCTAAGGATTTGCGGTCAGACAGGACAGAATGCTAGGAAGGTTTGCTTTCGTGGAAGGAGTCGGAAACCAAAATTAAAAATTTCCAATTGCTTTCTGCGTTTCAGAGCTTGCTAGCCACTATCGGTTCCATGTCTGTCTCAATTAGGTAGGTCTGTGACAATTCCTCGTCACGCCCTAAACTACTTATGCTTTTGTTATTGCAATTTAGAAGAATTTCTCAAAGAATATGTGAGTCAGCTCTCAAACATTACCTAGTGCATTTTGTGTTACTAGTAGATTCTAGTGAAACGAAAATTCTCTCCATATAGAGAGTGTCTAGCGAATCCCCCCCACCTCCCCTGAAATCGTTAGTTACGTAACAAGAAAAAAAATATATATATATATATATATATATATATATATATATATATATATATATTTTTTTTTTTTTCCATCTAGGTAGTTTTCAGATAGGACCTCAAATATCATATTGGCGCTCAACTATGCGAGCAAATCACCGACTATTGCTCCTCATTCGTTTATGGAGACAGTTAAATTTAAGATGGCATCCTAGTTCCACTTGGTAGAGAAGTCTTAAAAAATGAAATTTGGTGTCATTAGACCACTAGAGATTTTATCTTTCATCAAGATTGCTCATTATTCCCATCGTTTTGTTTAATAGTGACCAAACTCGGCTCTGACCCTTTATCCTGTGGAGGAGACCCCAGACCCACTTTCGCATTCATCTTGAGCCTCGGCGAAACACTGGAGGAACGTGGAACACGCTTCATTTCAAATACAAGCTTCGTAGGATGGATATAAAATATCTTAGCTCCGGATCTCACTCAGCTGATCTGGCTAGCTGTATAGACTTCATTAGTTTCTTCAAGGGGTCTCCATTTCAAATTTAAGGTTCTTGGGTTGGATAACACAGAACAGCTTCGGATCTGACTCAGCTGATCTGGGGGGCTCTCGACTTGATGATTCGTTTCTAGACGTCCCAAGGGTTCTCAATTTTAAATTTCAGCTTCATAGGTTGAATATCAAAGACATTAGATCCACCGCTACTTTAGTTTCGAGTAGCAAGAAAAATAGCCCCGGATCTCACTCAGCTCATCTGGGTGGTTCGAGAGTTCAAGATTCGTTTCCAGACCCTCCAGGAGGCCTCACTTTCAAATATCAGCTTTCACAGGTTGAATAGCCAAAGCAATTAGCTCCAGTGCTCACTCAGCTGATGTGGGAAGCTTCAGATTTTACGATTCATTTTTAAATGTTGCAAGGGTTCTCCAATTCAATTTTTAGTTACATGTATGTTGAATAGCAAAGAAATTAGCTCTGCAGCTCACCCAGCTTACCCAGGGAGCTTTATGCCTTACGATTCGTTTCTACCTGTCTCAAGGGGCCCCCATTTCAAATTTCAGCTTCATAGGTAGAATAAATTCCATTTTTGCGCGCTGAGCGACTAATATTATAAAATGGCGCCACACTACTGATTCGTGTGATACTTAACATGGAATTAATTGCCACTTAACCCCTCCCGTAAACCCCAGTTAAACGAATTTCACCCCTTCCAGTATCAGGGTCGTATCGAATGTTCAGAGTAATAATGAAAGTAGCCAGTTAGCGGGGCGATAGGACGGGAACTTCGGATCAGTTGTCAGATAAGCTCCGCCAAGAGTTCCGAATGGAAGAAGGGGGTACAATTAGAGGAGCCACCGAGTACAGAAGTGCCCGCGTATTGATCCGTTTGTTAAGGATATCCAAGCCATCTGCCGTCCCTCCTCTGAAATCTGGTTCGTGACGAGGGGCGGGAAAAGGGTCCCCTCTTTGCCAACCGCGGTTTTCGACCGATTGACGGCATAATTGCCTTAACTCCGTCTGCCCGGCATCAAGGACGTTTTTGGAGGTTGAAGAGGTTTGATTTTATGGGGTACTGAAGTCGTAGGCTCTATTTAATCGACGATACTTTACCAACAAAATCACTCGCGACGAAGCTGTGGAAACCCATTTCAAAACGGTTAGTTAAAAGTTAGTGGAAAACCGTTGTCCATTTTAAAAGTTACAAGTGGAAAAACGTTGTCCAAAACTCGTTTCCCATCCGCTTCAAAAGCAGGTAACATGGATAGATTTTAACGGTTGTCCTCAATGTTAAATCCTATGGAGTGGAGTAAAATGCTATTGCTTTACGGTAAAGCCATCTTAGTTTAGGAATGTCAGGTAGTAACTTGAGATGTGAACAACAATAACAAAAGTGAAAACGATACGGAAGTTTAATCACGGCTGGGTTGTACGTGAAATCACTGACACAAATTTTGCGTCACGGAAAGTGACATGTCAAAACGATACATCAATCACCCCTCCTAGTGACAGGCTTCATACTACTATTTCAGCATGTGCAAACGTGATTTGAAGTTATTGGTGGGTTCCTTTTTGATAACATGAAATCCTTCTAGGGACGGGTATCAATACTCGATTTTTTAGCGCATTTTCTTCTTAAAAAAAAAAAAAAAAAAAACGCTGCAAATTATTACACAATGGTTTATTATTTCTGTGTTAGATAGCCCATCTACGCAGATCATTGGCCTATAATTTATTATTAAACCCCGTAAGTATGTAATATATGATCAGAACGTGGCGCATCGTGACTCCGAGAAGAGTGAACATTTTTACAATTCCAAGACCCCACAATTTTTCGCTTCACTGTAAAAATGTCTAACCAAAATATTAAAATATGTACATGAGTGTACCTCGTTATAGTTACCGAGGAGTCTTAGAGAAGCTCCATCTAAATAACGACAACGTGGGTCGAATGGGACATTTAGCCTCGGAGGCTCCGAAGCTGATCTGAGTCCTTCCATACTTTGTAATTGTATTCCAGATCTCCGAAAAAGAGCTACATTTCAGGTTTCAGCATCATAAGTCAATTAAAAAAAAAATTAGGCTTAGAAACCCCACAGCTGATCAGTGTGCACTGATATTAAATTCATTCTTGATACTACAAAGGAGGTCCATTTCAAATCGCAGATCCGAAGGTACCAGCAGAGGAAATAGGTGTAATTAATAATACAAGTCATTGCATGTTTTCAATCCGTCTAAAACTTGTTCACACTAAAAGCAATGGTGACTTGGTGGAAAACTTACCAATATTTACTTTTTTGTTGAATAGGTCCCGTAAACTAAAACCATTGCATTCAGCAGGAAAAAAAAATACATTGAAAATCATGGCTCACACTTAATTTTTGTGAAAGCGGTTTTTTTGTGTCTATTTTCGGATTATTTCTGCGCTATTTTTGGAAAATGTATCTAGCATGAAATGTTCTACACCAGTTTTCCATCAAGGGCAATCTATACCTTCATTACGAATGTGGGAAAGAATATTAGAGGCGAACTTTACTGTTTTGCAGACTTTCGTCCCGTTTTTGTCGTTAGGAACCTGTGTGCGGCCGCGAGCATGCCGTGCCACCAGCTTGCTATCTAGGGGTCATTGATAAAACTTCGTTAGTTCCCCGAAAAATAATAGAGTCGTGGCTCCATTATGCTCGTAGTGAGAGATCGGAAGATCGTACGGCGTTCTGGATGATTTCATTTGATTTGTTTTGAAATTATATGTAAATGAGAACCAAACGCTTGACACGGACGAGTACCTACCTACCATCCTACTTTTACCACCAAATACGCTTTCTAGCGGTAACTAATGAACCTCAGTAGTTGACGCAGTAATTGTAAGATGTCGCATCACGCGCTAGCCAAACAAGTTGTCGTTAGACTCGCATTTAACCTTATTTTAATATTAAATTGAAGCACTATCATATCATTATACTCATTTAAAAGCCTCGAAAAAGACACTTTTTCACCTATTTTTGGCTCATAGCACACATGGGTGTGGAGCGACCATTCTGTCTCCATTTCAACGCAGGAAGCGTCTATTTTACGCGGATATCCTTACAAGAAAATGCGTCATCATGTGACTCACTTCGTGAGCACTGATCTACTTTTTTTCTTTTTTTTTATTCGAACTGATTGTTTTGGAAAATCAATTTTCTGAAATCGATTTTCCAGTACCCGCTAAAATCGAGAACCGATTTTTACAACAGTATTTGGGGGAAAAAAACTAGTAGGTATATATTTTTAAAGTAAATTCTCTTCTAATAGCCTTCTATTTCCTAGATATTTTATTATATAAACCGCTGATTGAGAAAATTCTCATGCCACATAGCGTACAGTTCCATGCCCCATGTTTCTCATGTTGGATAAAATACAGTGGGGCATTTTGTTCGACTTTTATACAGAGTTCTCAGTTTAAATATAAAGGTAACCGTATTTTATTACTGAATCTAGATTAAGCAAGCATTCTTTCTTTCTGTAATAAGTACATCGAGTTGATGTGACAAAAAATTTATTAATAAATATAAATTAAATAATAATAATAAAAATAAAGATAAAAACACTGAGTTTCCCAAATCCTCAATGTTACTGAAAGTTTAAGCTCCGATCGAGAGTAGTTTAACTGGGGTTATCAATGTTCCATGTTCAGCCAAAAATTCGTTCCTGGAAACTTAGTTCAACTTGATGAAACCGAGGCGAATTCAAGCTGAGATCAATCTATCGTTTACGTGGAACTTCGATGCTGATAAAACTAATTCAGGGTTCTGAAGGGAAACCGGCCTTAGGTAGTTCAGGTTTATTACGTAAATAGGTACTATGGCTTACATGTGTTGGTTATGCCAGTATGCACGATGTATGTCAGTATTTTAGCTATCATAAAAATTAGTGGGATTTAGAATCAATCTGCTGCGTGGTTAATTTGGTATGAGACATTCGGTCAATATCGGCATTAATCACCGTTGCATAAAATTAAAAAAAAAAAAAAAAAAAATCGTCCAAAAGGTTATTGAGAACACAAAGAGAATTAAACACAGTCTCGTATTTACACCATTGAGCGTTACCCACGTACTTATTCCATGTTCCTAAATGAAAATAAATTCAATTTTAGGAAATTTAACACTATCCGTACTTTCTTACGATGAGTAGTTTTATTTTTATGATTTTTGAACCGTCACACTGGACAGGGGAGTCTTATCCATTCGGGAGGGGTGCTTCGACCACCAGTGTACGAAACTTAGAAAAATCATAGAAACAAAACCCCTCATCAAAGGAGAGTAAGATTGATGCCGAAATTCATAGGGTGGAATCGTCTTCCACTGAAAAATAGTTATAAAGTAGGTATTTTTTCACACCTACGGATATCGCCCATTTCATCACACTATTGTCTTTGTGCATTCCATTTGCGTGAAGATTGTATTTTTCCCCTACTGGTGTGATTTTGGAAGAATGTTTAAGTACTTTCAATAGGAACTGTCGATCTCCAACCATATCTTTAGCACTATAATTGTATTTCTTTCCGTTGATTGATCTGGGTAGATCAGAGATTTCGTATCAAGTGTTTCAGCACTGAATATGATAATTTAGGCCATTTCTATTGAGTGGTAGAGGGTCTTTCCAGATGGCCATTTGTTCATTATTTATAGTTCAACATGGTGGTATAATAAATATTTATTGTATTTTATTTTGTTTCAGGTAAGTACCTATCCAAAAGGATGATCTCTATGATTTGAAACGAATCCGAAAAGAGATTTGTGGTAAGTATTTGCATGACGTAATGCGTGTATATAACCATCAGTAGGTACATAAGCAATTTATTGGGTCAATTTTCCAAATAATTTGGAGATGACGGAACAAAGTGTCAGTGACAGTTGTGTTTTTCGATGAAATACTAGTGGTGTCAACGCAATCATTCATACAAATGCATGGAATATCATTATTAAAAGAATACAATTAGAAACAAGTTAACAATCTATTGAAAGATCTGAGTGAAAAATACATTATATATGTATAATGTGTGCCTTTGTCTATGATGCAAAAACTTGAAAAGTTCTGCACCGGTTTCCATGCGTGTGGGCGCGAATTGACGAGAAAGTTCCCGAAAAGATTATTATGCTATGTTACAATCATCTTGACTTACTCCTTCATCGAGACCTCGGCTTACCCTAACGACGTAGCCCGGGTAAACAACTTTGAAATTAAAGGAAAACCGGATATGCATCGACCTTCTCACGTCAAATGTTGACGGGGTGGTTTCACCGGGGAAAAATTATATAATAACTTCAACGATATCAAAACGATTTAGGTGGGTTGAGCCGGGCAGTTTCTATTTGTGAACGTAGATCGCCAAAGATTGATATTAAAAACGCGTTATCAACTGCAGCTATGTTGGTCGGGAACTTTGCTATGGTTATATTGATGTTGAAGAAACGGGGGCGCTTCACTTACTGCAGGAATAGTGAGTGCACAGAAACATGATACCAGTATCTCATGTGGAGGAAGTTAGTTGTTAAATGGTTGAGTGGATAGTGTACATCTAAGTATACATAATTCGGAGTGGTGTGTTCAAGAATACTAAAAGCGGAAACAATTGGTATAACTATCAAAGCTTGTGATCAGATTCTGAACTACATTTCGTTTGCCTGTTATCTATTCAGAACTAAGGATCACAGGTAGATTCGCCATATTAGGGTATGGAGCACTCGTCGCTTTCCTACAATGTATGGAGAATAATATCACATCATTTTCCCAAATGCAGTAGCTGCCAGACAAACACAATCTGCGGTGTGAAGCAGAATCATGATGGGCATACCTTGATGTGCCTATTCAGTGTGGTCATCAACGCCGGTTCGATAGATGAATGCAGAGAAGCATGATACCAGTCCCTCATGTGAAGGGGGTTGTTAAACGGTGGAGAAGAGGGTACATTTCACTGTGCGAAACCTTGAGCAGAGGGTTTCATTGTTGGAACGAACTGCACGTCCTAATGAACAGCAGGGGGAGAGACGCGTGCGGGGTCGTTACTCATTGCATATGATAACGCCGGTCGTACATCGAGGACCCGGTTATGTGACCTGAATAGAACGCAAAGGTTTCATTTCCTATTGGGGCTCCCTCTCCGCTTATGGTCGGTTCGTATAAATTCGGTTGATCGGTAGGGATCCAACGCTGGAGCGGGTCAGCTGAGGGACTAATGATGGTCAAACAGGAGCGGTGGAAAGAGGTTTGGAATGATATCAAATCAAATGCGCGGCGAGTGGTGGGTAGGCCGGAGGGTGTGTTACGGGGGTTGTTCGATCGATCCTGTCGCGGAGAACAACAAAGTCATTATGAGAGGGACGGACATTGTCCGGAATATCAAGGATTGGTGCATGCATGAGATCACCTGGGCCTTGAAATCGTATACACATTATAGGTACCACTTTGACCCGGAGTATGGCTCGATAACTCAAAGATTTGCATCCGGTTTTACCAAAAGCTTGGAGAACCATTGAGTTATGTTTATAAAACAATCAATTTTATGAAAAATAATATTTCATAGCACCTAAATAACATTCTTATAATACAAGGTAGTTAGATAAAAAGTACTGCAAAAAATAATTGTAAATATATTATATATAATATAGCATTCGCAAATTGAATTAAACTTTCCGCGAATTGAATTAGACTTTTTGAAAATTGAATTAAAACTACATACCTACGTGGAAAGATCAATAACATTAAGAAACGAAGACTGATTGCTCGGTGGGTACCAAAGTTCTCTCATAGTACGGCTCAGCATTTGTGTCAATTACGTGATGGATATGTTTCTGCTGCTCCCGACTGCTGCTCTTCTCCACTAACTTTTGCTTTAGAAGTCTTCTTACTAATGCCTATAAATTATATAAAATTTCAACTATAGATGGATACGTTGCGAGCTCAGTTTTGTAATTATTAAATAAATACTTTACCTTCAAACTAACTTCATTAGGTGCTGGTTTTTGTTTAAATCTACACTTTTTTGCTCGTTCCATCACTTGCATGATTTGCTACAATATACGCATTTTGTTGAAGTTTTACATTTGGTCTTGATTAAAAACACAGATTCACCTAAGGTCAATTTGCAAAAAGTTTAATTCAATTTGCGATACGTTTAATTCGATTTGCGATAAGTTTAATTTAATTTGCGAAAAGTGTAACTCATTTTGCGGAAAGTTGAATTAAATTCGCGAAAGGCTTAATTCGAAGTTTGAATTATATATATATATATATATATATATATATATATATATATATATATATATATATATATATACATACAAATCAATATATATATATTTATTTATACTTGTAACAACTCAGAACTTATACTCCATCTGTCTGAGCTGTGTGGCCGCCAGAGTGAGCACTCAAGTGCACTCCAGTTAGAAGGATCTCTCATAGTGTTCCTGACTTCTGAGTAAGACGGTAAGCTACTTTTCAGTCTGCCTGATTAGCAATCTTGAGATACCATTCATAGAATTCCAATATCTGTATTCCACCTAATCCTCACCTACCCCTTGCGGTGTCTCTCATTATTAATTGAAGAGTCAATCTTAACATAACCACCTTCGATCTAATCAGAATCCCCGTAGTATTCTATTGGAGCAATTCATAATTAGTTCCTTTAATAGAACATACTCCAAGTGGCTTCATTATATCTACCTACCTATTTTTTCTTTATTGAATTATTGATATGAGGAATTCGTTGTACTATTTGATTGCACAACCATTATTTCATTGTCACGTTGATCAAATATTGACGATATCTTCATCCTAAACCACGTGAACCAGGATGTCTCCAGCCTGATCAGCTCCGTTTTTGCCTTCTTTCGTTGCTGCTACCACCACCACTACGCTCCAAACATGGTTCGCCAAGGCTGCCACCGTATCACGAATGTGTTTGTGCCAATGACTTATCAAGCCCCATCGTTTTGACCTCAGATTCGGACTAATCACACTTTAAACCCCTCATGTATTAATTTTCAGCTCAAAAGTCATTTAGTTTGTCCAATAAACTGGTAGGAAGATCACTCGTGACGTTATAGTGCGAGCGTGCTGAGGGTTCCTCACAGGCGGGCGGGGGCCGTGATGTCATCGTGCACGAGAATTTCAAGAGAATTTATTACTGGTCTGATACCGATCATGTATCTTTATGGAGGGCTCTTGCTCGGATCTTTTAATTCAGTACATTAAAAATTACTATGAAAATTCCGCATTGAGTGAATGGTTTAGTGAAGTCTCCTCCCAACACTCATCAAATGACGATGAAAGGAATGTAGGATCATGTTGTAGAGCATCTCGAATCTGTATGAGGGGAAGTCGAATCAATGTGTTGTTGAAATCCACTCATTAGGATGATGAGTCTTCCTGTTTTAATTTGCTGCGCTTCAGAAGCAGAATCGTGATAAAACGAGCGGAAGGAAGAAGATCCCAGTACTGCTCTTATGTTCGATTGGTCATAAAAGTTTATACGGGATGAAGGCCTCGGAAAAGAGCTAGGCGTGTCCGTTTTACGGCGTTTCCCCCCTCCGCCGTTTCTCGCTCGGCTTAACTGCTTGAAAACGAAGGGAATCAGTTTCCACTTCAGTACTCTTTTCGAACGCTGTTGGTAGGTTTCGATGATATCAGCTCGCATCGGGGAGGAACGAGTGGTGTGGAGAGAAGGAGGTGAGGCCACCTTGAAGAATACGGAGAGAAAAAGGTCAATTGTGAAACAGAAAATAAAATAAAATGAAAGATAAAGAAGGGGTTAGACATCAGGATGGTTTTGATCACTATCGATTTTTGGTTGGCGGCCAGAGATTTTATTTTTCCACCAGTTAAGAACGAAGGCCAAAAAACCCAGTGTCTTATTTTCCAAGTAAAACCGGGTTAAATGGATCCGAACAGCTTGAAGCCCAACTTTGATACATTTCGGTAAAAGCCTTTGCCGTAAAAAATTGATCGATTTGCTTTATAATCCACACTAAGAACAGATTTTGCTTTAACCACATATTTCCATCTACATGATATCATCTATACACAGAGAAATGTTGCCGTTGCAGGGGGGAATCTATTGATTGTGACCTGTTAATGCAATACAGATAACACAAACTTAATAATTCTAAGTTCGATTTTGAGGAAGCAGAGAGATTTTTGAAGGGCAAAACCTTAGGTTTATATCCAATAATACATATTCATACAATAGTTTTAATACAATTACTAATTAATACATATTAATAGAATAGTATATATTCGTTATCAACCAAGAAAAACTTGGCCATACTAGTCTTGTCAGATGGGCATGCCCCCCTGAACCCCTTCCGCCGCAGGTCTTTTTGTTTAGATCCAACGGTTCAAATGTTAAAAAAAAAACCGTATTTATAATATTTGATTACGTAATGCAGGACTTGGATTCTTTTAGATTTTAATTGACGAAAATTATAAAACGTTATTACTTTATCATCAAATATTATCTTATGTTGATCAATTATAGATACAATCAACCTTTCCGATAGAAATGCCTTCGTATCCAAATTATGTATGTACTTCATAAATTCAATGTTTTGCTTGAAAAAACGAGTTTTTTGGTCTAAATTTGGAGAAATAATGATATTATTTCGATCATTATACAAAAATTCCTTCCTGGAATCACTACCTTCTAATTTCTATTTGCAAAATATTTATGTAGCAGTTTTAGCGGGAAGAAAGCATGTTCCATGTTTTAGCATTTTAGCCAATGGCTCAAAGCGGAAAGCAACCGGGTAGTCCAGGGGGGCGAAGCTTTTTACAAAAGGCGAAGCTGGTTACGGAAAGTAGGAAAACAAATGCGTTACCCACTTATTATTATTTTGAGGAATTCACTTTTCAGGTTGAGGAATGAATCATAATTTCGAAAATATCTATGGTCTCTATATTTAGGTACTTGTGTGTATGGGATCAATTCCATTGCTTTAAAAATATTTTGATAGAGTTACATACATATCTGTGATCATATTAGTGGAAAATGATGGTTCATTCCGATTCGTGTTTCTTAGCCGGTGGATACACTCCAACCGTAACGGTAGTCTGCACTCATTTTACGTCTGAGGCCAAATAAGTTGTGATAGACCTCGGAATTCGTCTTTCAGGCTACTGTGGACGACTTTTTGGGGAAAGGTACTCCTAGTTGGGATAGTACTCCATGACTAGCTGGCGACATATTAGTGCGCTCACATCAAGAGAATGCAATTTGTTATTTTTCAACTTTTTACCCATGCCCGGAGCACTGGGCTGTGAAGCCTTCAAATATACGATCAGGTATATACCTTAGAATAAATACATTAGAAAATGCGCATTAGGTCGTGAATAAATCATTGTGGCCCTCGTTAGAGCTCTTCATGACGTAGGATTTACCTTTTCAGTTCCCCCAACACGCGAACGCTCGCTTTCGTGCCGTATGAGCAACAAGTGAAAGATGGAACCAAGACTACCATCACATGAATAACATCGTGATATAACGTACGGGCCTTTTGGAGAATCCATTTGTTCATAATATGTAAGTCGATGGGCTACTGTCAAAGAGTGAAATTAGGAAAATTTAGTTATATGGGTTGAAAGTTTCGATTTTTCTTAAAAAATATATTAGTTACAATCTTTCACATGGCGCTATATAGCTTGGAAAACAGCTGGAAAGTACCTAAACAACAATTATGAAATTTGATCCCTGGTTATCACGTTTTATAATATCAACTACACGCGCTATTGTGAGTTCATACAAAAAGCGACTGATTCTAATATTTTCATAACATACGAAACTTATGTACCTCCTCTGAAGGTAGTTGTGCTTAGGATCTCATCTTGGTGAAATACGAAATTTAACCTTGGATTCAACTTTGAGTCTAACAAGTTATAGCGCACTCCAATCAGACCGATATTAATGTCAAGGTGATTTTGAGTCTGCCCGCAAAAGTGTTGGTATGTTGTCCAAATTCATCCCGAAAGCGCCGGTTGATCCAAGCGTAAAACGTCGGTGGTTGGAACTAAAGATGGAAATAATGGTGGAAAGTGCCGGAGGTTATGATGCAAATATCTATTAGTTGGACAAATATGTCAGAATGAAGATTGGATATAGTTTGGTGGTTGGTGGAGTTAAAAAAATCCCCAATCAGTTCTTTAAGTAATAAAGTAAAATATAAGCTTCGAACAAATACAACGAAATTACGTTCACAGTTAGTCCTTTAATGGTAACTTTTTGGGTCTAAACTTTTCTTTTTTGAGCAGTGCGATATTGATCGATAAGTATGGAATGTTCTGTACGACGTGATCATCAGTTCGTACAATAAATTGGTGTATTAGTGATTTTTCTATCGGACGATCAAACTGATACTGATTTTGAACTATTTACACAATACATTTATAAAAGGTGGGGCATAACGGACTCCCCTATTTCGTGGATGAATATCAAAATTAGCGGCTGAAGATAAATGGAAAACCAATTTATATTATAAGTTTTAAAAATTATATCGCTTAAGTGGTGGTTTTGGCGAGCAGTCCACATGTTTAGGCGAGATCAGACAATCCTTGCCACAATTCTTAAAAAACTCCTCGTGAACGGCAGGCAGTATGGGCTGTCGCTCCAACCTGTTGAAATCCAAATCATTCATTGTCAAACTCCTCTATTCTGGGGCATGAAAAGTGCCGAAGTCACAATAACGGCTGAGCCTTCGGATTCAAAAAATATTAGGCCTGATAATGCCAATGGAGGACATAGTTGGTCTTTGAAGAACTGCAGATCCTGTAGCTCTTACACTGCGAGTCCTGAAGAAGGTGACATATTTACCGAAAGCGTGGTGAAAGAGGAAGAAGTGTTTTTGTTTGGCCACATCCATGATTAACAGTTGACGAGTTGCTGAGTTTTGGATTGATCTACATAAATATTTCGTGGAAATGTACGCATTTTATCGTGTTGGCAGGAGAATAAACGACGGAAAACCGCTGTAAAAAATTTTTTTTTTAAATGCAGATCTCTACTGATGGAACAATAAACGAGATTGTTTCTCCGATTTTTCTACAGGCTGATCTGATACTGATGCTAGGCGAACATCAATAACAAAATAAAGGGCGAAAGGATCCCGGCTGAATTCAGAACTTGGATTTTCCCCAACTCGCGAGCGGCTTTCGCTATATCGCTATGAATATGTGAGCGCCGCCGTGGGAAATCCCACCAGTCGCGTTCACGTTCGCCTGCGTAAACACAGAGTTTTCCTCCTGCTCGGGAAAGAAAGGAAAAAGGACCCCAAGGAAACCCGTCTATACAAGGGAATCCTTCAGTAGAGGGAATTTTCTATAAGAAAGCAAGATAACGAAGAAAAAAATTGAAAAAAAAAGTTTTTTTTTTCGAAAACAAAAAACGGAAAATCGCAGCTTTGTTGTTTCAGGTTCGTTCGCTCGTAAATGATGTGCGGATTGTGTAAGGTTGTGTATAATGGGAGGGAACGGGGAGGATGTTCCTCGAGGAAAAAAATATGGAAAATTTACCACCGGAGAGAATAATTTTTCCACAAATTTGGTCGACCGTATTTTTTAGAACAGCAATACGAATTTTGGTATTGTTGTGCCGTACTCGGGTGTTGCGAATCTCGACTTCACGGTGCTACTTTTGTTTTTTCAAACTGAATGCAGCAGTTTTTGTATAGTGCAGCATTTTTCCAATAGCTACACCGTCCACTCACTTTTAAAACCACTACTGAAGGTATTTCCATCGAAAAATGTGTTATTGAAGAGTGCTTACATTACAGGGATATTTGATATAGCAGAATTTTAATTAAAGAAATTTCATCAATCAAGAACCAGATGATAAAACAATTATTTACAAAATCATGCTGAAAAATCTACTTAAATTCCATCAATTTTGCTGAAAAACTGATAAAAACTGTCAAAACAGCTAAAAACCCCAATTTTGTTTTTTGAAGTTCACAGTACTATTTGGAACATCTTTTTTAAACATAAAATTTGTAGTCAAAATTTGTTTTCCACTCTCTTGCTTACATTTCAAAACGTTGTTAAATAATATTAATATAATAATTTACGAAAATTCGCTCATACGATCATGTTGAATGAGTGGAACATTTATCTTGACGCACTATCTGGCGTATTCAGTAGGCGTCAAAGATAAGTAGGTATTGCATAATGCACTTTCAAGTTCCTTCCCATCTTAGTTTTGACTTATGAACTTCCCGAATCAAGAAACCAAAATCTGACTGCCGTCAACCGTCTTCCGAGATAATTTGAACGATTCACGTGGAAACGGCGCAAAGAAAGAAAAACATAAGAAATAAAGAGAAAACGGAAGGTAAGACAGTCGCGAGAGGAGGGTGTTTCGGGAAAAAGAGTGGAAACTACTTGTTGAAACTGACATTGACGCATTGATGTTTAGATTAGATAAACTCCGGGAGGGGTAACTTTGGAAAGGGGTAGCAAACCTCATCCTCAGTTACTACAGCCCTTCTTTCTCCTCCCTCCACCCCCTTCATCACCTTCGACCGACGCCTTTTACCGCCGAATTTTCTTCTTTCCGGAGTTGACAGGAAAAATAATGGTCGAGCCCCGTAAATCATTTCTTCCTATCAATACACGATCTTTCGCGCCCGCACTTTCCCTCTCCTAGAAGTCTACAGATGAACAGAGAAAAACCGCTTATGGGTGAACTTTCGGCACTTGAAAGGAATATAAATAAATAAATATAATAAACAAATAATACTGGCGCCGAGTAAGGAATTCGCTTGTGTATGGATAGTCAGCGTCAAAAAGGATTCATGTTAAAATATATTCATTTTGATCAAAATTACCTAATTTTGTAGGTAGTTGGGTTGTGAGGGACAGAATTGGTAGGCTTCAGTTGGATGATAATGTTATTAGTCTATAGTTATTATCTTCGCCAAGTAGGCCTCATAAGAGATTTTGGTATATACATATACGTTAGGTTATTGAGTTTTATATTAAGATGGCTCTCCTTCATCATATTGTAGTAGGTAACCAGTTGTATCAGGTCCCCTTGCTAAGATCAGTTTTTGTTTAATTAGAATAAATCAAATTTTTTGGGTGAAGTTCATTGTCTTCCAGGGAGCACTGGAGCATGGCACACCACCAAAGAACTAATTTTTGTAGAAACTGAAGCTCTTGCAAAAATTCATGAGGTTTTAAAACTGAAAATTTTCTTTGATGAAAATTCACCAAATGAAAATCTATTTCGACCCGTTCTTAAACGAGATTTCACACACACTCTGATCTGCAAGTGGAGTCCATTCCGTTGCAGTGTCCCTTTGACACCCTTTTTTATTGCCACTAATGACCCTTCCGGTCGAGACGCAGATTAATTTATATATATATAATACATATAAAATTGGGTGAAAGAATTTGGGGTGAAAGTCTTGCGAAAATTGCCAGATGCATCTAATGATCGACTGCTGCAACAATCTGAGAGAGCGCATCGTTGGGTGCTTGGAGCAAACCGACCACCTGGCCTCAATTTGAACGATTGAATATGTGTCTACAATCACGGCCATGGATTCATTAATTACGCTTCAAGCTACCAGGGACCACGCAAGTTAAATTTGATTTTCCTTCTCTATTCTGTGATCAAGATTTTTTCGAATTATCAGAACCTAAATTTTCTTCTTCTATTTGTGAAATTTCGTTCTTAAATAATAATTTATAAAGTTCTGTAGAACCAATAATCAATTTGTATATATATATAATTTATATTTATTAATAATAAATATAAATAATATTTATATTTAGATATATTTATTTATTTTGGTTGAAAGGTTCTACTGAACCTATAAAACTATACAACTGTATAAAAATACAATTCTTAAAAGAAAGGAATTTGACAAATAAAGATTTATTTTACATATTTATTTATATAATATAATGTATTTACTTCATTCTTATTCATTTTATATTTATTTTATTTCATTATTTATATATAGGAATCAAATATGAACTAAGGCGTTTAAAGCTTTTTGCACTTTATTGTGGTATAAAATGAACTTGAGTTTCGTTACAGTGTGTTCGAAAAATCAGTAGAAAATGTAAAATGAAATTTCTAAACATTTATTTATAGCTCAATGATATTTACAGAAACTTTTTTTTTCTAGATATTTCAACAATTTCTGATCACATAGTACTCTAAAACAACAATTCGCTGATATGGTCATGCTTAATAACTGAAATCTTTTTGTTATATTTCGTAATGTGATGGCGAAAAACTCTAAATGGTATGTTTTTAACATACATAGCTCTCAAGTAATACGTTTTTTCGCACGTGAGCTAGCGCTCAAACTTTGCTTTATCAAACAAAATCTACTTTTTTGTTATTGCTGGTTGAGACTCTACTTAAATTTTCTACTTTGAATGCACAAAATGGGCTCAATCGCACGCAAGATGCACAATATTGAATTAGTGTATAGATTTTTAACTGCCGCTCGTATAAAATTATGTCATTAGTAGTAGAAAACCCCAATCTTCTTGGGAGTTTCAAAAATATTGTATTAAGGGGATTACTCAGCTTTTCTCCATCCTTCTACAGCTTTGAAAATGTTATAGGAGAATGACAGAGGTACCTTCCCAAGTATTGATTACTGTATAGGGCTCGGATAGTAGTTGAATAAGATATAGACTAAATGGATTGTTTGCATGAACAGTTGAGTGAAACCTCGCCTTTGTCAATACCAGCGGACTGTAAGAACCCAGAAAATGATTACGCTGGCATGATATGGATATCTTGACGATAGATATATATTTTTTATGTCTGAATCCATAATTGCCTATAGAAAAAAACTGGCATTATTCCTGTAGTAAGTACCTATCTCTCGATCGCTACAATCAGTGTAGTTATTATTTGATAATGTAAACTGAAACGCCAACCACTTAAGGGTGACCAACCTGATTAAAACTAACTTAGCTGGTGAATACCGTTTCATTATTTTATGTAACGCACTTTCATATCTTCCATGGTAGGTCAGGGATTCAAATAGACTTAAAGCATTATAAATTCCAACAGTACAGGAAACCTTTCAAGCATTATACACTTGCATCTACCAATGACTATCCAACCACACAAATCCGTAGGCAGCTGGCATAAACAATGCCAGCCATGTGATTGTCCAGTTAGATGCTTGAAGAGGGAACGCCACACAGAGCTGCTCATCCCATCCCCGAACGGTACGCATCGCTAACTTCACTATTCTGTCACCAGACAGAGTGTAAAGAACTTTTGCCCAAAGAATTATTTATACATGCTGGGAGATAATTTCTGGATTTTAACTGAGCCTCAAGAGTTCAAAGATATTGTATTTTATCTGTATTTATTACATAGGCTGTAATGCATTATGACTAAAGTTCTGCGTTTAAAAAAAAAACAAAAACTCTTCCGTACAATAGGTTTGCCTAAGTACGTAGATTTGGTCACTAAAATTATTATTAGAAAATAAAACGCAGCAAATTATTACACATTGGTTTATTGCTTCCAAGTCTACCTATAGGTAGTAAAAGCATTGTTTTTACTTTCGGGACAAAAAAAAATATATATATTTCGGTCTCCAAAATCAAAATTTCCACTCGCATTTTACGTTTTAGTCTATTCTCCACAACTTTGGTTCCGTGTCTGTCTGTCTTTGTTGTAATAGCTCCATTTTCTGCGAAAATTTTCTAAAAATGTATTTTTTAAACTTTACTCTAAATTTGTTGGCTTAAGTACGTTTCAAGAATTGTACAATCTGAAAATCAAACAAAGGAAAAAATGTCCGCCTGTCGTTTCTTCGAAACTACAGGGTTAATGTTTCAGAAACTCAGGTTGAAAATAACATATAGGGTCTCTTTGGTCTTCGAAGCTCGACATCAATTTTATTCGACCCAGGTGGGTTGAAAATAAGGTCTGAAATATCGAAAATTGAAATTTCTGAAGACCCACGAAGTAAGAGTAATTTTTATGGGTGCCGCTCACAGATATCATCCTAATGAATCTAATGAAACGACTCGGATCACATTACGTGCTTCCGTTCGCTTTCCCTTAAGGCAAGGACTTTGACAAGAATAATGACCGTCATGGGAGCAAATCATAACTGGTGAAACAGAGTAAAAATTGTCTCGTAAACAATGTCGATCGTATCAGCTCCAAAGAGAGCCTCACTCTATGAATGAGTTCATTGAAAATTTTGTCATCTATATACGGAATTGTGAAGCGTAGGTAGTTATGTAATTAACTTGACCTCATTAATTTTTAGTTGGCTGGTCAGTTAATATTAAATACAGAAAGGCTGGTAAAGTGTAGGTGTTTTATTATTTAATTTGCTGTGTAAGTGTTTTATTATTGTCTTATCGGCACTAAGCGTCTACGGCTACGCAGTTACACTTGAAACATTATAATAGACTTCATTTAATAGGTATTTGTAGACAATCGTTAAGCGTGGGTGGGCTATCCAATGCAGGAATAATAAACCTGTATGTAATATTTTTAAGCGTTTTATAATTTTTATTTTATTTTTTATCTTGACTTTTTTACACATTATGAAACTTAGGTAAACAGACAAATTTTGAAGGGGTTAAAATATTCTTCTTGCCTTGATCGATTCCAAAGATTCATAATTAGAATAATGCTAAAATACGTTGATAGAATAATATCAACAAGTAAATTGAACTTTGACGACGATAAGTATTCAATTTGCTTCTTCTGTATCATGGCCTTTATTTATTGATAGCGACTGAGCCTGATTGGTGGATCGATCAAAATCTAATTATGTAGATAATTTTATAACGGGCAAGGAGTGTTGAGCCGTTGATTAAGATTGTAATAGACTTCAGTAAATAGGTATTTAGAGAAAAGCGTTCTGCGTGGGTGGGCTATCCAATGCAGGAATAATAAACCTTTATGTAATATTTTGAAGCGTAAACTTAGGTAAAAAGCAAATTTTGAAACGGGTTAAAACATTCTTCTTTCCTTGATCGATTACAAAGGTTCATAATTAGAATAATCTAAAAAACGTTGATAGAATAATATCAACAAGTAAATTGAACTTTGACGACGATAAGTATTCAATTTGCTTCTTCTGTGTCATGGCCTTTATTCATTGATAGCGACTGAGCCTGATTGGTGGATCGATCAAAATCTAATTATGTAGATAATTTTATAACGGGCAAGGAGTGTTGAGCCGTTGATTTTCGTCAGGAAGGGTGTCGCCCCCGAGTTTTACCGAATGGAATTTGCATGGTTAAGTAGTCAATATTGGTTTCGGGAGAGAAGAGATGCGCGGACGAAGTGCCCCTTGTTACCGTTTCACAGTTCGTCCATTATAGCTAATGCAATTAGAGCTTTTCGCCAATATACCCTTCAAAACCCCGTTGCGGAATAGCGCTTTGATATCGAGGCCGTGAAAAACGCGATGAATCCCATCGGAGTTTTAGCGGCTAACGTACGTAAATAGAGGATTCGAATCAAGTTAAAGTTGACAGCTCACTGAAATATGTAAACAGCGTCGAAATATTTTCGTTACAGAAATTATCAGTACCGTGTTTTAAATATTTGGCTTCCTCACTACCAAAGGTAGTGACGTATTGTGTTCGTGATTCGAAAAAATTGTGGTCCTCCAAAATCCAAAATTTCAATTGCTTTTTGCGTTCCAGAGCTTCCACAACTATGGAAAATTGCGGAGGAAATTATGATCCTAAAACCTGGAAAACCAACTGATCATCTAACATCATACAGGCCCATTTCATTGCTGCCTGTGATGTCGAAACTTTTTGAAAAACTCATCAATAAACGATTGCTAAATCTCATTGAGGAGCGTAAGCTGATTCCAAAGCATCAGTTAGGCTTTTGACAGCAGCACTCCACCATTCACCAGATACACCGAATAGTCAACATCATCAAAGAAGCGCTGGAATAAAATAAGGTATGCTCAACCATCTTTCTGGACGTGTCTCTAGCATTCGACAAAGTCTGGCACGAAGGCCTGAATTAAAGACTAAAGAAGATGCTACCATATCATTATGTTGAGCTGCTTGAATCCTAACTATCTTACCGGTAATTTGGCATCAAACAGGACGATGCGTACTCAGAGCCAATAAAAATAAATGCTGGTGTGCCGCAAGGAAGTGCACTGGGCCCACTCCTGTACCTTCTGTACACCAGCGACTTAACAGAAGTTGAACATAACACCACAGCAACATTTGCAGACGACACTGCTGTCCTGGTAGTTGGTGACAGCAATAATGAATCAATATCACAACTCAATAAGTCCATCTCCAAAATCAGTCTTAGGACAACGAAATGGAGGATCAAATTGAATGAGGCCAAGTCGGTGCACGTTGATTTTACCAACCGGAAGATTAACTACATCCCTGCTTTCCTCAACAACGTGGCTATTTCAAAACTGTTTTTACACCTCACTGCCCAGGTTGCTTCAGCTTGGTACCAAATGTTTTTAATTTTTCCAATTTCGGGACAAACTTGTGAGTTTGGAAACACACCAAGTTTAGTCCTAAGCACTAAACCTTGACATAATATGGAACATGTTTTTGCATTCATCAAAACTGTTAACTGCAGAGATTTAATTGGTTTTTATTTCATTCCACAAAGGTAATTGACAATACTAGTTTATGGTAACTGAAGTAAGTTATATAATTTTTTTAGTCAAGCTGTTCAATGTGGCAAGTGAAAATTAGGTCGATACATGATCCTTCTCGAGTGGTAGATACACTTTGATTCGTTTCAGTTGTAGTCCGGATGTTTCCATAAAAGTAATCGTCTTTAGATCCACGTTTTTATTACCAGCCAAAATTATTGGCTTTCTATGGTAGCCTCTTTTTTTGATAACTGAAAATCTGCATCCCTTTGTGCGTATACGCCATTAAATTCAATTCGATGAAATTAATTTCAGCTTCCTGCGTTGAATAGGAGAGAAAATGGCTTTGGAGATCACTCAGCTAATCAGTGATCAATCAGGTGCCTTCAGCATTCTCCCTTCACCCTCCTCTAAAATTCCAGCTTTCGGCGTTGAATAGGAGATAGAATGGCTTTGGAGTTCACTCAGCTGATCAGTTACCACTCATGCATATTCAGCTTTCTCCCTTGGCCCTCCCGCTCAAATTAAAGCTTCGTGCGTTGAACAATATGTGATAGCGGCTGCCATTTTGAAACGATAATATCGTCTGGTAACTATAATTTCGTCTCTTAACGGTAATTTTGTCTAATTCTTGGCTCGGTTATGATGACAAAAACATGTTCCATGTTAAAATTGGCTACAGTTTTCTCTTCAATCTGGAAGCTTTAATCCCACGGTATTAAGTATCTGGAAAATACTACCTAGTCTTAATCCCATGGATGCCACTGTAACGATGCGTCCGATATACTGGGACTCACTATTAGAATTTCATAGTTTCACAGTTATGATAGATCGTGGGTAGTACAACCGTGGCTGTAACTAAATTACTGAATTCTCGTTATTGCTTGGTCAGCCTTACCATCGCTATCAGCTTTTGAAACAGGTTTATGTATTCTTTTGTGATCGGTGTTATCCAGATCTCCATATTGTTCTCCGGAACACGAAACAGGGAATTAGCAAAGGCGCTACTTTACCTATTGATATTCAGGCTCGGACGTGAATAAAGCACAGTCTGCATTGAACGCGGGAAATTAAACTTATGCCCTTTGTCGGTCGTAATCTCTCTCAAAAAGTGAATACATATAACTGTTAATTTGGAAGCGTTTATACCGTAAAGGGAAAAGGGCGTTTCGAAGTACTTTTGTGCGGGGTGTATCGTGATGGCTATTATTGGGTACAAGTGGTTATGTAATGGAAGGGCCTTGCTTTGAGAGGGTCGTAATATAGCTTTACAGTTGACTACGTTATTACACTATAACTGGAAAACCCGAGGGCCGCTATGGATATGTTAAAAGGGGGATTTCAACTCGCACTCGGCTTTACCGGGGGTGGCTGGTGTCCTCGGAAATGGTTTCAAAACGGGAATAACTGTAGCAGATCCGCATCCACAGTCGCCCTGCTCTTAGGCTGATCAGTTGGGGAATTAGGGGACGTAATTAACAATAAAACTCTGATATTGTGTGGAGGTTGCCTCCGTGCTTTATTATTCATAGTGTGGGTCCCTCTATACACCTCTCTGGGTCTTCCTTAATCATCGTGAATTAAATTGAATCGCCCGTGTAATACTTCGCTTCATATTTACATCATAGGAACCAAAGGGTATCATGTAAAACGGGATATATTTTCAATTTTCTATAGTGAAAACGATGAAAATTATTACACAAAAGTTTATTATTTCTCTATTGTATTTCCCTTCTACGCAGGACACCTGCCTATAATTTTATTAAACGAAGTTCATCATACATTAGGTATCTAAATATATTTGCATATGTGTAAAGCAATTCCGAAGGGAAATTAATTGAATTAAATATCACGCCTACACTTTGCTAGTATTATTTGACTTGAACTGACCCTAAAACTGAAAAAAAAAATAAATAAAAAAATTAAAAAAAAAATAAATAAATAAAATAAGTCACCAACCGACGTTTCAGAAGTTCTTTTACAGGTGAAAAAAATTATGATAAGCCCGGTTTCGTGAAGTGAAAATTCCATTAGAATTATATCACCTTATACGATCAGGGGGTACTCGCTGTAATCCATCATCAGTAAGTTGAGGATAACTTCCATTTAGTTGGTTTGCTTTCTTTGTTTTTAGCTGTAGTCCTTAGAGAGAACAAACGGATGTAAGTACAGCGACCAGGGCGGTTCTTCCGATCATTTAGGATGACGTCTATACAGGAGACCAAAAAAAAAAAACATTACTATCATCTTGAAATTTATCGAGAACTCGATTTTTCAATATTTCAGCCTTTATTTACCACCCTTTAGGGTGGATAAAAAATGATGCCGATATTACTGGCACATCTCCGGCCGATATCAGGTTTTTAAGCCATATTAGGTTACCTACCTAGGAACTGAATCAACTGAGCTGCACATAAAACTGATTTCTATTCTATTTACTCTGTGAAGCTACAATTTGGAATGTAGCCTTCTTAGTAACTTGTACTAGTAAGTAACTTGTAAGTTGCCCTAAGTTGAAACTTGTAAGTAAATTGTACTTGATAACATTGGACCCGAATCAGCTGTGAATGTTCTGAAGCCAATTTCATATCTAACCAACCTACGAAGCTATCATTTGGTATGTAGCCTCATTAGAACAAATCCATGTCATAATTTTTTCCATTTAAGCTGCAAAATTTTGTTTTTGTTTTCATTATTATTTTATTTTATTTTATTTTAGTGATTTAGAGGGGTCGTTTCAAAATTATTTAAAACTGATTCCATTTTTCCCCAATAAAGTTACGGGAAAATATTATGTGCTGAAAGTATTTTTGAGTTTATCATTTATTAAAAATGTAGCGGATTTTCCAAGTGATCACTTATTTCAGTTAACATAATTTATCACAGGTTTTGAAGTTCAAGCACAATCGTTGTTCACAAAAAGTGCTGATCCTCAAACACATCCTTCTTTAAATTCGTTCAAACATCATTTTAATTATTTATACTTTATACGTATTATTTTTTACAATATTTTTAATCACAAATTCCCAGAAATCTGTTATGGGTATTTCCCTCGACCCCGTAATCCAGAGTTAGAAAATGTTAAATTTATTATAATGGTGAAGGGCAATGGGTTGGAGCAATTTTAGTAATGACAATAGAGGAATGAAATAAATTAATATGTAAAAAAGTCACTACAGGACGAATTCAATTGACCGAGTTGATTTTGGTACAACTAAAAATATACAGGGTCAAAGAATAATCCAAATATTCCTATGGAGAACACCATTCCTATTTACGGAAAATACTTGGGAGTTTCTCTCAGCAGGGGCACCAGTTTTCCGCCAAATTAATGGGTAATCAATAATTCATTTCCACCGTTCTCGCTCTTCAGGAAAAAACCCTCAATTGCTAAAATGAGCTATAAGGTGGGAATAAAGGAAAGAATTTTATAGACGAGGGTTAAACTCGTAAAAAGTTTACGTCGTGCTTTGGTGGCCAGGAATTGAAGGCGCCTGATGAATTTATTAGGTACCGCCGCCAGAAGATGGAAAAAGTGAATAGGAAAAGCGATTTACAGCTCGCCTTCGTGGGGATGACTTCTTGCAAGACTTTTTACGGCTGTATGGATGGTTCGAACCTCGCTCACCTAGTTCCCAAATCATAATAATAATCAAATGAAGAGTCGGATGGAGTTGGGTAGCAATTTCAACTACATTTTCCATATATTTTCATTAGTTATCGAGTTCCACAAATCGGAAAAGAGCACCCTAGACGAAATAAGTAGGCAGCGTTGTAGGCGGAAGGATTGACGGTTAGGGTTACAGTATACTACGGTTTACCTCACTAGCAAATTTTCGAGAACAAACTAAGCTAACAAAGTGGCTTTCGGATTTAAAATCATTATACTAAAATTCTAGGACTTTGAGAGCAAATAAATTGTTAACAACCAATTTTATGGCAAAAAGCTAATACCTACTAAATAATATTCCGCGGGTTTGAAAAAGATTCTAGATTTTCTTTAAAGCTTTTTTTGATGTTTTTAATCGATTTTCTAGCCAATATTGATGAAGCTTAAATATGTTATTCAGCAGAATTTTGTGCAACTTTAAAAAAAATTTTTTTTTTTCATTGAATATACACTTTTATTGACTAAATTTCTGGTTAAAAGTATAAATATTACAATATTCTCCTTTTTAATTTTTTTTTTGCAGATAGAGAGAATGACTCTGTTCCACAATTAGGTATTAAAATTCAACAAATTAAAATAAAACTATTCAAATTAAGAAATTAAATTGAACAAATCAATTAAAGAATAAACGTCATCTATCTGAACCTATTTACACAAAATAAAATTTTATAAAATAAACAGTGCAACCATCCAAAAACTAATTTTTAGTGAATTTTAGCATGGAACATGCTTTAGCCATCACCTAACTGGGCAAAAACGTGACGAAACCGTGGAACGAAAGTAGCGCGGGACCGTGGAACGAAAGTAACGCGGGATTTTGTTATGATTTTCACTTACATCCGACCCGTTTCTAGGGAAATGTATCGCCGTTAGTTTTCATCCCACGAAAATCGTTCGCCACTCGTTGAAAAGCCCTTAATTTATGCGTAAATTCCATACTGCCAAAACCTTTATAAATATGGACGAAAATGAGATATACCCCTGATTTAAAAGAACTGTAAACAATATTCGCGGTAAAAATCATCATCGATTTTTTTCTTTTGATTTTCACGTACAACCACAATAAACACGAACACAATAAATAAACGTGTAAACTAAATTTAAAAAAAAAGCAAAAAAAAGAAAATATAATTATCTAGAAATTGAAAAAATTTCATGAACTTTTGGATTTTTTGATTAATATCATATTCGTCATCCCAGTTTAGTAGGTGGCCCTGGACCGTATTTTGGTCTTTTTGCTGGAGATTTTCCCTAAATAGGGCTTTGTTATGAACCACTCATAAATGAAACCTCTCGCCTTTTGAATCTGAAAGAAAAAAAAAGGCCCGGTTTTCTTGTCTCAACACACACGAAAACACGACCCTTTCAGTTTTCCTCTTTTTCGGCCTCCCCTGATCTGCAATTCATAGGATGAAGTGACAATGTGTTGTTCCTAGTATACCGTTTTCATCGATACACCCCCGGCTTCCATCTTCGGCGGCTAACATGGCGGGAGGGTTTGTAGCCGGAGGACGAACACAGCCCGGGTTAGGGGGTTCGATTCCATCTCGGCCTATGCATATTTACTTATGACCGCGTTACAAAGGGTCCCCCGCCCCACCATCACTTTCAGCAGTCTAAACGTTAATAAATAATCCAAATCCGTTTCCCCCTCCATACATCCCTCCCCCCTCTTTTGCCTCCCCTACACATTCCCGTTCCCCCTTTTGTTTCGTCAATAATGGAATTCGCGGCTTTTTCCCCCTCCACTCTCAACCGCTTGCCTTCACAATTCAGGGGCCTGAATACCGTGCCTTCCACGTACGAAAAAGTGTCAACAAGACCGGATTAGCATATTAAGCTTTCCCCGGGGTTAAGCTCGGTCCCTTTCGAATTCCTTTGTCAGCATTCATGCTATATTCCCGTAACGAAGCGAACCGATTTCGTTTCGTATTATTTCGTCATACCAACCCACAGATAGGGTGAGTTAGAGAATGTGCATGTATTCAATGTTCCATGAACTGTAATAATTATAGCATGACATTGTTGAGAACATTGTTCTCCGCTTCCATTAGACTAGTCCTAGCTTCGCTGTGAAACGTTCCTAATACAAATCATATAGTTCACAACACACGTTGTACTCTTACCATCATACCCATAAAGTACCTACCCCTTTCGTAAAAAACCACTCGTATGATTTCATCTAAAAATGTTATAATTCTTCTAGTAAACTTGTTTCTGATGTGATAAGATCGAACATGTTATAAAAACGTCAGTATCTTACAAATTATAGACCATACATCCACCCACATACCAAACAAGTTTGTGCAGATTATTTTCTGTTTTTCACGGTAATAAAATGTTACCTGAATGTCAGTGGAAGTGATTGGCTGAAGGCCGTATGGTGCTACCGTTCAATCAATACATATTTGCTAGATGCGTCGCTATATGCATTTCTATATTTTACAATATTGCGGTGATGGACTCCCTGCTGAATTTCGCTATCGCAGTGGCTGGACAGTATTAAAGTCAAACGTAATGCTTCCATATTCCATTCATTATTACTATCATCCATTACTAATCCTATCATTACTTTTACGTTGTTATTTTTTGGTACCTGTGTACTAGACGAAGTTTGGACAAATACAACGTTCTTCTTAACCTTAAGTTGAAAGATGATGCTCGGTATGGTTTTTGCCTAGTAACATCGTCTTGAATTAGATACGAGCTTCTTCCGTTACCTGTTGAACAGAAATATCGATATCTTTCTTTCCTGACGGAAAGACCTGATTTTCCAAGCGGGAAATCCATACGTGTACTTTTTACAAGTCTATAGTAATGACTTTAATCTCTTTAATTGATACTAGACCACCATTTGTTTGCAGATGATCTTGTGTTTTTCATCAGTCCCAGCGCAGAGTAGACCTCGTTATTTTGTTAATTTTACAAGACGAAACTACAACGAATCCTACAGTCATTTTCCAGATAATTTGGGTACTATGCGTGCAGCACTACTTTCATTGGAGCAACGTCGCTCTGAGCTGAACTTGGGATTCCTCTATCACCTATACTTTGGAAATATTAATCCCTTGCTTTCCTGACTGACAAATATACATTATTTTACAAGAATATGGTACACATCAGTACATCCTGAAATTCCTGTCTCTCACCCTGATCATCTATTACCCTGAAATCAAGTATGAAGAGTACATTGGAGCAAGGCGTTCGAAATTATGAATGTTGAGGTGCCTTGAAGTACCTCGCGAGAGCTAAGCTCCTGCGGGAAGAAAATCTGAACCACTTGGAAAGTGCCAAACCTTCAACTTGTAACATTGCACAATTTGGAATATGGTGCAGAATTTCTAGGACTAATGAAGGTACGAGTATATTTGGGTAATGGTCACTTTTGTGACTTGGGAGGTGCTTGATTGCTATCACCTTCCCATTCAAACGAGAACGTGGCTCGAACGTGAAGGGATTCTCACTGTTGTACGAAAAAATGGCTATCGACCCCCCAAAAACCCATCTTGCTTCGAGAAAGAAAAGACAGAAAGAAAGAAAAAAACTAAGAAATCCTGAGTCTTAAAAGAAGCGTGAAGATGTAGGGAGGGATTCCCGTGTTATGGGCAGAACAGAGTGGAAGGAGGAAAGGCTACGGCAGTAATTACTCTAGCCCTCTGTTTGTTTGTTGTTGCCAGGAGGAGAGACTGGTCGTCCCTCTAATTGCTTTCAATTCTTCCTTCCTCCGCTCCGGTATTCCCGCTATGTCAAGCCCCTCCCGCCTCTTCCTCTTCTTCCTTGGCCTTTCGCAGATGGTAAAGGACCAAAGGCGTTTTGTGCCCTGGAACCTCCTCTTTCTTCGAGGCACGTCCAAAAATATATTGGAGCTCTGTGTAGTTAAGTAGATAAGAACGGAGGAATTCCCTCCCCTTGAAACGGTGTTCTGTCACTTTGAACAATTAATAAGAACTTCTTGAAGGGACTCCGTTTCGAGGACGGGCAACTCAGCCTAAATGTAGCCAATACGGGTGGGAATATGGATGTGTGCATCATGTTGCGATATTAAGTCATTCATGTAACTACGCAAACTGAGTATACAGGATGACCAGAATTGCATCCTACACCCCCTCCCCATAACCTCACTCTAGTAGAAAAACTATTGAATCTCACGCATTAAGGAAAACTTTTTAATCTCCAATCAATGATTACAGATAGCCCTTCTAACCTTTCTATATACCTAGGTATACTTTGAGGGGAAGTTGATAGGACATCATGAGGGATCAAGTATATTCTCCATAAGAATTCATCCACCCAAGGAAAATACAGGTGATGGAAAACGAGATCTCTGAGTCTGTCAGATCTGATGTACCATTGGAAAAATCTGCTGATTCCGAGTTTTTGCCATTTTGATGATTTTTTAATGATCGACATTGGCAAGTTAGTATTTTGTTACGATTTGGAGAGTCTATGAAGCTTTCGTGTTTGAAAGAGCATGTCAATGGATAAGTCTTTCTTAAAACGAATCGCAAATATCAACTTCCTTCAGCTTACAAGTGAGCCGATTCCACCTTCAAAGTCAAGTTCTCATTTTTTCACTTCAAAAAATAGGAAGGATTGTATTCCAACAGAATTTGGCTTATATACCTACAGGTCGTAGATTGTCTGCTTCAATTAAATTTTGTAAATGGACTTGGACACAATCAGAAAGCATCAAGACCTGCAGGTTTGGAAATTATGTTGCATGCTTGAATTTAGGTTATGCTACATGCTGGAACTACAACCATTGGTTAAATATATATTCAATTATAAACCGTTGTAATCGATCTAGAAACAAAATTGCAACCCCCCACCCCACCCACCCCTCCACGAAAGTTGTTGGTTTTCGTTGCGTTACGTGTTGATTGTTGGTTTCAAAATGCGTAGAATCCAAATATCAGAAACTACTGGACTAAAGTTCATGAAAAATGTTAGATAAACCGTGGAGATGAGGTCTAGTTGGTTCCAGGACTGCGATATCGATTTCTATCAACCCTTCAGAGTAGAATGTAGGGGCTGAAATATTTAAGAAATCAAGATCTCCGAAACTTTCGAAATATGAGTACTTTGTCAGGTTGTCATTTATAGATGACACCCAGAAGAATCGAATGCAACAACCCGGAAACCTGTACGTTATCCATCTCTCTATTCAGGATCGAACCCTGACACGAAAAAAGGACATCGACATGAGAGCGTATCGGGACTCGCGGGAAATAGTAAAGATTGTCTCAACTATTACCATCGTAGGAGCTGATATAACGTCAATGGACTCAAAATTCACAAAATCGAGGTTATTACAACTTTCGTCACCTATAGATGTACTTGTGAAGAGTATGTGGTGATTTATTGTATCCCATTAAAGTCCAGTTGGTGGATGCCAACGTTAATGTCGATATACTCTGATTCTGTTGTACTATACTACTGAAATATACCAGCTCTTATCGAATAAAGAAACAAGTACAGTTTTGGTGTTTTACTCTATTTCTCCTGGGTAGGCGTTTACGCCTTAGCAGTTATATGTACATAATAATAAAATTGAAAAAAAAATAATAATATTCTATTGCCATTTTTCAGACATACAATTTTTGTTAAAGAGTCGAGCAAAAGTCAAAAGATCATAAGGAACTAAAATATAAGACAATTTACATTCATTGAAGTTTGAAAAAGTCTTCCACTTTATATAACTCACGCTGAATGAGATACGATTTAAACGCAGTGCATCGTTTAATAATATTTATGGACGAATGCATTGCACTAGCCAACGCAGAAATTATAAACTTTGTGTAATAATCTGAAGCGTTCATGCATAAGTTTGTTTTCGTCCCGATTCGTTTTGAACAAAACTGATGTGAAGGTAATTTCGATTTTGCACGACGTCGTGCTTTCATTTGTTCAGCTCCACAGTCCTTTTATACATTTTCTATTGCAATGTAATGTAAATACTGCAATCAATCGATTTTTACGTCCACCTTATAAAATGCTAGTCAACTCATTTACCGCAACCATATTCATCATCTGAATGTAGTTAGTTATGAAATGTATTCTTCAATATTATAAGTCATACCAGAATCCTATTGCCTGAATGTTTACCGTATGTTCTCGTTAAATTCTGTATGTGACTTTGGTAGATTACACTGGAATCATGGATTCGAATGGTCAGAAAAATATCCCCCGACCCCCAAATTGATATCAATAATGTTCTGTAGACAGTTATAATCTTTTATATAATCCTTCCGAAGAGAGGTAAAAAACTTGTTTATTCCGCTTGGAAGAGCTGTATTTGGTGAACGCGTCCTCTCATCTCGTGACACTTCGTTTCTCCCTCACATTTCCCGTCGTTCGAATAAATTCAGTCGCAAAACCCATTCATATTAATTGTCAGGACGTTGCCGATGCTGGCGGGATTAAATTTCAATCATGGGAGTTTTATTGCTGGTCGCGCGGTTATAATTGGTACTGCGGTAGTCGGTAGGCCGCCGATCGATTTTTCCCTCTCTGGAAATATACTACCTACTGGAATCGTGAGGTGACTATAAATTGTCACGTGAGCCGAAGCCAGTGTGGGAACGGAGCAGCTCGGGAGGTACTCGTATATATAAACGTCATAAAGTTGTTTGCGGAAGAGTTACAGGGTTTGAAGCATAACATAAAATTACCCTTTGGAACAGTTTTTTCCAGCCTTTTGGTTTATCATTTCCAATAATTAAAGCGAGAAATCATCTCAACGTGCCACACATTAGGGTGAAATGCGTTTTTCTGGACACGGCAATGTTACAAGTGATTCATATAGAAAATTTTACGCAGATTCCGAGTACACCCTCCCAAGAATATATTTTCTGACGAAAACACGCCAAACACACGTTTTCAAATATACTAGTATTTAGCCATATACATGCCTGTAGTATTGCTCCAAAAAAAAGTTTTGACCAACATAAAAGTGTTAGAAAATCAAATTTTACATTGAATGAACCCCTAGCTAACTATCTCTAGCTCTGTTGGGAAGTCAGAATTCAGCGCTTGCCTATAGCAACAGTAGACCGAATCATACCATAAGATATTGATGAGATAAACAGAAAATGTCGAGCTACAATTTTGGAACAATGTAATTAGGTAACAACATAAATCGCCCACACGATAATGCTGCATGATTGGAACTTTTCAATCTCTATCTATGAGTTTGCAGCGATTTCTGTAGATATGACCTATCTGACACCAGGAGTTAAAAGTGATAGAACGAAGGGTTACTGAAAGATTCTTTAAGCGAACCAAAGTGGCCGAGCAAGCGTTTGCGCTCAATGGGTATGAAAAGGGTCGTAGAGGTCGCCAGGTGTGGATCCATCTGTTACCGAGAGGGGGAGAGCGGGTTTATTATATCAAGCGTCGCTTTGGGAGTATAAAAAATTGAAGGCTCATTTCGATGGACGCGGGAGTAATGCGACAGGTAAAATGCTACGTGTTGGCTGTCTCGTGGCTGTCACGAACTGTGGCGTCAAAAGTAGTTACTACTCACGACAGGTTGGTAATGCATCGATCTCCGTTCGATCCAGCTAATAATAATAACACTTGGGCCAACTTCCTAGTTCATACTACGTTTGAGTTAGTTGTAACTACTTACAGGTTGGTATGGGATTGTAACTAATGGTGTTGGATGAAGTCAAATAAGGTCTCACTACTCATAAAAGGTCAAACATCGTGTTTCCTTCCATTCACTAGGTAATAGTAATTTGTAGTCAGAAAGTACCTCCAAGTTCATAGTACGTTTGAGTTAGTTGTAATTATAGGTTGGTATGGGGTTTTAACTAATGGTGTAGGATGAAGTAAAATAATGTATTTCTACTCACAAAAGGCCAAAGATCAGATTTCCTTTCATTTCCTAATTGTCCACGAGGGGACAAAGATTTTTCTGTACTTGGTGGGTTGCCTTGGTGGGCAAACTATTTAATGTTTATTGAAGTCCTTGATTGAATCAATTTCAATAATTTAGTGTCCTTGAAAAAATGTTCACTTTTTAAAATTCGTTTATACTGTCAAGTATCTTGTTTAAATTTGTTCATTACTACTATTCTACCATACTAAGAATGAATCCCGTATCTAACCAGAACCTACTTCTGGGAAGATGCGTTTCTAGGTATTGAGTCGAAATTTCTTGATATTAGCTCTATTTTACATTGTCTCGAGCTCCAAAAACACTAATTCCAAATGAAATTTCTCGCTGAATGGCGTGGTGTTTGACCATTTTTCGGTCAAAAAATTACAAAAAAAAAGGTGTAAAACATATTTTTAATAAAATAATTGCAGATGACATGCACTTTACTAATTTCAAAACCCGTATCTGTGGTGTACTAGGAGATTTTCTCGTATCTGGTGCACACACGAGTTTTTGTTTAGCAATAAGAATGATGAGTTTTCCGAAACAAAATTACTACCGCTGTACGAGGCAACACCAAAAAAAAAAAAAAAAAAAATTCTCGTATCTAACCTTACAAGAGAAATACATTCGTATAATCATAGGTAATACTGTGTAGAAAAGTCGTATCTGCCACTGATTCCGAAATCGTATCAGACGCCATACGAGTCCTAAAACACTAAGAATGAAATTCTTATCTGGACTTTCAAGAGTATCGCAATTCGAATGTACCCGAATACTAATAAAATAATTGTATCTGACGCCCAGAAGCAGGTTTTTGCTCTAGAAATGGCCAATTACGGGGTTTTTATTAGTAAATCGAACCAAAAAGTAGTTAATGCGATAGTTGTAAGCCATTTTTGGGAAATTTCCCGTTGCGATTGAACTTCGCGACTAGGAAAATCGGAAGCATTAACTTAATGTGGGGGGGCATTAACTTAATGTGGTAAAAATTGCAGGTACGGGATCTATTCTTTGTACGGCAGTTTTGTCAAGTGCCACTGTTATTTAATGTTCTTATAATACTATGTTTGGCCTTTAACTTACATTTGATTCCTCGAATGGTCCTTGAAGATGCCTGAGGGACATCCGACGGCGGATTCCACACATCGAGGAATCAGTCGATACCGAGTTTCGATGTAAATTCCGACTCGCTAATCCAGCAGTTCTAAAAGTCCTTGAACTCATTGTACTTGTAAATAATGGTACTTAGTAAAAATTGGTACTTGTAAATAATGGTGCTTAGTGGACGACGGCAAATAATTTCGTAACTACTCACGACAGGTAATGCATATGACTCCCTTTGATCCAGCCGATAATAATAACATTGAGACAGACAGTAACTGCCAAGTTCAGTACGTTTCAGTTTCTTAGTTGTAACTGTAGGATGGTGGGGTTGTACGATCAAATAATAACATCGCACTACTCATGACAGGTACTACTTTAAATGTTATATGCAAGAAACAAGGATAGCTTCAAATCAATACGCAGTCCTTGTATGATAACAATTTTGTTTGTAACAATATTGTGGCGATATCGGAGTCACTCAAAGTTTAATGACGGAGATGGGGATTATCGGATTTCGTTTGTGCCCACTTAAAGACGATCTCATATAAGTTGCATCACAATCGGTAGAATCGACTGGGAAATAAATCAATGAAACCACTGAAACATCCTATTCGAGCAGACCATATGTACGAATTCAGGCGTGTTCACGGTTTCTGATGGGGTATCATTACATTTTTATCCACAGTTAAACCAATTTTTAAAGCAATGGAAACACTCTGACATTCTGGCTTTCCATTCAGCTCTTTGTTACTTCACACATGGATTTCACGAATAGCCCAACTCAACATGCGGTTCCGAAAGAAGATTTTTTAAACGTTTTGAGTTTCAAATTGTTTCACTTTTTTCGTATTTTTAACCCTATGGCAAAATATAGGGCATGAAGGAATTAAAAGGGAAAATTTATTTCGCGTGCAAAACAGAACAGCAATATATGCGTCGTCATGCTAGGATGTGAAATAGGGCTATAATTCATGGGCAGAAATTGTGTAGAGGTTGACACACATAACGATTGATTGATTTCATTAAAATCCATCAACCATTCAGGGAGTCAGTTCATCCAATAATAACACTGCGTATGTGTAATTGTTACCGATCATCATTCAAGAAAATGCGATAAAGGGCATCATACTGAACCCAACGACCCCTCGAGTTCGAGTGAAATCGGACCATTAGTTGATAAGGAATTAATGTTATATGAAGTTAGCGTTTGCGCATGCGTACAGACTACTATTTATGCGACAGAAATTTAAGTTATAGGTGACTGTTCAGGTGCTAACCTGCACAATCGCTCAATTAGACTCGGAGTATTCGTGGTGTTAATCAATATTTTAGCGTACGCGCAATAGTAATTACTTCATGAATTGTGGTATAATTTATAGGACATGCTTCTGAGACTAATACCCAACTCAGTATCGAGTTTGAACATCAGAAAAACAGATGATGAGAAATCGAATTTATAAGAAATCCACGTTTGCGCAAACATACATGCTATTGTTGATCCAACGGCATTGAAAATTGTAGGGGAATCTCTAGGAGCTAACAATCTCTACAGCTCCAATCCCTAGAAATTTCACCAAAATCGAACTAAAGCTAGTTATAATTTTGAGCGTTATAAAGATTTACCACAGTCTGACAGACAGGCACAGAACCAAAATTGATCAAAGAGCTCTGCAAGCTGAAGTTCTGTTGCCAAAAATGTTTTCTACTTATTTCATGAGCTCGTGGCTCATTTCTTTCACGAACAAGGACCCTTACAGAGGAGCACGAAAGGTTGCTTGCTGCCTGGGAAAGGAAAATTCTCCGGGAAATATACGGTCCTGAGTTCACGAATGGAATTGGTTTAGATGAGGAATTGGAAAAAATGCGGAGCTGTACCAACTCTTTCGGGAACCGGACTTGTTGCCGTGATCAAAAGCTACAGGCACCGGTGGTTCGGACGTGTAGAAAGAATGCCCTCTGGAAGAAACCCAAGAAAAATTATGTATGGGAAGCCAGGAGGATGCAAGCAAAGAGGAAGACCTCTTTTACGGTGGCTGGAGGACGCTGAGAGTGACATCAGAGCGTTAGGGATCAGAAGATGGAGATCAGCTGCAGTGGATAGGAAGCAGTAGGTTGTGGAAGAAGAAAGTTGTGGAGGCCAGGGTCCCCCAGGGGCTGTAGCGCCAAATGAAGAAAAGAAAGAAGATTGCACGAGCTCAAAACTTCACTACCTTCGATAGTGAGGAAGCAAAAGAAAAGACCTGTTGATGTCATTCTTTTCATCGATTGCCTGAGAGTATAGAACAAGTAGGATAGAGAGGAGAAAAAAGAGATGTTAGGCCACAACACCCGCTGCGCGTCAATGAGAATTTCCTAGCCACGGGTTTCTCGAGTTCAAAAGTCTCCTCCCTCCACCCACTACCCCCTGCTTAGCCACGAAAAGTCTCTCTTAGCCATTCTTCCCTCTAAGCCGTCATTTCGAACCAAGAGGACAAAAGTCAAGGTTTTTTTTTCTCTCTTTTTTTTTCATCAGTATTAGAACCCGGTGGTGCAAACAATACACCGCGCTACCCTACTTTCACGGTCTTTGTTGTTGAAAGTGGCTGAGAGAGAGTTGAATCGCATCGGCGTAAGTTGATGGTTCCAATGATGAGTCTTGTGGATTGCAAAATGCTATCCAGCCCAGTACTTGAAAAATTGTGGGAAATGGCGGCCGTTATTGTGCTACTCCAGGTTTGTCTGCTGTAGCCGTGGTGAATTTATTTGAAGCATGCAGGACGTCCGTAGAACTTTATAGAGCACTATCTGGAACTTTCAATGAAAAATATTGGTGTGATCGAACATACATATTGGTAAACACATATCTATTGGTAAAAATATTGGTAGGTATTGCGTGCATAACAGGGACTTTGTGAGGAGTGTATCTGGTAAGAATGGCGAATAGGTCATGATTTAACTTGATGAACTCCTTCTCCGTTATAATCTTACATGAACGAGCTTCAAGGAACCCCCCCCCCCCCTCCCCTCAACACTTAAACCACAATAATTTACTGAGAATGGTTCTATCAAGTGACCGCATACCTTGAGCAACATTATAAAATAGTAAAGAGAAAAAAGTCATCAAACTCGTGCTTCAACCTAATAAAATTGATAGAAAATGATGGAATGATTCAAAATCAGCTTATTCGGTCATGTAAGATACTGGATTTTTGCCCCAGTTCATAGCTGTAAACAAACCTTGTATGCATTGCTTCCCTTAAATTGTGACAGAGTTCCCGTCAGAATCCCAGAGAAAGCGCTGCCGTCGCTCCGTTGTTACCAAACGGGCGTCACACGCCTCTTCTCATGTTTTCGAAAGGCTGCGTTTTGCGTTGGATGGGTGATCCAAGAACTGGAAAATCAATCTACTCCGATCATAGCACATTAATGCTATTAGTACGAGTGGTACCTCTCTTTCGGGATACTGTCACTCTCCTCTCCCTCTCGAGGATTTAGCGCCCCATTGCACATCTGGAGGGCTATCTAAATCCTTGATAAAATTCATAAAAAATTCTCCCAGCCTTGTAGCTACGTTTGTATTGTTTGTTTGGAATTCAGTGTGAAGCCCTATTCGTTTTTGGCCAAGCATTTCAAAGGATATCCCTTCCATTTCCCCTTACGTAGGTACTAATTTCCTCAATCATCCTCTGATGATTAAAAGTGGGGGCTGATGTAAAAAAACAAGGGTCAAAGGCCCATCCCACCCTCAGGGTTACGAGGCGTTTTCGGGCAAGCCATTAGCGAACCATTTCCTGCACTGGTTTCACAGTATTTTTTTCTCTTTTATTTCGGCCCTTTTTACTTCTCCTGGACGCTGAGCTAAAGGAAGCGCCCCCACCCTCTTCTCCTAAAGGGATGGGAGCTCTCTCGCGAACGCTCATTTCGCGCCCTCATCCCATCTGCAAGGCTGGGTCTTAACCGGAGGGCAGGGAAGAGAAGCCCAAGGGTTGCCAAGGCCCCTGGGAAGGGGCTTACACCACTCCTGGGCACTCGCCAAATGGTGAAATCAATTCCCAATTTGTATTCCAATAAGTGGAAGGGGGAAGGAAGCGCGAGGTACGGCTTTGCTTCCAATACCTTGTATAAATCATTTCTGTTTCCTGCGGCAAGAGATCTTCTACCTTCCCCACGTAGCTGAAATAATAAACTTCCCTCAACCTTGGTGCTTGAGTGCCCCATCTTTTAAAACCCTCTCTTCAAAAACCGCGTTGCTCATGGTCTTCATGATAGGATTTCGTTTAAATGCTTAAGACGTAGTACATAAGCATATAATAGCAAGGTCTCAGACTTTCGAAAAAAAAAAAAACTACTATGCGATTTACCAATTGTTCGGAAACATTAGACTTTAATTTTTATTTATGGTGAAAACTATTGTACCAATTAGGGCATTGTCAGCCAATTCGTTACAAAGGCTAACGGTAGTATAAATACGGACTAAATCACTCACGACGAAGTTGTGGAAACCCATTTCAAAACGGAAGTTAGTGAAAAACGTTATCTATTTCCACGAAAAATAAAGAGTTACAATGTTAAATCAATTTCGACGGTTAGGCCATCATCAGTAACAAACAATAACAATAACAAAGTTATTGTTTGTTACTGATGATGGCCTAACCGTCGAAATTGATTTAACATTGTAACTCTTTATTTTTCGTGGAAATAGACAACGTTTTTCACTAACTTCCGTTTTGGGTAGCATAAATTATGGTTATGCCTTGAACAAAAATGAAAGGCCGTTGTTTATATTTGGAGATGGTGAAGTGGACACAAATATACTGTGACGGGGGATACAGACACAAAAACTACATAATTATATGACTTACCAAATGTTTTGCGGATTTACTGAATAAAAAGCTAGCAAACTGTGAACTGGTGATTCCAAAGTCCCACTGAATCACCTTACAGGAACCCTCAAAATCAAAAACTTCTTCCTACTTACTGAAAAACTATGTGAGTGAGCTACCTAATGGGAGTATTACCATATCAGCAGCAATGATGAAGCCGCTGGTGGTATTATTACCATGCTATGAGTAGGAAGAAATTTCATGATTTTGTTTCTCCACAATATTTACAATTTTATATGCCTGAAAAGTTCAAAGTGCACCAGCATTATTACTTCCCCTAATATCATAAAACCGAAATGCCATACTCCTCACAATGATTCCGAATTTGGTGTTGTGCGCATAGCAACAACATATAAAATTCGACATACCGAATAAACCAGGGGTTCTTAACCTTTTTGATTTGGCGTACCACTTATTTTTGTTTAAAAGTGACTGTTGATATAGTAGCTACCTAGTGATTTAGTAATATTCCTTATTCATGAAAGGTTTAAAGTACAACATTTCGAATTTTCGACTACAACTTTTTAAATGTTTTTGACAACTTTATCTATGCCGGAGTAACACGTTGCAACTGCCATTCCTAGGTTTTCCAGCTTCGTGCGCGAAAACATATGAATATCGTTGCTAGCATAGATTGGAAGTAGAGAATTGTCGGTTCAAACCTGTCCACCCGTATACCGAGGTAACGAAGCTGACTTAGACCAAATTAATCATGCAAATATATAAATCACCTTCTTCTGATGATAAAAATAATAGTTAAACTATACTTATTACAGAAGAATACGTTTGACCACAGATTTTAAACACTATATATTATAGTTTTGAAATACAAGTTGTACACCTTACAGATTCGCAGGAAATGCGGAGCACAAGTGAGGCGGAGAAAACGAGAAAAGCAGAACGACGAGCGTTCTGGGTAGAAACCAGTGTTGCCAATAGAGAGTTGCAGTCATACAATAATTATAATATTATATAGTCATACAGTATCTAATAATTATTTCACCCAAAAGAGGCAATGAGCCAAGAATATATTATTTATACCAACATAGATGTATAATTCCCTTTTTAATAACATTCCCTTTAGTCTAGTTATGATGCAAGTACGGATATGATCCATGATAAGGCTCTTGTAAAGCATGGAGTTAGGTAGTACAGGTTCAGGAGAGTTGTAATCCAGGGAGGCCTGTCACTTTGAAGACTCCACCTATTCGGTATATTCATCAAGAAAAGAGTGACAATTTTCAGAGCAATATCTCGAAGTTTGGGGTCTCTTCGTGTTACGACAAAGCATTATTTTACAGAACTCTTAGGTTTATGAAATGGCGATGTTATGTTAACTGCAAGCAGTTCCTGTCGTTACAGGGATCGCTCGATACTAAATGGATTACGTAACATGTTTGGGTAGTCATTAGTCCGATTCCAAATATGCAATAATGTTTTCTTTATCAATTGTATGATACCACAGCTGTTAAGAAACTAATCAAATATGTGGGTACGAACTTACTCGTTTTTCCCTTCTCACCTACTCAATTTTTTGGTTGGGTATCAAGTTTTCGAAAAAGTCACACGGTGCACTTCTAGGTAGGTACCTTGCGGACCACAAGTAGTCCAAGGACCATATTTATAGTCCTAGATCCAGGGTCGGAAGTAGGTAGTAATTTGGGGTGAAGGTTTGAGATTAGATTTTGAAAATTTAGTCCGTTCTGAATTGGAAATGTGAATTGATGGAATACAAAATTACATCTAAAGACGCCTAGTCTCTTACCCATCATAAACACCAAGCGACTTCAATATTGGCCTCATTCAGGTCTGCCAAACCTCCTTCGATTCTGGAGTAAATTCTTTCCAAAGTTCGTTTCGAACAAGTTTTTGCTCAGTGAGTCTCCCATCAAAATACAAAGTGGCCTTTTTGCGAACTTCATGTGTAAAATGACACATAATTCATAAATTCTGTTCTAAGCCAATAGGGAAAGATTTCAGCTAAATTATGCTCCATACAAACTTTGGAAAGTATTTCTTCTTGAGTAGAATTAGCTTTAGCAGACTGAAATCAGATCAATATTAACACCACTAGGCAATTTTGAAGGGCAAAAGTCTTGACGGAGGGAGAAGAGGACTGGCCCAAAATTAGCCTGATTTTCTATTGTTAGTAATCCGCTCATTTTGAGAGATAATTCAGAGCTTTGAGATCCAATGATTTTTTTTTTTTTTTTTTTTTTTTTTGGTCTGTAACTTTGCTGCGTATAACAATTTCGTAGGATGTACGTTTTAGGGATTATTAGAGGAAAACTTTGAAATGGGTAAATTAAGCCATCTTCATGAGGCCGCCATTTGTATTCCACCAATTTCGAGACGGCCAAGTATGATTTTCTCACTCAAAACGGACTAAATTTTCAAAATCCAATCTCAAAACTTCTCCTCAAATTACTACCTATTTTTGGCCCTGACTCCTGGACTAATAGGTTGAAAACCACTGGATGAAATGGAAATAAAACTACCTTTTCTTATAAATAGGCCGAGTCGCCTTCAGAAGTTTGAAAAATTCACTCTGAGGTAGGGAAGAAAGCCTCTTGGTGTAGGCGCGTGACATCGGGAAGAAATGGAATCACCCATCGGCAATTCCACAGACCACGTTTGATGAATGCTGAAACAATGACTAGGGAAAGAGGGAGGGTGGGAATGAATTCAATATTCATTTTCAACCCTGCCGGGATCACCGGACCTCACAGAGCCCCTTTGAAGGAAACACCCCTTGACAGTAAACGGCCCTAGAACCTTGTGGAACCCTTAAAACAGACAAGTCTTCCTTTGTCTTTCCCTTAAAAATGCCGTCCCCTTTTTTATTATTTCATTGCCATTTCCTTGTTGCTCTCGCGCCTTCCGTGTTTGAGGGAGAATTACAATTGTTTTCGAGAATACAGCCGAATTGATCCGGAAAACGGGCCCAGTCCCTCCGACCCTTCACGTGTTTTTACTGCACTACCTCTAAAGAAGATGTGACAGTAAACTTGGGTGTTAGGAAGTGGTCGTAACTCAAGCCTGAAATTCTCAGTAAAAGAGTTTCGTACTAAACTAAGAAAATAAAAGTTCATCAATGGGTGAATCGTTCTTGAAGTGGATTGCTTTGCTAGTTTATTCGTTTCTAAACCTTGTAATTTCTTTGTAATCGTAGTGGTTTGCTTCCGTGGAGAGACAAAAGATTAATGCAGTTTTCATGTATTTCTCTTAGCTCCGTATGTGGGTTATTTGTGTGGGTGTCGTGCGGTAGAAAAAATATCGCGCTCTTATATAATAGTTCACTAATAGAACTGTGTATAGTTAGTTTACTAATAGTTCACCTCTTTTTGAATTTAAACCCAGATTTTGACTTTTTCAATAGTCCCCTGTCATCTTTAAAATCTCTAGTGCTCTCTTCTCCCGCTTTGTTTTGACTATTATCTCCAAATTGCCCTACAGAAATAATAAGTTAAATTACTGTTAATTAATTGTTGTTTTTCTTAGATTTGTAAATCCTTGTGTACATAATTGAATCGCTACTTTTATTATGCTGTTGTAAATTGGGCTTGGCTGTTAATAAATAAAATAAAATAAATGAAATAATCACGTACAACCATTCGTTGATAGAGAGAATTTTACTTCCTTATTTCCCGTCCAACGAAAATCATTCACCACTCGTTGGAAAACTGTGGATTTATTACCTACGTAAGACTCCACGTTTGAATGGCCCAATTTCGTCCTATCTAACCCTCCTGAGAAGTCCCAAGTCACTATATACAAAAACGATTATTAATTATGTTTACTGAATTGTTGTTGCTCTCACTACATCAGTCAACTACTCCGCTGGATTGCTCTTCAGTTCAATATGCCTACTCTTGAGTTTTCTCACACATGGCTTACTACTAGGTGATATAGTTAGCTTTAAAAACTCAGAAAGTTCTGCATCGATTGAGCTCAACGTTCGACACGATATACCAACATACCGTTTCAAGGAGGTTTTCTTACATTTTTCGCGTAACTAACATATCTGAAACTTCAATAAAATATATTTTTTACGCTTTGTAACTATCGCCTCACATCAAAACCATCCATACAGAGGGATCTGGATCTACAGGTGTACTCTGGTCAACGTGTAGATAACAGTATGACAGGTCTTCCTACTTCGGAAGACATTCTCTCATTCATGAAATGTTTGTGTAACGAAGGGAAATTATTGTTAGGAACATGTTGGTTTCAAAACAACATACAGTCCACCATCTCTCGCTGCTGAAAATGCACTAAAAATTTGTCCATGTTAATTTAGAAGAATTTTATTTTAAAGATCTTGCATACGAGTCTGCAAGACATTGAGATATTTTATGTCATCACCCCACCCCCCTCCCTTACATTCTTTTCTCGTTGAGAGAATTTATCATATATGAATTTTCTTAGCGAATTTCAACGTCCACGTTTCTTTCCAGACTAATAGTGGTTGCAATCATGTTTACAAAATTAACTGAGAAGGATCACCTGAATGTAAACAATTATTCAGACAACCACTCTTATACCTCAGATTGTTGGCCATGCATTGCTCAGTAGTTAACATTATACGGTTAGGATAATTGAAAGCTTTCCAACGAATGGCGAACGATTTTGTACGTTTAGATACCGTTCGGTAGCAACGATTTGGTCGTAAGCAATAATCACCGGAAAATAGAAGCGTAACGCACTAAATGACACGCAACGGTAGTTTTATCTCATTTTAGGCCTGGTTATGATGGTAAAAACATGTTCCATGTTAAGAGCAGAAATCGTTTGATTTCTAGAAAAGGAACTATTTACTATACCGTATTTCTAAGTGGATTTCTATGAAGAAAAATTTATTTTAAAAATGTTTTGAACAATTCATGGTTTGATTTTCCACGGAAATCTTTAGTCAAATGACTTTTGAGGATCATTCATTCCCGATTAACATTTACACTCCAATACAAACGCTTAGTTTTTCGAGTATGCGAATTATGTAACACGTTCTCGACTACCGCATTCGGGAATACCATGCGAGTTATATCCTTCGGAAAAGTGTTTTCTCGAGGCATCGCAAACTACAACGTTCCGCATTGCGAAGTCGAATCCTCGCGTCGTAATTTTCGCGCAAAAATGCTCAAATCCGCTACACGAGTTTTCGGTTTGGTACCGCGACCTTCCACTACGTTTAGTTAATGGGCGGCCGAGCGAAACCGCTCTCCGCACTGCCGCAGTGTCCAACCTCACATTTTCCCAACCTCACGTTTCCAACTCATTCTCTCCCCTTATTTTCGGCTTCGCCCCACCCGTAAAACCCCAACTCTTGGAAAACGATTGGATGAGCGGACTGGGAATAAAACCGGTAAATTACAGGAAATTAATTATCACCTCTCTCGTCGCTCTGCCTCTTCGCGTCCTACCTATAGATCGCGAATGTAGGATTTCGATCCCTCGATTTTTCAAGACTTTTATTAACGTGGATATGTATTTGGGCTGGGGGTCATTCTAAAATTTGCGTAACGACACCAAAATTTGTGACGACCCGGCACTTTAGATTATTATTTACTCGAAAAGTGAAGGCTAGGTAGAGCTATTGATTTTTCACGTACAACCAATGAGTTTTTAGGGAAGAGTACCTCCCATAGTTTTCATAGTAGGAAAATCGGTCGCCACTTTTTGGAATGCTCTCATTTCGTTGGTGATCAGAATTCCACATCTCATGACATGTACTCTAAGTTATAAACTAATATTGTTTTGTAACCATAATGGAATAATCTTGTGAAAAGAAGGCACTGCATGGTTGGTATACAATTGAGTAGTAGGTACCTACTGGTAAACAGTAGGTATTAGACATGTCCATGATCTTTTTTTTCCAATCAAGGGGGAAATTTAAATACTTGAAATTTTATGTTGAACCGATTTCTTGAGACAGGCTTTTTTTAACCGGAACGGATGATAGTGTAGAAGCCAGGGTAGTGGCGAGGCACTGACAGCATAGCAACCAGGGGTTGCTCAAATAATAGTATATATGAGCGAAGTGCGTCTCTACTTAGACTCGGCTGGAATTTGTCAGTGAGAGTGCGTGTGTGCGTGCTTATTTAGCGCTACAGGCCACCCTGTTTTAGCTATAATTTCGAATTTTGGTTGGTAGACTCTGTAGACAGCTGGAATTAGCTGTATATTATTTAGTGTTGATCTAACGACAGGAACTTCTAATCAACCAAAAATTTAGTTTAGTATAATTTTTAATAGTTGTCGCCCCATTGAATCGAATGAAATTACAACAAAAGCATTAAAAGTTGTCGTCGACGACAATACGTCGTCGTCCTTACTAACCGCAGTCATTGCCAACTGATCGAAAATCGAGTTTGCTCGATCATCGAATTTGTAAACTACTTCACACTTCGTTAGGAACCTGGTTAGCGGACCAACTAGTTTAGTCATAAATATCTTTATGAACAATACTATTTTTGATGTAGTTATTCTGTATCCATCTTTCAAAATCCAAGATAGTGCATTTCATATTAATTTCCAAACCCTCAGATATGGTATAACGATTTCTTACGAAGCATATAAAACTATCATTGCTAAATGATAACATCTACACAAAATGCCCCTTCAAGATTCATGGGGTTCAACCATAGTTTCAACACTGCCAAAATAGGCGTAGGTATACCGTACGATGTATAGTCAAATAAGGAACTTGATGAGGTATTGTACCCAGACATTATGTACTGTTGCTCCTTGAACCGTCCTATTGAACCTAATGAGCCTCTTTGTGATACTACTATTTATTGATGTGTTATAACTCTTTGGTGAAAGTAGATGTACTTTCTTTTCACGCTGACTACCTTTTAACTTCACCTCATGCACCTAAATCTTTATGCTTAGCGCGTTCAATCATTTAACCCCCCTCCTCTCCTGAGATCAGTGTATGAGTGGGTAATAAATTACTGGATCATTAATGAATGGTATCAGAATGAACGATCAGGAGCTATGTAATCACTATGAAGAATTTGTAAGCAGGATATAATGGATTACAAAAGGTGATTGTGACCACTGTAACGTTTGAATTTTAATGAAACCGTGTTACTTGATAAGTCTAATTTTTTAATTATGTTTTGTGGCTCTATGGATTAAAACCCAAAAAGTACAAAAAAAAAAAAAAAACAAAAAAAAAACACCAGGTCAAGGTCAATCCACGAGGCGAGTTTCAGGAAAGCGGCTTTGAAATCGCAGCAGAATGACCATACGAACAAATATTAGTAAATTATCGTATTATATTATGTTACATTCTTTTGAAATTTGATTGCTCGGTAACCAGCAATGTTACGGCAAACAAACTCGTTCTAAACAATGTTCTGTGATTCATGTAACATTTTGGATTTCTAGTTTTTTTGACAGTTTTTATCGATTTTTCAGCAAATAATAATAATATACTCGGCGCTTCGCCCCCCTGGACCCCCCCTGATCTATACTCGGCGCTTCGCGCCTCGCCGGATCTTTTCTCTTTTCTACTGCGTAGAAAACGAGGACAATTTTCCATGCAATTCTTAGCCTGAATCAACTTAGTTTTGGAATGTAGCCAGGTACGTAAGGAGAGGGAAATCGGTAGCTTAAAATGTGAACATTTATCATATAAATCAAGCGCTTTTCAACGATTGGAGAACGATTTTTGTGTGATGAAAACTGCGGAAGTTTCATTCCCCTAACAACGGCTGGGTTGTACCTACGTGAAAAACATTGAAATTGTGAAACTATAGCAACTAGGTACTCAACTACTCGGTTGTACGTGAAAATCATCTTTAATTTTGTCCCAGACGTTACAAAAAAAATTAATGAGGGTCGGCCTAAGAATTGCATAGCAATTAATGTATGAAAAAGCGTTAAATTTTGGGATTCGTTTCAGAATACATCAAGACGGATTACATTATAGAAAATTTTGGAAATTTTGATTTTAAAATTTTTAGAGCCGTGGCAATAGTTCATTTTTAACTAAATTCGCTAACAATGATATACCTACTACCGTGAAATCCACTCTTTCCGGCGAATGAGTACCAAAATAGTCGGACACATTTTTCTTCATATCCTATGTCACCGATTCCGAGTGATATAACAAACTTCAGCCCTTCAATACTCAGTCCAAAATATTTTCTGAATCTTTCTCCGTTGCTTTCAAGGTGGGTTTTATTTAGTGAATAATAAAATCCTCCACTCTCCCAATAGAAATCGCTATCAAATTGTATATTTACCTCATTAGCAGATTTAGAAAAATGTCGAGGCAATAGCAATGGATTAGAGTGGAAAATAATTTGTTTCTCTGATCTGCCTGTGGAGTCTATGATGGCAACCAATGACCCTTCTGGATAAGGAGAGGCCTAAATCATTAGACTGAAATTCGGCAAGTAAGGTGATGTTAGCAGAAAGTTCATAAGTGGGGAAGGCTGCAGTTTTCGAGATTTTGTCATCTTCTTCATTAGCCGGCTCTCAACCGAAATCAGCTTTCTGACTTACTAATGAGGATCTAAAACATACTAGATAAATGAATGAAACTTTTCATCAGAAGGTGTCGATTACATTCATAGACGAAAACTCTTTAGGAAGTTTTATGTAGGTCGAGACGTGGGGGTTGTGAAAGCGGGGCTAAAAGGTGGAAAAGGGATGAACCGTCTGGGTTTCCCTTCAGAGTAAACTTGAACCGATACTCGCCCTCTGAAGTGCTCCGAGCTCCACAGCGGACATTTACTGAGAGTTTTTACAGTAAAAAGAACGATAAAAATAAGTACCAATCTGATTGAAAAGAGAAGCTATGCTAATTATTACACAAGGTTTCCATATCTCAGTAATATCCATGTAACTCTTCCGTGCAGATCTGTGCGGTATATGTAAATGAAGTATATCATTATGTGAATTAAATTAAAAATATTGTCAATCACGATCATACTTGGTTATAGGTACACCTGAATACTATGGCTCTTCATGAGCATTTTCAAAAACGAGAGTAAACAGAAATTAACACACTAATTTTTCGTCTTTATTGCCTTTGTCAAAACTAAAGAGAAGAAATGAATGATTTGGAGAGTTATTGTTTACAATGTCGACAGAGAAACATGAGTTACTAGCGGGTGTTTCACGTTGCTTGGTCATCTTCCAGCATAAGTTCTAGACGATCAGATGCACCCACCGCAATGCATTGATCTTTATCTGATTGGTCCATTTTCTGAAGGTACTTTCGTTTTCGAGGGGTTACATTTTAACATGGATATGTTTTTTTCGAATTATTCCTGGCCAAACCAGTCATTGACAGTTCCAGGTCATCATGGGACCTCTCCTCACCACTGATGCACGAAGGTTATTTAACTCCAAGTTGAGCTGTATTTCAAATTTTCCGACGTACCTAGATAGCACTACAATCTTTTCAAAGCATTTCATATAGGTACATACAGTGGTGTCTAGCGTTGGCCAACATTTTTGACTCATAAACATGCAAAGGGTCGGCAGCATGCTGTTATATATTGGATTAGTAGAAAAACATGGTCATGAATAAATTGATTCTAACTATTACCTACTCGCCAGGGCCTAGAAATCGTACTTACTGAACAAATCCATTTGAGTTACGACCCGGAAAGCAAAGTAGACATTTTCCACGAAAATTCTCATTTAGAGCTCTGTCGGTTGACTTGATTATTTTATTTTATTATTATTATTCCTCTTTGACGAAGATGCATTCCATATATAGCGTGTCCCATGGAAAGGTTACACTCCCCTTCATTTCCCTGAATATAGAGTAAAAAATTGGGACCAACGCCATTCAATGTTTAACGTAGATCTCAGGGAAAATGTTTTCGCAAGCGCCGCTTGCGCCAGAAGTGGCGCAGATGACATAAACTTTGTTTTTGAAGGATAACTCCCTTTTTTTCATTGCAGATTCGAATTCTATGTGACATTTCATGAAGAAATGACCCATCACTCGATTTGCATGTGCGCGTAAACGGTCACCATTTTGCTCAGAAAGTGCGCAATTCCGTTCTAAAAGTGCGAAAGTTGTGCAATATCAACTGAGTTTTTGAAGATAATTCTAGATTTTGGAGTATTTTTCCTGCTGAACGTCGTAGTGATAGTAATTTATTGATATTTGCACCAACACCAACTTGGGAAAACACCGGAAAAACTAAGCTGGGAGCGGTTTTACGCACTTCCTGTGAATGTGCCGCAGAAAAAGCATCAGAATCGGTTTCAGCACCCTAAAAAAACCTCATGACACTATTTTCGTTGAGACTGGCTACATTTCAGTACGCTTTGTGCTGTTTGGAAATGAGTAGGTACCTAAGATAATTTCAATTCTGGTCGATTTTTCACCAGGAAAACATTTCATATTTCAATTTTTTTTTTTTTTTCAACTATTGGGATGATTTACGCTGCCCAAGAAATCCGACTCTGGTAGCTCTTATGAATTTAAATCAACTAATGTTATCCTTTTCTTCTCTGGTGCCTTCAGAGGCCATGGGAGCAGCGAACGGAGCTCCGAGTTTGCGTTCCACTGCCACGGAATTTTCGGAAAGGGAGCTGCTTCTTGTTAGTTCATCAAGTTTTCGATCATAACCATAAGGTATAAGTATGTGGATAGAAGTACTTAAGTTGGACCGACAGCTATCAACATTTTCTCAAGGTGAGGATATTGTAGGTAAGTAGTGATTGGGGTGAAATAATCACAGGAGAAGTTGCAAATAGAAAGGATGGTCGACTCGAGCACACCTCCGTTTTATACCTGTTCCCCTGCTCACATGCATGCGTAGATCATCAATGGTTGAGGTGGATAACTAGATTAGACTCATATAAACGTTTGGATGTAGTCAAGAAACCAAGTTATGGAAGTTATAAGTGTTGGCAACAAATAATACTTAAATTAGGTTTTAAGCAAGCATTTTTTGCAGTTTTTATCGATATTTTTTAGCACATAATAATGAAAATAGTATGCGCTACTTATCAATATGTTTTACGATCGAACTTCCACTGAAGACCTGCAGGTTTTCTGACCCACATGGTAATAACTACCCAACAATACATTTTTCCACTGATTTGCTCATTCTCAAGTTGGAGTTTTCAGTTTTCCGACCATAACGGATTTTTAAACAACTCCCACAAGGAAAACGGAAAAAGTTCTGCCAAAGAGCTGTGCTCGGTTATTTTTCTCCCCTTCGTTCCCGCTGAGAGGACACCAGAAGAAATAAAAGCCGACTGGAGGATCATGGTCAGTCATCCCCTTCGTAAACCAGGATGACGCCTGAGTGCTTCCCCGCCCGAATTCGACTTGACGTGAACAGATCCTGCTTAACCGTTGCCAAAAAACCTCTCACCTCCCACTCTACTGTTTCATTCTCCTCTCGCTTGTCGTTTGTAAACTCAACATCTGACGACACAATAGTCAAGCAGATTTGATTCGTTAGTAATGCATCACCAATGAACCATTTACATTTTTTGCTTTAGTGTCTGAAATAATGAATGCAAGAAGTCGAAGGTAAGTCCATCATCGTTTAAAAAAAAAAAAAAGGATTAAGAAGTTGAATAAATCGAAGAAGTTGAAGAAATATCGTTGAATTGAGCTGAAGATGTTAAAAAAATATCGTCAAGTCGTAGAAAAAATATCAATAAATCGATACATCGATTTTTTATATTTCCTCCACCGATATATCGATAAATCGATATTATTTTTACAATATCGGAACGGATATTTTTTTTCCAAATAAATCCAAACACCAGCAAGAGATTTCGGATCCATGAAAGAACACTTAAGATTAAATCAGATACAGCCAGTGTACTGTCTTCAGTGGAACTGGGTTGAGACCTTCAGCCATCCGGGGCCAAGACCTACAAGACATTTCCCTCTGTCCTGCGCGGTTCTTGAACTGCAGGCAAAGAATTGGAATTTATAGACAGAGACACAGCAGATTGTTATATTGTAATAAGTGTCTTGATGCATAATTATTAGAAAACATCCATTTATATCTTTTAGCAAGTTGTTTCTACCTACCCACGTTCTTTAATGAAATATGGCCGATATATCCGTATTTTTTCACAATATTTCGAATTACCTACTAAAATAATATATTTTCGAAACATCGATATTCGTTATATCGATATTTTTTCTATATGAACATCAACACTTAACCAATTTTTGATGAGAGCATCGGGGGAGCAAAATATCGAGCTATTTTTTAAAGAATCCGCTAGTAGCGCTGGCATGTCCGTTGTATTCGTAGAACGACTTGAGATAGTTCTTTTCACCGTTCGGTGTATGTGAGAACAATATTTTACTAGGTCACACTAGATATTTTTGCTTGGGTATAATAGTGTTGTTGAACTATCACTTCCGTGTCTGTTTGGTTAAAGGGCTGGACTCCTAGGATTAGGATTGGTACATCAAATCAATCATCACAGTTTATAGGGCTTAGGAAGGTATTCCCGATAAAGTTTAATACAACGCGATTATTTGGTCACCAAAATACGCCCCTCTCAACCACAAGCTGGAGAGTGCAGAATAGGTTCCCCAGATATCTTGCAATGAACCTTGGTTTTCCGGCCAGTGAAGTGAACTAGAATTTTTTTAAAGCGATCATAGTTTGCAAATTTTGGAGATGCGTCATGAACACCTAACATGATTAAGTACGAAGAAATTATATTATTTTCAAAAAATCCAGCTTATTGTAAGTATAAGTAGGCAGATGGATTTTTAAATTTTATTTTGGAAGGTGTCTCTGAATGAATAACTTTGTTTATCAAAAATGTGTACATTAGCAGCCACTAAAATCATACATCTAGTTATACTTGGATACCTAGTGCTTTAGTTACCTCATGATCCTTTCAATTATTATCCATAAACCCTTGTTCTCCGTAGAAAGACCATTTCTTATAAAAACAATAAACCTTTGAGTAATAACTTTCAGAATTTATAGTAAGCAATTACGATAAATCAATATAAGCTCAGTTACTTGTAAATAATTATTGTGAATTTTAAAAACTTGAATATGGCAAAGGTCACATCAGTGCATCCTGGAAATGATGGACGAGTCCGAGTCGTCACCGTTAGAGCTGGAAACAGTGAATATAGCCTTCCAGTTGCAGACCTCATACCTTTACTTCCTTTGAAAAAGAATCCTTATCCTGATCCTTGAAATTTGTATAAAAACATCCAAATTTGGTGGGCGGGATGTTTGGGCCACCTCAATCACTTTCAACCAGACTTCGACACGCTGGGGGTCTATAAATATAGCTAGTTGTTTTTTTTTTTTTTTTTTTTTTTTTTTTTGTGGTTCGAGCTAGGATTAAGGGGGGCATGGTATGATAAGAGTCGATGACAACGATAAAGTCCAGCAGCAGGTTGCAACCGAAGATGTCCCTTCTCCTCCTCCCAGGCAGATGGATTTTTTTAAATTTTATTATGGAAGGTGTCTCTGAATGAATAACTTTATTCATCACAAATATGTACCTACATTATCAGCCACTAAAATCAAACATCTAGTTATACTTGGATAAAGATATAGTTGCACCATGATCCTTTCAATTACTATCCATAAACCCTTGGTCTCCGTGCACCATGATCCTTTCAATTACTATCCATAAACCCTTGGTCTCCGTAGAAAAACCGTAAGCACACATTAAATCAATATAAATTCAGTTAAATTCCCTATATGTACGAGTATATGTACATAAATATATATTCTTTACGTGATTGTATCATACGAGCTCTAACAAGATTATGTTTCTTGTTTCAGGTAAGTGTTCCCTGATCATTTTGACAACCCACGTTTCTGGTGAGATCGAATGTTTTTAAACTATGATAGGATGGTGATGATTGATATGTCCATTATAACCATTCATCGTAATAATTCTAAGACTATAGTTTTTCTATATCTAAAGCTATTCTATATAATACCTAATTTGGATGTTATTAAGCATTCTGCCTACTTATCGTTTTTACTGGAAATTTAATATGGGAAGGTTGTCAAATCGTTGTATCTTTGTGGAAGAAATTCCTTGTTAAGGGCCGGTTTATCAATAATTTATCTAATGGATAAGGAGGATTAATCTAGGGATAATGTTATCCTCCAGATAACACAATAGGAGGTGTTTATCCATCCCAAGTTTAACCCTATTTGGAAAATGCTGAAGATGACTTAAGGGGTCATCGATCTACTGAGTGAGCTAAAAAGCCGTTTTGCATCTTATTCAACGCAGGAAGCGTCTATTTCACGCGGATCCCCTTACGATTAAATTCGCTATCATGTGACTCACTTCGTGACCACTGATCTACTTTTTTAATAATAGGTCCACGAAGAAAATGTGCTTCCTGAGTAAATCGCCCTTATTTTGTTGCCTACGGACACCAAATGAGGATGCTAACGGCAGTATTTATCAAAGAGATAATTTTTTCCGCTAGGTAATTCGGCATTGATAAATGATTCACGTTCTTATGTAGAGTATTATCGCTATACTCTGTATAGCTATCGTGCAGTTAATGAAGTTAATTGATAAGCCGGCCCTAAGTATCGTAACCAGACTGTTGCTTACTAGCAAGTGAGCAATGGAAACTACAACTCGCAAGAAGCCACGTGGATGAACGAAAAATCGCGAATCCCCCTGAAACATTTATGTGACAAAGCTCGTGGAAGTGAAGGGAAAGTGGGGTTAGCTGGAAAGTTCGCAGCGATGACACACATTTATAAAGACACGGAAAAAGCGAAGGGTTGTCCGACACGGAAAAAGCGAAGGGTTAGCTGTCCGAGACACGAAAAATCGCGAATCCCCCTGAAACATTTATGTGACAAAGCTCGTGGAAGTGAAGGGAAAGTGGGGTTAGCTGGAAAGTTCGCAGCGATGACACACATTTATAAAGACACGGAAAAAGCGAAGGGTTGTCCGAGTGTTTTGGGTTCACCTGAAGGGAAGATGAAGGCGGTTTTCAGACTTGGTAACTGAAGGTGTCACAATGCTCATTCTGAAATGGAACGGTAGTGTATGTATTGACGTGCTAAAATACAAAATAATGCTACAATTCATGTTTTGGCTCCGAACTAACAAGGACTGCCGCTAGGAGCGGTAGGGGGCGAAGGACCTGAGAAACATGGTGGTTGAATGACTCTCCCCTTGTTGATACGTTGCGTCACCACTTTTTGCTCTTCAATTCGTTCCCCTCACCATCAATCTAATCAATACTTGTCAGAAAAAAAAATTCTATTATTAATTTCTTACAAGCAAGTGAGCATTGGAAACTCAAACTCGCAAGAAGCCACGTGGATGAACGAAAAATCGCAAATCCCCCTGAAACATTTATGTGACGAAGCTCGTGGAAGTGAAGGGAAAGTGGGGTTAGCTGGAAAGTTCGCAGCGATGACACACATTTATAAAGACACGGAAAAAGCGAAGGGTTGTCCGAGTGTTTTGGGTTCACCTGAAGGGAAGATGAAGGCGGTTTTCAGACTTGGTAACTGAAGGTGTCACAATGCTCATTCCATATTCACGCTTTCCGGAGGTTTCAAACCTTCGGCCCATCCAGGTGGTGTAGTGGTATGGGGAGGGGGGTGTCACGGCTCTAAATCTACTACCTTTCAAGGGGAGGCTTCCCCTTCTGTTGGCCGCAGGGAGTTTACAACCGAGTTTCAGGGTTGGGAGGCTGTGGGAAAGCGCACAACTTTTGTCTCCGAGTACGCCTTTATTTCTACCGCAAGCAGCAAAATATATTCTATGGAACTTATACGGCCCTTCTGAAGAAAAGGTTGTGGAACAAGTCGTCGAAAAGGAAACCATCAAAAAAGTTCCAGTTGTGCAGCATAATTGCATGAGTGAATTTCCGTAAAATATCGCATTGTAATTATAATGCAACATTGTTTTGAAATTTGTTGCACTGTTTTGAAATTTGAACACATTGAGTGCAAAGAAATAGTTTCGAAACTCGTTCAAAATAATATTCTGCAATTCGAAGAGGATTAAGAAATTTTAGCTTTTTGAGGGAGTTTTAATAATTTTTAGTAAGCATCAATGAAATTTAAGTACATTTTTCTGAATAATTTTGTGCGTAAATTTTATAATGTTCTACATTTTGTTGCTGATATAGGTACTTTTTTTGCTAAAATTCTGGGTAGAGATAAAAATTTCGTCTTTGCGCCAAAAAATCAAGCTTTTAAGATGAAAGGATTTCTGTCGTTGGCCAGCATTTTTGAAGCGCAATAAATTGATCAAATTTTGATTAATGCGTTGACAAAAATCACTAAAAAGGCAGAAAACACTAAAAAATTGTTTAGTTTATATCAATATGCAGAATTTCAGTATAAAGAAATTTATCAACAATAAACTAGAACATTAAAAAATGTATGCACAAAATTTTTTCAATGCTGAACGAATGTACTTAAATTTGAATAATATCAACTAAAAAATTGATAAAAACGGGGAAAAAAAACAAGAATGCCGAATTTATTTTGAATCGGAAAATATTATTCAGAACAAGTTGTTTTCCGTAAGATCAGGAGTTAATTTTTTTTTCACTCGAAGTGCTCAAATTTCAAAACATTGTAACATAATAGAAGTAATTCGTTAATTCACAAAAATTCTCCCATACAATCACGCTGCATGACTAGATTTTTAAATTGTCCATGGTTGTTCGTTGCAGATGGTGATATAAGGAGATGTAACACTGGTGAAACGTATCGAAATCGTTGTTCCTAGGACTAATTTTAATAAATCTCGCTATTAACTCATTATGTCCGTTCAGTAGATAAGAAAGTAGTGATACTTTCGGCACTTGGTCAATATTACTAATAAATAAAGTTCGTTTTTATACTTTATCAACTTTTTATGTGAACAGTAGATATCACATACATTTTTGGATTACCCCCACTCACCCACCATACAAATTTCAGCGTCGTTCTTTGGAGATTTGGTTTTGCAGAAAATTTTTACAAAATGTATCAAATAAACAAATTACTCTTTTGTATTCCGAAGAACACCAGAACTGGATAACAAAATAGACTCATGTCAAACGCTATACATGTGAGTACACACCTGATGGATTTGAGATCAGATGTAGTAGGTACTGAGTGAGGATTTCTCATATTTCACAATTTATTCTTTGCTGATAGTTCAGGAAATGTTGAAAATCTGTTTGGGCAACTTCAATTTCTTTAATATTCACCGGGATGCGCATCAGATGCGTGGTTGCTTGGTGTTATAAGGTGTAGTGAACTCTGAAATAAGAAGAATTGTTTACCTAATTGGACCTAAACTATACCAGCTCACATGACAGCTCTGGGAAATCATATTTTCAGGTTGTCCAAATTTTTGTCGGAAAAGCTGAGTATATTAGAGTAATCGCTCGAAGAAAGAAAAGTTTCCGACAAATAACACGGGAATTGGAGAAATTAGCAACATGGCTTTGGAACGGTAGAAGATTGGGATGTTACCGAATACACTATGACAAACAAACAACAACTTTATTTAACGAAAACAAAGCGATCTGCCCGGGCACATTCTACTGGCCCAAACCAGGTGGTAATGTCCTTATGAATAAGTCCTGTTCCCATTTTGCTGACACAACGACCAATGTAGAATTGAGCCATTGGAATGGAAGAGTTTACTAAAGGTATTTGTTTATCCATACAAGAAGTACTGGATAATGCCAATCGTGTCTCTCAGCACTTTAGGCATAATGCAATGAGACTTTGTTCCGGAAGTCTATGTAACCTGAAAAAGCCCACTAGCGACGTTGATGCTGTTCCTCTGGCTCCAGAACACCTAATCTTATCTACACCTAATCTTCTTCCTGCCATGGAACTGTGTTGAATCGCAAAATAATCTTACTAAGATGAGTCAAATTCATAACTCACCTGATCTCTTGTGTGTCTGTGAAATACCATGGACTTTTGAGTTTGAAGAACTCTACAACTTGCTTACAAAGCAGGCGTGATGCACGCGGTCATTTCATTCAGCTTTGTCTAATCATATCTGATGCTGTCCAGGTCTTTGGATAAGTAGACACGTCAATCACGCCACTCCTGGTATTTCGATTCCGACACTCATTTGGGTATAAATTTAGCCCTGTCGTACAAATAGTTGTACTTGTTCACTTTAATAGTGGTGATGGTTACTTTAAGCTGCTCGCTATTATCAGATACGCGCCCAATACACCCATCATTATGTCGAATTGTGTAATTGGAAGTAGAGGCTGGATCGCGACCTTCTTTTAAGGCGTTAATAGTGCTCTGAAAGGGCAATGTTTCAAACCTCGACCATATTTTTCCTCCTCTAGTAAGGTTCACCGTGGTATAGTGGATAGCTATTTGGGATACTGAGTAGGGGATCATGGGTTCGAATCCACTCTGGAGGTTAAGTGTTTACTTCGTATTTGAAGCCTCCGAAACATATTCGTAATAAAATTTATTCGATATATTTGTCCAATTGGTCGGCATTTCATTAAGAGGATTGACCACAGGATGTAATGTATTTTTGAGATGTGAGCTTGCGAGCATCCAGACCATCAAACTATACACAGCATTCTGACGTTTTTTTTCCAACCAATCTATATTTTACTTTATGAATTTTCGGTGACGAAAGCTATTCTTGAACGACTAGTTTTTGGGGTTAATTACATTAAATAAAACAACTTTCTCTTGAACTTGAAAAGCTACTCTTGAACGACTAGTTTTTGGAGTTAATTACATTAAATAAAACACCTTACATGTCCTTCCGTATCCAACATAAGCGGACCCATGAACTGAAAATCAATTACCTATATATAAGTTATTATTAACTCGATTTCGTTAAGTGCGAATTCTAGTGGTTTTATAACAGCTGATTCAATCAGAGTCGAAGATCTTGAGGTCGAGGTTTGAAGCAGTGCCCGTTATTAGGGCTAGTTATGGTCTTAAGAAGGTCGCGCTCCAGCCTCTATGTACTGTAATTGGACACAATCGCACACATCAAGACCGCTCTCTAGACCGCTGCCGAACGTTTCATTGCATCGCTCATATTTTCAGCTAAGCTTGACACAGAAGTTTGTCCAAATTACGGTCATGAACATACATTAGTGTTATCGCTCAAACGTGTAGTTCTATTAGAGGTCTGAAACCTCGAGACAGAGAAAAAAAGGTGGAACGGCGAAAGCCCGAAACCCAACATGAAGCCTTTGGGACGGTGGGAGATAGGCAGTGATGGATGTAGGCTTTTGAAGTCCCCTTGGCTCTTCGCACCCTTCTGTCCTACCCTCAATGAAAAACCTTCGATCTCAAACCCCCAACCCTCTAGCCTTTTCGCCCGGTTTTCTTCATCCCACCTCCCCCCCCACCCTGAAAAGGGTGTGGAAAACCCTATCTACATGATGGATATTCACTCCAGTAATTATCACATGTGTCGTAGTTTGGGTGTGTGTAAGTCGATCCCTTTTCGAGGCTCATAACCCCCCCCCCCCCCCTCCCTCACGCCTTCTCTCGTCGGTTGCTAATGGCAGGGTTGATCTATGAAGCACAACAACCCCCTCTGTTCTCTTCTACTCGTGTTGTTGTCAGACATTTTGTAATTCCCCTCAAAATCTCATTTTCACGAAGGGATAATCCAAGCTGTCAACGAACGTTTCCGAGCATAATGAACCGAAAGCTACGAGCTAACATCTTAGCTTCTTGCCATATATACGTGTATTAGTACCGAAAAGATAAGTCTGATATTTAATATGTATAATTTTCATGACTTTCTGTCGTATTATTCGAAATGTAGTAATGAAGCTGACCACAATATCTTATTTTGATGAAAAAAAGAACACCAATCTCAGCAACATAATAGAGTGCGAGTTGTGAAAGATGTACCTTGCACCATTCATAACAATTCTAGAGTAAATAATAGAGCAGTACTAAACAACCATGCAGCATTCAATTCAACATTATTGTCTTTTTAAGTTAATTTATGAACAATCATCCTCGAAACCCTGCAGTATAAATTTAAATTATTGTGAGAATATTATTTGAGTGGAGAGTTTAAATTGCTCGAGTCAATTAAGTATGAATCCGTGTGAACCCTCGTTGCCAATGGATATTCTGGAAAATGCATTGAAAACGGAGTTTCCATATATCTAGATATCCGGTGCGAGGATATCTAATTGAAATTGAATATATGAGATAACCGTACAATACGGTTGGTATCTGGTGGAGGGGAGGTAGGTTAGGTAGGTATATTTGATAAGGGTGGATTACAGAATAGACGTCTATATCATCTGTTCTGAACGTATATTGAGAATGCGCGAAGTCTATCTTTTAACAGAGACCATTTAAACTCTAAACCCCAGAACTACACAGAAGTTTATCCATCTAGCTTCTGCACCGCGGGGTGTATACCTGTTCAACATCCAAAATTACATAAATTCATGGAAAAAAAAGTTTGTTTCTCCTAATATTATAACTGTTTTTCCAGCACTCCATTGTTATTAAAAATGAAGTGATTTGACAAAAATTCTACAATGAAACAAGGAAATATTTATATTTTACAAAATATACACCAGTTTTTTTACCCAAAGTTTCGTAGAAAAGGGGGTAAACAACAGGTATACTGGACCTTGTCAGGTCTAAATAGAACGCCAACCCAATGAGGGGGCCTGTTCTGGATGCGGAGGTCTAAAAGATCTGGGCCGTACTCCGAAAATTGGCGAATGGACAGATTCTGGAGAGGCGACATCTTAAGTTCACAACGTGTCTCAACTTAGTGATGGGTGCTAAACTCCCACTGTCCAGTTCCAGGGTGAGAAACCATAAAAACGACGACCTTTCAAAACTTCCAATATACAATACAATTAGGGAGCTTTTAGACAAACTTGCCTAAACTGGTTACGGGAGGCCCAAATCGTAATATGCGATAGTAATTCGTGATTTTGGGTGCATTTCTTTAGCTTACAGTTTTTTTGGGGGGGAGGGGGGAAGGGGGGGTACGAGCCCATGGTCACGGAGACCAATATTGCTCTTTTGTGACCAGAACAAAAAATTCCGGAAAATAATCCCGATTCTTCCTCCACCACATTAGAATCCGGAAGCGTGAATAAATCATTGAGGTGTACATTAGTCATTCATCATACTGTCCCCTCTAAAGAATGTCAGTTGCCTCTTTGAATCCACTCAACCTGCTGAAACAAACGCATACATCCCCCAAAACAAATTTTTCCCCCCCTTGCGACTCGCTTTGACACTGATCTATCTTGAAACAACAATCCCCCAAACCTAAACGATGGTTTAGGAGTTGGAGAACACACCCACTGACAGTTAAAAACTGCAAACAGTCCCCAGAACTTCCCCTGTCCAAACTTTGGACCTTCATTCCGTTCATCCTTTTTCTCCGGTTGGTTTTAATGGTATAGCCCCCTCCTCCTCCATCACACTCAAACCCTGATATATTGCCCACTCACTCTAATTACAACGTGAAGAGAGGGGGGTGGGTCTTTTTTTTTTTTTTTTTTTTTTTTTTTTTTTTTTTTGGCGAGGAATCGATGACTAGCATCCTTTTTAACTTTTTAATATACACAACTCCAGCTTTATCCCTCACGGTTTCAAAGACAGAGTTCCAACCTAACGACCCTTTTCTTCTCTTCTTCTATATATTTTTTTTCTATTTTAAAAGCGGAATTTTATTGAATATTTATAAGATCAAGTCCACACCAAAAGCACCTTGAGGCTGCGAAATGTTAATTTTCCGTTTTCCCCAAGGGTATCAACTGTCTTGTAAACTTTCAGCCTGATTCAACTTGGGTTCGCCCCCAAAAACAATCAAGTCGCTTAGATTGAATTAATGCTTTTTGCTATCAGCATTACTTTGTGTCCAATTTATTGTGCGCCTATTTTGTTGTCACGAGTCACTTCCAGATTCCGTGAATTAGATGCTAATGTAAAACCTATTAACAAACCCGGCGTCTTAGGCCGATTGCCACAGCGACTAAGGTCTTGGAAAAGGTCTTTTACGTTCCCCAATAATTGAAGTATTTTGTTGACAAATAATAAATTATTTTAGCTTTCTCAGCTTGATTAGAAATATGAATTCTTCGATACAAAACGCAAGCATTATACAATTTCACATAGCAAGTGATCCTGCATTTTTGTTATCATTACTGAGATCGCCGAAGGGAGGAACTAAAACTTATTCTGAAGGGCCATTCCACCCTCAAGTCTCTTTTCGTCAAATGATGTGCATGAATTGAGGTTATCAATAACCTATCAGTTTTTCAAAAATAATTATAATATTGTTGTTACAATTATGGGCTTTATTCTCATTTTGTTTCATGATATCTGAAGAAGATGTGAATATCTACATCAATCTTAGTTTTTCTCATTATTCAGGGCTCTTCTTGTGATTTTGTGATATCAGATGTCTTCGACCTGGAAAACTCATGTTCATGTTATTCCACGACTTTAGTATACGCAGATTTGTTCTGAACCAGATATAAGAAGTGGAGGGGGTTAATCTAAAACTGGAACCCACGTTGAGGGATTCATCTGGACTAGTCAAGAATAATGATTTAAGGTAAAACGCATGTTGAATCGGTAATGTTTACAGTGCTAAAACCACGAAGGTCTAAGGTATGGACTTCAATCAGAACCAATAATAAGGTTTTGGAGGGAAGGAGAATTATTTCCCATTATCCCTCGTTATTATAATAAATAGGTGCGCCAATAAACTGTTGAGAAAGATGTGCACCAACTGAAGTAGGATGTTCCAGCATACACGATCCAAAAATCGACCTAAAATCTGGAGAGAGGTTGATTAGTGCGGTGTACAAGTATTTTCCCTACTTCAGACCATCGGATACCCACCATATTGCATCTCCTTGTAATGACTATATCTGCTTGTTCCTAAACAGAGTTTGAGGCTCATACGGTGTTAATAGCATTTGTAGTAGTAGGTTTGGTGAATCAAAAGTTTTTATCTATAAATTCGAAGCTAATTTAGTTCTATGTTGAGAAAAAAGATACTTTTCACACCTGGCAATAATGGAAATTCATTTTTTTAAACTAAAATCTTCTAACTAGAATCTGCAATTACGATGGTTTCCATCCATTACTACCTAATAGATAATATTACTGTTACTGTCAGTGAAGAACTGCAAGACAACGCAGCCACGTCATATGTCATTACGTCACTTTGAAAACAGTGCCGCCCCAACAACTTTGACTCTACACGACGTAAAGGATATGTGTTAAAATCTGGCTCGTGTGCTCGAACCTAGTTTTCATTATAAACACCAGGTTTAGTTCCGGGTAACTTGCTGTATGTATCCAGTGAAATAGATATTTAACATGTTTATACACCTAACTAAAATAATCAATGTTTGATTACCTGGATTTAACGAATTGTATCAAGGTTACAATATATTTAGGATAAGTTAACCTTCCATTTAAGTTCATATGAGTGCATATCTGGTGATCTGCGCAATAACTTGATGGAAAGGTTATTGAACCTATTGTTCGATGTTTTTCGAGGTTTAGAAATGTGTATTCGTGGTGGGACAGGTGATGTTCCACGCAAGTTTCATTTTGGCTTTTCTCGCGGTCGAATGCAAAGTTGCTAAAGTTCACTTTCAACTGTGGCAGGGACCATACAGCGTTTACTCCTCTGGAATTCTCTCGTTGGGACCTGCCAAGTGCTTCCCAGCAGGCTGACCCTCCCCCGAAACTTCGGCCATTTTCAGGTAATTAACCCAGGAAACTGCGGGAAGGTCGCTTCCCCTGGACCCGAGGAATGAGGTGCTCCTGGAAGGGTAGATTTACGGTTTGGGGGCCCCGTCCTCGAACGGGGGTAACTAAATACACAAGGGGGCGGCGCCCCCTACCCCCAAGTCCACTTTCATAATTGAATATTAATGGCAGTCAAAGCGGGAGTGGACGGTCGCGCTCCATATCGCAGCTATTGATTTGCCATTCATCATTCGCCTTCTCCCCTCAGGATGCCCAACCCCATTTTCGAGGTCCAAGCAGCCCTTTCGGGGGGGTCCATACCGTTCCGAGGTTCTGTGTCCACTCTTGTCTTCCCTGATTTATACCGTCATTCGACCCCTCCCCGCCACGGGTTTTCTCTGCCGGTCCAGCCCAGCTCCCTTCATCGGGAGATCTGTTCAATCAAAACTTGGCCTCGCCCAATACGAGCTGAGCCAAATGACGGTGCATCAATAAGCCGTGCCATAGCCGGCCTCATACTTCCATCCCTCTCTGCCAGAGGGCGCGAGCTCTCATATCTTGTTATATTGCGCGTAGCTGTCAATGTATTTCCCCTTTGCCTTTTGTGCCACTGTTTGCTCTCGCTCGGAATCCTGAATGATATCACCCGCACGGCCTTCTTTTCCCCTACTCTTTGATTTTTATTCAAAAAGAACTGTACCAATCCAAGCACTATTAAATATTTAATATTCATATTGTATTGTTGAACAATTCCCCTGTAGAAAAATGGGATGTCCAAGAGATATAAGTATAGCTCGAATATTTACCAACGCTTTTCCTCATAGGTACATAGAATAATACATGGCCGTATAATGTATGTATATTCCAAGGTTGCTTTACCTAAAGCTAGGGTTATATTGTCATCTATTGGTACGAATTCCCAGAAAACGAAAGTAGAGCAGTGTAATGCGGAAAGACATTGAACATCTCTACCAAATGTAAAGCAGCTCCTGACCATTCCATATTTCTACACGTGTATACCATACTTCTTATATTCCAATATATTTTACCTATTCTGAATATTGACCTATTTCAATAAACAAGCGGACAATTTTCGAAATGAGGCGGCGTTCGATTATCATTATTATCATTTGAGCTTGTTTGGAACCTTCCATACTTAAAAAACAAATTACAAAAATTCTTGTAACGCAAGCTAGCAGCGATGCAATAACAGAAACATTCTAGTAGAAATGGGGGAACCTACCCTATATCATACAGGATGATAAATTAATAAGTAACTTCTCGTATTAACGTAAATAATGTAGTGTCCCGAAAATACCTACAAAAATACTTCAAAACATGAACAAAAAAAACATTACAAGTTCTAAATTGCACTGCCTACTACACATCTAAAGTACTAAAACCGTAGAATGAAGTTTACTATAAGGTTACAGTCTTTCGTGATGTATTTGCTCCCACATACAGACGACAACTAAAAAGAAATCTGGTGAGATTCAGGCTCCTGTGAAACGCTTTGGACCTGGTTCATGCTGGAAGATAATTTTTTGGCGTGGCTAAACACCTTTTGGTTTGAGGGATAATGAAAAATTATAAATGGAAATAAATATACATCTCTAAAGGTTCACATCTCCAAGGCGGCAGTAATTACCGAGAATTCTCACAAATCCGATTTTCTCGGGAATGAAGCTTTTCAAACAACCCCCTTTGACCCTTTTTCGAGAATTTCATCCATTTTTTTCCACTTTGCTTTTTTTCTGTGTTCTCTCCCTTCCTTCTTCGCTCAGCCAAGATGTGCGGCTCACAGCTGGAGCTGTAAGCCTTGGATATCTTTCTTTAGGTGAGCCTGCAAACCATTATGGCCTCCAGCCAAGTTCGCTTTCTGATTCCAAGACCTCCTCCCACCCTTCGTCGCTCTCTTCCTATTTATCGTGCGGGAACCTTTTCCCAAAGATCCATACTGGACTAGGGAAGCTTTTTTCCCGGTTCTTTCGAAGAGTAATTTACTCCTTTTGTAGCTCTCCAGCTGCATTCGGGAGCTAGGAAATTTAAGGGTTCCGTTAGTAGTGAATATTTTTTAGTGTATAATATGCACGCTATGATTCGCTAGACAGATGACATTAAAGTTAGTTGAAGGAAATTTAGGATAGAGAAGCATTAAAAATGGTATAATGAACGGTAGCTTCCAAATTAAATATATCTATTATTCACCGATATGATCTTGGATCTTCACAAACAACAAATAATTTTTTGTATGAATCTTTAACTCTCTTTTTTATTTTAGTTAAATGGCTCATTGATTAGTTGGCGTATTACGTCACAGATGTCGATTCAAAGTTCATTGATCTTAGTTTTTAAAAATAACTTCAGATAATTCACCCAATTGCTACTCATTGAACTCGCATGAGTAGTATGTTTTTCTGATCAAATCAATGTCAAATTTATGGAATATAGTTCACTTTTGATAAATGTAAGAGAAACCCGAACCGCCATTTGTGAATCAAAAAAAAAAAAAAAATAAATAAATAAATAAAAAACGCACCCAGTACCTAGGTGCCGACCTGTATTTGCGCATCAACCATCTTAAAAGGTGGTTTCATACTTTTCAATTTTGAATTCTGGACGAATTAAATTTTTTACGCCGTTTTAGGAGGTTTTAATATTTTACACCAACTGCACAGAATCATAAATTAATGTGTACCATAGTATATTCTTTTCTGGCACGACAAGTTTTTGACGTGGGCCCAAGTCAACGTTTGAGGTTAGAAAAAAATTGGGGTATGAAATGTGATAACACAAGTTCTCCATCCGTGTCTAGGGCAATTAAGAAAATAGTCCATACCTAATTATTTTCTGTACCTACCTACAAGGTTTGATTTTGAAGAACAAGTTTAGTTTCCAGTTATGGTACTGAGAGAAGTTATTTTGAAATTTCCAAAATGTTTGTCCAGATTTTTGAGAACTTTTGTAATGGTTGTTGTTGTATTAGGAATAAACTCACGAATTATCGTGCCTCTCCTACGTGAAGCTGAATGTTGTCTATAAACGGCGTGCGAAGGAGTGAAGACAATTACCGTTTAGAACCCCCAACAGCTCCGAGAAGATAAAAAATTGCTGAGACGTGTTCAGATTGCAATAAAAATTGTTTGCGCGGGAGGAAGGATGTAGTGATGTAGAGGGACCGGAAATGTGAGCAAAGGAAAGAAGAAAAATAATAATATCAAACGAAAGGGAGGAAGCGAGAGGGACAGCTATAGTGTCGGATTGGTTGTCTGAAGTAAAAGTAGAGCAAAGAGGGAGATGATAAAGTCTGGGAAAGGGAAGTGTACTGCCGTACATGGGAGGAAGAATTTTACGTGAGAGGATTAAGAGACAAGGTATTAGAGCGGAGTTGTGTAAGCTTGGCAAAAGGTTTGCTAGTTTTCTTTGCCTCTTAGTTTTTCGGTTGGACGATCTTGATAAGAGATTTGGAGGGGAGGGGGTGGCTGAACTCTGTCCGCTCTTATAAGGCTTAAAATTTGTCCACATCATTGAACCACAGGTTGTTGATGACCTCATTGTTCATCATCGGGGAGGAACTGTGTCCCCATTGGCGAAGTTTGCAAAGACAGGTTATATTGTGAATTGCGACCTGGAACTTTGCTTAAATATAAATTATGCAGCATATTTTTATTGAGAGAGAAAAAAACACTTTATTGAACATTGTAGAAGGAATGACGGTGGACAAGGACTCCAATAATTGTCGAAACGTAATGGATTTGCCGAAAGTTCAAAATGAGTTGCCAAAAGTTCAAATTAGTACACCAAAAGTTTGCCAAAAATTGAAATTGATTTATGCCAAAGTTTTTTTTTTTTTTTTTTTTTTTTTTTTTTTTTTTTTGCGATTGTGCGAGCAAGCGAGCGTAAATGTGTCAGGAGTTAGTCTTGTGGGAGCTAAATTGCTGCTCCGCCCTCCAGTCCGAGTCCTCGGACTTGTTTCCTTGGGCCTCTTAGCCTCATGGACGGAGAATTGAGTTTCCACTGGCGTCCACATCATCACTTGAGCGTAGGATTTGGACCATTTGTTGGCAAGGCGTTGGGAGGCATTCTTGAGAAAAGCGTCATACACTTTATGCAATGCTCCATCGCATGAAATTATGAGTGGCGTGAAAGACCCACTCAGATCTTCGGCTATTCTGTCGTATTTTGCATGCTTGGCTTGGGCAGCATGGCGAGAGATGGTTGGCCAGTCCATGGAAGTGTAAGAGACTGCGTCAGCGTTTATAACGCGGGTATCAAAAAACGCAGGTCTCTCACGGTCCCACACACCATGAACCTTCATGTCTGCCACCAAACCGGGGCTGCCATCAGCACTTTCACGAAGAATTGGTTCTGTGACAACACCGTTCCATGCGAGGCTTGCTATTTTGGCGCATTCGTCCCGAACCAGGTCGTGTCCCTGTTTGATCAGGCCGTCCTTCATACAATTGAGGGCGTGGTTCATGTCCATGGGACTCCCGCATCCGTCGCACCATACTGGCAACCCTCTTGGTTCCCAACCGTACCGAATGGCTAGTGCGTCACGGAATTGGGAAGACGACAAGTCGAAGTTGTCTGCTGCAAGTGGGAGGACGCTGAGCCATTGTGATGCCTCCCTCGATGCACCATATTGAACAAAGAAATCGAAACATGTAAACGAAAAAATTCCGTATGCCGCGCATGAGGCTCAAAGTTTGTCAGCATCATTGGGCTGCAGTTAGTTGATTATTTTGTTGTTAGTAATTTGGAGTAAATCAATCTACAATGGATATGTCCACAGCTGAAAGGTTGGAAAGGCAGGATTAGTTATATTGTAAATTTTGACCTGCGAATTTAATTATATTGTACAGAATATTGAACAAACAAATCGAAACATGGAAACAGCAAAATGTTGTGGGCTGATCTTTAATGGCTCAAAGCTCGCCAGCATGCAACAACAACAACCATGACTACAGGTTGTTGATTACCGTATTGTTCATCGTACAGAGAATTTCAATCTGTAATAGATGGTAGGTATGTCATCAGCAGTATTGTTGCAAAAGCAAGTTATATTAAAAAATTTGCGTAAGAATTGAATTTTATGATACAGAATATTGATCCTACAGAACCCGAAAACGTATACAACAAAATGTTAGTGCATTTTGAGCTATTCAAGGAATAATTCGGAAACAGCTTGATACTGTGCGAAACAAGTTCCCATATTTATCACATCTGGCTTCTAAATACCTCCAAAACCGTTAAAGAGATTATGCGTTTTGCACGTTATTTCGTAACTGTATCGCGCTTGCGAACCTGAGCGGAATCATCACAGTTAGGATCTACAAAAACGCTGTAAATTATTACACAAATGATTATTATTTCTGTGTTAGTCCTCCTACGTGAAACACGATCCATCAAAAATTATCTATAAAACTGATTCTATGGTGCATTATCGGAATATAACTCGAACATGCCACCTACCTGAATAAAATAAATGAATTACCAAAATAAATAAATAAATAATTTTCAAAAAATCTTGTGAGTAATTAGGAAGAAAGAATTAAAAAATTTATTGCCTCCACCAGACTGAAACTGTTGGAATTAACATTGTTGCAATGATTCACTCATACATTAAAACACACACAAAAAACCAAAGTTGTTCTTCAATATTATCTAAAACGTAAAAATATGCACGTTTGAAAATTTAGATTTTAGCATAGGTACGTGTTTAATTCACCATTTCAATATTAAACGAGGCATCCGCTATCTTGGTTGACTCGAAAGCAAAATTTTCATAAAATTTCATGCGTAAATTATAAATCCTGAAAATCTGCTCATATGGTCACACTGCACAAATGAAACTTTTTTTTCTTTCGCAATACGTTTTAAAATTGTAAAATCAACATTATAAAATGAACGGAGTATTACGGGTATCTGTGATCAATACTTCTCAGTTTTGTCACCCTGTTCGTCCGCTGAGTGCTTTCCGTATTTCCTCTATGTCTGTTTCCATTCTAATTACCCGCAAAAATGGGGAAGGGGACGAGAAAAAACGAGAAGTTACGACAATAATTTATTTTCCCCGTGTAAATGCGGCGCCATGAGCATAAAATTTCATTAGCTCTTACGGCTCTGGGTCGGAAAAAAAAAAAGAAAATCAAGGACAAAATGAGGAGAGGGGTTCGAACAGAATTCATCCCTCCCGCCTCCGCTAAAGGGAATTAATTAAAGAGTACTAACGACAAGCGACTAAAGGAGCGTTGTCCCCCGGAAATTGTGAAAGAACCGTTAAAGTGGAAGCTATTGTTGGGTGCTAATTGGAAAACTGTTCAAAAGATAGAAATAGGGTGGTAGCTAGTGAAGGGGGTGGGGGTGGAATGAAAAAAAGTAAACAATCCTGGAAAAGCGGAGATGCTTTTTCGCGGAAACAACAACCTAGTGAAAAACGTGACTTGTTTAATGGGGAACCTGGAGGGAATAACTGATCACGAATTATTAAGCTTGACTCGGAGAGTAGCAATAAACGAGATAAATCGTTTATTTGACGGGTTTTTTCCACCGTTTTTTACTAACCTCTTGAAAGGTGGTGTTCGGAAGTAGGTACTTAATGCTGTCATCAGGGAGAACTAAATGTACCATTAATTTTGGGTTTGTGTTTATCTACCATCCATTTATTATTAATTAAATTCATTAGGCGATTCCATATGTTTCATTATATATCATCAGCTGAAACAGCTCGAAGAGAAGTGTCCAAAAAGCAGAGTGTAAAGGATAGTGGATGGTTGGAAGAGGCCAAAGCAGCTGTGTAGAGAAAGCTGAATGACATCATAAGAGAACGTCCGCCTGGTCTACCTTCTACTTTTTTTGGCCTTTTACTTTCCCAACTACTCTAGGTTGAGGGAAAGGTACCAGAATGACAGAAATCGTCTGGAGTTTTCTTAAATTTGAACAGAATTTTGATCTCAAACTAAATATCTTGGATTTTTGGGTAAATCATTTCCTTCACAACCACAAGAACGGTAACGTTTGATTGTAATAATTCGGAATGGGTTAATTTCACTTTTCTCAGATTAGGCTCATTATTCCGAAGCGAGGGCGGTTAATTTCCTTACCGAAGAAGTTTAGTAACGAAAAAATTGGATTATTTAAACTGTATCAAAACTGAGAGAAAATACTGTATAACAATTTACAACATAAAATAGCAGTTTTAAGGAACTGCTAAAAGCTATAGCCATGACTTACCTGCCATAGGTTCTGATTGCGAGTAGGTACGTGATACATTCGAAGAAATAAGTGATTATTAGCTATAGGTACAGTTTGCAGCGATTCATATAATTAAGACATTCCAATGCACTGTTGTTACATGTATTTAATTTCCATGATTTTGCGCGTTTAAGCACGCTGTACGTACCAGAACGTTGTCTAGCCTAGAATAGGTATAGCAATCAATAATACCTACTTCCGTCTGTGGGATGAAGCACTTGGGGCCGGTCGGCTCCTTTCGTGAGCACTCGGGAACGATCGGCATTCGCTTCACAAGAGTAGCCAACGGTTGCCAACACTACGGCACCGATCCGACCGGTAAATCTACGGATTTATCCATATGCGAAGAAAAAATAGATTTATTGGTGAGGAGATTGTGTACCAGTCAATCCATTAATACAAATGAAGATTAGTTGGGCATGTAGATCAAAATGATGTGTATAGTTTGGTGGTCTGGATGCTCGCAAGCTCGCATCTCAAAAAGACATAACATCAAGTAGTCAATCCCTTAGTAAAAATGCAGATTAGTTGGGCATGTAGATGAGAATGATGTGTATAGTTTGGTGGTCTGGATGCTCGCAAGCTCGCATCTCAAAAATAAATAACATCAAGTAGTCAATCCCTTAGTAAAAATGCAGATTAGTGGACGTGTAGGTCAGAATGACGTTTTAGAAGTATATTTCGGGAACAAGCAAAAAAAAAATGATCCATGCAGCAACACGATTTGAACCCACGACCTTTGTCCCAGAAGACCGTTATCACAACCTATGAGCTACAATTCACCTAGCGTTCAGAGTTGCAATCACAGTACTTAACCAATCCGAGCCCCAAGTACTTCATCCCCCAGACGGAAATATCATACCTAGGTGCATAATATCATATCCGTATAACATTCGTTAATAACATTAATCCATAGTAACGTCAAATGCATGATACCTACAGATAATGAATTGATATTATTATACCTATATAATTCGAAAAACGACGCCAAGTTCCTTAGCACTTCCTCTACCTAATTAACTAGCATTATTAATTACTTGACAACAAAATGCTAAGGCGTAGTACGCTGTGAAAATTATCATTTGAAAACAATCTTAAGCGGGTTGTTCTGAAGAAACATCGAGGGGAAAGAGCAACCTTCTTCTTTCTACTACCTGCAAGCCCAGAGGCTTACCCAAGGTGCCCAGCAAGCTGTTGTTAGTTTTAAACTATCTCCCTAGTTAGTTTAGATATTTTAGTTGGTTTAGTTAGTTTAGATGTTAGTTAGTTAGATGTGTATCTATATTTGGACCTACCCGAGGTGTCCAGCAAGCTTTAGTTTGTTTATACACTCTCTATGTTTCTATATTCTTTAAACGAAGTGTTATTCTATCAAAAACCCATTTCCTGATATCATTAGTTATTTGAATACTATTTTAAACGATACATAGAAATAAATGAAAATTAACAAAAAAATAAATGATAATTAACAACTTAGGAACAGCATTTAGAGTTTCCTATTTAAGCCTACGAGGTTTTTTCGTTCTTTATTTAGATAGGTATATACCTTTGATTTTCATCATATTGCTTGCGTATACATGGACATTGTCTAACCTGTTAATCCATGAATGGAGTATTTAATATCTTCTCTATGTATTCATTCATTCTAGATTTTCCACGTGTGCGTGCTTACACAGAACTATAAGACAGGATGAAACTACTACCATGACATTCCGATACCGTATCGTTTCCCCCGGTAGACACAACTCACACAATAAAAAAATTAAAAAAAGAGGCAAACACCCTCTGAACCCGATATGTGTGTCCAACCAGTAAAAACACACATCAACTCAAAACGTGTCAACAATGAAGGCTCATACGAGTGTTGGAACGGGGCCGTGGGCGTTGAAACGGGAGCGAACTGAACCCCACAACAGTGAGCATGAATGAAGAATGGATTTCAGCCGTCGAGAGAGGCAGATGGGACGAACAAACGTAGTTTTCGTCTGTTCAGTCGGAGGGGAAGTTTTTTTTTTTTTCCATGTCACAACAGAATCGAACATAGTTTGTTCAATATTTCTCGGTGTATCTACTACAACGTTTGATAATGTGGTTATTTACAAATAGTTATCGTGAAGTGGTCATGAGGAAACGGAAATATACTGCTACTAGCAAATTGACCTCATTATGATGATTTTGAGATAAAGAATGTTGAACTATTTCATTCTTAACGAAACAACTAAAACCGCGGAAGTTCGTAGAAAAAAAATAATAATCATAAAATATATAAAAAATAAATAAATGAAAAAATCTGAAAAATACTTCCATTAATATGCTCACCTCTTTATGTGCGGTTCTACGAATACTATGATAAGGCTGACTTTCATCAAAACTGAGTTTAAACCTGAAAAGGGTGCTAACCTACTGTCGTTTACCAGAGCGCTAGGGTAATTTAAACTCCCTCCGAGGAGGCGACTCGAGTTTAAATAGCCAACAACCGGCAAATTTACGTTGTTAATCTCCATTAGCCATGATATCAATGTATCCAGGTAACTCTTGTGTGCGGTTGTGATTTCCGCTTTTAAAAATGAATTCGCACGACTTGGCATAGTATTAAAACTAACAATGAGCCAAGATGATGGTGAAAGCACATTGTATTTTAACATCATGAGTAGCATGCCGTTACCTCCTATATGTTACAAAACTTCCTAATTCCCTGCACAATCAGTAGCCGTTGAGATTCCGAAAAAATATTGTTATTTACTTATTAAAACGGAAGAGGGATTGGACATCAGCTGAGAGGTGCTTGTTCTAACAAGCTGTCCAACATTTGCTTTGGTAGTTTGATTAAATAATAATAAAATTTATAGTAAAAATATGTTTAGTCAGGAAAGTTGTAAAGTGCCTCGCATCTAAGCGCCACGTATCTAATAAAGCCATTCTGATTTCTGAAGGTTATTTATCTACAGCTAAAAATGTATTCAACAGTTGATCCGTTCAAACAGCTGGAAGTTTTCACCTTAAAATAGCTATATGCTGCACTATGCTTAATCATAAACACCCAACCTGGTTTAAAACAAGATCTGAAGCATCTTTTTACAACATAAGAATCTCGTCCCAAGCCGTCATCTCATCACCTTCGTCTAACGTGTTCAAAACTAGCCATCGTATATATTACTGCTTACCATATATCTTCTCCGCGATGTTTCTAATCCCATTCGTTCATAACAAATATATTCCCATAGTGCATTTAAAAGACATGTCTTTTCATGGCTAATCAGAACTGAAATTCATCAGCTCGAATATTCATATAGAAGTACTTAAAAATAAACATTGTTCAACAACAAATATAAAACTAATATTCTATTTTTTTTTTTTTTTTTTTTTTTAATAGAAATTTAAAAATAGGGATATGTAGTTACGTATTAGTTTAACAGAGGCAATTTATTGGCACCATCTTATGAAACTTCCCCCCACAACACAGAGCTTGGCTCCATTGTGTTATGGTAGTTCTTCGCCAATGTCAAGAGGCAATCAATTTACGTTTAAACTACTAAATTTTTAGCAAACAATTTCAAACAGTGGTTACAGTACCTAGTTAATATTATGAAGAATAAAGATGATTTTCATTTCATTTGATCATATCATTCATCTAATGTAATATCCGTTGATTTTCATAGTACTCATTGTCTATAAAATGTGTTGCATGCAATAATTCGGAGGTAATTCTTTAAAAACGAATCATCGAGATTCTACTGGACTAAAGTGCCTACGCACTTGATCTCTCAAATTCCTTCGTTGTTCCTCTGTTTGCTCTCGCTAACTGTTGCTGGTATAATTTGTTGCTCAGGCTGTAGCTCAAGCGGAGCGAAAAATCTTGTTTACTTCCTCTTAACCGCTCGCCCACCTCGGTTCTCCCTGACACCTGTTACCTTGGCTTAGCTGTACTTACGAGAACTAACTACTTCAACATCTCAAATACGCTGAACACCGCAAGGACCTTTTCTTATAATTTTGCTATAGGTTAATGTCATAGTGCACTGGCACGGTTAATGTAATTGTAGGTATAATCCACAATAAATTATAGAAGTTAAAAATCGCCAAATATAATTTAAATACATTCTCAGAGGAAGTATTCCAAGGGATAACATTAGCTTTCCAATTACCGCAGCCTTAACCTAGTCGATGAAATCACAAATGACGATTTATAGTCGATCATTCCATTTCTCCAAACTATGATATAATTAAATTTGATTGAAGAAAAAAAAAATACTCAGTCATGCAGCATGGCTAATAGAACGAATTTTCAAAGAAAATTCTTGAATAAAACTGAGGGGGCAGCCGTGTGACGAGATCGCAAAGAAAATTTTAGAACGCAGCCGAACTCGAAAATTTGGTCGATTATGTAAATTTTTTACCTAAAAATTTTGCTTTACTATTTAACAAAACAAACAGCAATTCAACAAGCCTGGTCCTCGCCCTTATGGTCGTCGGCCATGTTATCTTTCGCATCCATTAGCTGCTTTGCTGAAAGACGAGCTTCAGTTTCTTCTAGTTCCGTAAGAGGAGTGGAGAAAGAGAAGGAGTAGAGATAGTCAGGAGTCAACGTAGATATGAGTCCTTTCACGTTAAGGGCATCAGGGCTCCATCTTCTAGCCCTAGACACCGGACTCTCCGTCTCGATCCTCTGATTCTCATGGAGACGGCCTGTATTACTGCCATCTGCGTCTTCACTCTAACCCATTGTATCACATGGGAAAGAGGCTTGTCCCACTTGTCAGCAAGAACCGTCGCCATTCTCTTGAGAAACGCACTGCATTCCTTGTGTAAGGCACCGTCACAAGACACAACCAGGGGATGGAATGAGCCTCTTAGGTCTTCAGCTGCAGTGTTGTACTTCCTACGCTTGGTATTTGCTGCATTCTGAGAGACTGTTGACCATGTTTGTGAGCAGATCAGCATTGACAACGCGAGTATCTAAATACGCCGTCCTCTCCTAAAAATAGATTGTCTCACTTATAATGAACCTTAGAGATCGATGGGTGGTCGCAATCGACTCAACGCTGAAAAGTCCTTCGACAGTTATACCCCACTAGCCAAATTGTCAAAAACCCGATTTTTTGCATTTTTGGGACACTATTTTGTAAATTTGAACCTGAAATTCTAAAGAGATTCTGGGTTGGCCAAGGAAATAGAACCTATCTTCTGACAGGAATGATTTGCTACGTTATAACGCATTTTACACGACACATTTTAAGGGAGTTTTTGCCAGGAAATTCACCCTATAAATAAAAAAATTTACATTTCACGTTATACCTCATAAAATCGTACAGCAAAGAAAAACCAAGTTTTTTTCTTTATTCATAGCAATTGAGAAAATAGTTATCTGTTACATTTATATTATTTGGAATGAGTTATAATCGGATTAGTTATTATTGATGAGATTGAGGAATCATAATGATATTCTTGGATCAGAAACGATCGAAAATCGGCTATATTTGTATACGAACTCATTTCCTATTATAGCAGTTCCCAAACCTAATTACATTGGAAGTGTCTACATTGATGCACGAGTCAGCATATTTTACCCAAAGTTGGCATGGAGGAAGCGAATAAAATGACTTTCTCCTGAATGCTTTTGGGTCCTTCTCATAGAGGTGGGGCATCGGAACGTCCTTCTTTGTACGACAGTTCTTTCTACACTCATTGAACGGTTTTGCAGAGATGGAAAAGTGCAGAACAACCACGTTCTTCACGATGTATATGCTTGATATGATACTAAGAATGCTGTACTTCTCAGTGGTGTTTTGAAGGGATAAACGACCCTGGATAAACTCTCATTTAGTCGTGTATGGTATAAAGTGCCCTTATGACAAATTTCACAGAAAAAAACACAAACTAAATTCTCTGTTAATCCAATTAACCAAATGGCGTTTTGGAGTGACAATTTCTGAATCTGGATTGATTCAAAAATTGTCTTCCACGTTTCTTTATGATCCGTAACAGTTACTTATGGTCAGTTACCACAAATGGAAACGAGTAGATCCTGAGTTATCAATTAACCCAGTGCTGTTTCGCTTGGATAACTGCTGACTGTAGGTTAGCTTTATGTAGATGTGGTAAAATCCAATTCTAGCTTGTATATTTTAAGAGCATAGTTCAACTGGTACTATGGAGCTACAGGTGGTGCGCACAAATCAAAAGAAGCTCTCCAGAGAGAAATTTCGCTTTTACTCTAGTGAACCCCCCCCCCCCCCCCACCACCACCACTACCCCACACCACACCACAATCAAACCCAGGTAATAAATGAATAACCTGCTAATAACAAGCAAAAAAAAAAAAAAAAAAAAAAACACTGGATGATTGGGGAAGAGATTGCTTTCTCAGAATATACATGTTATCACATATAACTACGAGTAAGCCCAGAGTTAACCCACTGCTGTTTAGGAGGGACAATTTTTGACTCTGGATTAACTTCATTAGTAATCAGGAATACACTGGACTCTAACTGTTTCACAACAGTTATTATGATCCAATCAGAGCGCCTAACTAAGGGTTAAGTTGATAGTTCAACTGGTACCGCGGAGCTACAGGTGACGTTCTCATATCAAAAGAGGCTCCCCAGAGAGAGATCACTCCGGTCCTCCAGTCAACCCCCCCCCCCCCCCCCCTTCCACGAAACCCAGGAAATAAGAGAGGAACCTGCTAACAACAGCAAAAGAAGACAAAAAAAAAGAAGAAAAAAACCACTGGATGGTCGGGGAAAGGTTTGCTTTCTCTGAAAATTCAGAAGTTGCCTCCCCACCCTTGTCTCTCGCGGACCCCTCGGCGACGGTTGAATACTAAACAGGATTCAGAGAAGAGAAAGAGGGCATCCCGCACAAAAAGCTCCCTTCATCCCGGGGCTCTTCTGGGGTGCTTCTGAGTATCTCAAGTATCAATTGCAACCTTTCCTCCCCGCCGTATCCCGTTACCCCCTGCTCGAGATAAAAGCCTCCCATGGCCCGCAGAGACCCCCCCTTCCCTGCTCACGGCCCCTACTTCAAAGACCGTACTTCTAAAGGGACCTTGCGACTTGCTTTCAGATTACCGCGTTTGCCTTTACTCATTACACCTTCTAGTTCCCAGTAAATATTTACACTCCGTTCTCTCCCCCTCTCGTTTCTGCCTTTAAACCCCTTCGCTTTCTCATCTCGCTTTCTCTATATCTCAAACCGAGGGTTACATTCTAACGTTTGTCCTAAAATCTCCAGTTTAATTACGGCCCTCAAGTTCGTGTAACCGGGAACAACCCAAAGTGTTATCAGTGTTTGCTGTTCTGATTGTGCCATCTCAAGCAATCCTCCTCGTCGTTCCAAAGACACTTCTACATGCTGAGAATACTTTCCTAACTTTGTTATTCGAAATTCAGCAGAAAATGACTTGTTCCTTGCACTTACTAACTAAAACCCCATGAGCAAACTTTGTATTCTGTATTGCGTGGTGAATTTAAAGGTATTCTTAAAGGTTTACTATAAAGTAATGGGGATGGAAATACCCTATCTTTCGAATAAAATTATCAAAATTTTACAGGATCTGTGTACAGTGCATAGTTGTGTGAGTATTGGTTCAAAGGCGATTCCTACCACATCTGCCATTCGCGTGCACTCATCCCGCAAATCGTCGGGCCCACTTTGATAATACCTTTCTTTTACAGTAGTGCGTAAGTTTCATTAGGTCACCACACCCATCACAATAGAGCCGAGTGAGTCAAAAAACATTTTTCTGAATTATATAGCTCAATAAAGTAGCTTGAATACATAACAAGAAGTTGATGGAGTTGAGTAGTTTTCATACCTTAAATGAAAAGATACAAATAACCTCCACCATACAAATGATATTCTAAAATCTGGAAAGTTTCAGATGTGGCTTCAGAAGCCGGAAGTTACAATAAACGAGAAAGGATAACTATCGATTTTCATCACAAATTGTCTCTTACCACGTTCTTTTAAAGCATCCATAACAAGGCAGGACCGTGGTTGGTGGTTTTGACACTCGAGCATTCGTCTTAGCTTACGCATCAAATAGGTCCGTCTTAGAAATATTTCTGTACAGAATCTTGTTAGGGAGATGTGTTTATCGCCGAAGTTTTGGGGACATCCTGGTCCCATTCACTCAAAACATTTACCATGTTGGATACATTTAGGTAAAATTTTCAGGAACATCCTGGTCCCATTTGTTGAACACATTTACCTTTCTATAATACTTACTGCGGGGCGACTAATGCATCACAATTGTCAGGTTAAGCCACCACAATCAAGGAGTAGTTGTCCCTCACCAAGTCCCTACAAAGCATTGAAACTACAGTACTCGTCTTCTCTCACCGATTTCCATCAAATAGAAATATTCTGGAAAGATTCGTGTATAAAACCTGGTTAAGTAGATTTAGGTAGATGTTCCAGGAACATTGTGGTCATCCCTTGAACACATTTACCTTCCGATAACACCTACAATGAACCGACTAATTCGTCGAACAATCTTTTGGGTAATCCAGCACGATTAAACTGCCAACCCAAGTTGATACAAAGCGCTCATCCTCACCGTGACCACCAAGCCACTTCAAACAAAATATCGATCGACCAAGAAAACGACCCAGCTCTTTCTTGCCGATCCCAAAAGATCCTTTACCTTCTCAACGATTTCTTCTCCCGTCTCCTTCCTTCAAGGGGCATCACCATCCCTCCCCTTACTGTTATTGTTAATTAAATCAGCCCTCCTTTAGAGCCCCCATCATAAAAATTAACCACCGTATCGTCTCTACCACCGATCCCGAGGAACAATCTCAAGTTTACCTTCCAAGACGACTTCTCCCTCATCTTTTGAAAACACTAAAAACCCGCTCTTTACTATACACCCTCAAATGGAAGAATACTAATTGCCTCAATACTTCCAATTCTTTCTCCTTTCGTATTTTTTCCGCCGTTGGAAATTCCATTATCTTTAACCAGTTTTCGTTGAGTTTTCCGAGTCCCCATTTTTTTTTTTTCTTTTTTTTTTTCAGTCCCAGCCGAGAATAGTCCTCTGTTTCTGGTTAGCATAAGGCCCAACTGATTTTCTTGGGAATCCCTTTGGTGGAATAAATGTTAATTCCTGAATGGCAATCTAGAAAATAGGTATTCATGAACGCCTAAATTGACCCAAAGTAGACTGTCAAGATTCTGGGGCACGGTGTACGAAATCCAGTTTTGGCAACTCCGTTTAATTTGCTGATTTCAACATTTACATACATTACTTCCTTTTTCTTCCATTCAAAATTAAAATCCGGCGCACGGAGTTCTCAACGATTGGAAACGTAACAGGCCCCATTTATATACTTCTGCTAATTGATGTATATAATAAATAACTTAATTGCTATAGCTTGCGTGTTGAGAATCCTAAATTAAATATTATATATTGATGAATCATAGCAAAGTGAAAAGCTCAACCTTTTCCACATTAAGCAGATGGTAAAGACACTTTATAGAACATCTTTATATATAAACTTAAATTGGTAGTTGATGACGGTTTAGATTTTGGTTTATTAATTTCAATAATGAACCTTTATAATCGAATTATTAATATATATATATATATATATATATATATATATATATATATATATATATATATATATATATATATATATATATATATATATATTGTGGTGAGATTCTGACTAGTTGTAATGTACAATTGAGGTTGATAATGACCAGGCTAGTCGATGTTTAACAGGGTTTTAATTTTTCTGCGACGTTTCGGTCCTGGAGCAGGACCCTATTCATGCAGATGAACAAACCTATACAGGAAAAATGTCATGAGTTGACACAGTTGTCTATACATCACAGCTTCTTATGAGAATATAGTACATAGGTTTACAATAACATAGCTATTGGTGGTACTTACAATATTGTTCTTCATTAGTAGATAGGTACTAATGTCACAGTTTTTTGTTTATAAACTACGATATGTTGTTTATAAACTACATTTATGGTACTATTGGTTATTGGATGGATGTTAAGATGGTGGTGGTTACAGTTCATGAACAGATTTCTACGAAGTGTATCTATGGAATTTACAGTATGGAATAGATGGTGGTTGATGATCTGTTAGGTGGTATCTGAATGGACATGGCTAAAGAATCTTCTAAATTTCTTACATTAAAAATTGTTCCTATTGCTACTTAATTTTAAGCTTCCTACCATTGGTTCCACCTACCAACCATGTACCTACCTATCATTCATTCTTCATCTGTACAACTTTGTATCCACCCCCATTGGTCAACCATTTTGTTTGCTTAGAAAACATCCGATTCTTTAGCCATGTCCATTCAGATACCACCTAACTGATCATCAACCACCATCTATTCCATACTGTAAATTCCATAGATACACTTCATAGAAATCTGTTCATGAACTGTAACCACCACCATCTCAAACATCCATCCAATAACCAATAGTACCATAAATGTAGTTTATAAACATATATATATATAAACAAAAAATATAGTATATATATATATATATATATATTGTAAACCTATGTATTTAACACCTCTGAAGATTTGTTGGTTTACGTTCCAAGATGCTTAGAAACCAAAAATCAAAAAAATCTATCCGTCCGCCGTACGCCAGCCGTCTGAACGTTTTCTCCAAAACTACGGGAGCAAACTTTATGAAATTTGCCTTTAAAATCATATTTTGGCTGGTGATGTTCCAGTAATATTGGCATCCCGTTCGATCAACCCTGAAAAGTGGTATCGGGCAATAAATACCAACATAGAAAAGAATGAGTCCAGATGTACGTCGGATAATGAGTATCAGTTATACAGTGGTTTGAGCACAGTCTGTAGAGCGGCTAATACCATTCGACTGGAGTCCAGAACCTAGAGGAGACAACATATTTTTCCTAGTCACTTTCAATGTTTCATTCATTTATTTAATTGCATTTTTTAATTTGTGGTTAATTCATTTGCTATCTTTTGGTAAGTGTCGTTGTCCATTTATATTTCAATATTGCACCATTGACTCAGTTCGGTAGGTAATTTTTTATGGAACAGTGATCTGCGTGAAAGGGCTACCTAACTCAGGCATTATTAACATTTGTGTAACAATCCGCGGCGTTTTGTTGCACTCTTCGGTGAAAAATTGAGTAGGTAAATTTTCAAGTAGGTAGTATTATTTTAATTGTCCGGTTCAAGGTCGATCAACGTTGATTGACCCTGGTAAGAAAAAATATTAATTTTATTATTTTTACCCGTTTTTTTTTGCCATTTTAGAGATTTTTTTGTTTTCAAAATTTTACCAATTTATTGTACTCAAAAATTGCTGTCCAATGAACTCATCCTTTCTGTTGGAATGATTGATTTTTTAGAGGAAGAACGGAATTTTCATCTCAATTCTAAGGAGAGTATATTCATAAATAAATAAATATATAAGTATAAATATAAAACATATGCAATTTCGGGTGGGCAGTATGGCGTCCTCACGTTGTTACATAAATGTAAATAATCAGTTGAAGAACAAAGAACGAGTCGAAGTTGTTGAATGTATACTAGAATGCAGAATGGTGATATGCCTAATTATTGTTTGCGCATGCGCATATTAAACTCTGTCCGTTCTTTTCGGAGTGCCTACCTGTAGACCTACCAGGTTTGCGTATGCGCCATTGTTACCTCTCAATCAATTGCGATGAAATACTAAGAGCATCATCCTAGACTTATATCTGATAATCCTCCGAATTTAAACCTGATCGGACTGATGGATCAAATTGAATCAATGATAAGAAATTCTCGTTTGTCTGTGTGAACAAGCTAATATTGATCCGGCGGCAATGGAATTTATAAAAAACCATGAAAAAGCAATCCCGCAAAAAATCTTAAAATTTTATCAAAATCGGTAAATCAGCCTTGGATTTGGCCTGTGTCAATTAATTTTAGTCTTGCGCATGAGGATTTGTTCTTAAACATCATAACCGATTTCTCCCCTAGATTGAACGAAACCGGACCAATAGATTCTGAGATGTAGACGTTAAAAGAAATTCATTTTTAGTCATGCGCACAAGCTATTATTATTATTATGTCAATAATTAATAAAAAAAAAAACGATAAACTATAGTAGACAGTAAATGCAATTGGACTAAAACTTGTTATAGTTTGGGCGTTTCAAGGATTTTCCATTGATGCACAGACAGACATCAGACAAATCGAGAAAAATGGAACCAAAAAAAAAATGATCAGCAAACTCTGAAACGTAAAAAAGTAAATGGAAATTTTGATTTTTGAATACAATCATTTTCTCGACCTCGCGCCAACACATAGCTTCCCTTCCTTCGGTAGTGAAACGACAAAAGCGCAAACTCCTGGGAAAATTATTTCAGAATGCCTCAAAATAGGTTTTGATGAAGGGATTTCGTGTCATTTGTTCAAGAACGAAATTCTCAACCATTGTACAAGAACTCATCCTGCCATCGCAACATCTTAATAATAGATAGGTACATCGTAACACCGAAATACGTGTTGTCCCAAGGATGAAATAAACAACTATGAGGGATATTATAGCCCGCACCGCCCCTATGAGAAAAGCGCCAAAAACGAAATCGTCCCATAACTCATTTTAAGGGCTGATATTCTGAAACAACCAACGTAATTTTTGTATGAATTCCACATTGCTGCTACCGTTGTTGTGAAGATAGACTTCTCGAGGGGCCCCGGCGAGGGCGGAAATATTCCGGTGTTTGGATATATATGTTCTAGGTCCATTTTATATATAGGGGTCTGGAGGCATATTTCTCCATCCCCTCTCTGACACTCCCGCTCTTTCACCCCCAAATCGTTGTCGATTTTTCAGAAGAGCAACCCCCTTTTCGCTAGAGGGAAAAAAAAGCTACGGTAAGAGGTCAATGATACTTGGTGAGAACAAATATTACATCATGTGTCCACAGAGGATTTTCATCTCACCAGTTTATTAATAATTGCAACTGAAATTTTCGTATTTATTCATGCAACATTTTAATCAACCAGAAGGAATTGTGAGGAAAACCAGGCACAGGGTTCATTCTGGCGGGATCAGAAACCATCTTCGAGTTTTATCAGTAAAATACCTGAGTATCCGAATAGTGAGACAAGTAATTTATGGTAATTACATAGTACTTCTGCTATGTAAGGAGGTACTATGTAAGGTGGCTTCGTTACTTGTCATAATTTTTACCAGTCCCTGAAAGGATTCAATTCAAATGTTAGCAATCAAGTTTCATCTTGTACCTAATTAATTTTTCAACCAAGCGTCCCCTCAATACAACCAACTCAATACAAACTTAGTTATGTTAAAACTATTCCTGACTAACATTGCTGCAGTTAATAAGGCGGTTTGAATAGGTATTTTCTATGATCTATCTTTAAGAATAAAATCTGCTTGGCTCAACCAACCAAAATCGTTCTGGTATCGTTGAATTTGTTATCGAAAGTTCACCACGCGTGAACCCACCCCATCCAAATGTAACGTGAAAAGCTCGGCGCATGTCCGATTTTTCCTTAATTACAAAGTTGTTCACCCGAGCGACGTCGTTAGGGGAAGCCGATTTTGACGGTTAGGACGAGGTTTGGAGAAGATTCCGATAGCCTATGATTGTCCCGGGAATGCAAGGTATGAGTTGGGAAAAGTTTCATTCCAATCGGATGAATGGCCCGCGCATAAAAGACATGAAACATACGTACATTCATTTTCAAGTTTCATATCTTTGGGATCGCAATTCATTGCAGGATCACGAGACGAGCAAAGATAGTCATGGGGCACTTACACGTGAATGAAAAACTATCAAATATTTGAAATACTTGAAGTTTCTCCTATCGTCCGAATGAACATCATCACCATCATCATCCTCTGAATTTCTGCTGGGTAAATCGGTGGTGTTGTGTTTTTGTGACCATTGGATATGCATATATGTAGCTATAATTTCTTTGACTATCAATATCCCCAATTTTCGATGTAGGTATTGAGTTATTATTTCATGTTTTTACAGGTCCGTATATTTGAGCTGGTCATCATTGAACGAATTATTGGAACAAAAATACAAGATTCATCTAGCCAATTATTGATCTGTTTATTTCCATATTTTTTAAACCTACTCAATAGTATTTCAGAGATGAAATTAGCCTTGATTCTCTTGGGTTTTAAGGTGTCAATCCTTGAGTTTATATTCTGCAGCAACTATTAAATCACCGCTATCCATTATACCAGCCTTCACTGCTCAAGTGGCTATCGATTTGGAGTGGTCTCCTTCGATTCAATCTTGACGACAAATCGCTTCTCTCGCCTCAAAGTCTCTTTTGAAGAAGCAAAAAGAGGATTTTATGAGACACAAAGCCAAGCAAACACCCCAGCCGCCTTCCTTCCGAAGGGAAATCGAGGGTCGATATCGGAAAGGTGTTGCTCTTTGCCGACCTGTTTAATGCATGGGCCTTCTCGGGTTGTCAAACCAGAATGAATATTTTATGGTGACCCCCACCTCTTCACCTCACCATTCAGCCCACAGTCCGCATAAGTAAGGATTGTTATATTCAAAGTCGGATCAATTCGTTGATTCTCACGTTAATTATTAAGGCGTTCGGAAGCGCTCCAGTTATATGTCCTTGGGTGTACAAGTAATGGAAGAATGAATTCTAAATGACGCGTAATTGTTTCGTAGTGTCATTATTATTGCAGTTACCTTTCGTTTCCTTCTTCATAGTTTTAACATGTTCCCGATTGATCTTATGAATGGTTTGATTGCACTTCTTGAATTTAGGAGCAGTGAGCCGTTCTCCACCATTAGGAGTGGGAAAGGTTAGACTGAGTGACATAATTTCACTGCAGATATCAATCAAATTGCTCTCACTCTACGAACTTACCTCATCAGTGATTTTCATAATCTCTTGTACATAGGTGAATTGTGTGTTTCATTTTATTTCCCGATGTAACAATCAAATTTATTGACCTGAAAATGTAAAGGTAACAAAGAAAAGAAAGGAGAGGAAATAACTCGTACTGTCCATTGTCCAAGAGTTTTAACAAAACAATCATTCCTCAAGTTGGGGAAAGTTAGCTTCATCTTCCATACCCAAATGGCTTCTCACCTTTCTTCGTCCTCCACGAAGTCAAAGAGACAAAGCCTGGATGATGACGAATAGTATCTTTATTTTTGACCATCCTAATACTGGGGAATAGGGTCGCTTCTGTTTTTCTGCGAAGGTTTATGCCATCCTTTTCATTAGGGAGATGAACTCCCGGTGTGGCGCTCCATCACATGTGCATACGAGAGGTGAAAAAGACCGTCGAAGGTCCTCTGAAGCCCGCTCATACTGTCTATGCTTCTCTTGACCTGCATTTTGTGACATTTATGGCAGTCCTGGGAGTAGTGAAACGCGGCGTCAGCATTAATAATACCGTTGTCAAAAAATGCTGGCATCCCGCTCTCCCAGACCCCCTTCCACCTTGATGACGGCAATCAGTGCTGGACACTCGTCTCTTGCAACTCTCAGCACTGGCTCATAGAAACACAATTCGTGACTTTCACAACACAATTTGTGACTTTCATTATTGTACTCAGGCTCAATATTGAACTGTTGTCACTTGTCAGTGATGGTAACAACATCAAGTTGAGCCTTTCTGTAGTTTATTAATACAGCATTCGCAAAATAGGGTAGGTATACACACTTTTGCAGAATATTTGAGATACGGGTATGAACTTGGATGTTTTGCGTTTTACTATTGGTGGTACGATGTAGATAGGTAAATGGGTTGACGTGGATAATTGGTTGGACCTGGATAAGTGGTTATATCTGGATGATGGATGGATGGCTTGGATCTGGAGTGGTTGATCAACCTGTTTAGGTGGTTCAACTAAGTTTCCTTGTTCTGTGGCCATGGGAAAATTCAAATCACGGGCCATTCTGAAGACACAAAACGGGGGGAAAAAATACTTCGATGTTTCAAATATATCAAAATAAAAGTTGGTGTATTTCGAGATAAAACGCTGCACTCAGATCATATTAGAAAATATGTGGACAACATGGTAGAAAGCTCAGGAAAATTAGTCAAGTAGGTACCGAGGAAAAGGAACATAGTGTTACCCCTATTTTGGTGGGTGAGGCGTGTGTTCCGAGGTTACTTATTCCAACTTTCTGTCTTTATTCACAGTCAATCAGGACTGAAGACCAGGGACCGCGATCCCAACTTTTTTAGTGGCAGAGGGGTATTTCTTGGGGCTTGTGATCGTTGAACCCTAAAGTACTCTCTAAGTATTACATACACAAATAATGTAAATCCCATCAATCATCGTTTTCTCACGCCCTAATCGTCCAATCTCACTCAAATTCGGAGGATAGTTGGGAGAAGACGATTTCAGCATTACATGTACTTGCGCAAACCTATTAATGTTACCAGTGTTTATTTTGATAAACGATGCAGTAAATGAATCTTTTATTTGAAAACATGTTTCGGATCCCCCAGACTTTGATGCCCTCAATAAGGAATCCATAAAAGTGGAATTTTTTTAAAGGTGGTAGAGGGACTTGGGCAATGTATTTTAGTAGACCCTCCGCTGCGACCCATTTGAAGGTACATGTAACAGGCACAGTTTAGTCAGTCAGTAAGGTGTCAGTCCGGGTGATTGTCGAATAGATCAGTCCACCCAACGTATCTTAGGGTAAGTGAAGCTTTACGAAGTATCCCTGAATGCGTTGGTTTTTGGACTACAATAATAAAATAGCAAATAGTAGCAAATAGTCTTAAATAGCAACTCACGATGGTGAATAGAAGGTCTGTCACAGTAAATTGCGAATAGAGGCGAGCGAATATAGAGGAAGCTGGTGTATGCACTTTAGTCCTAGTGGTAGCTGTCCTTTAGCCACTCATTCACTGCACTATCTATCACCATCATCACGTCTCCAGCACCAGTCAACCGTCGTCTGAAAGAGTCTAGGAACGAGAGAAGTAGATGAGAAGACGATGGCTTTTCCACCCTCAACCAACGTTCACCCAGTGTTACTGGAACAAGAGGAAAAATGCTTGAATGGGGAGGAGAGAACGGGACAAAGCGCAACGGTGTGGCGCCAGAGAGAGTTCAAAACGAAGATCTATTCTTTTTTTCTGATGTTTTCGTATGATATGTACCTACTAATTTGGGTTCGTTGCTTGGGTACACTTTTTTGATGCTATTAGAAACTGATGGTGGTGAAATTGTGAAGGGATTCATTCGTATCTATCACAAATAGTATTGAATAACCGAAATAACGACATATGAGAAGTTTTGGAAAGTTACCAACCAAGAGCAGCTGACCTTCTGCAGCAGGAAACCGCTATCTTTTGGAAACAGTTTTCGGTCCCATCATCTTTGAAAAATCGTATCCATGCTTTCACAGCTTAAATATGATGCCGAATCTAAAGTCCTAAAGACTTCACGAAGGTGAATAGAAAGTCTGTCACGGTAAATTGCGAATGGAAGAGAGCTGATATAGGTCAGTTGGTGTATGCACTTCCCTCCTAGTGGTAGCTCACCATTGACCTCTCATTCACCGCACCTTCCATCACCATCATCACGTCTCCAGCATCAGTCGACCGTCGTCTGAAGAAGTCAAGGAACGGAGGAAAGTAGATGAAAAGACGATGGCACCCCCAACTCCTCAACCAACGTTCACTCAGTGTTATTAGATGGAGAGGAAAAAGCCAGAAAAAGGGGTGGAGAGAGGGGGCAAAGCGCCTCGAGGTGGCTCCTGAGAGGGTTAAAAACGTAGATGCTCGCTCCCGCCCGGGACCGAGCGTTAGGATGGAGATGCCTCGAGCGGGCCGTTGAAACGTTTTTAAGGAAAAGAGGAGGATAAAATGTCAGTAGTTTGTGCCCCGTGGAGACAAGACGCTGCCCTTTTCTGCCCTACCCCCTTCTCCAACTGGCACCTTCTACTTCCTCTTCATGGGTTTTTACAGCCTTTGAAAGAATGGGGGAGGGGATAGCGCCGTTACCGTATGACAAAAAGGGTGGAGAAAAAAAAACAAAAAGATAATAATGCTTTCCCCGTCGCTTCGAAAAGCCAAGTTCACTATAGGACACACTAAGTCATCCGTCGGGCTTTGTTTCCATCACTGCCCCATATACTTCTCGGAAACATTTCATCCATTCTCTGACCAATCTGGAAACAGCAGTGGGACCACCTTTGTTCAATACCGCTCTCTTCATTCAGTGAAAGCTTTTCAAACAGGTACTACATGAAAAGTGATTTGAGTATTCATCCACTCAGTTAGAGATGAATTGATCAGTACTTCGAGTTTATATCTATTGAAGAATTTTTATTAACTTGGCTACCAATAATAATTTGCACCGTTTCTTTATTCGGACAGTTCAATTTATTAGGAAATTCAAAACAAAAGTGCTGTCTGTCCTTAATTTGGTATTTGGTTTATTATTTTCAATAATGAACCTTTGTAATCGCCCAAGAAAAAAAAATTAACTCCCTCCGGAAAATGTTTTGGTATAGGTAAGTTTTAAGATGTGTAGAATCCAAAAATCGAATAAAAAAATTCGTCCTTTCGCCGTCCGTGGCTTTTCTTTGAAATTTTTTTTTTTTTTTTTTTTTTTTTTTTACGTAGGCAAGTGAGGAAATCTTTAAGATCCTGTGTAGAATCCAAAAATCGAATAAAAAAATTCGTCCTTTCGCCGTCCGTGGCTTTTCTTTGAAATTATTAGACCTAACTTCATGGAACTTGCGTCAAAAATCACATTTTGGTGTGTAGAAGGTCCTAGAAGCTCGGCATCAATTTTTGTCAGCCCTAGGAGGTACCAGTAAAGGGCTGAACATTCAACAATCGAGATCTCAAAAACTTTCATGGTAACAGTAATGATGATTTACTTGTCAATGATAAATATAATCTCAAATAATCGATTAAAGTCACCCGCAACGCTGTACGTTAAACGGTTCGATTTATTGAGGGCTCGAACATGGAAAAACACATTCGAATTTCTAAGCCCGATTTTTGATGCGCTGCTAGCGGATCGATTGATTATACTTCTTCTAGGAGATGCTAAAAAATCAGATTTGAAATAACATGTTTGAAATTGTAAAATTTCTGATAATTTTAAATTGAAAATCCAACAATTAAAATTGTTTTTCATCAACAACATAAAGAAAATGTTTAGGAGCTACATTTTCAAATTTGTGGAAATTACACTTCACCGCAACAAGATTATGACCTTGATCCATTACCTTGGGTTGTGAGGGTTGCAAAATACGGTTTTAGAGAGTGTAGTTCGGTATGCTATTTCAGGATAATGGTAAGAAAGGGGGGTTTAGTTAATTTTAAGTAGAAGTTGGTAATAATTTGTTGTAAATAAATAATGATGAGATGATTATCAATTCTTGAGTTTTCACGCTTGTAATTAATATTATCAGTCTGCATTGAAATCATACATCTATCACTAAATACAAATTCATAATCTTGTACCTTCTTTCAAAATATACTATAATGTCGCAACTCCCAGACACTTCTTGTGCAATCAGGCCATTTGATGTCAACTCCATTGTACCAGGTTCAATAACTGGGCAATATAATAACCATGAAATGACTTTTTTAGAAGTCGAATTGCTGTTCAAAATAATAACTCTGGTTGTGAAGCCTCACTCGCCCTCCTTCTCATCAGCAAACGATTCCATATTCTGTTCAATGTAAATCCTGGACTATTTTAAGGGTCGGTAATGGGATCCACGTCAAAAAGACTGCACCGAGTATTCTGTGAGGTTAATTTCCGGGGTATTTTAATATCCTAGTTATTGTTTGTGATGGGAAGAAGAGAGAAAGAGAGGGAGAGAAGAAAAAAAAGTAGTTTTCTCCCAGCAAACAAGGAAAGTGGGTTATCGGGAAAGGGGTTTCTGCACCAAAAACCCCTTCTGCGGCATCTAATTTTCCACTAACGAACTCGAAAGACTTGAAGCTAATTAACATTTTTAATTACTAGCAAAAAGGGCCTCGGGGGAACATGGGACTGGTGGATTGGGGAGGGGTTTCGTGTATCACGTGGAAAAGGCGGAGGAAATGGGACGCTCTTTTAAAGCTCCTTGGGCGACAACTCCGTTAAGAGGGCTTCCCTGATGAGGATATTGTTTCCAGTTAAAGTTTTATGGGACGCAGGTTACCTCCTACATATTCAAAACTTATCATGCCTGTTTCCTTATAACTCTCAAGTTTCAGCATTACCTGATATGAAGTGTGCACGTTACGCCTAGATGACGCTATGCAAATGATACGACGTCGACGATAAAACCTTCAGGAGTTATGTATTGTTATGTATATACCCACACAAGGGTCCGAAGTGCACCGTTTCTTCTTGAGCAGCTATTACTGCCAGGCACGCAGAGCTACTCAAATAACGGAATAAGTACCGACCGAAATCACTAATGCACCTAATAAGTATAATTCCATATTATAGTAAGTTGTGCTCCCATTAAATAAAATGTATTCCCATCAAAGACCTTTTTACCACACGCTCGTTATTCATATAAATAAAATATATATCCTGTAATGTGAGAACTTTCTCAAAAACTGCAATATAAAGTGTATCCCACAGTTTGAATTGAGTGGGGTGAGTCCTCTATAAGCAATACATCAGCGACAACAATTCCTTTGTGAGGAATTTCTCCTGTATTCCAGAAATTATGAAATAATGTTCGTAAATTCTAAGATACATCATGGATACTATTCATTGCAAAGGAACTTTGTGTCCACCGAGAAGCTCTGAGTGGTAAACATTCTGGAAATTGGTTCGCCATATTTGTTCCCCACCTGTTTCAATAGTTTAAATGGACTGGTCTTAGATCTCGGAGTCATTCTAAGGTCTGAAAAACCAAACCAAATGCGAAAACTTCATTCTTCGAGGCCTTCAATCTCCTGGTTACAACCTAGGTTTACCTAAATAATTCACCACGATCTCGTTCGCATGATCCCCATTTGCTGCTGAATAATGCTGCCCCGCCTGAACGAAAACTTAATCATGAACTTGGAACAATCTTCAGGGTATAATTAGGTGATTAAATAGTAACCAGGCTTATCGCTTGTTTCACTAGCCCAAATCGTATGGCGAATGAAGTAACTGGGGATGTTGTACTTGAACGTTTTTCAGATTTCCATCGTCATATACATGATCCAAAGCTTTTCCTAGTAAGGGGAAATTATTTGCAAAAATTTGCTACCGGAGAATCCCATGTATCTTCTTTTGAAAGGTCAAGTCGAGACTTATCAAAAAAAGGTGTCAATTGAAGTGTGCCAGACCATCGAAATCGGTAGGAGCACCGTTGAAAGGAAAGCAAAATTACAACCCTGGAAGGTCCTATCAGGTCTTTCTAAGAATTACATCATATTATTTTCTTCTATTTGTTTTTACCCAAACTACACAGTTATGATCTGTAAATGGGACGTTGGGACTTTTAAGATCAAGAATTATACATCGAGAACAAATTTAATTATATACATCTGCCATGTCGATATTTCTGATATTCTGCATAGAAACATATTATACAAAACCACCTTTGGTTTGATTTTTCTAACCTGGGAGAGTTTGAAACGAATAATTTTGATTTTTAAGAACAAACTTTATTCTTTCTTCTAACAAACAAAACAAACAACAAACAAAACAAAATTCAAAATTAATTTTGAAATTAATTGTTGAAAATTAATTTTTAACAAACAAAACAACAAACAAAATTGTGTTGACATCCCCCCCCCCCTCCCAAGCCAAAAGTTGAAAAAAAATTGTTGAAAATTAATTTTTTAAAAACAAAACAACAAGCAGAATTCTTTAGACTTTTTAAGACTCTTTACTCCCCCCCCCCCCCCTCAAATGGAAATTATCTGAAGCGCAACAGAGCAAAGAGTAACGGAAAAGTGGAAGATCTGAAAATTATGTTTACGTCAGACCCCTAGGTGATATCAGAAACACCGTTAGGTTCGTTATGACGAAATACTTCAATTATGAATTTGGCTTGAGGGTTATCCCCTAGCTCGTCCTGAGTAACGAATAGACGACCATAAAGGCAACGTTCACGAACTATATTATTTATAACGATTTATAAACAACATAACAATGTTATATAAACAACTGCCCACTGGTGCTGCGGATTCGTCAGCGAGTTTCAGAACTGGATTGTATTCGAATCAGCAAGATTCTCCCACGACTCCTGTTGAGTATATTCATATCTTTCCATATTCTTTTGAATTACATTTTTCGCAACCAACGATTTGATTGGATATCAAACGATAAATTGAAAAGAAGATTGAGTTTGTACAGCACCTAGCTTTCCACATCTAACGTATATTAATGTTGATGTTGCATGACGTTGTCCATTCAACTCTCATTTTCTGGGAAATTATATTTTTATCGTATTCTCAGAACATGAAACAACTTCGCACCCGAAAAGATACGAACAGGGCGAAAATGAATCAATGAGTGTACTGACCAGAGCCGGACAATATTAACCATTCGAGTTCTTCCGAACCCTAATCGAAGATGAATGGGGAGAAATCGGCGATAAAGGAAACGAGGGGGTTTCAATTGAAGAAGAAAAAATGAAAAAGGTTTTCCCAAGAAAAAGCCCTTTGGACAACCCACCTGACCGATTCCTTTTGATCCTTTGGGATCCTTTGACCGTTCAACTCATCACATTTCATCTTTTCCCTTCTTCCGTTTTCATCTTTATTTCCGTCCCTCATTTCTCTTTTCATACTTAGCTGTATGAATTCACCCCGAATATTTCCAGGAAATACTACAAACTGATCTTCTAAACTTTTCCGGTGATCACGAAAGCTGCTATCACGTGATGTGCTCTTCCTCTGCAATTCGTGGCAATATTCCCCATATTCACTTTTTGATTCAAACTGGCGTTATCCAACACCTCTCATCAAACTAACAAACCATGAAGAAATTTCCCAACTTTGGTCTGTAAATTCTCACTACTATCTGTTCGACTGCAAATGAGAGAACAGAATGTAGATATTCATAGATTTTGTGAAGGCGTGAAAATATTTACCTCTATATCTGATGTAGATACAACCTGTGACGTACATCGCATACCAGCCCTGCGTTGATTCCTCTGTCATATTGACCTATCTTGAAAGTATAGGTAACCGAAATTATTAGGTTTCGCTGTGTAAATTAAACATATTAGTAATCTTACACGAATTTATGTTAGTTTCAAGTAATTTTTACAAGTTCCATGTAAGTTTTGTCTCTTGCACTGCTTTCACTGCAAATAACATGTAACATCCGAAAACCCACACTGCACATATAAATCAGGAATCGTACAAACACAAATGTATAGTTATTATCTTACAGACTACGTGCGCAAAACTAATATTGGTTGACACAGGCAAAACTCCGAGTCGAATGGAGCGATTTTGATTAAATTTTTAATTAATGTGTGGGTTAACTATAAGAAAATTTCCTCGCATTTAAACACGAATATTAGGTATAACCCTATTTTGCATTCTGATATTTATACACATGTTTTAGATACTGTTATATTTTCCATCCAATGATTTTGACTCATACTTTGTCCATCGACTAATTCTATATGTCCATGTTAGATAAATGAGGAAGGTATACTACTCACCCAAATTGGCATACTTTTTAACGCATTTTCTTTAGAAAAATGAAAAATGAGCAATAGCGTCCTCTTTATCCGTTCATGTATGTATGTATGTATGTCCTCTAAAAATCGTTTTAAATGCCACTTTCCGACGTCCGATTTTGATGAAACATGGTATGTATGTAATCTGTAACATGGTGAGGATAAAGGTGTATCAAGAAGCCGCTGACATATGAGAGGTCATTGATTCCATGAGTGAACTCCACAGCCATTTTGTCTCCCATTCAATGTAAGAAACTGAAATTTGAGAGGGAGGCTGAAGGAAGAATGCTGAAGACGACTGTGAGGTCATCTATCAGCTGCGTTAGCTCCAAAGCCAATTTGTCTCCTATTCGACGCGCGAAGCTGAAATTTGAGAGGGTGACTCAAGGAAGAATGCTGAAGACGACTGAAGGCGTTAGTGATCAGATGAGTGAGTTCAAAAGCCAATTCATCTCCTATTCTTCGCAGGAAGCGTATATTTCACCCTGGATCTCCTTACAATAAAATGCGCAATCATGTGGATCACTTCGTGAGCACTTCTGCTTGTTTATGTCTACCAGTATGATCTACTGATGTTCACTTGTGAAAATAGTAACAGTTTCTCTGATATTTATATCAAAATACTTTGTTTGTGGTGCCACAACACAAATACAACTCATGATGTCCCTAAAAACCCTTATTACCTTGACTGGGTTTTTTTCTCTTCCCCCGAAATGAAACATAGGGAACAGCCGAGAAGGTATGAAAGTGCAAAAAGGAGCCGGAGAGGGGGAAGTTGATGGCGATGATACAGCGAAAAGATTATGCCCGGGCTATTAATGGTCTTCGAGGCAGGGAGAAAGGCATTCAATATTCTCCACCTGCCCGATCATAACTCAGAAAGGCGGCCCCTTCTACCGAAAACCTTACACCAAGGCTCTGCGCCACCTCTCGACCATTAACGTCGGAAATGGGGATGGCGGAGGGTGGAATGGGGTTGCGCCTCCTAGAAAGAATGATAACAGTTATCAACTCCCTCGGTTCGAGGTGATTTCCCGCATATTTCTTCTCCGTGAAGGCAGGTTTTTGGTGTGGAGTTGAAAATTCTCACCGAATACGTCAACCCAAGATGTATAGACATTATTGATCTGAGATATATTGAAATATAAAAGATGTCTGTGATTTTAATAAAAGAGAGTGTATGCCGACTTAATGGCAAGCAACTTAACTCTAAAATGTGTTTAAAATACAAGGAATGCATTTTTTCACGATTTTGGTTTGGTCCACTTTTCTTAAAAAGGAATTCGATCATTCATAGTGGAGGTACCAAAACATATATATAATTAAGCAAGACCATTCAGAATATCAGAAATACCTACTTGACTGTTTTTGCGTTTATTCCATCGCATTCAATATTCGACCCAAAAAGAAACTTGAGCCATTATGATATTCTTCAAAATCATAATTTTTCTAGAGATGTATAGAGGGTTTTGGAAGTCATCCATGGGGAAAAAAGTGTTTGCTTGATATTGATTGTTATTTTATGACTATAACTTCACCAAACTCTGCCATGATGAAGTTTAAAACGGATCGTCTTTTTGGCTGGTATAGGTGTTAATGGCAACTAATGGTTTACCTTTCCAACTCGAAAAGGATGCAATAGTTATGGTTGCATGTGGTTCCGTTTATGATGCACATTCTGATACTCTCTCTCAGCTCTCAGTGTATGATGTTGTACTACCTATTCCATCGCTCATCTTCTGGAACCAAGTGAAGGCCACAGATCTCCTTCTTTCCTCACATACAAACTCAAGATTTTGGGACTTTCTTAAAAGCTTGTATCTGCCAGTTTAATGTTGAGTCACTTGTTTTAATCGCTTTCAAGTCATGGGGTGCTCTAACTACTGCCAGTGTTTTCGTCATTGCCAATCTATTGTTCATGTGGGAGACATTTCCTTCTGCCTTTCGTACTTCATAAAACTCTGTTTTGGAGAATTTCTTGGTAATTTTGATCCTCGCAAAATTTATAGGTCATACTAAAACTCAATGAAAATCATTGTGTGGTATAAAATGCTCCATCCAAACCTTGGAAATTAATTAACACTGAGTCAAATGATCTTTAGCAGACTTCAGTCGGATGAATTTTATGGTCGCTTGATGAATTTGAAGAGAAAAAATCTAGACGGGGGAGGAAAGATTCCACCGAAACCGTTGTCCAATATTCAATTTTTAGTACCATTTATATTCCGGGAACTAGTTTATAGTTAACGGGGTCGATTCGCTTTGTTTTAACGCTATAAAACTGTGGTGCTCATATTCCTATCGGACGCACGTTGTGATGTTATTAGAGATGAACTTGAAAAAGTGCAATTTCAACCATCTTTTTGAGTTGTGAGGCCACCTTCTCTAGTCCACCCATTTTAAGATGGCAGACAGACATCTATTCACTCAGAATGTGCTTAATTTTCAAAATAAACCTTGAATCTTTTCTATTCATTATTCAGTCGATTTTTTCTTTCGAACCTATACTCTCAAACTCTCACTTTCCAATGAGTTGCCCATGGGCGCACATATGCCATTACTATTCTTGAACAAAAGATGACTTTATCCTAGGAAGTTTGACATCAACTGCACTCACCTTCGATGAATAGGTAGTTTTCTTTTTTCAGTTCTTCAAAGTATTCAAAGTTCCGCGCAGTGCAGGAAACTTTGAAAGGTCATAGAAAGGAAACTACTAATCATAAAAGAGTGCTGGATGGTGTCGAATCTCTTATAATGAAATATATTTGCATTTAAAATCATAAAATGAATGAGTGAGTAACAATTATTCGTTGCCAGGTCACAACAGTTTTCTCAGCTGGGTATACGTTTCAGCCGTTTGTCATAAACCGCGGGACGTGGAATGACAATCAAGCGACGGATATTGTCCTGTTGTTCGTCGGAGCGGCCATGAATCCGCGTCGTTAAAAATTGAAAACCCCCTAAAACCCATGATGGCTGATGGTAGCCTATACTTCCAACCTTTACGTCCGGCACCTAATTTGAAAAAATGGGCTCAGCGCCTAATTCACCGAGGGGGCAGAGGGGGGTCTTATCCCCCGGCGAAAAAGGGGATATTAGTTGAGCTGTAAACCCGGTTTGCCCTCCTGCTTTGTGCTCTAACCCCAGATCCCTTTACGGGCCGGGGGCCTCCACCACTCATAAAAGTTTACCATGGGACCCATCAAATCGTCATTAAGGAGGCAGGGAGAGCTTTCCCTAGCCCCATCTCAGGGCGACCCGTCCGCTGGCCTGGGTTTTCTCTAATCAACCCGAATTTATTAACGTCCGAAAAAGCTAGAATGGGGGAGCCCGTCTTGCCCTTAGGGTCGGAAGGGGTTGAAATATACTACCACGAGCGAACGGACGCTGGGATGGTCGTTTCCCCCCCTCTTTCGTGGCCCTTTCGTTGTTTTCATTCGCAGACACCCCGAGATCCTCTCCATTTATTCTAATATTGAGGAAGGAGCTATTATTCCCCCATTTCCTACCTTCTATCTACCTCACTCCTATTTCACTTCATTATTAACTTATAGAATGATGAAGAATTTAGTTTAAACCAAGAATTTGATTCATTGAAAGATACCTGGGTAAATGAAGTTATTATGATCATACCACCTACAATCTCTCGTTTATATCGAAATGTCTCATCTACAATACATACATACATATCTTGATAATACCATGTGAGGGATCCCGTCTCAAATAAAAGAATCCGTCAACCTTGTGGCCTAATGCAAAAATTAACTCATGATTGTGTCTTCTTGAGCAGTCCAGATATAGTAATGCTATATAGCTAGATAGCTAGTAACGCCAGATATAGTAATACGCCACACTGGAATCGTAGAGTATTCTTCTGCTTCCTAACCCACAAGTTTTGTAGCCAATCCTCCTTGTCCATCAGACTAAGTGCTCCTCTTACAAGGTCGTATACCAATACTGTCTTCTTTGGGTCAAGCTTCCGAAGGATTCAGAATCGTCTGGCTTCAACAGCTGAACATTCAAAAAGTAGATGAAAGGCTGTTTCTACCACCTTTCCATACAATCAACACACTGGGTCACATGTCTTTATTGAAATCCTGCTCAGATGTTTCCTGAAGCACTCATGTCCTGTCACCCACCTCCAGCAAATGTCTTATTTTCATCCTAAGAGATCGTGTGCCGCTGGGCTCGTGTGGTAGCAATGCTCCCGTATTTCTGTACTTAGGTATTTCCCATGGTCGTTTGGTTCCCTTCCTCATCCAATTCTACAAACTCGTATTTATCGAGATCTTACTTTGCCTAAGCAAGATCTTCAGACAATCAACGGTCCAATGAAGTGCATTGGTTCCACCTTCATTTTGCAAGCTGGTTTGCTCCTTCGTTACCAGTCATTGTATGTGCTTAGGTAACCTTGTTAGTTTCCCCAAAATATTCTGTATTTCCCAGCATTCTCTAAGCTATCTCGATCTGGTCTGTGAGGCTGAAAGTACTTTAAGGGATGGATGACTGGCTATCCAAGGAAATAAGTGCTTATTCTATTATATGAGTTCATATTTTCTTAGTTGGGATGTCTCAATCTTGAAGGACGAAAAAAGGGAATTTCTGAAAGCTGGAAATTATGCCCGTTAATGTTTTAATGGGGCCGTCACAATCTTTTTAGACGTGGTGATGTGAGTCCAGCTCTTTCTTCGAATTCTGATGTAACATTTTCCTCGTGACGAAGTAGGAGCTACGTTCTACTCCTTGGTGGTTGTCAAGCGTAACACACCACAACCTGTGATTATTTTCAGATGTTCCTATAACTATTGGAAACGAAGCGATGGGAGTATGTCTGTCAATACAAGTTGTGCCTAACAAAATCAACAGAAATTTGGTAGACTCTGACGTATAAAATATCATCCAGAGCACAGTTCATGGAAAACCCGAATTGAGATTTATCACGAGGGAAGTTGGCGTTGCGTCTCAAACGAACCTGCGAGCTCTTTGTAAATACATTTTCGACTTTCTTACGAACTTTGTCTTAATTTCCAGTATTGCTGTTGATACCCCTGAATCCAGTTCACCAACAACTTTATATTCTGATATTACCTATTCTGTTGAATGGATCATTTATAATTTGAATTCAAGTCCATGGTCCTCATATATCTAATATCTGTATATCCACTCTCTTGAAGTCAAACTTCAGCATCTTAGGTTAGTTAGTGAGGAATTACTTACAGAACTAACTCAACATGTGAGGATGTTCTGAGGTATCTGCTTGGCATTGTTTCCCAGCAGTCTCATGAAAGCTTCATTTTCATTTCAAATTGCATCTTGTACATAGATTAGGGAAGGAATTACCCCCCAAAAAATTTTAGTAACCTCGGAAACAATAAATGTTCAGCCGTTCAAACTTTTTTCCTCAAGGTTATTGGTTTACTAAGTTTGATGATTGGGATTAGACACAACATCATTTTAATTATTTAAAGATTATTATACTTATAAGATTTGGTACTTACATTTGTAAGTATTATTGGAAGGATCCCTCAAGAAACTAATAAGGGCAAGTACATCATTGATCACTTTTGATACGGTTTTATTTTCGGGGTTTGGTACTTTTCATATTTGGAATTCTACAGTTCAGGAATATGATAACATTTTTATTTATACTGCGTTCCGTACACGAACGATCACTTTCAATTCCCAATTTAACTTTCGAGAATCCAATTATAATTGTTACTAGCATGATATTATAGAATGATCGAATTGGCATCAAAAACACTTTGAAATTAAGGAATAGTCAAATTTTGATCCTCAACCTAACATAGAACTTTTTTTGAGAACTTGAAAATATAGAGATATATTCCAACCCTTAACGCCAATTTTCACGGGGCAAAGCTTCCACCCTACACAAGAAGGGTGGTTTTTAATTGATCTCCCATCCCATGAGTGACAGTCAGGCCGGATAATTACTTTCGCGAGGGTGGTTTTGTGAAGCCTTTATCTCTTGCCGGTGGGCGTCGTCCTCGAATTCTTTTGACGCGGACTGTCCCCTCCTCGAGCGCAAAGGGTGAAAACCCCTTTTATGTGGCGAATTTCACGTGTTTTAGTCAATAAATTGATTAGGTGAGTATGAGTGAGGGAGTGCAATTGTTATATTGTTGGGCGACACAAATGAACGAATCGCTGTCAAGCTGTACCATGATGAAAAAAAAAAACTCGTCTCATCTCAAATAATCAGTTCAATTTAGTATAAATGAGATATATGTATATATATATATATATATCACTTGAAGAATGACTCTACAAGAACTTCAATATAATCAGTTGGTGAGAAAAGAAAACAGAAAATAACAACACAAAACTATTTTTAATATTTCGGCTTCTGCCTTTTTCAAAACTACGAGAGAAAATGAATAATTTGGGCTGTTTGCAACGTTGGCAAGGAAGTTTTGTAACTTTGGATATCGCTTCAACGTCTAATATTCAGTCCTGGAGGATCTTAGGCACCTAACACGTTGCTATGGGCTTTTTCCGATTGGTGAAGCATTCTCTTGTTGTCGTTGGGCCTCATTTTTTTCAACAGTTTAATGCCAGAACAATCATCAAAAGTTAAATTATGCGTAATGGCATGTCGGCTTACAGGGAGATCATCGTCAGACTGAACCACAGATGCTCGATGGTTGTTTACCCTCAAGTTGAGTAGAGTTTCTGCTTTCCCCACGAAAAAGGCAGGACACTCTTTACAAATTCTGCTGATACAAAGAATCAGCAGAATGCCAGACACCTATGTGTATGTATGAGTTGGTTCTTTGGATGGGTAATGTCAGCTCGTCCGCTGCCACATATAACGAACATAGAAACATAAAACACGGACAAACCTTAATATAAAATCCGAAGTGATGTCCACTTCTTCATCGTAGGTTCTCCAGCATCAATCGGAATACCGGCTTATTGAGCAGGCGTTGCTTGTCCTACATGAGGTGGAGTTCCGTTGTGCCCACATAATTGATGGGAACAATGATTGAGGAGTAGTGTAAGTGGCCTTCAAGTATTTGACGAATTGCCAAACTTTTTGGTTTTTGAGCATTGAGAAATCATCATCCAAACTCTCATTTCGCCACGTTGACTCAACATTTTGCTGATTTCCATAATGCAGAGAACAACAGCACGTAACGATAGCCAAGTTATCACTGACTTGATACTGTAGGTAATGGTCTGACCTCTTGACGGACGAGTTGACACATGCCTCACACCTTTCACCCGAGGGGGGCTCATTAGGGAACCGAAAAAAAGCTTACTATAATCCTCTTACTTCGAACGAGATGACCTGTACCCTTCGTTTATTTGAAACTCTTATCTAGTTGTTTAGAAAATAAAACTTTTCTAATGGCTCCAAAATGTTACAAATAATCATTTTCCTTAATCTTCTCTATCAAAATTTGATTTTGGGCATTCTGAAACGATTTCTTGATTTCGCGTTCTTTTATAATATTTATTAATTTATTTAGGCCGTTTGATGCCAAGTCATGTCGGTAAAGATTCCTCTATTGAAAGTACGACCTAATATGCCTGTTCCAGAGGATTGTTATACTCTCAAGCCTGAGAGACAAAAAAGGCCCAGTCGTTCAGCGAATGAGCGAATTTTCGTAAAACATTGTACCTTTTAGGTACCCATATTAAGATACAATGTTTTGACATTTGAGCACTTCAAGTGCGAAGAAATATTGTTAATTACCTACTAATTTTTTCGCAAAACAACTCGTTCTGCAATTGGAAATTCTGAAATTGGATTCTTTTACTTTGGATTCTTACCTTTTTTGCGTTTTAGAGAATTTTCGGAGAATATAAACTATCGCAATGACTCAGAAAATTTTAAAATTAACATTTTTGAAAAATTTCTTTATTAAAATCCGTTTCGAGACATTCTTAAACGAATCCTAGAGTTTAACGCTTTTTCATATTATGTGTATTATTGACTCGAGGCCACCTTCCTGCCCTCCAGCAGACTGTCGAAACCGACTAAGGATACCGTTTCATTCTGTCAGGTGCTATTTATTTATTAACAATCGCCAGCACTTTTTGAGCACATTATATATTGGTCAAATTTAAAAAAAAGTACTCAAAAAATCACTAAAAGTGACTAAAAACCCCCTCCCCCTCCACTCGGCCTACAATATTCATCATTCTTTCCATTTGCTTCCCGACTATCATTTTTCTACATTCAAGTCTTCATTTAACAGCGAAACACGAAAATATTGGGGAACATGCTATGTGAGTCCGTCATACTCATGATGTCGCCCGGATGAGCCAAAAAGCTGGTGTCACATAATGGGTTAAATAGTTGTTGTATTTTCCGATTCGGATTCCATGAAAACTCGCTACATGAATATTCATTATCCTTCGGCTAATCCTAGTTTTTATTGCTTGAGCTATCTAGATTAAAATTATCGATTCGCCCGGATCACTAGGACGATTTGCTGTACTTAACTGTTTTCAGGAATACGAGTGAATGGTGGAGAAAACTTGGGTCCGTAATGGAGATGGAAGAAGTGAGGAAACTGTAGAGAAAATAATTGTGTGAATGGGAATGATGATCGAAGGAGGGGGCGCACGAGCGGGTTGAAGCTCTCATTCATCGTTAGCTCTCAAGGCCGCCCCCCGCCCTTTTTTCCCTCATTCAACCGAGTTTTCCCTCTTTTTCAGTGTTCCAGAGGGAAAATATCCCTTTTCTTCTCTCACCCCCTTCCCCCTTCACCACAATATAAAACACCATCAGCCTTCACCCCTCCGGCTAAGGCTCACGAGAATTCAAGGCCAGGACATTCAGAAAAAAATATGCTCATTGAAGACTGGAAATATCCTTATTTTTAAATTTATTATACTATATTTTTTTATTAACAGTTAAGGAAAAAACAACTCATATATTATATAGCAACATTTCTTTGTCAGCATCGTGGCTCTATAGAAGATGACTGTAATACATGATTCGTCATTTACAGTTTTTAACGGCTGGTAGGTATATATTAGCACACAATGGTAAACTTTTGTACAGAACAAGGCTTCCACAACAAACTGTCACTCTCTAGTGCCACAAAGGATGCAGTTTTCTCAGACGCCTGAGCGGTTTATGCCCTGTTCGGCGTCTATTCAAATTTACCCAATTTTCGTCTCACTTCGGCGCCCCAGCATTTTCTATTTGGTACTGAGTCTCATTCCGGTGAGAATTTGTAAAAGAGAGAAAACGAGGGGGGATAAATCTAAATACGTTTTACACGTCATCGAGTCAAATCCTAGATTTTAATGATTCTGGTGTGTTCAAATATATTGAAATCATTCCCGATCGAATCGGTTGCGCGACGCCTCTCACTGTAAACATTCCTAAGTGACTCTCGCTCCAACCAGTTTTCTACGAATTAGTAATCGGTAAACGCTGTGCACTCTGAATCATTGGAGTAATCTGCCGATATATATCCGTCATCAAGGAACTTCGGAGGGATCACAGCCAAAGCATAATATTTCCAAAAGTGATGACTCAGCTTTTCCTCATGTTTGTATTTTTATTAGCTGGCTGTAATTTTGTTAATTTTTTCCTCTTGAAATCGTAGCCCTGGTGCACAACAGTTGTCTTACTTTTTGTCGTTTGGAGAACTTTGATGGGATCACTCATGATTCTCTCTTCAATCAATATTCACAATTAACCTCCATTCGAAACAAAAAATAATATTTATGGCAGGTACCGCAATGAGTATGACAACGAATTTGTCTGCGGTCACTCCGCAGTGAATAGTTTGGTGGGTGATGTCGGATTGGGCCCACGGTCTGTTATGGTCGTAAAAACGACGGTGGAGTTGGGCCCATGGTTAGTTCGGAGGCAGTGTCGGATCCGGCCCAAATCTTTACAATCATGGCCTTCAAAATGGAATGCTCGCACCGTGCTGGTTACGGTCAGATTGTGGTGTGATGAAGCTACTTCCACTATTTTTGAATGGAAGAAGATACTACCCAAACATTTTGGCATCGACCTCTCTCTGAGTAATAATCTTTCAATGTTTGTGTCAAAATTTCGCACATTGGTGACGTCAGAGCACCCGTCCCGCCTGGGAGAGATCACCCCGTCAATTTGACGTCACCATTGCCGCATACTTTGAAAAAATCTTAGAATGAAAACTGCTCATCTGAGAAGAGTGCGGATGGTGTCATTTTAGCCAATTTTCAAAGAAAAAATTTAGAAAATTAGATGGCTTTAAAATTTTAAATGTGAAGGGTAGTAGGTAGAGATCCCCTAAGAATCCGTTTCATACATCCAAGAACGCAAACCTAGATTTTAACTTCGTGTGTATACATATATATACACAGAAAAATCCGTATTGGCAAAAGACAGGGCACCCCGATCGCTCTAAAATTGCAGGTTCAAATTTATGATTTAGTGATCAGAAAAAAAAATTTTTTTACAATAAGGCATTTGGAGTGTCAGTTAATGTATTTTTCAGCACTGAGTCGATTGCGACCTCTCCCAGATCTCCAAGATTCGTAAATATGTGGAAAAAATCTATTTTTACGTGAAAATTGTCCATAATTGACTACAATTTTGTAGTTTTCGAGTTGTGCTGCGTGTCTTTTCACTGCAATGTCACACACGGCTATCCCCTCAGTTTTATTCAGGGCATAATTGGCCTCAATGATCAGAATTTAAGTGTCTTATTTAATTATATCTACAACTCTTCCTTGAAAATTCAGTCTTTTAGTCATGCTGCATTTCTGAGTAATTTTTTCTTTGTTTAAATTGAATCTATTTTCATTTAAAAATACTACTTAAATGGATTCGTGGTTAAAGCTCATTCTACTTAGAGGTAAACGAGTAAGCAAGTCTGCGACCATCCAGGCTCCACCGTGTTTTTACCCTCGGATGGGATGAGTGAAATCTCTCTGGCCTCGAAGTTACGGTGGCTCTGCTTCAACCGCCTCTCAATCCACTCTCCGCCAGCTTCCCTCTCTCCACGCCGACTGCCTTCGTCTTTTCACCGCAATTTTGAAGGGTTAAAACCCCCCTTACCGCCTCCACGGCCTCGCTCAGAAATGAATGCCGTAGGCCTGGAGGTGGGTGGGAAGTGAATTCATCATCATTCCCTTCAGACAACGTGCTCAGGCCCGCAAATTAGTGAGATTTGTATTTTTAACCACCCCACTCCTTTCCTTTGTGTACCTACCTCTCTCTTCTCGTTCTCTACCTCCACCGTAAAAACCACCGCGACATTCCCAATGCAAACAATAAACAATATATTTTTTAATATTCATTTCCATGACTTTTTATTACCACACTAAACTATTGCTCGTTCATTAAACACACTTCCTGTTATTTTCGCGTATTGTTCACCCGCTTTTGATGACAGCCTTGTCTCAGTTGTCTCATATTTCGTTTACTGTAGATAAAAATAACAAAATAAATAAAATTTTGGACTGAGAATAAGGTGAACCTCTCTCATAACGTTTGCCCTCATGTTTTGCGTGCTTTATTCAGGTAAATGCCAAGATTAAATTATTTTAGATCACCTACAGTACATTTCAATTCTATGCACAAATATGGAGAGTGTGACAGTTCCGGAGAACACGCCTATTCAGTGAGTACTCTTTGTATTTTGTTTTAGGGAATCACGGGCATTGAATTCTAGTTTCCATACATGGATACTAACTGCTGTTCTGCTGTTCAATTTTTTAGTCTATTTTATCGTATCTATCTCTATTAATTTCGTGTGTTGAGTGTCAAAACCTGATTCTAGTGGACAAAAGATACTCTTTTCAAAATTCAAGGAGGTGTTGTTGAAATTATTGATCAGCCTAGACGTTGACGTCTTTCTGTAGTTAGTTTTTGAATCAACCGATGGCTCGGGCCCTACAAATGGGGTTTGTGATCCTCTTCTTGTGAACTTGTCCGCCTCCGTTACTAGTTGTACCCCAATGTCACAGGATCCAATCCAAACGAAACTGGTTGTATTTTGCTACCGTGTTGTGAGTTATCAAACAACAAGAGGCCTCTCGTGATGTGATGGTGAAGCCGGTAATGCTATTATCGATGCTTGGCTGTCAGAGAGAATCTCTTCGAGCTCCCTGGTGCCTGCTCCTCATGCTCTTTGTAGCCCTGTCTCGATTACCACTATTTCTGTTCGGAATACTGGGGTGTACTCCCAACTGGAAGTGAGGTACTCCATCTCATTTTTACCCCATTTACTCCTTCACCAGTACTTGCTTCCATTTTTTGACCTATCTATGTACCAGATGATGTGATTGGAGTAGCATTCGTCCATCCATAAACCCTCTTTTGTTGCGAAGCAAATTTTTTTTGATCCAAAGGCGGACTTAGTGTCTGGGTTTGGTGTATCCTGCAAATTTATAAACCTAATAGTGGACACCTTTTTATTTCCATAAAAACGTGACATTTCCCTGAAAATTGCACCATAGACTTGTTCTGAAAATGTTCAAGAATACAAAGAACACCACTGTTACGAAAAGTAATGAAAAATGACGTGTAAATGTAAATACCATAATCTTTATCGCCATCCAATCCATAATCGCCTCAAGAACTATAAAATCACCTGTTCAATTCGCCGTGTAACCTGACGCTTCTGTTCCGCTTATATTTGTCTGGCCTTCCGATAACATGTTGAAAATATACTGTAGTTGGATCATAGCAAGCAGGAACCGCATAGAAATTATATAAGTCTTATCATTCAATAAAATAAAGGCGCCTGTCCACCGTTGGGTACCTCTCCGTCTTTGGGGATTTTACCTTAATTTTATAGATTGACGAACAGCTCGTGGGCACTATAAATGCATCCATTGGATTTCGTTATGGGTGATAGAACTAGTTTTTGTTGGAATTAAAACTACTCTGAATCGATTCGTTATCCAAGGACTGAACGTACGTGTACATTGACAAGACTACTACTGAGAGAAACGGTCCGTGGTGTAGCGCCATACATTACGTTGTTTCACTTTATTTTTTCGACGTTACCTCACCCCACGTAGGATTTCACTCAACGGAAAAGTCGAGAGGATGGAAAAGAAGCAGAGGGAAAGAGGATGAATAAGGACCCGGGTGTTGGGGCAAAGAAGAGGAGAGAAGGAGTGGCCATTGTATTTAATATGAACTTGGCTGGTTTATAGCGGGCACCCTCGGCTGCATACAAAGAGCCCTAGGACTTATAGCCCGACCCGTCCGCTGGAGTCTGCCTTCATCTCCACGATCCCGACCCGTGCCGCTTTTGCCGATCCCGACACCTCCATACCACCCCCCATACCACTGCCGTACCGCCCAAAAACCACCCCGAACCTCCCCCGTATCACACATGGCCCCAAAACCACTTATCCTCTGCAGCCACATCGTTCATCCTCTCAAACCCTTTCTTGCACTCTGTCTGTCAGGATCTTGGAGGAGAATTTAATCCAGGAGTTTTTCTCTATTTTATGTATACAATTTTCAAATTTACACATTGCTTAACAAAGTTCTCTATGAAGAAGTCAAGGGTCTGCAAAGTGCCCATTAAAGTTAACTTCTTTTTATTCGAACTTCGTGGACATTTTGAATTAAAATTCACCGGATCACTACAGTGTGAGATACTACCCATATCGAAATGGTTATATTTGAAACTTAGTTCTTCTCTCCCGATCTCGAAACACATTACTATTGCTGGCCTTTCCACTTCCCCCCTCTCCCCAATAAGAGCTCCCATACCACCCCCGATTCAATATCATAACAATCCACCCCTGAAGAACCCCCATATAACAGATGACCTTAAAACCACATGTCTCCCGCTGCCTCATATTTTATCTTCTCCAACCCCTTCTCGCACTTCGTTGATTAGAATACATGAAGAGCATTTTGTCGACTTGTTTTCGTCATTTTATTTCCACAAATTTGGTCGAATCTAATTATTCATAGGTACCAAAGGTATCACTGTACAGACCAAATACACAACGGGATCAGCTACTAAACTTAATTTTCCCCATTCAAAGTTCGCTGAAGATATTTGAAATTAACATTCTTCGCTAAGTTGGAAATCTTTAATAGATTAGATCATCAGTATAACTATCTTAATCAACCCTTCAGACATGGGTATTATACAGACGTAATCTGTATCCATTTGCACAATCTCGTAGCACCACAGTAGCGGGTGATAATCAAAATCCAATCTCACCATCGATTAGTATTCGAAAAATAAAGGAAAGTTACTTATCATTTAATGTTTTAGTCACCCTGTATATGACGATGTCCCAGAATAGCTAGTTGATCTCTAAAGCTTTCTTTCCAATCAGCCTCTGCTGATAGAATTCGAAACGGAGCTTCTTCAGACGTATGGAATGTGATCACAACCTGCAAAATATTTAGATCAAGTGTGTTCGCTCTGCATATTTCTTCGACCGATGTACTTTGCACGATCTTCACAACTCAGACACGCGCCACAATTTCTGATTACTTCACCTTCGAACCATCCTTATTACCAGTCTCCTGCTGACCCTGCACCACCTTCATAACACCAAAACTATATCATTTGCGACGAACTTGTGGCAACCCATTTCAATGAAGAAAATGGAAGTTAGTAAAGAACCACTATATTTCCACGAGTTGTGCATTTCCACGAAAAGTAAAGAACCGATTTTTTCTTAACTTTTTTACTTTACTTTGCTATGTTTTTTGTTTACATCAACATTACAAACAAACAATGATACCTAACTGTCAAAATTTTATTTAACATTGTAAATTCATTTTTCGTGGAAATATACAATTTACATCACTAACTACCTGCCATTAGTTTTTTTTTTTTTTCAAAATTATATATCTTCTAAGAATTTAAACGTCCGGGAAGTATACAAAAAGATTAAGAACGCTAAAAATTATTACACAAAGGTTTGTTATTTCTGGGTTGAAATGTTGCTGAGCTTGAATATCCACGTGGCTTGTGGTCTCTGGGACGATGTTCCAGACTCAACAATGAAATAAAAAATAAAAATGTACAAATAAAAGTGAATGATGGCGAAAATGATTGAGAAAAATACACATGGAATGGATATACGAGTAATAAATTGTCTTTTGGTCAGATATGTATCAAACGACCTAAAAATCCATGTTGACCACTATTCTGCATAACTAACCGACTTGGAAGCTCACAAATCCAATATTATTCTTCCACTCCGCAAGGGATCGTTACTCGTCAGTTATTCGGGAAATTAATTTGCCCGAAGTAAATATTTGCGCTTTTATCGTGTCCATCTAAAAGCACACAGGCCGGGTTCGGGAGCTTCTAGTGGTGTACATTTAATTTATAAAAGGCCAGTCCCCTCAGTCTGACTCTTGCAAAGCTTGTGGTGGGAGGGCTCGCTCTCTGTTATTCTTTGCCATACAAGTATCCATTGTTAGAGAAACCTAATTACTGTCCGCTGGTACCGTCACTTTAGTTGACCAGTTCCGGGAGAACGTTCGAATAATCGTAAATACTTGTTGGATGTGAGGGTTGTTAAGTTGCGGTGAACCCCAATTTTACCAAACTAAATCACCCGCGACGAAGTCGTGGAAGCCCATTTCAATAAAGAAATCGGAAGTTAATGAATAACGCTGTATATCTCTACGAAGAATACATAATTACAATGTTAATTAATTTCGGTTAATTAATTTTAGTGGTTAGAGCATCATCAAAACTAACTATAAACGAACGTAAGCTACGTCCCTCCTACTTAATATTCAGTTATTGTCTACCAGTGATGATAACGAAATTGATTCAACAATGGTAATTTTTATTTTTAGTGAGTATAGACAATGCAACGTTTCTTTATTTGGACAGTTTAAATTATAACATGACTTTACAAAAAAGGCTTTTCTGTCCTTTGAATGGTTTTTTATTAATCTCATACATTTCTCTCCAGGAACTGGGGTTTCTTCAGGGGGACGAAAATGCAATTCAAAATATCAAGTTCAAAATTGTTAAAAATCTACTTATCGTTTTCTTTTGTCATTAAACATCGAATTTAATATTATTATTTTATGAAAATCAAATTGAGAAGTCGCCCACACAAGGGGTAATCATTACGAAGTAAAGCGCCTTTTTCGTTTTATAACACCAGCGGAAACGTTTTGAAGAGGACTTATTAGGGAGGGGCAATATGGAGGGTATTGTTTCATTGGAGGTTGCTGGAATAGCTATCCAAGGAAAGCTGATGGACGTCACAGGAAAGCAACCTCACCCCAGCGTCAACCTCTCTATCGGTTTTTGACCGAAGGACTTGAGTTTTCAGCTGAAAACGACCCCGCACTTTTTTTTTTGTAAATTGGGTATCATAGAATTATATAATGAACCTATTCTTGCAAAATACCTATTGATGCCCCAATCAAAAGTAAAAAAATTCCTAACTTTTCTCCTCAATTTTAGTGATATTGATTCAGAACTTAGGGCGTTTACGTGGTGCATATTATTACCAAAGTTTTAAAATAAAAATCAGAAAAAATCCAAATATATTTGGACTATCCTATGAATGGGTAATGGGTAGGTAGATGCCTACTTTGAAATTTTGTCATTCTCATTTTTTGCCAAGTGGCATCTCATTTTAAAAGTTTTTTCAGCACTGAAAAATATGATGAGGTCAGAATCGCGATAACATATTCAGCTTCCAGAATGAAGCCTTTCTCTGACCGGAATCTGACATTGCACTTCTGACTTCAACATTATGTTGTGCGCTAAAAATCTATAAATGAGATGTCACTTCACAATAATAAAAAATGGAAAAATTAAATGTCAAAGTACCTACCCAATCACCCCCCTCCCCTCCCTTGAGTAGTCGAAAAACATTTGTATTTTTTTTTTTTTTTTTTTTTTTCTTTTTAAAACTTAGCATTAGGCCTCCAAGTTTCACTTCGATCCGATATCTCAAAAATTGGTAGGGGAAGTTAAAAGGAAGGTTAAGGAAGGAAGGAAAAGGAAGGTTACTTTTGTATACATTAAATTTCCAACACTTAACTAGGGTATAATTCAAAATCCCTACAATATATCGCACCCGTCCTAGAATAAGGGTACAACTCAAAAATCGCGATTTTTGAGTTAGTTGTGGTTCTGAGAAGTAGAAACGGTCTAGTTTGTCTGTAGAAGGTGGAGATATGTGTAGGGCACTCTAATTCCGCTAGAGAGTGCGTGTGTCTTTCTTCTATGGAGGGAGTAACCAATTCACGTCCTAGGAAGAAAGACACAACTCAGATGAGTTCAAATAGTCTGTGTTTCGTTTTGAGTTGTTTCCTTTTTGTGTGGACAATTTTAACTTGTGTCTTTCTTTTCTGAACATTTTGGATCCTGACTGGTGAGATTTCAGTGTTTGAGTTGGAACAACTCAATAATTCTTAAAAAATCAACAAAACCGTTCTCCCCACTCCCTCCCCACTGTCAAAAAAACTCTTTATTCACCATGGGGCGTTAGAGTAATAATGTAGGAAACAAGTTTCGCAAAGATAAATTATGTTCATCGTGTTCCAAAGAACGGGTAGCCAATGGTGTGGAAGAAAACTTTGAATGCGATTTGCCGAAAATGACAATTTTTGAGTTGTACCCTTATTCTAGGATGGGTGCGATATTTTTTTAAGGCGATGTAGAATTTTGATTGGGGTTATCAAAAGATATCTTGTGAGCATAAGAAGTCTGTAAAACCCAATTTCCATAGGAAAAGTCTCAATTTTTACATAGAAAAGTTGACAGTTGAAATAGTAGAAAAGTTGAATTTTTGCAGTCAAAAGTTGACAAGGGCTCAGAATCCAATTCTCGGTTCTCGGATGAAAAATTATAAGTTAGAATATTCAAAAGTTACCCAATATTTTCTTGATACTCATTTATTACAGGTCATTTATTATAACTTTTTTCTATTTACATTCTTGCCTTCGTGTTGGGTCTGTTTTCTCATTTCTATACATCATTATTCTGTTGTATTGGACTTTCCTGTATTTTGAACAAATGAATAAATATACGAAACTCAACTCTCAAGTCAGTACAAGTTTCAGTTCGGAACTATAATAGCAGCTAGTTAGTCCGTGTGAACACAAAACATAAAATTCACAACAAACGGCGTTCATTCTCACACAAAACCAGTAACAAACTGACTGCCAAAACAAAACGACAGGTGACGGAAAAGCCTGAACGCCGGAACACAATAGACAGACAAGTCAAGGAAAGGCACTCGTCTGAGGAAAGCTGTAGGGGCGTGAGGGATTGTGCGAAATGTGTCAAAGGGGCAGAAAACGGAAGGTGGCTGGGTTAGGACCCCGAAGAGCCGCGAAAAAGGCCCGCCGTCTTCCCTTGACAAATCCCCCGATCGTATCTCGACAACAACACACCTGTTGTTCCTTCTCACTGAGTATGATTCACGTTGTTTCCTTCATTAGTTATTTCTCGAAGACAAAATTTTCAAGCATTTTAATTTCTCCCTTGATGGGAAAAACAAAAGATCATGGATATGTCTAGTACCTACTGCTGACCAGTAGGTACCTACTACTCTTGTATATCAACCATGTAGTGCCTTCTTTTCACAAGATTATTCCATTATGGTTACATAACAATATTAGTTTATAACTTAGAGTAATAAATCAGCATTCTTTGACACTACGGCTTAGAGGTCATGAGATGTTGTGATAAAATGAGAGCATTCCAAAAAGTGGCGAACGATTCTCCTACTATGAAAACTATGGGAGTTACTCTTCCCTAGTAACGCCTTGATTGTACCGGAAAAATCAATAGAAATTCTACCTAGCCTTCACTTTTCGAGTCTAAAGTGCCGGATCGTTGCATTTTGTGTGGAGGAAAAAAAGTGTCGCAAAAAATTCCTTGACCCCCAGCCAAAAGACATATCCTTGTCAATTTTTCAAATTCCCGGGAGTTTAGCATGGTTGGAGCCAATGGGTGAATTGCAGGACCTTCAACTGTAAGCAATTTTAGATTGAATACCTGGTGATGAAAATGAAATGAAAATGTATTTATTTCTAAAAATATGACAAAAAAAATTCACCTACAATAAATGAAAGAAATTTAGTCTCCCTAATGAGTGATACCCGCGACAGGGAAAACGAGTTGTTAAAATGAGCCTGTAGGTTCTTAAATATTACATCTTTTAAATTCTCAATACAAAAATAATTATAAGATGTTAGAGAAATCAATAAAGTGCCATTAAATAAGGATGAATATTACAATCTAGATGATATTTCATTATTTACACACATGAGTATTATTAATCATTATCTTGTGTTTTTAGGAAACAATTTTTCAAAATTTTATTCACTTTTTTAGGTTGATCTATTAACTTATTTTTAACGATAGAAGGCAGATAGTTAAATGCTCTGATTCCAGCTAAAAATATGAATTGAAAGAGGCAGTTTTGTGCACATGTGGTAGATAACATTTGCCTTGCGATTGAAACGTTGTTATTTCATGGATGGGATACACAAACCGCTTCTCTTTCAGAACTTGTTTTACATTATTAAGATCTATAAGGTAACATAATTTTAGAGTTTTGAGTTTACGAAACAGCGGACTAGTGTGTTCTAAAATCGTCCAATGGTGACCGTTTTAGTGATTTACGTTTTGGCGCTGGGTCACTTAGATCCGTAATTGAAAATCTGGTATGGTGGTGTGATATTTCCTGTTATTAAGAAGTGTGATAGTTAAGGGGTGAGCTCATTAGGCTGCTCATAAATTATATTTTTATTATTGAGCTGAACGCTTTCACCGAAATAGATCTCATCAGTGCTGCAAGAGGAGATATACTAGGGTAAAGATGACGCTATCATATTAGGTACTACATAGTTGTGAATTTATTCAGGTTGTTATCTATATATTATATTACTATTTTTACTTTCATCTTTTAATTCTAATTCTAATGCTGTCTTTAGAGTTATGCATGTTCCAAAGCATTTCTTCCTTCAAAGAGTATAAAATCCTCCTGCATCAACCCCAATGGTAGCAATTTATGGATAGAAACTAACGAAAACCAGTAACTTGAAACCAGTTGAATAAATGGGTAATGTGTTAGTATATAAATGTGAGCTCTACTGATTTCGTGAAAATGAAAACTACCAAGATTTTGGTACAACAATCCCCATGTTCTTAAAGGAATAATGTAGATAAGTCGAAATATTTTTAGTTTCCTCGAACAATGAACGTGAACTTTTATTTGCAACAGCCGTTGTTGACAAAATAGGAAGCACAATAATTATTCTCACTACAAAAGTTACTGCTTCTATTCCATTCTGGGACGCCGAAGTTTTTTGACATGACGATCACCCAAGATTGAATTTTGTGAGTGGAAATAAATCAATTTTTCATTCTGGTTTTTCATACCGTTAAATCATGTTACAATAAAGCATGTTACAATAAAGCATGTAACGTATATCTCATAACATTGAAGTCTTATAATATACTTAGATACATAATTATACCGTTAGTGAAATTAAGATTCACAATAGGCATTATCATGTTACTGCTTATTTCGTGGTTCATAACAGGGTATGTTAAGTTTTTTACCTGGTACAATCAGCAATATTCCATACATTATTTCTTTAGCAATAAAAAATACACTATTTTATGACTATTTTAAGCAAATTTCAAAAGATGAAGCTAACTTCTGTTTGTTTTATTTGTTGCAGGTGAGTATCCATGGATAAAACAACTGAACAGAAATATCTCTCACAATATTGGTATGGTATTAAATTGTTTTTACACGACATTGTTGTTATCCATTTAGGAGGCCCTGTGATTATGGATGAACCACCCAATATCACTATTGACAGTCTAAGAAACCTCCAAGAGCAGGCCCTACTAAATTCAAAGGAATCTAAGTAACGGGCAAACATTTCGGCTAAGCCCTATCATGTTACAAGGAAACCTCCTCCCTTAATAAGGGACCTCCTGCTTTCCAGCCATGAGCTTTTTAACTGAGACCCGTAGTAAAATCCCCCTTGTTCTAATAATCCTCTAATATTGGAAATCTCTTGATTAATGGACAAGTACCAACACACAAGAGTTACTTGAGAAGGTAAGAGATTGGCAGTCAGGCTGTACGAAAGGTCAGTGCTTCTTCCCTTTAAGTTCCATACTGGTCTGGGACTGTCTGATGGTCCTCAAAAGATAGGCTCAGAATGATCAGGAAGCGCTACTATGAACTCCCGATTATAATATTAATGGAGCTACTAATTGTCTAGCTGAGAGAAGACTGGAGTCCCCACCCTACAGGATCAGAGCCAACCATAGGAGCCAGAGATCCAAAAGATTTTGTAAAATCTGTTTACAGAATGTGATTAACAATGAGAGGCAACACTGCCTCGAATGCAATACTGGCAACACCATTCAGGCTTGAGTCCAGCCACACTATTTATGACGTTCTCAGTTGCCATTTCTATAAGAAGAATCAGAATATTCGTAGTTCTATCAACTGTCCAGAAGAAAATTATACAACAACTTACAACAACCTGCAGCTTCTGTTAAACAGAAATAGAGGATGCCGAACACACCATGTATTGTAATCGGATTTAATATTCCTGAAAACGATGTATTATCTCTTGATGGCATTCTCAAGGAGGCAAATGCAGATCCTTACCGGTTCGCTAAAACATGGTTAGGGAGGGAAGGGAGGGGGTGTTTGACTAACCCTTTTCGTCAAGCTTATGCAGCCTTGGGGCAACCCACAATTAATCCATTGGGTCGCAGTGGAGGGTTGCCGGAACTTAGAACCTCAAATTCTTATGACATCCAGGCTGGCTACTTGGGGACCATCTTTCCATTTTTCAACATACATTTGTATTCAAAACAGCTTGCATAGCACCATGTGATTTTTGCTTAACTCAGTTCATTGCAGTTTGTTTTAACATGGCAAAATGTGTTATAGATGGTTTTGCCGATTTCGAACCATAAAATATCCGAGTGCAGTTGACTTGATTTCTACTTCTAACCACCGAGACTGACTGGGATAAAAATCTATACCTGGGCAATTCTGTATGGCATAGTTCAACACTCGCTTGAAGCAAAAAATAACTGCTTATCCCAACCACCGTTGAGATTATCGACAGCCCTGCGCTGATAAAGAGATTCATGTTGAATAAATTAAAAAATAAAGCTGTAAAAAAATATAAGAAAAATGAAAGAAAACCTTCCTGGAATGCTCAATAACAGAAAAGGATGAATTCAAACGTACGTAAAAGGCAGGGCGATAGCTATGAGAATCTGTGAAAGCGATGCCAGGAACTCGGGCTGTGAATGCAAAATTATGAGACGGGATGAATAAATCTGGAGTAAAACGGGAGAAACTCGGGAGAGGGACTGATGGTGCGAGGTTGCGAGAGGGAAGCGGTTTTACATTAAATTGCTTTGATGGGCTGGAGGGTCGGTAGGAGCTTCATTAGGGGATTCTTCGGCATCAAACTGCAAGAGGCATTTTGCGTGTCGGGGAGGGAATTTCTCGCTTGTGTTTAGTCTCAGCGTTTCGCTCCGGCCGATCCCCTGCGATTTCCGAGGAAGGAATGCGGTTAACGCGATTTGATTAGTTTCGCTTATTATTTCGTCCGTTAACGGTAATGGAGTAATGTAGAGAATAGTTATTGAGTAATTTGATCGTTCGCGAAATTCCACTTACACAATTAACCGACAAATTATTGTTTACATTAACTGGCTTTGATTGATGGAGGGAGGGTTTTGGTGGAAGCTTTTTTTAGAGGGTTCATCGGCATCAAACTACAATAGGAGGAATTCGATTTGCTCGGTTTGATTATTCCGTATAACCAGTAATAATATCGTCAGTTTACGATAGTGAAGTAAGGTACAGTTTAATTACTGAGTGAAATAATAGTATGCGAAATCCCGAATCATGAATCAAGTTGCATTCATTCGTCCGTTCGAAAAACTTTCCATTCCGCTGCGCCATAATCCGTGATTTTCTATTCCATTGATGTCTATTTTTGTCGGAAATGAGAGCACGTTGTGAGCAAATAAAACGAGACGTCCTCGAACAATCAAGTCGAGTCACGAGACTCTAGACCCTGACCAACTAACCTGAATTTTTACTAAGGGATTAACTCGTACTTGATGTTAGGAATTTTTGAGATGCGAGCGTAGCAAGCATCCAGACCACTGATCTAATCAAAAAACTGATCTGTGTAAAGTCTTATGGCGACTGGAGCGCTGGGAATGCCATGCGGTGGGTAGTGAAACTAAAGAGCAAGTCAGCAGCCTAGTTCGGGTCGTGCGAAGAGATCGTTGAGAAGCTATGTTACTTTTTATAAATAGTAATATGGCTATAGAAACCAATGTCTGGATTGCCAACGATTACTGTTTTTAATTACCTTTCGGCTCATTCCATTGAAATTATTTAAGCACAGATTTCAATACGATTTTGTGCTAAAAATGTTTAACAATAAATTGTTTTGGTGGGCTTAATAATATGCAAACCCCAAATTTCATCTGTTCGTCTGACCAAAAATTGTCCATTCGCGCATTGTTGCACAACATCTAACTAATAAAGTTGATAATGGCACCTTTAGCGGCGGACACCCGCATCACACTCGTTGAATTACAATCATCATCCTTCACAGGGCACCTTTACATGAAAATTACAATTGCCATACTTCAAAAACACTGTAGATCATCAATGAAAACTTTTTAATCAACTCCCGTCGAATAACAATCATTCCTCTCACCCACACACCATGAATTAGAATAACATTTTTTCACTAACAGTACAAATATGTTCGAACTATGGCATAATTACTTCTTGAAGGTGTATTTAGCATTTTTGGATAGCTGATAGAGCTTTTTTGACCAAGAATTGATTTTAGCGTTAGATTTTTCCATAATTTTGTTCGCATACATCGTTTTTGAGTTTGCAATTAGCATTTCGCTAACAACGTTGGTAGTAAAGGGAATTTTAGCGTAGGACATAAAATCCCGTCGAAATACAATCATCCGTCACAAGTTCGCCCCCCTTTCGCTCGCTGACGATCACGCTTACGTTGTCAGATAAGGTTTTCGTTCACAACAAAATCATCAACGATGATCAACCAGATCATCAACAAAAACGTTTTAATCAACTCCCGTCGAATAACAATCATTCCTCTCACCCACACACCATGAATTAGAATAAAACTTTTTCACTAACATTACAAATATGTTCGAACTATGGCATAATTACTTCTTGAAGGTGTATTTAGCATTTTTGGATAGCTGATAGAGCTTTTTTGACCAAGAATTGATTTTAGCGTTAGATTTTTCCATAATTTTGTTCGCATACATCGTTTTTGAGTTTGCAATTAGCATTTCGCTAACAACGTTGGTAGTAAAGGGAATTTTAGCGTAGGACATGAAATCCCGTCGAAATACAATCATCCGTCACAAGTTCGCCCCCCTTTCGCTCGCTGACCATCACGGCTGGCGTTGTCAGATGAGGTTTTCGTTCACAACAAAATCATCAACGATGACCAACCAGTTCATCAACGAAAGCGTTTTAATCAACTCCCGTCGAATAACAATCACCTTGAAGGTGTATTTAGCATTTGTGGATAGCTGATAGAGCTATTTTGACCAAGAATTGATGGTAGCGTTACATTTCCCCATATTTTCTTTCAAATACATCGTTTTCGAGCTTGCAATTATCATTTAGCTAACAAAGTTGGTAGTAAAGGGAATTTTAGCGTAGGACATCAAATCCCGTCGAATTACAATCATCCGTCACAAGTTCGCCCCCCTTTTGCTCGCTGACAATCACGACAGGCGGAGTCGTTCAAGACCAGTCGAGAAACGAGGTTTCCGTCTAAAGGAAGGGGGTGAAAACCTTCAGGCTGGGAACTGCCGGCGGGTGCTTCTAGAATTACCCCCGGGGCGACAGAGTAATCACATCGCCGCAGTTACCCTTCCCGAAGCTCCTCCTGAACGCGGATGAGCCTGGCGAGGCAAACAAAAGAGACGGAAAACGGGAATCAACCTGAGACAGACTGAGAAGGGAGGCCGCGTTACAAGAAGCTCTGGGAAGCTTCAAACTCGCAACGACCGAATTTCAAACTAATTGCCGCCGCTTCGGAATTAGAACCGGGCGTTTCTATAGTAATTAACTAGGTAACTTTGGGATGACGGTGGTGTGTAGGAGTGGGAGGGTAGAGTAACTCGCCATTTTCCATCGTTGAAACTTGATCACCCTGCCTTTTACCGCAAACGGAATAATGCTGATGATTCTGGTCCCTTATCAGAGATTCAATAGCGATCCTTGGATGTCATATTAGATTCAATCAATTAACCTCAAACTATTGTAAATCAATAGAAGGATAATGAAATACGCTATTAATTTTAAAAAAGGTTTTTAGAGCAACACTTTTTTTACACGGAATTTTCAAATCGACATGGATATGTATTTTACGGTGAAAGAAGGGGGGTTAGACAAATTTTTCGGTCCCGGGTAGTGGAAGCATTTTTTTCACTTTTGAGAGATGAATAAGTTTTAGCCTCCAAAAAATCAAACGTGTGTTTTTTTTTATACCTACAGTGGTAAAATTTTTTACTTGGGTTTTAAGTTTTAGATTATTCTGCCCAACTTTCAGTCCGTGTCTTTCTGTGTTTGTATTTATGTGCGTCTGTGTGTGCGTGTGTTTTTCTGTGTGTGTGTGTCCACAAATCCGTGTAACAAGCTTAAATTCCACAATATTCAACGGATTTTTCGGTTCAGAATGGACTAAAACGTAAAATGGGAGTGAAAATTTTAGCCTGTATAAAAACAAATGCCGTTCAATATTAGTGGAGACTACATCTTTTCTATCTCTCAAAAGTGAAAAAAAAAAAAATGCTCCTACTAGCCAGGCCCATGGACTTGGGAGCAATTTAAGAGATGAAATTTAGCACTTAGATACCAACGCTTCTCTTGTACGTACATCCGCACGGACAATAATAAACTCGATTTCGCAACGTTAGAATAAATTCCTTTGGTACTATATCACTTGATAATTCCAATATTGGCATTATATCAGCTGACGTTTACAAGGCGATTTTTATGTATTCCGGTATCACTATCTAGCAATTTTTGATGGAATTTATAGCTTGATCGTCGAATCAATAAATCCGCAAGCAGCTCATTAGAAATCGCGCTTAGAAACTCGAAGGTGTTTATTGATGTTCGAGTCCTTAGGGAAACCGAATCGTTTGACGTACAGCATTGAGGATGGTTTAGTCGATTATTTGGGATTACATTTGCCATTGACAAGCAAAAAATCATTCCTGTTATCTCGAAAGTTTTTGAGATCTCAATTTGTAAATGTGAGGTAACTACCCTTCAGGGTCGACACATCTTGATGTCGAGCTTCTTGGACCATCTAGACCCTAAATGCGACTTTTAACACAAGTTTCATGAAGTTTGATATTTTAATTTCGGAGAAAAGCCGCGGACGGCGGACAGACGGATTTTTTATTCAGTTTTTGGTTTCTACGGATCTTGAAAAGTAAACCAAAGAATTTTCAGGGGTGGGGGGGGGCGGTGTTTCACTTTATTTATTTTATTTTTTTCCCTTGGTCAATTACAAAGGTTCATTATTGAAAATATTAAACCAAAAGAGAGAAAGCACTTGTGAATTATGGCGTTGCTCGATTACATTCTCTTGTAGCTACCATGTCTGTTGAACTTACAGGACATCCTCTAGTTGTTGCTCGCTAATCGCCTTGATAAATTGAAGTGGAAGCTACCCCATTCTCCAACCATTCTGTCACGTTTTCAAGTAACATTATACGTACGTACGTATGCTACTACGTGAACTAGTACAGGTATCTAGAAACGCCTGACATTTTTCTGATGAACGATCCCCAGAGCTGAGATTCATGCTTATCGAAAAGAATTTGCCTAGTTGATTAGTTATCCGTTGTAACCAAAGGTGAGTTTATCTGGGATTTTTTTGTTTAAAAATGCCGTGTAGTTTTGAAATTACTGTGAAATTTCAATAACACTAACATATTAATTAATGAGAGCTTAGTGTTCAGAACCTATGTATAGATACTTTGTGCACAACATTGCGAAATTTACACAGAATTTTACAGTAAAGGGTGAAATTCAAATGAAAGAGTTCTAAACCGTATTAGGGACCGTAAAAGTTAATAGCGGATTGTAATGTATGCTCCGTGAGCTGGAAGGGGGGAAGAGTCATATTCAAGTTTTGAAGTCATAAAAGCTTCATCCGAATGCATTGTACTGGTAAATTTGGTGTTTCCTTGAGGATTTTGATTAATGCTAAGTTTTGGTAATTGCTCGTGGTATTAGGTCAAGCTAATCACTGACGGCCAGCATCTCATGATTCTAGTGGGGTGTTATGTTTCTGTTCTATATACCAGGGAATCTGTCATCAATCGAAGAACCCGGTCCTGAGATGTCTGTATCCTATGTATTTGTGAATCAAGCAAAACTTTGCAGTCCAGATCTGTATGTAACCAGAATACATCTTATGAAGTCATGCTGCAAGACTGGATTCATTGCGTTATAGAGTGTATTGGTGCACAAACGAAGTATATATATATACATCATTATTCCTGTGATACCTGCTAATTAAGATGGAAGCTAACTTAGACGGTTCTAATTGGTGCTGATCCGCTTATTTGTGGTGAACCCCTCCCATCCTTCTTCATCCCATCATAAAACCACCCCGGAGTCATTAGAGCCTCCCTAGGGGCAGCTGAACAGAGCAAACCTGCGTAGCTCCCTAGCAACACCAGAAACGGGTTTTCCGCCGAACGTTTTCCGAAGGTTTCACCCTCCGATACGGGAAAACACGGTTCATTGAGAAAGATCCTCCTCCTAAAAGCAATAAATATTATTATATTTCACCGGGGTACGGAAAAGCGGTAAACGGGAAACCGCGGGGTGATGAACGCCCAAGAAAAGGGCTTTTTGGGGCTATGGGGGGTGGCCTCCCCGAATTGAAAAACCATTATTCAAATCGCTAAAGTTTCCAACCCTCTCCACGAACCGCCCCTCCCTCCCTTCAACATCAGTTTAGGCTTTAACTGGTAATTACCCCTCCCCGCCACGTCACCATCCTACTTTCCTCTCCATAGTTATTCCTTTCAGAATAAATTAACAATCCGGATATTGGTTTTGGGAAAGATAATCTAGACGTTATTAAAACACACTCAGTCAAATAAAAGGAATTTCAGGGGGAGAATATACCAGGATAAATGGATGAAGCTTAGCGATCTCGTGAAATACCATCGTCAACTCTCTAACATATGTAATTTTCAGCTATTGAGAAGTAGCTATAAACGCCCAACGGCATTACGATTACACTGCATGACATCAGAATTTTATCTAACTTAAAACCTATTCCCCTCTTTTTTTTTTAAACACGAATTTTAGCTTAATAATTCTCAATTAGCTCAGGCTTCAAAGGTTTGAGTGTGTATTGCGTAATATTCTGGGAAGTTTCTTCCGGTGGCAACATTGGTTCCTGACTGTGTTTCCCAGAAAAGTTACATGTGAACTTCATCACACTGTGAACTTTTGGATAGCCTTGCTTTTGACTGAGATTTAAGTACATGTTCTTGGTAAATTTTCAGTTTATTCTATCTTGATAATTTTACCACTAACCAAACTCTTCTACTATGAGCAATTTGTTCCTTTGATTTTTCGAATCTCTGACGCTACCATCGCGCATTCGGTGTCAGTGAGCGTGAAGATAAACTATGTTGTCCTAAGAGTATCTATGGGTCGGAAATTGATAGGAATGTACTTCAGTATGGTTGTAGAATCTAATCCAGGAGGTTCCGTTTGGTTTTCTCCAAAATACAAGCTTCCAAAATGTTCAATTTTCCTTTATTTTCACACATTTGAAAATCACGTTCTATGTAGCTACAAAATTTTCCAAAACTTCTTTCAGGCAATTAAATATTAACTTACCACTGCTAAAAGTGCATAATGTAAAAAGCTGACGAGAAGAATTGTACCACCCAGAATGACATTGAAAGTTCAATCAGTGCTTTCTGACAACTCCTTTAAACATGATTTAGTCAATACATATACTTGCCCCTTATAACCATCTCAAATCATCTTATATTCGATCACTTTTTTCCCCTTTTTAAGCAGCAAGATTTGTATTTCGAAACCCTGTGCGACATTTCGTATGAAAAACCCGATTTCAGAGTGTTCCAAACGTTTTTTTGGCATCAGTATAAATTGTTCAGCCTATCAAAATGAATTGGAGTAAGTAAACCTCCGCAAAATATTCATATCACCTATCTAATATATACCTACGTAGTTGATAATTGAATGATAATTTGGTTTCAATATTACGAGCATAATAATCGGTATAATGGATAATAATGATAAGAGTCTTTTGATCAATTCACTTTTTAGTCATTCAAAAACTTTACCCGAGCATCGTAGGTACACACGTCCTGTGTTGTCACTAAAACTTGGAGGTTGAATGCTGCAAAAGGGCATTTGCCACTTTTTTAAAAACCTGCTCCGGTAATTGATGAAGTTAGGCCATTCCAACATCAAGTGAAGTTCGTCTTCAACTACATTACACCTCTGGCATAACTCGCTATCCGCTCTTCTGATTTTATGAGGTCATACACGACAGTAGGTACGGCATTGGCCATTTTACAATGTACCCGATGTCTTGAAGATCATTTTAGGTCTCGGTGGTATGTTTTGAATCAAGCATGCAATCGGAGAGGAGGGGATAGTCTGACATATCGTCTAGCTGCATCACAGTTTCCGTGTGCTGCCAGTGTTTCGTGATGCTAGCCGCTACTATCTTCTTGAGGTCTGTATGAGGATACTAGGTGATCACCGATGGAGAGTGTGACAATCTGATGATTGTCGTGATTAAATGTATGGATTATTTCCTAGAAAATCTACGTATTTATTCGTATTTTTATGACAAGGGTAAATAACTCGGACTCAAATTTAATCACTGGAATATTTTATTTGCCTATTTCTTTATGGTGCTCCAAAAAGAAAGGCAACTAAAGGCAGATTTTTAAATTAGCCTGTGGTTTATATACTTACATATTAAATAAACTTGATAGAATTCGTATAAATACCGCAGGGAATTTCAAGATGTCTTGGGGGAGCAAAGGGTTAGGTCTGGGTATTAGGTAATAATACTTTTAAGATATTCAATTGCTGTTCGCAGAACAAAAGAAGCTTGACTCACTGTATCGACTGGCAGAACCCTACTGGGAGCAAATTGGGACCGTACTCGTGGCATGCCTCTCGCACACCGTTATATGTAACGGTTCTCGGTAACAGTTGTCAGGAACTGTTACAAGAGGTTCCATGCAGTGTGGATTGTTTGGCATTCGATTCAGCGATGTTTTTAGCCTCAATTCCTTTGTGGCTTCGCATCCAGATAAAGCTTAATTCAATCCCACCGTTCCTGAGTTGTAGTAAAGTTGACTTTATCTTCATCTACAACTTCCCTATTTTCTTCCTAAGATTTCCTTACCTCATCACAGATAGCACCATCTGAGAGCTTGTGATGAAGACTCTTTCTGTTGGCCTTTTCCGTAGTATCAGCTTTGAGTCTCAGGTTTGATCACCTACAACGGTTACATACTAAGAACAATCGCAACGAATCAATTATATATTGATTGGTTATCATTCCGAAACTTTTGTTCAATAACCCACTAATTCGATTAATCCACACATTCACTTTACTCACCAATCCTTGTGGTAAGTTCCCAATAAAACGTCTTAAAAATCGTCATATCAAACCAAAAGCATGCTTTTTTCATAGTCGAATCAACCTAAGTCACTCAGCTAAATTCTTTCACCATGTCTTTCAACGTCAGGAAATATCAACTTCGTCGCGAACTCATATTTCGGAAGTGGGATATTCATAGAAATACTTTGAAGTAAATCACTCAGCCCTCAGGAGAAAACTTTTCTCGCTTGGAACTCACGAGAGAAAACGCTGATCTGAGGAAAAACGAGGTCGTGTGAGTAGAACGAAAAATTGTTTCGAGAAAACTAAAGGGAAATGATGAAGATGGCCCAGTTCAGTGAGTGGCGTCAAAATGGGAAGACGCTGGAGGTCTTTATATGACTCCTCGTCGTAAATCTAAACTTGGGAGAAATATCAAGAACCTATCACTCAAAATCAGGAAAAATTTCCCCTTACAGTATTATTTTAGTTCACTGAAAGCGTCAACTTCTTTTTTCATCTCTTTGAGATATATCTGTTTCTTGACCGATGTTAGGTTGACGTTTAAGTAGCTTTTTTTATGGGGGATTGAGAGCCGTAGAAAGAAGGGATTCTGGAAATAGGAAATGCGTTTTATACTAATCTCTAAATTATCCAGCACGGTGAATAATATCTGACTAAAACTCATATGTGTTACAACTATGTGTTAAAAACATATGTGTTACATTACTAAAATCTATTGGTAACTATTCATGCGATAAAGTGAATGTGCTCAATTCCTAGAAACTGAACATCAATAAAAATAAAATGTCAAATAACAGTTTTATCTGCTCATAGCAGTCACAGGCTCATTTAAAAAAAATGTTTACCGATTGAGACCTTTTCAACGATTTTATTGCATTTTTTAAGTTTTATTTTCAGCATACTTTGTGAAGAGATTGTCAAACCCAGAGTGTTTGGCATCCCGGGTACCACTTCGCACTCGAACGTTTTCTTTTAGGAGGACCTTGGGGAGGCCGTAAAGACTGAAAAGTCAGCAGTGTTAAATGCTAGACTGATTTATTTCATATTCATCCTACGATGCCAAGATGTGGCCTTGTGGAATACCTGAGTATAAATATAAGGTTTTAAAGTAAAAAGCCATTCTAAGATTCGCATAACAGAACAGTGGAAAATTGTTCGAACAAATCTTACACGATAATAGCAACTCATATGGGTAGCTGAAGAGGGTTTGTAAACAGGACTGTCGTGTCCCCAACTTTATCGTATAGCTTTTCACCAATAAAATACGGCAAACGGAGCAAACTGGAGAGTCCAGACGAAAAGTACGTTACGATCACCTGACTCTTGGCCAATCAGGCATACGGGAGAGGGTCCATGTCCATCTTGCCAAATCATATAAAAGCGGACTAGCTCGTTCATCGAGCTTACTCTTGATACAAACTTATACTTGTTAAGATTTTATCATTTTAAATCATACCTTGCATCTTTCCTTCAAAACCACGGAAACATCCAACCTCTCTTATAGGTGTCGTGCGTAGACCGGAAACAAGAGCGCTCTGTCTGCTAAAAGTTGCTAAATGGTATCCCGTTACACAATCACTCCCATTTTCCTTGTTGTTACCCATCTTTCTCCATGTTTCACAGTAAGTTTTCTTCCAGTTTTGCTGGCTCAAAGAATGTATCTGATCCCAGCCCGATCTCTACACATGGAGGTGGCATTTTAATGATTGATTCGTTTCACACTCCTACTAGGAGTCTTAGATTGAAATGATGCATAGTGGAATACCTGAGCATGAACGGAAGATAATGATGTAACAAAACATTCTAAGATTTGAATCACTGTACAGACACGAATTGTTTGTACAAAGCATATTGATAGCTGAACGTTGTTGGTATACGCGACCTAATCAAAAATTCAGAAGCGCTTGCATAGGAGTCTGCAACACATTAGGACAGTTTATGTCTTTAGTTGCAGACTCGTATGTGTTGCATACTCGTATACAAGCAGAGCCACTCAGCTGATCCGGATCCTGAGCATTGTCAAGGAAATGTCCTAAAGAGACTACATACGAAATTACAGCTTCCTAAAGTGTAAAGTATAGAAATTACCTATTAAAATAACCTATCAAAATGATTTAACCACCGCTTCACAAATCAAACTATTCGCGTAATATTCGGATCACCTGCTATGAATCAAATCATCGAAACATCAGCTCAATGAAAGCATCAGAAATTAACAAGCGGTTGCAATCATGTTCACTATATCAATTATTGAGAATGATCACCTGTGTGTACACAATTATTCATATAACCATGCTCATAACTCAGCTTGTTGGCCACGCACTTCGCAGTAGTTAACATAATATGATTGGGAAATTGAAAGCTTTCGAACGAATGGTCAACGAATTTTGTGGGATGAAAAACGACGAAGTACTATTTCCCTAGCAACGATTCGGTTGTAAGCGGAAATCATCAAAAAACCAACCTTAACGCTTTTTTTAACGCTTTTATTGAACGCATTTTTTAAAGGCCGTATCACACTTGCATTTTTTCCGCAATTTTTTTACATTTTAAACGCTGAAACGTGAAGAAGGCAAAGTGCGTTTTTTCAAGGTCAGCAGTGAATGTTGAAGAGGAATAACTGCACAAACAGCGCATTCTGGCGGAATGCAATTTTATTAAGCCTGTCAGGTTAGGGCTTGAAATAATGAAGTAACGTTTGACGTGCCTAGTGTTTTCAAACAATGTCTTGACAACTCTTGTTCTTCCAAAGTTATTATACTATGAAGACGCACAATAATAATAAAAATAACGTCATAATAAAAAAAACTGTTTCCGCTAGGGACGTGGTCAAGAACGAAAAATGATTATTCGATTTTAAATTATATTTATATAAGAAGACAGGTAAGTAATTTGAACTAGGGATGCTAATCGATTTTCGATTAAATCGAAAAATCGATTTTTTACCTCCGATTTAAAAAAAATAAAAATAATGCCAATAAAAAAACTTCTAATTTCAAAGACATTAAAAATATACATTTCAAAAAGTAATGATACATTAAAGCAGGAAAACAGAACTAAACAGGTTAAACTCCCCCAAGCAAATATAGAAAAGTTCCGGAAATCATTCACGTTTATAGCCCCACGCCTGTACAATTTACTACTGTGCAAAACAAAAAGAGAAATCAACTTGAAAAATTATAAACAAAATAATAAATGACTGGATATGGGACATAGATGAGAATAGTGGAGAAGTGTCAACTTTATTATAAAGGATAGGGTCCTTTTATAACTAAATATTAAGTAATTTTTGAAATTAAATAGTAATTCATCACCCTAAGATATTAAAATTATATTTTAACTTGAATTTTATTATCTTCAGTTATTTCAAATTAGAATTATAATGTATACTCTTTAACTACACTGAAGCAGAAGGTAGGCATCTCATCAAAGATTTAAAAATCGATGTTTATTAAAAATCGATTTTTTAGCTCGATTAATTGGTACAATCGATCTTGAGCTCTCGATTGAAAATCGATTGTCAAAATCGATTGTTGGCTACCGATTTTGCATCCCTAATTTGAACTCAACAGAGAAGCAAGAGCGCACGGCAATAATCCTCAAACAAAAAACTTCACTTCTACAGTTCATTCACCTGATTCGGCATTTGTTTAGTGCAGTCTCTTTAGTGACCGGAGGGGTTCTGTTACTTACTTAACGTTATGCGAGGTGAGGCATTGGCGCGCGACCAAACAAAAACGTAATAAAAATAGAAGTTCGGCACTAAGAAAATAAGAAAACTTCGGCAAGGAACTAGGAACAATATTTTTGGCACAGGAGAACTGCAACTGGAATGAAAAGGGGAAGGTACAACGCGGTTTCTCAGTGAAACGTTATGTTTCAGCCCCCCAAGGGTTATGTTTAGCATTTTTCTTGCGTCAAGGTGAAAATTAGAACGTGTTCTAATTTTCCCAAGTGAGTTTAAAAACGCTCCGCCAGGATGCGCAATGGTCGAAAAAGCTGACCTTGGAAAAAAGCACTTCTTCTTCTTCACGTTTAGGCATTAAAAACGCAGAAAAAACGCAGAAAAAATGCGGAAAAAATTCTAGTGTGATACGGCCTTAACGCTTTCTCCGTTTATGTGCCAAAGTAAATACATAAAATGTCAAAATTATTGTCTCTGCTAGTCTGTGACCCTAGTTCCCCTTTTGGCTTGGCTGGCTATGGATAAATGTTGCATGGATGTTGGCATCTCTGGATACAGCTCCGCATAAGGAAGGAACTCTGGGGTTTTCTCCATTCGAAGGTCCCTAGGGAGGCCCTAATGACTCGGGGGGGAAGGTTTTCCGTAAATAGGCGGATCAGCACCAATTAGGGGAGCCATATTCCGAGAGGTAAATTGCGGGATCTGGGCGGACCCTTGAAAATCCGGTCGCTGCGTGGCGGCGGGAGGTGGAAGGTCTCGCCCCAATTAAGCCCCTTGATTCGTATTGATGGGAAAGCGGTGTGCTTTATAAAACGATTCTGATTAGCCGAAATCTGCGAAACTTAATGATAATACAATTCATCGGATAGCATTTCAGAATTGAGTAGTTAAGTCTCTTCTTGATGGCAGGGCCCGTTCGACCATTCAAAATCGTATAAGACTTTGTCGTCAATTTTATCGAACGTCTTTTATAATGCTAGTAATTGTATAATTTATTGATATCTTATCTCTGAAATTCACCTGTGATCAATTTCTTCGAATTAAATCAATGATCTCAATAAGCGGTAAAATCATCGTATCAATCCCGTCGGATGATTCTATTTACAAGGCTCTAACCACGATCCGTCAAATAGGTATGTGAATTATACAGGGTTGGCCTGCCTGGTTTAGCCATCCGTCAATTAGAAAGTTATTTTTTAACAAAAAAAAATCTAACATAATAATACTTCCCTCCCCCCATTGTTGACGAATAATATACCAATATGCAGCATAATTTTATTTTAAAAATTCTAAATTTCCCAGTTAATTGTTGAAAATGTATTTTTGAATAGAATACTGCTAAAAATTATAAATTTAACGATTGTTGCCCATTTTTAGTGATTTTTTCTAGTACATTCTTGAAATTCGACTACTTAAATGTGCTCAAAAATTGTTGGCCAACCAACTCATCCTTTCGCTTGGAATACTCGATTTTCAGGCGCAAAAACTAATCACCAGTCTAGGGCAAGTAGTTCCTGAGAGAACCTGAAACTTCTTGATACATTCAAGGAAATGTGAAAAAAAAATTTCTTATGTCACTCGTATTTTTCGAAAAAAAAAAAAAAAAAAAAGGAATTGAATTGAATTAAGTACTAAAAGTACTAATACTGTGTAGATAAATGATGACAGTTTTATGATGATCAAGTGTGCTGCCTATTTGGATACCTTTAATGTTTTGTTGAGCTCCTAATTATATTATATTCCACTACCTATCGATTCGTTTTAGTTCAGTTCATGCATCATGGATGATTGAAACTGGGCTAAAAGTAGGTACACGTTCATTATAATTAACGTTGATTAACGGATAATTCAACTATTTCTATATGGAATCGGGAAGAAATTAAACGCAGAACTGGGAAACCTCAAGGAAAATCATAACAGGCTTCACAAAGTTATAATTAAGTTTCGTAACAGAGGGTGGATGGTTTGAAATGGGAGGGCAGAGCTTCCTTAAATATTGGATTCAGTTAGGAAACGGATAGTCTGACTTCTTGGGAAACCATACCATTGAATAATTTAGGCATTAAATTGAGTGTACGCCTGAAATAATGGGCAACCTTTGCTTGTCAAAATTTTGTATTTTAACGCCAAAAATCGGATTTTTCTCTTCCAAAATCTGAAGTACCACACTTCTTGGTACGACCAAAGCAAAACTACTATTTAGTACGAACTAAATCACTCGCGACGAAGTTATGGAAACTCGTTTCAATAAAAAGCAGAATTCGTAGATGAACTAGGTCTAATTCCACGAAAATTGCGAGTTACAATGTTAGATAGATTTCGACGGTTGATTCATCATTAGGATCAAGCAATAACTTAACATACGTTTGAAACGACATAGCTTATATAGTCGCAGGTGAGGGTAGCTTAAATTCCGTTGGACGAGAGACAGGAAAGTGTACGAGGTACAAAAAATTAAGTTTATGCAAAGTGAACGGTGGGGGGAGTGCAAGCTTCACAAAATGGATCAATCAACGGTGAAATATACTTTTGATAATTTCGGAACTTACCGGTACATTCAATATAAATCCCTTTGAACAAAAATGAAGAAAATTCAATAGACAATTTACTGAATCAAAATTGTAACGATGATTGAATTCCATAAAATTATTTGCAAATTCAGATTTACCAACATATCCCTGAAATCCTTATCAGGTTCATCTATTCTCTCCCTGAATTCCCTACCAGCTAGACCTGAATAGCCATGTCCATTCATTTCATTGCCTTTACTGCTGGAAAATCTAAATTTACAAACCATATCCCAATGAATCCAATCAGAGTGACAATTTTGATTTGGTAAATATACAGTTTGTAGAATTTCTATATTTTGGTCCATAAGGAGGCGTGTCGAATGTACTGAGAAAATTCGAAATTATCTAAAGCGACAGGTCTGGTAAGTGTCATAATAAGGATATCCCTCAGTAAATTTCATGATTTATTGATCCATTTCTGTAAAGCATTTAATTATTCTCTTGTTAAAACTGAAAGTAATTCTTCCCTTTTACGTCACTTCATCCGAGCAGCTATTATACCCTTCACTTTGTACACAATTAATTGGTTGTACCTCATGAACTTTCCTTTCTCTGGACCAACGGGATTCAATCTTCCCTGACCTGTGACTATATAAGCTGTGAGCTTTCTAGCGCACGTTCAGCTTTTGTTTGTTACTGATGACTACATTACTAACATTGCAATACTTTATTTTCGTGGCAATAGACATCGTTCGCCTCTAACTTTTCCTTTTTCGTCTAAGTGTTAGGATCGCCCGGGAAGTAAATATTCATGTCAGGCTATTGCAGTATTGTAAGTATCAAGAAAATATTGATAGCTACATACAGCACACCATGTACTCACAACGAACGGATAGGGTAACGAAGACAGTTAATTTTCCAGCAACCGCCTCCTACCCTCTAGCGACGAAACCCCGAAATACAGTTCGGGGCAAAGAGGAACGAATGGAAAAGCGGAAAAGCCAGAAGAGGGCAGGACGGAGGTGGGGGAAAATGGGTGGTGGAGAACTAACTGGAATTTATGGCTCAGAGGCATCTACATTTGAAACACGAATGGCCACTACGAACAACTAACTCTAACGCAGCCTAATGTCGCGGATACGTTATTTTCCCAACGGGTCGACAAGGGTCCAATGGTACGGTCGGGGTGAGGGAGTGGGAGGGTAAACAAGGACGGAGAAGGAAATTATTCAATGACCTTGGAGGGAAGTTATTTATTTTTGTCTGCACCGTAAAAAAAAACTTTACTTATACCCGATGACATTTCAAGAATCAACTTAATTTACTAACGCATATATTCTTGCAACTGAAATATATAATTCTTCAATTTTATGCATCATCAAGAATGCTCAAGTAAAAAATTAACTCATGCAGCATTTTTGAAAATTATCGTATTGTATAATGTTAAATTGTTTCGAAATTTGGGCTTTTTTCATTGCAAAGAAATTGTTTACTATTGATTTCATAGCAAAACATATTGTAAAAAATAATCTGCTTTTTAAAAAGAGATTTTATATTTTTATCGTTTTTTGCAGTCTTTATCGACTTTTTTGCAAATTTAAATGATCATTAAGTATATTATTCAGATTGCTTTGGTGCATTGATTTTTGAATGTTTTTATAGATAGGTAATAAACTTAATTTGAGTAATATCCTGATTTAAAAAAATATTATTTTAATGATGTTTGGCCTTTTTTAAGTAATTTTGTTAGCACAGTCTTTGAAATGTGAGCAATTTATAGTCCTCAAAAGATGCTCGCGAACAAATACATCCTTCCATACAGGAAGCTTGATTTTTCGTCGCAGGAACGGGCTTTTTATCTCAATTCTGAATAGCATCTGGCAAGCCAATATATGTATTGACCACCATGAAGAGGACCAGAATCGCACTTTTCTTACTCAATTTCACAAAGCACAAAGCGTAGGTACTAAAATGTAGGTTTTTCTGTGCTTTCCCAAGTCGGTGTTGCAAATATCAATGAATGAACGTCATTACGAGGTTCAGCAAGAAAAATTAATCTAAAATCATGCATGACATGTGGCAATTGAGTATCATCAAAAACTCAGTATTTCTCATTTAATGCACTTTTAGAGCGGACTTGCGTTCTTTTAGAGCGGAATTGCGCCTATTTCTGCGCACTTGGAAAATCGAGTGATGTGTCATTTCTTCATGACACTTCACGTAAAATCAAATCTGCAATAAAAAAATGGGGGTTCCCATTTGAAATAACAATGTTGGTAACAATTGCGCACGTTTGCGCACATAATGAAAAAGTGCCCATTTCGGGAATCGTTTCAAGATGCCTCAAAACAGATTTCAATGAAGACATTTTCGAAAATTTTGATTTTGAAATTTCTCGAGTCATTTCAATAGCTTCTTTCTCCACGAAAATTTGTTAAAATTATGCAAATCTTCCTGTGTCCTTGTAACAAGACAATGGAGGCGGTCCAGATTCGAATCGCGATCGCAGCGAACCTGGCGGTATGGAGGTAGGGTCGGTCAGAATTATGAGTATAGTTCGGTGGTCTGGATGCTCGTAAGCTCGCATCTCAAAATTACGAAACATCAAGTACTCAATCCCTCAGTAAAAATTCAGATTAGTTAATATAGGTACCACCTGGTTTGCTGCGATCGCGATTCAAATCCGGCATGGCCGCATTGTCCACTGTCCTCACATAGCACAAAATACCATTATGAACCACTAACATACCTATTCAGCTTATACCCGACATTTGAAGGAAAATATCACGGTTCTGATGAATTCACAAAGACAGAATTACGGCCTCAAATACAAACAACACCTTTTTGGATTACGTCAAACCGATAGTTAAGTATATCCCCGTGTAATCTCAATTCTCCCTCTAACTTGTTTTTTCTATTTCTTCTTTTGTTCTCTCTGGCTTTTCGCTCCCGCCGTTCTCCACCTCATTTTGCCTTCCACGCTTTTTATTCCCTCCGACTTTCCTTATCCGCTTCAGCGTTTTTTTCCCCCCGTTCAGGGAATAAATAAGGGGAACGCTAGGAGAAAGGCGCCTACCCTCCAGAGAGCGGTCGAAGATAAGGTGGCAAGACGGCAATATTCTCCTTGCAATATGAGATGATGAAAAAAATGTGAAAGCTAAAAAGAAAAAATCTAACCGCAAAAGTTGAGAGATGCCTTGACCTAGCAACCTAAGTGTAACTAAATTTATTTCGTCTTGTGTGAACACAAATCATTTTTCAGGTAAGGAAATCCCGGACACAATAATTTTAGCAGCGTTTCCTTATGTGGATTTCAAATTATTAAACAATTAGATCATTGCTCACGAAGTGAGTCACATGACAGGGCATTTTCTTGTAAGGAGAATCGCGTGAAATAGACGCTTCCTGTGTTGAATGGGAGACAAAATGGCTCACTCAGCTGATCGATGACCTGTCATTTGTCTTTAGTATTCTCCCTTGACTCTCCCTCTCAAATTTCTGCTTCCTGCGTCGAATGCTTTGGAGCTCACTCAGCTCGTCAATGATCTCTCATTCATCTTCAGTATTCTTCCTTGAGCCACCCTCTCAAATTTCAGCTTCCTGCGTCGAATAGGAGATGAAAGGGCTTTAGAGCTCAATCAGCTGCTCAATGACCTCTCCGTCGTCTTCAGCATTCTCCCTTCAGCCTCCCTTTCGAATTTCAGCTTCCTACGTCAAATAGAAAACAAAATGGTTTCGGAGTTCGCTTTGTTGATCAATGACTTCTCATGCGTCAGCGGCCCCTGATACATATTTATCTTCGCCATGTTACAGATTAAATCCATATCAAGTTTCATCGAAATCGGACGCTAGAAAGTGGCATTTAAAACGATTTTAAGAGGACATACATACATACATCAATGGGAAAGGTGAACACAATACCTCATGTTTCCTTTTTTAAAGAAAATGCGCTAAAAACTTTTCAAAACCGAAAAAAACTCTCCCTGAATGGGAGAAACGAAAGATCATGGGTATGTCTTTTCTTGATATTTTATATTTCCGATTACCTAGGGGGAAAGCGGGTAAGGAACTATGGAATATCCAAAAAGTAGTGATGGAATGACCTTGCTACTTGGTCATTTCATTTTTCACATCTTGTCCAGGAGTGGGTTCCTTCAAAATTTTCTCATCCTAGGGTGATCTGGAAAGGATTCAGCTCATTCAGCTGATCAAGATGGAGCCCGTCATTTCAATCGTTGGCAATGTCCAAGTAAGGTTCCCTATAAAATTTGAAACTTCTAGAGTGACAGAGATGATTCATCTCTGAGGGATGTATAACGGTATTCATGTAATGATTAACCTAATTATTAGATGCCTACTTCATCTTGCCGTATAGGTATTGCTATAGTAATACCTAGTTCGGGGAAAGAGAAATAGGCCTTAATCGCCATGATTTGAAACATAATTTTTTAACAAACAACTAATTCATTGTAATTTAGTGTAACAAAGATAAAATTCCAGGGGAATGATACCAGCTGACACGAGCGTCATAGTTACGGCAATTTTCGCTATGTTCCACCAGTTATGATTCGCCCCCACGTTACTGATATGTTTTCCTGCCACATTTTTGACCCACGGGGAGAGCAGACGGATGAAAATACAGCGACCTAGGTGGTTCACCCAATTCTTTGGATGATGTTTATAAATGAGACCCAAAACACAACGTGACTGTTTCCTTGAAAGTTTTCGAGATTTTGATTTTTCAATATTTCAGCCCTTAATAACTAAGTACCTTTTGGTTGATGCCAATGTTACGGGCAGATAATAACCTGCCGAAGTATGATTTTTGAACCAAATTTCATGAACGTTTCGAAGAAAAACTCTGAACGGCGGACGACGGCCGAACTGACTTTTTTTTTTTTTTTTAAATTATTCTTTGCATCTTCAAACGTAAACCAACAAAGTTATACTTAGTAGGGGGGGGGGGGGGGTTACTTTTTAGTCGATTACGAAAGCTTATTATTACAAATAATAAATTACAACGGATAATGAACGGGTCATTTTCTTGGATACATAGTTTCGAAAATTCAAATACTTGAACCCCGTATATTCTTTTTGAATCTCGATGTATAATAAAGTAACAGCTCACTTGGTTTTCTATCTGCACATTACCATATCCGACTGATAAACGTCCTTGCTCGTATTCATCGAAGCATAAAGTTCAGGATAATCCTACAGTATCATGCACGGCGAATCCCCACTCGAAATCTCCACAAAAACGTTTTATCCGTAAACGGGGGAAAAAAATCAGTTTCCAACTTTTCACAACAAGGAATGAGATGGACTGAGGTTCCTTTTACCAATGCATTTTAACAACCTTCATTTCAAAAGTCGTTAGGGAAGCAGAGAGGGAAATAGGGGGTCGGAGTATCTATGCGGTTAATCAATTTATTGCAAATTAGGGCTCGAGGGGGTGTGTTTCGCGGAGATAGGGGTAGCAATGGCATCCCCTAAACGCCGCCTTCCACTTACCCTTCCGTATTCGGGATAGATTGCCAGTAAGCGTTTTTCGAAGATACTACTTTTTTCCGAGATCAACTCGCATTTTGAGCCTAGTTCATGATTTCTTTTAAGGGGGAGTTATTTTATTCCACCGTTCGGTAACAGGGAGAAGGCAAATATTCTATTAGGATCCTTTTAACTTGAGTGGCCACTTCGAGGAAGCCCTCTCAGAGAAGATCTATTGAAAACCCTACTCGACGGGTTCATCATCTAATTTATTTGGTACTTGAAACAGGGTTTGAATGTTTCGTTTATCGGTCCCCCCGACAATCAACAGTAAAGTATCGATAACTTGAGTAAGTGGGAACGTCATTTTGAATTTTCACCCTTCCATCATTAAACTGTAGGGGTCCAATTCGCTTGCGTTGCTGATCTTTGTAATTTCGGTCTTATTCACTTTTACCCAATCCGATACTTATGACTAGTATATTCGCCGTGGAACAAGTTTATTTAAACTATAGTAATATAAAGTGATTATTTATTGATGATAAGTGATTATTTTTTTTATTTTTTTATAAAGTGATTAATTTATTACTTTGTGATAAGTGATTATAGAGTAATAATGTATTTCTTTTAATGATTTAGTTTCATCGATTTGTCCATATCGATAGTATATATATTATACGAAAACACGTCTGTATTACGATAATTATTTCGCGGAAATCGGTTCCAAATAATAAAAACATTAGGTTTTTGCGCGCTGTCGACAGAGTACGGAAAAGAGCATTCTGTATTACATGGAAATTGATGTTAAAAACATTTTTATTAATCAGCTTTTTATTCTATGTGGGCACCGGTCTATACAGCCTATATAATTAACGAAATAAATAAATGAAATTCGCTATTCAGAACGGAGCAGAGAAAAAGTTGTTTGAACATCTCTTGGAATACACGACATATAAAAAGAGATGGTTGTGTATTGAGCCAAGATAAACCTAGATGTTGTTTTAGTAACGGGTTACCTTGTATGGAGAGGAAATATTCCGTCCCGCCAATCGGGAGCGTTTGTGTTCTCGAGTATCTTTCCCGAAGCGATCCAAGCGGATAATCCACTTCCACTGGATCCGGTAATGTGGATACAAATATTTCAGAGTGCTGAGCATCGGTTTAGGGATTGTTCCGATAGACAGAGGGCAGAGAAACTACCAAATTATAAGTGTACTTTTTTTTCGGTAGAAAATAAAACTATTGCAATGGCTTTAAAAAAGTTAAAATTGAGATTTTTGTAATTTTTCGTTAATGAAAACCGTTTTGAGGCATTCTGAAACGAATCCTATATATAGAGTTCGACACTTTTTCATGTACGTGTGTGTGTGTGTGTGTGTGTGTGTGTGTGTGTGTGTGTGTGTGTGTGTGTGTGTGTGTGTGTGTGTGTGTGTGTGTGTGTGTGTGTGTGTGTGTGTGTGTGTGTGTGTGTGTGTGTGTGTGTGTGTGTGTGTGTGTGTGTGTGTGTGTGTGTGTGTGTGTGTGTGTGTGTGTGTGTGTGTGTGTGTGTGTGTGTGTGTGTGTGTGTGTGTGTGTGTGTGTGTGTGTGTGTGTGTGTGTGTGTGTGTGTGTGTGTGTGTGTGTGTGTGTGTGTGTGTGTGTGTGTGTGTGTGTGTGTGTGTGTGTGTGTGTGTGTGTGTGTGTGTGTGTGTGTGTGTGTGTGTGTGTGTGTGTGTGTGTGTGTGTGTGTGTGTGTGTGTGTGTGTGTGTGTGTGTGTGTGTGTGTGTGTGTGTGTGTGTGTGTGTGTGTGTGTGTGTGTGTGTGTGTGTGTGTGTGTGTGTGTGTGTGTGTGTGTGTGTGTGTGTGTGTGTGTGTGTGTGTGTGTGTGTGTGTGTGTGTGTGTGTGTGTGTGTGTGTGTGTGTGTGTGTGTGTGTGTGTGTGTGTGTGTGTGTGTGTGTGTGTGTGTGTGTGTGTGTGTGTGTGTGTGTGTGTGTGTGTGTGTGTGTGTGTGTGTGTGTGTGTGTGTGTGTGTGTGTGTGTGTGTGTGTGTGTGTGTGTGTGTGTGTGTGTGTGTGTGTGTGTGTGTGTGTGTGTGTGTGTGTGTGTGTGTGTGTGTGTGTGTGTGTGTGTGTGTGTGTGTGTGTGTGTGTGTGTGTGTGTGTGTGTGTGTGTGTGTGTGTGTGTGTGTGTGTGTGTGTGTGTGTGTGTGTGTGTGTGTGTGTGTGTGTGTGTGTGTGTGTGTGTGTGTGTGTGTGTGTGTGTGTGTGTGTGTGTGTGTGTGTGTGTGTGTGTGTGTGTGTGTGTGTGTGTGTGTGTGTGTGTGTGTGTGTGTGTGTGTGTGTGTGTGTGTGTGTGTGTGTGTGTGTGTGTGTGTGTGTGTGTGTGTGTGTGTGTGTGTGTGTGTGTGTGTGTGTGTGTGTGTGTGTGTGTGTGTGTGTGTGTGTGTGTGTGTGTGTGTGTGTGTGTGTGTGTGTGTGTGTGTGTGTGTGTGTGTGTGTGTGTGTGTGTGTGTGTGTGTGTGTGTGTGTGTGTGTGTGTGTGTGTGTGTGTGTGTGTGTGTGTGTGTGTGTGTGTGTGTGTGTGTGTGTGTGTGTGTGTGTGTGTGTGTGTGTGTGTGTGTGTGTGTGTGTGTGTGTGTGTGTGTGTGTGTGTGTGTGTGTGTGTGTGTGTGTGTGTGTGTGTGTGTGTGTGTGTGTGTGTGTGTGTGTGTGTGTGTGTGTGTGTGTGTGTGTGTGTGTGTGTGTGTGTGTGTGTGTGTGTGTGTGTGTGTGTGTGTGTGTGTGTGTGTGTGTGTGTGTGTGTGTGTGTGTGTGTGTGTGTGTGTGTGTGTGTGTGTGTGTGTGTGTGTGTGTGTGTGTGTGTGTGTGTGTGTGTGTGTGTGTGTGTGTGTGTGTGTGTGTGTGTGTGTGTGTGTGTGTGTGTGTGTGTGTGTGTGTGTGTGTGTGTGTGTGTGTGTGTGTGTGTGTGTGTGTGTGTGTGTGTGTGTGTGTGTGTGTGTGTGTGTGTGTGTGTGTGTGTGTGTGTGTGTGTGTGTGTGTGTGTGTGTGTGTGTGTGTGTGTGTGTGTGTGTGTGTGTGTGTGTGTGTGTGTGTGTGTGTGTGTGTGTGTGTGTGTGTGTGTGTGTGTGTGTGTGTGTGTGTGTGTGTGTGTGTGTGTGTGTGTGTGTGTGTGTGTGTGTGTGTGTGTGTGTGTGTGTGTGTGTGTGTGTGTGTGTGTGTGTGTGTGTGTGTGTGTGTGTGTGTGTGTGTGTGTGTGTGTGTGTGTGTGTGTGTGTGTGTGATAGAAGTGATTTGCGACAAGCGATATCTGAGCTAAAAGGAGTTGCGCCTAATACTCGTAACATCAAGGTCATGGCCGCGACCGTCTCATGACGCGGGGTGTGGTGCGGGAAAAGTTCCACGGAGCTTCTCGAGTTGGGCAGGAGTGCTCCGTGGTATCACCACCCGCGTCCTGAGGGGTTCTTACTTGAACTGGTGGTCATTTTGTAGGGGCACTTCCTTTCATCTCATTCTTCCTCCTCGTCCTGCAACTTCCCTTATCCCTAGAGCCGGCGTCGGGTAAACCTGGGCGTCCTCCCCACAATGGCGTGCCCCCTTCGTCTTTGAGGGGAGGTTTCTTTAACAAAAAAAAAAAAAGTTGTGTGTGTGTGTGTGTCATTCCAGACGATAACTCTTCTTAGGATAGAGATGAAAATTCCGTTCTTGCGCCAAAGACCAAGCTTACCAAATGAAAGGATCCGTTCGTTGGCCAATACTTTTTGAACACATAAAATTGGTCAAATTGAAAAAAAACTTGCTAAAAAATCACAAATTATGGCTGATAACGGTGAAAATCGTTAAATGTATATATCTTAGCATAATTAAAAAAAAAAAAAAAAAAAAAAATGGGCAACAATAAACTGGTACATTAAAAAATTTATGCGCTAGAGTATGCTGAAAAATGCATACTTGAATTTAATTTATATTTGCTATCAAATCGATAAAAACTGCAAAAACAAAAACTAAAAATCCAAAATTTTTTTTGGATCTCATAATATTATTTACAATGAGCTTACTTGTCATAAAATTGGTAGTTGAAAATTTCTTTGCTCTTGAAGAGCATAAATTTTAAAAAAAAATTAGGTAACGTAGTTATAATTATAGCTTCTTATGAGATGCAGGATAGAGAAATGACAACTCCTAGAAGTCTTTGATAAAAGTGTATACTATAGTGGCTTCCTGGCCCTGTTATGTCGGATGTTCTGGTGAGGGGGGACCCCGAGGGAGACCTAGATTACATGACATGATCCCACGTGTCCGTGTTTACTACGGTAGTGTAGTACGTTAATTCACGAAAATTCGCTCGTAAGGTCATGCTGCCTGACTAGAAGTTTGCTGTCATCTAAGTTTTCTCGGGCCTCCTTCACCACAATATTATATTCAAATTTTTTTTTAAATGCGAAAATTCGTCGACATCTCAACATGTAAATTTGACTCATGAATGAGACATCCCCTTAGTTTTTGTCCGATCAGATAGAAAACAAAAATGTTCCAGTCATGCAGCATGATCTTATGAGGGAATTTTCGCCAATTATCTTATTATAATATGTTATAGCACTTTTAAATACTTAATAACCAATTTCATGGCAACAAAATTCGTTCTAAATAATAATCCGCGACTCAAAAAAGATTTGAAAATTTCAGCTTTTTTATGGAGCTTTTATCAATTTTCAGCAAATAATATTGCAATTCAAAAAAAAATTGTCAGAATAATTTTTTGCCTAAATTTTTAATGTTCTGTTTTGCCGTTGATAACCTATTTTTGACTAAAATTTTGGTAAAAAATGTAAATTAATCGTTTTTTTTTTACCGTTTTTATCTATTTCAGTGATTTTTTTAGTACATTTTTCAAATTTGACCAATTCATTGTGCTTAAAAAGTGTTGGCTAACTAACTCATCCTTTCGTTTGGAAAGCTTAATTTTTGGCGCAAGAACGGAATTTTTATCTCAATCCAAAGGAGAGTGATTGTCTGGAATGACTCATTTATGTATATATGAAACACCATTAAACTCTAGAATTCGTTTCATAATGTCCTAAAACGGATTTCGATGAAGAAAGTTTTCGAAAATTTTGATTTCAACATTTTCGGAACCATTGCAATAGCTTCATTTTCTACGAAAATTCACTAAAAACGAAAAGGAAGAAGGCAAAAAATTATCGTAACTGTTCCCCAGCTGATTAGAATGGGTTTTTCATGTTGGAGTTGCCCTCAACCCACGTATCAGGTATTACTGTCGTTTCGCATACCTGAAAAACAAGAATACCATGAACATAGAGTACAGGGATTCATTAGAGTAAAGGGATATAAGCCAAACCATATTCAAAAAATCAGTTAGTTTTGGGGAAAACTTGTGTAACTGAACAATTATTTTTTGATGTGATTACAAATCACAATGAGGTTTTGATAAACTTATTGGCAATTTTCCTTAAATTCGAATTCCTTCACAGTCACTTTCTGTTTTCTGCATTATTAAACTATAAATAGATAATATTAGGAATATTGATTTCCCACACTTAGCGGAAAAATAGTCAAGCAGAAGGAGGGTGGCCATTCTCACATCATGAGTTGAATTAGACTGTGTTGTGAATCAAATTTGATAAGGCGGTATTGGTTAAACGCAGTTTTCTACTATTTCTAGTCCTCTGATCAACTCGCCATGGCAATCATTCGATTGGGCATGGAAAAATCTAGCAGGTAGGTAGTTTAACCCGGGGTATGATCGACCAAGATGCACCGGGCCATTGAGCCACAGATTAACAGTGGATTCGGGCACCGTGTGTTGATTAGTGACCCTTTATAATTGTCTCTGCTTTCTAGCTACTGTTGAACGTTGAATAGCTGGTAGAAAATTACCTACTTTATTTATAAGTGGTGAAAACTAGGGACCTCAAAGTTGATTTCGAACCAGTCAGCCTGTAATCAATTTTAATGATGGGGTCCTAATCCCATTTTCTCCATTGGCTCGGGATTATCGATCAGCGGGGATCGGAAGCGACTCGATCAGCCCTTCGAGTCGGCGGGAAGGGAAATCGAAACCGGAGGCGAGACTCGGGGGATCATAAACCCCGTTTTAACCTCGGGAAGGGCGCGAGGGATCTGGCGAAAGGGCCGTTCCGCGGGAACCTCCCTTCGAAATGGGACGAACTGATCTGGGTTAACTGACGGGGGTCTGGAGAGTTTTTATCCCAAAAACCTTCGAAGGGGTTTTCAGGAGTGTGGGAGGGGTGTAAGCGAAGAGTGTAGGAAGCAAGGGGAAATTCGAAGGGACATTTGTGGAAGCGATGGGGGGCCCCTTATCTTGGGGTAGCATTGACCTCTGATCACCCCCAGAAGGGCAAATAGGGGTGGGGACGGGCCTCCTTGAAAAATGCCAAATCCGCGATGTGGACGAAACAACTGCGGGGGGTCTGCCAAGAAAATTCCGACGTAGTTTCCGCTCAGTCTCTTTCGTGGTTGACAACTCCGTGATTCAATCTGTTGTTCACGTTTAACCAGCATTGCGATCAGAAGTACTTGTTAATATTCCTGTGGACAGTAGCAATTTTAAAAATAAAGAGAAAAAGTATTTATTGAAACAAACCGAAAATTTCAACAACTAAATACAGCAGAATGGAGATGAAGAGGAGCAGAGTACTGTCAACCGCATATTTTCGTCTCAATCCGTTCACAAGATTTATTTTTTTTTTTTTTCCCAGGGAAACTGTGTTATTTCCTTTGCATAAATTTCTCTTTCAAACACGAATGCTCCAATAAAATAAACGTAAGATAGTTTGATACTGTGAGATAGTTTGATTAGTCTATTAGCATATTTAGGCAGCCAGTCAGAAATGTCCATTGGAAACATCACTCACTTGATGTTTGTTGGGAAAACGATGTATATTCGTGTTTTACTGAATAGAGCTTATGTTTCGTAAAGATTTTACTTGTTCGAAACGGAGTTGAAGAATTCTCGAACAACCAATCTTGTTGTCAGGAGAACATGTGATATCTGGATGGTCATATCATATGTCACATAATATGGTCACATAATACCTCCAATTATGAAAGTATGTTCATCAACTTACAAACTTAATTTACTGATTCGTAAATCTGATTGATTTGGTAGATAGAATCGTGAAGGTGCGGAAAGCTCTTCTTCCCGACAGATTCTAATGCCCTTGCCTCAGCAGCATTAGCTCTCAACAAACGTCGCTCTCGAGGTGACCGCACCTTTTTTCCGTATTCTTTTCTTCAATCATTGGCAACCCGCTGCAAACTCCTGAACGTTCTAGGAACAAACTCAGCTTCCAGAAACACACCAGTTGTCTCGGATACCACAGTTTACGCAGGCATCAACTCGGAAATACTGACAGTCAAGGATGCTGTGACGATGGTCCTTTGTTTCGTGGTTGATTCACCACACAATCTCACTTGTAGTTTACAACCCAGAAATTCATCTCATTAAGCCAACCCGGCATTTTCAAAAAATAATAATGGAACGATTATATTGAAGTAAAAAATGGGGCATCACATTATTCATCATTTCACACTACCAAGTTGAGGTCAACGGACACGCCTGTTATGAATTCTGCTGAGTGCTCCATTCATAACTGTTAGAGAAAAACATCAAATTACTGCTTCAGTAAAATATACCTACGTAAGCTACTTTGAGATATATTTGATTAGTCACATTAGTATACTTATGCAGTCAGTCAGAACCATTTAAAACATCGCATATTTGATGTTTTGTGGAAAAATGATGTATGTTTGTGTTTTACTGAAAAGAGCTTGTGCCTTGTATAGATCGTACTTATTCGAAAGAGAGTGGGAGAACTCTTGAACAACCAGTCTTGCTGTCAGAAAAACATGTGATATCATCTGCGAATGGTCATATATGAGAGTGCGTTCTTAAAAATGCAGACTTGATTTATTGATTCGTAGATCTACTTGATTTGTTAGATACAAATCGTGAAGGCGCGAAAGCTCTTCTTTCCGACAGATTATAATGTCCTTGCCTCAGCAGCAGTAGCTCTTAACTATCTAAAACACGTCACTCTCTAGTTGACCGCACCTGTGCAACGGCTTGCATCCCATTAAACTTTCCTTATTCTTTCGTTCAATCATTAGCAACACGTTGCTGAACTCCGGGAGCCAAGTCTCTCTCTCTGCTTCCAGAAACACATCAGTCGGCCGGATACCGCATTTTACGCAGGCATCACTCCGGAAATACTGACAGTCACGAAGGCTGTGGCAACCGTCCCACCCCTCTTCCGACAACCTTCGAGGTTTCGGAGCCTCGCGTTTCGAAGTCAACCGTTGGATTAGTACGGAGGGAAAACTTTGTCTTCGACCCTGCGGTCGACGCCACTTCAATTTAAACTCCGCCGCCTCACGTATGAAAACCGCCCCAGTGTGAGTTTTCCACGTCTGTCTCCGTGTGCGCGAAGCAGCGCGGTGCTCACCAAGAACAACACAACTTTCTCAGGAGTTTCCTCAACAGAACGGTTCACTTTCGTACTGGCTTTTACACGTTCTAACACGAGCTCCCCCTTTCGTCTGAACGCAACTCGCGTAAATCCACCTTTGCTCACACCAATCATCACTATTCACGTTGTTTCCTGTCTCGGGAAATTTGAACTGCCGTGTTTTGCATTGTCACGAATTCCTCATCCGAAGTTTCGCTCAGGAGTGTCGGCCTTCGGTAGAACTTGAACTGATCTCGAAAGCTGTTGAATAAAATATCCATTCGCAGTCTCTAGTTTCATGTTCTTGTTATGTATTCACTATATGTATGCGTTATATATTTTCCTTGATGAGTTACTTTCCCAACGTCCCGAAGGGTTCGAATTCATTGCAAAACCTTTCCTAATACGTAGCCCTGGATTCGATCTGATAGAACATATAACTCAATTTGTTCTGGAAAACCTTTCATAATAGGGGAAGCTATACTAGTATATGGGTGGTTATTTCACGAAATGAAGACCTAATAATTGAGTTGAAATATACATGTGTGTGTGTCCTCTCCACTTTTGGTTTATTATTTCCAATAATAAGCCTATGTGATCGTGTAGCAAAAAATTTTTATAACCCCCCCTCAAACTTTGTCACTTTACGTTTCAAGGTGCGTAGAATCCAAATTTGAAATGTCCGTCCGCCGTCCGCCGTTCGCCGTCCGCCGTCCGCCGTCCGGGCCATAAAAGACCTGAAAACTTACTTTAAAAACCCGTTCTTTCGCACATAGACTCCATTTGGGGTCTAGTTGGTCCTAACGTTTAACCATCCCGATCGCTTTACTCGCATAGATGCTATGGGCCAAAAACGGGCGAAAAAGTGTCTTTTTCAGGACTTTGATTGTTAGACGTGTTAGATGCACGCCTGGCAGCTTGGCAGGGGGTCACGGTGGGTGGTGAAGGGGGTTGAGCGGGGGGTGGCGTGAGAGGAGGCGCCGCGGCACCTTGTGGTGGGTACAGCGTTCCTTCGAGGCATGAATATATGTTTTTTCTAGGTCATATTTGTGTGTTAATACCAATGCTTTTCCTACGCATATTTAATAACATATCCTCTCGGCTTTTCGAACGTACTTAGATAATGATATTATTAAGGCAATAACTATTTTAATAGATAGGAGCTCAAATCCAGAAGTATAAACATGCGTATGTAATTATAGAAGTACAGGTTGTGGCAACTCGAAATAGGACACGCCGAGGAGTCTGGACGGGCCTTATGACGTACGCAACCCAACTAAAACTACGATCAAACTCAATTGAAAAAATAATAAACCTTTGTGAAATAATTTGCAGCGTTTTTTGTTTATTCATTTATTTTTTCAAATTTTCGTGTGCCCCCTCCGCCTTTGAGGAGAGTTTCTTAAGGAAAAAAATATATACAAAATGTGTGTGTGTCTGTGTGTGTGAAATTTCTGTCGACATTTCTCATTAGAATTGAGATTAAATACCTATCAATTCTTGCACTGAAAAATCCAGTTATCCTAACACAAATATGAGTTGGTTGGCCAGCACTTTTTAAGCACAATAATTGATTCGACAAATTTCAAACAAGTCACTAAAAACTGATGAAATTGGATATGGGAAAGCTTACAGTGAGCAATGAGATCAAGACGTTCAAAATATGTAAATTTAAGGCCTCATAAATGTAACGGGCATTTATTCTAACGGGGGAGGCGAGAACGCAGTTTCTTGGGCGAGCGAGGGGTACGATTCACAGCTAGTATTGAAATATGGTGCCAAACGACTTCTGTAATTCAAACAATGTCTCAGTTAGTACACGTAAACTAAAACACACCAAACTAACGGAAAAAGATACAGCTTGAATGTAGAGTTGTGTGGAAAGCTGAAGTGGACGAGGTCGTTCTCTCCAGAAGTTGCGCTCAGTGAAGGGGGAGCGGTTAATTTCACTGCGCCAGGGAGGGAAAACCCCTTTTTCGCTGCTAAACCCGCAGTGCTCCATCCTCAACCCATTTGCAGACCGCAGGCCTTAATTAAAAACTTTTCCTAGTGCACCTATTCTTTTATTTATTTCCCGCTCTTCCTTTCCCAGCACCCCTCCAGGACGCGGGACATGAGGGACTCCCCTTCAGGGGACAACCCTGGAGGGTGTAGAGAGAGGGGGGTGAAGTAAAAGTGGCGTCGATAATTTATTCAAGTTCCCTGCGGAGCCGGGAGAGCGCAGTGGTGTCAGAAGGCGGGCGGGGGAGGATCGTAAAATGTAATGAATGAGAAGGCATTAGAAAGTTTTTCGGTCGGAATGGCAAAAGGCATATAAATTCGGAATGAAGGTAGAGAGAGGTGACAGAGCGGTGTTCCAGCTAAATAAAAATTCCTTTGGGGGCATAACAACTAACAGAACTGCGTGGAATCTTTTATTTCAGGTAATTGTACGCGCGCCTGATCTCAATGAACTCCTGAATCGGTTGCCAAGTTCCATAGTCATGACACACAGGCAGATTATGTACCTACCCTCCGTATAGAAAACCAGTAGGTAAATATTATTAAATTGTTTCACTATTAAAAGCTCAAGTATTCGACGGGGGAAGAATATATTATAAAAGCTGTGGGTTCACAAAATAGGTCTGCCAAACTAAAGGATTCAATTCTTGAGCTCGTCTGATCGAAAGTTCCTCCTAGACACTTTTTTTTTTTACGCTTAGTTTTCGAGTAATTCAATTTTGAAGATTTTTTCCGAGTTTTTGACATTTTGTCACTAAAACGATTCTAACTCTGTTGATTTGTTGTTTAAATTCAAATTTGAGGATACAGTTGAAAAGAACATTATATTATCTATCGGATAGATGCCTGGACCTTTTTTTAGAATGTAGGTTTGTGACATGAAAAAGCCTTCTGCAAAACAAATTTTACCTAATTTGAGAAATCGCTGGTGTTTTCAATCGGAAATATAGTTATGAGAACGAATATATTGGATTTATTATTTTCAACAACGAAACTTTGTATTCGACCAAAAAAAAAACGGGTTCTTTTATCCCACCTGCAAATTTTTTGCTTTACGTTTCAAGATACTTAGAATCAGAACGGTGCACATTACACTATGGTTTATTTCTGTGTTAGATAGCCCTTCTACGCAGATCATTGGTTTGTAATTATTAAACCCCGTATTTGGTATATTATGATCAGAACATGGCGTATCTTGCCTCTGAAAAGTGTTGCTTATAGTTCCACAACAATTTACAGGACATCAGCCGGAAACACTCTTATGGTCACCCTATTCATTGATATCTAGGCCACACTTACTAAGAATGATGGAAATGGAGGGGGGGGGGGGGATGATGGAATGGTGATTATGAACTATATGCTTTCTGCTGGAACAATAGCAGTATTGGTGGCATAATGAAGTAGGTACCTATGTCAGCATAAGTTACAGCAGAAAATAAATCCTTTAAAAGTTTAAAACATTACCTAATATTAAATTCCCGCAGTTGAATCTATAATTAATAATCGGCGGTATTTTTCTCAAACTTTAAAAATTATCATCATAACGGAAGCTACATTTTGCGAATAAAAGTTTGGTTCCGTTAAAATTATGGCGGTAACCAACAAAAAAAGTTAAAGGGAGCAAAAGCATGTAGAAAATTGGAACTGGTTCCTGGAAGGAAGAGCAGTCGAGGAAAGAGTTTCGTTTGTGAAGCTCCAAAACCGAAAAACCGCTCGCTCGTTTGCACAAAGATAATAGATAATCATATAGTTAAATTTGTCCCCAGCCGCAGGGGTGGAAGGAGGGGGAGAAACGACAAAGTTGATAGTCACATAACTCAACGACACCGTGCCTCACCCCTAACTAAGAACTTTATTCTGGTTCTAAATTACCGGAGTGAGGCTGAGAGGGAGGGTAAGGACCCATTGTAGACAGTCCGTATTAACCCTGGAGGTCACAGGAGACGGTGGGGGGTTTGCGAGGGAGTTTCAAAACCCCTTGGTTGGAACCGTGCCAACCAACCTTACATGAATCACCCCGAGTTCTTCAAACTCACCCGGAGAAGAGCGGCCAAAAATACTATTTTACTTTTTTTACTAAATTAATATCGTGAAATATCCTTATTGGAAATTTTGATTGGATTCCCCACGAATCCTGTTATACCTATAGTAGGTGTCATTGTCGGATCTTATACCCAATGTAGTTTCTGTACTACCTACGGTAGACTAGTTTATATGTCTACAATGGAGCCCACATCAGCAATATTAAGACATCAGTAAAGCGTTGTAGTAGTCTGGTCCAGCTCCGTTAAGATCCAATGTGTAATGTGCAGCCTGCAGGCTTCCTCCCTCGTTTATTCAAGATTGTGTCGTCCCCGAGTACTGCAAATTTGGTAGGTTCACCTACTGGAAATAACCAACCATTCGAGATCCCGCTTTATTTATTCATTTTTGATTCCTCACGACCCAAGGTAGGGAAGGTTTGTGTTTTTGATTGAAGTCGAAAAAACTATCCACCAAAATCGAAATTTCCACTTGCTTTTTGCGTTTCGGAATTTCCTGAACAATTTTGGTTCCGTGTCTGTCTATCTGTCAGTCTGTCTGATGTCTGTCTGTCTGTGGTAAACCCTTGTCTCGCCCAAAACTATACCAAAACTATACCAATTTTCAATGCCGTCGAATCGACATTAGCCTGTGCGAATGCGCAAACGTTAATTTATTATAACGTCGACTTATCAATGATTTCGACTCATGCTTCGTTCTTCAACTATGTACGTCCATGTTACAACATGAAAGGAAGCTCTACTGCCTACTCAACTCGGCAGACCTTTTTTCTTTCTTTTTTTCTATTTATGTCACTTATTTGTAATTCAATTTGCTTGTTTGAGTTTGTGTTTGGCGACAATAAAGATAGTTATTATTATTAAAAATCAACAAATTGCATCATAAATCTATTGATATTTGGAATTTACCACGTGATAATAATAAAAATGGTTTAAAAACGTGATGTACAGATGAACAACACTCTCAAAACGCCTCGAAAGCTCGATCCTGTTCAGGATAGTAGCTTAGGTACCTTCTGTTGTGAAAAATGAACATATGATGAAATTAAGAATTGTGAAGTGTGAACACATCACCTTAAGTCCGTTATTTACCATTTTAGAATAGAGTTAATTTAGTTCACCTTTAGGATAAAGGTTAACTGGATATTAGTGCTGAATCGTGCAGTCTCAAATTCATGATATGCGTAATATTGATGTTAGAAAGCGGTGAAATTCATCATGATGCAGCATCTGTGAATCGTAAAAGAGCGATGAGTCTCCTACGATAGCGAGTTGCTTGAGATAAGTTCTACAGAATCATGGGGCAGAGTCGTTTTTCAGCTGTTATGTATGCAGCGCGCCTATGAGCCTTCTGGGAAATCAAACTTTGGCGTCCCGCAAAGCGGGGTTGTCCGGAAAGATTTACTGTTACTGGCTCCTTCCTCTGGCTTGAGCAACTCTGGAGTTTATATAATTTATTATTACTATCTTTTAATCAAAGCACGCGTTAAATGTGGGACTGAACAAATTATGACAATTATTACCAGGAGGTTTAATCCATTATTGAATTCTGCCCTGATTAATTGGGTAAGAAACTACAAATTCAGCTCATAGGTATTACGAAAGTCCGTTCCTCCTCTTTTAGGTCTGCCTCTCCTTCGATCGAGGAATTTAGTGTATCTATTTGCTACTTGTTTTTACTTGAATCAAGTATTGATAAACCGTATTTATCGAAGAATATGTTTAAAGCGGCACATTCAAAGTTCAATGAAAGACGAACTATTGGATATTTCGTAAATGGTAGAAGAGGAACTTCATGGATTCAATTGTGAATTTCAGATTTTTCAGGTATTTCAGACCCGGTGTGGGTTAAGTTTCGTGATACTTGCGCTACATACCTACTTACTGCAGTAATTCTGATAAACGAGAAAGAATGGAATAGTTTTGTCTGCTTAGATTGTGTTACATTGCATCCTCACTATTATACAGTAGGTACTAGCCGTATAGAACGTACATGGTACTTGCTTTTTGTAATAAAACCATGAATTAGGGAAGAAAGCAACGTTTTATTTTCTTCCTTGATCTATTAGTATTATCCAATGTTTTAATTATTATAATTAGGTTTACTGGTTACATTTTTTTGTGGTTTATTGGAACGAATAAAAATAATCACCATCCCAAAACGTTTATCAAAAAACGCTCACCTGAAAATTTTACCAAAGTAAGATAAGGTCCTTTTCCCTAGGACGGAACACGTATCCTGAAGAGGAAGTTCAGATTGTTGTGTTGTGTGATGTCTTCTAATTCAATTCAAATTGTCACCACAAAGCAATTGCGTACATTGTAATTCAATTCTGCCACCATTCTGAGCAAATTATCATTCATATCAAGGTCTCAAAAGAGCAGGAATCACTCATAAATTAAATTCCCCTTTTATTTTTGCTTTCAAAATCAGTGACATTATGCAGTGTTATACAATTTGAGTTCACTGAGCCTAGAAATATATGTTTAAGAAATTTGCCGCCATGGTTTACCTTCGGCAAATTTTTCTGCTTTAAACAATACGTATATATATAAACGTGATAAATTGAATCTAGATGCATTTGCAGCTTAGCTATATTGATGTATGGCTCACGGTGTAAACAATTTTAGTTTCTTGTGAGTTAGGTATGTTTACTTATATGTTTTTGAACTGCATCCAACCCCTTCGGTTTAATTATTGTTGACTAACACGGAGTTGGATTCGCGGGGACATTGGTTTCATCACCCTTAACATGCAGTCAAAGCCAATTAAAATGCTTGTTTCACTTGAAAACCTCCAAACCTAATAGAACCACCTAATCCAGCTATGAACCTTTGTAGAAGATCCTTCTGCGCAGTTAACTATTGGGTGTTTTACCAATTTCATGGTTCGAAACTAACCGTCCCGATCCCGTTAATCTAGGCCTTAGGATTTCTTAATAGGAGGGTTCTGGTGTATTTGTTGCTAGCTGTATTAATGCATGGTTCACACAACAAACGAGCCTTACTTTCTCTTGAGTTATGTCTGCCTAAATTCAACTGAGTCTGCACCCAGTGGTTCATTGATTGTTGCTCAGCACGTGCCTACCTGTTGTACGACATACCGAGCCGAAAAATATTTCAAACGAATTCCATTAGACCGTGAAAAAAAAACGAAAAAAAAAAAAAACATATTTCAACAGCTCCAGCTACGGATTTATCAATTTTTCACTGCCTTTCACCAACCGGTCATTCGACCTATTTCGAACAAACCGGATGAAAGGGTGAAAGGCGAAAAGGAGAGGAGGGGTGACGGTGGCTCAAACACAAAACTTTCGGCGTAGGAAAAAAAGGGCTCCGCTTGTGGGGGATATCAAGCGTTAGGATCAAATGATTTCCAATCCAATGGAATCTCCACACCTCAAAGGCGCCCTGGAGTTTTCCACCAGCGATTTGCTCTGTCCGGACAGAGAAAATTTCAGTGTATTTATTGGTTCGGTAATAGTGCTCGGTTGAGCCTTTTCGAAAAAAAGGAAAAGAAGATGAAGGGGTGGATAAAAAAAAAACCTATTGAATTATGAAATGGGTTTGGGTAGTGGGAGTTTTCCCCAGGGGAGTTAATGTAAGTTTTATACAGCGTGCCGTAGCAACAATGGGGTAAAACGGGACACGATAGGGAGTTAGGTACAGCAAAAAAGGGGTTTCCAAGGTACTGGAGTGAGATGGAAGGGGTGGGGGTTATTCTGGACAGAAGTGGGAGGGGTAAAGGAGAACAAAGATTGTGGGCGCCATTATACCCAAAGCGCGCGGGGTTGTCCAGGACGTCGCTGGAGCTGCCGGGGGTAGTATATCATATGAGACAATGGAGGGTGTGCCGGTTTTCTACCCTCCCGTCTTGGCGGAAGCCCTGTCGCATAAACAGTGTTGAAAGGGGAAGGGCAGGCCCCCCTTTTTGAAGGCCCTTCCGAAAGCCAGACTTCTCACAACTGGCCCTTTGCTGTTAAGTTGGGCTGAAGGCCGCGGTTTTGCTGCGCGGAGCTTTTGAGGCGACGACACTGCCAGAAGCGGCATCAATTATTTTGGAAGATGGAGAGAAGGGACGGGACGTTAGTTCCCGGTTGTGTTGTCCATGGGACGCCCTTAGTTCCAGCCACTCACCTTTCATATAGCTGCTGCCGTAAGTAGGCACAATAGTGCAGTACATAATCCAAAAGTCCATTAATTAAATTATTCTTACAGTAGAACTGCTTAAAAGCTGGTTGGAAATTATTATTTGTAATATATGGAGGTTGTTAACTGCTATATAATTTTGTACCTAAGCCAGCATTGGACCCCTGGATGGTGTAATATGTGCATTAAACTGACCCTGTTACTTATATTAATATAGTTCCTATGTCCTCTTTATTATTTCTAGTACCGCTAATGTATGTGGTTCCCAAAACCATTGAGGAAAGGGAGAATATTACATTGACTTCAATGTGCCCATCACTCATTTTTATGTGTTTCCCAAGGTATGTAGATTATATTTTTTAGCCGTGCTATATACATCAGACTATGTGTCTATCTTTGCAGTAGAGTAATGTTTGTTTTTGTTTATAACCCTCCCCCCTGTCATTTTTTCCCATCCAGACCTCTGGATTGCATCCGTGTACATTATAATGATCCCATCATTTAAATGTGGCCTGATGAAGAGCTGAGGTTCTTTTTTCGACTCGAAATGCATAGATTCACAAATAAAGGAGAATGAAAATCTAATGTCTCCACATCTTGTAACCCTCAAGACCTTCCTGGTTTAGGGACCAATGTGCTTAGCTGGTAACTACCTACAATATTACAAAATTATTTTTATAGCTTCATTTACTTCAAAACAACGATATAAAATCACCAAGTCATTAGTTCAAGGTGATGAACTAAATCATATAAATTTTAATAATTGTCAGTATCGTAATAATGAGGGCTCTGTTTAGTGGTCGTGTATACCGTTCACAGTAACAGCCACAACTAAATTAATTTTATTGCTAAAACCATATTTTGCTACCCTTAAGCCCTGATTTGCGATTAAACCTCACGCTGGAGTAAAATAATGTCATAATTTAGATTTCGTAACACAACACTGAACACTGAAGCAGTAGAAAGCTACCATTTTCAGTTAACGTTACATCTCCATCTTAGTCCATTTCACAATCACTCCTGCTGACGAATGCTGTACCCCTTCTCGTAAGAACACAACCATCAACGACCAACAAAGCTCATCAGGAAATAGTCGACTCAACTTTTCCGTTTATTAAGAAAACCACAAAAATTCATTACAGAAGTTCCCGACATCAAGGTTCATTGATTACCTAAACCTAGGACGTAACATATATATTTTTAAAGCACAGACATGACACTGGGCTCAATTATGACATCTCATGGAAACAGTCTTCCATACTTCCAAAATACCGTTTTAGGGTTATATTTTTCATATTGAATCATCGAAATACAATCCAGGAAATTATTGAAAGAAATAAAATAACTGTTATGACAACGTGAATATCCCTTTTGAAACATAGTCGCTAAAGTTACTCTTACAATAAAGGCCAGACCTATGGTCTTATTTTTTGCCAAATGTAAAAATATCCATGAGTTGAAAAACTTATTCAATTAGTAAATTTCAGTGGACCCTGTATCAGAGAAGAAACACATCACCAGAATCAGGCAATTCATGTCACAGTTATATATGTACCTACCTAGCTCGAAGCTGACCTTCAAAGTTCGAAAATCGCCATTTTTTCCATAGTTCAAAATTTGAATTACCAACCATGAAATAAAATGTACCCAGCCATTTTCGATAAACTGAATAATGTCGAAAAATCTACTATTGATTACGAAGTTTATTCTAAGTACCCAACTAATCACACCATTTTCATTGATTTGGACGTTTTTGAGTCCAGTTTGGTATATCATGCCTCATATTTTTCCCTTCCTATTATTTTTGTGATAATTGGACTAATATCAAGTTATGAGGAACAATCATGAAACCTGAGTACTAGGATGGGGAGAGGAAAAAATATATACCGGATACTGGTGGACGAAAAAAGTGAAATGAATATGGAATATTTTTATTGAAAGAAACGTCAATACTTGTGAAATGAAAAAGTGCGAACAGGAAAATGCAATTCATTAGATCAGAATACCTAATTGGATTGAAATTGAATAATTGAACTCAAATTATAGAAAACTAGGTAATGGGGATTGAATTAATCTGACAAAGGAAGCTCCAAATATGGAAACAAGCAATCTAAAAATGTTTTGCGAATAAATTCCAAATATTTACAGTAATTTTTAAACTCGAAGAAGGTGCAAGGAAGAAGAAAAATTCTGGTAAATTGTGGCTCATCGTGCAGGAAAGTTAACAATACCACTGGGGTAATTTCCTTTCCTTGCAGAAAATTTTCACTTCTAAAGGTAATGGTGCGGTCGAAAACGTCACAATTCACAACCTTCCCCTTTGATATTTTGAGCACGACTGGCGGAAAATCCAGATGTTTCACGTTATTAGAGGTACTCAGGTAATCCACACAAGCTTCATTTGGGCGGGAAAATTTTATTCAAATAGCATCTGAATGGGATCGAATCAGTGAGGTCAGAATTGCTGTAAGAAAATAGGTGGTGAGTCTTCGAACTCGTCATACTGAAACGAGGGTGATTCATAAGGTATCGTAACACAACGCATTTCAGAACCACACGTAGGAAGTCAGCATTCCAATTGCATGTACCAACAAATTTTACCTATCTTATTTCGAGTTCTCTTATCTTAGGAATCACAGATCATGAATCTTTCCAATAGCTTCTTTGACGTACATGTATCAGCTAGCGCTTGAAATGAAAATAATATGTCTGGAATTTCATGTTTATATTGCGAAATAATTTCCGTGTAAATGATTCCCCTACTGCAGATACATTCATTACTGGTTAATACTCGTTATGCCATTATATTTCAATACAATACCAAATAGAATTTGTCCAGATGAGCAGATTGATTTTCTTCCATGTGCATAAAACTTCATGAAGTGACTATAAGTCCCCATCAACCAGTCAGTATCAACCTAATCCCGGAACGCCCCCTCATCAAACCCGTCTCAAAGATCTCTTGCATAGACGGAGAGATTAATGGCACCAACACTAATTCGCCAAGTTGACGGTATGAAGGCTCCGAAACTAAAATCTTGAGAGGGAGCGCTCCACTGTTGAAGCACTAATCCTCTGGAATCATCCCGTCCTTCCTCAGAAATCCCGAGGAAACACCGAGGCAAATCTTCGCCCTCCCCCTCCGAAACCGCTTGGGAGAAGATTAATCTCAACTTGTACTCTCGAGTCCGAGTTTAAAAGGAGAGAAACCGGAATTATAAACGTGGCCGGTTCAAACAGTCTAAAGCTATATAAGGGCCTGCTGTAATTCATTCCTAATTGGCTTTGCTCCCCGCCTGGTTTTCGGGGGTTTGATTCCCAAACGTCCGTCCCCCTTCAAACAATTTAATACAAGTTTTGGAGTAACAATTGCAGACTTGGGTCCCCGGGGTGAACCCAGGAAATTCACGCTAGGTTTGCTACTAGCAACGAAGCGTGATAAGGCAGAGTTAGGGGAAGAAATCAAACTTGGTGTTTCACAATGAGGTTAATTTGCTTGGACAAGTAAAACACACTTGGCAACTAGGGGAGTCGTTTGGACTTTTCGCTCCGCTCTTTGAGTATTTGCATTTCAGGTGTGATGATTCCCCACGGAGGGAGGAATTGAGTAATTTCTCCCCTGATGAGAATTCTTGGGGAGGTTTAAATCAACTCGGTCCCTCTTTTTAGTTTCATGATAGTAGATTGTAGAACTGGTTGATGATGGCCAATTTGTGAGGGAGTCAATCTCTAGTTGAAAACTCTCAAATCACCACAAAGTTATTTTCGTCCTGCCTAGTATTGATCATCGCTCGCATTGATCCCCCGTTTCTCTCGGAGTTTCAATTAGAATCCTACAGTGTCTAGAGATCATAATACAGATTTTATTCTTCTAATGTTTACGATGGATAACTCTCGATTCGGATTAACGATTGAAGATTATACTTTAGTCCTGACAGGTCCAATAGGTCCTTAGTACATTTGATCGTAGCGAAGTTTTCCACACCAAGTTCGGTGACGAAGTACTTTGGGTTTGTCGAGAGGAGTAGGCCCAAGCCGTTCGGGACTGACAACGCCCAGTTTTGGCCGTTCGGAGTGACTCAGAACCTCAAGTTTGTTGTCCGGAGTAGGATTCAAGAATCGTTATGAACTAGTTCAAGTGGTTCGAGATTTTTGCCTGGATTTTTTGTTCGAGACATGCGCAGTAAACGTTGTCACACTTGTATTTAGACATTCAAGACTTCCGCCTCCCAAGAAGTACCTATCTAGTCCGAAAACTGTTCGGACAACTGGAGTTGGAACTGACAGTCCTTATCGCTCCTCTCCCCTCCCCTTTTCTGTTTCATTGATTCTGGTTCAATTTAGATTTGATTCGGGATTGTTCCTCCGGACAAACCTCAAGTTCGCACAAAGCTGGGCAAAATGTAGGCAAAGCTACTAAGTTCTAACAACAGCTACTTTAATAAAAAGTATGTACCTCATTACAAAGCAACAGATCAGCTACTTTTTCCCAACTACTACTAGCAACCTTGTAGTTACAGCTACTTTTCACTCAACTACATGGTTGTCGAAAGTTGCTGTAACTACAGCTGTACTCAACTAATATTAACAAAATTACTCAACTAATACTAACAACAAAAATTTCGAAAGCGAAACACGGACAGACAATTTATACCCACTTCCCTTTTGCCTCTCTATCCCGCACTGTGGCTCTTATGGATATTTTATTGACGTCACAGAAATCTTTAAAATGCATACAAAATTATATTCAGAACGCGAAAATGTGAGATATTTTTGTCATTCATCTTGTTAGTGCAAGATCTGTCGCATGAAAAATTTTCTGAAAATGATGCGAATTCCCGATTTGAACGGCAATACAGGCTGACCAATAAACTCATAATTTATTTTCACCTAGACGATTTTTTTTTCTTGTACAACTTTTTCGAACATACTCATTCACACGCGCGCGCCTGACCAGAACTTTAGTTTTAGATTTTGTTCATTGAAGCATGCAACGGATTTCAGAGGCGTCACCAGTACAGAAACATGGAAAACTTCCAAATTACCCAAACAGCTAATTCGTTCTTTCAAAATTCGCTAAAACAAACCGAAGTGTTTCATTATTGGTTTCTCTATGTCGTAATGTGGGATATAGGAACAAGGGTTGTGACAGAAGATTTTTTCTATACTAAATTTCGTGGCGTGCACGAGCGTTTAGTTGTATAATGAAGTTGTAGTTACTTGTAGTTACAGCCACAAATAGTTACAGTTACTGTAATGCTCAGCTAGTAGCTGTAGCTGCATCCAGTAAAAACCAACTAAAAGCTGTGAAAAAGTAGCTGCCCATGAGAAACTACCAACTACTAGCTGCAGTTACCAGAAACAGCTACCCAACAACGTAGTTAGTACCTGCAGCAGTAGTTACCTATTATAAGTAGTGACTACTGCTCAACACTGGTATAGAGCTTTTTTGGTACGGCTGAAGTGATTCTGTAGTAACCTCCGGGTACAGCCCATCTGGTAAGTTAATTTAGCACATCATGTAAGTTTTCATCACACGCATTATACGGAACCCGTTCATCCCTATTGAAGGCGAAAATACGGCGGATTTTTTTATCAGAGATCACGTTCAGAAAGACTATCTGGAAAGCCTCAGGAAAAACAGAAATTCTCTCGGTGGGAAAAGTTCCCAACACTCTCTAGCCAGCCGAAAGGGACCAAACGGATTGAACGACGCGTTAACGCAGACATGAGGTGCGTTCGATTCTTGAAATCTTTTTCAACATACGACAACATAATCTCGTGATTTGTCATGTGGAAAGAAGAGGTGGTGGTGAACAGCTTAACCCTGTACGGCTGGTTCTCACCTTTCAGGGTCTCTCTCTCTCTCTCTCTGTCTCTCTCTCTCTCTCTCTCTCTCTCTCTCTCTCTCTCTCTCTCTCTCTCTCTCTCTCTCTCTCTTCCCTTTCTGTTATCGCTAGCAGGGAGTTCCACAGTAGTAGGGCGAAGACTGACGTGATTTTATTTGAGAGTTAGTATAAAACGAACCAGAGGGAAGTGCTAATCATCAGGATATGTGATATTGATCAGCAGTTAACCGTATCAGATCGCCTTAATACAACATTGGATCCAGAATTAGTATCTCGTCCTAATAAACTCAGGGCAGACACCAATGTATCATACACTGTTTCGTAGAGATTTCCATCAAACTGTTACAGATTCAAAACAAATTTTGAATCAGTTTTATTTCATAAAGTCTCTAGGTTTGCCTATTTCACGGAATAGGTCTCATTAATTATTAAGAAGAAATCCTTCAACAGCTTCGTGGAGATTTTCCATGAGATTCCATGGATTCCATCTACATATCACATATCCATCCACATATCATATGGATTCTATCTGCATATTATCGTAGTCTACGGGAGATGAGATCTCAGCCTTAAGAGTTTATTGAAACAGTGAGTATGCTTTAGGAATGTATCCCTTTAGGAACCTATCTACGTTATTTCTCGTTTCTTGAAGAAGCCCAACCATTCGAATAAAACATTTTGAAAACGTAAGGTTGTGAGGCCAGCCGAATTCCCCGTACAGGCGTTTCTCCAATTCCCAAAATTTCTGGGTGATCGCTCAATATACCGTAGCGCGAAATCGAATACGACTGAAAGATGCATTAATTAAATTAGTTAATTAATAAATTGATTCAGTTCGTGTTGCGTTTCGAATCAAACTCACGTAATTCCATGCATGAATTATGCGACACATTCCTAAGCATTGAAAGGAATTTATGTCTACTTTGTAAGTCCGGGTCGATCTTTCTTGAATACATTAATTCTCAAGAGCACTTCACTCTCACGCATGATGATGAGTAGTTATAATAATACGTCGATTCATGTACGTCTCGACTGCACTTGTGTACAATTCAAAAACGTGTTCAATACTCACCTTTAGATTTGAAATAAATTTAGAATCATTGTAAGTGTTTCTCGATCATGACTACTATAACATTTTATATGTCATTAGTAACGTCATATGTGTATTTGTTCATAACTAATTCATTTTTTAATAATTTTGCAGGTAAGTGCTGTCATTTTCAAGACATCTGTTAGATAAGTACAAATTACATTAAATTTTCCACCAACTGCTCAATATCACCTAAAGTTCTATTAGAACACCAAATGGGGTTAGAGATGTTCCACTAAATAGTATGAAATAACAGCAAATTATCGGTGAAGAAATCATTGTTCACCAATATTTTCATCACCGAACTGTTACTCGACCGAATACTAGTCTTTCCTAAGAATCGTTTAACCTATCAAACTACTTGATATAAGTGTATGCTTTTTAACTGCTCCTTACTTTATAATATGCTGATTTACTATAGTGATGATGAAATAAGAAAATGACCGAGGCCTCTTGATAGAAATTTTATTAGACCTCATTTGGAAATCATAAATATATCAATAGCACCGTATTTCCTACAGTACAGTGGTACATTCACAAGTTGGAATTCTCCAATTTTTCACTTCTTCTGAAGTTGATATAGTTCCCGAAAATATTCTTTCTTGGTACGGTAGACTTTCGGGAATTTTAGACACTATTGGGATGAGAACATAAACATTTTTGCCAATTCTATATTGGAGCCAGTGGTATTATTCTTAAGAAAAGTCTGAAGAGTGCTAGTTTAAATGACAGAACCAAAGAGTGAAGTGTTACATATATCTCATATATATTTTATACTTTCCTTAAAATCTTGGTATGAACTTGAAAATAGAATTGAGTGGCGAGATCTAAGTCAAATTTGAATACAAAGAAATGTCAACACTTGTACCAAAAAATCGTCATCTACAGACCCCAACTGGGCTTCTTTCCACAACTTTTATAATAGAGAAAATTTTAAACTATTTTTCAGTAGAATTTAGGAAGCTGAATCCATTTTTAAAATTTGTCCTAAAATACGAGGAGTCTACAATATTTAGGCCCTGTAGAATACTCCATTCTGGAACGGTTGGTGGGAAGCATGAATGAAATTTCTTTCTCGACTAAGGAGTTGTAATTGTGTTATTTCATGGAGCTAAACGGGAGATCGTTCATTTTCCAGATGTCTATGGCGATAAGATGGAGAAAAGAAGCTTTTCTGACGTAATAGGCTACACAGAAGGAAGAGTTGTGTTTGGATTCAAACCTAAGAAGTATAAAATTGGGGACGGAGGAAGATCAAGTTTCGAGATGTTGGTAGATTGTAAGGAGAAGGGCGGAACTGGTGGGGAGGGGGAAAAAACTGAGACGAAGAAGCGGCAAGCAAAAAAAGAACACTGCTAAGAGGATGAAAGTTGAAGATGTTAAGGGGCTTTCAGAAAGATTACGAAAGGCTTTGGGCTGGAGGGGGCAAGGGGGCGGCGCTTAATTGAAGAGCACGTGTTCGCAATGGCAGACGATGAAACGGACGAGATAGCAACGCTAAGCTTTCAAAAGCCCGTGTGAACGTTTACACCACCGCCGAAACATCCTGGGAGACGGGGCTCAGGGAGAACAGCGCAGAAAAGGAAGAGATTGCTGGAGAGTAGGTAGTGTTGTTGGCGCACCTAATCCCTTGACTCAACCCCCTTTAGCAACGGGGTACAAGCTTAAGTCCCAACCCCGCCGTTCCCGGAGAAGGTTCTGCCCTGTCAATTTACCGGGAGCTTTAGCTTTTCCCTTCCCCTTTCCCCGCTTTGCCCCTTCGATACTCAGGTAAATTGGGGCGAAAGTGTCTGGTTTCGGTTTGTGGAGAAAGCTCGGGAGAAAGGCAGGCTGAAGGCTTAGCTATGAAGTTGATGTTATGGAACGATGCGGTGTTTCGAAGAGTTAAGCTGGAGAGAGCATAACGAGATTTGTATTCGGATTATCAAAACTTCATTGACTGCCAAGGCTCAACGTGCAAAGACGTAGAATGTCTTCTTTCATGCTACCGACTCATGATTGAAAAATCATTATAAGGAACAAGCTTTGATGTTCTGGTTCTTTTAATTTGTGTGCAGCAGCTCTTTGATTCATTCAACTATCTACGTTTGTCTTACAGTATGGGTGTCTTTCGACGATTTATATTATCAAATACGGTTTTCGCTTTGCTTCCCAATACAACTCTGACTCACATTTATCAACGTCGTTTTTGTCCCAGAGCAGTCCTAATCGTCGAACCTTTGATCCTCCACATCTGCGTCACTGCTGCAGTGTCCGTAGACCTGATTCATATTACCTCAAAACTGGAAAATAAAAAAATAAAAAAAATAAATTAAGTGAAATAGAGTAAAATAACAAGGCAGGCTGAAATATTGGGTTGATGTTATAGAACGATGCGTTGCCTCGGAGAGTTAAGCTGATAAAACCAAACCAGTCTAGTAATATAAGATTACATCAAAACTTAATTTACTGTCAAGGCTCAATGGCAAAGACGCGCCACGTCTTCTTCTGTGCTACCTACTTCTGATTGTAAAATCTTGACCAAGAACAAGCTTTAATATTCTTGCTCTTGTTGTTTGTGAGAAGCAGCTCTTTGCTTTAACTGTCGACGTATGTCATACAGTAAATGGTTACATGGGATGTTAGACAACTTATAAGACACTGTTTTCACTCTGAAATACTTTTATGCAAATTTTCGTAGAAAATGATGCTATTGAAAAGGCTCCAAAAATGTTAAAATAAAATTTTTGAAAAACTCCTTCACTGAAATCCGTTTTGAGGAATTTTAAAACGAATCCTCCGAGTTCTCGAATCGATGAATTTCTCCTTAGGATTGAAATACAAATTCCTTTCTTGCGCCGAAAAATCAAGCTTTTCAAACGAAAGGATGAGTTTGTTGACCAACGCTATTTGAGGACATACCTAATGGTCAAATATCAACAAATCACTGAAAATGGCTAAAAACATCTAAAATTCATAAAAATTTATATTTTTAGCAAAATTTCATTTAAAAAACGTTTTTCAACGACAAAATAGAACTTTTAAAAACTTATTCAAAAAACTATGAAGAAAAATGTATTCAAATTTCATTATTATTTCCTAAAAAATCGATAAAAATTCCCTAAAAAAGTGTATAAAAAGTCAATACTTCCCAATACAGCTTTCCATTCACACTAACCTTCATAAACTTTTGTTGAGTTCTTAAAAGCCCCAATAAAGTCCTAATTGTGTATACCATTGACACGCCTCATCTGTTTCATTGCTTTTACGTCCATTCATCTGGTTCATAGAATTAGGAAACTGGGAACAGGAACCGGCATAAATGAGTTAAACCAATATAATAATATTGGTGAATCACCTATCACAGTCTCCAAACTGCTCCAGAGGGCAAAAGTATTGTGGAGAAAGGTTGGGGAAATGCTGGCTATGAAGTTGATGTTATGGAACGATGCGGTGCTTCGGAGAGTTAAGCTGGAGAGAGCATAACGAGATTTGTATTCGAGTTATCAACACTTTATTGACTACTCTTTTCACTCTTTTCAACTCTTTTGAAACGACGCCAGTTCGCTCTAGTGGAGGTTCGGAGAAGGTGGTATCAATTGTTTTGTGTTTGATCACTGATCAGTTGTTTTGTGTGTGATCAGTTGTTTTGTGTGTGACCAGTTGTTTTGTGTGTGTGCTAGGGTCATGTGAAGCGAAAAATGACTATGTCAAAGAAAAAGTGGATAAGTGGGTAAATTACGTTTCGACATTCAGTGAGTTCACCCAAGAAAGCCCCCAAGCAGTTTACACCACCTTCACAAAATCTTTACAAAGAGAATGGTCATATCTTCAGAGAGTGGTAAGTGCAGCCCCAAATCAATATGAACCACTGCGAAATGCGATCCGTCAAAAACTGACACCTTCAATCTTGGGTCGGGAAATAGCTGATCACGAGCATAATCTCTATGCTCTACCAGTCAAGTTTGGAGGTTTAGCCCTAGAAGATCCGGTGGATTCAGCCACAGAAGCCTTCGACACATCCATTCGGGCTACGTCAGTACTGACATCATGCATAGTGACAGGAGCCGACTTTGATGAAGAAGCCCATAGATTGCATGTTTTAGAAGAACTGAAGAGGGAAAAAAGGCTGAAAATGGAAAGATGCGAACAAAAATGTCAGCAAGTCATGGAAGCCCTCGACCCCCACAAACGAAAAACCATAATACGCATTATCGAAGGAAACGCTTCACAGTGGCTTTCCGTTATTCCATTGGCAGCGGATAATTTGGATTTATCGCCTACTCAATTCAGAGACGCACTTTCATTGCGATACGGAAAACATCTGATGGGCCTTCCAGTTACCTGCGACGGATGCGGTGAACACATGACGGTGAATCATGCCCTCAATTGCAAAAGGGGTGGACTAGTAAAGCAAGGGCACGACTGGATAAGGGATGAAGTTGCAGGATTGGCGAAACTAGCTTGGAGAGGAGTAGTGGTAGAACCGATTATGCAGGAGGGCGAAGACGGTTCACCCGGCTTGATCGCTGACATCAAGGTACACGGAGTGTGGGATAGGGAGAGAGCGGCTTTTTTTGACAACCGCGTTATCAACGCCGACGCTCCTTCCTATTCCACACGTGAGTGGTCCGCAGTCGCCGACGAAGCCGCCCGAGCGAAGCACCGGAAGTACGATGGTGCAGCCGAAGACTTACGGGGATCGTTCACACCCCTGATAAGCTCGTGTGAGGGAGTCCTGCATCGTGAGTTCAACATTTTTGTTAAGAAGTTAGTCTCAGTTCTTGCAAATAAATGGGAAAAACCCCGATCCCAAGTTGCAGGCTGGGTACGAGTAAAACTCCAGTTGACCATCATCCGGGCCATCTCCATGAGACTGCGGGGGTCCAGAAAAAAAATTCAAACCCATGGACACTATCAACAAGCGGAAGGGGTCGAAATGAACCTAGAGGATGGCGCTCCACTCCCGATACCAGAGGATTGAGTTAAAAGAAAATACCTTCGAAACTGTACCGTGGAGAACCTAAACCTAATCTTTAATATCTAATTTCAAATACATATCTATGTTAATAAAAAAAAAAAAAAAAAAAAAAAAACTTTATTGATTGTGAAGACTCAACCAGCAAAGACGCAGAATGTCTAATTTTATGCTAACAACTCATGATTAGATTATTCATAACAGGTAGCGAGCTTTAATTATATTCATATTCTTCTCGTTTGTGTTGAACAGCTCTTTCGTTTCATTAATTGTCTACTTTTGTTTAAGAGTGAGAGTTGATAAAGAACTATTAACAACTCTTAAGACTCCGTTTTCAGTCCGAAACGGTTCTTTCAATACTTCCCAATACAACTCGTTAGTCAAGACTAACTTTTGACAACTTTTGTCTAGTTCGCCATTGCAGCACAGTTCAAACAGTCAATATTGTTACTTTTCATCTACTTCATTGTCATTATATCCATTCACCTGGTTCACATTATTTGGAACCTGACAACACTAATAGGCATAATTGTATTGACCTAATAACATATGTTGTAACCTATTACGTATCTCCAACTACATGACGGCCGTGGTAATCTGCGTGGGTATCCAAATATGATAATAATAATGAGTCATTTCGATTTCATACACAACAATCTCTTGATCCCGTAGTCGAAATTACAGTTTCCTTTAATATCTTAGATCCGAAAGGCAACAAATAATCAGGAACGCACTTTAAATGTCTGTTTTGATTCTTTCTACAGCAGAAGCAGCTAAACAGTGCAAAAGTCCACCAGATAAAGTGCAGGACAATGTTGATTGTATTCTTCGATTTCCTTTACGCCTTAGCTTAGAGTATGAATCTTAGCAGAAAATTAGGAACTGTGATAATAACAAGAAGTGATAACTTTACGGGTTTCACACCAGTAGAGTAAAAATGTATGTTCTGCCTATCATCAGCTGACTGATAAGAGGTCGGCCATCTTGGTGACGTCACGTCTGACGTAATGCTGACGTCACTTTCCACAGCCTTCTAGATCAGTGTTGCCAGTATGATAGAAATGGTGGTTTCCCGCTCAAATTCAAAATTGATTTCCCGCCTTACCCCCTCCCCCTCCCCCCTACAGACCTAAAAGTAACGGTCAATCAGCTTATTGACACCCCTCCCCTCTGACGTCACATTTCACAGCCTTCTAGATCAGTGTTGCCACCTGTTTTTCCCCCGCCTAAATTTGAAATTCCCGCCTTTTTTCAAATTAACCTTTTAGGTAACCTAACATCAGTTGGTAATAGGTTGGCCATATTGAATGACGTCACGTGTGACGTCATATCACAGCCTCCTAGATTAGTGGTCAGGTTATGGAAGGTAGTGGGAGGTTTCCCGCTCAAAATTCAAAATTGATTTCCCGCCTTATTTTACCCCCAGCCTTAGACCTCTTAGTAAAGACTGTAAATCAGGTTATCACCAGCTGACTGATAAGAGCCATGTGACGTCACAGCCCCCCTCTGACGTCACAGCCATGGTCTCTTAGACTCATCCATCAGCTGTTTTAGTTCCCGCCTTTTTCAAACCACCTCCTCCTCCAGTGGCTGTTCCCATTTTTTTCTTTTCCACCTGTCAGTATCCTCCCCTCCCCATCAAATGTTTGTTCACAGCTGGCACCTACCGTTCCCTCCAAATTTTAAAATCAAATCTTCCTTTGAACCTACTAATCAGTAACCTCCCATTTCTGACGTCACATCAGATTAAGGATAGGGGTGAGGCATATCTCCAAATTAGTTTTTGGGGGTGGGCCAAAAATTGGGCAATTAACTCAACGTAGAACCTTCGAGTTTGGGCTCATTTTAAAGCTATTGATTAGATGAGTACAAATATGATAAAATAAACACCCCAAATGATTATTTTTGGGGATGGGCCGACATTTAGGCAATTGCTTCAACGTAGAACCTTCGAGTTTGTACTCATTCAAAAGATATTGATTGAGAGATAATGCATACAATACAATATACACCCCAAATTATTATTTTTGGGGGTGGGTCAACAATTAGGCAATTGAGTTAACATAGTATCTTCAGGTTTGGGGCTCATTTTAAAGCTATTGATTAGGTGAGTACAAATATGATAAAATGAATACCTCAAATTATATGTTCAGGGGGGTGGACCATAAATTGGGCAATTGACTCAACGTAGAACCTTCGAGTTTGGGTTCTTTTTTAAACTATTGATTGGGAGATTACGAATTGAATAAAATTAAAAACCTGAAATGGTCTTTTGGGAGTGGACCAATAATTAGGCAATTGGTTTAACGTAGCAAAGCCGAGTTTGGGCTCAATTTAAAGCTATCCATTAGGTGATTACAAATAATACGATAACCTTGAATTGCCCACCACCCTCCCCCCTACGGTACCAGTCTTTCCTGACCATGTCTGCCTACGACAGCAGATTCGTACAGCCCATTCGATGACTTAACAAGACTCCTTTCTTACAGGAAGTGTTGAGTTTCTTTCCCAGAAAAAGACGACACCGTCGCGACACTGAGAGAGCAGACTTGTACATGTTCTCTCATGAGTCAGCTGAAAATATGCGACTCCACGTGTCAAGGTTAACCCCCTCCTCTAAGCATCAGTTGGAGGGGGTCATAAATCTTTCACTCAAACAATCCACCCATATTCGTTTCCAAGAGTTTGCAGATTGAGCATCATCCTCCTCGTCACAATAAAACAGTAAGTAAAACCTTAAACATTTATTCTAACTTGTTGCTATACACTTATACCTTTAATGTGTATTTATCTAAATTTTCAGATGGACTCGTTGCTCAGAAGACTGCAAAAATCTTCAACTGTAGTTGAATTACGATCAGTTGAGAGTTTACCATTAAATACACCTTTCGCAGTAATGAAGATGGTCTGGGTCCAGACGAAGTTTGGTCCTGCAGTGCAGGTCCATCTACAAGAACTTACTGATGCACAACGGCTCAAAGAAGAAGACGAAATCTTCAGGGTCTACCTTCCAAAAAGGATCTCTGGATCCATAAGAGAGGAAGACGTTGATGAATATAACTCGAGTGGTACAATTTATACTTTGGTATATAGAGGAAAAATGGGCAATGCCTTCCTTATAGATTTTTACTGAGAATATTAAATTTTTATGTAATTGATCACAATTGTAATTATGAAAATAAATGAACTAATAAATGAGGAGTGTGAATTTAACAAGGTTGTCACACACTGAGCACTGCGAGGCTGGGGCAGTGCTTCTTTTAAAATAAAAATATTTTGTTTTGATCGTACCCTTTAGATTTTATTTGAAATACCTAACGGGTTAGTAGAAGTTTTTCCTCACCCAACCCCCTCCCTAACTACCAATGAAAATATACTATTCGTATATAAATGCTTGCGACCAGTGATCAATAACCCCAGTTGCTGATCAGACTCGTTAAAATGTGTGGAGATATGGATCATGATGAGTCTCAGTATTGTTGTGACTTGATGTGTTTTCAAATTCCATGCTGTCAGGTTGACGGAAAGGCTTGTGAAAAATGCAACAGTTTTTGTTACTGTGTTTGCCGTTGTGAAACTTATATTGCATCTAACACAGAGAAAGGAACCAAGGACAAAGATGGCTCTACAGGATCCTCCAATTAGATTGATCCTCCCTCTCACTTTCACAATTTTCAAATCTGAACAGACGTGAGTAGTTAGTCAGTTCATTGTTGTCACGGGAGTAACTTCATCAAAATTATGGTACAGGAGGTCAAAAAGTTTATTTTCTGTGCTAAGGGACGGAGAGGAATCAACGTTACTAAGGATGATGAAACAGGACTCAGTCAAGTTGTTATCTTCAATGGACGAAAATCTCTCATTGTACCTGCAGATGAATGGATGATAATGCAAGATAATCTACGCAGAAATTTACCAGTCTATCTACAACGCACCTCAACGAGAAAAAATTGTAAGCAACAAAATCCTGCAATAATCTCAGACACCTGTATGATTCGAGTGCAATTCGGAACCCCAACTTTTGGTAAACGGAGAGCTATTGTTATGTTTGAAAAAATCCCTTGGCTGCCTGAGATGGAGATCAGGATAAGTGAAGTATGTATCAATCGTCAAGATGCGAAAAAGCTATTGTATTATCTCACCGAAATTACCAATTTCTTGTGTCAAGATGCAAACACCAGAACTAAGGCCACTCAAACTTCTACATCCACAGACCTTCCGCTTCATTCTCAATCATTATCATCATCAGCGTTATTTGATATAGACACTCGAGATTACAACTATATAATCAGTGACCTTAGAGGATGATAGGAGGAGGAGTATAGCACAAAACTATGTAACCAGTTTTAAACTATGTGTAGGTGTGATCTATGATTATAAATGACTATGTATGTATGAATAATAAATAGCAATGTTGAAAACACATCTTATTAATGAAATAATATAACCACCTACTCCTTTAACCAAGAGGATGGATTATAAATATGCATTCATAAAGCAATTTGTTAATAGTGTTGTAAGAAGCGGAGCGTTAACATGAGTTTGAAAAGGAAATTAGCAGAAGAATTGCATAAACCTAAACGAAAGAATTTTATTCGATCACGAGTTTTGATCAAAGGGGTTCTTGATGATTTGTGGCAGGCAGATTTAGTAGATTTGAGAATGCATCCTGATAAAGGGTATAAATACTTATTAACAGTAATTGATACAGGCTCGAAGAAAGCATGGGCCAAACCCCTAAAGACGAAATCGGGCAATGAAGTAAGCAAGGCACTCTCCTCAATTTTTCGAACGAGTAAGCTTTCACCTAAACTCATACATGTAGATCAAGGTCGAGAATTCTATAATCCTCAGGTCTTGGAATTGATGAGGAAGAAGAGAATAAATATGTACAGTTCTTACTCAGAAATGAAAGCTCAAATTGTTGAGAGGTTCAACAGAACTATCAAACAATGGATGTGGACTGAATTCAGTGTACAAGGGAATAGGAAATGGGTATATATGATTCCTTCCCTTCTCAAACGCTATAACTGTAGGGTCCATAGATCAACAGGAATGAAACCGGCAAATGTTGAGAAGAAAGATGAACAATTAATCCTCTCTCGTCTTTTCCCACCCAACACCTACAAAAACCCAAAGCCAAAATTTGCCCTGGGTGATAGAGTTCGTATCGCGAAACTCAAGCATGCGCTCGCTAAAGGTTATTTACCATCGTGGACAAATGAACAATTTATTATCACACGAATACGAGCTGATGACAAGGTGCCAACCTACAATTTGCAAGATGTCCATGGTAATGAGGTGAAAGGAAGATTCTACGAGCAAGAAATGAAGAAAACCAACTTTCCAGATTATTATTTAGTTGAGAGAATATTGAGACGGAAGAATGGTAAAGTACTTGTAAAATGGCTTGGATTTGATGAGTCTCATAATACTTGGGAAGATGAAAAAGATGTAGAACCTTGAAATTTGGAAAAATTATATTTGTTTGTTTGCTATTGTATTCATCGTGATTTAAAAATACATTACTCAAATTATTGTTGTAGAGCACATTAATATTTAAAATACATAAATATACTAACTCCAAAGCAGGTGTATTTCTATAAATATGTAACATTATAGCAATAAAAATCTTACAGACTCATGAATTTACATTGTTTGCTCCCTTTATAACCATACGGCATAGTGTGGACACCATCCTCTAAAATCATGCGTTTGTCATCGAAGAAAGACAAACCAACCTTATGGTGTTCTGTTGTGCTGACATTGTGTAATTTTGAACTGATTTTTCGAAAAGTACAATATGTTACGGTTTTCTCATTTAATGTTCTAAGATAGTCATCGAATTTAACATTTTTTTTTATACATGACTTTTTCACCCCTTTACATTTCATTATATGCTTACTCGCGTAACTTAGACTATACAGTTTGGGTCTGAGAGCAACAACCTCTTTAATGGGGAGAGATTGAGTCTCATCCTTCAACTTGCCAACTACTTTTTTATTCTCTAGAGAAAAACAAAAATGATCGGAGGGATAATCACTAAAATCCATAACTTCTGAAAGTACATTTTTCAGCGTAGCATAAATGTCTGGAACTTTTACATCTAGAATGTACGCATCAGTATCCATATAAACTAAATCTACGTTATTTACACCACCAAATGCCGGCCTAAGAGTGTCATAAAATAACCTATACATGTATTCCTTAGAAATTTCCAAGATAGCAAATCCTACATATATTGGAGCATCAAACACTATTTTTTGTCTACCCATGCTCACTCCTAATAGCTGATTCTCTTGAAATATGTAACGATCCATAAAGTTAGGCTTTGCTGATAATTTCAACAATTCATCGTTTGATGTAACGAGCCGAAAATCTTTAAAATTTCGTTTGTTCATCATTGAACGACCGAAAACTGCATTGTTTGCCAATTTATAATAATCTTTCAAGAAATCCGAAGTTGAAACCGCTCTTAAAGCTGTGTTGAAATCCATATAATCAGAGAGCCACCTAGACTGCCTGAAGCTTAGAATTCTATGGACTTTAGACACTCTCAAGCCTTTCTGAAGGGCTTGAATTAGGTTTACATGATGGGTCACATAGTGGTTCTTATTGTGTAAAGTTGTCAACAGTTTTTTTACTTTACCACCAGGGGGGCTCAATGACTCAGGGAAAAAAGGTAAGTCGGAGTGTTCATCATGTAAATGCTCCGGGTATTGTACGTCAATATCAAACACAAATCCAAACTCACCATCAGGGTCAAGGTTGTGGTAATCAATTGACTGTACGTCGTCAACCCATTTGAATTCACCATATGGAAGGGAACACCCCATTGCATATCCATAAAGGTTATTCACATCAAGATATATAATGTGATTAAGCGGTTTTGAGGGGTCAAATGTCTCTTGTATCAGTGGGTTGTTTGCAATAGCGTGTCTTTTAACGCATTGGGTGATCCCTCCTCTGATCCCTGTCTCGATAAACTGAAGCATATCAATATCCTTGAGGATCTCCAGTTTTACTCCTGTCTTCTTTAACATAGCTTCCCAAAAATATCCGGGGGATGTAAAATGCCAGGATGGATCTATTTGATAATGTTGCCTGCTAACTTTACGGTAATTTTCATAAACATCTGCTAACAAAAGTATGTCTGATTTCAAATAAAGTTCTGTGTATTGCATCAGATTTTTTATGTTAAAATGATTCCAAACAGCTTGAGCATGTTTGTAATCCTCATATGAGATGTCATCTTCGGTTAAGTCAGAGTAGAATGCTTCCTTAGGAGGTAAACAGGTTTCTTTTAGAACATCCCAGGATTTTATATAGCTGTAAGGGTAAACCCCTTTTCTCAAAAGAAGACGTCTATCATGATCATTAGGGAAAATACTAGTTAGTTCAGGGAAGTCGGTTGATGTCTCAACCAATTTAGAAAGACTTGTAGAGAGGAACCTAAAGGAATCAAGAAATCTTGCTTTTATTTTACATCCCTCGAAAGTTTTTGTGAAACTAATGTAATTTTCCGAAGATTTCGCCAACACATTTATGGAGCCTTCATCCAAATTTAGCTTTTTTACTAAGAAGTGGCCGTCATATCCTGACAGGTTATGAAAATAAATAGGTATAAATTGAGGAAGTTTCAACTGTAAGTTACAATTTTGACAAAGACTTGATCGGAATTCTCCAGTTAAGTGATCATGATCAGCAACTTTTATGACGTTGGGAATTGAGAACTCAATATGGCAAATACTACATGAAAGTGCTGCATTATGTTTAATTTGGAGCTCAGGAGTCCATTTAATGTTTGTATTTGTTTTGTATAGACTCTCAACTATGTGGCATATGTTCTTCAACTTCTCCATGAAGCGATCCACACAGTCGGGACCTGAGAATGTCAAAAGCTCACTTGCAATGAGGGAAGGATAGTACGATTTGATATACATCCCTATACATGTTGGTACATGAACATCCCTAGCAAACGTCCATGACTGTTCTTCGGGACAGATGTTATTTGATTGAGAGGCTGATGTTAATGGTTTCAATAGACATTCAATGTCTCCATAGATCACAATAGGTACTGGGGCTAAATGCTTGATATTTTTGAATTTTATGAAGGAATTTTTGGGGAACTGATATCTACATGGTTCCAGTTTCCCACAAAATTCTTCATGTAAGACAAGTTTTTCGACCGCATCTCTACCTTGATACCTTTGGAAGCATCTCTCGCAAATCTCAACCTTCCTACAATGGCTTGTTAATTGCTCAGACACCAATCTGGATAAATCTCTGATGAAGCAATAGTGTGTATTATTATTCTCCATTAATAAAAGTAAGTTGAAATGTTGAGGTACTTTCTTCACTAACGGTGATATCCTGTATGGATACACACTGTTATTGTTATCGAGAGCATACAGATTGATACTGACTTGATTAACACGTTCAAATTTGGAAATATCGTTCTTGGAAACTGGATAATTAATACACGAAAAATCGAAATTATGCAGTAAGCTGTTATAAAATTCGGGGGTGGTGATGTTACGCTGTCCAGGCTCGGTGTAAGATCCTAGAACAGCATATTTAAAACAGAAATCATCGTTACTCGTTACATTGACAACGCTCTTGGTTTTGATAATTTTTGATGGCAAGGGGATGGGTGCGCCACCCTTTAATGGTCTAAATTTAGTTTGCTTCAATAGAATCCCATCAACACTAAGGAGACTCCAACCGCTAGACTTCCGCTCAAGCGATTCCATTTCGGCTAGGATATGTTCGAACTGGTTTTGAAGAATGAAATCAAGTTCATGCACATCTCCTAGCAGCAACGTTTGGGTCTTGGTTTTGAAGTTAGCAATAAGAATTTCTGGAGGTTGAAGGGGAGCCCCCGGAAGTTGTTTGGAGAATTTGCATTGCAGCCAAAGACTAAACTTCAGACCTCTCCACACTTGAACGCGCGAGCTCAATTTATCCGTCAGTATGTGAACTAAAGAGTACAAATAATATTGAGGGTTCTTAATGTTATTAAGATTAATAAAATAAGTATCCAAAACAGTGTCTCCAAATTGACGAACAACGATATCTCCGAGTTGGTTTGGAGGTGTTGTAATGTCTTCACACCATTCCCTTCCCCTCTGTAGAGAGGTGGTTGGACACGGGGTGTCAGCTCTACCGATATACCGGATTACAGATGGTCTTACATTTACACCTGTTGTACGCTGAATCTCATATTGCCTTTCATTGACCGCTTGCGAAGTTCCAGGCTGTCCGACGGATTTAGCGTAGGTGTGATCCATTATTGCGGTGTAGAAATCAAAAATTAGGCTAAAAAGAAAAAAAAATTTTATTACTAATAATCATTATACAGGTTACTTGAATACATAAATAATCCTATTTATATCATTAATATTTCTGTACATGTCCTGAGATAGGTGTGTAAGATACAAGTTTATCATGAATAATGATAGCTACGCAGCTTGTGCCTACTTCAAAGTTCTGTGAAATTTCAATTTCAAGCCTTACATCAACTGCTCCCTCGCGTACAATATCCTCAGTTCTACTACAATCCAGGCAAATTAAAGGGCATTCTTTAAATTTTGAACGTGTCAATAGAGGGGATGAGTATTTTATATTACCATAATAGGACTGTTGAAAACGAATATAGTTATTGTACAATTCTGCAAATACCCCATTTTGGAGATCAATTGTCTGTTCCTGAAATGGAAATTGTTCATTGTTTAGAAACAGTCTGAAGCTTTTAAGAGGCACTGAGTCTGGAAGTGACAAATTCTTGGTTATGTCGTTCTTCTTATTCTTATAAAATGCGACGAGAACGTAGCGCGGCTTCTGGAGTTGATTAGTTGTCTTGATTGGCCATGTAAATGATGATGATTGAGGAACAGCAGGGTTCTCGTGGTATTCCCAGCTTCGAAATGCTAAAGGCAGTGGAGGATCTCGTTTGGTGGTTAAGTAGAGTTCTGCTTTAATGTTATCTGCGAGTTTCACAATCGGTACCACCCAATGAACTTTCTCCAAACTCAACGAAACATCCGTATGAGTGGGATGTCCTTGAAACACGTTAGAATCATTGCTCGCACGGGTGAGAACTAACTCTTGAGATACACCAGTCACGACTCGTTTTTCGTCTTCAAAAAACCCCATCCAATAACGCAAGGGTACACATACATTAAACATTCCTCCTGATGTGTAAACCGAGTCGGGGGCGTATGAGTTGGAATTTGGATTAGAGATTCCGGCATTTGACAAAGCATTTAAGTCTGTTTCAGAAAATGACGCCAGTCCCTTCAATGTAGAGACAATGCCCGGATTTCGTACTTGATCCACATCAGTACCGTTGATTCTGTATGTGATTGAATCAAAAAGGTGTGCGAACCCGTTGTTTATCACATGTAATGCTTCATTTGAGGTACCTTTGTTTACTTTCCCGACCAATGAGAGGAAACTATCAAACGGGGCGAAAGTTTCAAAACTGTTGATACCTATACGGATCTCAGACTTTGAAGATAGATCGGACATATTATAAGCTGCATTTCTGATAAAATGGTATCCCACAATTTGATCATTCACTATTGGGGGTTTAGTAATTTGTAGAAAAGACTCCATGACGTCTCACTTTGTATCCAAGGTTTTGAAGAAATTTGATGTTTCTCGAAGTCAGCCCCTTGTTTATCTTTTTCTTCAGAGGGCCTCCTCTTGCAGCTTTGAAATTAGATGATGGTTGGTCTAACAAGAAACTCGAACTCTGGTTTGAGTTACAACTGCGTTTGCTGTACTGGGGGTTTATTTTATGATAATATCTTTCACTAAAGTCAAATCCCATTCGGACTCTTCACAATCTTACTAGTTCCAGAACAATCGTGATATTTTCCTTTCTAAAATCCAAAAGGGAACCTTTCTCATCCACTACTCGAAGTTGAATGAAGTCAATGATGTCTCGGTTGATCTTTAAATACGATATTGGGGATGGTGTGTAATTGATTCTGTAATTAACCTCAACGTCAGGACAAAAGCTGTGTAGAACGTTTGATGGAGAAGAGTTGAAATATGATGAATCATGAGCTATTAAATTACACTGTATGTTGATCGAATTATAGTTGAAAATATTAACGTTGCTTGGTGCGTAGTGGGTCACATTTCTAGGGAGCACAACTTTTTCAGTATATCCCAACAGCGGTCCCACACAACCGTCTTTGGACATATCAACATCGAATGTGGCGATGAAGTGTACGAGTCCTGTTTTGTGATCGACTCCAAATTTAATACTGAAGTGTTGTAACGAAATAACTTTTTGAATTCTCATCTCATCCACACGCGATTCGATAAAATCAAAAATATCCTCCATACCATAGGTACCATCTGGAAAAACAATCGAGTCTTCTTTTTCACCCACAATATAAAAATGATTTGATTCATTTTTCTTGACATTCGAAATCGTATTGTAGCTCATAAAGGATCGTAACCCGATTCCATGTTCCTGATCATGTTCCAACTCGATTGGCGGGAAGATCGTTGCACTTAATACGCTTTCCTGAGAACTGAGGGTAAAGATTCTAGACATCTCTCAGCTAACAAGAAATAACACGAAAAATGAGCACAGTGAATACAGCCAGAGTCTTGATACTGAATGCTGTTGTAATAGATGGCACAGTTCTTTAAATATTTGATAACTTCGTTCGGTGGTTCCAAACCGAAAGAATCGAAGTATAAAGCGACGGCCCCGCTTTTCCGCAACGCGGTCCAATGAGTTCCATCCAAATCTGTTGATGAGGCTAAATTGATTACTAACCGTTCATGAACGTGGGGAGTTTTAGGAAGTTCATTTTTCATGTAAACCCCCCGAAAAAATGGGACTCGAGGACTCAGAACATTTTCAATTTCAATATTACTTAATGCTCTGTTTGGTAATTTCAACAACGCTTGTATTGGTTTAAGACGAATCCTCCCCCGAGCTTTGTTTTTTTCTTTGATGCTCTCAGCTTTTTCAATTTGTCCTCTCCCTTCACAGGCATCTTCCGATGTTTTCGAGGTAAAGTGGTCTTTGAACGAGTGACGTAACCGCTGCCAGATTTTTCCATTGCCATGTTGTGACGTTTCATCTCCTGGAGCTCCAGGTCTCCTCTTCTGGCGTCTCTGACGTTTTTTATGATCTGTGAGACACCTCCACCGAGCCCTCCGAGTGCACTGAGACCTGCTAAGAGAGGAAGCAGAAAACCTCCGTGAACCTCTCGTTTCAGCTTTGAACCCTTCTGTCCTTTTGCTTTCCTTCGCGCCCCTCTCTTTTTTGAACATGTTTTTTTCCGAGCCTGTAGACCTGCTCCTAGAGCCAGCTTCCCCTTCATAGCTGTGCCAACTGCTAGAGCTGCCAATCGTTCTTTTACAGTCGAATTTCTATCTTTAAATCGGGTAAATGCTTTATCCGCTAGGACCTTATCAGCTTTATGTCGATCTTTCAAAGTTTGGTGTTGGACATACGCGAGATCGTGATCTTTACAGTATGAATCCAGAGGTGTAACTGGTTGAACCCCCCTTTCGATTTGTCTTATAACGTCATTACCTGGTCCGCAAAAATTGCCATGTACTAGTAAAGGGGTACGGTTCCGATTAATGAATGCGTTTAATATGCCCATGTTCCCGGCTAAGTTATCACTAGGTTATTTATTCAGGTACTATATGCTTTTATACTCAGTCTACAAGATGAAGCTGCGTCAAATGGAACAAACATTTCCTATGATAAATTACGACGTCGTTGTTAAATCTCAAACTGATGATAATGAAAATACGTCAAAAAATGGTCCGTTTCTAGCGAATAACTGTCGAGCAATAGTATGTGGACCATCTGGGAAAGGAAAGTCGAATCTAATGATGAATTTAATTTTATCGGAAAATTCTCTTAAGTTTTCTCGACTGATCCTATGCTCAAAAAGCTTGCATCAAGAGAAATATTCATTTTTAGATCAAGTTTTCGAGGAGGTTCCAGAAATTGGATACATGAAATGCTCTAATCGAGAGGATTTCCCTGAAATTGAGGAGGATGAAGGGGCCAGGAACCATACACTTGTGATATTTGATGATGTGGATGGATCTTTCAACGATCTAATTCAGATTTTCTTCACACGTGGGAGACATTACAACGTGGATTCATTCTTTTTAATACAATCCTATGCATCATGTATGAAACATTTTGTCAGAGATAACGCAAACCTTATTATTATATTTCCACAGGATGGACGAAATTTGAATTTAATTTGGCGCGATCACGCTCATAATGATATGCCTTTCCCCAAATTTGCGGAAATGTGTAGGGAAGCTTTTTCTAAACCTTTCAACTTTTTGGTGATTGACAAAAGTGCTGACATGCAAACAGGCCGTTTTAGGAGTGGGATGGATTCATGTTTTGAGTTCCCTACAGTGCAGTGAAGAAAAGTAGTTATTCATCACCTATTCCTATAAATGGTATTATTTTCGCTAAAATCAATCATTCAACCTGTACTTATCATGACAGCAAGACTGAGTGATAGTTCTCTAGGGCTCAACAGAGAAATTAATCGCGAGAAAGAAGCTCAAATTTCATCCGAGCTTCACACTGCGAGAAAAGCTCTGAAAAAGAAATTTTCAGAGCTACAACATGCTCGTGAGAAGTCAGCACATTCTCTTGATCAACAGTACCTACCGATTACCAACACATTGAAAGAGCTCTTAGGAGCAGCAAACGAAACTAAAGGTGGAGCTGTGGTCAAAAAAAGAATGCAACGACAACGTCGACTACAAAGTGAAGTAACCAAGGGCACTGAATCTGAAGGATTAATTTCACAAGGGTCATCAATTGATGGTGATGATAATGAAGATCCAAGTATTCAGGTTCCGTCTGATACAGAGATTTTCGAATCTCAAGGGATGGGATCATCTCAAATCTTAACACCCCCCGCAACATCACCAGGGCCTTTCATGTCAACACCAATTGCTCATCCAAGCTCCTTTTTGGGAGCCCCTCAAAAATTAACCCTCATGCGACGAATAAAACGAGACACAAAGAGACTAGAGGCTTCTCATCGAGCGGATATCGATAACAGCATTGAGCCTGTACATAGTTTGATTAACTCTACGCCAGAAGCGCAAAAGATGACTCGCGATTTTATCGATAGATGGCCTCCGTACGCTAAAGTGTACTGGACCTATCTCACCACTGGTAAATGGGAAGGAGGAAATGGACAACAGCTTGATAGATATTATGGACCGAGTGTTAGTCGACAGGGCGTGAACCTCGGAGCTGCGAAAGTTGCCTTTGACGAAGACAACATATATATAAATGGAAATCCTTACACCGCAACTCCGGGATTGTATGAGTTAATTTTTCTGAAAAAACCTGTAAATTTTGATCCGCAAGATTTTGAAAACTATACCGATATAGTAAAGAGAAGCCATATAGCTCACCACGGTTATGATATACACCGACCATTGAATCGATTTGGAGGGGAGAAATATAACTCTATAATTTCACGCATATACCCTCCAAAGGATAAAAAGGGGAGTGGTTTGACAAATATGTTCACACACTTCCAAGGTTTTGATGCAGATGTGTCTCCCGATTGGATTTCAACAGAAGATGACCCAAATTTACTGGTAAAAAGATTAGAGTTGTCCCTGGGATCATTCGGTGCTGGTAATTCCCGACTTCAGAGCAAAGCCAACAAAATTCTCGATCGTTTAGAGGAATTGGGTTACATTTATTAAACCTTTGTGAGAAAACAGAATGCCAAGTGACAGATTCGGTGGTAGTATTAGGAAGCATGTTTCCGTACACGAACTTCCTACTCGATCATTCCATGCTGTGAGCAAACGTTACGTTGACTCGGCGCTTGATAAAATGATGACGCAATTAAAAAATGAGCTTCAAGAAGAGCTTAAAAATCTTGATTCTACCCTGAGAAATTTCATATCTATATCCATCGCAGAACGGTATAGTAAAAGCAACAGTTTACAAAAAATTCGGTCAGTTACAGCAAGATCTCGGAACGAGAAGTAACCATGTCATCAGTTATCATTGATCTGACGCTACAATGTGAGAAAGTGATAAAAGAACTATCAATCATTCCTCACGATGGACCTTCGACTTTCCTCCTTAAACACTTTGTATTTTTACCGCCCGCACACCTGAAAGGCCGCTCCAACTTCCATTCGAGATACAACCAAGAACATCTACATGGATTGTCATGGAACACTGGAAACACGACCTATGAATGTATTCCGGAAATTCTTAAAGAAGCGACAGAAAACATCAAGTTTGTATTCGCAAAAGGAGCTGAAAAATGTCGAATTTTGAAAGAGCTTCTCCCAAATGATAGACAAGTACACGACTTGATGATATTTGGATGTCCTAAAATTCCTACATTGCTTGGCTCCAGCATACTTTCTCAAAAACCTTGTTTAGACCATCAAGATGCAGGAATCAGTTTCACTCAGTCATGTTCTATGATCAAAATTCTTGCGCTATCGGAATGGTTACTTGAAAATGAACTTCGAGCCAACCTATTTGATACTGAACCACGTCTCGCAACATTTCGAGGAGTTAAAATGACTGTAGACCCATTGATATTGGCAAAACACGGTTTTTATCGAAATAGTTTTCAGAAAAATTCTATATGTTGTGTATTTTGTGAAAAAATCCTTGCAATTCATAATTATAATACTCATGATTGTATGGGTTGGTATGGAACTGATACTACTAAATTGTGTTATTAATAATAAAAATATACTTGTTAAATTTCGCTCACCCTTGTTTCCAATTTGTTTTCTTCCTTCGTACAAACGAGTTGTGACGCTATTTGCAGTTGTAAGATTCTCTCTGGGAAAAGAAGAAGAAGAAAATGAAAAAATCGTTTAAAATTTCAGGTGGAATGTATTATTCGTTTCTTAGAAAATATACCTGAAAATCTTAAATTTTCACCTATAGGGTTAGAAAATTAAGGCTCAGAAATCAATCAATGCTTCATACCTATGAAAAACAAGTGGAGATCGGGAGACGCAACTTGTGTCTAAAATGACGAAGGCTTTCCCGCTCTTCTGATCTGGAAATATCAACAATCGAATTAAACAACATTAACTCTAATGCTGTATAAAATATCAATTATGAATGCTTGATCTGTATGTTAATGTAATCATTCGGTAATAACATTTAAAAAATTGAATCTTTCACTTACCTCGTTGTTTCGCTGGTTAACTGTCTCCAAATAGAATTACGAAGTGAATGATTGTTTTCAAACGTCCTGCTACGAGAAAAACTGGTAAGCAAGTGAAGATCGAGCGGACTCGCAGTTACAAACTAAACTCGGGTTACACCCTCGCGTCGTTGCGGGATTCGAATGTCACACCTTTTCCTCGGAGGTATTGCGAAGGATGCGAATCCTTCTCTTCTGGATATCGTCGTTGAATTATTACGCGGATATTGTCGACAAGCTCTTGTTGGTTTCTGAACCCCTGGTACTTCTGTACCTATTTTTATTGCAATGAAATGATGGCCCACCCCCAAAAATTAATTTGGGAGATTCAACGTTATCGTATTTGTAATCACCTAATGGATAGCTTTAAATTGAGCCCAAACTCGGCTTTGCTACGTTAAACCAATTGCCTAATTATTGGTCCACTCCCAAAAGACCATTTCAGGTTTTTAATTTTATTCAATTCGTAATCTCCCAATCAATAGTTTAAAAAAGAACCCAAACTCGAAGGTTCTACGTTGAGTCAATTGCCCAATTTATGGTCCACCCCCCTGAACATATAATTTGAGGTATTCATTTTATCATATTTGTACTCACCTAATCAATAGCTTTAAAATGAGCCCCAAACCTGAAGATACTATGTTAACTCAATTGCCTAATTGTTGACCCACCCCCAAAAATAATAATTTGGGGTGTATATTGTATTGTATGCATTATCTCTCAATCAATATCTTTTGAATGAGTACAAACTCGAAGGTTCTACGTTGAAGCAATTGCCTAAATGTCGGCCCACCCCCAAAAATAATCATTTGGGGTGTTTATTTTATCATATTTGTACTCATCTAATCAATAGCTTTAAAATGAGCCCAAACTCGAAGGTTCTACGTTGAGTTAATTGCCCAACTTTGGCCCACCCCCAAAAACTAATTTGGAGATATGCCTCACCCCTATCCTTAATCTGATGTGACGTCAGAAATGGGAGGTTACTGATTAGTAGGTTCAAAGGAAGATTTGATTTTAAAATTTGGAGGGAACGGTAGGTGCCAGCTGTGAACAAACATTTGATGGGGAGGGGAGGATACTGACAGGTGGAAAAGAAAAAAATGGGAACAGCCACTGGAGGAGGAGGTGGTTTGAAAAAGGCGGGAACTAAAACAGCTGATGGATGAGTCTAAGAGGCCATGGCTGTGACGTCAGAGGGGGGCTGTGACGTCACATGGCTCTTATCAGTCAGCTGGTGATAACCTGATTTACAGTCTTTACTAAGAGGTCTAAGGGTGGGAGTAAAATAAGGAGGGAACTCAATTTTGAATTTTGAGCGGGAAACCTCCCACTACCTTCCATAACCTGACCACTAATCTAGAAGGCTGTGATATGACGTCACACGTGACGTCATTCAATATGGCCAACCTATTACCAACTGATGTTAGGTTACCTAAAAGGTTAATTTGAAAAAAGGCGGGAATTTCAAATTTAGGCGGGGGAAAAACAGGTGGCAACACTGATCTAGAAGGCTGTGAAATGTGACGTCAGAGGGGAGGGGTGTCAATAAGCTGATTGACCGTTACTTTTAGGTCTGTAGGGGGGAGGGGGAGGGGGTAAGGCGGGAAATCAATTTTGAATTTGAGCGGGAAACCACCATTTCTATCATACTGGCAACACTGATCTAGAAGGCTGTGGAAAGTGACGTCAGCATTACGTCAGACGTGACGTCACCAAGATGGCCGACCTCTTATCAGTCAGCTGATGATAGGCAGAACATACATTTTTACTCTACTCACACCAAAGTAGCAACGTTAGCAATGAAAATATTATTGAATGAAATTTTTTATTGCTTCCGCGTCTACTAAGGTAGGAGAAAATATGTGATCACTTTTGAGGGGTGAATCAGAGTCTTTGAAAATGTCTACCATGTTTTAGCGAAGTTTTGTAAAAAATAAAGCAATTGAAATGGCTCAAAAAATTTTAAAATTAAAATTTCCGAAAAACTCTTGCGTTGAAATCCGTTTTGAGACATTCTGAAACGAATCCTGGAGTTTAGCGTTTTTCACACACACACACACACACACACACACACACACACACACACACACACACACACACACACACACACACACACACACACACATATATATATATATATATATATATATATATATATATATATATATATATATACATATGTGTCATTCCAGACGACAATTCTTGTTAGGATCGAGATTAAAATTCCGTTTTTGCGCCGAAAAATCAAGCTTTCCAAACAAAAGAATAAGTTCGTCGGCAAACACTTTTTGAGCACATTAAATTAGTCAAATTTCAAAACATGTACACTAAAATTCACTTTAAATTTAAATTTTAGCAAAATTTTATTCAGAAAAACTTTATCAACAGCAAACGAGAACATTAGATAATGTATGCAAAAAATTATGCAGAAAAATTTACTTGAATTTCATTAGTATTTACTAAAAAATCTAAAATAATTCCGTAAAAAAGCTAAAATTTCCAAGTCGCTGAATATTATTTAGATCAAGTTTTCTTGCCATAAAATTGGTCATTAACTATTTCAAAGTGTTCAAATTTCAAAACAATGTAACATAATATAATACGATAACTTACGAAAATTCGCTCATACGATGATGCTGCATGACGGGAACTTTTTTATTCCGTTGCCTATATAACTTCTGTGTGTTCAATAAACCTTGTACATAACTGGGTTAATATTTTTTAAATCGTGTGGGTTAGGCCCTGGCTAGTCTATACGAATCTTAACGGTGCGGGTCAGAGGTATACCTTATATGCGCATGCGTGAACGAAAGTGGTCATTAACAGTAATTATTCCTTCAGTTTCATTTCGATTTCGACGAAGTTGTCATGGATTTTGCGGATTGGTGATATATGAATATCATCGCTGCCGGTTCAATGGTCGCCACCTCATGCGCGGGCATTAAATTCTTCAGACAATCGTATCTTTCACTGTTGAAAGAAAATGGGTATTTTTTGCTAAATTCGAGCGAACGAGCTTGACTAGAATTGCAACGGATGAAGTCTCACCCACAGCGTTTCCAAACGCGTTCTCCGGGTATTTCTTTGATAGCAGTGAAGATAAGGAAAACAATGGGGAGAATATACGATGCTGAAAGGCTTGAAAAAAGGTAACATAAGCAAACAGCGGGGTCACATCTTACTCTTCGACCCTCCCATACAACCACCAGGGGCAAACTAACCTTGTGAATCAAGTCCCGCTGGGAATTCAGGTTAGGGAAATTCCCGTTTTTCACGTCATTTTACTATCCGGTCGGATCGGGATATGCTCGAGGCTCCTCTAACCCCACAGTTACCCTTTTCTCGACATATTATGACGCGCCGTCCTGTGCAAGACGTGAGAACAGGTCTCGTGAATACGATATCGGTGGTTCCCGCGTTGTGTCTCCGTAAACATGGACATGTCGGTGTATCGCGGCTATATTTCAGGTAAGTGGGTGGATGTAAAGTAAACGAGAATAGAGTTCTCTTAACATCAGCGTTGCTCAGAAGGTGTGAGGTAAACGCTAGGAGATCTGAATGCAGAACAACCCCAAGATAATAGTGCACTCGAAACACGGGTTTTACCGTTCCTCACTTGCCCTTGTCGTTAGACGGTCAGATATCGTTCATATCAAATTTTTCACGTTCCAGTTTTGTAGAAGAAATAATTGTAACACAGTTCACGACAGTTGTAACGAAGTTTACTTTATTCAAGAGGTCTGGATAGTTGCTTATTATCTTATAATATAGGACCTTGAGAAGATTTTGGAAAAATCCATTAAAACTCTTGGGGATGGAACTGGTTCTTCCTTCAACTCAGGTGTGGACTGTATTATTAGGGTCAATTAGATTTTCAAAAGACGAATATGGGGAAAACGGGAAAGGCAAATGTTCTGCATCGAATAAAATATTTATTAGGTATTACTTACAGCGGAAAACGACGTCGTGCGTTGCCCGGACCCAAGTGTAAGGGTTAGTCGGTTTCAATTTCAATCGCCTCTTTTGTGCCAGAGAGTCTCCTTATCATATTTCAACTTCCTAGAGTGAATAGGATAGAACTTAGCTCATTCAGCTGATCATGAAAGATCACATCATTTCAATCGGCTCTTAATGTCCCAAAGAGTCGCCCTATAAAATTTCAACATCCCAGAGTAAACAGGAGAGAATTTGGCTCACTCAGCTGATCCAAATCGTCGATAACAAATACGCGCGAAAAAAGGCCATGTTGGACCAGGCGTGAAGAAAGGCGTGTTGGCAACCATAATAAAATTTCGCGATCCAAAACTCGGCGCTCCGCGCCTCGCCAGGGGGCAAGCCCCCTGGACCCCCGGTTACCTCTATTTACATACTTCGGACGAAATTATTGAAACACAGAATGTGTTTGCGTTGTCGCGCAACCAAGTGACAACCAAACAAGCGGTTGCAATCATGTTCACAATATCAATAATTGAGAATGATCACCTGTGTGTAAACAATTATTCAAATAACCATGCTCATAACTCAGCTTGTTGGCCACGCACTTCGCAGTAGTTAACATAATATGGTTGGATAAATCGAGAGCTTTCAAACGAATGGTCAACGAATTTTGTGGGATGAAAAACGGCGAAGTACCATTTCCCTAGCAACGACTCGGTTGTAAGCGGAAATCATCCGTCACACATTTCGTTCCCATCCCGCGTTCCATTTTCGGCTAGTTAGTCCATGGCTAAAACACATTCTGTGTTAAAATTTGGTTTTCTGTCCCAAGTTTCACTCGAAATATCAAATTCCCGTCCATCGCCCATCAATAATGCAATCCATGCTTCACTCGGAACATCCGTAACAATCAGTCAAGGCTTCTCCATTTTTCACGAATTTCCGCTACTAACTAAAGTTCGGAAACCAAACAAATTGGTTGCGAAGAGTAGCGCCGTTTATGAAGTAGAAGGATGTTTTGGAGGTTCAAACCTGGCCTATGTGTTGCTCCGAAACTTGCTGATCATCTTACGACCACTCCCATCAGAATCGGACCAGCCGATTGGGAACATACCTACATAGAAACATACATAGATAGAAACAAACCGCAAACATGTCATTTTTTTTTACAAAGTTAGGTGGATATCGATTCGGTTCAGTTGGCAGAGTAGCATCTGTCGCTTCGGCAAACATGAAACTTTTTTTTTTCAAGACCGAGAATAGCTAGCCTGACCAATTGTAAATAAGTCCTCTTTGACGACTTGCTCAAATGTAAACACGTCCAAACTAAATCACTCGCGAAAAAGTTGTGGAAACCCATAATTTCAAAACAGAAGTTAATGAAAAAACATCGTCTATTTTCACTGAAAAGAAAAAAGAGTTACAACGTTAAATTGATTTTGACGGCTAGATCATCACCACTCAACAGTAAACAATTGTATAACAAACAACAAATTACTCATGGTTTGTTTCTGCTCTTCACCTAACCGCCGAAATCGATTTATAGTAAATTCACCATTAACTGCTAATAAAATAGTAGTCTAAATTATTACAGCAATGATTGCGCTATGATGATGATTTGCATCTATTTCCTGCAATCTTCCAGACGACAGGGTGTGCATTCTTCACCTGTAAGACTTTATACTGAGTTAACAAAGTTTTTCATTCTTTATTTTTTTCTATGGTCTAGTAGTTTTTGATCGTTAGTGGAATTATGCCTATAGTTTAACATTTGGGCAGAAGTATCTGGCTACTATAAACAATAGTAGTTTCGTATAATAATGTGGAATTGGAATAAGCCATCTACGATTCTCGATTCCACAGTAAACTGAAGAATGCCTCTAATGTCTGTCGAATCTTAGTTCCATTTTGATTATCCAAGCAATGATTGAGCCCAGCCCCATCGGCGTTCAGTTTGGCACCTGGGGAGAGATAATCAACCCAGTACCTTCCGAACTTAAATAAAGCATACAACCACATTAGCCGATCTAGTTACAATACCTAGGCATAGTATATATTATCTAGGTGCTATTACCTGATTTCCTCGTTTTGATTAATCAAGCTCTGTGGGCAGAAAGTCATTAGCCGATCTATGTGCTAGTCTAGGCCCTATTACCTGATTTCTTGATCAATGACTATGTGAATGTGCAGCTTTATGTAAATTTAAGCAGAATTACTCGGTTAGTTGTTGCTAATTATGTGCAATTGGAATCTCCAGATAAATGCCTGTTCTGTCTGTCGTCTCTCGCCCTCGTTTTGATGATCCAAACAATGATTGAGCCAAGCCTCATCTGCGTTCAGAAAGGCACCTGGGGAAGAGATAATCAGCCCCGTACCTAATCATAAATAATATAGTATAATCATAAATATAGCATACAATCACATCAGCCGATCTAGTTACTATACCTAGATATAGTGTATAATATCTAGGTGCTATTACCTGATTTCCCCAGTAAAGATTAAGGTAATGATGCAAATATTACGAATATATGTCCTGCAGTCTTGCAGTAGTGTGTAGGTACTATCTCATAACAACATTTCTTTTCGTTTTATCAAACCGTCATCGTCCTTCTTTGTAGTTATCCTTGAAGAAACTAATGTGAATAGTGTAGCTTGGAGTAGATTCAAGCAGACTTGCTAGGTACTATTTATAAACAACAGTTGCTGCCAAATTATGTGCAATTGGAATCTGCCGTCAACGATGTCCAGTTAACTGATAAATACCTGTTACGTCTGTCGTCTCTCGCCCTCGTTTTGATGATCCAAGCAATGATTGAGCTCAGCCCCATCTGCGGGCAGAAAGGCACCTGAGGGAGAGATAATCAACCCTGTACTTTCCAAACATAAACATGGCATACAATCGCATTAACCGATCTAGGTGCTAGTCTAGGTGCTATCACCTGATTTCATGATCAATAACAATGTGAATAGTGTAGCTTTTTTTAGATTTAAGCAGACTAACTAGGTACTACAAACAGTAGTTCATTGTTGCTAATTATGTGCAATTGGAATCTGTCATAATCGATGTCCAGATAAATGACTGTTACGTTTGTCGTCTTTCACCCTCGTTTTGATTATCCAAGCAATGATTGAGCCCAGCTCCATCTGCGTTCAGCAAGGCAGCTGAGGGAGAGATGTTGAGCCCCGTACCTTCCAAACATAAATATAGCATACAATCACATTAGCCGGTCTAGTTACTATACCTAGATATAGTATATTTATATTATCTAGGTGCTATTACATGATTTCCCTAGTAAAGATTTAGGTAATGAAGCAAATATTCCTAATATATGTCCTGCAGTCTTGCAGACGATAGGATGTGGATACTTCACCAGTAGTATGCTAATACTTTGTCATAACAATATTTCTCCTCGTTTCATCCGGCCGTCGTTGCCGATCATTGTATTTATCCTTTAACAAACTAATGAAAATAGTGTAGCTTTGAGTAGATTTAAGCAGACTTACTAGGTACTATTCATAAACAATAGTTGTTGCCTAATTATGTGCAATTGGAATCTGCCGTCAACGATGTCCAGTTAACTGATAAATGCCTGTTACGTCTATCGTCTCTCGCCCTCGTTTTGATGATCCAAGCAATGATTGAGCCCAGCCCCATCTGCATTCAGAAAGGCACCTGAGAGAGAAATAATCAACCCCGTACCTTCCAAACATAAATATAGCATACTTACACATTAGCCGGTCTAGTTACTATACCTAGATATAGTATATTTATATTATATAGGTGCTATTACCTGATTTCCCCAGTAAAGATTTAGGTAATGATGCAAATATTCCGAATATATGTCCTGCAGTCTTGCAGTAGTGTGTAGGTACTACCTCATAACAATATTTATCTTCGTTTTATCTAGCCGTCATTGTCCTTCGTTGTATTTATCCTTGAAGAAACTAATGTGAATAGTGTAGCTTGGAGTAGATTTAAGGAGACTTGCTAGGTACAATTTAAACAATAGTTGCTGCCAAATTATGTGCAATTGGAATCTGCTGTCAACGATGTCCAGATAACTGATAAATGCCTGTTACGTCTGTCGTCTCTTGCCCTCGTTTTGATGATCCAAGCAATGATTGAGCCCAGCCCCATCTGCGTTCAGAAAGGCACCTGAGGGATAAATAATCAACCCCGTACCTTTCAATCATAAATATAGCATATAATCACATCAGCCGATCTAGTTACTATATCTAGATATAGTGTATATTATCTAGGTGCTATTACCTGATTTCCCCAGTAAAGATTTAGGTAATGATGCAAATATTCCGAATATATGTCCTGCAGTCTTGCAGTAGTGTGTAGGTACTATCTCATAACAATATTTATCTTCGTTTTATCCAGCCGTCATTGTCCTTCGTTTTGTATTTATCCTTGAAGAAACTAATGTGAATAGTGTAGCTTGGAGTAGATTTAAGCAGACTTGGTAGTTACTATTTATAAACAATAGTTTCTGCCAAATTATGTGCAATTGGAATCTGCCGTCAACGATGTCCAGTTAACTGATAAATGCCTGTTACGTCTGTCGTATCTCGCCCTCGTTTTGATGATCCAAGCAATGATTGAGCTCAGCCCCATCTGCGGGCAGAAAGGCACCTGGGGGAGGCGAGAATCAACCCCGTTCCTTCCACTTCGGTCCTCGGAACGGATTTCTCCCGTGATTAATACAGGGAAAGCGACAGACATCTCGTCTCGCCTCCTCCTCTCGTCTCCCGCAACTATTGAAAGTGACAAATTCATCACTTCCCAGCAAACAGACCCCCCGTCCTTGCTCGGGGTCCGACTAATGAAGACGGATCAACCTTGCTAGACATTCGCAATTAATGCGATAGTTCCATTGTTTCCGAGGGCGGCAGTTTCGCAGGTTGGTTTCCCTTCCGGTGATGGGAAATCGGGGCGAGATGATGGTGTTCGCGAATTGGTTCGAAAAGCTGGGAGGGCAGAAATTAACGGGTCGGTGTCTCAGATCCGACATAGTCTCAAGTTGAAGCATTTATATTAAGCATTGAACTCCCAACGTTTGACCCTGGTAATATCTCACTCTAGGACCAAATGGGGCTTACCGCCAACCCCTTTAAATGTACATTTACTACTATGTGATACAGCTGATTATAATTTTCAAACCACCTGTTTGTTTTATAGTTTCAATACCCGTGTTATAATATAATGTCTATGCAGTGAAAGCATAGTGAAAATTGATCTGAAATTAAATCTTCAAATCTTACTTGAGACAGCTCAAAACGCCTTACGTATATTGCCTCAAAAAGTCCTGTTTCAGAGTGTTACCGTGTGTGTAAAGAATAGAGCTCGAGATCCAAAAGAGCTAAGATTGCTCAACGACTGAGAAGCGAGATCGAATCTCATCAGATTCAACAACCAGTATCCCTCCATACAGTATCAGCTGTTTACATTACTCTCACCCGTAAAAATCATTTGATTATGAATTGGACATTCCGCATATGTGGATGTTAAGGATTTGCTGCGAGTGATAAATAATCACCCCAAAACTTTCAGCCTAAATATATACAATATTTATCTTCATAAAAAAAAAAAAAAAAAAAAAAACTTTCAGTGTTTGTTTTTATTGAATCTATCCAAACAGATCTTTCCTTATTTTTCATGAAGCATTTTTTGTTCCTACTTGAACTACAAAGAGTCACTGGAAACCTACCAACTGTTTCATTCAAGTAAAGCTTTCAAGCTGAAGGATGGTTGGTTGAATTCAACCTTTGATTCGTTTTTTTTTTTTTTTTTTTTTTTTCAAAAATGAAAGATTTTGATTTAAATACGAGTAGGTAGGTATATATGTATTCCATATAATAAAAAAAGTCAATACACCTGCTTTGTAGGATGATTTTGATTACGAAACCAGTTTATCATACTTAGTCGACCAACCATTTCAGTCGCAGGTCATTTGTCTATTTAGTCAGACATGATGTCATATCATTTCCGTGCAGCGAGACAGACATCCTTCCTCACGAATATTCCTGAATATCGTCCGTGAAATAGCCTGAATTCCGTGAAATGATGTTTTGCAGTACAAAATGTGAGTTTTACGATGATTTTTTTAACATCTAAGTTCGAGGCCTGTGGTTCTTCGTAATGAAGCAAGAGGATTTAACTCCCGCAATAGATTTTTATAAACAAAACCGGTCGGCAATAATAAAATTTATTGTATTGCACAACGTTGCACTCATAGAATACTGCGCTCAGGGAAGAAGTACGAATGTCCTTGTGATTTTTTTTTTTCCTACAAGAAAATAAAAAAGTCACTTCAAGACACAACTTTGGCCAGAAAACCTCTATCTTCTCGAGACGGGTTAATTTACATTCTCGGATTTTCGCTCCGTTGTCTCCCACAGAAACGGGGAGGGGAAGAATTTTATCTTTCGAGGATTAACACGAGCCACCCGCGGAGTCCGCTACGTAAATCCCAGGATGCCAAGAGAGCGAAAGACCCCCGTCTGGCACTTGCCCAACCCCTAAGAGCCTCCACCAAAAACGTTAACTTCCGATTTTCCGGGGGGAGTCTCTCCCGTCTTCACCCTCGAGAGAGAAAATGGTGACGGGAGATACGTTTGGTGCCCTAAGTAACCAATTGTGGGGAAGCCGAGGCGAGGGGCACCGACGTAAACAACTTAAGAGATATTTAGAGCTGGGGATCGTTTTGGATTGTTTCGTTAAAAAAACCAGCGCTTGGTGGGGCTAAACATCCAGATATTCAGCGCAATTCCATGGATTTACAGTTAAAATACTCTTGAAACTGCTAGATATTTCTAGGAACTTCAACTTGATATCGTACCAACTGCATACTGGAAAACATTATCTGATTCTCAGAGGACACATACAGTTTTCCCTACGGTATACATACAAAGGTTTAAGTTGAGTTGTGTTATCAATCTGTTTGTAACAAATTTATATAAAGAGATTTGACTGACTTGAATGAGAAATGAGTTGCATCCCGATTGCATGCGATAAATAAATATTCCAATAAATATTTAACAACAAGATTTTTTTTGTTTCCTTAAAAAACTTTGGAGGAGTTTCAAACGTTGAAACTTCTCGGTGGTCTAAGCGTTACTCTTTCTGAGTCACCTGGTTACTTTATATTTCTGTAACAGTCTCAGTTATCGTGTTATTCTTATCATCTTTGGAATCTACAAGGCTAATTTCTTTCCTAATCGACTCACGTTGCTGAAATTTAATGGATCTCGTTCGGGACCCTTCAAAAACAATTACAAGGCTCAGAGGATCACTGAACAGTAGACTGACAACGAAAAAAAAACGAAAGTTCGAATTTTTGAGGGGCTCAAAGCTCAGATGATTGCATCAGATGCGAGGAACAACTCCTGAAAATTTCACTCCGAACCGATAACCTCTTGAGGTCTCCCTAACCCGTTTTTTGATAATTGAATTATCGATTTTAGAACACTAGACGCTTAGGACAAAAAGACGGTTAGGACGTGAAAGATCCATGCGTCTGGACACTTTTTATACTCTATTCCTATGTTTTCGATGTCGCGGAACACGATGCCGCCATTATTGCAAGCGCAGAAGCTGTATTTCTTTTGATATTCAAGAAATCAGTCCAAATTAGTGGTGGAAAAAAGACATTTTTTGCCGTTTTTATCTAGTTTTGACTGGGAAAAAAATTGTTTGCGGGTCTTTTCTGCTTCGGACCTTGTTTCCTGGCTTGTTCCGAATGTAACAAAACCAATTTTGTCCTATAATATAATATATTAAATATATAATATAATATATAATATATAATATATAATATATAAATATATAATATATATTATAATATATTATTGTCCTTTTGGAAATATCTGCTCAAGAGCCGAGTTAGCTTTTTTAATGGTAACCGCTCTATACTTACCAGTAGCTACGAAATAAAAATTTAACGCCCTGAAGCCCTTTTCATCCCATTATGTTATGTTTTTGGGCTCGTTGAACATTACGTGCTAGTAGTGGAGGCGTAGGACTCGTAAAAAGACCCGCAAACAATTTTTTTCCCAGTAAAAACTAGATAAAAACGGCAAAAAATGCCTTTTTTCCACCACTAATTTGGACTGATTTCTTGAATATCAAAAGAAATACAGCTTCTGCGCTTGCAATAATGGCGGCATCATAAAAAAGTATGCAGACGGTATAAAAAGTGTCCAGACGCATGGATCTTTCATGTCCTAACCGTCTTTTTGTCCTAAGCGTCTAGTGTTCTAAAATCGATAATTCAATTATCAAAAAACGGGTATGGGAGACCTCAAGGGGTTATCGGTTCGGAGTGAAATTTTCAGGAGTTGTTCCTCGCATCTGATGCAAACATCTGAGCTTTGAGCCCCTCAAAAATTCATACTTTCGTTTTTTTCGTTGTCAGTCTACTGAATAGCGGATCCCTCAGAGGCTAATTCCTTTCCTTTTCAACCTGCCGTTTTTTGGAAAAATGTCCAACATTCACCTACTATCAACTGTAAAATTGTGGAGTCCTTGGCTGTAAAGGTGTGGCCCCTTTTGGGAGGCACGATGCGTAAATTTTTGGTCATTTACTAGATACACATGGGGCCGAATAATAATTATTCACCAGTGTTCAGTGTAGAAGAGCTTTCTAATACACAAATAATAAACCTTTGAGTAATAATTTTCAGCGTTTTTTTTTTTTTTTTTTTTTTTTTTTTTTTTAAATCCAACAAAGCTCAGAATATATGCATTTTAAATTTTTTAATGTTTTGTATGGGTTGAAGGAGCGATATGTCGTTCCCTTGATGTAAGCTCACTATAATATCAACCTTCGGTGACCGTTATAATTTAGTACTCATCTCGATTCTCAGGCAACAAGGTACTCATAATTTACGGTTTACTTTTGCTGGCTGGGGTTCTATTTGAATGGTTACGTTGCGATCCCTATCGTGATTCCTTGTATTTTATAAAAAAGGCTCTTGAAAATACTTCTAGGTAATTCTATTTGACTCATGAGCTGAAAGTAATCACGTTGAATATTCGGATATCTGAGCTCCACTAACTACGTACTGGTTTTTGAACTGTAAACATCAACAGGTATAAACATCAATCAACAAGTATAAGATGAACTTTATTGCCAATGGGTTGGTAGCAAACTTTTCGGAAAAGAGATTGAATATTTCCGCAGTATAGTTAGCTGGAAATAGTTAAAACAACTTTCGTCCTACACCCTGACAAATTTTATCAGGATAAGAAGGGATTTTTGCACTCCTACGTTAGCATAACTGCAGTGGGATGCAACATTGTTTTGTCATGGCTGCAATTCGTTCCTCTTGTGATGTTGAAATTTGGAACAGGACCTTCGTATAAAGTACAATAAAAACATGAGATACCAATCAAATCAGCTGAGTGAGCTATGAAGCTAATTTTGTTCCTCTTCAACCCAAGATAACGAACTTTGGAATTAGGCTTCTCTAGGTACGGTAGAATATAATAACACGAAGAAACACTCTAAATGTTGTGATCCTAAATGATTCTCCGGAAGTTTTTATCACTAAACAGATACGCACCGTCTCAGCTGGCAGATACGCACTATAGCTAGCACCTAGTATGCAGAAAGTTCACTAAGACTATATTGTACCACTTTAGAATTAGGCGACCAATAGGGAGTAGTACCGTTGCAGGGCAATAATGGTTTTATATACCGGGAAAGCTGGGCCCAGACGATCAAAATGCTTCGCTTTCTCGTCTAGTTAACTTTGAAACCTGTATTTTTCATATATATCCAACATTCGAGTGCGACGGTGTCCGAGGACTCCGGCCTCATACCGATGCTAAAGATTTGTGGTTTGTCCTTTGGAAATGACGGTGTCATAGAGTTCCTGAACTACATGCAGTTCCTTCACTCTTCATCACATTAGTTTCAAAATTATAGTGTGTTATTACTCCTGAGTCAATATGATCATCTTCACGTTCAAATTCAGTAGACTCTCTTAGCAAAAGTTCACAAGCAATCACATCACTAATCAGCTAAGTGAGCTTTGAAGCTAATTATGTTCCTATTTAACTTAAGATTATGAAATAATGGAAGGAAGCTTTCTGGGTGTAGTATAGTACCGTTGCATGTACTTAGCTCGTGGCTGATACAATGGATAATAAAAGTACCTATATTATGATACGCTGCCATCTACACTAAGGCCTCGACATTAAGTGAGTGAATATAGAGCAGGCTCAGCTAGTTGCTAAATAATTTCCTTCTCTAAAAGAATTATTAAGTTTTTTTCGCCTTTAAATCACCTGCATCCGTTTTGAAACTATCAAACACAATTTACCGCCGCCTCCATTCATCAACATGCTCCTAATGCCCTCGTCCGCCTGAATGGAATATTTTATCAAAGGACGCGATAGACTTGATTTAGTTCCGCTCAGCAACCGCCTCGGGAGAAGGTTGACCTCTTCCAGCCCCTATCAATGAATCGAAAAAGTAAAAAAAAAAAGAAGTATAAAAAATACACCTACCCCATCAGAACCATCCACCGTTTATAAATTACTAAGGAAGGGAAAAGGTCGGCCGCACTAATTAAGGTTAATTTTTCCTCCGCGCGTTCGGAGGACTTTTTTTTTGTTACTGCAAAGCCTGATTTTTTTTTCCTGTTCAATCCTGCCCCTCCCCTCCTATTCCAGTTACCTGAATTGACTTTTGAATACAAATGACGGGAATTCTAGATCCCCCGTCCGCCCCTCTTCGCAAAGCCTTCCGCAATCACTGTGGAAACAACGGAAGATCGGTGTATCCACCTCGACCCCGTTTCAGTTTTTTGTAATTAGAGACACGTTTCCCCTCCTGGAATTGAACGGTTTGTTGATTTTTTTGAAGGAAAAAGGAAAAAAAAATTGAGTGGAACGCCGGAAGGTGGTCTGAAGAGGAGGGACGGAGAAAAAATACCCTGAAGGTCTAACTCTTTCAATTAGTTTGAAGCAAACAATCGAGACATTCCATGAATGTGAAATGAGGTTTTAATTTGGTAGTGGTTAGCTTCCGAGATCGTGATGGCGAAGTTTTCGGGAACGTTGGCATTGTCATTTTTCCATTGGCTCGAGAAAAAAAAAGTTTGATTGTGAATTTTTCTTTCCCAGGACGAAACTAAGATTTTAAAGTCGGAAAATGAAAGAAAAACTTTTCACAGATGGCTGGTGGCGGTGGTGGGCCGGAGGGTTTTGAATGAAATGGAAATTTATGTGGGAGATGGTCGGTAAGTTTGATTTTCATTTTCGGTGATATGAAGGACTTTTGAAGAAGTGTTCAGTCTACGTATTATCGACTGCCGAAGAAATCTTTGCCATCTATGGTACGTTTACCAATTATGCAACCTGTTAAATATTTCTGTGTGTCAACGGAAAGGAGAAATGTGGGAGAGTGGTTGGTCACTCAACTGGGTAAAGAGTTGTGCATTCAGTCAATACAGGGTATGTATACATATTTAAGGATTATGTTCAGTATAACAGTGATAGCCGTTTGAATGTTGAACCCGTCGCTTGAATTTATCTGTTTGAATAGTACTAAATCTAGTAACACATAATGAGCAGCAACCACGTTCGGATGAAACAAGATAAAGTCCTGTGAGTATAAAATGGACACCTACGAACAGGTGGCAGGGGTTACCCCTTCGTTTTTGATAATATGGAGTAAATAGAGCGAACGTTATACCTCAAACCAGAGGTACCCCAGACTTAGCTGTGAACGGAGAGGTACCTCTGCTGATTGCCGAGGTAAGCTCTGTGATTGGCTAGGGCTGCCTGAAAATCAAGGCTCAAATGAAAACAATTGACCGGCAGTTTGAGAGATGCTAACATCGGTGTGTACTACCGCAAACGTTGCCACCCTTTCAATTAGTTTTCCTGCCCACCAATTACGGATTGTCCATCTGAAGAAGGTAACACTCGTTGCTAATACCAGGGGCAGCTGCCCTAACCCTGTCTAGTGATTCAGTTACGCTTCGTAGATACCCTCTGCCTCGAGTATACCTCGCGGGGCAGCTGACTATAGGGTTACCTCTATTTTTAGATACCGGGCCTTAGCAACAGTTACAAGAATCAAGTGGAATGTATTCCAATTCCTCCAACATCCAGAACTTGAATAAACTGCGTCGAATACTACATAATATAAGGGCTGTATCAGAATCATGTCTGGCAGTGATGACCATCAACAAAGAGTGAGTTTGGGACTTGGATTGAAACCATAAATTGAAACCATGTACTTCCACCACAAAAATGCAATCCTGTTGACTAGCGTGGTTCCGAATTTGTGGGAATCAGCTCCATAAAGCAGGAACAAAAACTTTTTGAATTCGTCAGGGCTGTGGACAGCCATGTGTGTGGGATGATAGCCACTGAACATTGAAGAGAGTAGCAAATATTATAATAGAATTTACACGGAATTACGAATTACACGGAAAAAATCGTGGCATGGGTATGTCTTTTGGCTTCACAACTCATATTTTCAAACGGATGTATGAATTCCTTGTGGTAGATATGGTGGGACCGTTGTTCATTGTCAAACCAAATTCTTCCAGCATGAAATTCTATTCCTTGTTCTCCTCTGAAATCAGTATTGAAATCTCCCGTTGCTGCTAAAAATCGACTCATTACGTCTAACGTTCAGAGTAAACAGTGTTTACTCAGCTATTATTCAATGGAAACTAATTACAAAAATACCAGTTACTAAGGAAATGCAACTCTATCTTCCACTTACAAAAACCGTTATCCACTCTTCGTAGAGCTCTCAATTTATCTGACACATCACTGCATCTCAGGCTGTCATTACCCCTCTCTTTACATCAAATTAAACTTTATACTCATTGAGTTGAAAGAAATATCATTAAACTTATAGATTCAGCCTTCGCAGAAATACATATCCAGGTCAAAAGTTACCAGTCATGCAGCATGATTGTATGAGCTACTTTTTGTGAAATTTATGTTAAATTGTTCTGAAAATTGAGTAGGACTTTGAGTGCAAAGAAATTTTTAACTGCCAATTTAATAACGAAAAACTCGTTTTAAATAAAATCTGACGATTCAAAAAAGGTTTGAGACTTCTTAAGCTTTTTTTAAGTTTTATCAATTTTTTTCAACAAATTATAAAGCAAATTATGATGACAATTGAGTACAATTTTCAGCAATATCTTTGAATAATTTCTTTAATATATTTATTTGCACTAAAACTGAGCTAAAAGAAACAATTTTTTTCAGTGATTTTGTCGAAGGTTGAACAGTTTAATGTGCTTAAAAAGTGCTGGCCTAAAAAGGCATCCTTTCTTTTGGAAAGCTTGACATCTCGGCGCAAAGACGGATTTTCATCCCAATCCTAAGGAAGGATATCGTCTGGAATGACTCAAACACTCACGCGTTCGCAGATATATAAAAGCATTAAGATCTAGGATTCGTATCAGCTTTTTTCAGAACAAATTTCTTTGTTAAACATTTTCGAAAATTTTATGTTATGATTATTGGAGCCCTTTCCATTTGCCGCCATTTAGTTTCTACCAAAATTCGCTGAAATAGCGTTTTTTTTTTTTTTTTTTTTTCTTTTTGATTTTTTAATTTTCAAACTGAATATTCTTACATCAATATAAACACTCTCAAATAGGTACATCCTAAACCCAAGGAATTTTACTCTAAACTAAATTTCGGCAATAGGAACTGCTCCAAAATCTCGTATCCTATGTATGACAAATTTATTTACCTACTTACCTGTGTGTTTGTTTCGTTGGCAACGAGTTGAATTATAAATTACACAGCTGTTCTTTGTAGTTAATTAACATGAAACAAGGAGAGTTCCCTCAGCCAATTCATTGTTTGTTATATTTATTTTTTTAATCTTCATTTTCTCGAAGAAATAAAGAGGAAAATCTTATCGGAAAACAAGGGAATAAAAAATTACGTCTCTCTCTCTCCGCCCTCTCACTCTTTCTTTCTGGAGCGTTCTGAGAAATTTAATTAATCAATTAACCTCATTAATCATCTCTGAAGGAGAAGTACCTAAATGATGCCCGCCTCCCCCGTTTTCTCTTCCACTCCTGTATTTTCCAAAGTCTTTGAAGCTGTTTCGTGACTTCCCGAAAACTTTGGCGTCGCTTTTTGCAAAGTGACACACACTTCATCTCTATTTTGGTTGATCATGCCCTATAGATAATGAACCTTTGTGATCAACTCTTGCGGTGAATTAAACCCGCTTTTAAAATGTTCGTTTTAACTTCTTTATAAGTAGAAGCTTATACAAATTCCGTATATATTTATTGAATTTTTGTTATTGAGGAATACTATTTATTCTTATTTATTCGAAGACAAAAAGAAGGAGTCGATTCCACAACAAATTTTCAACGAAAAGTTCTTCTTAGTGATTTTTAAATCACTTAGTGTTCGAGTAATTCAATAATTAAGTTTTTTTCGTGTTTTAACCTTATATCACTAAAGTAAACAAGCTCCTTCTAATGACAGTGAAAATTACAAAATTAGTATGCCTTTGAAAAGAGCATTGAATTTCCTACCGCCCTGATACCATTTCAAAATTTTGTATGCAGGTTTTATGGGAGAGAAACACAGCTGAAAGTTGAAATTTTACAAATCTTAAGAAATTTGTCAAAATTTGAAGCGCTATAGCTCGAAAGTCTCCTAGATTTTACTCTCAAATAACGTTTCTTTATTCAGAAAGTTCAGATTATAATAAGATTTCATAAAATTCTTTTTCTACAAAAATGTACTAAAAGGCCTTTTCCAATTTTAAATTCGTTTTTCACAAACTCATAACTTTAAATTCGTTTCTCACAAACTCATAGATTTAAATTATTTTTTCACAAACTCATAACATTAAATCTGTTTTTCACAGACTCATAACTTTAAATTCGATTTTCATCCGAATAGAAAACTATAAGTGAGTAGATATCTTGCAATTTTGAATTTTCATTTCCATGCATCTTCACCCCAGTTCCTGGGGAGAAACGTTAGAGTTTGATAGATATTTTGAAAAACACCCAATTTAAGGACAGAAAGGCATTTTTTAAAGTCTTGATTACCCACAAAGACGGAAAAAACTGCACCAAGATCTCACCTTTCAAACAGTTTAGTAAATTTTACTTTTACTTTGCTAATTAGGGGAGAAAACTATGTTTCAATGTTGAAAAACATTGATTTTTTTAATGAAATAGAGAGTTTTCTTGAAAAACGACCTTCTATGAAAATACGAGTCATCCCTAAAAACACATAAAATTCATCATACCAAATGAACTCAAATTTGTGAGTTAAAGTGTTAAACACAGTTTTCTCCCTCAATTAGCTGAGTAATAATAAAACTTACTACATCGTTAGAAAGTTGAAATCTCTGCCAGTCTTTTTCCGTCTCTGGGTATAGAATTCAATGGAAGACTTCTGAGCTATTGCTCTCCAAATTTTGACAGATTTCTAGAAATTTGTCCAAATTTCAATTTTCAGTCGGATCTCTCTCCCATTAAACCTGCTAACAAAATTTTGAATTTGTTTCAAGGTGGTAGAAAACTTTTTAACGGTGAACTCATTTTTTTAATTTTCACTATCATTTGAGGGAGTGATGATTTTTTTTTAGTGGTATAGCGTTGAAAACACGAAAGAAATCTTAAATATTTAATTACTCGGAAACTTTGCTTATTGAAAAAAATCTTTATGAATAACTCTTTGTTGTGATTTAGTTGTAGAATCTATTCCTTCTTTGTGTGACACCTGTTACGGCGACACGCTGTAGAATGCAGAACGTGAATATCTTGATGAAACTGAACCTAGGTAAATGGCATGATCTATAAAGGACTTGGATGAAGCGGCAAAACCCACATATCAGTAGAGAAGTGTAAAAGCTCAGATAAAACCTAAGTTTATAATGTATAAAACGTTTAGAAAGACTTTTTCACTGTAACTTCGTTGGGCTAATAGTAGTATATATTTCATGACATGCTCCTGCAGTCTCTATTTCTGAGTGGCAAAGAAGTTCTAGTGTGCACACAGTTTGAGGGCAAAGTTAGGGGTTCCCAAGGGCGCTGAATCCGAATCTGAGGTATAAAGTATGATATTCCAACACATGAAAGATTCCCTTTGACATTACAAGTGATTGCCGTTATTTGGAGGCCGACAGTTTCGATAACGTTGGGCTGACATGCGACGAATGTCAGACGTTGTCCTTCAACCGTCCAGGGGCCAACTGGTCGAATTTGGACTTGATGACACAAGCTAGTCGAAATTTTCTAGCCGCTAATGGCTCCCTACAAACTCACGGGGGCTCACCTAAACTGGGCACCAGCTGCAACTAAACCACCTGAATTGGGCACTTTTCGAATCTATGTAGGCTGAGTCTGCACAAGGTCACTGTAGAACTGGTCCTATGGTTATTTTATTACATTCTGACCTAGGTATAAATGCCCAAATAATTTGAATTTTTTCCATGGGATTGACTACTAGATGTTAATTATTTTAGAGATGCGAGCTTGCGAGCATCCAGACCACCAAACTATACATTTCATTCTGACCTACATGTCAAACTAATCTGCATTTTTACTAAGGGATTGACTATTTGATGTTATGTATTTTTGGGATGCGAGCTTGCTACCATCCAGACACTGTACACATTATTCTAAAGAATGTGATCAACCGTGCATAATGGACCGTAGTGTCTACCGAGTCCCTACAAACTCATCAAACGGAAACTCATCAAAAACGTGAATTTGGAAGATGTAAAGTAGTTGACAATTATTTTTGATGACTTTCCTGTCCCCTGTGGAAACTGGTCAAACGCTCCTAAGGGGAAATTTATCGAAAGGGAAGTCATCAAACCAAACCTTCGGAAGGCTTCACCGTGTGCCAAACCCAACCGTTATAAGGTTTTTGGCCAGGTTTGAACCGTTATTCATGGTGACGATGAGCTGTAACGATGGCAGGTAGTTGACCCCAAGTAGACCAATATCCGTCTACTACGGATATCATCACACATCCGATCATTTCATCATTTCATCTCGTCATTTTTTACGAGTTTCCCGTCATCTCCTTTTCGGTGAGTTTCCTTCAAGGTAATTTTTTAGGACTGTCTTGACATTGCTGGATTCTAGTCGAAAAAAATTTATACTGATTCATAACTGAATTAAACGGATAAATTTATTGGATTCCATTTTTTGATGAGTCGCTCGTTCATGAAGATTCGACGAGTTTCCACCCCACGTGAAATACTGATAAAAAATGGGGTTCTACGATTTTTTTTAATGAGTTTCGTGTTGATGAGTTTCCTAGTTCCCGTGTCCCCTACGTGAGAAGGGAGTGAGCCAGCGCGGGCTGAAGAGGTGCCCAGATTAGGTAAGGATTAGTGAAACCATTTTGGCTGGGTACCAGTTCGAGTGCTCGTGAATTGACATCGGGGCAGGTAGTTGGGATGGCCGAATTGACAAGGAAAAGAGCCAAATTAACCCAAACCCTGACCTGTTCCATTGGCAAAAATGTCACAAGGGTTGATTGTATCGTTCATATTAAACATGACTCCTTAGGAGCCATTTTTGATTAGGGTAGTAAACATTATATCCCTGGAAAGATCGATTTTCCCCAAGTGGGGACGAAACTTCCAATGAGGATCCCTTTCCCAAACGTTTCCGCCTCTCCGCAGATGATCAATACGATCATTTTCCGAATCTTTATTTGAGTTTGAACTGAGCGGAAGGCAAGGAATGAAAGGGGCTTTGAGGGGAGAGAGATAAGTAAGTAAGGCTGTAAGACGTGCCATGTTGATACAGGGATGATCGATAGAGGAACTTGAAACTGCCACTAGAAGGAGCCTACCTAAGGAGCTTTATACACCCCCTTCCTCCCTCTTCACCATCATCCTCATCCCTCTCTCACCATCTCTCCCTCTTCCCGTCCTACCTTCTCACTCCTTCTCCCTCCATTCTTCCCTTGTTTGTTCCTCCAGTACGAGAAAGCGGATGAGAAAATATAAGATCCTGAAGAGCAAAGGATTCATTGAAATCCTATTTTCTTTTCTTATTTTGCTTCCAAGACAACCATGATTGGTAGCTTCGTGATCAATTCTCAAGGAAACCGTCCTGTGCAAAGCATCACACAACTTTTCTAACATTTATCACTTCATTTTCCATTCGGGCTGCTCTTGTTTTCCTTTTTAAAACCATTAAAAGTTCAACAGCATTTTTTAGGGCTTCCTGCACTTTCTGCAGCAGATTTAGTTGCAGTGCTTCTTGACATATTGTATTAAATATCATTTAAAGTAGGTAAGTTTTTGAACACAATAGGGTCGGTAAAACTTCCATTTCAATTTCCAAACAACTTCTTTACTAAAATTTCAGGATTTTAGCATATTTTTAAAACATGCAAATAGTTTCATATCATAATAAACTTGGGACATCCTCCCACCTAACAACCAGTTTGCGAACTATGCTCTCATTTTATTTTTATTTACAATAATACGGGCAATGACCCAATTCACATAATATATAGCAAAACATGACTAAATATAATACGAAAAAATATGACAATACATAACGACGCATCTATTAGTGTGGAAAAAGAAATTAATATAGAAATATAATATAGAAGTACAGTATAAACAAAGAGAATACAATGTAAAGCAGAGGACAAGACAACTTAATATAAAAATTAAGTTCTAGCGATGAAGCATGATCGTATAAACTGATTTTCTTAAATTGCCTATTGCGCTATACTATGTTAAATTGTATGGAATTTTCAGTAATTAGAGTAGAAAGAAGTTGATAAAAACCTAGTTTCGTGGCAAAAACTCATACTGGGTAAAAGTCGGCGATTCAAAAAAAATTTTTGATTTCTAGATTTTTTTTTTTTGTACGGTTTTTAGTGAAATTTTAAGCAACAGATTTGCAATTCTTTAGCTAATTGCTAATAATTCTGTTTTAAATCAAATTCTGCTAAAAATTATGCATATATACCTGATTTATGGCCTTCTCAGCAATTTTTTGGGATTTTTGAGCCCATTTTTTGAAATTAGACCAATTCATTGTTCTCAAACATGCTGACTAACAAATTCATTATTTATTTTGGAAAGCTTGGTTTTTTGGCACTAGAATGGGCTTTTTATCTCAATCCAAAAGAAAATTATTATTGTATGAAATGGCTCACACACATTTTCCCCCAAATAGAAAACCCCTTAAAGGCGGAGGGGGTAAACCATTAAAGTGCAAAGTAAAAAAATAAACAAAAAATAGCGGGGAAGATGCCCAGGTTTACCCGACGTCGGCCCTTGGGATCAAGGAAGCTGAAGGATGAAGAGGGATAGTGGGATGAACGGAAGGGCCATAAAATGACCACCAGTTTAAGTATGAACCACTCAGGACGCAGGTGGTGATACCACGAAGCACTTCCGCCGGGATACCCAACTCGAGTAACTTCGTGGCACTTTTCCCTCACCACGCACCCCGTGCCGTGACACTGTCGCAGCCTTGATGTTATGAGTCGCCACTCCATTTAGCTCGGACATTCATCACACTCACACAAAAAGCCAGATAGACACGGAACGAAAGTTGTTGAGATTGGTCTAAAACGTAATATGCGAGCGGATATTTTGGTTTTGGATACAACAAATTTTTCATCAGCCGAAAGTGAAAACAATGCTCCCGCAACAAAAAAAAATACTTGAAAAATTCTGATTTGTACTTTTTATGCGCTTTGTGTAAATTAAAATTGTAGAGTACATTACAAATTCCACAAAAAGAATAAAATCGAAATGTTCATTATTTGCACAAACACACACGCACATGCTATTCCCCTTCTTTCATCACGGGATTCTAAATTTCCTGGGCTTGATGCACAACTAGAATAAAATTGGGATCGAACAAAAAAATAATATCGAAAATCGATTTAGAATTGTGGCCTGGACAGTGTCGTCATAATTCGTTACACACATACACACACACACACACATACCCCTATTGTGGGTTTTTATTTTTATTATTGCTTCCGAGACTACAAGGCAGCGGAAGCTTTATTTTCACTTTCGAAATGAAAACAAATTTTTTGCTGAAAAATCAAAATTTCCTCTCGCATTTTGCGTTTCAGAGCCTCGTGAACAAATTTGGTTCCGTCTCTGTCTGTCAGTCTGTCCACATTTCCTTGTAACAGCCATAACTTCCACAATTTTGATCCGATTTCAACCAAATTTTCAGGGATCGTGCGGGTTAAGCTCTAGATGGTCCCCTATCAACTGCATCATGATCGAATCAACGGGAGCTTCTGCGCAGGCGCTAACGTGAATTCCTTGTGACGGTCATAACTTGGTCAATGTTGAACAGATTTCGGTCAGATTTTCAGGGATGACGTGGGTCCCCTTGAGGTCCCATAAGACAATCATCATAATTGCATTAGCAATACGCTCTGCGCATGCGTGAACGAAATATTCTTGTTACGGTCCTTGCAACAGCCGTAATTTCCACAATTTTGATGCGATTTTCTTCAATTTTATTAAAATCAAAATTTTCCTTATTAATTTCACTTAGGTATTATATGTACCATTCAGCTTCCAATTTCCCACCTTATTAATTCCCTGATGCCAGAACCGGTCGTTTCCAGTTTTCTGGAATTTAATGGTGACGTACTGTGAAGGTCACGAAATTGATTTGGTCTTAGAATTGTCTGAAATGGTTTCAAATGCGGTTATTATTTTTCTCAGGCTCGGGTTCTCCCCCACCCCCCTAGATCAATTCCAATAGGCGTCCTTCTTACTAACAAAGCCTTGCCTATATGACATGCTTCAGAGGGACGACCTAAAAACGTGTCTCAACTTGGCGTGGGGTGCCAAACACCCTACTGTGCTACTTTAGGGGTAAATCAACGTATATAGGATGAACAGTTTCATGTCCTCACCGATTGAAATTCCACTCAATTATGACAATACATTAAAAGACAAAGCCTCCCCAATTTTCGTTCATTTTCCACCTCTGCAGGAAGGATGTTCGTGTCTGATTATCGAGCTCGAGTGGTTTAGGAGAGAAAATCCACGGGGGGCTTCGAGAAACGGAATTAAAGAGGACAGCGCAACGGAGGTGGGCATGGAGAGCGGTGCTTGACCCTTTTGGGCAATAAAATAGCTTTTAGACGATTGTGTTTCTATCGGCGACTCTAGCTCTTTCCAATCTTTAAAGTTCCCACGTTGCTCGGACTGTTTGTATTCAATTGAGATTTTCCTTTTTCAATACCTAGTTTTTATCCGTAGGAGCACCGAATAATGAATTGTGGATTGGCTCACTGGCAAAATATCTAACTAGTAATTTGGGGCAAGGTCAGTTGAAAAATCATATTGCACAGAACAGGTCTATTGGAGAACCAACAATCAAGCACAAACGTATCTCAAACCTCCAAAAAACGTCCGAAGGGCTAACATATTCAAAAATCGAGATCTCAAAAACTTTCAAGGTAACATGATTTTTTGATTTTCAATGACAAATGTAATCAGAAAGATTCAATTAAAACCATCCGCAACGATGTACTTCGGATTTCCAGGCGCTAGAAAATAGAAAAATGATGCATTGCTAAAATGCAGGCGATCATAGCTCAGTGGTTAGAGTACTCGATTTCGAAGGGGCGGCACAATGGCTGTGAATCCAATTGGCGGTGGTTCGTATCCTAGTGGAGGATTCATTTTTTAATTCTATCTTCTTCTAATCACACACAAGATTTTTTTTATATTTTATTTGTGCTTTTTAGATAATTCATTCATTTTCTTCTGGTAGGTGACATCGTCTAGTTATATTTTGATAATGCACCACAGACTCAGTTCGATGTGGAATTTTCTATGGAACAGTGTTTTCTGCACAGGAGGGCTATATAATATTTGGTGAAGTTGTCGCCTTTTTGGCATCAGAACAGAATCATAGGTCCAGGTAAGGCGACTAGGAATCTGCTTATATAATAACCATTTTATTACGAAGTGAAAGATTGGAATTTTCATCGTCAAGTAAAAAGTTCCTTTCTCTGAATTAGTACCTCGATACATTTATCATATTTCCACTTCAGTTTAGAGTTAAATAATGTCTTTTGCTGTGTGTATCTATCGGTGGACGTCTCAATATTCTAACCCGCGTTACCAATTATTCATCAACTAAACGCTAAGGCGAATCCTTGTAGAACTTTCTTTGAGACAGACGCTTGGGTTGGTTCCACCAGAAGGCTGATGACGCAAGAATGAGCGTAATTCCTTCGCTTTTCAATATCATTTCAAATTAGAACTTGATGTAGGTATCATATATTGGGTTTTAAAAATGATAACTCGTGAAATACGGAAAAATGAATGAAATTTTTATTTGAATTCCGGGTCGGGAAGAATGTTTGAAACGAACTAAATGCTTGCTGGGCTCCTCGTAGTGCCTCTAGGTTCAAAAATGCTGAAAAGCGAAGGGATGACGCGAAGGGATGACAGCTCTACAAGCATACTCCTTAGCATTTGATTGATGAATATTTGATAATACGGGTTCGAATATTGTGACATCAGTAAGGTGAAGATGATTATTTGTAATGAATTGGATGCAATCACCTCCAGTCTTCACGTCTTGATTTAATTAGCAACCTTCTAGATCCAGCCGGCCCTTCTAAGTAGTCCTTAGGTTATCGCTTCTACTTTTCGAATGATCAGAATAGCTACCACAAGAATCGCAGCTGTAAAATTCCTTTATTAATTCACGGCAATGTCTCAATTTCAACTGGATAACGAAATCACCCCAAAAGCAAATTACTTCTTTAGTGAACTTCCACCTTCACCTTTGCAATAAGTACCTCAGTAAATAAATTCTTATAATACCCAGAACCTTCAGCGTGAGAGATAATAACGGATCTGAGCAGCTAGAGATCTGTTTTGAATCAGAGTTCCTGAGATTCCTCGCCATCATGTGAAGGAAACACATACCCCAGACTTAAACTCCAGCACATTTTCTTATATTTTCCCCTTCTTTATAGCGTAAAAGAAGCGGAAAAAACGAGAAGGGATCTTGAGGCGAAATAAAATATTCATTTCATTTTCCCTTAACCCGAACCTCTCACCCCCGCTCTCTTTGACTACCCGTCTCATCACCGAAAATGGTGGTACGAAGGGGTGGGTAGGGGGTTGGTTTTGAGTTATAATTGAAAATCTTTCTCAACCCTCCCCTCACCCCCTTCCATCCCCGTCTGTGGCCCACACTGTTTTTCGCTATTCCGGACTTTCCTTCATCACTTTATACTTTATACCGTTTTTCAAGCAACCCCCTCCCCCTCCACTTTAACCTTCTATTTCTGAGAAAGGGAATCAGTTTCTGTTAATGACGTCACGGTCTGTTTCAACACCCCTCTCCACCGTTGGCTTGTTTTTGGGTTTTTCGGGAAAAGAAGGGGGTCGAGTCGGAATTAATTAATAAACTTCGGCGGGAAAGCGAACGAGGGGGTTTTCCAGCTGTATGGAGCTCCATTTCCTACGTTAGAGAGGGAGAAAATTAAGCTATTACTTTGTTCTCGATAGTAACCAGACATAATGAATTGATCAGTGGAGTATCGGCAGGAATATTCCCTTATCATCACCACCCGCATCTTCTTCCACAGAAGTGTTTTTCAGGGAGAGTGTAAACTTCATCCAAAATCAGTTTCGTGCACCTCATTACCGGGTTATTTCACATCCAAGTGATAATTACGATGAAATAAGTTGTCCGTCTGAAAGCCTGAAGGCCTAAGAGCTGAGAGTCGCATTAACAGGTACGTATCGACATACAAGCTTACAACCTTCACTGATGGGACATCTTATGTCCTGCCGTGAACCCAGAGACCTCCGAAACTGATTCTTTTCTAATCGAAATACTGAGTTCCATTAAATACTTGTAATTATTTATTTCAAGTGCTAGAAAAAACTGTCAGGGAGACGCTCTGGGTCATTAAGAGACGATTTAAGTTATGGTCCCTTTCCTAATCAGAAGACTGTTCACCCTAAGAAGTTGAAATTTGACACGGAGATACTCTGGGTCATTAAAAGACGATTGAAATGATGGTATCTTTTCAGATCAGCTGAGTGAGATAAATTCTCTCCTGTTCACCATAGAAAGTTAAAATTAGATAGGGCGACTGTTTGAGACAATATGAGTAGATTGAAATTATGGGCTCTTTCATGTTCAGTTCGTGCCTGATTTTGCTACGTTTATGCTGCACTTTGGAGTGCATCTTCCGTAGTTACGACTACAGTATGGATATGGTTATTTCAGCAGTCTATGCATCGACTAATCCGTACAGTGAATCAGTGCAATGCACAGGTAACCGGCAAGTTATATAACATGTACGGGGTTTAATAATGTGGACCAGTGATCAGCGTACAGGAGCTGTCTAATACAGAAATTGTGAACCTTTGGGTATTAGTTTGCAGGGTTTTTCTTAATCAACCTACGGTGCAGAAATTGGAGATGGAGCTCCTTTGGTATATATAAAATACGAGTACCTACTTAAACCCACGGAGCTTGCAGAGGCTAATTTATCTTACTAATGTGCTAACAATACTGCATTTATTCAATATAATATATTATGTTGTAATGTGGTAGTTATCAGCTGGGCCTCTTAAGTCTATAACGATCTCAAGGGCTTGAAGAAAAACACAAGTGTGGTTTTTGCTGTTTTTCTATGCATTTCAAGACAGTTGAGAACTGCTCTTCATCAGGCGTAGTAGTCGATGGTATCAGTGTGGACAAGAGATATCACAGGATACTAATCACAAGATAGGTTTTTCCATAAAGGTACTACAGGTGGGTGAGCACATTAATAAAGAGAAGCACAAGAAGTAAGTAAATTTGAAAAGGTCACAGGTAATAAATACCTTATAGAAGTGCCAACGTAAGTGTGCACGCTAAGTTTATACATTATGCATAGCAAAACATCTAAAAACGCACTTCTGATTTCTTCAAACGCTTGTGATTTTCATAGATTTAAGAGACCCAGCTAGTAACTACTACATCATAACATATTTAATAAAATTGACCAGCTTTTATACATATTCTACATAATGTGACTTTGTTCTTGACCGCTATATAAAGATTAAATTCGGTGTAGGGTTCTTGAGAGTCGGTCTTGGGGAAAAAATACTCAGATTTTCATGCCAACGTTTCGTTCTATTTGTAGAACCTCTTCAGGGCTAAAAGAATAATACCATTGGTTGGAACAAATGCAAACATAAGTGCTCTAAAACTTAGCTATCTACATAAAAATATTTATAAACTATTGAGGCAAAATATGGACAAAAATAATATGAATCTATGATTATAACAAAACTATTGCGGCACTAGTAGAAGGAAAATATTGATTATTGTAGTTACATACCTTGAAAACGTGGATTACATACAATAATTGTACATAGAGACGTGTCTTATAAGATTGACATTGACACAAAGCAATAGATGACGGGCATGGATACTATAAGTGGGCAAGGATTGAATAACATGGAACTATTTTAGATCCATGAGGATCACAAGTTAAAAAGAACAAACATTAATTCCCTAGTGACTTAATTTGGTACTAAACTTCTACTTACTAACATTTTGATTTTAATGAGGAATAACATACATGAGCTGTGACTAGATGCTTGATACTAATGTAGGTAATATAGTGTAAACTGATATACATGAGCTATGACTGGGTACTTATAAGTTAGGAATCTGTATAATGTATAGGTGGTTATTTCTGTATGATGTTAGAATAAATTTTGCTCAGGCTATCAATATCTGTCTTCTTGTTACAACAATTCGGTGTCCTGGAAATGTGAATAAGTTCTTTGATTTTGCGTTTGGAATCATTACTTTCAGAATCTAGAATTTTGGCATTATCAAAATCAAAATGATGTCCTTCGGTAATAGAGTGCTCAGTCAAACCACAGGTAATTTTGAATTGGTTGACATCAGACCTATGTCCTGAAATCCTATTTTTAAGATATTGTTTGGTTTCTCCAATGTAGGTAGTGCTGCAAGTTTTACAAGGAATGGAATGGACTATTTTACTTCTAGTTGAATTTGAAACGGGAGATTTAAGTTGGCTATACACTAAGTTGTTCAGAGTTTTTTTGTTTTTATAAGCAATTTTACCATTAATTTTATTAGAAAATGATTTAGTTAACTGTTCAGAGAGGCCTTTTATGTACACCATTCCCCTATAACCAGAACTGTTTTGCATTGGTTGATTGGTAGAAGGAGGTGTTGAAGATGTGGAGGGAGATAGTATTGGAACCATAGCTAGATTAGTGTTTGGAGTGGGGTTATGATTATATGTAGCTGATTGAACTGTATTTGGATTACTAATTGAACTACTATGAATAATTGTGTTGACGAGATGGGTAGGAAAGTTATTTTTCTTCAAAATGCTTCTTACTATATTCAAGTTTTTTTGGTGGTACTGGGGATCACTAAGTTTGATCGCTCGAGTTTTCAAATTTATAGCAGCATTGATTTTTTGACTAAGGGGATGATGTGATTTGTAATTTAGGTACCTGTCAGTTTTTAGAGGTTTTCTCCACCAGTCAACATCTATAGTACCTGTTGATTCATTTCTAATAGTGAGAGTGTCCAAAAAGGGTAGCTGTAAGTTGTTTTCTAGCTCAATAGTGAATTGTAGGTTATTGTGATAACTGTTGAACAAGGTCAAAACTGTATCTTTTGAGCCCTCAGGGATAGCTAAATATATATCATCAACATATTTATATATGAATGGAAGCTGAAAAGGAAGTTGTGGAATGACCTGATCTAACAATTTGTTGGTAACTATATTGGCCAGAATTGGGGCACATGGTGATCCCATTGCAACTCCATCTCGAATGTAATAAAACCTATCTTCATATTGTAGATATCCTTCATTCACACAGATTTCAAGAAGTTTTAGAAAATCATTTCTTTCAATGGTGGTGTGGTTGGACAATGTATCCCAGTGTTCTCTGATTAATCTGTTAACCAAGTCTAGAGGAATGTTAGTGAAGAGGGACTGAACATCAAGGGATGCTAGAACAAATCCTGGGGGTATGGTTTTTTCTTTTATGGAGTTGTAAAACTGAAATGAATCTTTTATATCATAACGATCACTAGATAAATTTTGGAGGATGTTTGACAAGTATTTCGCACTTTCATAAGTGGGGCTATTCACAAAGCTGACTACTGGTCTTAAAGGGTTATTATCTTTGTGTGTTTTAACAGTACCATAGATCCTAGGAGGAGTACTGTTATATTTGATTAGTTTAACTTTGGTTATCATATCTATTTGACCTTCTCTGTACAGTTTTTGAATGAAATCATTATTTTTTGTTTGTAGGCTGGTTGTTGGATTTCTCCTTCTATCAGTTAAACGTTGGTAGGTTGCAGTGTCACTTAAAAGCTCTTCCATTTTGTGTTGATACTCTGTTTTTTCCATGAGAACAGTACTATTGGTTTTATCTGATTTGAGGACAAGTACATTCGGATTGTTTTGTAGAAAGTTCTGGGTTTTTTTAACTAATTTCTGGTAATGATCATTAGTGTGGCTATGTTGTGATTTATGAACAAAGTTAGTTATTATATTGGTTGCAGTAGCTCGAAGCTCATCTTTATTATCATCCTCAGTACATGTTGCTATAATGTTCTCTACATCTGTTACAATTTGGGTCATAGGGAGGTCTTTGGTATTATAATCTATGCTGAATTTTGGACCAAGACTTAGGAGTTCTGATGCTTCTGGTGGTATGTTTAAGTTAGTAAGATTTACTAGCCATTCACTAGTATTAGGGCTGCAAGGTGTCTTATTGTTCCGCAAATTATTGAACTTTTGTATTTGGCAGGTTTTTATCTCATTGAACAGTTTTTCATAGAATCTGGTTTGTTTGCTAATGAATTTTTGATAAATATTACACTCAACGAAACTTTTAAACTTTTCTATTATAAACGTTGGCACTTATAAACGTTGGCATGAAAATCTGAGTATTTTTTTCCCCAAGACCGACTCTCAAGAACCCTACACCGAACATATTCTACATATTTATTAAATGTAGACCAGTGATATAGAAAGGAGGGCTTTGTGATACCAAAACAAGTTTTGGAGTTTATTCAAAACTTTACTTCCCTATGAAAAGCAAAACTTCCCTATCGATGAAGGCTCGATGAACTTCCCTAACCACGAAACTCAAAGGCGGCGAGTAGAAGAAAATTTACCACCTTACTGTCTCAGAAAATATCTGGTTCCACGTTTTTAAACACACGAACATCCCCTCGGAGAGCAACGTAAAAGGAAAACCACGGAAAAGAGAGACACCGGCGCAAATTGGTTAAAGAGATAAGGAGTGAGTTAGTGGAAGAGTCATTAGTGTCGAACTAAATTCCATTAGATTTATTGTTCCCTACCTCCGTGTGGCTTTAATACTCCTTCTGAACCTCTAGTTTTTCCGATTCTTTTCTCGTGTTTCGCGCGTTCCAACCTAGAACGCCTAAAAGCTACTTCGTCGGCCTACTCCGCGATCTACACAGCCGGATTTTCTCCTCTCGGTTGTTTTTCGGGGAGGTTTTCTGTTAAAGGATCGCCTCCGGGGCTCTGCGGGATTTATGGCTGAGGCTAGTTTTTGAAGTTAACTGCGATTAATTCGAGCGATCCCGCCCCGTTGTTCCTTGAGAGGAAAAGAATCCCCTTTCGAAATGGAAGACGGATGACTTGGAGATTCAAATGGCTGTAAACGTTGTGATAAGGGGTGGGGTAGGTATTTTAATCGAACTGGAACGATAAGATTAGATCGCTTATCACGCGCCAACTAATTACGTATCTGGATATTTCATACATACGTGTCCACTGCATATTGATTGATTATGGAATTATGAGACAGTTTTAGTAGCAATTATAAGAAAAAACGTATCGTTATTACATATCTATCCCCTAATTTATTGGGGATACGTTGTCGCTGTAAAGTCGGCGAATTGGCGTTGTCATGGGCGTTACATTCGATGCAAAAGTAACCTCAAACTTAGCGTTAAGTATCTCTCCACGTCACACTGCTTCAAACAACAACAACACTTGAAGGTTGCGGCCTTCTGGTTGAGGTGCGAAAAAAAAAAAAAATTTAGGTAGATTCGGAAGCAAAACATTTTGGTAAGTAATGGATGCATTACAGGAACGTCCCTATAAATGGTTTTTATATTATTTTGGTGAGAGTTGAAATAAGAGATAAAAAATATCTTGACTTCTCGGTCTCCCCCCTCCTCACCCCCATTAACACCCTCCACCAACAGCTAATACCTATCATAAGTATGAAATTTGAAACTCCTGACATAATTTCCAAGACTAAACCAAATTAATAATTAAAATTTGAAAAAAAAAAAAAAAAATGAACAAGAAAATTCCTAGTTAAAAAAAAAAAAAAAAAAAAAAAAAAACGGACGTTAAATAACATATCATGGTTCATTACTATTACCCCCTCCATTCACTCACTTTCATAATTGAATTTGAAATTCTCGTTATGCGATCCAAAACTAGACCGGATTCATAGTTGAACAAAAATGAAATCATGAAAGTCGGAGGAGAATTGTTAAAACACTAGGTACGATTTATCAGTATTACCCCCTCCATTCCTCCCTTCCATGATGAAATTTGAAACTCCTGTCATACGTTCCAAAACTATATCGAATTCCTAATGAAACAAAATATGAATCACGAGAAACTGTCAAGATTTGTAGCTTAGACAGCGCCTGGATGAATGCCCCTCCATCCCCTCACTAAGACAGTAAATCTGAAATTCTTAAGGATTCTTGCACATCTAGACTAAAATTAGAATCGGACCAAATAAGAATCAGAAAAATCGGTTGAGAATTGTAGCCTGGGCGGCGGCGTTAGCAATATTTGTCCAGAATAAAACACGTTTTTTCGGCTTTACCCCCTCCTTTCCCCCACTTCTATCACGGTATTTAAAATTTCTGGGGTTTTTGGCACAACTATGCTATAATTGGGATCGAACGAAGAAAGAATCTCACGAAAAGTTTTTAGTTATATGTTATAAGAGGTTATAGTTAAACAGGTACCTATGTTATTGTAGTTATATGTATATATTAAAAAAATGTAGTTATTTGTTTAAGAGTATCAAATTTATTGATCTATTTATTTATTATCTTAAACTGATTACTACAAATTCTATTTTTATCACAAAAAATATTTCACAATTTAAATTTGGTAATTTGAATCTAATTTTCATTTCCCTGAAGAAGCCCCTTGAAAAAATTCTATTTCTTTTTCTTATTCTTATTCTTTTTCCCCGAAAAAATTCTATTTTTATCACAAAAAATATTTAACAATTTAAATTTGATAATTTGAATCCAATTTTAGTTTCCCTGAAGATAATTTAAGGACAGTTAGGCCTTTATTGTAAAGTCTTGTCTGTCTGTATGTCTGCCTGTATGTGTGGCTGCGGAATTATGTAACAAAGTTAACGATCTCAATTTTCAATTGATTTCGATGAAATTTTTAAGGGGCCGTGCGGGTTATGGTTTAGATAGTCCCCCCTATGATTCATTGCTTTCAATTCAATCAATTGATTCAATACTTCTCTCTGCCCATGCTCAAACTTAAATTTCATCAAACATTATTTTTTCATCTTCTAGTCGTCCGATCTCACTATACCTCAAAGGATAGTTGGGGGAAAATGAGTCGGGCACCTCACATCAATTTATAAATTATCATTTATCAGTGGTACCTCCCTCCGCACGCGCCAATGTGAAATCCTTGTAACGAGCTTCATTTCCACCGTTTTTATTCGGTTTCGATGACATTTTCAGAGCTTTTGCGGGTTAGAATATTGATGATCCCATATCGATTTCATTTTTTGTCAAATCATTACTTCGCTCTGCGCATACGTGTTCACAAATTACTCCAACCATCATTTTTTTGTTTCCTAATTGACCAACTAAGTGTGACGTTGTACGCTATCAACACCTTGATTTAATGTTTTCCGCTACGGAATTTTTTAAGATAATTTAGAAAACTTCAGTGGTCTATAGATTCCTGTTACGGATACGAGGAAGCTGTGTGCTATAGCCAACCTGGCAGACGTCATAGCCCTTTTTGATAAATTTTTGGACACGTTTCATTGAAATTTCAGCATAAAACTTTTTTACGCTAACTAGGGTAAGGGCACCAGTCATTGGCCACTTAGCAATGTTTATCACCTTACCCGCTTTATTTTTGAAGATATTTGTTTCTTTCCTAGGGTTTTAGGAAGCTAAACATCCAAACAATGTAATACAATAGCAATTTTAAACTAATAAAAGATCTACCAAGTATTTTTTTCAATGAGTTTTGAAAAATCTGTTTTCCACCAGTCATTGGCCGGGAGTTCCTAATATTGGCCACCTTGTCACCAGTCACTGGCCACCCTAAGTTCATTGTTTTCTGATCCACTGTGTCGGTAAATTTTCCATAAGACCTGATAATTTGTGGCTGTAAGTCTCATAGTTGACCGCCAGCGGCGGTGGACCCAGCATATTGAGTACTTGCACCAATCTGCCATGCGGGGTGTACAGTTGCTCAAGGCCCTTTCCGACTATAGTTGGGGTGCCCAGCGGGATGTCCTCTTGAGGATTTTCCATGCAGTGGTGCGATCCCGAATTGATTATGGGTCTGCAGTTTACGGCTCAGCAAGGAAGTCCTTGCTGCGTAAGCAGGAACCTTTATTAAACAAGGGTCTTCGTTTGGCTACTGGGGCCTTCCGTACTACCCCGACAGCCTCCCGTCAGGTGCTTGGGCATAGTCAGCCACTCATAATTCGGCGAAATCTGCTAGCACTTCTTTATGCAGAACGCTTGCGCTATTTCCCAGAACACCCCCTGCACGAAGTGGTCACCATACCCTCCCTGGAAGAGACGTATTCCAGGCTTCAAACACGAACTCGCCCATTGGCTATTCGTGTTCAGGAGCTCACAAGGTGGGATAGCATAAAGAGATACCCTTCAATTTAATATGAGGTGCCCCCTGTCCCTCCCTGGACCTTGTCTGGGATGCGTGTTGACCTTCATATGAAATTCGTGGTCAAGGGCAATACTCTCCCTACACATCCTCAGATGTCGCTACACTGAGGCAATCCAGCGATATGCTGGACACACCCTTATATTCACTGATGGCTCAAAGACACCTGATGGTGTTGGCCCTGCTCTATGGAGCCCCAACTTCCAAGTCACTAGGTGCATAGGTTACAGGTGCCTACTGAAGCGAAAAACTGAACATCAAACTCCAAAGAAAAATTGAAAAGAAGAACAAAACGCCAAACTCTATGGATAACGAATGCACTTTTTGACTGGTGCTATTCGCTAAAAAAAAAAAAAAAAAAAAAAAAAAAAAAAAAAAAAAAAAAAAACAGTAATTGGTCTGCTGACGAGACCAAACATCTAATATATATATATATATATATATATATATATATATATATATATATATATATAAATATATATATATATATATGTAACTATTAATTATGCGGAGAGAAAAAAATCTATTAGCTAAACAACATGAAGGTCATATGGGAGTAAAAAAACTAAGGCTAGAAAATTAGTTTTTTGGCCTGGCATGTCGGTTTATATCAACAACTAATATCATAATTTCATTGGTTTCATGACTATATTTCATCATTTCAGCTTTGTCAAGAAAGTCGGATTGTCCTTTCTGGAGATCCTGATGAATTAATAATGGATAACAACCCATTTAGCAGTGCAAAATTCAAAAAATGTTTAGCAAAAATGGAATAAGTTTGACCATTAGTATCCTCTTTGTGGACATGGTCATTGCAGAAACGGGAGTGAGGATAGTGAAACGAATTATGCAAAAATTTGAGAAAATGGGACAAAATATAAACATTCACCTAATGCAGTATATAAATACTCAAAATCCTAGTATTGGTTGGCCTAGCCGAATTATGTTAGGCCCACCCATTCCTAACCATCTCTAGACGTCCCCTTATCATATTTTCCCAATGGTTAACAAATCCAACATGACATTGACCGCCCCTGAACCTATATGGCCTACCCCGGTACAGGCGCAAGTGTTAAAATGTGCGATAACAAAAAAATATATATATATATATTGCAGTCCCACGGAATTGAACCTAGAAACTCATGCATGTGCATCGAATGAGCTAGGTATCTCCCGAGCAAAGAAGGCGCTTGATAATATGCGGCGAAACGAGGGGTAGTCACACCATTCAGGGAGCCGTGGTATCTTACAACTTTCTCTACTCTTTTGTTCATTACGATCGGAAAACACATTTTCGTGCAATAAAACTTGAATGGGACCTATATGAACCATTTAAATAAGCGCTGTTGGCAGTTTAGGCCATCTGGCCAATGATTGGGGTGGGAAAAATTCTCATCATTCCAGTTATTAGCCACCCGGCCAATGATCGGAGGAATCACTCTTTTTGTCATCCAGTTATTGGCGGGCCTTATATTTTCTACAATTTATGAAAATTTTTTGTCCTGGTGGAAGCAATTGATTAATAAGCAATTAGTGATCATGCAAACACAAAAAAAAGTTCACCTAATTTGAAAAGCACCACATCAAACCCTTAAGAATGAGTTGAGGTATGCTTACCGTTTTCACAAGAAACAGGGGTGATCATCCTAATTCTTGCACCTTCACCACGTGAAATGAGTTTGAGAGGTTTCTATGAGGTTTCACTTTAACTTTCAACATCCCACTGCCAAAATGGATCAGTTTAAAAACATTTAAATGATCCAAGAGACATCTGTGTTGTAAAAAACTAACTTATAAAACTGGGTGGCCAATGACTGGGGGTCGGCCAATGACTGGTGCCTTTACCCTATGCGAGTTTTTTCGTTGTCAATTGTGATTCGTGAATGAACTGGAAACCAATTTGTAGATTTGATGTCATCACTGAAGACTTCGTGGGTCAATGAAGATAATAAGAAAACGGTCTCGTTCAATTAATTAAAGTAATTTCAGTTGTCGTCGCGATTTACATCGGGAGCGAGGGACCAGAGATTTAATCAGAGAGCCGCGTCCCGTGTTCTCAGAATGGTTTAATCACGGATTCACGTCATTGGGTGTAGACCTATAACCGTTAGGTTGGGAGACATGAGGGGGGTGCGAGGAAGGCTGAATTGAGGAAAAGGGGGGGACGAATTGAGGGGAGGCGGTTCGGAGGAGGTGAATAGGGCTAACAACCGCTCTTCTATACTATACCTCCCACCACCCTTGGACCCGTGGAACGGGGGTGGTGGAATGGAAGTCAAGGATGAGGTCCTGAAGGGTGAGGGGGGGATCAGAAAGAACACTCTTTGTGTGCGAACCGAAAAAAGGTCCCAAACGAAAAAAAAAGAAAAAAAAAAAAGAGTGTGGGATGTAACTGTGGGAGAGAGGGAATAGAAAGGCAGGAGAGGGTTCAGAACAAATTGGCTCCAACGAGGAATTCCGTGAGATCAGGGAAGAAAGACGATTCGGGAATAGAGGGCGGGCCTCGGAAGGGCTCCGGCTTCAGAAAGGGCTGCGGGGGTGACTCAGGAAGTAAGGGGAGGAAAACGCACAAATTGGGTGTGAGTTCTGGACCGGAAGCCGGAAGAGGGTGTGATGGGAAAGGAACGTGCCGTCACATCCACCTACGCACCGCCGTCTAAGGGCGCCTGGAGAGGTGGGGGGGAATTCGTCATTAGTAATCAGGAAGAAGGATCAGACGAAACTATGATTGTTTTTTACTTTTTTTTCCTATAATTTGAATTTGAATTTTGAAAATTTTTTATTTCATAATACATACATTAATATAAATTCAACGAACAAAACATCGTGCGGCTTTAGCACCGAGCTATGAGCCGGGATTCGGATATTTATATTTCAATACGGCATTACGTGAATAATCACATAGTCAAAGTAAAGAGGAGAACACTGTACACAAAGACTCACAAACACAAGGATACATAAAAAACATAATAATATAATATTAATCTATAAATAATCAAAAACACAAAGATATATAAATAACATAATAATATAATATCTTCTTTATATATAATTCCGAACGGTCTTTGAAATTGTGAAGAACTTCGCTGTCCGATTTTAGAGCTAGACTGCTCATTCGAATCAGCACGGCCCCAAGTTTGTTGCAAAAGTGTCGCCGTTCGTCTTTATACCCGCCTTGATCGTGTTCTAGGTGGTCCTTATCAACGAGAGTTGTTTATTAGGTGTGGCGGTAGTAACGGTTGCCATCAATTCACGGTAAGTAAGAAACGTAGTGTAGTTACTAACATCTAGGAGAGTTATTTCTGAACGAAGAAATTGAAACTGAAGAACTTAGTGGACTTTATATATAATTCCGAACGGTCTTTATACCTATATAATTCCGAATCAGCACGGCCCCAAGTTTGTTGCAAAAGTGTCAGTAAGTAAGAAACGTAGTGATGGGGTCTTTTCTGATCAGCTGAGTGGGCTAAATTCTTTCCTGTTCACTGAAGGAAGTTGAAATTTGATAGGGAGACTCTTTGTTTATTAGGCTGTGGCAGTAACAACAGTTGCCACGGTAAGTAAGAAACGTAGTGTAGTTACTAACATCTAGGAGAGTTATTTATGAACGATCTTTGAAATTGTGAAGAACTTCGCGGACCGATTTCAATGTTAGACGGCCCAATTCGGTAGGATCGCTGTCTTTTTCTTAATTGTCACATCGGTGATAAACCTACACATACTTTTTGTGCGTGAGTCCTACGATCGGAAAATGTCCATATCTCCACTCAAGGAAGGTATACACCAAATTCTTCACGGAAGAATTCAAACATGCAGTCCAATGAAGTAATACAACAAGAACGGGCGCAGCGGAAAGTTCTTCAACTTCACCTTCCAGGTTGCGTCTGGCAGGTACATACGAGATGTTTCCTTTTTGGAAGAAACTTACAATAAAATAGAACCTCTTCAGAGCTGCCTGTTTAAGAACGTTGAGATAAAATACAGCTCCTATAGCAAAGAGCTGGAAATGCAAATAACCTCTTCTACGAGAATCACTCCATCCCAAAACGATTTCAACCAGGTAACATATATTTATACCAGCATCAACGATCAACAAACGTCAACACTGCCAACGTTTTAGTGATTTGTGTTGGTCCCGCCGATGTGTGCACAGTGTCGCGCAATGACGAAGAGTTGACAATCTACAAAATCCCGGTTAGGGATAAAACCGGAACCATCAATATAATCCAATGGGGGAAACAATTCAATTTCAACTCACATGATATCGTGGCAGCACACCTCATTACAACCAAAAAATTCAAAAATATATTCGAAGCACAAATTGGACATGACACAACACTCGAATCCAGAAACAGAACAAGCACGAGCTTTGCTGGAGTGGTACCAGACACATCAGGACGAAGACAGCTTTAGTATCTCCTACACTACACACAACTCAACACCAGTTCCACATCTAAGAGTACTACCGATCAAGATACAATCAACGACATAAAGAAGGAGATAGAAGACACGTACGCGCAGATTCACACGTTTACAAAGAAACGAAGAAGACTCGAGATAGAATTACACCATCATCTCACCATGCCCAAATTCTGAATTTCTCAATTCAACTTTTTGTTTAGTCTCATATAGTGGCGAGGACCACCTCAACTGGTGATATTTATTTTATTACATTACTTACATTTTGATCGGTATTTCCTATTTTTTAATCATTTAATAACATCGCCTTAGCTTTGCATCAGGTCACATAACGCCGCAAATAGGTAGGACATATATCGTTACTATAATGTGCTGAGTTCCTGTTAGGTACTACTGTTATACGGACTAGACTAGGGCTTTCAGAGCCCTAACAGGCCTCTAGTTAATCTATAAAGATAACTCTTTCACTAATGATCTATAATACGTTGGTTTATACAATGCACATTCCAATCAAGCTCATTGCTACACGTTACCGCTCAATTTCCAAATAAACAAGCCTGAGCTTTTTGCAATTAAAATAGCGATGGATAAATATGGAGCACTAAATTGTCCATTAGTCATTCTAAGTGATTCCAAAACAGCTTGTTATATGTTATCCCATATCCACAGAGGAGAGATTAACAACTATATTGTATACGATATAGCAAGATCTCTCTTGAGCACCTACAAGAACAAGGTAATTGTAATACAATGGATCCCAGCCCATGTTGGTCTTCGAGGAAATGAGAAGGGCGATTAGGCAGCTAAAATTGGAGCTCAATGTGCCAATTTCACGTCCTTGAAAGCATTCATACCTTTAACTGATGCTTTGCATATTACCAAACAACTGATGGTGAGAGAGTGGCAGGAATGGTACAATCATCAGTCCTCATTTCCAAAGTCCAAAGTTTCCAAAACACTCCACATACGCCAACTACGACTTCCAAGAAAACAAATGGTGCAGCTAATACGCCGTCGCATAGGACACGGACATGTCAACCGGAGTCGCTTTCTCACTCAGCTAGCTGACTCACCAAACTGCGAATACTGCGAAAATGTGGTGGAAGATATGGAGCACTAGATTATGAATTGTCCCCTCTATGCCGAAGAGCGACAAACTTTCGATTTTATAAACGAATATCAAGATCCAGCCCATGTTCTACAAACAACAACTCTTCGAGAGCTCAAGGAACTGTTAAATTTCATGTCAAGTGCTGGTATTCGCTTGTGAATATGCCGTCTCGCAGTTAACTGTAATTTCTCCGTGTGATAGCTTTACTTCTTGTTAATTACTTGTTATATGCTTCAATTAGGATGCGCAACCATTAATAAAGAATTAAAAAAAAAAAAAAAAAAACATTTCTATACTTAAGCGCTATTACAATATACCACGCAAGGGCCAAACAGTCTTTGCCATTTAAGTAGTCAAGTGCTTCGGCATCTGAAAAATATAAAGAGCCGAAGTGCGATTTACGGATCCCCCTCTAAATATGGCAATGTGCCATAAAATGAAAAACAGTTTCATGATCCCCTGAATTACACAAGACAAGGAAAGACACCACTTGAGATCCACGGCTTGAAATTTAAATTCAGCATTTCACAGCTTGGCAGTTTCATTTCACAACAGTGTAAGGACGCCTGGAGAGATGGGGGGATTCGTCATTAGAATCAGGAAGAGGGATCAGGCGAAACTATGATTTTCGGACGAGTGACTTTGATTGTTTTTTTTTACTTTTTTTACAATTATGTACCTATCATTTTAATCGATAAAAAAATCATAAGAAAAAAAGAATTTTACTGATCAACAGAAATTTTATTACGAAATTCGATAGTAATCAGAAACGGTTGCATACGAGTCTGCAACACATTGGGACATTTTAAGTTTTTAGTTGCATACTCGTATGTGTTGCAGACTCGTACGCAAGCTCTAAGAGCAATGCAGCTGATCCGGACCCTGGGCATCGTCAAGTAAATGTCCTAAAGAGGCTGCATACAAAATTACAGCTTCCTAGAGTGTAAAGTATAGAAATTACCAATTAAAATGATTTAACCACCGCTTCACGAATCAAACCGTTCTCGCAATATTCGGATCACTTGCTATGAATCAAATCATCGAAACACCAGCTCAATGAAATCATCAGAAATTAACAAGCGTTTGCAATCATGTTCACAATACCAATAATTGAGAATGATCACCTGTGTGTAAACAATTATTTATATAACCATGCTCATAACTCTGCTTGTTGGCCACGCACTTCGTAGTAGTTAACAAAATATGGTTGGATAAATCGAGAGCTTTCGAACGAATGATCAACGAATTTTGTGGGATGAAATACGACGAAGTACCTACCATTTCCCTAGCAACGACTCGGTTCTAAGCGAAAATCATCAGAGTACCAACCGTAACGCTTTTTTTAACGCTCTTTTCGTTTATGTGCCAAAGTAAAGACATAAAATGTCAAAAACGTGGAAAAGATTTTGTCACACACATGTAAATTTACATAGACAAACATTCGGAAAACACCTTGAGAAACACCTTGAGTCTAGAGGCTAACAATGATGATCGTAGAATAAGTTTTTCATCTCCAATTCAAATTTTAGCTTGAAAGGGTGGATAGCGAAAAATTTAGCTTCGGAGACCAGAAGTTAACAGAAAAAATAGCCTTCTGTTGTATGTCATTGTTAGCGAAATTTCATAGAAAACGAAACAACCTTTTTGACAAGGACTCGTGACCAAAGACTTTTGTCAAGACATTTCGTCAAAGTTTTGGTTTGGGACTTTAGCAACATCGTTTTTCTTAATGCGGTGACTCATCAGCAAGTTCTCAGAAGCGTTGAAACAATTTGGATTAAGCTAAACTAGCTTCTTGCTGAAAACAGCTGAGGAGCAGCCATGAAAAACCCCACTAGTCCTTCAAATCAAAATTTTCAGAATTAAGAAAAAACTGCTTCATATTGTTCAGCAGATAAAAATTTGAGTATTTTTACTTCATTGTCTTGTAGGAGATTTTGGAACTAAGATGTATGCTCGATTCAAATCATGCTGCCACTAAAGTTGAAAAAATCCTAATTTTAGTAATGACATGTGTGTGGGATTTTGATTGATTTTTGATTTGATTGATTGATTTTTCTCACTTGTGGGGTTTTGGTGGAAACATATGAAGAACTTAAGGGGTTTTGGTCTTCCTCATTCAAAAGAAAAATGGAAACTAGGGTAAAGATAATATGCCATTTTAAACGTTTTATGCTGAACCAAATTTTTTAATTGTTAAAAAGGGAATGAAATTCAATTTGAGTTAATACTTGAATATAAAACTTGAGTAAATCAGACGTGAAAGGAAAATTTAGAACAAATAATTGGAAACAGATAGTGATACCTAGCAAAAAATACACATTGTATGTATCTGCTGACCTTTTAATCTTGGAGTATCTTATCACACGATTCATAGATATTCTGGCGGGAATTCAGAGCATCCCCTGGCCGAATTTTGAAGCGCTGGTAAGCTTTACTGATGTACTTACATGATATAAATACGTTTGGACCAGATGGGAACGAATGCCTTACTCGCAATTTCACACGAACTACTGGTTTTTGCCTTTCTCCTCGTACCTTGATTACCGTCTCTCGCTGTCACTGTACCATCAATTTCACTATCAACCATTTCGATTAACATAAATGATCACTTGAAATAATATAACAATTGACTGATAAACGTACAGGTAGCCGAACTTCACAGGTAGCTAAACAAGAAGCAACAGGAGGGTCACTTGAGGCAAGGTATCTGGCTTCCCATTGGTTGCTTGGACTATTGGAGTTCTGCGTGATTCACAGCTCTGGACATGTGTGGTTTTCTATGAAGTACAAGAATCCGCCGTATTGTTTTGACGAGATCTGTGGGGTTTTGCTCGACATTGAGTGAAGAAAATGGTACAGCTGATCACAAAGTACAAGAAACCAATGCTAAATTTAAAAATTTGTTTGTGACTTGTGGGATTTTGCATGGCATCTCCTCAGCTTTTCGTAAGAGCTTTTCATTGACAAACGTCGTGTGACATGTCTTGACAAAAGTCTTTGGACAAAATTCCTTGACAGAACGTCGCTTGACAAAAGTCTCGTTTATCATCCTACTTTCAGTTGATGTACATTTTCGGTTGCTTTGTTTCGATCTTTCGGATCACTTCAGCTGAGCGTATGTGCGATACTTTCTTCAAGCCGACCACTAGCTTAGAACATAGTTGAGTAAACGGAATCTTTAGAAAAACGTCGTGTGACGAAGGTCTTATGACAAACCGTCGTTTGACGAAAAGTCGTTTTAGCCAAACCTTCGTTTGACAAACGTCTTGAACGCCTAATTGTTTGATGAAGTTCATTTTTGACATACATCGTACATTTCTTTCTTTTTGTTATGAGTATTGTTTTGTTTCAATTACAATGCAGTATAGTTTTCCATTGGGCTTGCCCGTATTATTAATACATAAAATAAATAAAAAAATTTAGCTTCTTAGTGGCTCTGAGGCTGTAGGAATTGTGGCGGCGCGCGGTGAAGGCCGTATGGGCCGTCGAATCAGTTCCAAGAACAACTACGAAATTGATACTTGGTTCGCTAATATAATTCGATATCCCAAACTTTACCAATTCCATCTTTAAATTTACGACGAACATTTTCCCATCAAACTCCGCGGTCTTCCAATTCCCGTAATGTCTTCTTTGACGTAACCCGTCCAAAGCGAAAAAAAAAAAAGAAAAAAAATACTCCCTCCACGACATAAAAGTGATATTTGAGAGGGAGCAGATGAAGCACATAAAAACCCACTTTCCAAGGCCTCGAATGGACATGTGTTCCTGATTCAACTTTTTGCCGTTCCCCGAGCAAAGAGCAATTGAAAAGTTTCGATGTCCACTGCGGGGTATACGGAGCACTCGAAGGCCGATCCGATCGCCAAAGGAATTGACTTCACTAACTAGATTTCCTCAAGCTTTTAGGTTGTTTTAATGGCCGAAAATCCACTTCCAGGAGTCTACTCTTTCGAATGAACCCTTACAACCGAATGTTTATCATGTTCTTCAATATAAGTTGTCTCCTTCTCCTCCACTTTTTCGTGATCGCGTCCACCTCTTGAGATTATGGATTGCGAAATCCCAATCGTTTTAAAAGCTGCAGAACTGTTCGAAACAGTTCATGACGACCGCTCCCCTTCTCTTCTGTTTTAATCACTGTTACTCTCATTCTAACTCAGAGAAACTTCAAGATACACATCATGTGTTTTTGGAATATTATTTTCAATAATGAATCTTTGTAGCAAGAAAAAAATAGATCACCCCCTCCCCCCCCCACCCCTCAAAATTGGTTAGTTTACGTTTCAAGATGCATTAAATCTAAAAATTGAATTTAAATAATCTATCCGTCCTCCGTACGCCATTTGCAGCCGAGAGCTTCTCTCTAAATCTACTGGACTAAAATTTATGAAATTCGGCTGATAAATCATACATTAGCTGGTGATGTACCAGTAACGTCGGCATCAATTTTGATCATTCCTAAAGGGTAGTAGTTAAGGGCTGAAATATTAAAAAATCGAGATTTCGATTACTTTCAAGGCAACAGTAACTAATGTTTTTTTTTAATGTCATTTATATAAATTTTCCCTACAAATCGAATGATACTATCCAGGAAGCCTTACGATTTTCCGTTCTCTCACTGTGAGCTGTAGTGGAGCAGCCACCCTATGATTTGAAGAGGAAACTGACTAAGTTTCATCAATTACCGCTAGATAGAGCCACATTAACTCGGCATACGTGCCGCGGTTGTGCCAATCTATTCACGGCACAGCATTGTCTGCTCGTGTAAGGAAAATTTGGGTGTGTTATTTAATTTTATTAATTTATGTTAAGTGGGCGTACCACCAACGCCTACACACGCCAACGCCTTATTCACATCTGTAGGCGTACCAATGCAGACACAAGATGCCTAATTAATGATTCGTTTAATAATACAGACTGGTGTTCCTCATACAAGAGTTATACAAATACATAAATAATAAACCTCTGAGTAATAATTTGAAGTGTTCTTTGTTTAGCCTTTTTATAAACGTTTCAACATTTACTATGTAAACCTTAAAGTTGTGGGGTCCCGGAACTGTAAAGTTTTCAGCCCCATTGGTACACGATGCCCCAAGTATTGACCATAATTACTATTCACGAGGTTTAATAATTATTAGAGACCAATGATCTGCGTAGAAGGCTATCTAACATAGAAATAGTAAACATTTGTGTAGTAATTTGCTCTGTTTTTTCTTTCTTTTTCTGTTAGTTTCATGAATGAAAAATAAAATGATAAATAAGGAATATTAAAGGAAAGAAGAATAAATGTTAAAAGTCCATTCTTTATAACTTCGATTTCTTACCATCTATTAGCCCGATTTCGTTTGAATTCGGGGAGTAGATGGGTATACGTTTCAGGAAAATCTCCTATGAATTATATCGCGATTGGTGCATTAATAATTGTAGCGCATGGGCAAAACAAAAATTGATCTAGACAGACGAAACTAATGGACCAATTTTATGAAATTTTCAAAGATTGTGCGGTTCAGCTCCTCAACATTCCTCTATAAATTTCATTGTCGTTGGGTTAATAGCAGTGTGTGCGCATACGCAAACGTTAAGATCTTATAACGTAGACTTACCATCCATTTTGATACTTAATTTGTTATTCAACTAATTGTATACGTCCATGTTACAATATTTGAGGAAGCTACACTGCCCTACCAACTTGACAGACGTTTATCTATTCATTAATTTTTATTCCTTTTACTATTTCATTCTATTTTTATTTGTTCAGTCTCTCTATCCGTATAGTTATGAACATGGTCTCAATTTCTCATTTCCGAAAAATCTTAATCTAATTTTAGAAATGCTTTCAGAACGGATTCAACGTCAACGTCAAAATAAACTTCGGAGAAAAATCTTGCGAACATGATGTCAAGTAGCATACAGTATAACATCCTAAACATGGTTTTATTTTTTTGTTCCAGAACACTATCACATATTCGTCGGGGACCTGAGCCCAGAAATCGAAACACAAACGCTGCGGGAAGCGTTCGCCGCCTTCGGAGAAATTTCGTGAGTATTATTAATTTATATTTGAATCACTTATTGCTAGGGTGGATCAATTTCCATACAAAAAGAAGGCAGCATTCATGAGGATTAATGTTTTCTTGGTTGCTGTTGAATAACCAGACTGTGTTTCTATCTTGAACTTGGAATTTGGAGGATATTACTCGTATAAAACCCTAAATATATTAACCATGCTTATTTTAACATCGATTCAGTATTTGATTACAAGGTATTGATGACGAAAATGTTATTGAGAACCCTATTCGGAATTCTTTTGTAACACAGTAAGAATGCAATATGTATCCTATTTCATTTAGAAATTTTTTCGCTAGATGGCAGTACTTTCGTTCCTTGTACTCTGGACAAGCTGGACCGATTTTTGTTCTGTATACCTTATTGTGGAATGATCTTGGATTCGTACATCAAGTTTTGGAATGTCTACAATCATAAGACATGGTGCATTATAATGTACCATTTTGCTCGAATTTGGACATTTTATTTATGAAACAAGAGATTTATTTATTTATATAAATATAAGAACGGCAAAAGCCAAAAATAGAGAACATATTAGGCGGGAGAAATATTATCTACAATAATACATGAGCAAGAAATTACATAATGAACAATGTAGAATGAAGATACAAAATATACAATGTAAGCAATAGGTAATAAACAATATGAAAAAAGAGACAAATCACATCAAGTTAAACTAGTAATAGTGAAAAACAGGAAGAAATAATAAAAATAAGTCAGTAATAGAGAACTTCCGCGAGTAATAATTGTTAAGAGGAGTGGAGAGCAGACGAAGCCTCTCCTCTCCTCTACACGGCGGTACGTTCTGGGCCACATTTTTGGCGAAGTATGGGTGCTGGCGCATGAAGGATGATGGCACACCCGCCACCGTCACATGTCCACACACTGGCCGCTGTACAACAACGGTGACTGGCCAATGAAAGGGAACCACGAGCCCCTATTTGATGTAATGATAATGTAATGTAACACAAAAGTATGAACGCAAATAATTCACCGCGTTAATAACATCCGGGCGTATGCACACTCAGGTGCCTTTCCCCGCCCTGTCAAGAGCACTGCGCAAACACGAAATGCATGGCAGGGGATAAGCACAAGATTCAATAAAACTTTAAATCTTGAAAACTGGCAAATGTTGAAAAACAACAGACTACGAGTATGGGGTCGGTTTCTACGTATTTTTTCACGCTATATCGAATGGTAACATTTGTAGATCTCTCCAACTCCGTGATAACCACATGAGAGGACTGCAGGGCGACTGACTGACTGGGCCGTTTTGTGGACTTTCGAGCACGATAACGTGCGGTCGCAGATCGTGGCCTAGTTAGTCCCCTTTGATCTTTTGAAAAAAACCGCGACGGAGGCAATTGCCCTCACGGTTCCGCACGGGCCAAACGTCGTCAGTTGTTTCAAGGTCATTTTGCTTCCATACAATCGGGTGGTCCAGGTTTGTGTAGTATCGACCATTATGGTGAGCAGACGAAGCTTATGAAGAACTAACAGACCTACCGAGCTTCTTCAGTTCTCCAAAGTTACCAGGTGACCCATTTCTTACGGAAAAATTGTATTCCACATAGGCCCACGGAATATGGAGTTTGAAGGCCACGTACCAAAACAACTTAGTCTGGATTAGATGTAGCCCATACGGTATATACTCCGCATACGAAGAAGACCAAATTATGCACGCGTATTCTAGAATTTCAGGAAACACAGAGAGTGCATAACTCAAATTAGTGTCCTAATGACCAATGTCCTAGGAATTCTGCCCAGCAGTTCCTTGTAATGACCAAAGAGGGTGAATACAACTAAATATTATTTATTTCAGACCTTTACCTTAATATCCTGGATGATGAAGGGGTATTTTCGAGAATACCTACTTATTTTGACTTTTTTCACCTGAAATACGTCAGTCGAAACATTGTGGATCTGGATTAACTTTGGAAACCTTGTTTTGTTCCATATTAACATAGAAAGTTGGGCTCTTTGTAGGTAATACTCCTGTTTATTACGTTTCGTTCACTCCAAAGACTAAAAAATTCCTCATCTTTCGCAAGTGATAATTATCATTGTGGCTCGCTCACCTCCCATTTGGCAAAACTCGAGGCGTTAGGTTTGAGAAGTTCACGGCCTCACTTGATACACTTTGGTTCCCTCCGCTGATTTACCGCAGTTCAGTAAAATGTGTAGGAGGGGAAAGACATTGACTTGCAGATTTATCACGAATTAGAAACGCTCCAAGGAAAAGGGGGATATTATCGCCCCCGAGTCCCATCCGCACCCGAACTCTATCCACACCCGCCTAAAACCCTGGGCAGAACTTCTTAATTATGTTGAAATCGGTGTGTACCTATGAATTTATCATTGCGGTACGATTTCCTATGCATTGCGTTTCTCCGCCGGGTGAAAACCCGGGTCGAAGTTTGTGATTTTACTTCGTCGGAGTGATTCCATTTTATCGGAAAGTTGGCGGTAGACGGTGGAGAGAGGCTGGCGCGTGGAAACTTGCTGTCTCAAATTACGTTAAACTCAAGTTTTCCCAGCCCCCTACTTCGGTTGATGTCTACATCAGACTTTGCTCATTGAGAGACGGAATTCTTGGGGTTGGCTCCGTCGCGCGTTCTGATGTTCCTCAAGCCCATAAGCATAATAACCGTTGCTGGGGGTTCTTAATTTTAAGGCGCGTCATCGTTGATTGCTGCTGGTGAAAACAGATACGATTATAAAAATACTAGCCGGTTACCCGAGCGTGGCATGGACCCTCCTGTACGGGTTAGTCGGTGCATAGACTGCAGAAATAACCATATTCAGACTGTGTTCGTAACTAAGGAGGCTACATTCAAAACTACAGCATACAAGTAGAACAATCAGGCCCGGATGATCAGGAAAAAGCCCATAATTTAAATCATATTTTATTGTTCCAAAGAGTCACCCTATCAAATGCCAACTTCTTTGAGTGAGCAGGAGAGGATTTAGCTCACGCAACTGATCAGAAAAGGTACCATAATTTCAATGATCTCTTAATGACCTAGAGAGTCTCCCTTTCAAATGTCGACTTCCTAAGATGAACAGGATAGAGTTTAGCACACTTAGCTGATTATCAAACAGCCCATCATTCCAATTGTCATCTTAACGTCCCAAAGAGTTGAAATTGAAGTTAAAATTTCAACTTCCAATGGTGGGCAGGAGAGAATGTAGCTCAAACAGCCGGTCGAAATCGTCAAAACCTGCGTGTTGGCAACCATAATAAAATTTCGGGAGCCGAACCGGTTTTCCGTCCCCCGTTTCGCACGAAATATCCAATTCCCGTCCATCATATTTCAATAATGCAACCCATGCTTCACGCGGAACACCCGTATAGCAACCCGTCAAGGCATCTCCACTAGTCACGAATTTCTGCCGCTAACCGTTATCAACCGTTATAGTGAAAGATCGGGAACTAAACAAACTGGTTGCGAAAGGTAACGCCGTTTATGAAGTAGAAGGATGTTTAGGAAGTTTAGACCTGGCCTGTGTGTTGGTTCGAAACTTGCTGATCATCTTATGACCACTCCCATCAGAATCGGCGCAGCAGTTTGGGCGTATATTGGGAACCTATATAGATGTATACATATATAGATAGAAACAAACTTTGAGTTTTATGTGTAAGGATGGCCACCAACTACATTATTTTACAATGAGTAGATTTCTTTCCATGAGTTTTCATTATTTTGGCATCAAACTTCGACTTCAAACCAGTTGTGCACAAATATAAATGTATATTTGCTTATCAGGTTTCCCAAATAAGATATGAAGTTGGCCGAGTATGGTGACTCTTGATCTCAGAATGGCCCTTACTTGAAGGAATCATACCTATCTGATCTGGCATATCCTCTTCCTTTCGTAATGGCCAGTTCTCCCTTGATTGGCCATAGAGTATAAAATATACCAACCTAATGGGAATGACCACATTTCGTATTGAAAATGTTCTGCCTTTTGCTTCCAGAAATCTAAAATAACCAACTTATCATCCTCCTATTCTCCATGATACTTCAGGGGGCTTTGGATTCCCAGAAATCATTCCCCACATTCTCTGGGCTTAGCGTTTTGGGGTGTACTATCCCTCAAACTTAGCGGGACTTCCTGTTCCCGGTTTTTTTCACTTTGCTCTCCACGGGGCTTATCGTTCCAGGGTGTTCTTTCTAACACTTTCAAACTTCCCGTCATTGAAAGTTCAGAGTACAAGCTTAATGACCCAGAGAGTCTCCCTATCGAATTTCAACTTCCAAGTTTCTTTCAAGTCAAATAGTGGTAGCAATCATGTTTACGAAAATAACTGAGAAGGATCTCATGTATGTAAACAGTCATTCAGACAGCCAAGCTCATACCTCAGATTGTTGGTAACGCCTACGCAGTGACTAACATAATACGGTTAGGTAAACTGAAAGCTTTCAAACGACTCGAGACGATTTGTGTACGATGGTAAATGCCTGCAATACAGTTCCGTAGCAATGATTCGGTTGTAAGCGAGAATCATCAGAAAACAGGAGAGAAAATGGCTTCGGAGCTCACGTAACGTAACGTAACGATGTCACGTAACGGTAATTTTGTCTCATTTTTGGCCGAGTTATGATGGCAAAACATGTTCCCTGTTTAAACTCAATCATTAAACATCATGCTTTTCACGAACGGAACTTGGTTTGATGAAAATCGGCAAACCGTGTATCTTCGTTGTTTTGAAACGATTTGATTCATCTGTGTCTCCGAAGAGATCCGCACGGAACCGTGGAAATTGCCGACACAAGCTCAGCACTTATGAAGAAAACGTTAACTCCGAACAACTCCGTCCCAGAAAGAGGGAAAGACACGCAAAAACTAAAGCGGTCCCCTCTTCCCGTTGAGGCAACATTCGAACGGCTTTGTTTTTGCACCCAAGGGTACAGTTGGGCTCCTTCTTCGAGACGAATGGACAATCGATCCCAGGAAGAAAACGGTTGTTCTGAAAGCGATCGTTTTGAAAGATAATGTAGGGTGTATTCCGTGCAAAACATCGTTTTTGCCGCCTAATGGCTATCGGGGCTCAAAAACATAGTCTAAGTTTATCATTACTTCGGAGAAACGTAGAACGAAAAACAATGCAAGTAGTTTATCAAATTTCATCACCGCATTTGATGCCTAATAAACTGTATGTATAATATACATAAAATGCAAAAATACTCACTTTTTCTTAGTTGATGCGATGCATGTTTGACCTCTCGTATTGCAATGCACTCTTTTATGCCGTTTTTCTCTTACATCGTAAACCATGTTATCCCAGGCATAAACCAAATTATTACCCGGTCTAAATTTTAGTGATTTCATGAGCTTGATTGGAAGATTCATTTCATAGTTAATTTCTTGACGTATTCCACAATTTCAAGAGGCTATCATCAGTGAATCGTTGTGCCTTTTGAATTGGTGATCTTGGCGTGTCGCTAGCCAAAGCGTTATTATGGTACGTAACTAGTACCTTGCTGTCCTACCTAAATTGCTTGGATGGCAATTACCTGGATCCCAATTGATATTGCCATTTATTTTCTGCATTTACACGGGTCAAGCTGGTTTGAATCATCTGGATAAAACTTTATGAAATTTGACCCAAAAGTCATACATCGGTCGAAGATGTGCTAGTAACATTGGCATAAATTATTTTGCTCTAATCAAATGGGCAAACGTGAGGGCTAAAATATTTTTAAAAATCGAGATCTCAAAAATTTTCAGGTTAAATAATTTAGGTATTTTCCTGGTTGGTATTTTCATGTATTTTCTCAAAGAATTTGAATGAAATCATCCGGAAAGCTGCACGCTCTCTACAATATCTAAAGGAGCAGCGACCCTATGGTTTTGCGTGTGAAGCACTAAGTTTCATTAATGACCGCTAGATAGTGTTAGGCTTGCTGCAAATGAGCGGCATTCAATACCAAGTCACGGCAACGCATCATCATAGCCCAATACAAAATACTTACACGGAATGTGCGGATGCGATATTTAATTTGTATAGGTAATTTTTCTTCAGAAGGCGTTCACACCTATCCAGATTTATTCACGACACTAATCGTAAACTGATCGTAGATACCGAGGAACATATTGAATTGTTAATTAATTATAGACAGGTGTTCCGCGTAAAAGATCTATAAAATACAGAAATAATATACTTTTGTGTAATCATTTGCAGGCTTTTTTAGGAATTTGCGTCAGATATATCACAATACTTGGAGCCTTGATATGCATGGTAAGAATCATATTCCTAGTGAACTGGATAATTTAGGATCCTGAAATCAAAAATTCCTTCATATGGAGAACCTTCAATTACTTGGTAACAGAACATTGATTTTATAAATTACCAAGTATCTACGGAGCGAATTCGAGGAAATGGAAAACAATGCGAGGTATTCACTATGAATGACGATGAAATTTCAATATTCCAATTTCATCCAGGTCAATTCGATAGGGGTTCTCTTAGTTATTCCATAAACCTGTGACTATGTTGGGAACTATTGACCTCAGGTGCTGAATCAGCAAATTACTAACCATCAGCCTCAACATCGTGCATGCAGGCTCATTGAAATAGTGATAGACCAGTATACTGCAACAATATGGAACTCCCGAGTTGGACTTGATTGTAACTCATGTTCCATTGTATATCTTGAAGGGAGGTGGCGTTATATGGAGTTGCGGGATCGCTAATCAGAATCACCCTGCTCCTAGCAATAATTGTAGTTTACGCCGTATAATTGAGGGCGACTTGGGAATAGATTTAGAGCTAAATCCGATTGAATGATCTTTCTCTGTTAATAATTTATCGGATGCAATCATTTGCAATATACCTTCATCTACATGCATATTTCCTAATCATTTGTGCAGTCTGAGGTCAATATTTTGCTTCTTAGTCTACCTATAGGTGGCACACTACGGGTCAGATCACAAAACTAGCTGGGAAAAAATCCTACAATAACAATTTAATTTTTTGGGGCGCGAAGTGTATGTGAATCAATATGGATTTCTTGCGTTGAATCCGATGGTCAAGTCAGATTTCTCGTAGGTACCTTTTGTAGTTGAAGTGATGCAGGACAGAATACCAGAAAATTTCCAGTCTTCCTTCCAAGATTCGGGCTCTAAATTATGTAGCATGAAAGTACACTCTCTTCCGACGATTCATTCTGTCCCAAACATCAGGGGTGTGCGGCTTAGGGGGTAGACGGACCCCTATCAGTTTCATCGATCTTTACTCAATACCTCCCTCTGCGCACGCGCAAACGTAAATTCTACCAAGAATCATTTCTCACGCCCAAGTCGTCCGATCTCGCTCAAATTTGGATGATAGTTGGGGGATGACAATATGATCTTTTTCCGGGATCTTCATATATATATATATATATATATATATATGTATGAATATATGATATATGAAGTTCGCTTTTTTCATATATACATATATATCACTTGAAACGAGGTGTGCAATCTATGGGTCAATGAATAATGCACCAAATTTTTACCCCCCCCCCCCCCCACACACACACACACAATTTGTAGGCTAACATTTCAAGGTACGTAGATTCCAAAAATCTTGGAAAGTTGGAAAGTTCATAATTAGATTTTTGGAATCTACGTACCTTGAAATGTTAGCCAACAAATTGGTGGGGGGGGGGGGGGGTAAAAATTTGGTGCATTATACATTGACCCATGAATTGCACACCTCGTTTCAAGTTTTTCTGTAGTTCCTAATCGATTAAACTTTTTCGAAATTCGTATCTGCACATGTGTCATACTTTCTCGCAAGAGGTTTAATTGTTTCGGGAAAATGTTTAAATGGAAAAAAGTTTAATTGTTGGAAAAAATTATTTTGGGAAAAGGGTGAATTATTTTGTACTCATTTGGCAAAAGGGATTCATTTATTAAAAGGTTTAATTAAATCGGCAAATGCTTATATATTGGGTCAAAAAACGCATGCATACGAGTCTGCAACACATTGGAACATTTCATTTTCAGGCAGACGCGTAGGTATGTGTAGGTTTAATCAGAAATTAACAAGCGGTTTTGTTCACAATATCAATTAAGGATCACCTGTTGATTCAAATCATGCTCATAACTGTGATTGTTGGCCACGCACTTCGCAGGTAACATTATGATTTAAATCGGCAAATGCTGAAAAACGACAAAGTACCATATATATGAAAAAAACGTAACGTAACGTAACATAACGAAAATTTGGTTGTGTGCCATAGGAATGAAATGTTTCGGAATTCGGAATGCACCAAAACGGATTCCAATAAAAATATTTTTCAAACATTTTCGTGTTAAAATTTCTTGAGCCATTTTATAGCGTCATTTTCTTTGAAAACCGGCTAAATGCTCGTATTCCAGAGGAAAAAGTGGTTTGATGAATGAAGGAAAACGTAGTTGCAAAGTGTAAGGGCTCTAATGGACGAAGGTAGCTTCTAATTATATCCTCTAACAGCGCGGAATTAGCTCCCTCACGTAATGTAAAATGTGGGGAAAAGAACGCAAAAGTTTCTGACATGCAGCATGATCATATGAACAAATTTTCGTAAAATATCCTATTATATAGGTATCATGTTAGATTGTTTCAAAATTTTGGCTTCTTGAGGGCAAAGAAAATGTTAACCATAGTTTTATGGGAAAGAAGGTATTTTAAGCAGCTATCCCCCATTCAGAAAGAAATTTCGGATTTTTTAGGTTTTTGGCGGTTTTTATTGATTGTACAGCAACTTTTAATGAAATTTAAGTACATATTTCAGCATAGTTCTGTAATTACTATTTATCTTTTGTTTTCTATTACATAATTTATAAACTTTGTCTGAGTATTACAATGCTATAAATTATTAATGTAATATTTTTTAGCTATATTCAGTGATTCCTTCAGCATATTATTTTAAATTTCACCAATTTCATTCGCTCAAAATGTGCTGGCCAACAAACTCATCCTTTTCTTTTGTAAGGCTTGATTTTTTGACGTAAATACGGCATTTTTATTTCAATCCTGAGGAGAGTTATCGTTCTGGAATGACACACAGACACACAACACAAACACTCACAAAAACACACATACTCACACAAACACACACACGCAAACACTCGAGAAACGGATAATAAACAGGAAATAATGGGGAGTGTAACCTTTTCGTGGTACACCCTGTATATATTTGAAATAATGCAAACTTCAGAAATTGTTTCAGAATGAACCAAAACGGTTTCGAACGAAGACATTTTTCAAAAATGTTCATGTTAAAATTTTTTGATCCATTGCATAGCATAATTTTCTAATGAATTCCGCATGTTCGGAGAAGAAGATGAAACACTCGAGAAACGGATGATAATAAACAGGTAATAATGGGGAGTGTAACCTTTTCGTGGGACATCCTGTATATATATATTTCAAAAAATACAAACTTCAGAAATGGTTGCAGAATACACCAAAACGGATTCCAATGGAGAAATTTTTCAAAAATTTTCTAGTTAAAATTTTTTGAGCCATTGCATAGCTTCATTTTCTAAGAAAATTCGCTAAATGCTCGAATTACAGAGGAAAAAGTGGTATGGTGAATGAAGGAAAACGTAGTGGAAAAGTTTGAGGGCTCTAATGGACGAAGGTGGCTCCTAATTAATGTCCTCTAACAGCGCGGAATTAGCTCCCTCACGTAATGTAAAATGTGATGAAAAAAATAAAATAAATAAATGAATTAATAAATAAATGATACTTTGTTGTTGGTTTGTGACTCGGACGATGTTCAATTTTATTTGGGTTAAATGGCCACACCAGTTTTGGCTTTTTTTATTTTTTCATTTGGAATATTTCGGCGCGATGATGGCCGCCCTCATAAGGCATAGTATAACACCTAGTAGCAAAGATACAATTGGCATCACATTTTTTTATTTATAGGAACTAATATCATCAACATTCAACTATTCTATTTTGGAGAATAACATAATTAGGAGCGTAATATAAAGTGATGTATGAATGATAGCTACTACAATAATGCTTTTTTTTTTGTGTTTTCATCACCTAGGGCTGTCTTTGTGGAAAATGTGTTGATACATCTAGCTGGTGGGAGGAGGGAACGTCTGTACTGTTTTGTTGTGGTGGGAGGAAGTATAATGAAGTATTTTTGTAAAATTCTGGGAGCAAAAGCACTTAAAATACAAGTATGGAAAGCTTTGGTGATCTGTTTGTAACCTCCAATGTTTTCAAGGGAGGTTTCCTACTACATGGACTGTTTTCTAATAGTTGTTCCGGGTCGTGGTGACACTTGTACATAGTGGGTGTGGTTGAAACTTTTCTTCTCTTATTTCATAAATGGTGGGGTGGTGAGACTATGAATAAATTTGTCAGATAATGAGTAGGTAGAATATTTGTTTTTTGTGATCTCTGAAAGAAGATACCCTCTAAGTTTGTAAAAGTACGATCATCTTCATTCTTTGAGAAGTGGCGGTGATCCAAATTTTAAACGCTGAATTTAATGAAAATAATGATGGGGGGGGGGGGGGTTTAACCTTCCAGTGGGACACCCTGTATATATATTTGAAAAAACAGAAATTGTTTCAGATTGCACCAAAACGGATTCCACTGAAAATATTTTTCAAACATTTTCATGTCAAAATTTTTCGAGCCAAAATTTGCTAAATGCTCGTATTATAGTGGAAAAGTGGTTTGGAGGATGAAGGAAAACGTAGTGGAAAAGTGTGAGGGCTCTAACAGGGCGGAATTAGCTCCCTCACGTAATGTAAAATGTGGAAAAAAAGAAAAAGGGAAAAAAAAAAAAAAAAATTAGCAGGATAAAACGTTCTAGACATGCAGCATGATCGTATGAGAAAATTTTCGTAAAATATTATATCATGTTAAATTGTTTCGAAATTCGAGCTTCTTGAGGGCAAAGAAAATGTTAACTATAGTTTTATCGGAAAGAAAGTATTCTAAGTAGTTATCCCCCATTCAGAAAGAAAGTTCGGATTTTTTAGGTTTTTCGCGGTTCTTATCGATTGTACAGCTTCGTTCTCAGTGCGCGTTCTGACTGTTTTCGAACTCATCAGAACTGGGACGGGAAATCTCGGGGCGTTCTGGAACTTGTGGTACCGCGTTCTGCATTACGAACGATTTCAGAACTTGGAAGTGTAATAACCTGTGTTCCTTTTCCCTTGAAAAATATCTTTTTAGAATAGTTTTAGTTCCCGTGAATATATTACTTACCATGCCCGTGAATATTACTTAACTATTACCCCACGGCATTAAAAAAAAAAAAATAATAATAAAATAATAAAAATAAAAAAAATAAAAAAAAATAAAAAAAAATAAAAAAATCTGGATGCAGACGAGATCCAACTATAACTTTAATCTCGTCCTCATCATTTACAAACTAAACACCATCGTCGAAACCATCGCTTTTCGAACTGGACGAGCTAGTTGACATTTCGATCATAGAATAGGTTCTTATACTAACTAATAGAGACCACAGTATGTAAGTATGATTTCGATGAAGAAGAAGAGAGTTGTTTGCTCCACGAGATCCGAAAAATTGCGAAATGCGCAGGACTCCTTGAGTTTGAGTTTTGACAGTTCCGAAAAAAAAAAAAAACGGGGACTCTCAGAACCGTTTGGAACTGGGCGTTCTGGCACTGCGAATGACAAAAGTCGACTGCACTTGCCCTGAACCGTTCCGAACTCGCAGAACGCACACTGAGAACGAAGCTTCAATGAAATTATTTAAGAACATATTATTTCAGCATAGTTTTGTAATTATAATTTTTCTTCATGGTCTATTCTATCATTTAAAAACTTCATTTGAGTATTACAATGCTATTTCATTTTCAAAACTTTTCAAGTAAAAATTTTTCGAGCCATTGCATTGCATAATTTTTTTTTTTTTTAAATTGGCTAAATTCTCGTATTACAGAAGAAAAAGTGGTTTGTTGAATGAAGGAAAACGTAGTGGAAAAGTGTGAGGGCTCTAATGGACGAAGGTGGCTCCTAATTAATGTCCTCTAACAGCGCGGAATTAGTCCCCTCACGTAATTTAAAATGTAGGGAAAAAAAACGCAAAAGTTTCTGATATGCAGCATGATCATATGAGCAAATTTTCGTAAAATATACTATTATATCAAGTTAAATTGTTTCAAAATTCGAGCTTCTTAACGGCAATGAAAATGTTAACTATAGTTTTATGGGAAAGAAGGTATTCTAAGTAGTTATCCCCCATTCAGAATGAAATTTTGGATTTTCTATGTTTCATTGCTGTTTTTATCGATTGTACAGCAACTTTTAATGAAATTCAAGTACATATCAGCATAGTTTTGTAATTATTATTTTTCTTTATGTTCTAATCCATAATTTATAAACTTCATTTGAGTATTACAATTCTATAAATTATAAATGTAATATTTTTTAGCTATATTCAGTGATTTTTTCAGCATATTATTTTAGATTTCACCGATTTAAACAACAAACTTATCCTTTTCGTAGGTATGTGAAGCTTGAGTTTTTGGCGTGAGAATGGCATTTTTAACTCAACCCTGAAGAGAGTTATCGTTCTGGAATGACACACTCAGACGCAGACACAGACACACACACACACAAATACAAACACTCACAGAAACACACACACACACACAAACACACACACACGCATTTTGTACAATTGCTTTGAATTTCTTCTTTTTTCCATATTTTTCCCCCACCAGAAGGTATTTTTAATTTAGAGAGTAACCTTTCCGTGAGACAACCTTTATATAAAGTTTTCTTTTTAAAAAAAGCAACTTCTGAAATTGTTTCGGAATGCATCAAAACGGATTCCAATGAATATGTTTTTCAAAGATTATCGTGTTAAAAGTTTTTGAGCGATTGTACAGCATCATTTTCTTTGAAAATTAGCTAAATGCTTGTATTACAGTGGAAAAAGTGGTTTGGTGAATGAAGGAAAACGTAGTGGAAAAGTGTGAGGGCTCTAATGGACGAAGGTGGCTCCTAATTAATGTCCTCTAACAGCGCGGAATTAGCTCCCTCACGTGGTCGGCTTTCAAACTTTCCCCTCCGGGAAACAGCTGGGCCGTTTCGTTTAATTTCAAAGTACGTCATCAGCTTTGGGAGCGTCCCTCATTCCGAGCAGTTTTACTGGAGTAGAGCTTGAAAACGTGGGAAAATAGGGGTTTTCCGCGTTTTCCACGTCCCACGTCATTCCGGGGTAGCACCGGTTTTCCGGAATGGTTGTGGAGGGGTGGGTTTGGGGGTGAGGTGTGGGTGTGGGGGAGAAACGTGTGCGGATCTCTAATGACCGTAGGTCTGGTCTACTGTCCACCCCTCCCCGAGGGTGAAGGTACGTCCTCCATCTCTTCCCCCGGCCTGTCATCACGCGCCGAATAAATATTCATGGGGGTCGAGAAAAGGGGGGGACTGCCCCCCCTCCTCTGGCACAGGGGCTAATCAGGGTGACCGTGGAACTGGAAACTCCGGGAAAGCGAGGGTGGGGGGCGCGCCATATGCAAATCGGCGGGAACAGCGGCAATTTGGTGGGACAAACAAAGCTAGGAAACCCTCCTCCAGGCTCCAGGACTGTCGAACCCCGCCTTCCAGGACTGCAGTCCCGACCCCTCTCTGCCCCTGCTACAGGGGATAGTCGTTTTCCGGACGCGTCCCTTTCCCGAGGGAGTAGCGCGGAATGTAACGTTTTCGTCGGCACACCCACACACCTCCCCCACCACCCGTCCTTTTCCACAGCCTTAACCGCATCAATCCCAGTGACATTCGGGACTCACTCCGGCTAACCGCTCTTCAAACAAGGAATGAATATCTGTTCCCTTCTTCACCGAACGTGCGGAATTCATGAGAGTGATGCGAATGAAGGGAGAATGGTGAACGAATGAAGGGATATCTCACTAAACCACCTGAGAGTAAACAACGAGACACATTTACGGAATTGTTTTTCTATTCCTACAATTAATAGGTTACGATCTAAATCAAAATCGACAGAATTGTGGAAACCCACTCCAAAATATGTCATGGAGACAATAAAGTGGAATTTTCACTATCTTTACAATTTTTAACCTCTCTTCAAACAAGGAATGAATATCTGTTCCCTTCTTCACCGAACGTGCGGAATTCATGAGAGTGATGCGAATGAAGGGAGAGAATAGTGGACGAATGAGGGGATATCTCGCTGAACCACCTGAGAGTAAAAAACGTGACACATATTCGGAATTGTTTTTCTATTCCTACAATTAATAGGTTACTAACTAAATCATAATCGACTAAATTGTAGAAATTCACTACAAAATAAGTCATCGAGACAATAGAGTGGAATTTCCAATATCTTTACAAGTTTTTAACCGCTCTTCAAACAAGATATATGTTCCCTTTTTCTTCGAACATGCGGAATTCATGAGAGTGATGCGAATGAAGGGAGAATCGAGGACGAATGAAGGGATATCTCACTAAACCACCTGAGAGTAAACAACGAGACACTTTTACGGAATCGTTTTTCTATTCCTACAATTAATAGGTTAAGAGCTAAATCAAAATCGACTGAATTGTGGAAATCCACCCCAAAATATGTCATAGAGACAATGAGTGGAATTTTCACTATCTTGACAAATTTTTAACTCGATATTATAAAATCGATAAAAACTGCAAAAAATATGAAAATCCAAAATCTCCTTTCGAATAACAAATTACTTTTTTAGATTAGGTACGTTTTTTGCGATAAAATTAACAGTTAACATTGTCTTTGCACTCGAATAGCACAAATTTTAAAACAATTCTACATAATATAATACAATAACTTACGAAAACTCGATCAAACGATCACGCTGTCTTACTGGAGCTATTTATTGGTACTGCAAATTCATTGTTTTTTTTTTTTTTGTTTTTGTTTTTTTTTTTTTACCAACATTTTTCTATTGGTAATCGGCTTTCATGAAATTCTCATGAAACTATGATCACAGGAAAGCTTCCGATGCCCCATTCATAAATTTTTAATTACCGAATTTTCGTAAAAAATGAAACTATTGCGATGCCTTAAAATTAAAAAAAAAAAAATTTCGTAATATTTCATTGTTTTGATACATTCTGAAACGAATCCTATTCTCTAACGCTTTTTTAAATGTATATAATATGTGTCATTTCAGCCGATAACCCTCCATAGGATTGAGATAAGAACTTCGTTCTCGCTGCAACAACTCAAGCTTTTTCATTGGCCAACACTTTTGAGCACATTAAAATAGCCTAATTCCACTAAATGAACTAAAAAAATCACATATAATGGCTGAAACTTGTTAAATTCATATGTTTCAGCTGAGTTTTAGTTGAAAAAAGTTTATGAACAACGAACTAGAACGCTGTACAATTTATTCAGATGATCATACCTAAAAATGCACTGTACATAGATTTGGAACAAAGTCCAATAACACGTACATTTTACCCATCACTCAAAATCTTAAATTTGTGGTTAGGTACATACTATTTCGGCTATTTATGGAGATAGTACTTGTATGAACAAGCAGTGCCTTAGCCTGTTGATTATTTTATCAAAATTTTTGGCTTTTCGAAGCAAATTTGGAATAAATTTCTGGGAACTGCGATTTTCACGAATATTTTCATTTATTGCATTTTGAAACTAAATCCTTCATACACAGAAATGGTGACAGTATGAAAATCTGAACATCCAGGGGCGTCCAGGTGGAAATGTTTGCTTACGGAATTACTTCGGTGGAAAAAAGTCCAATAACACATACATTTTACCCATCACTCAAAATCTGAAATATGCTGGTTAGGTATATACTATTGGGGCTATTCATGGAGATAGTACTTGTTTGAACAATCAGTGCCTTAGCCTGTTGATAATTTTATCAAAATTGTTTGTTTTTCCAAGCGAATTTGGAATAAACTTCTGGGAACTGCGATTTTTACGAATATCTTCACCTATCGCATTTCGAAACTAAATCCTTCATACACAGAAATGGTGACAGTATGAAAATCTGAACATCCAGGGGCGTCCAGGTGGAAATATTTGCTTACGGAATTACTTCGGTGGGTCTGGCGTGCGTCAACATCCCCTTGCGTTGCTCAGGCTATGAAAATACCTTAACCAAAATATTCCCGACTCGGACCAAACGGATGGAAACGGTCCGGGAACCGGGTCCGACTTCACGCGTGGTTGCTAGCAGAAATTGGACGCAGGGGTTCGCCTGCCAAGCCACTTCATTCTACTATGAAGGAACGCGAGTAATGTCATTTAGTGTTGGTAGTGGAGTTGAGTCACTATCGCTCTCCGAATTCCTCGTGCGAAGTTTACTCTAACCCTCCACCCTCCCGGCTTTGCCCCAACCAAAATTACAACTAAGTATGTGATGGTGGGGTCGCTAGGCCGCAAAAATTTTGAGTGGGGCTCCGGACGTCCTACAGAAGCTGATGCATATAGAGCGAAGTGTGCGCATGTGCACATTGCGTTATTTCGTCATCTTCAGGATCCTTACTGTGCTGGCCAACTATGGCCAGATAATCATAAAATTATACCTAAGCTGGTACTACCCATGATCAGTAATGCCTTATACCATAAATGTATAAGCAGAAAGATAAAAAGTGTACAGGCGAATTTGGACAAGTTACAAGTGTTTCCCCAACGTTTTATACAAGTCATTGTTTCACAGTTGTAAAATATGGTCAATACCATTTTAACATAAAATGGATAACATGGTCACCTGTGAACTTTTCATCTTCCAGCATTGTGTATTGACAATTTTTCGGTGTTTGTTATGTGGGAAGCATCTTCTGCTGAAGAATACAGACAAGAATGAAGCATTCAGCGTAGAACACGCAAACGATTTTTTCGGTCATGATTAAACGCTTTTCACATAGATATGTCTTTTGGCTGGGGGTCATGACAAAAGTCATGCAGCAAGACCGTGTGAGAGAATTTGCGTAGATTACTATCTTGTTATATTACATATGTTACATTGTTCTGAAATTTTTGCATTTCGAACGTAAAGAAATTGTTCACTACCAGTTTTATGACCGAAAACTTCGTTCTAAATAATATTCTACGATTGAAAAAGGTTTTGGGTTTTTAGCCTTTACTTATTACAATTTTTGGATGTTCTATTTTATAGTCAATAAACTTTTATTTGAGCAATTTTCTACCAAAAACATTTTAATTTCTCCCTTGATGGGAAAAACAATAGATCATGGATATGTCTAGTACCTACTGCTTACCAGTTGGTACCTACTACTCAATTGTATACCAACCCTGTAGTGCCTTCTTTTCACAAGATTATTCCATTATGGTTACAATACAATATTAGTATTTAACTTGGAATAATAAATCAGCATTCCTTGACACTACAATGGCTTAGAGGTCATGAAATGTCGTGGTAAAATGAAAGCATTCAAAAAAGTGGCGAACGATTTTCCTACTATGAAAACTATGGGAGTTACTCTTCCCTTGTAACGCCTTGGTTGTACATGAAAATCAATAGAAAATGTGCTGGTCGGGAAAAAAAGTGTCGGTCGGGAAAAAAAAAGTGTCGCGATAAATTCCTTGACCCCCAGCCAAAAGACATATCCATGTCAATATTGATGGTTACCAGACTTGATCTTAACAATGATTATCTGCCTGATAGAACTATATATGAACCACAGCTATGTTGACAACTATAGCTTGCGTAGATCTAAATTATAACTCATTTTCATCTCTGCCGAGGACTGTTATGGCGAAAGCTCTTAGATAAATAAAAACCACTGAGAAATAGCCGAGTTCTTCCTCCCCTCAACATAATTGCCAATGTTGTTGATTATTACACAGAACCATAAGCAAAACAAACTTACATGCAAATGCACCATATGATATGAACTAAGCGCCATTCACGATTTCACCTTGGGATACTCGGTAAATATCAAAATGTAACTTCGGACTTGCTAGGTATAGAAAGTTGGATAAAAACTTATTTTAATGTGATTTCTAATTCGTTAATTTTGCCGTGAAGGTAAGGTTGAGCCACGATAATGAAACTTTGGTCGAAACAGGTGACGGAAAAACTTTTAAATAGCAATATTCGCAAGCTGTTATCTCTGAAAGAATTGAAAATAGGGGAAAATCTTCGGAGACAATCTTGTAAGAAATTGAATGTGCTTCAATTTTGGCCGGAATGATTTTTCTTGTGCGGTGTGCCGTTTTCGAGTTATGGACGAAAAAACCAATCATCCGGACTTTTCCACCCCCTTCCCCTCCCCTTTTCTTACTGGCCATACATTTCCTTACTGGACATACTTACTGTTGAAAAATGTCCAGTCATATGATCGTATAAATAGATCGATAGATTTATTTCAATAAAGACACATACATATGATGATAGTACAAAAGTAGAACTAGCCTACTTGCCTGGCTTACTTTTCCAACGGTAGGCTTGGCTCGTGCTGTTGGCTGAGGTCTAGGCGATTTGCCCATAATTTCAAACAAAGCACGTTTACATAACATCGCATATTCGTCTACATAATCTACACATAGCTTAAATAATATAACTACAATGTCATTTGATCCCTATCTTCTTGTAGGTAGAACATCATTCTATAGTAAACTTATTGCTTTATAATATTATACATAAATGATGTTTAGCATAGTTTCGCAATCCACTGCCCCATTTTTCACAAGCTACGTAACTGGTAGCAATTTGCTTTTTGTAGTTTGGTCTAGTATAATTTTGAGCTCTTTTCATATGACTATCTAGCGCTCCGTGAATGACGTACATAATACATTTTTGACTATGTGTTGACTGCGTTAATCTTGTTCTTGGTGCAATTACATTCCCTGTGACTGCATATCCTGTGGTATATGCTGGATTACGCTGTGAGTTTATTATTTGTGGATAGTTATGGAATGATTGATTGGAATGATTATGTGGATGAGTGATTGAGGGTCCAAATTTTGGACCTCAAAGCGTAAAAAAATGTAGTTTTTTCCCAGGTTGATGATGCAAATATCAATAACTGAATACCATAACGTGATTCAGCACGGAAAAGCACCCCGAAATCATGTATTGCAAGTAGCAATTGGATATCCTCAAAACCCCAGTATTTCACAATTTGTGCACTTTTAGAGCGGAATTGTGCACTTTTGGAGGGAAATCGCACTTTTTTTTGTGGAATGGAAAAAGTTCTTTATGAACGAAGAGGAGTTACAATACTCCTCAGCAGTGTTGGAGTCTCCCTTTTTGGAATTGTAGGGCGTACCAACTAAAAACCACCACTCTCTTCTTATAGAGAGAGTGGTTCCGAGAACTACCTCGGAGCCACTTATTTAGCCCAACGTCGACCACGTGGGGTCCAGGTGGACCCCATGCGCACCTTTCCCCCCCTCCCTTATAGCCACTTTGCCCCTCACTGCCTGCTCCTCGAGTAGCTTCCTACTCAGTACTGCTCCAGAGGTTGGCGAGGTAGCAATGGTCCTCCAGGATAGTGTACCTTTTGAATTCATTTCTGTTTAATGAAAATCGTTGTTGGGGTCTGAGTAGACCCCACGTGGACTTCCGTGAAAAAAAAATTTCGGCACATTCACTCACATGTTTTGTCTTAATTTTCAATCGTTTGAGCATACATACGTAGTGCTTACTTAGTTCTCCTGTTTGCACCATGGAAAAAACTGGGAATGTGAATCAGTCGTTTTTTGTCCATACTAGTAGACAGTGAAGTGGAGGACGAAATCTTGCCTAACGAGGACTCAGTGTCCGACGAGTTCTTTGTTGTGAAAACATGAAAAAATACCAATCGCAATGTGACTGCAAACAATTGGTTAACGTCATACGTATTAGCGGAGGTGCTCACTAAATGTAAATTAACTTTCGTAGGCACCATGCAAAAAGGCAATATGAAAAGGCAATTTTCGAAAAAGTTCTGTGTTGGCTGAAGTTCCGCATTTTATTGAAAAACAATGGGCCTTCTTAGAGTTTATATGCCTAAAAAGTTGACTAAAGTTTATATTTCGTTCTGATATAAATAAAAGACTTGAACGTTTTGCTTTTTATTCCTTTCTCTTGCGTTTTTGGTTTTCTTAGATGAGGAAATTCTTTGGCCCATGTAATTTCGGAGCTACAAGCTGCAACTTTGCTACTGTAGACACGATATTAGGAGACTATCCTCGTGGACAACTCAGAATTGATTGCATGTTTTGACGCTAGTCCCATGCAACAATAGGGCGGCACAGCCAGAAATGTGAGTGGGGTCCTGGTGGACCCCACGTGGGCGACTATTATTCTAGCTCCCACGTGGTTGACGCAGGGTTAGTATTGCTTAGGGGTAGTTCCCCCCCCCCCCACCCCTTTTTTTCGCCATTTTGGCTCTTCATCTCTCTATGTCTTCTTTATTCCCAGGATCTAACCTGCTCCATGGCTTTTAGGACGGCAAAAATGTATGTTGCCACCGCGTCCCAGTTATTCTTCTCGGCTACCATTTTGTTGAAGATGGTATTTCGTGCTATCTCTCTTACTCTCCCCTCCAGGACTCGGCGAGCACCTCCCCACTTTAGCCACACACAAAAATTAAGGAAAATCGCACTAAAACAATCGATCGCTAAGTCATTGATTACGAGTCACGATTAATCAGCACAATTACAAATTAAACCTACATATCATATCTAAAAACATTAATCGCCACTTCTTGAATATGAGAGAAGACCTATTTCACTCTAAACTAATCACTTCCTATTATACCAGATAGAACTCAATCTACTTCTCCACCTGAACCACCTATCTATGAACTAATACACCACAAGGAATGAGGAATAAAAAACATTAAAACTACTTACGGCTAGCCAAGAACGGACCGCACACTAGCTATGCTACGCGGTTACGTCCACAATTAAGTTAAATTGAACTAATTGATGATGCTATATTATAATAACCAAACTTGTATTTGTATATGTGTGTTTGTATCCAATGTAAAAGTTTTGTGGCAATAAATATATTTATTATATCATTATTATTATTATTGCTTCATGAATTTTCACGTAGAATTGGAATCTGAAATAACAAAAGGTGGTTCCCATTGAAAAACACGAAGATGATGTCAATTGCGCTTGCTCGGTAGGTAGTTTTGGAAAGAAACTTTGAAGTCGATTTTTGGTTTTATGCATCTTGAAACGTTAACCAAACCAACAAATGTTCAAGGGAGAAAGAGATTATCGACCCACAATATGTCTGTTGTCAAATCATCAGGATAACGGTCAAAAACGAATAAAAGGCGATAAGGACATTTATTCGTTTTTGACCCTTATCCTGATAATTTGACAACAGACAATGTTAAGGGAGGTTCACAAATTTTATCCTTGGTCGATTACAAAGGTTCATTATTGAAAATAATATACCAAAATGGCACCCGCCAGCGGAGAGTTAATTTTATTCGAATATACTCGGGCGCCGTTGAATTTTCTCCATAATCGCTCACTACGCAACTCCCTGGCGCTCATCACTGGGTGTAGATGAATTTCTCGGAATGGAGGTGTCCGTCCCGATTGGTGGATTAGTTTCTCGGATTGGTTGATTATCCAGCCGGACCGGCGAGGTGATTAGTTCTGAGGATTAGAGAATTGAGGGAGCAAATGAGAAACATAACTCTCAATTGCAACAATGGTCTGTTCCTTCCACTAGAAATGACATTATGTATCTAAGTCGAACTCGGTGATATTGTCAAATGTGATGGCAACAATTATATTCGAGAGGATCATATAGATTGATTGAAAACTAGACTGGCAACAAAATGCAATATGGACAGTTCAATATAGTTGAAGTTTCGGCAGATTATGATCACCATTTGATTAACTTTTGAATAATCGTCTGTTTGTTAGTTCCTGTAACAGGCAAGAATAAACTTGATTTCAGTCCATTTTGATAAAACTTACATCATACTTGATGAATTATTTGATTATCAGTTATGTATATATATATATATATATATATATATATATATATGTGTGTGTGTGTGTGTGTGTGTGTGTGTGTGTGTGTGTGTGTGTGTGTGTGTGTGTGTGTGTGTGTGTGTGTGTGGGTGTGTGTGTGTGCGTGTGTGCAGCCTATATACAGAGGATCTTCCCACGGGTTGAGGAAGCGACCGTGACGGGGCATCAGGGAGCAGTTCCTCCTACTTTGGTGCCTCGTGGAGGTCGCAGAGCAGCAAAACAAGCGAGAAGGCGGGAATATCAGCGGGTCCAGAAGTTGTGGAGGAAGCATCCGGCTCGTGTCGCTGCGGAGGTACTGGAGGGACCTGGGGATGAGCAAGTTGTGCCCCCTCTCCAGGAGTTTGTGGACTTTTGGGAGCCACTCTTGAGTGCTCCCAGCCACAACCCTGGTGAGCCGGTGGTGCCCCCAGCTTCCACCAGGGATTCCTTGCGCGGCATCATGTGCACGCCGGTGCTTCATGACGAGGCACATAAGTGCCGTGTCAAGAACTCCACTTCTGCTGGACCTGATGGTGTTTCTGCCCGACGTTGGAACAAAACACCAAAAACAGTTAAGCTGCTCATCCTCAACTTGCTGCTTTTATCGGGAAGACCCCCGAAAGCGTTGACCCGCGCCCGGACAATTTTCATCCCAAAAAAAGGGTTAAGTGGGCCTGGAGGCTACCGCCCGATATCTATATCGTCTGTAGTCTTCCGCCATTTCCAAAAGATTCTGGCATCTCGCCTCCAAGCTGCTGGTGTCATAGGTGACGTCCAGAGAGCATTTCGACCAGCGGATGGCACAGCGGAGAACCTTACAGTTCTCCAAACTGTCATTTCGCTGGCCCGTATTAAGAAACGGCAACTCCATCTTGCCGCTCTGGACATCGCTAAGGCCTTTGACACCGTCAGCCATTTTGCCCTGACCGATTGTCTTCGTGGTGTTGGGGCACCTGCTCGTTTAATTGAGTATGTTGCTCGCCTGTACCACGAAGGCGTGACGGTCCTCAAGGCACAAGGTGAGATGTCGGGGGATGTTGTCATTGGGCGCGGGGTACGCCAGGGGGATCCTCTGTCGCCACTCCTCTTTAACCTGGTCGTGGACACGGCCTTGGGTAAGCTGCCAGCTGAAATAGGGTTCGATCTCGCCCCTGGGGTGCGAGTAGGTGCACTGGCTTTTGCCGATGATGTAATCCTACTCGCCGAAACCCGTGAGGGCTTGCAGATTGCCCTCAATGCCTTTGCTGAGCAGCTAGCCAGGTGTGGTTTGGTGGTTAACCCAGATAAGTGTGGGTCAGTCTCCTTGGTCCCGTCGGGTCGCCAGCATCAGGTGAAGGTGGTGGATGAGGAGTGTTTTGTCATAGGACAGTCACCCATCCCCACCCGATCCGTGCTGGAGGTTTGGCGGTACCTTGGAGTTGACTTCATGGGTGTGGCCACCATTGCCGCAAGCCGTGTGGACCTTGGTGGAGCACTAGCTCGTATCACCAAGGCTCCATTGAAGCCACAGCAGAAGCTGCGCCTCCTTCGCACGTACTTACTGCCAAAGCTGACCTATGGGTTAGTCTTTGGCAGGCTTACTGCGGGGAGGCTGCTAGAGTTAGATCGTGAAGTTCGTTCTGCTGTGCGCTCTTGGCTAGGCTTTCCACCTGGTGTCCCAAGTGCCTATGTCCATGCACCGGTCAAGGCCGGTGGGCTCGGTATTGTCTCTCTCTCAGCCAGCATCCCATCTTTACGCCGCCAGCGCCTGCTCGCCCTTAGGGGCTCGAGCTGGGAAGTCGCCCGCACTGCTGCTGACCTTGACTTTGTCAAGCAGCAGTTGTTGTGGTGCGACCGAGCAACACCAACTGCTCCCAAACCCAGCTCATCTGCTGAGTTCGCTGCTGCGCTGCATGAGTCAGTAGATGGTAAGGAACTCCGACAGTGCTCTGAATCCCCCATTTCTTCCCAGTGGGTGGAATGGGCTTCAGAGGGCATTGGGGCCCGCGACTACCGCCATTTTCATGCCGTCCGGGTGGCCACATTGGCCACCTCGGTGAGGTGTTCGAGGAGTAGTCGCGGGACAGTGGATACCCTTTGCCGTGCCTGTCGGGGTAAAAATGAGAACCTGTATCATGTAGTGCAGCAGTGTCCTCGTACTCACGGTGGCCGCATTCTCCGTCATGATGCGGTTGCCAAGCAGATAGCAGGCGCTCTGTCATCCAGCGGTTGGGCTGTTGAGAGAGAGAGACTATATCACATGCCGAGTGACCGGGGCAAGAAGCCGGATATCGTTGCTGTCAAGCCCGATGGGTCTGCCATTATCCTGGATGTCCAGGTTGTCAGTGGCAGCGTGGACATGGAGCAGACCTGGCGGGCTAAGAAAAGTAAATATGATAGAAACGATCTGCGACAGGCGATATCTGAGCTAAAAGGAGTGGCACCTAATAACATCAAGGTCATGGCTGCGACCTTGTCATGGCGCGGGGTGTGGTGCGGGAAAAGCGCCACGGAGTTACTCGAGTTGGGCATCTCGGCAGGACCACTCAGTGATATCACCACCCACGTCCAGAGCGGTTCTTACTTGAACTGGTGGTCATTTTATAGGGGCACTTCCTTTCATCCCATTCTTTCTCCTCATCCTGCAACTTCCCTTATCCCTAGAGCCGGCGTCGGGTAAACCTGGGCTTCCTCCCCACTATTTTATTTATTTGTTCATTTTTCAATTTAATGGTGTGCCCCCTCCGCCTTTGAGGGGAGTTTTGTAAAAAAAAAAAAAAAAAAAAAAAAAAAAAAAATGTATGTATATATATATGTGTGTGTTTCTCTCTCTCTCTCTCTCTCTCTCTCTCTCTCTCTCTCTCTCTCTCTTTCTATCTCTCTGCGATAAATTGATAGAAATCATACTGTGAATTGAAATTGGAGATTTAGGATGTGTGTTGAAGAACGGTCGATTAAGGACACAGGCATGTGTAACCAACGTTTGGTACGTTTATTCTTACATCATCAAGGTTCAATATCAGATAATATGACTTGGTCTCAATCAGTCTTAATCGGGATTTTAGTTTTCTTTGAGTGTTGCATTTAATCTAATTGGTTACAAAATATTAATATGAAAATTATAAATAACTTACATGAGTGGTGTTGAACGTTGAATAGCACAATATTACTCAACTGGTAGGTAGTAATAACAATGCACTGCAGTTCAGAGATTTTTACACCCAGGGACTTATAATACAATATTTTGTACACATCAAGATTTGATGCAACACCCAAATAACACCAAAGTCCCGATTAAGACCTTTCTAGACTGTAAGTCCCGTTATGTATTTTCCGTTATAGAACCCCGATGATATACGAATAAACGTACGAAACATTGGTTAAACAAGCCTGTGTCCTTAATCTACCGCACCTCAACAGACATCTTAAATTTCCGATTTCAATACTCAATATAAATTTAAAAAAAATATATAAATAAATATATACCTACATGAAAAACGTTAAATTCAATTCAATTTATGTCTAAAGACGGATTTCAAGGGAGAAATATTTCGAAAATTTTAACATTTTTGGAGTCATTGCAATGCAATAGCTTTATTTTCTAGTGAGATTTGCTAAAACTCTCGTTGGTGGGTTAATCCAAAGGAAACTCCTTTTGGTGGAACTGGGCCTTAGTGATACGTTAAACTAAACATTCCTTAAAGGCTCCGGCGCTCAATGCGGCGCTGAAAAGAAAGTATTCCGCAGCATTCAGCGCCCTTTTCATCCCACGATAACCATCTGAATATGAAGACGGGCGATTTCGGATTTCACCTTTTCGACCCGTTTTTCGGTTGGGAAATCGGAAGTTAGCAATAAAAAAGAGATATAAAGGGAACTCGTTACGTTCAATGGAGAAGGGATAGCTCGAGAAAAGAGGGGTGAGGCGTAGAAAAAAAAAAAAAAAAAAATCTTATCCGATGCACACCGGTAAGGAGATACGATTCACGGTCCATTGGTCACCCTCAGCTTTATTTTTTTTTCTCTTTTTATTCCTATTCTACTTCCTTTTTTTCTATACACATATAAGATGGGAAAAGGAAGGGATATGTCGGGAAGACGATCCTTTTTACTATAGATATACCGATTCAAGTAGTGCCACTGTTAGGTACCTCTGTCTGTACTGTAACAAAAACATTTCGAAACTTGGGTGTTTCAAGATTCTGAATCTTAAAAGGAAGCCAATCTCATTGAATGGATGATGATAATAATAATGATAATGATTATAAAAACATTCACTGTTGATTCAGTATATAAATTTTCGCATAATACTGGGGAGCCACAGTAGAGAGTTCCTAGAGATCCGTCGGTCTCTATACGGTGTGCCGTAACGAGAAACATTTACCGCACCTTAAAGTCACGTCAAGTCCTTAACGGATCTAGTTGTAACGCTAAATCCATGAAAGGAGGGAATTATCCCTAGGATGTTATTTGAGCCGAAGAAGGTTATTTTGACGATTACGTTTTTTCCGGATTGCGATCCGCTACCGTATCTGTACGGAAGGATGCGTGACCGTAACTCATTGCGTCAGAGTTACGCTTCTGGTTTTGGCCCGGGCAGTCCGGTTTTCACAGGATCAACGGCACATTTCCAGTGGATGTGGGTCATATCGTAGGTTGCTATCTTGCGAAGTCAGACGTGACCTCTCGATGACCTACCTACATCAAGGTTAAGTTATCTTTTGGAAATCGACTCCAGAAATCCATCCTTAAACGTCCAAAATCATAAACATTTGAACTCTTGTCACACTATTGCATATGAAGGAACTCTCAATCTCTTCCGATATCCATTACTTGTGCATTCGCTCTTTCAGTTTTAGACGGAGGTGAACAATCTTAAAATGATTGAAATATTCACAAGTTAGTGCTTCTCGACTTAACATCGATATTTTTGTTGCCAAAATTCCAAGATATCGGCTATTATTTATTGATTCAAATGTTTCTGCCTAGTATGCAATCTACAAAAATAGTGTTTCATAATAGTTTTTGAAACACCTACACTAATCATTATTGTTTATTTTACTCTATCGCATTATTTACTGTCACCCAATTCTTCTTGACAGTGAGTATCAATGAACCAATAAAACCAAAAAGTAATTATTTCCAGCTGTTTATCGCTGATTATTTCCTGATTATTTAAATCATAGCAGCTAGTAACGGCTAAGGAGGAGATCTCGTTGATACCATATGGGATAAGGTTTTGGGAAAAAGAATTCCCATGAAGCAAGATTAGCTCCCGTTCCTCATTTCCGACCTCCTTCCAGTTTTTTTGCGATTACAAATATGAAAAATGAAGAAAATTCAAGTTTTTATGATTATTGGGGAAAGAGAGACAGTTTTGGGACCCAGCAAAATATTACAATAAAAAAGTCATTTTTTTACCAAATGTTCCAAGTTCCAAGTTTTCCAAATATTTGCAAGCTAACCTCCCTTTTCCCTTGCATGGTCACATTCAGTCAAGTTCTACTATGAAGGTTTGTCTACTTGAACAAATTATATGAATCATTGCATTATAATTTGATGGCTTTGTTAATTGACTCTCAAATGTTCTCCACAAAATCGGTAAAAGTAAGTTTTACACTTCATCACTTAGTCCAATCGAGTTTAATTTTAAAATCGGAGCTAGCACAAGCCCGAATGATCAATTTTCATCTCACAATTTCACACTCTCTGATATTCAAGTGAGCCCAATAAGAGAAAGAAGTGGAATCATTGAATTATAATTAGATGGCTTTGTAAATTCACTCCCAAATATTCTCCACAAAATCGGCAAAAGTAAGTTTTACACTTCATCACTTAGTCCTATCGAGTTTAATTTTAAAATCTGAGCTAGCAGCAGCCTGAATGATAAATTTTCATCTCACGATTTCACACTCCCTGATATTTAAGTGAGCTCAATAAGAGAAAGAAGTAGAAGAAGTCGAATCATTGAATTATAATTTGATGGCTTTGTAAATTGACTCTCAAATATTCTCCACAAAATCGGTAAAAGTGAGTTTTACACTTCATCACTCAGTCCTATCAAGTTTAATTCTAAAATCGGAGCTAGCAGTAGCACAAATGATCAATTTTCATCTCACGATTTCACACTCCCTGATATTTAAGTGAGCTCAATGAGAGAAAGAACTGGAAGAGGATTGATTAAAAAAAAACAATAACAAAAAAGACGAAAAAAAACGTACCCAGCATTCGGATGTCGAGGCAAAGAAAAGCCCTTGATGACGACTCAGAGAAGGCCCAGGGTTCAGTAGTTAACTACAAATTACATTGTTAACCCGCACGCTCCCTTCCGTTCCTCTTCTGCAACCACCGGGGAAACGGCAGGAAACGAGGAGGGAAGTCGGGTCTCTACGTGAAAAGAAATCGCAAAAACCGGGGGTGACTTCCAGCTGCCATAAAAATCCTCTGTAATTTCCACGAGCCAATAAAACGGGTTTTGGAAAGGTGGAGTGGGAATGGAAAAAAGTGGAATGCGAGGTCCGAAGGGGTGGAAGCGCCCGTAAAAAAAAGTTGGAGTACAGTTTTCATTTTTTTTTTTTTCACGCAATGTTTTTCAACGGTTTTCGCTCCTTTCAACTTGTAAAAGGGCGGCGTTTTGGATCACGTGCGGAATTATGGCTCAGTCACACGAATAGAAGTGGTCGATAATTGAATAGTTTTTTTCTTTCTTTCTTTTAGGCGGATAACGCGATCCATTTTGTTTCACACTGCACTGCGGCGAGTTTGCGATGCGATCAATTCCACTCATTAGGAGGACTGAATTCAACTCAAGTTCGACTTAATGTGAAAAATGGCAATTCTGATAATATTGTGTTAATGATTATAATCAGGGTCCTTGTGTATTTGTTGGAGGCACTGTGTTTGATACATTCTTTCTGTGCAATAACTGGTCATTTTCGTTAATAATATGGTTTAGTTTGTTGACCGCTAGGTGATAATAGCACGGTTTTTTGGGTTCTTAAGAGTCGGTCAGGCAATAATAAAATTCAAATCTTCAGGGCCAACGTTTCGATGTATTTATACATCATCATCAGGGCTCGGAGAATTTATGCAGCTGTTTACACGGTCATCTAGTAGTTTGTAACACATGCATGTGTAGGTATGAAACAACACGTGAAAACATCAAAACATGTGAACATCAACAATTACTCTTAATGAAACAACATTTTATTTCAACGGATTTTTTTTATGTTTTCACATGTTGTTTCATTAAGAGTAATTGTTGATGTTCACATGTTTTGATGTTTTCACGTGTTGTTTCATATTTTCACATGTTTTCACTCGTCAGTATATGTGCATACATGAATGTATTACAAACTACTAGATGACCGTGTAAACAGCTGCATAAATTCTCCGAGCCCTGATGATGATGTATAAATACATCGAAACGTTGGCCCTGAAGATTTGAATTTTATTATTGCCTGACCGACTCTCAAGAACCCAAAAAACTGTGCCATTTTCGTTAATGTTTATACTTTTGCTTCCAAATCTATCTGTACTAACGTTTCTTTATTCGAACCGTTCAGATTATAACAAGATTTATAAAAAAGGCCTTCTGTCCTTAAATTGTGTTTTTAAATTAAACTCCAACGTTTTCCCCAGGAACTGATTTTCAAAAACTCATAACTTTAAATTCGATTATTAACAACAACAAAAAGAAAACTATAAGTAAGTAGATATTCCCCCAGTTCATGGGAAAAACGTTGGAGTTTAATTTAAAAACCCAGTTTAAGGACCGAAGGCCTTTTTTATAAATCTATCTATAGTTGCCGGAAGCATTGCTCTGACTCCCGGGAGATTTGAAAATTTTTGGCTTCAGAATCAATTTTTCCACTCACATTTTTTGCGTTTTAGACCATTCAGAACAATTCTCGTTCGGTGTATGTCGTTTGACGTTGCCCATACGTCTGTTGTTTATCCGCTAGACCTTAACAACCTTATTTTTCACAGTTTTTATGCGATTTAGCTGGTTTTCATTTGGTGAAATGACCAGGAAATGAGCGGGTTAGGCGGTAAAGATCCCCTATCAGTTTCATTGTTCCGCAACCAATCCTTCTCTCTGCACGCACGATCATAAATTCTATTAAGCACCAATTTTACGCCCTAGTCGTCCAATCTCACATAAATGAGGAGGATAGTTGAGCGGAGACCATCTGGATTCCATATCAATTTCAACATGTCATTAGTTGTGACAGTTCCCGTCAGAATCCAAGAGAATGCGCGTCCATCACTCCGGCATCGGGCGAGATACTCAAGTTCTTGAAATGCTGCGTTTGGCGATAGATGAGGATCCGAGAACCGGAAAACCAATCTTCTCCTAAGATAGCACATAAATGCTATTAGTACGAGTTGTACCTCTCGGTGTACTGTCACATTCCCCTCTCTTGAGGATTAAGGCCCCATTCCGACCTAAGTCCTTGATATAGTATATGCACATGCGCAAATTTCAAGTCCTTGTAACAAGCTTAAATAAGTTCTCATTCAATTTTAGCATGGAACATGCTTTAGCCATCGCCTAACTATAAGAAAACAAAATAAAATACCTTCTTCTAAGGAAGGTGATCATAAGCGCATATAAAGTTCTGTGAGTTCTCATTTACATATCGGCCTTACTTCAGCCGTTCAACGTCGATTGCACTTCAACGGAAGCTGAGTTATGTGCATTAGAGTCCATTAATAAGAAAATGCGACCTCAAATTAGCGGGAAAAAAGCATGTTCCATGTTTTAGTATTTTAGCCGCAGGCTCAAAGCGGAAAGCAACCGGAGGGTTAAGGGGGACGAAGCCGATTTCTTTTGACATGGATATGTCGTTGCTCTGGGGGATCAACCAAAAATTTCCGTGATGCAAAATTTGTGTCACAATTTCAGTGTTTTTCACGAACAACCCAGCCGTTTCTAGGGGAATGGAATTTCCGCAGTTTTCATCGCACGTAAATCGTTCGCCACTCGTTGGAAAGCGCTTGAATCATGTGATAAATGTTTACATCTCATGCTACCAATTTCCCCCTCCTTACGTACCAGGCAACATTCCTAAACTAATTTGATTGGACTATAAACAATTTTAATAAGCCGGTTACAATATTCTTAACGTAAAGCAATAGCATCATTTACTCCACTCCATAGGAAACATTTTCATCCTGTTGACAACAGTCGACAGTTAACAACAACTCATTGTAGTGGCTTCTCTCTACAGCTATTTTCAACATTTCTATAACTAAGCCGTTGTTTTGTTGGAATTAGTCGGGATGTGGCCATGCGGCCCAGGGATTTGTTTAAAGTTAACGGATTTGTTTACAACTCTCGAGGACAACCGTTATGAAATCCCCAATCAAAGACATATCCATGTAACATGGTATCTGCTTGTAAAGCAGATAGTGAACCTCGTTTACGAGTTGTTTAGCTAGTTTTTCAGGGATAAGGCTGTAGGCGGACTTCTATCAAGTTCACATATCAATACTCAACTCTGTGCATGCGCAAATTTCACATATATTGAACCTAATTTGGGTTATTAAAGTAACATAGCCCAACATGGGTAATAGTAACATATTTTACACTCTTTTAGGGTAATAAGTGTCAATCAAGTCCAACTCACGGGGGAACAGAAATTGTGATAATGTATCAATGATTGAAAGCAGGGTCCTTGTGTATTTTTTAAAGGCAGGCTGTGTGTTGTAGCCGCGTTCTGTAATGCCAGGTAATTTTCGTTAATGCCTATGCTTATTGCTTCCGAGTCTGCCCATAGGTAGCGGAAGCATTGTTCTTACATTATGGTTAAGTATGGTCCCTTTTGCCCCTGGACTCTTGGAGTCCAAAGACTCAGATGTTGTTGAAGGAAAATCATATATAATTATATCCTTATAAAATGAAGTGGTCGTGGCGTAAATGACTTGTTTTTTCCTATTTAGATTTCCCTACCTTTTCGGGTTATGCCCGCTCATCCCTACTCTTATGGTTGGATCCAATATAACTCCATTCTTGTATCCTGGCTTGTATGCTGTTATGAAAATTCTTCTGTATTTTTTTTCCGCAATCCCATGTACTTCTTCTTGAACAATGCATCCATTGGACCTCAGAACATTGACAAAGACGAAGCGGGCAGTACTGTAACCGCGGTTGTACTGTAGGTGCTACAGTAGTTCTACCTGCCGGTTATTTCCCAAATTGAAATAGTTCCACTAGAATCCTCTATGATAGCAGGCGTCGCTCTTACGGCTTACGGCCCCCTTTTAAGGGCGCGTTAGTGGTCACCAAAAACTCTCGTGACGACGAGGTTTAAACGATTGTGGGGCTTTTTTTTCTCATGTTTGATATGTCTAAGATATGAACTCAAATTGGAACATCCAAAAACTATTTTTGAATAATTTAATTTTATCATAGGCACCCTGGAAACAATATCCAAGTGGTTTAGGTTTTGGAACATCCCTTATATTACAGAAGTCGTTAGAGTTTGTAGAGATGTTAATAGTCAGAGTTGTTACAGTACAAGTATTCTTAGTATTTACTACCACGTTCAACCAAATCATTTAAAGTTACGTTGTTCGTAAGATATACCAGGCGTCTGTTTCGTCAAGGGTGCTACTGTGTTTCACCAGAACTCCATCCGCATTTATTTGCAACATTCTCGCAGATGGAATCAGCTTTGCGTTCGGAACGTGAAAAGTTGCCAGACGCCCAGACGTACGCGGAAACGCCGTAAGCTGATCAAAAACAACCCGACCAAACCGCTCTGCCACTTCGCGAAAAGCGGATATTACACGTTCGTTTCCAGACTCGAACGAGGGGAATCAAAATAAAATAAAAGCCCTCATCCCGACCAAGCAAAAATATACGGTGATGCGAGTGTGTCCTTTCCTGTGTGTGTCCACCATTGTGTGTGTGTTCAATTTTGAGTCTCTTGCTTTCCAGTTATGCGCCTCTCTACCCCCTGAGCGGCATATGGTCAGCGCGTCACACAGGCTCGGAATTTCCCACGCGGCGTTTTCACCCCCTGTAGCTTCGAGTTTGCATTTCCCGAGGACGTTGTTTTCATTTATTTGCTTAATCGTCTCGAATTTATGCGCTTGGAGGGGGACGAGCTGGACTTGTTTACTGACAACGCCGCGTCCGTAAAGCAACACTACTGAAACTAATTTCATTTAAAAAAAGAAAAAAAGGCGACCATGTTGATGGGTTGTATCAGCTTCGATTCGGGGTACGGTCCTAGTTTTCTGGAAACAGATTAATACGAAAAAACAATTAGGAAATGTAGTTAACCTTGTGGTCGGCTCAAGTTATAGCATATAACCAGCATTCTGGATAAATTAGTTTTTATCATGTCAAGTTCAGAATGGCGTACTTCCGATTCATTTCTCACTTTTATGTACCTACCTAAGCATTTACGTGTACATTTCTTAATTGTTTTCAAATTTCAAAGAAGGTTGGCAAACAGCATTTATCTCTCTCTCTCTCTCTCTCTCTCTCTCTCTCTCTCTCTCTCTCTCTCTCTCTCTCTCTCTCCTATCTCTCTCTCTCTCTCTCTCTCTCTCTCTCTCTCTCTCTCTCTCTCTCTCTCTCTCTCTCTCTCTCTCTCTCTCTCTCTCTCTCTCTCTCTCTCTTTCTCTCTCTCTCTCCTGAAAATATGTGAGAGCTCTGGTGAGAGTAATTCTAACTTGCATCTATTATAACAAATATGGAAAAAGTAGTAACAAATAACGATATACCTTTCTGTAATAATTTGTTGGGTTTTTACTAGGTCTACCCTTTACCACGGAAATTCTAGCTCTACTTCCTAACTGACAGTTTTCCTATACCTACATCCAACATCAAAAGACCCCTCCACCTACTCATGAAAAAGATAAAAATGTCATTTCTTTACATTCCTTATTCTCAAGAATATTCTGTAGCAGGACCATGTAATGTTTATCCAGAATTCTATATAATATATGGATTACTAGCTCGCGTGAAACGGATCCTTGCCAAGAAACAGGAAGTACCAAATAAAATATAACTGTGACATCTCCAGGGGTTATGCGGATTGACCCGTTGATGGTCCTGAACACGTTTCTGCGGAATCAAACCGACAGAATCTCTAACCCAATAGGTTTCGCCCGAGCTTTCAAACTCATTCGGGAACGCGCGAGAACCTTTCGAAAATCTCGATTGAGGAACAATAGAAATTGCGGGGAGGAAGGGAGAAAGATTCAAAATAATAGGCGAAGCGACGGAAGGGAGATTGGAGGATTCGGAAATTGTTGGAATACCAAGAACTCGTTATTCCAGCCTGCCGTTTACCAAGGGGTAGTTGAGAATTCCTGTTAAACTCCTCTAATCCTTATAGGGTTCCAAGGGAAGGTTGTATAAAACGGGGCGCCAGGGGGTTTAACGGAATAGCGGGGGCGGTGAATTTGAATCGATTCTCGTAGCCTTACATTTATTATCAGCTGGATTAAAAGCAAGCCTGGCTCCCTTTACCGTTTTCGAAGCGAGCCGGGAAGGGGGCGCTTTGATCCAGCCAATCCAGCAGGATCACAGATAACACCTTTCTGAACTAGGACCTCCTCGATTTCTTTTCCATTGAACTCAGCACGATAAACCACAAATTTACCATTAACGTTTATGATAACTAATTTGATTGATCAAATCTCGTCCGAATGCTGATTCAAGATCTAATAAAATAAATCAGAATTGAGTGTTGATCATAATTTATTGTGAAACGTTGAGGTTTCTGTTCGATTCATTACGACCAGTTGTAATAAAATCTATTAGGTACCTCACAGAAGTTTGATCCCCCCCTCTCTCTCTCTCTCTCTCTCTCGGATTTGAATGCCGTTTCTTGACATTTTATGTCTTTACTTTGGCACATGAACAAAAAAAGCGTTAACAAAAAGCGTTGGGAAAAAAAAAACGTTACGGTTGGATTTCCGCTTACAATCGAGTCATCGCTAGGGAAATAGTACTTCGTCGTTTTTTATCCCACAAAATTCGTTGACCATTCGTTCGAAAGCTCTCGATTTATACAACCATATTATGTAAACTACTGCGAAGTGCGTGGCCAACAAGCTGAGTAATGAGCATGGTTATTTGAATAATTGTGTACACTCAGGTGATCATTTTCGATAATTGATATTGTGAACATGATTGCAACCGCTTGTTAATTTCTGATGATTTCATTGAGCTGGTGATGATTTGATACATAGCAGGTGATCCGAATATTGCGAGAACGGTTTGATTTGTGAAGTAGTGGTTAAATAATTTTAATAGGTAATTTATATACTTCACTCTAGGAAGCTGTAATTTCGTATGTAGCCTCTTTAGGACATTTACTTGACGATGCCCAGGGTTGGGATCAGATAAGTGGCTCTTAAAGCTAATTTCTATGTTTTACACTCTAGGAAGCTGTAATTTCGTATGTAGTCTCTTTAGCACATTTACGTGACGATGCCCAGGGTTGGGATAAGATGAGTGGCTCTTAGAGCTTGCATACGAGTCTGGAACGTAAGACGTAAAATGTCCCATTGTGTTGCAAGCGTTTCTTTTTAGTATATACTTTCCCCATATCCTTCTGATGATTTCCGCTTACAACCGAGTCGTTGCTAGGTTTTTAAAACTATTTTAAAACTACTACCTTTTAGGATTTTAAAACTACTACCTATTTTAATTAAAATTCCACTAGATATCTCAAGTGCAGATCTTAGAAGACTAAGTCTTTCAGGTGAGACTGTATATTATTTTTGTAAATGATCCTAAATGGAATTACTCTAATCTTATCAGGCAATCACAAGTATAACTTAGGGATGAGCCATTAACATGGCCTAGTAAACAAATCATTTTAAGGTGGTAGGTATATTGTATTGTGCTATAGATATCAATTATTTTTGTCAAGTTTTCAATAGATCAGCCATCTCGTGTTTTAGTACTAGGAGTCCGAGCTCCTCTTTGGTTAAGCCAAACAATTTATGTAATAACTTAATTAATTCAATCTTAAAATTAATTTATCGTACACACAATGTGTAATATATAATAAATACGTGCATGTACACAGTCTAAACTTTGCTGGTGAACTGTAAATTATAGGCGAAAAATTTATACTGAACCTGATACTTCATGACTTTATACTTTATACTGAATATAACTATAGCGAAATTCTAGGAGACGTTTCACACTAACAGTGTTTACTGCTAATCACAAGGAAAATCGGCACAAAAATAAAAACAACCTGAATATATGAATCGGCGCGCTTGCAAGGGGCTTCGCCTCATGAGCCCGCTGTGGGAACCTCAGACCCTATTTTGCGTTTTCTTTGAGCATCGACTAACATTGGAAGAACGTGGAACAAGCTCCATTTCAAATTTCAGCTTCATATATTGAATAGCAAAGATCTTAGCTCCGGATCTCACTCAGCTGATCTGAAGAGCTCTAAACTTCATGATTCGTTTCGACACTTCCCGATTTCGAATTTTGGCTTCATAGATTGAACAGCAAAGAAATTAGATCGAGGTCTCTTTCGACTGATATGGGTGACTCTTGACTTCATGGTTCGTTTTTAGACGGCCCATGAGATCTCCATTTCAAATGACAGCTTCATAGGTAGAATAGCAAAGAAATTAGCTCGAGATACTCAGCTGACCTGATTTATTCCAGTCTGGTGACCATCGTCAATCAATTTCTCGTGACACCCAAAAAATTTTAAATTATTATAAAATTATATTTTAAATATTATAAAATAAGCTGTTGTTATAAATGAAGCTAACCTAGGACTTATTGGGACAGGCTCAAAAAAAATCGGGACGAGATGACCTTACCGAACACTTTTCCATAATACAATATTTTTGAAAACAGGTACTATAATTACACTATAATATGGACCGTCATAGGAAATGAAATATAATAACAAATCTTTGTATTTTATACATAAAAAATATCTTCATGTAAAGATACTATACATTTCTGGAAAAACTTATTTTAAAATCTGAAATCTGAATGTCATTGCAGGTATTTATCTTTTCCGCTGACTAAGGGAAGGGCTTCCTTGTGTTCACTGATATTGTACTTGTTAAAAAATTCCGAGCAGGTGAAGCTGAGATTGCTGTTGATTGATGACTTTTATAGTTCCTGCGAGAAGAGAGTTTCTCTCTTTGGTCCATATCAGTCTGGTCTGGTCTTTGGTGGATCAGTGAAAAAGTCCTTTCAATGAAAGCGCTGTGTGAAGGGATGGCATAATGTATCCAGCTATTTTTTTTTTTTTTTTTTTTTTTTTTTTTTTTTTTCAATTGAAGCTGAGAAAATACCTTACAAAATTGTTCAAATATTCAATTCCTTCAAAAATCGGGAAACGGTCGAGACCGCAAAAAAATTAATTGGAACATTTCAAAAATCGGGACGGGACGCCCGGGACAACTTGAAAATCGGGACGGATGACAGCCCTAAGCTAACCTCGCTTAGGTAGGTGAAGTCTGCTATACGCATAGTTATCTATTCAGCCCGACTCATGCTACGTCGAGTTATATTTATTAAATTGCTAATTGTTCACAGCTACTGTAGCAATGTAGCAATACATTCTGTGGCTCTAAACAACCACATTGCTCAGTTGGCATTATATCATTGGGAACTAGACTTTGTGCGTGATGAGCTATGGCTATATTTTTAAACTGAGATAAAACCCGATGTTAACACCATTTCTAGCCATGTTCCGAAGTGCTTTCCACCGAAGAAATCCCTAAAGTCCACCACTTTAGTAAGAAAACGGATCCGGACGAAAGATTGCGGCTACCTCCCCCAAGGTTTGTGGGTTTTAAAAAGGCCAAAAGAAAATCCCCACTCCACAAACTTTATCCGCCGACCCTCCACTTTTCTCTCAGCCTCCTGAAAAGACATTTTTACTGTGACAATATTCAGGAGAAAGATTCCCCCCTCTCCCGGAAAACCTCACCCCTAGGAGGATAAATGGGGCGAGAATAAATATAGAAAACTTTCGTCGTTAGGCTCTCATTTGTCCGACAGAAAAGTGAGATTTTCTCTTCAGAAAACCCCCTCCGTTCCCTGTTGGTCCGGCTCCCAGCAATTTCAGCTCGGCTGTGGTCCCCCTCGCTTCTCCCTCCGCCCATCATCCCTCTTTGGTTTACCAACCTTCCAACACTTCTTTACCACCTTTCCCAACACTTTGGGCTTTTCAGTTTCCTGGAACGACGTTTTCAAACGAACGGCCGAATTTTCCGCTCAAAAGAAGAAGGGGGGAGATTTGTGTGATGAGGTGGAGCGGTGGTTTGGTGGGGGGGACCTTAAGTAAAATAGGCTGAAACCGTCAACTTCTCAGTCAAGTTGGTGGAAAGTTGAGCTTTCCATTCTTGAGATCTTCTTCGGTTGATGATGTGATCGCGATGCTGTGTGATAATTTATTGATTGAATGAGCATACGTAGAAATAGGGAAACCGAGTATGATTAAGGCTGTGATAGTAGATTCAAGTAAGTTCTATCCGAATCAAGAGGAGGGGAGGAATATCCAAGTACTCGCCCTGCTTCAAACGAACACCATTGAGAGAGGACCACAAACAGATAATCGAAAATTGGAAGACCACAAGATACAAGAAGAAGTGGCTCAGAGCCTAGGTGTCATGACCTCCTGTCCCTATATAAGTTACTGCATCCCACCAGAACCTGGCACCTCCCCTTGGTTCATCTCGGGCACACTCATTGAGTGTGCCAACGCCATAGGGGACAGGAGGGCCTGCTGTATCATCAAGAAAGAGTGAGGAACAAAACCCACTGCTGCCCAAAATAAGATGAAACCGTGGAACCGTATAGATTGTTTTGGGCCTGAATAGCTCCCGATACAATCTACCCACTCTGATACAGCATGTTGATGATATCGGATTGATGAAACCTAAGTATTGATGCGCATATGACTCGACTGTGCTGTTCTCTCTTCATCAGGTCAATGATCCATCCAGCTCATAAAATCTGCGGGGATTCAACCTACGATCATGCATTATTGCAGGAAATCATGCCGATCATCCAAATCTTGCTAAGGATGCGCAAATCTGATACAGTTTTGCTCTGTAGCATTAAATCAAACCACAGTTGGCTCCATAAAAAAAAAAAAATATATATATATATATATATATATATATATATATATATATATATATATATATATATACATACATAAAAAAATAAACTTCAGGTCTCATATTTCAACTTATATTGTCTTGCAACATTACTCCAAAGGAGGGAAACACACCTGGGCCTGGTCCGTCGTTATGGGATGCCGAATTCTCCCTAAGAATGACCATATACAATTTCAGCTCAATGGGTCCAGTAGTTTTTACGTGATTGAGCAAAACACACACAAACACACCATTAGATTTTAAACAATAGTATAGATTGTAGAGTGAAGATATACTTTTTCAATTCAACTCTTATTGGAGTGGTTTTCTAGAATGTTCCACTTAGTTCATAGGAGATATACGTGCTCAACTCAAATTTGAACGTTTTAAGTATTTCGGAGACTTAGCTCAGCGATTTTTCGGGAGCTCTGTGATCGACTCATCATGTTCAAATATCCAATATTCAAATCTGAACACACACATGTGAAAATGATTAATCGGAGTACAACATCATGAAGATCAGTACTCTGTTTAAGCTAATATGTGCTTTTTTTTTTTTTTTTTTTTTCGAAATGATCACTCTCTTTCTCCCTCCCTCCTCCACCGTAGCTGATCTCAATTCTCCATTGCAGCCTGCTTATTCGAAAGGTTGATAGATTGATTTACAGCATAGCTGGTACAAGTCTACTAGCGAATTCTTTTTCGTGAAGAAAAAAAAAGCTATGGCAATGTCTCCAAAATATTTAATATCGGAATTTTTGAAAATTTCCTTTATTGAACTCCATTTTGAAGCATGTTGGAATGATTCCCAAAGTTTGCGTTTTATGTATTAAAAAGCTCATATTTGAGGAACCGTTTTATCCCGCAAAACGGATTTCTTTGAAGGAAATTTTCGAAAGAATAGCTATACATATTATATCCATAAGATTGAGATAAAAATTCCGTTTCCAAAAATCTAGCATTCAAAATGAAATGACGAGTTTGAAGGCCAGCACTTCTTTAGTTCATTAAGTTGGTCAAATTTCAGACAAATTTGGTAATAAAAAATCACTAAAAATGGCTAAGAACTTTAAACTAGTATTTCAAGGTGAACTTTAGTCAACAAAAGTTCATCAGCAATGAACTAGAACATTAAAAATTTTACGCACAAAATTATGCTGAAAAGAGTTTTAAATGTCATTAGTATTTGTAGAAAAAATTATAAAAACTGACAAAAAATCTGAACAAATCAGTTTTTATTTTTATTTTTGTATCGCTGACTACCAATCGCTGACTGAACGAGTTTTTTTGCCATAGATTGGTTGTTAACGATTTTGTTTATACTCTAAGTGCTGTAATTTCTGAACAATATGAAGTTTTGCAATAATTAACGAGACTTCGCTCATACGATTGTGCTGAATGGCTAGAACTTTTTAAATACAGCTTATTCAAATAGTTCGCTTTTAGCTAATTCGATCCCAAAGATCCAGAGTCGTTTTTGACAATGATTTACCTAGCTCAAAAAAAAATCAATCGTAATAAATTATTCACACAATATCTTATTTTATTATGGCAGCATAAATAGTATAATCTGATTTGTGTTATTATATTTATTTGTTTGTTTTATTTTATCCTACTTATTGTTATTATTTTTTCTTTCAGGTAAGTTTCCGGTTTAGATACGTCGAACGCCGGTTGATCGATAAGTATAACATTGTTTACTAGAACACTTATAATGATGTATACAATTATATCTAGTTCTTGGAACGCACAAGATCTCGATATTTATTTCTTTTTCAAATGAGGAGAAAATTTGAGTTCTATGAAACGTTGTTGTTATATTTTGTATAACATATTTGCGCTTGGTTTGTTTTTCTAAATAGTGTATTATATTCCTCGTGTCCAAAGTATGCAAAATACGTGTTTTACCTATATGAAGACTACATTCAAGGTAAAATAGTCAATACCTATCCAATTTTTGTTTCTTTCACATCAAAGGGTAAAATTGAAGATTGTGCACCTACACCTTTTTTCCATTTCATAGGCATACGCATCTATTGAGCTGAATTTCAAAGGTTGTAAAAACCTTAATGGCAAAATTTCAATTGTTTAAGTTGACTCAGAAAATTTTAATGTTCTAGACAAGCCACAATAACTCTTCTGAAAGCCTCACCGTTAAATGGAATAAAAAAACTTAAACCTAAATATTGAGGAGAACTCTCTTGGGGTTAAATAAGATGAGGAAAGTGGAGTAGATAGAGATGGATGATAGTGTTCCTGTAGACTGAACGCCTGTTACGGTACCTGCTTCAAACGACACGGATGGTGATACCGCGAAGCATTGCTGCCGGGATGTCCAACACGAGTAACCCTTTGGTACAGTTTCTAATCCGTGTCGTCTCCCAACTTAATGGCGTTGAACAATAAATTATATACATATATATATATATATATATATATATATATATATATAATTTTGAAGAAATCTGGTTCTAATTAAATTTAAAAAAAAAATCAAAGCTATCACGTATAATATCTTCTATACACTTCTTCGTTAATTCAAAATGTTCGACCTATCCTCTGTTCATGTGTGATGTGTGGTCGATATCAAACCCTGTTTCAAAACATGGATAAATTCTTTTTTCTAAATATATCGATGAATTTTAAACGTTATTTTCAAACTCATTGTATAAATAAAACTGAATTGGATTCAGGACAACTCATTCAATATAATTCGCGATATCGTTTAATGTGCTATCTGCAAGAAGCGTGTAGAGATATTACTCACACCTTCCCAAACCAATATGCCTTATCCCATCAACGAATTGAATAAACCGAAATTAACCATTCTGAGCAAACTAGTGTAAGTACCGTTCTTTGCAAAACACGAATAGCATAATTATTTAAGGTAACTGAAGGCTTTAGTTGTGACAGACCCTGAAACCTTCTTCATCGGTGTGAGAAAAGGACGCAATGGAGGAAAAGCTGACAATTCCACCTTATAAACGTCTGAGGTTTCCTTTGGGGGAAAAATGGCGGATTTACCGCTACTTCTCGAAGGGGGTGAAGAAAAAGCGTGATGGGGAAAGAAAGGTAAGGGGTGGGGGTGTCTCAAGAAGGGGAGAAAAAGAAGGTTGTCACGGGCAAGTTTTTAAGCTTTATCCGAAACCTTTCCCTTATTTTCCGAACAAGGATTAACCAAGTGGTCTTTGGGAAAAAGGAGGCGGTAATGTCTCGGGTTTCGGTTGTGGGGTAGGGGTGTGGGAGAAATCCCCTTTAACCTCGTCCTCCGGCGACCGCCAAGGGATGACCTTCCTGCGTTTGGTTGGAACCGGAAAAAAAAAGCCGATCCGAGGCAAAGCCGACGGGACGTAAGGCCGAAATTCTAACCTCGTCGTATTTTCTTTCAAGAGGCTCCAGTTTTGTTAGAGTAGGTGATCACAACATGTTCAGAAAGGAGCGAAAGAAGTAACGGGTTTACATCCATCCGGAATGCGGAAATGCGGCAATCCGACAATGCGTTCTGGCCTTTTGAAAGGATGTGTTGGGTGCAGGGCAGTTCGACGAACGATCGGAGGGCAAAAGCGCATCTCTTCGACACACGCTGAGTTCAAAAGGCGCATCACTTCGATCAACAGAGATCGTATTTATTACTCCTTATCTGTGATGTTTATTATCTTTCTATGATTCGGGTTGATTGGCACTGCTCCACACTTCAAGGATTATTTCAGTATCCGCCAAGGTTTTGCACTGATAACCTATTGCTAAAAACTTCGTATCCCCGAGTCGGCCGTGTGTTTTCGTGCGATGGATTTGCAAATTGATTTTAAGTACCCGAGTAGGAAGAGAGGGGAAGCCATTGACGTGGGTGGTTTCAAACTGACAAAAACTGGAGTTATGTCCGACGGTTCTGACACAATAGAGAGGGAAAAAGTAAGTGCTAAATTGAAATTAAAATCCCTTGAAAACATGAATGAAAATCCGAACAAATTAATACGTCAGGAGTTGACAACAGCATCGACAAGTAATCTCGAACATTCGAACATACCCTTTCTTCACATTTAATAGGTAATGACTACTAACTACCAATTATACTACGTATAAATATTTAATAATTATTAAAATCCGACTCGTAATAATTAAAGACCACTTTAAAGCAATTCCTTTTTGTTCGTATTGTTGTTGGCCTGCAAACGACCAAAACCTTCCTCCGTATAGTTTGGTCGAAAGGCCGCTCCTTTTTGGTGTTTTCGTCAAACGGATGCGCAGTTTCGACGCCATTTGTCGAAGTGACTTACGCTCTTTTGAAAGGGCTAGTGCTAGTCGGAAGAGTGGGTGAATATTGCCGGACAAGCACTCTGGGGACGGACTACCCACATCTGGAAAATTATAAATGTTACCTTCTTCTTCTTAAGAGCCGTCTCCATTACTGAAGGTTGGCGATCACTGCAGCAAATACTTCTCGATCTTGTGCGAGGCGGAATAAATCTGCCGCTCGATCAACTCTCGTCCATCTCCGTATGTTGGGCAACCATGAGGTCCTCCTTCTACCGACTCATCTCCTTTCACTGATTCTCCCCATCATAATGGTTGGCAACAATTTATACTTGGCACCGCGCTTGACATGGCCCAAATAAGCCACATCTTTTTATCATATTCAGGAGTTCTTGGGTCAAAGAGTTGTGCTGCAGGATTCAGTCGTTGCGGAGCCGTCCAGTCCATGAAATCCTGAGCATCCGCCGAATCAGCCACAATTTCGAAAGCTTTCAGCCGGTTAATGTCAGCCGCTTTCAATGTCCATGTCTCCACACCATATAACAATATGGACCAGATGTAACACTTAACAGGACGCCATCGCAAGGGGAAATTGATGCCTCTGCTACATAAAATACTCCGATGCTATTAAATGCTCCTCTCGCTATTTCGTTACGGCTTCTGAGTTCACCTTGCAGGGATTAAACTTCAGACACCCATTGGCCCAAATACCTGAATCGAGAAACCTGCACCTTCACCTGAAATTTTACCGGATTGCTGCATTTATGTCATCCGTCAGGAGCTGTTGTTGTTGTTGTCTTATTTTATGGCTGTGGTCGAGTGCGTGTATTCTTAGTTGAATCTGGTTTTCATTTACAAAAAATAAATTTCTGTTGCGCTGTTGTATAAAAATGACAATAATAAATTAATAAAATTCTCAAATCAAACACGGTTTTATGCAGATTAGGCCGAGTTGGGTTAAAAACACCTAGGTGTACCGATTTTGCTATCCCACAACAACCTTCGTTTTTAATTATCCTTTTCCATTTGTGAAATTATTGACTTGTCTATAGGTAGGCAATTTTCTGATTTTCGAATAAGTAAATACTTATTTATACTTCTTTGAGAAGAGATAACATATTTACAAAACGAAGAGGGAGTACAGAAATATGTCCACCTGTCCTTACAAAATGAGCAGATTACCTACGACAAAACTGCAAAGGCGACGTTGTTTTAGAATGATAAGGTTGAGTAGTTATTTGGTCCTCTTATCAACTGCCCATCCTAAGATAATTATGTTTCTACCCAAATACTGTGTGTAGATCGGCGAATAACGAATTATTTATGCATAGATGCACCATAAGATAACAATCTCTTGTGTACGCATCATGATTTCTAAGTGTATTATACAAACATCGCCATCGTTTAAGGAGCTTTTTGGTAGGTAGGAAAAAATTTGGGAAGTATAGGTTTGTTTAGAAAATGCAATGGTAATTGAAGACACAAACAATTACAACGCAATAGTCAGTTTTTGGTGACCACTAACGTGTCGTTAACGTAAATCTAACGTACACTAAAGTACGTGTCTTTGAAGGGACGTTAACAACGTCATACGTTAGAACGGCTCATTTTACGTCATCCGTTTGGGGATCTACAGGCACACGACAAAAGTATAACCTTCCAGTAATGTACATTTTTCGGACTGCCGTCACCTTCAAACCCGGTTTGTTATGTTCAATTACTTCCTGCTTTACTCTGCGTCTGTGCTACAACCTCTTGTTTTGTGCTTATTATAGTTTTTAATTTAAAGAAATAGCTTTATAACTAGTAGATAAAAACAGCAGTGTTAAATTGTACAAGAAGATGAAAGATATGCAGTATCAGCTAGTTAATTCAGTTCTTCTAAAGTTCCTAGGTACCTACATAGGAAGACGAACTAGGAAGAAGTTCCAAGCAGCTGTCACCCGTTTGCACCAAAAACTCTCTAATGGTAACACAAACGAAAGGTTGTGAATAACCTGCCGCAATTCCACACTCCCCACCACTAGAATAGAATAATTTTATTGCAAAAACCTAAAAGGTAATACAAACGTCAATATGAATATACATGAATAGAAGAACAAAAAAATAGTCAATATAAAGAAAAAACAATAAAGAACTGTAATTACAATGGAGAACGACTTATTCAAACAAGACCAATTATAAATGGCACAGATGGCTATCAAAACTTGATGGTAAAAGTCTTCAACAGCATTTAATTCAGCATCAAGGAGAATAGATATCAGTTTTTAGACAAATGACTTTTCAGGAAGCTCACGAACACTTTGAGGTGAACAATTATAGAGTCTCACACCGGTCTGCAAAGGACTGGACTACAAAGAATCCTTCATCAAATTTCGTTTTTTCATTCTATATTTCAATTCAATTAAATTGAATTCAGACTTTTTGTTATATTACTATGCTAAAAATACAATGACTCTTTGGGGGTAGCATAAACAACCTTAGTAACTAATTTACAGTTACTGATTGAATGCATGATGGAGAAGATTATTCTAAACCCTCCCCAGAAGGTGTCGGCACTTAAACTAAATAGGTAGTCCATCACCTATGTTGAGTCTGGAACGTTTTGTTTAAAATGGCTCTAATCTTTGCTTTCCAGTTGAACGTATTAGCCTCGTTCAGCCTGGAAACCTTTTGAATCAGCCTTAGTGAATCCTGGTGTTGGCTTTATGATTTTTATCACGGAAAATCAAAAATAGAAATTTTGATTTTTTCTGAAGAAACCTACCTACGTTGCAGATTCATCACGTTTCACTAATGCAGGGCGATTACAAAGTTAGGTATTTAAGTGCATTTTATCAGATAGTGAGCATCAAGGCTAGCTACGAAATAAGGTTGAAGTGAAATATCCTCGGTTTAAGTCAGTCATGTAGCCCTGTCACTCTCTAGTGCAAAATAAATTTATATTTTTCTCTCTTACGACCATATTTATTTCCATTTTGGAAAAGATTTGTGAATGGAAAATCACCTAAGTTCTATTAAGTATACTATTTTGTTGTTGAAAGCATACCTTTGTGAATCACAGAAATTTATGGTGTATGAGCGTCATTCCGTCAGTAAATAATCTGTCACTCTGACTTCCATAAGTGTAGTTAAGCCGACTCATTCATTTTAATTTTTCGGATGAAAATTACTTATTTCTTATGATTTACCCCCACTTCTTCTTCTCTGATTGGGTACCGATAACTCATGGTGGCGTGAAAGAACAGGAGGAGGTTATTAATTTATAAGTAGGAGTTTTTTACTCCATGATTACAAAGGTTAGTTATTAACGATTAATAAACAAACAAAATAACTTGTATGATAACATAACATGTATTAAGTTTCAGTTCCGTTTCTGATTTCGATTACAATATACTGAAAAATACAAGATACTGACTAGAAATTTAATATTGAGAGGGAGGAAGGGTTGGATCTCTCTTCGTTCACTTTCTTTTAGTGGTTCTCTCTGCGTACTGGAAACGTCTGCCAAGGTGTGTGGGCAGTATAGCTTCCTCACACATTGCAACCAAAGTACGAGTCAAAATTATTGATAATTCAAAGTTATAGGAAATTAGCATTTGCGCATGCGCACAGACTACTATGACGCCAACGGCGATGAAATCCATAGAGGTAGGTCTAGAAAGAAGATAACCCGAACAATCCCTGAAAATGTCATCGGAATCGGATTGAAACTTAGTATTATTTTGAGCGTGACAAGGATTTACCACAGACAGACACGGAACCGAAATTGATCAGCGATTTGTGAAACGTAATAAAGCAAGAGGACATTATGATTTTGGAGGATTTTTATGACTTCATTCACGAAGCTTCCCTACCTTCGGTAGTGAGGATGAAAATAAGTATTATACGTATCGTCAACGAACGATTAGCATTCCAGGGTTAATCCATGAGGGTGTGCTTGACTGTGTTAGCTGGATGGTGTCCATGATTTTGATGACACTATTACGTGTGGACTAGGTACCTGTACTTCAATTATTTTTCAGAGTCATTCAGTTGATTTCAGTGGTTCACCGCTTGTAATTATACTATAGATTGATACGCTACCCAGAGGGACCCCGTTCAAAAGTTCAGCATCTTGAGTTGAATAGCGACGAAATTAGCCACAGAGCTTCCTTCTTCTCCCGGCGCTATAGCTTAATATGAGCCTTGTCCTCCCGAAAAAAAAAAAATAAAAAAAAATGTGTCCAACTTTGCTTTTTGATTGGGTCTAGTAACAATAAGAAATTTTACAGGGAGGGGTTGTTAGCCCCTCGCCCAACCCCAAACCTGGAGGACCAGGGGACTTTGTGATCTAGGTTCCCAATCCCATAGGACTACCTTCACCACGGCTTACAGACTCTGTCCTAGCCTGGGTAAGCTGAAATCATCTTATGATCCTGACCTACCCTCGCAGTGCCAAAACCACTATCGTCGATTCTACGATCGCTATTGACTGTCCGGTGATAAGCCGTTCTGGCGCGCATACTCCCTCCACCTTATCTCGGTAGTAGTGGGAGCTGCTGCCCTACATCATGATCGCAGTTTAACGTCATGCCCTGGAGCTCCCACTGTTGTTTATAGTGGTTCACCGTTTGCAGGTTCGCCGTTTATGGTGGTTTACAGGGATCCTTATTGGTACCTTCAGTCGGGATCCATTCAAATGTAAATACTGGTATTAGTTGCTGTTATGTTCCGTGTTATGCTGCTGTTGGTACCTCGTGAACACCGACGCAATGTTTGTGGGTTCTTTTTGAGATGCGAGCTTACGAGTATCCAGGCCACCAAACTATACTTACACACATCCTGTTCTATTTCGTAGGCCCATTTATTATACGAATGCTGATTATTTTTTTTATACCTAGGATGGTGGGGCGGTATGACGGTGCTCTTGAACTTCGTGGTAAAAATATTGAAAGGTTGTAGAGGTGGGACCTGGCTATTTTGGCCAGAAGAAGTGGGGCTATGAAATAAGTACCTCAAGACCACTTACAGAACTTGCTGTTTAGTTGCAAAAAACTCGTTTTTAAATCGGTCCAGCCGTTCTCGACTAGTGGAGTGACCGAAGGCAATAGAGGTTCATTTTCATTTGCATAGATTAGTGATATGGGCAGAAATGCTATGTAATTCTTAAGTAGGCGATAAACTTTAGTTTAATAATTTGTAACAATGGAGAGTTTTTGTACTTCTCGTATTCGTATTTCTCGTAAACACGAAAACAAGCTGTTGGAGCGAGCACGATGAATGCTAACCTTTTTCGCATTGATTTCTCGTAGCGTTTTCGTAAGCCCGAGAGAAAGAGAACTCTTATAGTGAAGTTATCGTGACTCTTGTAGTGATTCACTGCTTAAAACTCGCAGTAAGTAGACAATTTTCAAAATATAACGTGAAATAAGAAACAACGACCGCTTACATCTACATCATACAGAAAAGATTCATCCATGAAGGATGAACACAAATCTTTAGAACATGTAAAAGAAATCTTGAAAGCTCATATCTTGAAACTAAATGTTGAGATGAAAATGATGAAATCGAAGCACGATTGTCGTTGAAAGTACGACCGAAATGCCGCTAATGACCCTTCTGGTTTAGGTGCGGTAAAAAAAACACGAACGGAAGACAAGTACCTACAAAGGTTAAACGAACAACGAAAGAGAGCAAGAAAGCGGCAAAAGTCAGGCAGTTTTGTAGGGTAGTGTCGATACTGACGTATGTTTGTGCGTGTCCATACCAACCGCGTTGTGGTTGCTAAGTTAGGGTTATCTTGGAGAAAGGTCATGTTGTCGTCTCATTATTGCGATTCCAAAAAAGCTGAGCACGAGAAAAGCTGACTCTTCCCGTTTCGAAAAGCGTTTCCACGTGACGAAAACTTCTCGTTTGGAAGAGGCCAATTTAGTATACGAGAACATGAATAAGAGAAATACAACAACTCTCTATTAAAGTAATGATTAGTAACGTCTAGGTGTGTAGGACATAATAAACTAATCTACCTTTCTTGAACGTCCACTTGAGTGCGTTGGCGTCGTTTTATCTGTAATTTCCACGCCAGAAAAGTGACCTGTTACAAGAGCGTTCTGTGTCACACCTGAGGGTGGGAGGGTTGGTAACAGCATATTAATCCTTCCCCCAACTCTTACTAGTACGACTAGATGTACTAATTTACTGAAATCTATGGCATCAACCCCAACACCCAGCGGAAAGGATCTTTCCATAGCGAATACCTCTCAATGTAGATCTCCTTTGATCTTTTGGTATCAGCTTGAAAAGGCTTTACGCTCTTCTAACGAATCTCAATTTGTCTTTTATACTTCACGGTTTTTTCGCGCCTTACTACCTTGGCCTCCTCTACCGTCGGCCTCGCTAGAGCTGGATAAGGATTCCAACGCTACAGGAGAAGCCGGGTTGCTCCGGATCTTGATAAGCCTCAGGTTCACTAAGCCCAAGATCGCTGATCCGACAGATAGATGCTTTCCTAAAGTCCCCTCCACAACAAACATCTTCCACAAGTTTTTTTTTTTTTTTTCTAAAGGAGTGAAATCCTCCTTGGAGAATTTCCTCTGCCTTCAAGAATTCCCTTATCCCCCCAGGAGAATTTTCTTCCTTTCACTCTTTTTAGATCCAAAATCAAGATACTCAGGGCGCACAGTGGTTCCAAACGTTAAAAAAATTTACAAAAGTCGATTTTTTCTAAATGCGCTCCAACCTCAAATGGGTGTTGATGCTTATTCCCAGATAGTTACTGGTACCAGATCCGTACCAGTTTCATTTTTATATAGTATTTTTTGCCCACAATAGGGGAAAACACTTAAGAAAGAACCTATTAGGCACACTAGATAAAGCTAATCGAAAAATGCCATCAGTTTATTTAAAATCTTTAATGGCTATTTGGGTTGGTTTTTCGAAAAATAATGTGACCTTACTGACGGCAACGAATATTTTTATAATTTTTAATTTATAGAACAACCATAGGATGTGTGAGCTGAAAATGAAGGTATTTTTGTTGTGAGATTTCAACTTTCGATCGCATCCTCCCAAAAACTCTGATTTCAACGGTTATTCATTGTGTATATGTTGTTAAACAAATACCCGAAACAATTAGCTGCGACTGCCAGCGACCTTGGGCCCCAGGTCCTTTTCTTTTATTCTGTTTACTACTCACTTGAAACCTGCAGCTTGGAGGGCTGCTCAGTTTCATACCGTTATTTTACCTAGTCGGTTCCTCAATGAATTCTCGTTCAAATTATCAATTTAGGTAGGTATTCATTGGTTTTACCTTTAATTATAATCAATTGAAAAAAAGTAAAAAACATGATCATAACTATACAAAATATAGAGCTTGCTCGTGTACTTTTTAAACAGGGGCGTAAAGCAGAGTTTTCAATCCATTGCATTAGAAATAAACTCAATGTCAGAGAGGTTATAGGGAAGTTGAAGAAGACCTTCGGAAAACAATAATTATGCCTCAGTTCAATAAAAAATGGGTTCGTTCAGGACGAAATAGAACTCGGTTCCTAAAAAATAATGACTTTTGGTTGAACGAGTGTTCATATGTGTGGTGCAATACTAGATCTGATAATCCTCAGAGGGTTGGATGTTAAACTTCAAGATCTGATTAAAAATAGTCTGAAATGGATTTCTGAGAAAATTTGTTTACCCAAACCCCTTTCCTAATTTTTTGAAGCCAGAGAAATAGCGTATTTTTCTTCAAAAATTCGCTAAAACAAACTTAGTTATCAACCATAAAAGGTTTTTGTCATATTGAGAGACCAATAAAAACGTAGAGAATGGTACCTGTGTTAAAAATATCAAAACTTTTGAATTTAACTAATCCCTTTTTCTCTATACATGGCAAAAAAGTGCTATATCTCAAAAATCATCTATTGTAGCGATCTGCGGTTGTTTGCATTCGATTCAGCATGAAGAAATACTGTAGAAAAACATTAAAATTCGTCAAATTAAAAAGGAACAGAGACTGCCAGGACATTTTGCAAGTTTTTTTTAGCGTTTGGAACCACTGTGAAGCGGTTCCTTCCTCAAGACCCATCCACTTGATCCCCCTTTCATGAAATCTCAATATTTAGCTTCCCTCTTCTTGGTGCAATTAAACATGTTCGATATAATCAAAATTTAAGTTATTCATCAAATCATTTACTATTGGACGTTATTTTGAGTCTGACATTTTTGGATTGTACGTAGTATGAGAATTAATTATTAATTAACAGAGCAGCAGAAGAACCAAGAATTATTGGTTTAGCAGAGTAACTGCTTAGCTTTTTTCCTTTGCATGGATTGAAAAATCATTGAATTCCAAGCAAAATTTGAGTTGTCCCTTTTTACAAAAATAGTACCTACATACTTAATTGGGCAACTCATTACACTACACACCTATGTAAAATTTATTTTACTATCGATTCTATGATAGGAATTATTCTCTAAATGTTGTCTCACTATCATTTTGACCGATTATTGTTTTAGAGTAAGTATACCACATGTGTTACAGTGTGTAATCTCTCGTCAGGTACACAAAGCAATGTTAGTGACCTGGGTGGTACAGTTCTAGGACGTAACGCCACCCTCACCCCATCTGCTGGAACGAACCCGGGGCTGTGATAAAATGGAAAGTGACTTTATCAGATTCCAATTTCAATGGGTTCAGTTTCAGAGGGGCGTCAGGGGCGTGAAGGGCAGGAAGGCGTCAGCCGCACGCGTCCACTATCGCGGCCCTCTCGCCTACCCGGCTCGAAAAGTATGTTGGGAATCCAACAGTCAAAACAAAATACTCCCAGCCGACAACCCTCCCAAGCATGTGATCCTGTCGCATTTATACATCTCTATTATCCTTTCCCACTTCCACTGCCAGAATCCGAGGAATGTTGAGGGATTTTATTCGAAAAGAGGAATGTTCTATCCAGTAGAGTAACCCCTCATCAGCTTAGGGAATGGATGAATCGATGAACCTGCCCCCCAACTACCCTTGAAACTTGTTTGTAATAAAACAAGTTTGTCCGATATTGGCGTTTGGAGAATTTCACATAAACAGATAGGGAATGAACCTACCTAAATAGATGAACCTTTTTGCCGGTTCTAATAAACGTTTATCCTACTCTTTAAGCGTGTTAGTTGTGAGTCCTTCAAACGCATACCAGCTCAACCAAAAAATCTAGAAAATTCTGCTTGAAAATCCTGGAAAGTACATGAATGGAGCTGGGAGCTTGAGAGAGGGAAATGAAAAACCAGTTTCTTTCATAATTGAATAGAAAGAAGATTATTCTATTTAACACCACATTTGAGTGCTTACAATTTTTTCCTAGCGAAAACTCATCCCTCTGAAAAATGACTGTTCAATAGGTTGCAATTTAGAGTGTAACTTTTTAAAAATACTCTAAAAAATAATATAAATAAATATTTATAATGTTCATCAACGAATGTAGATATCATGGGGGACTTGACATCATGCAAAAACATGTCTTCTTCTGTAAGCTGTCCTTGCGAGTTCTAATAATTTTGACAATACTTTCTTATAGAATCTTAATACTATCCTCTACAGAGTTTTTTTTTTCTTTTTTTTACTATAAAATTTCAATATATACCTAATAGTGGATTAGCGAACTAATTGCTACACTGATTGCTAAATGCAACACAGCTACTCCCAGCACTCCTATGATGTCATAAGCGTGCATACATCCACCTCATTCTAAATTCACTCAGGATTGGACATCCTGCCAAAAATTCATGGTGTCTTCATTTTCGTGGAGTTACACATAAAACCCAGCAGTTGCTGACCCAAGCGCTACCTTCGCAGTTCTCGTACAACGTATGTCCTCACATTAAACAAACAACTCACCGCTTTGAAATGTTTTCGTACAACTATTGCAGCTGTTCATTTCTTGATTGTTAGTGCTAGGGTTAGTATGAGGCCCTCTCCACCAAATCCTCTTACACAGCTATTCTGGTGCTGCGATAGGAGCAGTCATATACCGTAGGTGTTTCCCTCCCTCGTCCTGCCAATAGTTGGCAAAAAGTTGGTCGGTGAACCGACCGCGTCGCCCTACATTAATCATACAATTAAAATCGTTTGTCTCTCTAAATAACTGATTTTGATTGCTCTGGTGTTAAATATTGGCATCTAGGATTAGGAAAAAGTATGATGTAAAACGTCCCTAGCACGGAGTAGAAATCTTAGTTGTCATCATTTTGTATAGAAGATGAAACCTCATATCATTGTGGCTCTTCTATGAGATCTATGCACTACTTACAGCCACTCTTCAGAACGTGACTGCAATTAGGAAAAATCAATTATGGATTTGATCTAGAAAATATTATATATCCTTATAGGAACCTCAAGTCTTTTTTTTTTTTTTTAATTTTACATTTTTGTGAAGAAACCTGAGCTCAGGAAAACACCGCTGCCGCTTCAGAGGGTCAGGCCTAGTAAGCAAAAACTATTTCCATCTCGGCACGAGTATGTTTTCTCCTGTAATTCCCCAAAACGCAGTTTCAAAGACGTTTCATCCATAACTTTTCTTTATTCCTGATGAAAATCGAATGAAAATATAAATCGAATGGATAACAATACAAGTGCATGTAAATAAAATACTAAAGAATCAAAACGTTTACTCATGTTCTCAACGTAAGGTTCGTCTGACATTGTAGTGTATGATAATAGCGATCCCCTCTGAAAACAAGTCGTTCAACAATACGTCGAACTCCCGGTCACCAGTGCCATCTAGATCCAATTCTTCCTCATATTCGACCCCGCTGGTGGTGGGGGTATGATAGTGCTTTTGATCGCCAAGTCCCTGAAAGGGCGCTATGTGTACAAGAGAGGACTCTACTCCAACCCACTCTAGTGGCCGTTTGGGAAACTTTGATCACCAGTTTCAGGGTGCCTCAACTGTAACAGTGGGTATTTGGGGGAACCAGTCAAGTGGTTGTGCATAGATTTGTTGGCTGTGTCTGTTGCATAATATCCTCCAATCTGAGTCAAGCCAATACCCTATTATCTAGCCAATCATTTTTCATTTATCGGTGTACTTTTTTTTTTTTTTTCTTTTTTGAAGTGTAAACTTTTATAGGCCCACCGCGTCGAAAAATTTAGCGGGGTGTGAATAGGATTTTACCGTCACGCTGTTTTTCTTTTGATTTTCACGTACAACCAAGCCGTTGCTGGGGAAATGAAACTTCTGTAGTTTTCACCAGACAAAAATCGTTCTCCAATCGTTGGAAAGCTCTCGATTTATCACGCATTTCTTTCGTACTTGTTCTTCTATTGATGTCGTAGTTTTATATTTATTTATGTTATAAATGGATATAGTAAACAATGCCGCTTGTTTTGTTGTCACTTGGTTGAGAAGTTAATCTTGCTTACAGTAATTGTAGACGCACACCATAACAGAAAATTACTTACACTTCTCCCATGTGGTCTTCAGCACACCTGGTTTTTTTTTTTACTTTGTTTTTTTGGATATCCACCATTATACTCTCATAGTTTTCGGAAAAATTGAAATATTATCTTTCTGCATTCGTAAATCGTAATGTTATTGTAGAGAAAGATAAGGTAGCTATAGTATCACCTATTTCCTATGGTTTAAACACCTGTATTGCAATAGTCCTCCAAATCACGTCAACAGTAGTATCAAACTCAATTTAATACATACATAATACAAAGTAGTGATAAAGAGTCCAACAACATTTATAAATAATTTTTTTTTTCAAAATGTTCGGAGGTTGAGATACTGAAGCTTCAGGTAAAACCAGCTGTCTCGAAGGGGATGAAGCCTACCTATAATAGACTACAACGGGGCGGATAATAAATAATCATTTGATCCAATCACCAAAACGTGGTCTTACAAAACGTTGGAAAAAAAGGGAAAAAAACCTTGAAAAGGCGCAACAGGGGGAAACCGAGACTCAGAGCCTCCCAACCTATCGATCAAAACCCGGGGAGCTCTGTTCATTATTCACTCGAATATGAATAATCGATAGCCGACCCTCCTCCATTGCCGATCCCCTTGGCCCTTCCACCCTTATTACGTTATAATCTACATTACCGGCACCAGGTAGAGGGGGGGGGGGGGGGGTTACTACTATACCGGCTTGGCGAAACCGACTCGAAGGATTTCTTACCGGATGTACTCGTATAGCCTCGTTCCGGCCTAGTTATTACCTAGCAAACAACTGTTGCAACGATGAGGGACTGAGAGAGAAAAAAAGGTCGATCAAACGATTTCTCATTGAATTATTGAGAGGCGAAATGACATTCGCTTGAAGTGTTATACAGTCGATAGAGTTTAGCGTCATTGAGAACTGGACATATGGCATACAAAATAAAGGTCGACAGAATGCGCATTAAACAAGATTTTACTTGTATTTAGAAAATTCATCATCCAGTCTTTTGGAATGGTATAATTAAATGTCAATCCGCTGACACCCTAACCAGATGGGTCATTAGCGGCATCGAACATGTGTCCAAGGAGGAACTGCAAGTAGCACGATTCTAAAGGGAGCCATTTTGACCTCTGTTACCAAACGGAGAGCCACTAAGGTTGGAGGTTGGAGGTTTTGTGATTTGTTCATAAATTGGAAGAGGGATCATTTATTTCAAATTCATCACGTTCAAAAGTTTTTTTTTTTTTTTTTTTTTTTTTTTAAGATAATTTGCTACTCCCGTTTCATGTACTCTCATCAATGTTGGTTTAGTGTCTGTCGCAGAGTTGCGAATTTACCAATGCAAACAACCTCAGTTTGTTATTATTTATTTCTGAATTGTAATTATTAATCACTCAGGTGTTTCGTGTTTGTTGAATGAATAAAAGTGAGTCTCGCTAGAAACACCAAAGAGTCCAGTTCTTTATAGAGAGAGCAAAATAGATTTTCATAGTCGTACAAATAGTTAGGTACGGAGAAAAACATCATCAGAGAATTATTGTGATTTGCATAGAAATCACAATAAATTGGTAGTAGAGCGTGGTTGAGGCACAGTCAAGCAATTTGGAAGATGAGTGGACTAAAGTCAGAATGAATTGTCGCTGTACAGAAATGAATTGGAGGCCATGAATCTCTCAATAACCCAAAAGATTGAACAACCCGATTTCACCAGTCATGAAGCAAGCTTATTCGAGGCAAAATTAGAGGTTATCACGAGATGTTTAGAAAGGGCCACGGATGGATCAGGTGGCGCAAGAAGTATTCGTGGAGAGACTGAAGGAGACTGAAGATCTAAAAGCAATTCGAGTAAAATCTGAAGCTATGATGAACCTCGCAGAGCTACGTCGCTTCGTAGCTAAAAGAAAAACTTCGTGAGCAGTAGTAGAACCAAGTGTAAATAGTTTACGAATTAGAGAAGCACCAATTGAACCTAAAGAATGTGAAGATCCTGTGGAATGTCCTCCACATTCAGATAAGACCAGATCGCTAGCTGCTGCTGAGCAGTTGAAATCGCAAACACTCTCGACGCAGGTTTACAACGAAAGCACACACGAAGCTTTCGAAGTAATCATATAAGGGAAGCCATAGGATGACGGAAAATTTACAGACAAAATTGAATTTGATTCAAGACATCGGAATTCAAGACAGAAATGTATCCAAATTCGTTTGGATCAAGGATATAACTAAACAGAATAATGATAAGCTACGGATTCTAAGAATGCCGAAAGATGGGAGCAGCAGAGGTGATAGAGACATTCCAGACCTTTATGATTTTTGGTTAAAGAGGCCGAATCGGCTTTTGAAATTCAACCTTTATTGGCAAACATCTGAAATTACTGAAATTATATCAGAAGAGGAACATTATTTTGACGAAAACTTGGACACAACTACAATCATTTCAAAAAAGTTGCAAGCAGTTGATTCTTCGGACACCAAATTTCTCAACAATTATGAACATAGTTCATCCCTTCTATAACTCATAAGAAAACAAGCTCGTAGTTTGAGATTCAGTCAGAAAATCAGAAAAAAGTCAAAAATCGAGAGAAAATTTGATACTTTAAATGGAAATCAATTGATTGGGAAACTAGGTTTCCATTCAGCTTTCGCCTCCGGGAGTGTCGCAGAGTTGCGAATTTACCAATGCAAACAACCTCAGTTTGTTATTATTTATTTCTGAATTGTAATTATTAATCACTCAGGCGTTTCGTGTTTGTTGAATGAATAAAAGTGAGTCTCGCTAGAAACACCTAAGAGTCCAGTTCTTTACAGAGAGAGCAAAATAGATTTTCATAGTCGTACAAATAGTTAGGTACGGAGAAAAAATCATCAGAGAATTATTGTGATTTGCATGGAAATCACAATAGTGTCTGATCTGATCTGAATCCTTGCGTTCTTGAAACATCTACAACTATCCACGTCCGATTCAGATTAAGTTTCCAAGGATTACATGGGTTATGTCATATTGCTCTCTATATAAATCATGAATGACGACTCAAATTGGGTTTCTCCACAAGTCCGAAATCTAAATATTTAAAACGTAAAATAATATCAAGTTAAATCCCCGAAATCCAAAAAATCTCAGAATTAAGGGGCCAATACTTGATCCAAGATGAGTATGAGTTCAATGACAATGGGAACGATGGCTGATAAAAGTTTTCAAGGCTTCTGGAGAGAGTGCAGCGTAATTCCCGTAAATCAGACAACTCATTTCATAGTGCCTCGATCTGGATATTGCTGCAGAAGGTATTCGGCGTTCATATACCTACTTCACTAGTGACGAATAGAGCCCGTCAATTCACACGTCGTCTGGGTGCGAGTCAGTGAACAGATTGTTCTGATACTATGATACTAACAGTATCCTTCCAGCTAGGTGTTTCTAACATTCAGATTATCTTGGAGGATAGTCAGGTACTTAGAGATTATTGCCTCTACCCCGACGTTGGAACCAGCTTGACGTATCAACTAGTTGACGTATGGAATGATAGTAAACCCAAAAACAGCAAAAAAGTTCCAGTCATGCAGCATGATCATATGAGCGAATTTTCGTAAATCATCGTACTATAATATGGCATGCACAACATGACTAATTACTACAATAATGGATATCATGTTCTCTTCTATCGTTTAGCTTTCAAAAGCACGAGTACATCGTTGTCCTTCAGGGTGTTAATAACATGACAACTTCCTCCCTATACCCGACTTGCCGACCTCAAAAATTAATTAAACCACAGTTAAGTTTCTCCACCTCGCTCTGAGCCCCATCGCTTCCGCCAAGTGTTTACAATTAACATCCGAGTTAGAATTCCCTGCAATAATAATTCACAAATGTCAAGTAAGGCAAGGCACACCCCTCTTTCTCCCCCCAAAACCCCAGACCAGAAGCCACCTCCCCTTTCCACTGTTCCTGCAGCCCCAGCCTCCGTCTAGCTTCCCTCGCTTCCAGCTTTGAAATCCCACTGTTGGGAGAGCCGGTTTCACAGCGGTTATTTTGTGTAATGTACCGCCTTCCCGAACCCCCCAGTTTTCCAGTTTGTGGATTTTCATGCTCTTTCTCACCCATTACTTAATGCGTTCCGTACAAGAAGAATCTCAGTTTTTTCTTATTCATTGCAATATTCTGATTTTGGATATTCCTGATACCAGTTGATACTATGGTTATATCTGAAGTCACAAAACATGCTGGGCTTACTGTATCTTGAAAATAAGGCAAGGCAGGCACTTAAATATCAGGGATTCCACGGTTCGCATCATTACAGTTTCGAATTTGTATGGCCCATATTCTCGTGCGTCACGCCTGGAGTAGGTTCGCGTTTCAGCCAAAGTCGGCCATGAGACCGCCCTACGTCAATGAATCGCTACTCAACCAAGCTATTTCTCACAAGAAGTTTGCCGTCTCACGTCAACATAATTCGTGGTTATAAGGCCATTTTTCAACAGTTTTGTTTTGAAAAAGTATAATATTGTTGCAATACAAAGTTTCAATTCGACTAAATGTTATAATAATCATGCCTGCCAGCGCAATAATTGATTGTAGATTGCTGTCAACAATACCAATCTAACGGGAACGAGTTTTTATTTGGACTAGGAGCCTACTAACTATAGTAGTTAATCAGTGTCAGAAAACTAAAGAACTTCATTCGTTTAGGCTTTGAGAATAATTAACCTGAAAAATAGTAAAGAAAAGATGATTGAAAATTCCTCAGGTGTCTGTACTGCTGTGTAGGTACCTAGCCATTGCTCAGGTAGCTTCATCAGCGTTTTATTATAAGTTCGTAGTACTATGCTTAACTGAGGAAGCTTTACTTGTTATATTGAATGAATAAAAGGAGAGATTTGATAGTTTATCAAAATAAACAAGGCAGGTTGTTGCTACACCAAGAAACGAAACTACTTAGGTAGGTACGTACGTCCTACCAGATTTGCTGTTGGTTTAAAGTGCCTAAACAAAGTAGGTGGGTCGTTGCTTTGCCGACGAATACAACCGCTGATTAGCAAGTTTGTCAAATATCGAATCAGGGAATATGCAACATGAATTAAAAACCAGCTGCAAGGAAAAAACCTTGAAATGCATTCCTCTGAAGGTAAGATTTCATAAAGACGGCATTGGCAGGGCAGTTATTGCGCGAGTTTTGCAGTTACGCCAATTTTATGGACAAAAAAGGTAATTAGGTGCCTACTTTCGTTTTGATCAACGAAGTGCCTACATGAACAAGTAATAATATACGGAAAGTATGTAGGTATACCTTACCTCTAGGTACTTACCTTTCCACATGTGATACAACTTACTATTCCCGCCTAACAGAGCTCTCATAACACATCCTTTCACAAGACCACTTTCACAGTACTCTAAAGATTTTCAGTTTCAATTGATTCAAAGAACAGTTCTAAAACTAGATAGGTAATCCACATCATCTTTGCGGCTGATGTCTGGATCATCTGGAACACTTGTATGTCAACTCCCCAACCCACATTTCATATGGATCTCTACCCCACAGATTAAATCTTGCGTTCGTAGCTTTTGAGGTCAACACCTGATAATAACTTGATGTAATTTGCATACAATTTATCACCTTGCATATTATAAATAATGAAAATATTGACTCGGAACTAGTTGAGACTATGTTATGCTGTTGTCCAGCTGTGGCTACAAATGGCGCATTATCGCATATGTTTCCTCGTCACCATGACAACAAGGTGAAATAATTTCGATTTCGCCTTGCCTCAATGTAAGGATGCACTAGAGTCCAAGTCTCGAGAATATCACCCATAGGAAGAAAGCTTATTAACTACGTGATTAGACTTGAAAAAAAAACATGTTTTTCCGATGAAATCGAATCAGTTTTCGTGAAACTTATTTCTGTTCTAGAACCAAAAATTTCAACCATGTATCATGTTTTCTCCTCGATATTGATTCGAAATTCTATGAAAACATCAGAAATTAACAAGCGGTTGCAATCATGTTCACAATATCAATTATTGAGAATGATCACCTGTGTGTAAACAATTATTTATATAACCATGCTCATAACTCTGTTGGACACGCACTTCGCCGTAGTTAACATAATATTGTTGGATAAATCGAGAGCTTTCGAACGAATGGTCAACGAATTTTGTGGGATGAAAAACGACGAAGTACCGTTTCCCTAGCAACGACTCGGTTGTAGGCAGAAATCACTGTAATTAATTTCGTGCGCGGAAAAAAAATTGACTCGCAAAATCCGCTAGGACCCCAGGGCTAAAACATGATACATGTTAAAAAAAAAATAGAAATTACAAGAACATGATAACATTACTATTGTTTATCAACTTACTCTATACTTTATCAACTATCAACTTACTATTGTTTAGTAAGGTCGCGAACTCTAGACTTTGTCCTTTTGTAAGAAATCGCCCTTTTTTCAGTAACCCAAAGACTTTCAGAATAAGTAGGGTTTACTAGTACAGTCTACAGGCTACATAAAATATATTTGAACAGGATCCTCTGTACTTTGGGATGGCCCTTAGCGGATCCACAAAATGTTCACGGACTCTTGCCAACTGGATGCCACTTTTACTTGTTTTCTGAACTCAGCATACGATTTGCTGCTGTAGCCCCTAGCCATGAAAACGAGCTAGATTATATTCATCTACCATCTATGGGCCACTTTCACTAAACCAAATGAGTTTGAGCTCGAAAAGATTGGAAGTTAACGGATATTCCAGCACATCGTCCATCCCCAGAGCATTCTACGAGTTTATACAACCTACCAATGTAAATCCCTGAAATCCATCCAGTTACATTCCGCAATCTACGTTAGCAGTGATATCAAGATGGCTACGAAGGTTTTGTGAGTAGTTGGTATTTATACTTTCGAGAAATCACACTTTAATGAACTAGTTTTATCTCTAAAAACTCATACAATTGAGCATACCAAATAAACTGCAATATTATGTGTAACTCGGTTATAACGGAATCAAAGAGGTCTGCAAATGTTTCTATCCAATTCTACGTAAAAAATACGTAGAAACCGACCCCGAACTCGTTGTTTCCTATTAATTCAGTTTCAAAAACTGGTATAAAATATTTTTTTGCGAGTAGGTAAGTATTTTAAATAAATCCTAACGGTTTGAAAACTAGAGTAACAAGTAGATACGTACACAGCATTGTTTTGTTAGGTACCTACTCGTTGATATTAGGTAGGTATCTCACCAGAAAGTTGGGAAATTCTCAGAATGCTCGCTCTTCATAATGCAATCTCTGGCATTTTGTCACATAACATAATGAAGAACAAAGCTCGTTCCTCACTGATATAATCAATATTAATTATTACTTTACGTTGAATAATAGAACAGCACAACAACCTCTACATTGAAGTAGAAACAGCCTCATTGCATACACTACTGTTGAGGAGTTGAGTAGTCAAGCACAAGGATAAGAGGAAATAATGTATCTATATTAGATTATTAGGTGGTGATAATGATGGTGGCACATCATGATAGGATGATTGATGGTTATTTCCTTAGAGATCCCGAACCATATTGATTAGAAATAATACAAAACTTTCCAATGTAAACCACAAATATCTGAAATGTGTTATTATTTGGTAATTTAAATGAAAGCCGGGCGATAAATGGTGGTTATGTGTTGTGGCGGATTTAGTGTCCTGTCTTCAAAGAGTCCAAATTTTTAAGGGACAGTGTGCCCTAAACTCCGCTAAGGAATTCCGTGTTGTTCAAAGCGAGTTTTGGGTTGGGGAAAGACGCCAAGGTTTGATCCTCGAGATTATTCGTAATGGAGTTTGGCTAAACTCCGTTACATAAGTTGTTGATGAAAGTGGCCTTGTGTCTATGAGTTTAGAGACGTTCAACAACACAATGGAGTATCGATAATTTAGAATATCTACGTTCATTTCATGTGGCACGTGGTAGGTACATATATTTGTATGCTTTACACAACCACATAAAGATGATCACATTGGAAATTAAATAAATCGTGGTGCACTGTAACTATTATCGTACGACATCATTGTTTGACTTCTAAACATTACATTACAAATAACATCTATATACCTACTTACCGGAAATTGGATCACGTCGCCGATTTCTAAATCGCAGACTTCCCTCTAATGAAACTATATGATGTAATAAATATTAATATCGATAATAAGCGTTTTCCACGCATACGAAAAAGGTACATATTGTAACTATTTTTAAATGGAAGAAGATTCCATCCCATGACGTCTGAAATCAACTGCACTCTCCTCTGATGGGTTTGTGGTTTTCATTTTATGATTTTTCAAAGTTGTGTGCAATGGTGTCGCCAAAACTCTCCCTTATGGGCCGGACAAAGTGTGTCGTCACCGGTGCAGGAAAGAAGAATATACACATTGTATGAGAGTACGGATATGGACATCATTTTTATAACGGATTTCATTTTCAATTCAAATATAAATTGAATAATTTGGTAACACTGATGACAACAATTGTCTGTCTCAAAATTATATTTAGCCATCGTTGGTACATGAAGTTACCAAACTATATTTGCTTCCTTACTCACAATCAGGCTAACCTTGAAATGCCGTCAATGGCCTGACTTCAATTTTAACACTCATTTGTTTCAATGTTTATCAATCGGAGCTAATATCCGATGTTAGCAAAAATATTATGATATTCTTGATATTGCTTCCGAGACTGCAAGGCAGCGGAAGCTTTGTTTTCACTTTCGAAATGAAAAAAATTTTTTGCTCCAAAATCAAAATTTCCACTCGCTTTTTGCTTTTTTTGTTTGCTCCTGAACAAATTTGGTTCCGTGTCTGTCTGTCTGTCTGCCCGTCCACATTTCCTTGTAACAGTCATAACTTCCACAATTTTGATCCGGGTTTAACCAAATTTTCAGGGATCGTGCGGGTTAAGCTCTAGAAACCCCCCTATAAACTTTATCATGATCGAATCAACGTTAGCTTCTGCGCAGGCGCTAACGTGAATTCCTTGTGACGGTCATAACTCGGTCAATGTAGAACGGATTTCGGTCAGATTTTCAGGGATGATGTGGGTAAGGTCCCTTAAGGTCCCATAAGACAATCATCATAATTGCATCAGCGGTACGCTCTGCGCATGCGTGAACGAAATACTCTTGTTACGGTCCTTGCAGCAGCCGTAATTTCTACAATTTTGATGCGATTTTCTTCAAATTTTTAGGGGTTGTGCGGGTATAGCTCTACATGGTCCCCTATCAGTTCCGCCATGATCGAATCAACGGTAGCCTCAATTGAAAACTCCTTCAGTTTTGATCCGATCTAGACGAAATGTTTTGGGAACATGCGGACTACATCCTGGATGGTCCCATATTAAAATCAAAATTTTCCTTATTAATTCCATTTATTATATGTACCATTCAGCTTGAAATTTCCCACCTTATTAATTCCCTGATGCCAGAACCGGTCGTTTCTAGTTTTCTGAAATTTAATGGTGACGTACTGTGAAGGTCACGAGGAAGCTCATGTGCCATTTCCTTGGCAATGTATTTTTTGGGTGCTTTCTCACTTCATAGAATAGATTGTGACCGTTCAAGGTTGAAATGGTTTATGAAAGCTAACCTAACGGAAACAATAAAACATTCACTACTAATAGTATGTACGGTAGCCATACGTGTACTTTACTCTGAGTTGATAGACCTGTTGGTGACTCACTTATCAGACACTGTGTCGATTGGCAGTGGTTGTAGGGTGGTTATGTCTCGTTGGGGGCTGAATTAATAAATCACAACTTACAACCAGATGTGAGCTACCACCTAAAGCGATCGAACTAGTACCAGCCAATCTCCCTCCTAGTTGACACAACCGCAACTCATTCAATATAAATTAGACTGGCCCGAACGCCACTTGACTTAAACGTTCCAAAACTCTGGACGTAAATGTTACGATTATCATTCGTGACAGAGTTGAAGGTCAGCCATTAACTGAAAAAGTCAAATTTAATATGTAAAAATCGTTTCAAATGCCTGAGCTCTCCTTTTGTGAAATAATATAAATATCTTCAACGCTCATAAAATATCAAGGACATTATCATTAACTAAAATTTTTTGGTTTTCTTGAGGGTTGGTAAAATGAAAAATCTATTTTCTGGGCACATTTCGAAATAATCATTTTTCTCCTTAAGGCCCTTGAAATATATATTTTGGTGTTTATTTTACAGTGAACCTCGATATTGGTACTTCTAGTGCATTTTTCTTTCAGAGCTTTTCATGGCGGGCACCTACTTAAACAATATCCTTGACTCTGGGGTACACATACAAAACCATACAAGGTATACTCGTAAATATTAGTGATACTGAATGAGGGCAAAATTGAAATTAAAAGTTCTATTTCGTCCACCTCGCCAAACACAGTCAAACACCAATAGGTATTTACACCTATTTCTTTTACTTATATTTAACGATTTAATCCTTTAACATAAATGGTATCTGCGTTTTTTAATAAGTAAAGCCGTTGCTGATTTCAATGATGATAATACATGAAAAGACAGACATTTTCCATTTGCCAAAGCTATTTGAATTTTTTTAATACATAAAGGCAGGTTGAGAATGAAGTAAAGAGCCGCCCTAATCAATTGAGTAAGCTCTGAAGCTAATTTTAATCTGGATAATACTGTCTCTGGGAATGCAGGGTTACAATGACAAGGTACTACATAGGAACCATAATCAGATGATTAGGCTCGATAATATATATGCACATTAAATGCATTTTTTTAGCACATTAAATTAGTCAAATTTCAAAAAATTGCTGGAAAATCACTAAAAGTAGCAAAAACCGGCTAAAAACCGTTAAATGTATACCTATTTTTCAGCAGAATATTGCACAAATAAAGCATAATAACTATTACTAACATTAAAAAATTTGTGTGCAAAATATTGCTGAAAAATGTACTTAAATTTCATCAAAAATGAGTTCACAAATCTATTCAAACTCCAAAAAAGTTGAAAATCCAAGATCTCTTTTTGAATCTCAGAGTATTATTTAGAACGAGTTTTTTGCCATAAATTGATGGTAAACAATTTCTTTTCTCAAGACTGTTTCTAACTCTGTGACTGTTTCTCTAAAAAAGACGAAGTTTAGTTTTGTAAATGTTATGAGAGTCTACATTTTACTACTTTCTTCGAGAAGAAAAAAATATTTGTGAAGTTCCCTAGTTTAACGATCAGGATTGGCCCACGCATATGTACCAGTAAGAGGAATAATGCACTTTCTCCAAAGCTAACATGTAGTTTCAAAAGAGCACGCAACAGAACAGGCGAGAGGTCGAAGTTTTTTTTCCCCGAAAAGAAAGCGAACCGCGTGATCCAGAATAATAGGTCTTTTGTTTCAAAACGCTTTATGAATTTCTACGCTCAAGCTCCCACTACTCCCGAACCCCTAAGCTCCGTTCCCGAACGTCCCTTCCATCTAAAACCCCCCTGCAGGGTTGAAATGCGCGATGGGGGGAAAAGAGAGGGTTTGGGCCATTGTGTCCGTTTTTGGCCTTTTGTTAGCAACCCCCCGGTCGGCCTCACCCTCCTGTCACTAGGACTTCCGTTGCCCACCTCTACATCCAACACTCAATTAACATGAATATATATTATTCAAGCGGAATCAACCCTCCCCGGATCCTTCCAGGTTTTGTTCAAGTTTGACCCTCCGCGAAGAGCCTCTTTGTCCGAGGATGTGTTACACGGTCATCAGTTTCGGTTCAATTGATGATCATTTTAATTGTGGCCTTTTCAGCTGACAGAGCTTTCCCGGGGAAAGGGGAAAAAACTGGGTGAACGGAAAAACAGAACAGAAAAGGTCGAATATGAAGGATAAAAAAGAGCCAGTGGTAAACCATGACTATGAGCGTATTATTAACGAATATTTGTAGCAAATGAAATTTTTGACACAATAAAATTTACCAATAACTCAATATCAATGTCTATAAAAATCAAATTATGTTTGTTTGTTTGTATTCTATGAGCGTCCAGATCTATGAGCCGATTTTGATGCTGTTTCTTAAAGCATGCCCTTTGAGAACCAGAAAGAAAGGTAGGCTATATCGAAATTTCGCAGTTCACCCCTTTCAGCCTTGAAATCTCCATTTTACTGAAAAACCGCGTTTGATTCTTGCCTCATTCTAAAAGCTCCACTTCAACAATAACTGATTCACTTCGACAACTTCATTCGACCGAAACAACAATCACTTTAAAAAATATATAAACAGATAAGATATATCATTATGGTGGGTCTTAGGCGTAAAGGACTTTTGACAACAAATTCAACGATACCAAAACGATTTTGGTAGGTTAGGCCAAGAATTTTCTATTCGTAAAGATAGATCATCAAAAATTGATATTAAAAACGCCTTATTAACGCAGCAATCTTGTTCTGGCAGAATTTTAACTTAGCTAAGGCTATATTGAGTTTAAGAAACCGGGACGCTTTTACCAGTACCAGTCGCTAAAAAAAGATGCAAATTTCTTTTATTTTTTTAAAATAAGGCTCAATATTCTTTCCTGTTTACCCAAGGGAGTTGAAATTTGCTAGGGTAACCCTTTGGGACATCAAGAGACGAATAAAGTTATGGGCTCATCCCTGTTCATTTGAGTGAGCTAAATTCTCTCCTGTTCACCAAATGAAAAATGAAATGAAATGTAAAAATGACACGGAGCCTGCCCTGGAAATTATGAGGCGAATGCAATGACGAGTTCTAACCGGGTAGGCTGACTTAGCTAAATTCTCTCCAATTCATAGTGGGAATTTGAAATTTGATAGTGAGCCTCTCTGGGACATCAAGAAACGAATAAAATGATGAGCTCTTTCCTGATCAATTGTGAGCTAAATTCTCTCCTTTTCATCCTAGTAATGTGAAATTCAGCATAAAGAGATGAATAAAATGACGGATTCCACCCAGATCAGCTGATTCAGCTGAATTGTCTCCTATGAATTCTGGAAATTAGAAATTCGGTAGGAAGCTCCTGTGGAATATCGAGAAATGAATAAAGCTATGGGTTCTTTCCTGATCAGCTGAGTGAGCTAAGTTCTCTCCTTTTACTCTAGGAACTTGACTGGGAGGCTCTTTAGGATGTAGGTAAAGAGATGAATGCAATGACGGGTTCTAACCAGATCAGTTGACTTAGCTAAATTCTTTCCTATTCAGCCTAGGAATTTGTAATTCGATAGTTAGCCTCTCTTGGACATCGAGAATCGAATAATCTTTTGGTATCTTCCCGTGAACCATCGCTTATAGCTTTCGACGTATCTTTCAACGTCTCCGAAGTGTTCGGCAATAAACACAAACTAATTCATATACTAATTCAAGTTCAAATACGCGTTCTATAAGTGACGTAATAGTGTCTGTTAAAAGAAAATTGGATGAAACTAAAGAGCAAGAGGAACAGCTCACTGTGAGGAGGTATCGTTTACAAAATGAATTGCCGCATTATTAATCAAAATTTTAATCCTTTACGAACCCGTATGCACCCTTTATACGCACTAGATTGTTAATAATTTTCACAAAGTTTTCTTCGCTTGAGTTAAATAATAAATTTCAATAAATATATTTTTGTTATTTGTAACCTTGACTGTATGAATAATATGATGCTGATTAGGAAAGTCCCAATAATCGCAATCGTTTAGTACCAGCTGCTTACAAGTACCCACTACTCAATAGTATACCTACCATGTACCTAGTGCCTTCTTTTCACATTATTAGTTCATTATGGTTACTTATCAATATTAGTTCTTAACTTAGCGTAATAAATCAGCTTTCCTTGACACTACAATGGCTTAGGAATCATGAGACGTTGTGATAAAATAGGAAAATTCCAAAAAGTGGCGAACGATTTTCCTGCTATGAAAACTAAGGGAGTTACACTTCGCTAGTAACGCATTGGTTGTACGTGAAAATCAATAGAAATAGAAGAACCCAAGTATGAGCAAAAATATGAGGGAAAAAAACCTGTTCTGGCCCATTTTTGGCTCATAGCATAGATGCGTGTGAAGCGATCAGGCTGGCTAGATTCCAGGACCAACTAGACCCCAAGGGGTATCCAAATGGGAAAGGGCGGATTTTTTTCATCATGTTAAAGGCCTCTTTTGGCCTGGATGGCGGACGGGCAATGCAGTTTTGGAATCTACGCACCTTGAAACGTAAAGTTACAGAGTGTGAGGGAAAAAAAAAATTTTTTTTCTATACGATTACAAAGGCTTACCTATTATTGGAAATGATAAACCAAAATAACGCGATTCAATTGATTTTGACGTAAAACTAATGCGCTGCTAGGAAAGTGTTAAACTCCAGTTATCATTGCAGAAAAATCTTCTGATTCTAATCACTATGAAAACATGTTCATGTTCAATGTTCATATCATAAGATAGAAATTTACCTCCCGTTTCTTTTAACGAAAATAGATTCCATTCTAAAAAAGTTGATACCATTTCCTGATTGTCTGTCCCTATAAGTTTGACATTTTTGTCTTTTTTTTTTCTTTTTTTTACATTTGTTTTATCATTCAAATTGAAGTTGGAACTTATTGGTTGTTAGTTACTGGCGAAGGGACATTGCAGATCACTGTCCGTCGGTCAGAGAGGAGGGAAAGCTGCATCGCTACGCCAAGGCAAGCAACGAATTGACAAGGGATTGTGTTCGGCTGCTTGTATTACTGTCAGACGGAAAGGGCGATCCCGAGCCGGGGTAAAAGGTGGTAATTCATGTGTTGCAGTCGATTAGCTCAATTTCAACCCTTCCAAACTTCCGGGAGCCGATGTAGGTCTAAGCCCTTCGCGTTTGGCCGAGCGGAGGCCGGCGATCGATAACCGAAACGATCGCAGGAGCAACAGCTTTGAAACTGACGGTGATGGGCAAGCGATTAACGTCCAGAGGCATGAGAACGATGTTAGAGAGTTAACCTCGATGAAAACGTTATTCGCTTCCGAATAGACTGCATTGGTGGAATGGGAAACATTATTGAGAAGGGAATGGGATTCTCGAAATTAATATCGAAGAAAAGTAAATTTCCAAATACGTTCTAAAGCAGGTTACTCCTTGTCATATAGCAAAATTGCTATGAGGAAAACCTCTCAATAGAGACTTTTTGCAGTCGTCCCATGAACGAAACCGTCCAAACCGTCGTCCCCGAGATAAGGCGAGCACATGGATGATAACTGGATCTTTTGTTTTTTTGCACGGTTTTGTGACAACCGCGACGACCGTAGAAGAGACGTTTAGCGTGACTTAAAGCTTGAAGTTTATGAAAATTAAATGGCTGAACCATTGAAGTCAAAGGCAGCCTGTCTTTTAGTGTTTTGTTACTCTTTGCAGTCTGACATTCCAATTATACCTTGGTTCCAAATCGGACAACCAAGGTAACAAATAAATCAGCCAATTAAAATCAGAACAAATACAGTTGAGTATAGCTGAAAATATTTTATTAACAGTCGCTAAAAATGAGAAGTTGTTTGTGAGCGGTACCTACCTATAGTTTCTTCATACCCGTCAACTGAACTTCATTCAAACTGAAATATCCGGTACGCAGTATGATTTCCATCTGTATTTCCAATAAATTAAGCAATAGAGGTAGGTGCTCCCATTGAGATCTTAACATTAAAACGATCTCTTCGTCCGTCAGTTGCTCTGAGCTGAACTCGCCAAACCTCTCACGCCGAAACCCTCCTCTCCACATACCTATAACTGTGATCTGTGATATGTCTATCAAAAGCTTCGTCCATATCCCCTCCATTAATCAACCCTTCATTGAAAAGCCCAAGCAGGCGATTGGGTTCATCCATTATCGAAAAATGGTAGGATGATATACCTATTTGATGCGGTAATTACATGATACAGACTACAATGTGACGATTTATCTTATTTTTTATTCAATCGTTTGAGCCGCACCTCAACCAGAACGTTCATATGTATAGGTTTGATGTTATATTATAAATATGATAAGGTAAGATCATATGAATATGAATGAAAAAGTAAATCGAAAATGTAACAATGAGGACTGAGACACCGACAAGAAGTAAAGATACTGTTTATAAAGTGTCAGGTTAGGTTGCTCAACACGGTGTGAATCCGTCACGGAGAAGCCGTCATGCAAGAACGTAGGATTGCGGTTTTGCACGGCGTGTGATGACGAGACGCCCGGCTGTTTGTACGTCGCGCATGCGCATTAACCATTTCGCTGAATACGGTACCGTAGTAGGCCGCCTCTTGGTGGCTGCAAAAAGTCTCTAATAGCTGAAAAAATCCGGTATTGTGACGTTTTATAAAACAGTTTATTGCAAATGTGGACGGGGAAATTTCTAAACTTACCTACGTATAGCTAAACTTACTTACTTACGTATAGCAGTAGCTATAGTATAGTAGTAGTATAGTTGTAGCAATTCTAATAATTGTTATTCAAATGGATAAATTTAATTTGATACTTTGTAATTGGGCTTGTCCCGTATTAATAATAATAAATAAATAGTTACAAACGAAGTTTTCATTTTGCATTGTATTGCATGTTACGATTTAATAGTATTAGATGTCCTTCAATGGTACTAGATGTCCTTCAGGACTTGTGCCCTGTGGGCCCATTCGTAACCCTACATCCAAGAAGGGACCGAATAGCGGTCAACTGGGTATCCACTAGTCATACCCGTCTTACTCACAGAAACCTGCTTAGCGAATAAGCTCGAGATGTGTGAGGGAGGTGTAGGGGTGATCTGTCCATCCGCCACTTCCTGGAGGACTGCCCAGACCTTATGGACCTCCGAGTCCTGCACTGCCCGGTCAGTGGGTTAACGTTTTATCTGGAGCAGACAAGGTCCGGTCCCTGTAGTCGTACGTGAGAGCCGCTGAGTTCTACTACGAATTGTGATATCTGATATGCGAAAAAATGTTGTACAATCTAGTTCTTAGGTACTTTCAATTTAGTTATTTTATTTAATTAATTTCAAATTTATTTAAATACAGTTAATTGATTTAATTAAGTCATTTTATTTTAGTTTATTATTCAATTTAGTTATTAGCCTATTCTTGATCTAGTCTTAGTTATATTATTTTATTTTTGAGGTTTTTTGTCCGCTTTAGGGCTAAACTGTGGCCATCACTGTACCCCTCGTTTTTCCCTCTCCGATTTGCCTGTGGAGTCCGTGAAAGCTCTCCGTTTGGTGACGGAGGTCAGCACGTCCCCCCTTACAATCGTTCCGCTTGCAGTGTCACTTTCGGCATCTTGTTCAGTGCCGCTAATGACCCTTCTGGTTGAGGTGAGGCTACTCTACTAAGTAATAGACAATTTAGTATTAGAAGCCAGATGCACACAATGCTGTTTGATGGATTTGGGTATTTCTCACTTCTCGTTTCGCGAAACTGCCTCATCTGAGGTGTGACGGTTCCCGTTTCAACTGGTAGAGTGCGCCTGCTATGTGATATTTCAATGGGTCGAACGCGCTTTTCTCGATTTTTTGAAGTGGTAGTCGGGGAGACATCTATCACGAACATATCCCGGAGATCTATCACAAGAGATATCCCGGGAGATGGGATCTATCACGGAGTTATCCCTGATAACTGTGTGTGATCACTATCTACTCACACTTCTTTCCCTATTATTGAAAGATTTTCACGTTATAATTAGTATTGAAATTCGTTTCACGGTACAGAGCATTCGTTTCACGGTGCATTTGCATTTTTGATGCATCACCCCTCATAGTGTAATTTTATTTGGTTCTTAGCTAAACCTTTTTTGTCCCATTTACCCTTCAGTACTCAAGTGGGCCATAGTGGCACGAGCCTTTCTTTGAATGAACGTGGCTCGCAGTTTGCACATCTAAGACGTTTATCCGTTTGATATTCTTCTGAGGCGATAAAGGGCGCATATTAGTGGGAAGTACGACTCCATTATGTGCGCATTTGAAAAAAATCTAGCCTAGTAAATCTGAAGGGTTATTTCCGCTAAAATTTAGAGCTAAATTATCATTCAAGTATACATTCCGGAGGAATCCGTCGTCACTAGCAAGTCGAGCACCGGAGTCGAGTGCTTTTAATGTACTCAGGGATTCAACCCGGCGCGAGTGTCCATTAAGTTATTCAAAAAAAATGTGACCCGGTACAAGTGTTTCTGTTATTTTTATTTATTTATTCATTTTCATTTATGTAATCCTTTTACCGATGGAAAACTTTCGTAAGAACTTCAGCGCGAGAATAGTGATCCACCGATTCATGAAGAACATTTTATTTCCAAAAGTGATGATACTGAAAGCGAGCGGGAGGCGAATCCTGGAAATGATGAGTTTCCTGGAGAAAAATAAAATCGTGCCTCTAATAAAGCAAAAAGGATAAATACACATTCCCCTTGATGAAAAAAATGAAAAATTGGTTAAATATACTACATCATTTATTGGAACCAGTAGTGATAAATTAGTTATGTAGTCACTTCCCATAATTTTGATCCAAATCTCGAAGTAAAGAATCTGAAATCAACGCTTTTCCGAAGTTCTTCGATGAGGTGATTTGTTCACTTCGCGAAAATTCGTGCACTGTGATAATGGCGATTTGACTTGAAGAGGGTACCGAGAAAGCTGATTGTTTAGTGGAGAAACTGAAAATTTTATGCGTACTTATATGAGTCGAAAACCGTTAAATGTATCAGTATTTTTGCACATACTGCTCTACTACCTAGAAACTTTGATTTTGAGACTTTACAACGCTTAAAATATCGAAATAAAATAGCATAAATGACTGATCTGTTAGAAGCGGTTTTCCTTTATCTTTCTCTTTCTCATTCAGCATTTTCCCTTGCAGATTTTCCGTACACGTACATAGTTTTGTCTCCTCACAGGGTAGTCTTCCGGCCAAAATTAAAACCACAAAGACGTCCTATCTAACGAAGTTAATTTATGTTTTCGATTGACCCTGTTGCCCGCTATAATTCTTCTACCAGGGAATGAGCCCCAACAACAAGAAGGACTCGAGAACAAAGTAAATATTTCCGAGTCCACGACAAGGAAACAGGGCAATCAACAGGTGATACCCTTTAGACAGGCCATAGCTGTAAGAGCGAGGGAAAGATAGCACGAAAAAAGTTCGATATAAAGACCTTCCCTTCGCTACCCTCGTCATCGCTAGAATATCGATAATTTCTGTTGAGTGAACAAAAGAAAAGCAAAGCCGTCCGGGAAGAGGACAGGGGGAACTCTTGTCCGTGACGGTAAATCTTTTTCTGCTTTCCGAAAAAAAGGACGAATAAACTTCAGAAGAGAGATTTTTCTATATGTTAGCGTCCTTTGAGAATGTTCCAGTGGGAGGATATCGTGTTTTTCTCCAACCCTGAGGTTCGGCGTTCTCTTCAAATATAAGAATATCGGTTCTAAGCAAATAAGAAAGACCGTTATTGTGTATTTAATGTGAATATTAGAACAAGCTGCTGTAGTTTCGGTACCAAAGTTAACGATAGTATATGGATGGTGGAATAATTCTAAGAATATTTTCTCGGCTTGGAGATATTGTGCAAAGTCGAAAAGGACGATTTCATGCTGAAAATTTCACCACCAACTGTACTTGAATTTTTAAAAATTTGAGTCATTATTCACTTCTCGGCTGCCAAATACCCACGCATCACAGTATCGAATTTAAATTGATAGCTCCGAAATTGAGCTCTGTATCGCGAAATACACGCGCACGCACATAAACAAGCACAGACACGCACGCTTGCACGCACATACGCTGACAAACGCAACAGAGTTAGAGTAATCACTCAGCGCTGAGATATGGGCAGAGACTTTAAGCATCGCCTACTACCGCAAAAGAATGATAGCAGTTCATTGCGGATTCAAATGCGGATTGCACGTGCGTACAGAACAATGTCATAACCAGCCATTCTAATACTTGAAAGCAGCATACCAATAAGTACAACAACTGATGTCTGCAGAGCGGAAATGAATCGTTGATGAGAGGAGTGTGAAAGAACTCGTTTAGCTAATGAAGAGAAAGAAAGTACCAAGGCAAGATGGCAGGAAATATGACTGAAGAGCAAAGAGGGAGATGGACAGCACGCTTGATACTCCAGATCAAGGTACCTATGGGCTGGCAGAAAACATGGAGAAGTGAACTTTTTACTGACTCAATTCCATATAGGGCGTGGGTTGTTTTACGCTTACCTGCATAAAATGGGAAAAGTAGACGCCCTAAAATATCCAAACTGTCATGAAACAGATGATGATGTTTTTCACACATTCTTCGTATGCTAGAGATGGGCTGCGGAAAGAAGAAGGCTGCAGGATGGCACCGGATGGAAGTAGCCAAAATGATTAAACAGGATCAACATTGGACCTCTGTAGCTGTATACGTTGATGACATCCGCCACAAAAAGATCATCTTGGAATGGGAGAGACAGAAGAGGGAGGACATGGGCCGAAAGGACTGAAGCTATTTCTCAAGGACTCGGCCTGAAGTAATGTGTTTTACAGTTCATGGCTGAGTTCCAACGTGGGAAAAGGAATGTGAGGTTTTAGTGGCGTTTGATTCTAACGTAAACTGGAGTGCGGTCTCTTTTCGGTATCTTACGAGATCCGATTACCACCTTAGGATCTTAAAGATTTCCTCACCTGCCTACGTAAAAATAGAGTAGATACTCCCGTTCGTCATATATTCTCGAAATCTCACCAATAATCTCAGCCTTAATGAGCCCTCTTTTGAAACGCGCTAATTAAACTGCCAGGGAATAATAAAAGTCTTATCCCAAAAATAACTTCTGGCCGACTGGTTAAGGAGGGCAAAGTGTTTGAATCATATTACGAGGTCGCCCCTGAGATAAAGGGAGGACGGGCCCGTGAAGCAGGTGCCACTAACTGCTTCTCCTGTAACCTCTCCATCCATAGTCAACTGAGGGGACCCCCCAAGGAATATCAGAGACCCCACAAAATACGAGAGCATTAACTTTTTCAAGGCAAAAAGAAAATCCGAAGAGAAAAAGCGACCAAGTATCCATAGTAGGAAGCTCCGTGTTAAAAAAAAAGACGGCGTTTTCGTGAGGAGAAAGAAAGGTGAATTCCTTCTTTTAATTTTATTTTTTATTTTTACAACAGGCCAATATAAATCCGATGAGTATGAATAAGAATTGGCAGTTAAAAGGAAAGTGGCAGTTAAGAGGGTAAGGAATACAATATCGATTTAGCTCAAGGGGTTCAGAGGTTTCCAGTTATAACCTGAGTTGTTAGTAGTCGAGGGGATTTTAGAGAAGCCACGAACAGAAAACGACAAAAAGATCGGATGAGGGTAGGAAGAGGGAGCTTCCAATTTACTGGGTCTCATTCATCCTGTCCCACTTTTAGAAGGCGAGTTCCTATGGGTTTTTTAGAAGGAGCGGGCAAAAGATTAGAACGATGAATGGACGGGCTGGAGGCGTTCGATCGGCTAAGATAATTTCTATGTCTGTTTACCTTGTTAAAACGATGAGGATCAGCTTCCGCTATCAGCTAAACTTGTATCATTCAAGATGAGTTCACCATATTTGGAAAAGATTTATACACACGTTAAATCTTGCAACTTACGATGAGATAAAGTTAGACAGAGAGTGCTCAGAACTAAATTTGGTTCAAAGCATAAGGCAAAATAAATGGGAAATAACGAAAACTGAATTCTAGCAAATAACTATGAATATATATATTACTTTGAGCCAATAAGAATTTAAAACTTTGCTAATATATATATATATATATATATATATATATATATATATTTTTTTTTTTTTTTTTTTTTTTTTTTTTTTAATGTAGATATTTACGAAACATTTCTGAAGGTAACTCTCCTTAGGTTTGAGCTAAAAATCCCGTTCTTGCGCCAAAAAATCAAGATTCCCAAAAGAAAGGATGAGTTTTTTGGTCAGCACTTTTGGAGCACATTAATTTGGTTAAATAAAAAAAAAAATAAAAAATGTGCTAATAAAATCACTGAAATGGCTAAAAACGGCCGAAAATCGTTGGGTTTATCATTTTTAGCATATTATAGTCAAAACAAGATCATAAACGATCGAATAGGACATTAAAAAACGTTTGCACAGAATTACTATGCCGAAAAACGTACTTAAATTTAATTAATATTTGCTGAAAATTCTATTAAAACTGCAAAAAAAAATCTAAAATTCCAAAATCACTTTTGAATCGCTAAATTTTATTCGGTACTGTTTTTTTCCCCACTAAATTGGTTTTTAACTATTTCTTTTTACTCAAGTTGCTCAAATTTCAAAACAATTTAACACATTTTTTTGTTAGTCCTGGTTGGGATGGGAACCGTTACGAAATGAAATGTTACAAGTCCTAAGTTTAAAAAACGGACGGTAGACCTACTGTTCTACATTCAGATCATTTAATGATTAATAATGATTAATTTTAAACATTATTAGTTCATAATGGTTACTTAACAATATTAGTTTATAACTGAGCGTAATACATCAGCTTTCCTTGACACTAACGAGGCTTAGGGATTATGAGATGCTGTGATAACATGAGAGCATTCCAAAAAGTGGCTAACGATTTTCCTGCTATGAAAACTAAGGGAGTTACACTTCCCTAGTAACGCATTGGTTGTACATGAAAATCGATAGAAAACCCCACCGTGACGTGACGCTCGTGACGTGATGAAAACAAATGGAAAAGTCCTATTTATCATTATTAAATGATAAAAGCACTTATATAGGAACCTCTGCCGTTATGTAAACGTTACTCAACAACACTTATGTTTACTATTGGATGTGTTACCTAGAACCTAACACCATGTTTGCCGCATCAACAGTGATGCTCAAGAGATTCCCTCCCAGCCAATCAACTCCGGCATCTCACATTGTCTTCACTAACTCCTCAGATAAACAGACTCTCGACAACGGAAACTCCTCGTTCGTTTTTAATCCTTGTTGACTCAAGGTTTATTGGTTATTAACCGGGAGCGAAAGCCCTCGAAACCTTGCGGGGGTTCGCGGCGAAGCAGTTTTTTTCGGGTAGAGGCAAACTTTGATGCAACGCCTCTTTAACCTTATGTCAACACAGCCGCTTCCCAGGCTCGGCTTGCCAATGCCTTTAAAACGTGTCAATACCACCATCCCTCACCTTAGCCCCCTTCCCACCCTGCTCGATCCTGTTCATCCTCGTGAAATACTACCTACCCCTACGCGCCGCTCTCCCCCTTTTCCGTAGGGTTTTCCACCTAAATCAACATTATTGTCCCACCTCCTTTCCCGCGGCATTACCGTTAAGTCCCTCACTTTGCGTTGAATGCATTAAGTTCGCCGTGGATGAAATTGTTCCTTACACCACCTATTTCATCGCAACTTCCCTCTTCCTTCCACCCCGTTCCCGGAACTGCATAAATCATTTCCTGATTCAAATTTATGTAGTTTTCGCTCGGGTTTTAGTGAGCACTCCAAGAAAATTGATACCCATTCGCTAAATATAGCTTTTTCCGCTATAAATCTTTGGTAAATATGAAATGACAGAAACGCGTTTCAGCGAATATCAGTTGGATTTTGTCTCCATCTATGATGGTAATTTCATAACCACCGTCTTCGTAATCTAGTCATTTACCCGTTTGTCTTGACACCCAATCTATTTGATGCCTTTACTTCATTAGCATTGATCCATTTGCAATTATTTTGCAGTATGTATGAGCTGTATGTGTTCAATTTTCACACGTAACACATACTCGTGTTTTGGGTTGTTTTTTGATTTGTTTTTTCTTTGAATCAGGAGGTAATTTTCATTTTTCCATATTGGCTTCACCTACTCGAAAAATTCAAGAGGAACAAAATGCCACTGCGCTCTCGGTTATTGAAGAAATTGGTGAGGAAATGTGAAATTCCACCCTGTTACTGGTCTGCGGACAGTAACTAACATTGATTTTTATTATTTTTCAATACATTTATAACGAATATACCTACAATGGTGTTCGATATTCCACTGATGGGTTGAAGTGGAAAATTACAATATTGATTTTCCCCCTTAAATATTATTTAAAACTCAAAGACCATGTCGGTTACGAACAATTGGAGTTGTTAGCTCAACAAAAAAAAGCTGCAATTTATTACACAATGTTTTATTACTTCTGTCCTAGGTAGCCCTTCTACGCAGATCATAGGTATATAATAAATTGTTATACCCCGTACGTAATTTATGATCAGAACATGCATCTTGAAAAGAGTTCACACTTTTACAGTTCCAAGACCCCACAATTTTACGCTTCACAGTAGAGATGTTTAAAAAACAGGAAAATAATTCTTGAAGTAATATACGTTAGCGCATGCGCAGAATGGAGTAATGATTTGAGGAAAATAAAATTGGTAGGGTACAATCTACAGCCTAACCCAGAAATTCCCATAAAATTTAATCAAAATTAGATGAAAACTAGACCTTGTTCCTCGGAGTACACTTTCGCGCATGCGCAGGAGCTAATAATGATGCAATCATGTTGAAATTAACATGGAATAATTACATCATTGTCCCCCAACTATGCACCAAATTTGAGGGGATTGGATAGAATTTACGGTTGCGCATGTATTACCTACTTGTATTCACAAATACGAGTATTAGTGTTATTGGAAATGTTCGATCAATTATGTAGCATATTCATATCATTCTATTTTATTTCAGGTAAGTCACCGATACTACTAACGCCAACAAATTGTTAAGTACTTACCATAGTCATATTACCAGTTTTAAATTACTTGTAATGCAAATGTGTTGCTTTAATTTGATTTAGTTTTAGCGAATTTCTGTAAAAATTGAAGCTATTGCAATGGCCCGGAAAATTAAAAAAAAAATTTTTTTGAAAAATTTCTTCGTTGAAATCCGGTTTGAGGCATTCTGAATCGATTCCTGAAGTTCGCGCTCATAAATAAAGGTTCAAGCTCATATATACGATAAATGTCCTTAGTTCGCAACTTTAGCACTCACTTTTACAGTAATTACGATTTCTTTTATGTTACACATTGTATACCAATTACCACGAAATAACATACAGGATTCAGGGCATTAAACATCGACGAGAGATATCACGAAAGGTAAACAAACCGAAGCCGGTTTGAAAGTGATGGTATAATCATTTATCGATTGGTTCACATATCGATTGTTTCATTCGTTTCCATTCGACTATGGATATTTCAATCACCACTGCACGCATTTAGTCCGCATAAGATTCTATCAATTTTATTTTACCATTATTTCTACTGGGACTCATACAAAAAATCAGGGACGATTGAAGACTTTTGTTAGAAAACATATTGATGGTAAGAAGGACACGATAAATACTACTGCAATGAATCGATCAATCGAACGTGAATCGGTAGTCGGTAAAGTTGGAGAAAGTACGGAAAGTGAGAGAGAGGAAAAATGGCTAATGGCTTCCAAAGCGAAATGAGGAAGGGCAAGCCCAAAAAGAAGTAGGGAAACTACGTAGTTTCTCCATAATTTCTCTTTATAGTATCCATCCTACTTTTTTCTTTAACTATAGTTATTTCGCTTCTCTCGGATGGGCAATTATATTATCCTCGAACCAGCCCAGGAGGAACGTTCTAAGTTGCTAGATGCAACATGATGCGGACCCGCATAACAGAAGTGTTTTGTGGGTTGCATCCTCGAACTTAATGTAATTGGTAATGACGTTAGTAATGTGAACTTATTAATTATTTTCCACGAAGCATCATTTGCAAGATGAACTTCTACATCCTCTGGGATCATGAGGGTGGGCTGTCCACGCTGCCCCTCCTCAAATTACGCCACTGGTTCGTAGGCACTTTGGTTATCTGACACGAAGGATGGTTCGAATAAAGGTAAATCTGACTGCAAATTCGTCGATCTCGTTCACCTGTAGGTACATACTTATTGCAGTATAGCGCATGATGTAGAGCTGCCACATTCTGAGGCTTGTCAGCTTTCCGAGTCCAGCTTGGTCCCTCTCAATAGGTTTAAGTCCGATCTGGATCGAATAAGGACCATTCCTAATTGTGGTTTTCGAAAGCTATTGGGCTCTACTACGAACTAAGATCTTTAGTTCCTTATTCAACTTAATACGTCCACCAGACATAACGAATCCTGTAGAAACAACGGTTACAGAAATCTCGTTATCGCCAACCTAAGATGAAAATCCAGCCTTGTCTATAAATCGTGAAATACTTTGAATGGCCGGACGATTTCATCAAAGCTTTCATTCTTCTCTCCGGCCCGGGGGGAAAAAATAAAGCAAGAGAAATAGCGTTTCATTGAACGTTGAGGGTGAAGTAATATGAAGGGAAGGGAAAAAATAAGGCTGGTGGAAAACTTTATCACTGGTTCTCATTTTTTTTATCCCATCTAGAGGGTCATCCGCACTCTCGACAGAGTTTAAATCATTGAAAAAAATCCGTCCCGCTCCCTGTCACTTTGTCTGTATACACGAAGTAATGAATGGCGACGGCAAACAAGAATGCATTACGAAAAGGGAATGAGTAATAAACCACCCGAGAAAATAAGAAAGGAAAAAAGTTTCGGAGGTGAAGGTATAGATGGGATGGGCGGAGGGAAATCACAAGGACAAAGAGAAATTTTTCTTTTATATTTAAACATCCGCATTAAAGTAAACGAGAGAATTAGCTTTTTTTAAGCAAAGAAAATGAGGGGGAAAGCCTCGGAGGTCCAGTTACCTCTTCCCCCTCTTGAGGACCTGCCCCTTTTGTGTTTTTTATTTTTTTATTATTTTATTTACCCGTCTTACCGTTTCAGAAATACTTTTTTCTGAATGAAGGGGTGTTGTCGGGGTGTGAGGGAGGGGTGAGCTCGAGCCTTCCGGGCGGAATCACGTCATAATGGGTTTTCTCGATTTATCAGAAGCCCACCCTCAGCCATACCCTCACTCACCTTACCCAAACTACCCCTTCCACCTTACCCCTTCCACATTACCTCCCACTACCTTATCCACTACTCTCCGTCGGGGATGGGGTTCAGAGGTGGGGCCGAAGAGGGGATGGAAGATATGACATTTTGTCACAATTACCGCCTTCCTTTTCGCATTATGCTTCAAAATGGATTTTTTTTCTCTATTCTTTTTTTTATCTCTCTTCTGTGAGGAATCGCTTTTCACGGTGTATGCTCCTTTCTATGGAAGGTAATCTTAATCTTTTCTTCACTCTTTTTCTCGTTGAAATATGATAATAATTTATCGCCCAACGCTGACAATTACGCGTACCGCTGCAGTTGGGAGCCCCCTAGCACGACCCTTGAATACAGATTGATTACGACTTCAATCATTGCAGCAAACGGATCCTCTCATTCCTCCTTTACCATATTACCTCAACCTAAATTGCTCAACAGATGGATTTTTAATTTTTTTTTCTTCCGAATAAATAACCTTGTTTGTATCCACTTCAGCTAGTCTCACACAACAGACTACCAGTAACTAGGTATTTTTAGCACTTAATATATCGAGGAGACACAATACAGGTTGGCTAGGATTGGCTACGATTGGCATCTTACTGACTCTACGAGCAGAGGAAAGCACTTAGAATGCATAAAGTCACGTTAGTTTCACGTTAGTCTTACGATTCAGCGGGTTTTCAAAAGGTTCTACAAGATGAGTATCCGATTATTTGAAATGAAAACATGAAAACATATTTGCAAATTTGAGCTTAGGTTAAGTAAAAGACTCTTATCCAAGTTGAGTTGCAGAATGATGAATATTACTTTTCAATGTATATCAAACTCATTTTCAATGACCATTTGGGATGAATACGAAATGTACTCAGATTTATTTTAGATAAAAATAGTAGAGTGGAATATTTTTCCCGCAGACAGCACCCAATAACCCGAACTCCAAACCTCGCGGAAAATGGGCTAAGTTAAAATGTCGTCCGAAATGAAGATTTCCACAAGCTTTTTTCGTTTCAGAGCTTGCTGATCATTTTTGGTTCCGCGACGCTCTGTGCCAATTCATTACCACGCCGAAATCTGTATTGAGTTTTAGTACGATTTTGAAGAAACTTTCTGGAATGGTGTGGGTTAGCTTCTTGACGGTCCTATATAGATTTCATTGTCGTCATACCGTAACGCGAGTTCTATGTTACTTAGATTTTGTAGGAGATATCGTTTCAATGTCGTTCAAACGCCGGAGTCATTTCTATATAAATAATAGAGAGTTTTGTTCTTCCCGTAATTTCTTACCCGTGTACGGGAAAATACTGAAATACCAACTGCGCATGCGCGAATCTTCACGTCAACGTGTAGAACTACGAGTGTACGGGAAAAAGCATTCGTTGGAATCTCGGCCTACGGGTAGTCATCATAGCCTGACGCAAAGGTACCAAAGTTGCCGGTAACCACAGTGTGACCAAGGTAACCGCAGTTACGCAGTTACCAGTGAACATAACCACAGTCTGATTCGGTCAACAAGCCGAGAGGTTATAGTGAAGTGCTCCGCTACAAAATTCATTCATTTAAAGTAAACAATAAATTTATTTATAATTCATGTATTTATAAATAATTATAAAGAAATTAATCATTTAATTGACATGTAGTTTAGATGAAAGAACTTCGTTTTCACGTTAGCGTGACGTTAGCGTTTGTTTTCTCGCGTATACGTGTAAAAATACGAGAAAAAATCACGTGAAGAGCTAGCATCTCCAGCTGCTTGCTCTAGACGCTGCTCTACGCGTCAACGGGAGAAAATCTTACGGGAAGAACAAAAACTCTCTTTAATGTGCTTCTAGGGGTTCCAAATCGAGTTGAGACTATTCTCATATTTAACACGGACTCTCTGTGATTCGTGACTACCCGTAGACCTAGACCGCCAGTAACAACGATCGAGTGGACATATCAGTTCTCTTGAAGCTGCAATGGACACCCTATGGCACTACACATGCCATGCAGGGGGGGGGGGGGGGGGGGGGAGGAAATATCACGGGACAAACTATTTTTCCGCTAGACAGCACACAATAACCCGAACCCTAGACTTGAAGTCGTAATTAGTAATCTGAAATCAAAATTTCCACTTGCTTTTTGCATTTCAAATTTTGCTGATCAATTGTTCCGACTCCATCCGTCTGTGTCAATTCCTTGTAACCCCCGAAACTGTACTTACCTGCTGAGTTTTGGTCCGATTTTGATAAAAAATTTTAGGTACTGTGCGGGTTAGATTTTAGACGTTCCCACATAGATTTCATAGCCGTCAGATCATCAGTGCAAGTGTATGCGAACGTGAGTCCTTTGTTACGTAGATTTCGTACGACCTATCGGTCTGACGTCTTTAATATCAAGGGTTTTTTTTATATAGGTGCTATAAGAGCCTTTAGAGGTTGCATTTCGTGTCTAGGAGTCTTTTCATATAACATGGACTCTCTGTGACTGTTCGTGATTATCCGCAAACATAGATCGCCAGTAACAAGGATTGAGTGGACATATCAGTTCTCTTGAAGCTACAAAGGGCACCCTAGGTACTACACATGCCATGCAGCGGAGGGAGGGGGGGGACTTTGGAAATGTCACGGGACAAGACTATTTTTCCGGTAGACAGCACCCAATAACCCGAACCCTGGACCTCGCGGAAAACGGGGTTAAAGCCAGAGTGTGAGAGCGGTATGGTGAGTTTGAGTGGTGAGGGGTGGAGATCGGCATTGCACCGCGTTTCCGGGTTGCCGCCCCCCTGACTTCGAGTGATGATATGGCCCCTGTCCGGGCCCTGCGGGGAAGTGGAGTCCGGGGCACAAAGCTGGTGACCCGTCCGACGCCCGGGAGCTCCGCATCAAAAGGTAAAACCCACCAGAGGAGAAGATTCTGATCAAAGGGCCCGGGTCTGAAAGGTTACCCCGGAGTTCCGAGCCCGGTCCTCGGCTCTCGTCATTCAACAGCTGACACATGCACAGCTGAAGATATTAACAAAAGTGAGGGAGGGGTCGGCTCCCGTTTGATTTATCCCCAGCAATTACGGCGAAAGCAAATCACTGAGCGGGAAATTTAATTACGAGCTATCAACCTTAGCTAGGAGGTTGTGATGGGCTCCGCAAGAGAGAAACTCAGAATACGCTCTTGGCAGCCATTCCTCTTCCCCGAATACAACTTTAACAGAATTTACGATACATACACAGGGTAACGTCATCACTAATGGCCCATCCTTAGAGAAAATAAACTTTTGATACTGAATACTGTTGTGAGGGAGGGAAGTACACGGCTTTTGGTTTATTATTTCCAATAATAAGCCTATGTGATCGTATTGCAAAAAATTTTTATAACCTCCCCCTCAAACGTTGTCACTTCACGTTTCAAGGTGCGTAGAATCCAAATTTGAAATGTCCGTCCGCCGTTCGCCGTCCGCCGTTCGCCGTCCGGGCCATAAAAGGCCTTAGAATTGTCTTAAAAAATCTGTTCTTTCGCACATAGGCTCCACTTGGGGTCTAGTTGGTCCTAACTTCTCGCCAGCTCGATCGCTTCACACCCATGGGTGCTATGAGCCAAAAATAGGTGAAAAAGTGTCTTTTTTTGTGTATATTTCAAGTTGTATAGAAATTGGAGCTTTATGAGTGAAAAGAAAATGTTAGCTAATAATTTTATGGAAAAAAAGTATTCTAAATGATACTCTTCTATTCAAAAAGAGAATTTGGATTTTAGGCTATTTTTCGCAATTTTATAGATTTTTTAAAACAAAATTTAATGAAGTTCAAGTTTTTAGCACAATTTCGTACATAAATAGTTGAATGTTCTATTTCATAGTTGATAAACTTTATTTGACCAATATTATGCTAAAAAATATCATTTTAACGATTCTTAGCAATTTTCAGTGATTTTGTCAGCACATTTTTTGAAATTTGACCAATTAAATGATATCAATATACAGTATAGGTAACACTTTTATGTGTTGGAAAGATGACTTGGTAATAAATTGTTATGTTTATCAACTATATTAAAAAGCGTAAAATTGTGAGATTCCGCTGCTGTAATGGATTGAACCCATTTGTGAGGTCCGAAGCTCCGAGTTCCGATACTAAATATACTATAAGCGGCGTTTAATAATTATAGACCAGAGATCTACGTAGAAGGGCTGTCTAATACATGAATAATAAACCTTTGTGTAATAATTTGCAGCGTTTTCCTTTTATGTGTTTATTCACATCTAGTTTCGCCTGTCGCTAGGCAACATCAGGTGTTAAATCAGAAGCATTGGACATGTGACTGAACCATTGGACGAAATATAAGTGACTGAAATTATAACTTCCGGAACTAAACCTGACAAAATACACTTCGTATGGATCTTTCCTCCCCTATAGTAAGTTCCTGTACCTTATGATTAACAATTAGCACATAAGAACCTCTGTATCAACCATTATTAAAAAAACTATATTGTTAATATTGTAGCACCTGATGGGGCATAGCGACAGGTGAAACTAGTTGTGAATAAACACATAAAAGGACGAAGTCGTGTACCTTCCACCCTCACACCAGTATTCAGTAAGAAGTAATGGCTACCTGCACGAATACCTATAAACTTTTGATTTTGGTATCTCATTTTCAATTATGATCCTCTGTACTACATCAAGAAAAAGAAATTTTAACCCGCCATAAACTTCTTGGTTCACTTTGAAGGAATGTAGATTCCACAAATTAAATTTAAAGAAAGTCCGTCGCCATAAAAAGACAAAATAATACAAGTCTGATATATTATATAGTTGTTATCTGTGGTAAGTTAGTAACTTAAGGTGGCTTTTTTTTTTTTTTTTTATTGAAATGATCGCTATAAAACCAGCTGTTGCCAGATCTTTCAACTTTTCTTATTTTCTTCTCAGAGTGTCTTAGAATGAGATAAGACGCATATTTATTAGAAAGTTCCTAAAGCGATAGGGAGAAAGAGATGTGGCAGCATATTGTGAACGGAGAACACTGCTGCGCATGTACGGGCAGATGAGAGAGAGAGAAAGATTTATTTATTCAATAATATACACACGAAAAATAATACTACAAAAATACAAATGGGTAATATAGCTCGTCGGTAGGCAGAGCCTGTCTTGACGACCCAGAGCCGCTGACAAACATCCAGATCGTAAATAGTTCAACAAAAATATAGTGCCCTGTCTTCATTTACAAAAAAAAAATAAAATAAAATAAAATAATAATCGATTAGGTGCCTCATCTTCAATAAGACAAATTTATTTCACCTGAACATAAGACGCTTTATCCCAAACCAACCTATCTCATCTCTTCCTCCCTATTGCAAAGTAGCATCACACATCTTTAACAGTAATATTCATTTCTTGTTGGTACTCATGATTCATGAAAATTATATTAATTTCCTTGTTCATAAGTTTTATAAATCTGCCATTGCGAAACCTTTTTCTGAATAAGAAAAGAACTAGGAAACTTAGAAATGCCGGAAACTAAACACACAGGATAGGCAACCCTTGGTGGTTCAGAATTACTTGAAGAAAAGGAGCGTCACTCTAAGATGAAATGCTAATTCGACTCTCTTGACTTTATCAGGTTACCATCCACTGTGGCTCACCCCATAGGATAAAACTCCCAAGCACTTTATCCCTATTGACTTATCGTTAAGGAACTCTCTATTATATTGAAAAATGTGAGATTTCGAAATATATCAATTTCGAAAGTTATCTAAGCACAATAATTGAATGTGTTATTTTAGGAACGTCACTTGTCCAAACTATCGAATTTTTTTTTTTTTCGTGCAATCTTGGTCTTCGTACACAGATACATCTATTGATGTGTAAAACGTCGTTTGTTCAGGCTTTGTTAGTGGAGTAAAGTGGCCTCAAAGATGAGAGGTTCACAAATTTTATTTTAGAAACGTCGTTTGTCCGGGACAACACTGATCTTTCTAAACTAAAATGGTGAAAACCATACGATTTATTGGGAGGGGATATGAGCTACTACGCTCCACTCATCTTCTGTTGTATCCCCGCCTTCTGACTCTGCGGATAAACCTGGTTCCGTTGAGTGCCGAGAGTTCATTCAGGGATTAAGCACAGACACATTCTATCTGTGTAAGAATCAATCAGTAAGACTACCTACTGAAAACGCCTATGAAGGCAAGGTGCCTTTAATGCTGAAAAAATAAAGGATATCAAGAAACTGCAGCAGTATATTTTCGCTGAATATAAGGATTTCTTGGAAGAAATCGTGGAATGGCCCACCACCGCGGAGGAACCTGAAGACTGATTATTTTTTCCTGTGTGAACATTTTATCATTATTACCATTTTTTACGGTTTCGTAGTTGTTGTTCGTACCCGTTATTATCCTTTTCTGTCATGTTTATACTCATACTCATTTTGTTGAGGGTTTGCAAGCATTCTAACTCTTATTCATAAAAACCTATGATTTAACTAGGTAAATACATCGTGTTCCTTTACCGATTGACACAAATGTATATAAGTTTTAGGTTCCTTACTATTCATTTATGTTTGAATACTGTTTTAAAAATATATTGAACGTTACTTTATCACTTTATTCACTGTTTTACACCTGGAAAACCTCATTTATTTGAGAAAGGGCACTTGTCCACAATTTTGAAAAGGCTCCCATGGTGCATGAAATACAAATTTTTGAAACCAGATACATTGAAAACATCTGTTTGTATAGCAGAATAAAGGTGGATTTTGTTCCAAATTTCTAACTCAACATTTCAGAAGTTATAGTGTTTTTTTCGATTTCCCAAAAGTAGGGATTTGTGACAAGTGACGTTCCTAAAATAACTTATTCAATTGGAAACTTGTTTATAATCTTTAATCTCAATCTTGTGGTTGGACAGTATGTTACTTTCTTCCTAATAACAAAAGATGTGGTCCTTTTACCGCCTGCGAATCATTTTTCCTGCTAAAAAAAGTATAACTAACCAATGTGGGAACCTTAGCAAAACCTATGATTGGCAAATAATTTATTCAAGTCGTTTCTTAAGTATTCTGTCCGGATGTTTGCTATTCTTTCTGATGTCGTAAAGGAAACATACATCTTATCCACATGGTTTTCCTTATTATCATGGTTTTTGTGTATTCCAATTATTGTTCAGCAAACTTGCGTTATTTTTCAACGAATCCATCCAGGATATTATATAGATTGTTTAAGTGGATGTTTATTTCAATAAGCCCGTCCAACTTTTGGGCCATAAGTCTTTTTGATGTTAAAAAATTCTTAAACCGCGAATTAGACTTTATAGTTGGCAAATAGGGAATTTACTTGAGCAATCCAATTTAGATCAGAACGAACACTTCTGCTAAGGAGGGATTCCACTTTTATTATTATAGCTGTCAATTTTGATTATTTTTTTCTTCCCCATCAAGGTAAAGTGTATGAGGAGCCTGATTAAGAACGAATAGCTACAAAAAATCTTATTATTTCCTTTCAGACGGGATGAAAGAGACGTAATTCCAGAAGCAGGGGGTAGGGAAAATTATTTTTGAAGAGAAATTGTCAACGAAACGCCCACGAGAGAGGAATTCTTAATTCGCCTCCCTTACTAACTGGTCTTGGGCCTCCTAGTCTACGTGTCGGAGGGGTGCAGTAGGCTAAGAAGGGTGGAAAACGGGGCAAACGGGGTTAATTAGTTGAGGAAGACACTTGACGTGTATTAAAACCTCTGGTTCAGGAGTAGAAAAGACTGAAGGGGGTGGGAAGGGGTGGAAAGGGGTGTAGAGGAGATGGAAGGGTTGAAGTGGGGATGAGGGATTGTTATCAAAAGGAAAAGCGAGAGGAGCTTCGTCTCGGATAACTCGAAGGAATCGAGAGATAATAAAGAGGCTGGAGAGAGGCTGCGTTGCAAGATCTCCTTCACTCCAACATTAGACGAGCATAAATCATATATATAATTAGAACTAAAATGACATAATATACATTTTATGTTTATTAGAACAAATAAGTACCCATATTCTCAAGTTAAAACGCTGTAAACTATTACACAAATGTTTACTATTTCTGTTTTAGATAGCCCTTCTACGCTGATCATTAGTCTATAATGATTTATTATACCCCGTACGTAATTTATGATCAGAACATGGTGCATTGTTCCTCGGAGAAGGGTTCACGATTTTACAGTTCCATGACCCCGCAATTTAACGCTTCACGGTAAAGATATGTATAAAAACGGAAAAATTATGGAGAACTTGTGTCGGAATTATTTATGTTTGGCCTCATATTCGAACTCAGTGTACAAATTTTTACTCCAAAATCTGATTATGTTGAAATTAGATAAAGAAGAGTGGCCCCTATTAGGAATTCATCTCATTCAGTTCCGATAGGGTTTATATTCCCTAGGATGTCACACGCTTTTCCACCTCACCTTTTCTGATTATTTACGAACTGTCATAAAAATAACATCTTTTTGGAAAGCTCTCAGTGATAAATACTATTCGGCTACGGTCACTATTACCCTTCTGGAGGGTTGGTCGAACTTGGCGATGGTGAGATCTCAGTGTGAATCCCTGACCCTCCAGTTTGGTGGTCTGCATGGTCGCAAGCTCGCATCTCCAAAATAAAAAATATCCTGAATCCATGGTTTTAGTAAAATACAGATTAGTTAGGGAAATAGATCACAATGATTTGTATAGTTTTTTGGTCTGGATGCTCACTAGATCGCATCTCAAAAATATTTAACATCAAGCAGTCAATCCCTTAGTAAAAATTCAGATTAGTTGGACATATAGGTCAGAATGATCTAACAAAAAGAAGCTGTCGCAGGTTTCGACCTAGATAATCCTCTGACCCGTCACTGACCGTGGCCGAGTACGTTGAAAATCAGCGGTGTGCAACGGTTCAGAAACCGAGGGTCTAGACTGTGAGGAAGTACCGAAACTCGTAAACGAGTTCCACTATCTGCTTTACAAGCATATACCATGTTACATGGATATGTCTTCGATTGGGGATTTCATAAAGTTTGTCCTCGAGAGTTGCAAACAAATCCTTTAACTTTGGACTGTAGGCGACGAAATGTAGGATAAAGAATTTATTTTATTATTCTTGGAGGCACAAAAAGCATACTATAAATACTATTAAAGTTGTTTCTCCAATACAGACGCTATTTAGTTTCCACCAAACGATTGTTTACAGTCCAATCAATTTAGTTTAGGAATGTAGCCAGGTACGTAATGAGGGGGAAATTGGTAGCTTGAGATGTGAACATTTATCACATAAATCAAGCGATTTCCAACGAGTGGCGAACGATTTCTGTGCTATGAAAACTGCGGAAGTTCCATTCACCTAGCAATGGCTGGGTTTTACGTGAAAATCATTTGTTCGGAAATCGTAACATCAACTTTTGCGTGACGAAAATTTTTGGTTGACCCCTTCAGAGCAAAGACATATCCATGTCAAAACCTGACCGCGTTGCCGTGTTTGATCTTTCCGGCTAGTTTTCCAACATTCTACATTCACACCAAGTCTAAGGCTGAATTCACACTGCCCGCGATGCGATGCGATGCGAAGCGAAGCGAATGGAGGCGCGAACTTCCAAGCGATGCGATGCGATGATGTGTTCACACTGCTAGCGATTACAGGCGAGCGAGTAGACCAGTCGAGTATTTGGTGTCCCGGAAAGATGTTCCCATTTAACTCTGTTAATTCCTTTTTATTAGAGTCTAGTACGTTGAAAATTAAAAGAAAGCGTAAAAGAAAGTGGGTTCATGAAGTGAATCAGCCAAGATGTGCGTTAGGTGAATATCACCATTTGTACTCTCAACTGCGAGAGGATGAAGAGCGGTTTTGGAGGTATTTCAGGATGAGCTCAAACACTTTTGACTATATTTTATCCCAGATTTCACAGTGCTGGACGTTGTTGAACACCGTTTATCAACTTCTCGATGTCCATCGTGAATTTAATGTGGAATAAGTAATTCAAAAACAAGATAATTTACAATGCACAACAAACTGGAGAGCGCGAAATCTATTACTCGCACGAATCGCTCGCTTCAAATCGCAACGTTCCTTGCGATTGCGAGAGGCCACTCGCACGAAATCGCTCGCAACCGCCCTCTACCGCTCGCAGTGTGAACACCCGTCGCCTCCTCCCATTTAAAAACCTTACTCGCGCGGCGTTTTGTCTTTTTCGCGCGTAATCGCATCGCTTCGCTTCGCTCAAATCGCGGGCAGTGTGAAAGCCGCCTAAAGGTCTCGGGATTACTGGTCATGTCTATGTTTGACGCAAAGTGAGCGTCCTGTTCATTCGTGTATTTTCATTCGAAATCCACTTGCGTCGAACGTAAAGCGAGTTAAAAATGATATTTCTGTTAAATTTGGGGTGAACCGCTGTTGCGAATGATTTTTCGTTCGATTGTTCAATCAGATTTCATAATGTCGTTGTCGTGAGGTCATAATCAGATACGCAATGTAAATAATTCCGTTGTAACCACCATTCCGTTTTACCCTTTAAATTCGCCCCCGGTTAGTTAGCAGGTTGTAAATGGGCGAGGAAATCATTGGTATCCGCGAAGCAACACCACCTTCAGACGGTATCAGGGGCAACCTCTCCGCTAATTCGCTTGGAAACGGTGGCAAGGAGGAAGATGGCTGGGGGTGCAGGGGGACAATCAATTAGAGCCTTCGTCGTTGAATGGAGGAATCCGACCCGCCTAGTTGAATGCTATCAGGCGTAGTCTCCCCGCCGAGGCCCCCCTACTCTCTCTCCTAACGACTGCTTATTTGGGGGTAGGAAGGCCCGGGACCATAGTCTACCTCTTACCCTTGATGAACCTATATTTACTGGTTGTCTTGAATAGGATCAATAGGCGTTTAGAGCTCGGTGATTTATGCGCCGGGTCCCACCCCCGATCCCCCGTCAACCCTTCCATCCCCTGAATGTGTTTACGATCTGATATCTTTGGGGCGTTTCTGGATAGGGATAATAATTAGGGCTAATGGCTTTTGAGTCTCCGGCCGTTTCAATGGGTTTTCTGAAAGGCGAAAATCCGGCTCGGTCATTTCTGGGTCCGGTCTCCGCACATGAGGTCTGTGCGACTCTAATCGCATTTGATCTGCTGATTCAGCAGCCAATGGAGGACTGATCCCTGAATGATGTGTATGTACGTGAATGGGAATACACGGGATTAGACACGCATATGAGGTATCAGTTCTCTCTACAATTTACATATATTATATAATATATACATATATACATATACTATATATAGATATATATAAGGTGAGTTAATGTCAACATGTACAAGTTAGACATGTTACACGAATCTCACATTTATGTACGCGCAGTGATGACCAATGATACGATCGTGATGAGTAGCAAAAACCGAATCAAATCATTGAACAAGATATGCTGTAAATGATAAAATTCCAAATTTAGTTTTAAAAAAATGTTTAAAAAAATGTATATACTAAATTTCTTTCTTGATCAGTAGTATTCTTGTGCATGAAAGAGCCCTCTTGAATATGGCTGAAACATTCCGTAAATATTCGTATTTATCTTCGAAAACCTCGTCCTTCGTGATTAATACACAAGGAACTCTAGTAATACCTGCAGGCCATAGAGCTTGGTGTCGAATAATCACTATTTTCACTCCTACGCTCCCACGCGCTCCACAAATGATCTGTACCTATTGATCAAAGAAACACAAAGAAAGTATAATATTATTTTACTGAAAAGGAATAACTGATTGGAGTAGTGAGATATATCACCCGATTAGTTTTGGTGGGTTTGAAAAAGGTTTGTAATCTGCTTGATTAATTCTGGAGAGAGTCAGGTCTCTACACATTAAATTTAAGCTACTCTCTGAAATGATTAACCCGACCAACTTTAATGCATGACTGATCCTTGAATAAACAGTTCTATAAGAATTTACAGAGTCAGACACGAACTAGAGATTATCTTGATTCTGGTTGATCATTCTCTTCACTATCAGATCGGGACTAGGCTTTATAATGAACTGTCTGTTGACGGAAAGAAGCAGCAGGTGGTGGTGGTTCTTCAGACTTCAAGAAGCCTCAATTCCAAATAAATATATATGCTAAAAATATATATATATATATGCTAAAAATAGTTTAGAATACAAATGTCCCTATTGAGAAGTTATCATGCATTTTTGGTTAGGCATATTTTGTATGCGAAGATGTTGACGGTTTTTGCTTATGTAGAACAGGTATACCGTTACATATTTGGCATCAGACGACTCAGAAGGCATGCCTCTCCCAGAATATGCTAAGAAAATTAAGTTTGAGTCGACAGGTGATGTCGGTCGGGGCCAATTTGTGCCGAAGTTCTACTTTATTACTTATCTCAGCGCGTCTCATCATTGAATTGGCGGCAAGTCAGTTTTTTTAGGGATTGGCAGTACGAGACTAACGCCTTGACAGACAGGGGGAAATATAAGTACCGTATTATAAAGATAGTATAATCATAATTTCATGCGCAACAACCGTATTTTGTAAGATTATTAAAAATCTTACTCGCCGAAACCTAAAGGTTCATTCTGGAAGAAAACTGTGGAAGTTATTCTTGCAGCGTAGAACCACTGGTGCACAAAGAAACGTACAACTAACCAAAATCTTCCAGCATACACGGACTTCATGTCCCAATGAAATTGGAGAGCAATAATTGGAACAAACGTAACAAGTACCTGCTGCTTTTTTTTGTAAGTGCGTCTCTGTTGTGAAGATGCAATTTCGGGTTCTAACGATTGAATCAACCATATAAATGCATATGAAGATCCTAATATCATTGATTCAGTGTTTCGGGGATTAATTAAATCTGAGTGTTCGGGAACAGCCCAAAGCATTTAAGTTGGGGTTGGGTGGCAAGAGACTGAAGAGAGCTTAGGCATCATGACACCCTCACGCTCTTTGGTAATTTTACACCGATTAATAGTGGGGGATGAAGGGGGATGAAGAAACTCTAAACGAATAGCTTGAGAAATTAACTTAACTTAAGGAGGTATGAGGAGTTCAGGTAGAATGGGTAAAGGACGGCCCACGGGGGTTGCCTTTAGAAGTGGCATAGCTGACCGCAGGAGGTTGTCTAGGTATCGGGTGTCGCCCGTGGTGTCAACACTCAAGCTCGCGAGAGTATTGGAGCTCTCAAGTGCGGGAGGTGTGAGGACACTTGCGTTTTCCTCATTATCCGATCTCGACACCACTTTCGACGGAGGGATCGCCTTGTTAAAGTGAACACTGTAGACCCTTCTCCCTCAAGTGCCTGCTGGTCATGTCATTCGACTCTACCTTTGTACTCCTACCCTCGATCCCTCCAAGATTTGTAGCTGTACCCGTCATTGAATCTACCGATTCGATTGCCCAATTTCACGCTGGTGAAACGTGTCATTTCTATAATTTCTAAACAACAAAAGAATATTGGGATACCAAAACATAATACCTAGAATCTGGAAACTACAGAATAGATGTTTGATAACTTTTTAAACGTTTCTTAGCCGAGTTTTTATCTTTCTTAATTATTTTATCGCTTCCTTCCAATTAATGATCAACTTCAATGAGGACTGACTGCATCTGAATAAAAAAGGTTGTCAAACCTATTTTTTCTGTTCATTACTGATGATGTTTTTTAATGATAAAACCAATCTTAATTTATTTTATTTTTTAATATTTTTAAAATCTGCAATTTGAAATGGACCTCCTTTGCAATATCATCAACTCAATATCAGTGCACACTGATCAGCATTGAGGCCTCTAAACCTAATTTGTTGATTTATTACTTTCAATAATGAACCTGTGTAATCGACCAAGAAAAAAAAAAAAAAAAAATGTCAACACCCCCTGAAAATTGTTTGGTTCACGTTCCAAGATGCGTAGGGTCCCAAAATCGAATTAAAAAAATTTTAGAGTGCGAGGAAATTGTCAACAATTAATTTTACGGCAAAAAACGCATTCTAAAAACCTTCTATTCAGATAGAGGTTTTGAATGTTCAGCTTTAATTGCAGTTTTTATCGATTTTTTAGTAAATTTTAATGAATTTTAAGTCGGTTCATTTTCCAGCATAGTTTTGTATATAATTTTTTGAATGTTCTATTTTATAGTTGGTAAACTTTATTTGAGCGATATTCTATCAAAAAATATAAATTTAACGATGTTTACCCGTTTTCAGACATTTTTAGTTGATTTTTTAAATGCATTTTTTGAAATTTGACCTATTTAATGTGCTCGAAAAGTGCTGGCCAACAAACTCAACCTTTCTATTGGAAAGCTCGAAGTTTTGGCGCAATTTTTATCACAATACAAAGGAGAGTTATCGTCTGGAATGACACACACACACACACACACACACACACACATATAAATATAAATATATATATATATATATATATATATATATATATATATATATATATATATATATATATATATATGAAAAAGCGTTAAACTCTAGGATTCTTTTCAGAATTTCCATCAAAACAGATTTCAATGAAGGAATTTTGAGAAAATTTTGATTTTAAAATTTTCCGAACCATTGTAACAGTTTCATTTTTTATGAAAATTTGCTAAAAAGAGGAATTTGAAGGTGCTACATTAGAAACTGTACCTCCATAGGTCCCTACTGTAGACGTTGGGATCAGATACTCAGTTACCGACACCTGGCGTCAAGATAATATCTGTCTCGCCTTGACAGTCTATCAATAAAAGAGGGTGCGTGATCCACATAGCGGATCATCTTCATGAAAAAAAAAAAGCTCTCCCTTACCGACCCTCCATTTCACCACCACCATTTTACCATCACCTAGTGACGTCGCTTTAACAACGTTGCTCGTCGATATCGGGGAGAACATTAGAAGCAAATTGTTCCCACCTCTCGTGGGAGACGGCTGGCATGGGGGGTTGGAGAGGCGGTCGAGAGGCGATTTGAAAATGATGGATGGCCCGCGAATTAAATCGTTCCGTAATCACTTATCTGGCATCAACATCACGGGAACGTATCCGACGCGGGGCGCTCGTCTGGCGGTTCCGTGCGGCATGCGAATTCTAAAAGTTGGGTCATTCCTACCACCTTAGGTACACGCATTCGTGATGAAAGCCCATGCACTCTTACGTATACAATTATATTGCATTTCTAATTTGAATACGCCAGTTCCGTTCGAGTGCACTGTGTTTTCAGCATGGAACATGCTTTAGCCTTATCTATCTGGCCAAAAGTTTCACGTTTTTATGTCACACAAATTTTCTTATGAGGTTCACGTACAACGAAGCCATTGGTACGTAAATGGAACTTCCGTTGTGTTCATCGCAAAGAAATCTTTCACCATTCGTTGGAAGGCTCTCATTTCACTAAAAATTAATATGATAATTGTGTCGTAATTTTATATTATTTATTGACAAGATATTATTCCAATAATGCGATGTTATAAATGGTTAGAAAACAATATTATTATCCGCTTCTAAACCTTGTTTTGTTGTCACTTGGTCGAGGTGGTAATCTTGATTATAGTTGTGCCGCTTGGTGGAAGGCTAATTATTTTGGTAACATGATAACTATGAGAAAACAAAATGAAATACTTCCTTTTAAGATAGTAGTGAGTCATCTTAAGCGCTATAAAGTTTTATGAGTCCTCATTTACGTATCAGTCCTACTCCAGATGTCCACCGACGATGTTGTGTCCTGGACTAGATGTGTCCTTCCACGTCTTTGGGTGTATGTACTCGTCATTGTTCCATTTTTATGAAGAATTTCAGTTATTTAAAAGTCTGCCCACCATGTGAATCCTAAATTTTTGGTCATTCCTTCCTCCTTACGCACACGCATTCAAAATGAAAGCCAAACACACCTATATAATTATTATATTCCATTTCTAATTTGAAATCGCCAGTTCCACTCTAATGCACAGCGTTTTCAGCTAATTTTCGTCTCATTTGTATGACAAATTTCAGTTCCTTCCACCATTTTTATCCACCATTAGGATCCAAAAACTGGGGTCATTCTTACCACCTTAGGAAAACGGATTTATGATGAAGGCCATGCACTCTTGTGTATATAATTATATTGCATTTCTTATTTGAATGCACTAGTTCATATAGTGAAATAAAGTTTCTTCTTTGTCCATTTCTGATTCGAATGCGTCAGTTTCGTTCATGTGCACAGTGTTCCTAACAGATTTTCGTTTTGTTCATAAGAAGAATTGCAGTTCTCTCGAAGTTCGCCCACCATGCGAATCCTAAAATTTGAGTCATCCTTCCCACCTTGGTTACACCCATTCATTATGAAAACTTCGATATAATTACATTGCATTTCTAATTTCAATGCCTCATTTACGATTAACTGCACTGTATTTCATGTTAATGCTGCAAAAATGTAGCTAGCAAAATGTATATAATTATGCAATATCACTGAAATAAATAATAACGTAATGATTATTATATAAAATTTAATAATAAGCAAAATGTAGGGTTTGTCTTGATAGTGGACAAACGACAAAGATTAATCATCAAGAGAGATTCGCCAATACCTAAAACTGGCATTCCATTAAAAAGTGGGTGAATTCAATTGTGTTGCGTTGACAAAAATAAAAAAGACACCCATTGCTTTACCTATTCTCTAATCTTGTGTATTCTACTTTTTTTTGCTTGTTTTTTGTTTGCTCTTTTGTGTTTTCTAAGTACTTTTTACATCGTAGAAATTCTGCCACGTCGAAGACAAATACAATTGACTCAGAATACGAAATATGAAAGTAGATGAAGAGAACGCAAAAATAACCTTAGAAATACTTTTTTCGTCGATTTAATTTCGCAGAGTGGAATAGTGACGGGAGGGGAATGGGAAAAGAACCAAAGAAAAATTGTCGTAGGAAGAATTCCACGGACGCAAGCTCTTTCTAACGACAAAAAGGAATTCTGAATGTAAGTGAATATAACAAAATATATATTCGTAATTGGTTCTATTTTTGATGGCGGAGTAAAGTAGAACGGACTGAAAAGAGGAGTTTGACAAGGTATTATGTTAACGGAGTTTTCCCTGAAAACCCTTTAACGCTCGACGTAAATCGTCGGTAAACAGCTGTTTATCACGAAAACCGTGTCTTGAGTGATATACGATTATAACCTCGGGTTAGTTCAATAACCGACTTTGGGAAGTCTGGAGATTTTTTCCACGCGAATGCTTCTTAGGGGAAATTATTTTTTTAAGGTGAAAGGGGGAAAAAAATATACTCGTTGGGGAGGCAGTAACGTGGAGGGTAGTATAGACGTGAATAATGACTGGTTCGTGTGTAGTAACCAGTGTGATTAACCTTTCTAGGTTTGTGGGATGAAACTAATAATTTATATGTGTAATACACTGATGGAAACAATGAGAGGTTTCATTTTCATTGTTGGTAACAGAGATGTTGTACAATTTCATGACACGCTATTGTTGTGCATTGCATTCGGTTCTCTGCGCAAAATGAATGAAATCGGTGAACGGTGTTAATCACTGCTTCACAAGTAGGCAAGATCAAGTGGTTTGGTACGCTTAAGTCTTCTTGTGATAATATCACTTGCTTCAAGGAGACGGAAAGCTTTTCGTTGACGTGATAACTTAGCCGATGGAGGTGACTCACAGCTTGTCGCTTTATAGCCTCTCTTACTGTCTTGACCTGAAGTTCGTGATGGAGACGTTCAATTCGAAAGTCCTAGGCGCATTGACAATATTTCGTAATACATTATTCTGGAATCGTTGGATGATGTCTTGTTTTGATTAAGCCTTCCAACCCCACGGCTAGGCTTCATAAGTCCAGTCAGGTTTAAGGACCTGGTTACTCAATATAAGCTTGTTCTGGATCGACAGCTTCGACCGTATTTCTGAATTTGAGTAGGAGTTTTTCCTTATTTTTCTTAACTTTTGCTTACCACCTGAGCCTGGCACCGAGCATCATACCTAGGTAGGTATTTACCTTCGATAGCACAAGGAATAACTTTGCCCTTGAAATAAACCGGTACATAGCAGCATTACGAATGGAAAAGTTTTGGAGGCAGCATAGACCAGAAACCTCTTTGCAAATTGCCGAGTTAAGTGATTCTGGGTGCTCTTTGTTTGCAATCTCAAGAGGTCCAACACGTCATGTGGTATAAAAATGATCGCAGATGGAAGCAGACACTAGTGCAGGAGAGTATGGAGGAAGTCGAACTCGAAGGGAAGTTCTCAATACCAGATTTGTTCGAGTTTATGTAATAGAACGGTGCAGTCGAACTAATGATGTTCCAATGGACAGTAGGTAATCTGTTTAGAATGGAGCCCCTCTTATGTAATTGTCCATACACGTTATTTGGTTATTTAGTTCCAGGGATAGTTTCAGGCTATGCTGCAATCCTCTAGACTTACTCCATCATCAGGATCTGGGCTTTCCTTAACGATTTCACCCGGGTAAATATATTTGCTATTAAGGAAAAACCGGACATGCGTCGAGCGTTTCAAGTCAAATGTGAATGGATTGGGTTAAGGCGAAAAAAACTTTCGATAACGAATTCAATAGAATCAAAACGATTTCGGTGGGCTGCCGAACAGTTTTTAATTGTCAGGATACTTATATCATCTAAAATTGATATTAAAACTCCTTATTAAGTGCATTAATGTTGGTCGGAAAGAGTTCTAACTTAGCTAAGGTTAAGTTGAGTTTGAGGAAAAGGGGACGCTTTTACCAGTACTTATTGCTAAAAAAACGAAACAAATTTCCTTCCGGAAAAAAAACGAGAGCTGAAAATGATGTCCTGTTTATCCGAGGGAGTTGAAACTTGATAAGATGACCCACTGGGACATCAGGAGACGAATAATATTATGGACTATTTCCTGTTCAGCTGAGTGAGCTAAATTCTCTCCTTTTCACACTAGAAATTTGAAATTTGACAGGGAGTCTCTCTAGGACGGGTTCCAACCAGATCAGCTTACAGCTCTCTCCTATTTACCCTAGACATTTGAAATTTGATTGGAAGCCTCTATGGAATATCGAGAATTGAATGAGATGATGGGTGCTTTTCTGATCAGCTGCTTGAGCTCAATTCAGTAACAATACCGCAACCGCGTGAAAACAGATTTTTTTTTTTTTTTTTTATTCAATACATAACAAATTTCATTCTTACTCGAATTCAGATACGATGTAGTTATAATTGCAGCATGAGGAGCCTCTCTAATCAGCTTAGTAAGCTTTTTAGCTAATTGGGTTACTTCGGAACGGAATACGAACTGAATCCCTCGCGACGAAATTGTGGATACACATTTCAATAAAAGTTACAACTACCTAATTCTTTGCACTCTTGGGAAGGTCATAGACAATCTGAATCTTCCCCGTACCTACTCCTTATCGTAGAACTAGCCGCCTTTTGCAACGGGTAAAAACGCAATCCGATAAACCGTGATAAAAGTGGTACGCTTTAGTATGGCAACTACTGGGAGGAATAATTTATGGAAACTATCTGGATATGAAGTGAACCTCACCCCTACCAAAACTCAACCAAACTGAAGGCGAATTATTGTAGGTACTAGAGTAGTTGAATGTTTTACCGTTGTTGCATATTGTCGTCAGCAACTTTTTTTTCCGGCTGCAACGCGCCGGGTAATCCACTAGTTAGTACTTAATTATATCTGCCATGCGTGTCATTGGTAGGTAAGTAAGCACACAGTGCTTAAATATTATAAACCATTGTTGACTCTGTAATCTAAATACTGGCCAAACTGTACCATATTGTTGTGAGGTGTTTCAATTTAGACCTGAAGATGTACGTATTCAACAAAACGTAGGTCCAGCAGAAAATGTGCGTTATTGAGCAAACCTCAAGAACCCTTAGCTTCATTACAAGGAGTGTGGAAATTAAGTACGAGAGCTCAGTTGGCTTTGCTAACCATGACGTCTCACGCAAACGTGAAAATACTGTAAAACGTAGCATGAATCACAGCAAAATTATCGCCGTCTTCAACCGAGTTGAGAATCGTGGAAACCTGGATTGTTTTTCAGCTGACTTAAAAAACACGAAAACTCGTATATTTTCGGGAATTCGGAAACTTCAATTCGGGAATCCAATTGTGATTCACAAACCGCACACGGCTTATGAAACGTGAAAATACTGTAAAACTCGTAGCATGAGCCACACCAATTGATCGCTGTCTTGGCCCGAGTTGAGAAACCTGAAAAACCGGATATTTTTATCGTTTTAATTGTGAAATTGTGGTGAGAGATAATCACGAGATGGGCGGTTGGTGGGGAGTTTCATGCCAGTCGCTAAACGCTGGTCATTAGTACACCCCTTGCGTGAGGAGGGCCCTACTACGATTAAAAAGAGAAGAAAAAAGTATTTCATGGCGAACTTTTTCCCCTCTCACCAACCAAGTAATTTTAGGTCGATTACGTTCGTATATAAACAATAAATTTGTTTTTTCGGTGGTTGTTACGTTGTGTTTTGACTGTCACGTAATCGAAGATTCATAGGCGCATGTAGTGCTCAGCCAAATACTATTTTTGGATCAAAAATATTTCTAAATCTATAGCCAAAACGTTGGAAGAACAAAAAAATCTACCAAAAAAATTTTGGAAAAAATAAAAATTACACAGCGTTGTCATAGACTGTACAGATCGTCGACAATATTGTCGAAAGTCGTTGAAGTTTATCGATTTTGTATGCGAAAATACGGGCAAGCCCAATACATAAAAAAATACGAAAGAAAAACTAATTACTCGCATAAAATGAAATTTAAGATACTTGCTTATATACAAACACTGTCACACCGTTTCTTTACAGTGAGTATTGGGGAGTGATGTGTTTGATGGCATTATGAATTTTGTAATAGCCGTCTTGGTTCTCAGCTGCTGTGAATGAGCAGACAGGCAAATCCCTGGACACAGCAAGCCAGATTTAAAGTTTCTGTGTGGAGTTTGGAAAAATAACAGCCTCAACTGCCGAATTGAAGAAGTACCTGAAAAAGAACCGACTACAGACAAGGAACCCGTACCTAGACATCATGGGTGAAAAGGGATATTACTGGGTACCTACCTGCGCTTCTATGTCGTTTTCCATTTTCTGTCCAGACTTTTTGTCTGCCACAAACGCGCAATTTTGAGATCTTTTGACCAGAAAAACTTCATTTCCGACCGGAAACTTGAGCATGCCGTCCAAAAATTTCTATCTGCCATTTGGGAAAGTATCGCTTCGTGGAATTAATTTATGAGAAATGAAACTCATAGAGGCCCGTTTAACCAACGATTAAAAGGATTTCATATATACATACAGACACACAAACAGAGAGATGGAAGGAGAGAGAGAGAGAGAGAGAGAGAGAGAGAGAGAGAGAGAGAGAGAGAGAGAGAGAGAGAGAGAGAGATAGAGAGAGAGCAGCACCTTGAACAGTCGCTCGTATATGATGACTGGAACGTTTTTATTCGTTGATTTTTTAAATCAGCACCAGCCAATTTCTGTTAAGAAAATCACGGGAATAATGAGCGAAACATCCCGTAATATCCCTAAATAAACCATGACTTCGCTGTAAAAGGTCAAATTGGGAGGGGAATTGCGAGGGAAGCGTTTAACATCAGAAATTAATCGACCACGGGCCGCCGTTACACAACGTTGCTTACCTGAAGGGACCCTCACAGGGGGGTTCCCATTTGCACTTCTACGCAATACCTTGCGAGCGAAGCGAGAGCCATTTCAAATAATAAATACGGACTTTGTCCTACACATATACAGGTATACTTTGCGAGCGAAGCGAGCAACATCCCCGAATAAACTTTTCGTGGTTCCACGTAGTTTCTAAGATTTAATTTGTTTGTAAGAATTCCCAACTGAAAAAAACGTCTGCCAAGTTGGGTGGGCAGTACAACATTCCCTAATAAACTTTTCGTGGTTCCACGTAGTTTTATAAGAATTAATTTGTTTGTAAGAATTTCCAACAGAAAAAAACGTCTGCCAAGTTGGGTGGGCAGTATAACTTCTTCAAGCGAGCGAAGCGAGCAGCATCCCCTACAGAATAAATACGGACTTGCGAGCGTACCTAATATTGGTTAGAGTAGGTACGTTGATAATCGTATCTTCTCGAGAATTATTTACGTCCAAACATCTCAAGCTTCTCTTTCCCCAAAGCTGACACCTTTAATGATGGCGCCCATCGTAACGCCTCAAGTGCAATAGCAGCCCAGCTCACAGTTCAAGAGCCCTTCATAGTTATTGGTGACGTCCACTTGAACGTGAGAAATATCTCAAAGGGCTTTGGGTTTCGAGGGGACCTCGCCATCTAATTAGCCCTTTGAGAGTAGGTTTCTGCCGTTTCCTTTGAGTGGTGATACCTGCCTTACTGATTATCCGTCCACCTCTTGTCAAAACTTTCCCAAATACTATTAACCTGAATTACATTATTTCATTGATGGGAGATGAAGTCGATGAAGAAGCTTGAAGAGACTAGATAATCCTAATAATACTCTTACAGTCTTAAGGTCAACTTGATATTCACAATTCGTGTTGATAACCATGATGACGATAAAGAATACGGTTGCTGGCCAATTGATCAGATTAACCCATCAATCCACACAAAAGTTATCAAACATTGATAATTATCTATTATGCAATAATTTAGAGCAGTGTTTCCAGATGGAAAAACACGAATGGAGTACTTACTTGAGGGAGAAAAAATCATCCAATTGAATGGAAATTGAATTTTTCAAGATTGAACCAACCATGAATAACTTCAAATTTATTCAAACTCTGATAGGCGTAAACAAATGGATTATAGTTTTGATTCATAATGCTTCAATTAAAAAATTAAGCGATGCTTCTTACTTTTTATCTGTTCCTCTTCCTTATTAGTGGCTTTCTATTCTCTTTTGGCGGGCACTAAGACGTCGTTGTGCATCATCAACGCCGAGGTCTTAGTAGATGAGTCCTATGCACAGGCAGCTTAACTCTTCGTTTCTTCTTGCAGACAGTTCCTAAAACATCGCGTCTTTTTCTTCGGCCAATATCAGGTTTTTTAGCATTAGGCATATTGTACTTTTGCACAAAACCCCATCCAATAATCGACTAAAAATCGGCGTCATGTTGGACAGTCGCAGTAATGTTGTTCTGCATTCCCTAGAATCGTTGCATTGCACCAACACAAATTTACACGCACGAAGACTCCATAACTGTATACGTTTCCCGATATCCCAGAGAGACTCCACATCAGATTCCAAATTGCAAGCGTGAATAGGAGAAAATTTAGCTGAGTCAGCTGATCTGGTTGGAACCCGTCATTGCATTTGTTTTTTGAAGTCTTAGTGAGGCTCCCTGTCAAATTTCACATACCTAGGGTGAATAGGTGAAAAGGAGTGAATATAGCTGATGAGGATAGAACCCATCATTTTATTAGTTTCTCGATATCCTAGAGAGGCACCTTGTCAAATTTCAAATTCCTAGGATGAATAGGAGAGAATTTAGAAAAGCCAGCTGATCTAGTTGGTCGGTTATTAAAATTTTTCTTTTACCCGAACCTTCCCCCTGCCAAACCTCGATCGAATCCGTCCATGAGTTTGAGCGTGAAGCTGACATTATTAATTTATAGAATAGCCATATATTAAAAAAACAACGAATATTAAAGCAAATTTATCAAAAATATCCTCAAAGACCTGAGTTTTTGGAAAACGACTTTGAAATTGGCACATGCAACTCTGAAATTAACTAACGCACATATACAGGTACATAGGTACTAATCCTATACTTGGGTTGGTATGTTCTAGAATCATTACTTTTCACATTTTATTCAATAAACATTAAATCACATTCTTCAGGTATCTCTATCCATTATTTTCAATCATCCCTTTGAAGTTACTCAGCTTTTTTTGACACCCAGATTTTCTTATTCATCTGCTCAATTGTCGAAGCAAACTTTTAAACATGTCCACATGTCATCTTCTTCATATTGTGCTTATATTGTATTTTTCAATGTGTCATTAAATTTACACATTCACTGATCGCACTTAATAACAATAAGATAAGAGTAGATGAGTGGAGTCGTTTTTGTTTCACTTTTACGGGTATGGCTGGTGGCGGGTAGCCAAAAGAAGCGAAATTGATAGGTAGGTAGCAGTTGAGTAGAGTAGGTAGCTTTTTAGTAGGTAGCTCAGGTTTTTTTCTTTTTGTTGGAAAACTCTGAAAATGGAAGACATTTCAGTGCAATGGAGGACATGGAGGACACAGGGCACACTTCATCGTAAATGGAGGACAAGTCCTCCCAAATGATTCAGTCTGGTAACCGTAATTTCGAGCATCTCGTTATAAACAAGTAATGATCCTACGGATTCAACAAAGAAAAAGAAAAAAAATTAGTCCTAAGAACTAAATCTCAACAGAACATGGAACATGTTCCTTGGGAGAACAGGAGAGAATTTAATTCACTAAGCTGATTAGGAAAGAGCCCAGACTCCCTATTAAATTTCAACATTCAAGTTTCTCTCCAGTCTAATAGTGGTTGCAATCATATTTAAAAAATTAACTGAGAAGGATCACCTGTACATGATTATTCAGACAACCACGCTAATACCTCAGATTGTTGGCCGTGCACTGCCCAGTGATTAAGATCATACGGTTGAGTAAATCTAGAGCTTTCTAATGACTGGCGAAAGATTTTCGTACGATGATAAATACCAATGATATAGTTTCGTAGCAACTATTTTGTTGTAAGCGATGATCATAAGAAAATAGGAGCGTAACGAACTGAATGTCTGGTAACGGTAATTATGTCTCATTTTTGGCAGGGTTATGATGGCGAAAAAATGTTCCATGTTGAAAGAAAAGTGTAAGCTCCCCCACAAAATTCGTTATGTAGCTTGACTAGTAGATGTTTTTTTTTTTTTTTTTTTTTTTCTTTTTTTTCATATGACACATACATTACCAGTTAAATAGTTGGTTATTGAAAATTAAATTATGAAAATTGGATTGGGTGACACACTTAATGGATTAATTATCTTTATATTTCCGACTTGTCGAATGAAATAACACACGGAGTTTTATTAGTTCCCGCACTCTTCCAAGCAGGTGATTTGGTTATGATAATGGGAGGTTATGATGTTCAGAGCTGTATGGCGACTCGCTGTCGTGGTTTATCCTCCTATTTACTTCAGTTTGGAGCATAAACAATCCAAAACCTTGGATCATCCTTCTTGCTTACGAATTGGGAATCAAATTCAAATTTGACTTTTTGACTTAGGACGAATATAGTACGAAAAGGTTCGAAAGTACATCGAATAAAAAAAAAAAAATATATTACAGCGAAAAAGATCGAAAAATAAGATATTACTTAAAAATGCAATTATCCAACCTTGAGTTAAAAACTCGTGTTGTGAGGTGAGTTTCAAATCCACGAATGAGTCCACAAAGACCAGAGTGCTATGTACCAACCGCACTCTGCTCAGTTGAGCGGCTCCCCGTAACAGTTGTCGGAACTGTTACACCTTAGAAATTAGACTGCAGATATTCAAGTTTTTGTATCACGGATTACCGTTAGTGCGCTCGGATGAGGGTTAAAATGTATGTTACAGACAAACCTGTTTTAGTGGATCATTTTTAAAAATCGCTATATATACATATACAGTTTGTAGGTATCAATATATGTCATCTAGCCTCAGGATCTCGTATTTTTCTTTAGAGACACAGAAGAGAAAGCAGGTATGATAGTATATTGTTAGCTTGGAAACATTAGAGAGGGTCCCTCACTTCAGTATGAATATGGAGAAGCTGAAGCTGTCATTTAAAATCTGAAAAAGCTGCTTATCAATTGGTACCTTTTGGTTTGTGTACTGAGTTGAATATCAGCTATTGAGCAGAACTTTTCTATTCCCATCATATTGTTAAGAAACAAAAGTTCTCTCAGTGAGTATGATAATTTAACGATAATGATCAAAACAACACTTCCTCTGAAACTCAACTGTATTTATAGAAACTGTAGCACCTAAGTGGGAAATTTTAGCTTCACAACCAAATATTTGAACATCTTAGTGGATTCAAATGCATGAAGCTAATCTGAGAGATGACTAAACTGTCATTTATTGCGATATATATATTTTTTCTTATTAAGTAAATCAATATCAACAACTGAATACATCGATATTAAATAGAAAGAAGAACAATATGATGTAAATGAGTGACTTCATCGAAAACAAAACAACTAAATGGAATAACTTTCAACAGGTATTTAAAAATCAACGAAATGCAGTAAAACCTCCGATTTCCCATCTAATGTAGCAATATCTTCTGAATCTGATGAGGCCACAACTCACCCATGGTGAGGATAGTGTAACCAGCCACCTCCGTCCTTTAAGGTATCTTTAGATAGATAGATATGAAGGTTCAAGTTGATATTATAGACAAGCCTGTTCTAGTGGGTCACTTTTGAAATTGCTATGTACAGGTTGTAGGTCTCGATATATGTCACCTAGTCTCAGGATCTCGTGTTTTTCTTTAGAGACACACGAGAGATAGCTGGTATGATAATATATCGTCAGCTCGGAAACATTTTGGGTAGAGTGGAGGGGGTGCATTGGAAAGGGGTCGAGGATAGCCCCCGACTCTCAAGCTACTTGGCGTCGCCCCTCGAAGAACATCAGTTTCACTTCCTCTCGGATCAACATTGACAAAGTGGTTCGGGACCTTCCTCCCAATTCCTTATTAATTTTTCAGACATCCCCCAAGCTTCGACGAGGAACGGTGGAGGGAGGGAGGGGGGAAGAGATCCATTGACTGGAGGATCCGACAAAAAAAAAAGGTTCAAGTCGAAAGGGATAGGTGAGGGTTGTCAATAAACTATTACCCCCGGCCTTGTGCCTCATCCCCCACCCCCCGATGTTCGGGAGATATCCCATAAAAATTCCCGACTCGATTCCCAGGAGTCTGCAAAAAGGAGGAGAAGTAGTGGGGAGGGGGGTGTCTTCATGGGAGCTTCGGTGATAAAGAATCCGCCCACCTCTCCACAACGGTTTGGCCTTATACTTCCTTTCAGTATTTCTTCCTTCAAAAACCTCACCATCCAATTTTTACCCCCACTCTCCCCCACTGCAGAACCACCCTTACACTCCCTCTCGTGTGTAAGAGTCTAAGAGCCCGGAAAAGAGTTTTTCCAGAAGCGAAGAGAGGGAGATGGGGTTGGAAAAATGCTGATGAAAAGAAAACACAGGTGTGTCGTGAGGGCTACTAAGGGTGGTGAAAGCGGAGGTAACGTATAACTTCCGGCTTTTCCTCCCAATCAAAAAACAAAAACAGTGGAAAGGGGTTGCCATTTCAAAAAAAGCCTGGCCAAATGAATTTACGAAAAAGTTTGAGTCATATAGCACGATCGTAGGAGCGAATTTTTGTAAAATATAGTGTTATTTTATGTTACTTTGTTATGGCATTCGAGCACATTGAGTGCAATTAAATTGAATTTCAAGGCAAACAAACTCATTCATTTGGATTTTTACTTTTTTTTTAATTTTTTTAATCGATTTTGAAGCTGATATAATGAAATTTGAGTACAAATTTCACCATAATTTTGTGCATACATTTTTTAGTTGTTTAAATCATCGTCGACAAACATTTCTTGAATAACATTCTGCCTATAAATATACATTTATCGATTTTTAGCCGTTTCAGCAATTTTTAGCCTTTTTTTATATTTTCTAGCACTTTAGTGATTTTTCAGCACTTTTTTAAATTTAATAAATGTGCTGGCCAACGAACTGATCCTTTCAACCGATATATATATATATATATATATATATATATATATATATATATATATATATATATATGTGTGTGTGTGTGTGTGTGTGTGTGTGTGTGTGTGTGTGTGTGTGTGTGCGCGTGTGTGTGCGTGTGTATGCGTAAGTGCGTGCTTACGTGCGTTCGTGTGTGTGTGTGTGTTTGAAAAAGTGTTAACAACCAGGAATCGTATCAGAATGCCACAAAACAGATTTCATTGAGGAAGTTTTTCGAAGATGTTTTAAAAATGTTTGCAGCCATTTAAATAGTTTAGAAGAACGATTTTTATCCTGTACGCCGATATATCGCTGTCATATGTCTTAGCAGACAGTAAATCCTCACTGTTTCTGACAAAGAATCGCCGCTGTAGGTGAAACTCTCTCTGAGGAGAGAAAAGCGAAACATTCTGAGGAATAGGACTGTCCTCAAGGTGATTCACTGTAATTTTGTCTTCATAACACATGGTCTTCATTGAGTCTACATGGGTTCTGATTCTGCATAGATATTTCTGATGGTAGTTGTGCCACGTAAGTATACGATAACACACTATAGCATTGTCCACTGGTGAGTAGGCACTCGATGTTGAGGATCACGAAAGACGGTTTCTTCCAACTAGGATGGAATGTTTCAAATGCGGCTATACTTGCAGGAGACACACTTTCTCTGGTCTTTCACTCCATATCCAGATTCTCACTGATATTGGGAAAGTGGCATAAAACATTTTGCAGGCCATCCACATAACTTTCTTTCAGCCCATCCGGCGTTGGAAGATTTAAAATAATAATCAACGAAATTACGACAATGTCATTAAAAAATTGCTCAAAATTGCCATGGTTTATATCGCGCTGCGATTGAATTGGGATTGTTTTTGTTTAATCCCGACATGGTTAAAGGTCGAACAGTTCCCAGCACGACAAGCAAAACAGTGACGGTATGAATATTTCAGTTTTTCATTAGATGCCGCGTGAAGGCAGGAAATCCTCTCTCTCCCTCGCTGACTCAATAGAACTCGACCCCAGGAGAAAAACTTCCTCTCTTCACATTAACTACGTCTCTTTTGCGCTCTCGCGGCTGCAAATGTAATTACTCAAAAAGAAGGGCAAGTCTCGAGTTTGACACTTGCTGGCAGGCAGTCGTTGCTTTCCTAATTAGCAACCATCTTCTAGGCTCTCACTTCATTATTTCTTTCCGAGCGGAAGTTTTGACTCTTGCATCCCCACATGGTTATGTGCTCGAGGTCTTTTGGATATGAGATCCACTGTCATCAAAAGGTTCTCTCAAAATTAGGGTGGCTAATCCTCCGACTACTTGGCAGGCATTCACCAAAGTGAGCTTCAAACTTATCGATACTACGATAAGTATTTTATACTTATCGATTGACGATGCTTTTATAAGCTATTCATTACACAATGCAGTCAAATGCGAATTGCGTAATATAATGATCGAAGTATTCGAAATAGCAGTAGAAGGTCGATTTTCACCTTTTCATGTCTTTACTATGGCCCCGGTGAGAAATTATTACAATTTGCGTCGCACAATGCGTAGGTAATGGAAAAGCCTATCATTACGGAAAACTTTCTGATTATTTTCCCATACAGCAACGAAAAAAACGTTTGTTAATCTTTTTCCCTCTTTCACTCACAAAAATCTTTCACCACTCGTTCGAAAGCTTTTGATCTAACAAATATTTCCCTCTTCACAATAATGCTGGGACGACTTTCAGAGCTATGGGCATAACAGTTGTCATATTCTGTTAACAAACTAATGATCGTGAGTGTAGAAGCGTCTAGTATATATCTATTGAAATTGAACCTGTGGAGCTAATTTCTTGGCATTCAACCTAAGAAGCTTTAATTTGAAATGGTGGCCTTTTGGAATATCTAGAAATGAATTTAATGTCTGAAGCTCCTTAAATCTGCTATGTGAAATCCAAGGTGATTTCTCTATTATTCAACATTGAGACGCTAAAATTAGGAATGAAGGCCGCATGGGACATCTAGAAACAAACTCATAATATCTGGTGCCCCTTAGAGCACCTGAGTGAGCTTCGTGGCTAATTATTTCTTTGATGGTTCAACGTACGCACGAATAGTTATTTGTCTGAGTGGAAAACGTATACACTTATTCTCTATAATTACTCTACAGCGGGGAGGCGCAAGGTGCTATGATAGAAGAAGTCAACAATATAGACCAAAACATTAGGGTTGGGAACCGGGCTGACAAAAGACCAACTACAAATTTCAATGGTAAAACTAATTGTCAGAGCTGTATTTCCCTTTTCTACAGTTGGAATTAGACTGCTCCTCGTCGTGCTACGGTTTTCCCTTTATCGGACATTCCCCTCCTCCATCCATATTTTATTGACCCACTTGCATTTCCCAAATTCATCATAATCCGTGGGAGCCGTCAAATGGTCAGTGAACCTCTCTATCAGTGACGTCTCTCACCAAGGCGTGATACCTTATCTTGTAATCATCTACTTCAAATTCTACCTCCTTCCCTCCTATATGCCTAGAGGCCATCATAGAGGTAATATAATGGCTCTCGAAATTTTAAAATAAAAATTTCTGAAAATTTCCTTCGTTGATATCCGTTTTGAGACATTCTTAGACGAATCCTAGAGTTTAATGCATTTTCATATATATATTTTTGTGTCCTTCCAGACGATAGCTCTCATTAGTATTGAGATAAAAATTCCGTGCTTGCGCCAAAAAATCAACCTTACCAAATAAAAGGACGAGTTTGTTGGCCAGCATTATTTGGATCTCATCAAATTGGTTAAATTTTAAAAAAGTTCTGAAAACATCACCAAAAATGGCTAAAAACGGCTAAAAATAGTTAAATTTTTATTTTTTTGCAGAATAGTTATTGTTTAAATAAGTTTTATTAACTATAAAATAGAGCGTTCAAAAATTTATGTACAAAATGATGCTGAAAATGTACTTAAATTTCATCAAAATGTGCTAAAAATTTGATAAAATCTCCAAAAAAAGCTAAAAATCCAAAATATCTTTTTGAATTGCAGATTATTATTTAGAACGAGTTTTTTGCCACAAAATTGGTGGTTAGCAATTTGTTTTCACTCAATCCTCAATTTTCAAATCAATGAAACATTATGCAATACGATGATTTACGAAAATTCACTCATACAATCATGCTGCATGACGGGAAATTTTTAAATTTCCGTTTTAATTTGTTAGCAGGTACTGTCACAGCTTCCCGTTCAAAGTGCCTCGTGACAGTGTACCCAAACCTTTTGTACGAAAGTATAGCATTGAAATGAGTGTGAAGGATTGTATGTATTAATAGGCATGATGTATTAAAAACCTCCCAATAAACGCCAACCATCGAAACAGCTGATATTTATAAATACTGCGGAATAACCGAAGAAATCGTGTTTATCATAACCTAGGTAACCTATGCTTATACTATGAAAGCATAGATAGGTGTTTTACTTCATTTTAATGATTTCATTTTGGTAGGTGCCAACGTCTAATTTATTATATAGACTACTTACGTGGTGATGTATCTCAGGGTCTGTTTAATAATTATTATCTATAGAATAGTGATGATATCTGATCTGCACAGAAAGGCTATTAGTTACCCAAATCTAACTCTTTTTACAAGTTTCTTAGACCCCCCCCCCCCTCCACCTTGTTTCTTATTTGTTAGAACAAATCACGAATCATGGGTTATCACTTATTCCACACCGCATATATGTATTAATGGTCGTTTTGATCAACTTGTTAGTTCTATTGTCAAGGCTTCCTTTTCAAAGGGCTACGTGACAATATACGTTTTTTTGTTAATGGAGCAATCAGTGGTTACAGAAGTGGGGTGTAAATTCATCGCCAGAAAACAACTCCCGCGGAAAACCCCCGTAATGGCCGGAGGATCGTATGATTAATGACGCCCGAGGTCGGGAGGGGTGTCCCATCCTCGCGTCAAAAAACGCCGGCCCCCCGATGAGAAAAACTGCGGAGAATTTTCGCGGGAATCCCGCGCTTTCCAACGCTACCGTAGGTTAGGGGAGGGGAATGTAATGTAGGAAAAGCGAAGTTTAACCCTTTACCTACACCCTTGCCCCCTCTACCTACCCCCTACTACTCCTTACAACCTCCTTTTACCCCTAACAACCCCTCACTACTCTTACCAACCCCTCACTATCCCTAACCACCTCCCTATTTTTTTCCTCTCGCATAATAATCCGACAATAAAGGGAATGGTCCACCATCACTTCGGCCCTGGGTTCTTCCTCCGTGATACGAGTTTAATAACATTTTGCGCACCTCCCAGCTTTTTATTTTCACACCCCCCACCACCACGTACTCCTTTACAGTGTATCGCACGATGTTCTCGCGTTAGACGCATAATTGTTTTTGTTTGTTTTTTCGTAACCCCCCTTTAACCCCTCCCGTTTATTTCCTCGCAGAAACTACGGCTTGATTTACTGTACGCCATGTGGTAGGCTGGAGAATTACAGTTGTAGTCTTTTGTTGCTTGGAGATTCTTTCCCGCCCTACATCATCAATCAGAGAGAAAACTGCAGGCGCAATATGGTGGGAACACCGTTCGCACTGTACATTACATACTTAAATATAAATTTGTCATGGATTAGAGCTGTGCAGTAACCGCTCAACTACCTACAATATAAAAGTTGCTCCCTTTAACCAATGAAATGTCAAATTATTTTATGCTGTTCTTCAGGATAATTCGTTTTGAGGCGATCTGAAACGATACCTTGATTTAACCCGTGAATCGAACTTTAGTTAAGTAATCTAATTCTAACACCCATACACACACACACACACACACACACACACACACACACACACACACACACACACACACACACACACACACACACACACACACAGATATATACTTATATATGTATGTAATATAATATATAAATTGAACCAACAGGTTTTATTATTTAGACGTAATGTATTTTTAAAAGAACTAGTAACAGTCTGAGCTGAAGGTACAAGTCGTGTTTGATAAAAGTCTTGATTTTATAATATCTAATACATTTTTCCTGAGATACATATGATACTTATCTATTTCAATTTTTCTGGAATTGGTGCAACTTACTGGATTTAAAAGGAATAAAGTTCAAAAAGATTGGACTTGAAATTGAATACGAAATGATGATACGGACACGGAACTGGAACTAGTTTTATTTATCATCAGCACTGTGAAAGCTAGAATCATTATTTACATCTGTGATATCTAGTTTCGAACTCTTCCAAAACCTATTGCGAAATAGACTCATATAAAAGCAGGTTTACAGGACCTAGAAACCATTTCCCGAACAGCCTACAGCGTTTCGTGGTATCAAGTGTTTTCAAATGGCTTTGCGGTACAACCAGCATAGCAAAAGCAATGCGCTTGCGCAGATCAAATATTCTGATGCGTTTTTGGAATAAAATTAAACAACTTTACTATAGATGGATTAGTTCATGACGAAGCTCAATATTTTCTGGACGTTCGAGAGGGGATCTTGGAATTAGGAGGTCTTAAAGGGAAGTACGGGAAATAATGGTAGAATCGTCACAACAGCTATGATCACGCACTGTTCAAGGATTGGACTGGTCAAAAAGAGCACCAATACGAAATTTAATGGTGTAGGACAGTGTATATTGTTTAGATTGAAACAAAACCTGAAGTACGAATTTGGAACTTGATACTAAACACCAGAACTGAGTCGCAAATGAGTTGCACACAGTTTTGAACTGTGCTCAACTTTATTGCAAACAAAGCTTGGGTATCTGAGAGGTGTAGAGGACGAAACTCAAGATTTCTAATTTCCTGAACGGCCTAGGGGGTACCTCGATATCAGAAGGTCGCGAAAGGGTTTATGGGGCGGCAACCCCTTTTCCACCCCTATCAACTCCCCTCCAACACAACCGACCCCTCCACCTTCACACCCATTTCTCACACCGGGGTCTTTACAACAGTTTCCAGATTTATGTTTATTCGGAGGAGGCGAAAGCTGAGGGGAGGGGTGGGGTGAGAGTTTCCCAGAGATAGATAGACAAAGAAGACAGAGAATGAGGTTTTCGAGCGGGAGAGAGCGAGACGGAGACAAGTGCGGTCACGCCCGACCAGACGCGAGGCCGTCCGAATTCTAACGACGTGATTATTTCGAATCGTTTTACCCCCTCCATCTCACCCCATTCCACCTCCTCCCACCACCGCTGTCACCCACTTTCGGGACTTTATAGTGGAGCCCCACCCCCTTTCCCGGGACAACCCCTTTCTCATCACATTCGTCTCCGATATTTCGGGGTTTATGGCAGTTGACTGATGGCCGTGAATACTAAAACTCTCCTCTACAACGGCAATCAGCCACGCGATCTGTCATTGGACGCAAATAACGCAATTTACCCTCCACCCTTCACCGTTACCCTTTCTATACCCTCGACAATGCGATCAATTCTCGGACGTCGCTATTTTATATTCATCACTCGAAGCCGCTTGAGACCAATCGTTTGAGAATAACTCTTTCCCAAATAGAACCTAATAACATCAATATTGCATTTTATAGTGGTTTTGAAGGATTGGCACGAACTACATGGGTCACTCAAACGATTAACTTTGGGTTTGAAATCTTCCTATTCTTCAGGCTGTTAAGAAAGTCACCCATACAAGACGTTACTTCTGAGTTAACCTATCATGTTCAGAAGTTTTTTGAACAGATTGATGTTCTTTTTTTCGAAAAAAAAAACTGCATAAACCTGTTTTGGTCAGTCCTTATGTTGAAAAATGAGCGATAATGAAAGCTCGGCCCTTCTACCTTGCCAGGGGGCATAGCCCCCCAAACACTCTGGATTTTCATGCTTACAGCCTACTGAATCCAATAAGCATGGAACATGCATGTAATACTTACATAACGGGCCCTCACAGAATTTTACTGCTGAAAATCATAAAACCTTATCACCAATAACCACCTCCAAAGGAAATACTCTTGTCATATTATTATTATATTATAGAAACAATTTACTTTTTGTATATAATCGTCTTCGTGGCCACATTTTTCTCAAATTATGTAATTATTATAATAATATCGTATAATAATAATATAATAATATTGTTCCTTTAGGAACGTAGTTACGTAGATAGCAGGAAATCATAATATCATATATAAACAACATGTAACGCTTTTGGGCGATTAGGTTATGGCTAATGCATTTCCCATGTTGGATATCTTGAAGGGACTTTTTGGCTAAAACTAATTGTATAACCTATTCCTGAATCAGTTTGGGCCTTATTTTGGAACACCATGTTTTTGACATTAGCTATTTCAATGTTTCTCAATCTTACTACATCATTTATATTATCCTATAGGTAAGACAGAGAACAATCTATTATGAATTTGTAATATCCAGAGTGAACGTTAAGGAACTGATGACAAACTTTCACTGGTTTTTTCGCTTTTCATCTGAAAAGAGAAGCTGAAGAAATAGATGATTCTCGAAAATAAATAATAATGCAATGTTCCCTTATGTTCCATCATATGCACTGCCCATTTATTCCATCATCTCACTACTGCACAGAAAATATTGCAAAATTCATTGTTCAAGGGCAAAAACCTGCTGTCTATCTACGGTCACTTCGAGCTGAGTTGGCGTTTTCCTAGGTTTAATTCTATGATGACGTTCGGACCGTCCCGCCGTTTACCAACAAGCTGGGCTTTAATCTTATCACGAAAAATGAGCTTGGTTTAAGAATTTGTGCAACAGGTCCAAACTACATTTTTCGTTTGGACTGAAAGTTTAGAATCTTAACGGCTTTGACTGAGGCTAAACTAGTATAATGCCACTGGCTCTTAATCTGCCAAGCATGAAATCAGTATTGTATACTCATGTACCTAGTATACAAGTACCTACCTAGTATACATTGTATACATAATACATACTATTGTATACAAGTACTTATGTGTCTAAACCTGCAGTCTTCATATTATACCAATAAATTCGTTGAGATTCTAGTTCATTATTTTACTTATCTGATTACTCATATATTCTACTTTTCCGCTTACACTATTCTTATGTACTCAATATCTGCAATGATTAGGGACAATAACATTTCTATGTAAATAAAAACTGTATTGTTACACACACTTCCTATGAATGCGAGCTTAGTAGGCAATAAGGAGTCAAACGAAGCAACGGAGCGATGAAAGCGGAGTGTATATATGGAAAGCTTCAATTTGATATGTGCGCTCAAATATAATTCTTAGCATTCACTGTAGCTTATAGAGGGATGTCGTAGCGTTTTGAATGAATAGCCAAGGTGGGAACTGAAAAGGGCCTTGGGAACCCAGTTTAGGCCCTCCATAAAGTTGCGATATACGAAGGCGTTTCACATTATGAGCTCTTTGGTCATTTATCGTCTAGAAACGGAGTTATCATTCGAATACAAGCATCATAACTTTCGTGAAAGGGAGTGTATGAGTTTGAAATGTATAAGGCATCGGATTCTCAATGCTTTCCCTGGTATAAATAACTAAGAGTTGTAGAATAATATCTGTAGAGAGACTTGTCTAATTTGGCAGTTTTAAGGGACTGAATTCGGAGGGATGGATCCTTCCTAAGGAAGCTGTGTTTCGGGTGTTTGTGCGTTGGAGCCTAGGTGTTCTGGAATATATTTTAATGTTTCTGGACTGAAAGAAATATCTCCGCATGCGCAGACCCCAAATTCTCACTCTTGTATTTTAATTCAATTTTGATTAAATTTGTCAGCCATTGCGGGTGTCGGTGTCTGGAAAGTACTCTGTAACCATACGAGTACATTGGAGATGTAATCTAAACATTTGGGAGAAAAAAATCGTATTAATAAGCAAATGTTTCATGGTTGTCATCTGACTTTGATGAAATCCAAGGTTATTGTGTTGGTTGGTGCTTAGATGGTATCATGTGTCACACCCAACTTGGGGAGTTAAAACCCAAATCATCAATACATTTCATTCATCAGTAGAAACATAAATATATACGAGGAAGCTATGTATGCGCCTCACCTAACTTGTCAGGTTAATAATCCTCTCTTCCTAATACATTTCCATGATCTGTATAATAATGTATAGATACGATAAATTTATGCATGAGTCACACCCAACATGCCATTATTTACCTTAATATCCGCCATTCATTCATTCAGGAAGGGCTGCATATTGTTAGGTAAGACAGGATCACTCTCAGTGGGAGACCTTGCTTTCTGTGACCGATGTGTATGGACAAGTGCATAGATAAGCAATGTATGTGCCACCCCTAACATGGCATGATTTACAGTGAAAACAGTTATCCTTATATGAACGACTGCATGTCTTGGTAACTCAGAAGCACTTCCAAAGAAAGACGTTGCACCTTTTCGCGACCAATATGTACGGACAGGTGCACAGGGAAGCTGTGCATGTGCCACATCTAACAAGTCATGATTTGCATTGAGAGAAGTTATCGTTATATGAACGAGTGCATGTCTAGGTCATTCGGTACCACTTCCATTGGGAGACCTTTCACCTTTTTGTGACCAGTACGTACGGACAGGTGCACAAGGAAGCTTTTTGTGTGCCACACCTAACATGCCATGATTTACAACAAGATCAGTCTTCCTTAAGTGAAGGGCTCCATGTCATGGTAGCTCAGTATGGTTTCCAATGACAGGCCTTACACCTTTTTGCGACCACTACTTGGGACAGATGCACTGGGACGCTATGTATATGCGACACCCAACATGCCATAATAAATTTAAATTGAGATCAGTCATCCTTATATGAGTGACTGCATGTCGTCATGGAAACACAATATTGCCTCTCATGGGAGACCTTACACCTTTTTTCAAGAGTACAAGAAAGGTATGTATGTACCACACCCAACAAGTCAAAATTAACATTGAGATCAGTCTTTTCTATACGAAAGAGTGCATGTTGAATTGGTAACTCAGTATCGCTTCCAATGGGATACCCTTCACCTTTTTTGCGACTAATCCGTAGGACGGGTGCATAAGAAAGTTATGAGTTTACCACTCTCACCATTTTCATAATTTTCATCAAGATCAACCATTTTTATATGAAGGACTGCATGTTGTCATGGTAACTAATTATCAATTTATGGGATACCTTACACCTTTTTTCGTCCAATAAGTAGACCAGGTATACATCAGAGAAACCATGTATGTGCCACACACAACTTTTCATCAATTTCATTGATATCAGTCATTCTGATATGAACGACTGCATGATTTCTTGGTAACTAAAAATAGCTTCTGAAACCTCACACCATTTCGAAAGCAATAGGTATTAAGGGGTTGAATTTATAAGGCACACCACCTGAAGACGGAGAGTTTGTTGGGAAGTTGACTCTTATCAGCACCCATGCGGAAGTCGGCCTACTCCCATCTCTAGCCGATACTTCTATCTATAACCCCCCTCCCTTGTCCGACTCTGCGCTCCCCTTCTCTTTTGGCATACGCCTTGCTATGCTTACACCCGTTACTCGGCTGTTTGTTGGAATTTACAACCACCCTTCCTCATACCCTGCAATTCTTCCTTCCCCCTCTATACCCAAGTTCTCTCTACCCTACATACCCTATGCCCTCATCTCACCCCCGCCTCCTTACCACATATCCCACCACCTATGTCTTTCGATAACATCTTCAATTGAACAGTGGGAGAACGACCTAGTCGGGAGGACCAGTGACTTTCGGCTGGGCCTGAGAAGGCCCATGTCCAATCTTCCCTGTGTTCTTTATCATAATATAACATTGTATATACCTTATGGTCTTATCTGTACATCCTAGATGTCATATTTTGTTTTCAATTTATATGAATATTCCTATTCATCTAGTTTGGTTAATTGTTACCTAGAATATAGGTTAGAGATCCTTTTATTACTCTCAGAAGGGTTCCTTGAACCTTCATACGTACATCATAAATGTAAAAATAGTGTTCCAATTGCTTTTCTTAATGTTATTTAAACTAATTATAGTAACTTCAAAACTAATAAGTCCAAGCCTATTATATACGATAACACCTTGCTGATTATTTAACACTATTCATACCCACACCTATAATTTATAAATGTATATTTTTTTAGCGAATTTTCTTAGAAAATAAAGCTATTGCAATGGCTCCAAAAAATTTAAAATAAAAAATTTCAAAAATTTTCTCCATCGAAATCTGTTTTGTGGCATTCTGAAATGATTCCTGGATTTTAACGATTTTTAATATATATATATATATATTAACCTGGTTATATATATATAACCATAAGTATATATATATATATATATATATATATATATATATATATATATATATATATATATATATATATATATATATATATATATATATATATATATATATATATATATATATACTTATATAAGAACAGTATATATTTTGGCACAGATAGTATATAAAGAGGAAACTCACAATTATTGTTGTTAATATTTATATACTGTATATACTCTTCGTTTTGAAAAAGGCAATCGCCGAAATATTAACAACAATAATTGTGATATATCATATCTGTGCCAAAAAAAAATATATATATATATATATATATATATATATATATATATATATATATATATATATATATATATATATATATATATATATAAATATTTATATATGTATGTGTCATTCCAGACGATAACTCTCGATAGAATTGAGATAAAAACTTCGTTCTTTCGCCAAAAAATCAAGCATTTCAAAAGAAAGGATGAGTTCGTTGGACAACAATTTTTGAGCGCATTGAATTGGTCAAATTTCGAAAAACGTACCCAAAAAATCACTAAAAATGGCTAAAAACGGCCAAAAATCGTTAAATTTTTATTTTTTTGCAAATTTTAGTCAAAACTAAATTTTCCACGATTAACTAGGACATTAAAAATTTTTGCTCAAAGTTATTATAAAAAACGTACTTAAATGTCATTAAAATTTGCTAAAATATCTATAAAAACTGCAAAAAAATTTAAAAATCAAAAATCCCTTTTGAATCAGGGGAATTTTATTTAGAATACGTTTTTTGCCATAAAATTGGTTTTTAACCATTTCTGTCAACTAAAATTGCTCCAATTTCAATGCAATTTAACATAGTATAGTACGATAGGTAGTTTATGAAAATTCGCTCATACGATCGTGCTGCATGACTGGAACTTTATTAAACCTATTAATGCACCAAATAAGCTCATTATTAATAATGGTACTGCTTATTTCACTAAATGAATATTTTTATTGGTCAATTTTATGAGGCAAATTATACTCGGCAAAAAAAAAACTTTTTAATATTGGTAAATTTTGTCAGTTTTTCGAATATTGTAGCAGATTTTTTTGTCAACAAATCTGAGCAGCCCGCCCTTTTTTTTGATACACTTCATTATAATTATAGTATGTATATTGCAAACGAACAAATTTTCCTAAATCGATTGTAGTTAGAAATATATCCTAGTATGTATGAAAAGTATATTAAAATCCTGGAATGTTTGCAGAATGTTCCATAACATGTTTAAATTAGGACGATTTACAACAGAGTCATAAGCTCTATTTTAGTCCAAACATTGTTAAGTAATAATGTCTATACTATACTACAATACTATACTATACTGTAATACTACGAGTATATACTACGTTAAGTAATAGTAATCAACCTACTACAAATAAACTTTACAACTTTTAGTAATATTTTGTAATTTATAGCTTTTTTCCCTCATAGGAGTGATTAATTCATAAATAAGCATTGCCTTGCAAACAAAAAATCAAGATTTATTGAATTACACTCAATCCTCGTAATAAGTTATGGGACCTTATTCGTATTGTAAGGCCTTATTCGTTCTTTAAAAGACTTATCTGGTGAATACATATTTACTACAATCAAAAGCCTTGTTACATCAATATTTCGGTGGCCAAATGGTCCTTTTTGTTATTTGTTATACAGTTACGCAACGTATTATATTTTCTCACTGTTCTATTTATGTTTTAATTATTTAGTTAGGTATTTATTACTGTTTTATTTATGTGCTCCTCTCTTATGTTTCAGGGACTGCCGGGTCGTACGGGACCCACAGACGCTCAAATCGAAAGGTTATGGTTTTGTCTCCTTCGTAAAAAAGACGGTAAGTGAGTTTAAATTTGGTTTGTCCCCAATGCTGATTATCATATGATTGGTTATCATAAATATATACTTTTTTGTAATAATTAACTTTGTAATAATTTGCAGCGTTTATACATTCGATGCAATAATCTTTTAAATCACGCTAATATACTATTAAACATCTATTTACAACGTCATTGATTCTTCGTAATTGTTTCCGGAGAAACAGACAGATAGATAGGTACCAAAAGAGACTTTGTATATACGTATTGGTTATACTGTTTCCGCTCTCTTCTCTTGAAAGTATACTAGGGCCGATACTATATACCAAAGTACATATAAGAGACCACTCTACAACAAGATAAAGTGATTGTTACACTTGTCGATAACATAGTCCTACTCTTTCTTCACGTAGACAGCTGAAAACATGTAACTTAGTGAACCATATCACGTAAGATTCCAGTAATAAGGGACAGCACTCCGGTCTATGTGGAATCCAAACACCTTTAACACCTCATCCTCCATTTTTCTACATTGAAACTCAGCCCGGAACTGTTCAACACATTACTTCAGGCCGAGTTCATCTGAACGTTCTTCAATCCTGTAGGTCCACATTTTCTTTCCTCTGCCAGTCTTGTTCTTAAATGCTCTTTCTCTGAAAGACGTTTTCAATATAGACGGGTACAGAAGTCCAATGTTGCTATTTTTCAAGCATTTTTACTAATATCACTTTCAGAGCCCACTGTAGCCTTCTGCTTTTAGTACCCATATCATGTACGCAAAGAATGTGGGACATATCACCGACTGATTCTTGGAAGTTTGTACAAATTGGAACGTCTACTTTTCCTATTGTATGCTTAAAACACTCCATGTGTTGAAAAGAACCATGTTAGGTAAATGTTCACTCTCCAACCATATCTTGATCTGGGGTATCAAGCGCGATATCCATCTCCCTTTTTGTTCTTCATTCCACATCCCTTGCCATCTTACTGTTTTATGCCCTCGCTTTTCATTGGTTACTAAAGTTTTTCCCCTTCTCTCTGCTATCAAAATTTTGTTTTCGTTCTGCAGCCATGACTTGTATTGGGATATTACATGTAAATACAAGTGTGGCTCCTTCTTTCTGTAGTCCATCCTACGCACACAAACATCTGATACTCTCCGTTAGAGTTGACGTAAATGCTGCTACATACAAGCTGCAGGAGTCTACCAACAGTGTTTCACGATAGTCTAAACAGTGGAGAATGAAACTAAATGGGTTTAAATCGGTCCTCATAAACTTTTTACTAATCGTGAAGTTGTAGCTCAAGAAGTAGATCAATGCAGTGAAATGCTTATGTATGAAACTGACCCTAAACTACTGCAGAAAGCTCATATCAAAAAGAAAAATGAGGAACTGAAGATTGAATTCAGAAATATGTATTGGATAAAGGGAGGAGGGCTTGACTATCACTTCATAGCCCATGTACAAAAAAATCAAATTTTAAGCAAAAAACAAATTTATGATTAGAATAGTTGTCGCTTCGTGGTACATGCGAAATTATGACATCCATTGCCCCCCCCCCCCCCTACCTGAACCCTGGTGGTGCCTACCAAGAATCTGAAGACATTTTGAAATATTAAAGAGGATTACTACCAGGGGTGAGTCAATAGGCTGTGTCGTCAGGTGTCCCTAAAGTAGAGCAGCTCGCTTTATTGTTTTGAATAAAGCTGTTGTTTGTTTTTCATATACATTTTTTCGCGTTAGGAGTAGGGCTTTTTTCTTCAATAGAAGCTAGATATTGCTTCATCTTGTGGAGTTACCTATTAAAAAGAACTCTTCCATCTATTGTAGAAGGGAACTTCATACAATAAAAATCTTTGAATCTTCAATTTACAAGTGATAGCCTCAAAATTTCGGCCTATATTGCTGAACACACACGTAAGCATGTACACTCGCTGACTATTCCGAGGCAAAGGAGAGATGCTCTTCGTTCGTGAATGAAAGGAAATATTGTTAAGTGATCTATATATTCAGTTTCAATAAAACTATTCACGAACCGTTGCGAAAATAACCGATTCTAACAGTGATGGAGAGTTTGACTATTTCAGGCAAAGCATTGATACAAAACCAATTAAAACGACATAGAAAGTTCGACTTTGATTGAAGCGACGAGGAGACGAAACACAATGGAGCCATTAGCCCTGATGTAGATTGAATCTTGGGGACATGAATGGGAAGAGAAACACGGAGGAGTTCCTACAAAAGGAATTTACTCGATCGTTTACCTTAAAAATCGAAGACTGACAGTCTTAATCGGATCGACTTTCAAATTCGATTTGCACTTAGCCTTCATCCGAGTGCGTATTTTTGTTTTAGTATCTTAAATATTGACCTTTGAAAACTACCATTGGACAAAAAGCTGACCTTCCTCAAACGTTTTTGGTTTTCGTTTCAAGATTCGTCAAAGTTAAAAACGCTCCAAATTATCAATCAAAGGTTTATTATTTCTGTTTTTAATAGCCCTTCTATGCAGATCATTGACGTATAAATATACATTTTAACCAGTACATCAGTAAAGGCATTAGCCCCTGAGGTCTGTCAGGCAATCATTTGGCCTCCATACATCTTATATATATATATTCTATGTCTTCCAATGGCATGATGAAATGAATGGTCATCTAAGATTGCTCAGTTGATCAGTTTGCTTTCTTACTTCGTTTTTGTATTGAACAAGTGCCAAGAGCGCGTAATTTCAAATTTCATCTCCGTTGGCCGGTTAGGAAAGAAACTAACTTTAGATGAGCCTTTTCTACTTTGTACATAATTGTATTCCAAATGTCAAAAAGGAGCTTAATTTTAGGTTTCAGCAACCATAGGTTGATTTAGAATCACATGAATCGTGCAAGATGGTGGTCTGAGAGATAACTACGGTCTTATTTTGTTGCATATATCAAAAATATAGATTTCACATCACCTTTGAGCTTCTAAATATCTCTAGGCTGTAGATATTTAAGATTTCGCGTCACGGATGGTAGATGATTACCGTCGATTTGCTCTGATGATGAGTGTTATGAAGGTAATGACGGTTTTATCATAAACCGTGAAACATCGTACAGTGATACATACCTACACATGGAAGGAGTCAGTATATGATAATATGACATGTTAAATGTATTAAGGTCTTTTACCACAATAATCGGTAGGTCGTTTTGGTTAATCTTTGTTTATGTGCAAAGTTTTTTAGGTTCTGAGTGTTTGATATAAAGAGACTTTTACAAAAAAGGCATCTCTGCCCTCAAGGGCAATTAAGGGCAGAAAGGCCTTTTCTGTGAAGTCTTGTTATAATTTTAACTGTCCAAATGAAGAAACACTGCGAAATTACTTGATATAGGTATCATCTTGGTTGAAACTAATTGGGCACCTTAAATGAGTTCTTCTTGTCATAAATGAAGTGAGCGTATGATAGCGTACACGATAGCGTATCTCTCAACACATTTGCTGGCATTGCACCAATGTCAGGAATATCAGTTTTATTCCAATGTTCTAACGTCCTCCCTGCACAATCAAAACTAAGTGTTTACTCAGCTAAAGAGAGAACTAGGTGTATTTTCTCTCAATGGGAGAGTAGGAGCTTAGGTTCATCAGTATGAATAGCGGCAACAATAAGTTCAGTAGAACTCTGAATTCCGTTGCTTGTTCCACCTACAGTTATGTAGGTCTACAGGTAGGACTACATAGTTATGTAGGATTATGTAGGACTACATAGTTATGTAGGTTTCACTCATCTACTTTCGAGCCATCATTCATCTACTCTGCATGGGATAGAGCATTATGCAATCGGTTCAGGGGGTTAGTTGATTTGAAAGCTTACTAGTTTATGAGGGAAGATGAGAAAGTAAAGGAGTTTTGTGATATATAACATCTACCTTAATAGTTTCCTAGGATATTCACTGGTCTAAAATAAGTCTGTTCCACATATGTGCAGACTTCATTGGGTGGTGAATCTGAGCGGAACAGAGCGGTATGGCGTATGTATGGCTTGGTATTGAGGGAAAATAAGCGTTGCCGCTTCCCTCTGCTTCGTTTGCATACCGCCCCGACTGGACCAGCAACCTTCAGACTCTTTGAGGGTCCTCAACGTCCTTTGATTACCATTAGGGTAATCAATCAGTTAATGGAAAATACGAGTTCAATGGAACAAACTCCTTGTCAAGGTATGACTGTTCGTGAAGCGGTGCGAAGCAGGGGACGAGTTGATTAGAAGGGGAAGCAATTCAAAGGAAGAGGTCGGCAACGAAAGATCAGAGAATTTTTCTTCAATGCCATATTTCGATTGTTCTGATCCTCCAAATTTGATTTTGAAAAATGTTTTGATGTAGGTAGTTTGGTCGGCCGTACGTATTTATTGTTTTGTTACAAAATAAAACAATAAATGAAATAATAATTTCATTTATTTTCCTTGGGCCGCATCCCGACTAATTCCAAAAATCGAAAAATGTTTTGGAATCAGTGTTTTTTCCTTCACATTCAACGTTGTATTTCACACTTTGGAAAAATTATCGAAATCTGGATTTTAGATTTTAATATTTAAATTCGATTGTACAACCGATTTTATGTTTATTCAGAGTAAAATTTCGTTTGTGGTTAGGTATGTTGATTTTTCTTCAAAATTAACAGAAATTCAGACGCGTAACGACGCGTTACCGACCTTCGTAATTTCTATTATGATTTTTCAATGAACTGACCTTTTCTCTGCTCTCGTTCAATTCCCAGATAGTAGGGCCCTGGCATAAATGTTATTTTAAATTCTTCTTTCAATTCAGCAATACGTTTTTCTTGTTGTTTTGGGTCAGATCTTACAATGATCCCATCATATACATAAAATGCAACCTGGATTTTGTAAGTGTCCTCCTACTTGAAGAATAGGCAAGAATCTACCTCACTCACCCATTGGTCAACAGGTCCTTTAAAACACAGGTTCCAACATCATACAAGCCACGATGGAGACCCGTTGATTTATTATACACGTTACAGTACTTCGTAATCGAAGATTTCACCGAATTCCAGAACACAACTAATGAAATATTTATCATGTAAAACAACATGATTATTATGTACATCGTTTATAAACGAAAACATAACCGAGATTTGTTAATGTCTTGTATGAGGCCGAATGTTGAATTTTATGTAGGTAAAATTGGAAACGCAACTGTTCCATTTCCAACTGGTGGGGAAGGGGCGAGGCTCCTCATCCCCCATTTCGATTGTCCCTGATTCCTTTACCTCAGGAAATAATTCATAATAGTTTTGGGGCCGAATCGCTTAGTAGTTTTATGCTCCACAAATTTGCTACGTATACAAATTTCTATGAGATACAAGGTGTAGGAATTATGTAAGAAAACATTCAGATACGCACTTCTACAAATCTTTACGAGACCGCCATTATAATTCCACCGATATTGAGATGACAAATCAAGATTTTTTCACTCAGGATGCTCTAAATTTTCAAAATTGAATCTCAAACGTTCTCCTGAAATCACTACCGATTTTCGGTCACTGTTTCTCGTCTAAGGGGAGACTCCATGTTGAATTTCAGTTTTGTAGATTGAGAAGAAATTTAATAGGCCTCAAAGCTTGCTCATCTGGTAAATGCGTTGAAGCGCCCTGCTTTTGTATCTTAGCTGTCGCTATGTTTGTACCATAGAAGCACATATAATTATAGATAGATAGGTATATACATCCATGGTTTGTATTTACTAAAGCTTAACGGGATTGATTGGGAGATATAGAGATGAGTGGGTGGGTTGGGAGAGGGGGAGGATACAATAAAAGATTGGCAGGGTCAGTAATTGTGCAAATTGTGCGAAAGGATGTGATGCGCTTGCCAAGTTTTGATGTCTTCACTTGCACACAAATATTACAAAAGAAGGATCAGTGCTTACGAATTGAGTCGCATCATAGCGCATTTTCTTGAGAACCGCGTGAAATAGACGCTTGAAATCCGCGTGAAATAGACGCTTCTAGCGTTGAATAGGAATCAAAATGGCTTTGAAGCTCACTCAGCTGATCGATGACCTCTCCAGTATTTTCCCTTGAGGCTCCCTCTCAAATTTCAGCTTCCTGCGTTGAATAGTAGACAAAATGGGGTTGGAGCCCACTCAGCTTATCGATGACCTCTCAGTCGTTTTCAGCATTCTTCCTCCAGCCTCCCTCTCAAATATCAGCTTCCTGCGTCGAATAAGAGACAAAATGGCTTCGGGGTTCACTCCACTGATCAACGAACTATCATGCGACAGCCGCTCCTGGTACATCTATATATCCTCTCCATGTTACACACTACATCCATACCAAGTTTCATCAAAATCGGACTTCAGGAGGTGGAATTTCAAACGATTTTAAGAGGATATATATATATATATATATATATATATATATATATATATCGAGGATGAATAATAATCAGAGAGTAGGGGATAATTTAAAGAAGACAACTGTTTTAGTAATACGAAGTGAAGTGTTTATTCAGTAGAACCTACGTATGAAACGTCTAGAGCTTAAGTCAGTGGGTCCCTTCACAAAGGCGCCTTTTATATCCGTGAGCCGGGAGGGGGCTACTGTCGGATGGATAGTCTAAAATGGACGGATACTAGTACGCTAGTGGCCCTCCCGTGTGGTCGTCAGTAATATTCTATTTGCAATAATATGAGGTTGATTCGCTCCATCAATTAATAGTCAAGTACTGTTGACGCTCCACGATACGGGGGGGCCCAAAAGCGCCTCGTCCCAGAGGCGAGAAAACCCCGGGGGAAATTTTGTCCCATGACGGGAATGTTTGAGAGGGAACCTAGGTGCGCCAATGTGAATTTACATTGAATGCGTAGAGAAAAAGTTTGAACAAGGATGGCTCCCAGAAAGGCAAGCAAGGCACAGGGGACGTGATCAAGGTCCCTTAAATTCCCGACAGCCTGATAATAGCCAGCCAAGACAAACGAAAAAAACTCTACGAAGAAATAGCAAGATTCCGAAGTGGAATGAAGTTACACTAAAAACAAAGCAATGGGACCCAGAAAAGACAACCCCATGGTTTGACGGTGTAAGGTCACCGTATTAGTTGGTGGCGAAAATTTAACCCGGGACGGGGGTACATGAAAAGTGTACAAAATTAAAGTATTTACAAATGGTATAAAGACTGGATTCGGCTTTACAATCGGATTACAATCGTGATGTCAATTTTATAAGATATAATACAATCATAAAAAAATATGAGAATATTCAAAGGAAAAGTACAATGAATTATTTACAAATGATATAAATTATTTAAATATGATCAAAAACATGGAAATTGTACATTGAGTAAATATTGACAGATGGGATATAATGAACACGTTGTTATGATGAGGTAATCACAAGTCATGAAAGGAAATAAAATTATCACCATAAAAATATAATAGTAATGAAGTGAAAACGCTTGAGAAAGTATGTGGAACTTAATGAAAATGTCAAGTGGAAAAAATTCTACGAATGACTATGACACATGAATGTCAAAATTGAATAATTTGAAATTTCACATGGAAATGTTACAATTAGAAAAGATTTACAGGTTGCATATAAGAGAGTAAGAGTTTGTTATATAAAATGACAAGTCATTTACAAAAGAGAGGATTATCGGTACCTCCCAAGGGAGTTATGTACAAAACTTGATATGTCGTAAAAGGTAGGTACATTTCCTCGCACCGAGGACTCGTCAAGAAATGAAAAATTCGAAAACGAGGTTTTAGAGGTATGTCATAAAAGAGGGACACATTGAAATGGACGTTTGTAAAAACATGTTTGGTCAGGCAGTCCGAAAACTTTCTACGTAGGTCGGGAATGACGTGTTATAGGGCATAATACATGTGTTGTGCGAGGAAGTTATTGAAAGCAATGGGGTAATAAAACGAGCCGAGCAAACACGTCAAAGGATGTTGCCCAGGAATTACTAGGTCTGAACCGACATTCAGTGCAGGGTTTGACCTAACGTAAACAGGCGAAAAATATTTCGAAAAATAGGTTGTAAATGACAGTTCAGGTAGAGAAAAAGGTTCAACACATGTTGGAGCGGACGAAAATATCCCAAAAAGGGACAGCCGCAGTCTGGACAATGTTGCGGGTCATAAAACCTGCGAACCGAGGTAACCAAGATATTTCGAGGGATCGAAGTCGTTTGAACGTTAAGCTGAGGAGGGCCGAGGAACGTAAGTTATTGTTTTGTAGCTAAATCGTCTGTCTAGCCAGGAAAGTGAATGTTAAATTCGTTCGAGAGACCACGTAGGTTAATGGAATAGCACTCGTTGGAAAAAAAAGTGGACCTCATTGGTTTAGCAGTTTATATGTGAACAGTGTTAGTCAACAATTTTGAGCGTACCATATAGCGCACCATTTGTTGGTTGTCATCTTTTCTGTTCGTTTGGTTTTGAAACACAATTTTTCGAGTGTTCAGATAATATAAAAGACTATATATATGTTAATATAAAAGACTTTCTGTGAAATATTTATTGGGATGTGGATTTGCTTCCCCCTGTAACTACGAGTATCTTAGTTCCACCTAAATAAAACCACAATGCCCAAAATTATTTAATTGTATGAAGACTATTTCTGTTTATTTGAAGCAGTTTATTCACGATTACTTCCCGTGTTTGTAAACACCATTTGGTCGGAAATGGGTCGAGCAGGTAAAAAAAAAGGGACGCTATGAGTGAAAGCGAATGAGCTTCGAATTTGAGGGGTCCAGTAGGCAATAAAGGATAAACCGTGAAAAAACATTCCAGACCTATTACGTCGCGGAAGACTGCTTGGAAAATAAACAGAGTATTTAAATAGTTTGAACGGAGTTGAAGATTCTTCTGGAAACAAAGTTTTGACTAAATCTTGATGATGTCCTAAATTCTGTACATATTGATATTTGTAAGTTAATCGTGTTGGATCTGTAGTGGCCTAAGAAGTTTTATTAATAGTTTTCAGGATCTTTGAACGAAGCAGAATATTGTTCCGAAAATGAGGTTCTAACTAAATTTTGATTAAGTTTTAAATTTTGTACAAATTCATATCTGTCATGATGAGTATAAACAGACAAAGTAGGTGAGTGAATATCTTCACCCAAAATAATTCCATCGAAACAATTTTATGAGGCACAATTACAAAGACTATACTTAAAAATAAATATTATGTACTGTAAGTGAAGTAGCTAATCTGTCGTTATAAACCTGTTTTTATCAATAAACCTAGTGTTCTGGCAACCTCGGACGTGGGGGTGGCGGCGAGCGGACGCCTGTTCCCCGAGGTCTCATCCCAGAGGGTCCAGGTATCCGAGTAGAGGCCGGACCCCCGTAAGAAGGTTTGGAAGTCTGGCCCGTGGTGGAAGTGGAAGCTGGATTACTATAGCACTTGTCTGCTGAATGTCCCTTTTTGTGGCAATAATTACATGTGAAGTGAGGGGAGTTGTCTGATTTGAAAATACAGTGTACAATTTTCCCACAGGGGTATCAGGATGACAAAAACGTATCGAGAATTTTTCAAAAAAATCGTCAACCGAGAGATGTGCGGGTTCAATTGTAGAAAACCACATAGCGGCTTTGTGTTGTCTAAAGGCTGTTGTCAGAGCCGGAAGATAATAGTGCATATCGCGCACATTTTGTTGGTCCACGACCGCTTGTGCTGAACGCAACCACATTTGTGGGTCAGTCCGTAGGGGATCACTTCCTAATTATTGGCCATAATTTTTAAAATATGATAATAAAAATAATAATAACAAAATAATAATAAAATTTATAATAATAACAAATAAGGACAGTAAAGAGATCGAGAGGTGATTGCAGAAGTGTACTATTTTAGTGATAAATCAGTATTATTCGAAAATCACGGGTGATTAATTATTTAGGCTATAGATGCTTCAGTATACTGGGAAATATTTCAATATTTCAGTAAATATTGTGTTAGAATATAAGAGTGTCAGTGTTAAAATTACAATTGATAATTGACCATTATTGGCTATTTTTCAAGTAAATCCTTCACTATGAAGTAATTTTACGAGATTTATCCTCTTTAATGAGAGAAAATTTCTAAATCATTGAATTTCGGTCGTTTATTTAGTAGAACGTTTACGTCCTTTAATTAAGTTTCAACGCTTACCTTTGTTTCCAGTCCGGAAACTTACTTGCGTAGGTGGATGTCAGGATTTCGTATTGTTGCGTCATCATGTTTCTGTTTCTTGCTTGATTAGTTCGGTTGGTTAAATGTTGTGAGCGTGAAAGTAACTCTATCCCACTTCTGATATCGATGATGAATAATAATGAGAGAGTAGGGGATAATTTAAAGAAGACAACTGTTTTAGTAATACGAAGTGAAGTGTTTATTCAATAGAACCTACGTATGAAACGTCTAGAGCTTAAGTTCGTGGGTCCCTTCACAAGGGCGCCTTTTATATCCGTGAGCCGGGAGGGGGCTACTGTCGGATGGATAGTCTAAAATGGACGGATACTAGTACGCTAGTGGCCCTCCCGTGTGGTCGTCAGTAATATTCTATTTGCAATAATATGAGGTTGATTCGCTCCATCAATTAATAGTCAAGTACTGTTGACGCTCCACGATATATATATATATATATATATATATATATATATATATATATATATATATATATATATATATCACTTATTGAAAATGACTCTAGGAGAGCTTGATTATATTCACAAAATCAGAAAAGATAACAGAAAAAACGTCACAAAACTATTTTTATACTTCGGCTTTTTGCCTTTTTCAAACTAACAAAGAAATTGAATAATTGTGGGAAATTTGTGTACAACGCTGACAAGAAATTTTGGTAACTTTGGATTTGGAATCATTGTTTTATGTTGAGGCCTGGAGGATCGTAAGCACCCAAAACGTTGCTATGTGCTTTTTCTGATTCGTGAAGCAGTCTCTTGTTCTCGTGGGGTTTCACTTTTTTCAAAACTGTTATGCCGAAACAGTCATCGAACGTTGTGTAATGGGTTGTGGAGTTTATGTTATGGTGTTTGTAAAGAGTGTTCTGCGTTTTACGTAGGGAAGGCCGAAACCCAACTCAACTTTAGGGTTAACAATCATCGAGCATCTATGGTGAGTGCTAATGAAGACCTGCCTGTAAGCTGCCATGCCACAACCCATAATACAACGTTCGATGACTGTTTCGGCATAAAAGTTTTGAAAAAAATGAAACCCCACGAGAACAAGATACTGCTTCACGAATCATAAAAAACACATAGCAACGTTTTGGGTGCTTACAATCCTCCAGGCCTCAACATAGAACGATGATTCCAAATCCAAAGTTACCAAAATTCCTTGTCAACGTTCTACACAAATTTCCCACAATTATTCAATTTCTTTGTTAGTTTGAAAAAGGCAAAAAGCCGAATATAAAAATAGTTTTGTGACGTTTTTTCTGTTATCTTTTCTAATTTTGTGAATATATACACCTTTTTTTCCTACAAAACTTCCCTCAAAGGCGGAGGGGCACACCCTTAAATCGAATTAAAAATGTGGGGAGGACGCCCATTTTTACCCGAAGCCGGCTCTAGGGATGAGAGAAGTTGCATTAGAATGGCATGAAAGAAAGTGCACCTGTAAAATGTCCACCAGTTCAAGTAAGAACCCCTCAGGACGCGGGTGGTGATACCACGGAGTACTCCACGTACATACACACTTACATATATACATGTACACACATACATACACACATCAACGGGCAAAGTTAACACAATAGCTCATTTTTCCTTTCTTAAAAGAAAATGCGCTAAAAATATTTCTGTAATGAGATGTTACTCGCAGTAGGTACGCGGAATGGGTTCATTCAACCTTTTGAATTATATCTTAATAAAAAACCCTAAACTCTTAAAATAATTTGTTGAACCACGGTAGATTGGTAAGCACCGAAACTCCAGGTGATTCATACAACTTCCCTCTCTGTGGACCTAAGCCGACCCTACAGTAAAAAGGGAAAGGGGGCCACTGCCCTTCCCCTCCAGCTGAGGGCCCTCAAAGTCCTCTCCCGCTCTTTTTCCGATTACCTCCCTTTTTAAGCCAGTCAAGTTTTTCCTTGGCCCTCTTAAAAACCTTCAACCTCGCTCTCTTTATAATTCAGTTCGCATCCACCGCGACATTTACCGTAACAACTTCTCCTGCCCGATCTCCCCGCTGGTTGGTCTCATTCTGAATTCAATCAGTCCTCTTTCCTTTCTGCTCAACCCGCCCCGCAGTAGATAGAGAAGCTTTGTATTCATGTAAGCGGTCAACATTAACTGTGTCCTTCATAACACGAATTTTCGCTCGTATTTTTTCTTTTAACAAGTTCTTCAACGACTTGAGTGACAAGCACAATCGTGTGTTACGAATAATGCAGATCGCCATGATAATATAAAACCTTTGGATTTAACGCTTAAAATAACGTTCCAACTAATTTTTGCGGGTTTTAATGTTAATCTGTAGTTTAAAATCTTATAAATTATTTGTTCATTCTGAGAGGATTCAATGCTTTTGGAAATTATTACGATAATTACTTATATTTATGCTTTAAATCTCCTCAAAATCAATAAATAAGTGAATTGACGATTTCTTCAGTTAGGTACATTTACCTCCAATCAATGATGGAAATTTACTCTGTATTTCAAAAACAAGCTTCTACAATAATTGTATTCTTCATTACACGAATTTCATCTCCTATTTGGTGGAAAAATCTATTAATATAATAACTGGTGAAGTTAGTTTTTTTTCTCTATAAACAAAGAAAAATACAAATTTTGTGACCGTGGGGTGATGAAACTCTGTTTTCACTATCGTTGGATGAAAAAAACCTTTTCCCAAAAAAAATTAAAATTTCGTCACTCTTTCGTCAAACTTAGTGACATTTTGAAAAACTTTGGTATCATGTTTGAGTGTGTGTGTGTGTGTGTGTTCACAAATCCGTGAGATCACAGCCGCAACCGTGTCATGCCGTGGGGTGTGGGCTCGAGTTGTTACTCGATTTGGGTATCTCTGGAGGAGTGCATAGAGGTATCACCGCCCGCATCTTTCAGGGCTTTTATCTTGACTGGTGGTCATCTCAGACGGGCACTTCCTTTCATCCCCCACTCTCTCATCCTGCTTCTTCAATGCCTTAACCCCTAAGGCGAACCTGGGCGTTCTACCCACTTGTCAATTTACTTTTTAACGAATTTTTGATGAAAAAGGAGCTATTGCAATGGTTCCAAAACTTTCAAAATCAAAGTTTCCAAAAATATTCTTCATTGAAATCCGTTTTGAAGCATTCTGAAACGAATTCTAGACTCAATCGCTTATATACAATTCATTCCACACGATAACTCTACTTCGGATTAGAATAGGTAAAAATTTTGTTATTGCGCCAAAAACTAAGCTTTTCAAATTAAAGAATAATTTCACTTTGTAGCACTGAAATTGTTCAAATTTCGAAGAAACTGCTCAAAAATTCACTAAGAATTGTTGAAGACAGCTAAAAATTGTTTGAAAATATTTTTCACCAGAGTTGCAATTAAAAGAAGAGTATCAAGATGATCAATTTGAGCATTAATAACCCTATGCAAAAACGTATACTGAGAGAATAAACTTGAACTTAATTAATATTTTCTAAAAAATCTATGAAAAATGCAAAAAGCTAAAAATCCGAAATCTTTTTTTAGTCAAATAATATCATTTAGACTGAGGTCAGTCGCCATATTTATTTTCTGATTTAATGGTGCCCCCCTACGCCTTTGCGGAGATTTCAGTTGAAACGAAACAAATAACTTTTATCGATTGAGCAATTTTTTTACCGAACTCAAGTAATAAGCACGATTATCAATTGCTACTACCTACGAAATCAGCAATACCTGCGACCTGCAACAAGTGTTTATATAATTAAAATGGGGAATTTAATTGTTGATTTTTGTTTGCTCAATAGAAATATCTGAGCGAGAGCTTTCAAAAAAGATGCCATATGATGGGTTTATGGCCTGTAAAACTTCCGCTGGAAATATGCTCGATGACGTGATTGTCTCTGCCTGCTTGTAGGTATCCCTCAGCTCGCCTCTCTTGATCATCCTACCCGTTTATTGGCAATCTAAGCGGTCTTTTAGGCTGGAAATTGCATCCATGTGGTTTTTAATTGCGCTGGATCCGAATCTGAGGTTAAAAATGAAAAATTCGATCAAATATTTAATTTATTCAGTATTTAGCTAATGATCATATTAGGTAACAATTGTTTGAAATAATAGCCGGTTAGGTATTAGATTTCCTTACACTTCTTCATCTTATCACCTAACATTTCCACACTAATTCAGTTTTTCGGAGCAAGACTTCTATTTAGGTGGTTTCTATGATTTTGAAATTACTCGGTATAGCAGGACCAATTTATATAAATTAAATGGATCTGTGAAAAATCTTAGCAATAATCTTAACAGGAGTAACTATAAAACCTTCTAAACGAATTTTAAAAGTTTTCCTGGTGGCAAGCAGTTTTAGGTGCATTAAAGTTTAATTCGTATGCATTCGCCCAGGTTTCAGTGGAATAACGTGTAATGCGCGTTTCCCCAACGCTAATAAGCCCTCGCCACTCCTGAAGAGAAGCTATCATCCCCTTACAGTCGGTTGAGCCGTGTAAGTGTGTTATTTAATACCCTTCCCTCTCTCCGCCACCCCCCGCGCATTACCGCCCTCCACCCTCAAACCAGCCCTACTTCTCCTCCCTTTCATCCCCCATCCCTTACCCATCAACCCCCAAAAGCCACCCCCTTTCCGTCCCAACCGTCGGTTTCACCTCTTCCGTCCCCGTGCCCCTACCACTTTCCTTCCTTCTATAACAAGGCCACATAATTAGGAGCAGGTTAGATTACGTGTGATAAACCCTAACGTGACCCAGTGTTTGTCACTTACTCCGCTGCGCCCGTCGCCATGACGATTCATGTTTACTTTAATTCATTATTAATTCCACGTTATTTTAGTCATCGTTCATTTTTGGTGGGCGGAGTCGAGGGTTGTCACTTACGACGTCGAGGCATGACATTTTATTATTTCGTGGAAAAAAAAATCAGATCAATCAATGTTTTTGGCCCCAGCCTCCGAGTTAACATAACTTCTATTGCTCATAAACATAGCCGTGGGAGTTCATGGGCACCTTAAGCTTAGTTACTTCCCATATATCAATTTCAATTATTAACAACGTTTATAAATTGGATTACCTACAGGTAACGATTATAAAATTGAATGACTGTTCCCCCAAAACACTGTTGATATATTGATTATATAAACTTCTCCCCCCTTTCTCTCGTTAGCTTGTACACATTTATCTGTCGGTCCTCTCATTATTTTAAGCTACCAGTCAGATCTTATCAGCTAATATAACTAAGAAACTTAATGAACGGGAACTGAAGGAACTATTTTCAAAATTTGGAAATGTTATGATCTATCGTGAACTTTACTCATAGTTTATTATTTAGTTGCTGACTTAGTGAAGTAGTTTAGCTCCGGAACTATGCTGAATGCGTGTTCTAGATATGAGTACCATAGTAATATTAGTATAATGGATGCCATGGAATACATGGCCGGCGCAAAGACTTTCTGTTCACGCAACACCGTTCGGTTTTGCGGGTCTTGCCTACCCCCAGGTGTTGCCATGCTGAACTCCCGTGATATTGGACAGGGATTCCGAATTTCCTGATCCCCACCATCAACCACCATAGAGTTCCGGAAAAGAAATGTGCCATCCACCCACCCCCCTATTGATACATCAAAATTTGCTCAAAATGTCCCCTGGAAAACTGCTGTTTTAACCCACCCCCCTCCTGTTTTTGTTTTTTTGCTTCCTCACTACCCAAGGTAGGAAGCTTTGTGTTCAAGCAGGAATCCGAATAAGTGAATCAGGATAAATTCCTCCAAAATCAAATTCCCGTTTGGCTTTTGCGTTTTAAAGCTCGCTGATTAATTTCGGTTCCAAGACTATGCCAATTCCTTATCGCACCCACAATTCTATTAGGTATGTTTTATTCCCATTTTGATTAAATTCTCAAGGATTGTGTAGCCTAGGTACTTTGTGGTTTCGTATAAATTTCATTTCTGTCGGATCAATAATGGCGTGTGGGTGCAAGTGCACAAACTAGAATTTCATTTCTCTTCGAGTTTGTTGGTGGAAGGGGCGGGGGGGGGGGGGGGGGGGCTTATTGCCGACTTCTATCCCACGTTTGATATTTTCCTGATGAGGCGCGTCACTTTGACCAACTACACGCTTGTTTTGAAACGTGGAGAATTTCCCCACAGATTAAAGTAAAGTAAATGTGTAAGTGTCGTAGTGCTGTTGTGTTTTGAGTAATAAGTTTTGAGGTGTGTAAGTAAAGTTGTTTATCCATACAAGAAGACACCAATTTCAATCATATTCCTTCACCAATGAATTTCTGTTAATTTCAGGAGGCGGAAGCGGCAATCACGGCGATGAACGGTCAGTGGCTGGGTAGCCGGAGTATCAGGACCAATTGGGCGACGCGCAAACCTCCTATACCCAAGTCAGACGGTAAGTCATTATTATAACCACGTGTATCAGCATGTATAACCCCCATTCTATCTCATTAGCTCGTTTTAACCTACTTTGGTGTATACTCGTATCTACATAATGTTCCCCTTGGCCACTTTCCCTCTCCTTTTACAGTGCTACTGTTACCTACTCAATTTTAAGAAGGATTATGTACCTTACTAAATGAACTACGTCAAACAGTTTGATCGTGTTTGTGTGTCCACTCCAGAAATCATGAATATTTTTAAATAAATACCTATTTATTATTTGATGATAGAAACATGTTGAAATCGTATTATTATTAGGTACTGTGTATAAATACTATTATCATAGTCATCTGCTCTTCGCAAGAAAGCATTTACAAGAAACATCTGGGTACGGCATATTTACAAGCAATCGTTTGTATCTTTAATATTTAACATGCTATCCAACCGTTCATTTCATCATAATAATTGCTTACATGATTTTTGTTGGCCCATCAGACTTTGAAATGTTGAATCGATGATCTGTAAATTTTACTATCTTTAAGTAGAGTAAGATAGACGGTGTGCCACGGATGTGAACATTGCTAATGAAACCATATAGTCAGTATGAGATGAGCAAGATTTTATCTTATTTTTAGGGGAAAAGGGTTTGTTAAGGTAAAAGCTATTTTCGTACATAAAAAATCTAAGTATAAAAGAGAACTAAAAATTTTAGCGTATTTTCATAGGAATTCATGCTATTCCAATGGCTCCAAAATTTTCAGCATACCTTCAAATTTCTCACCATTTTTCCTTTTGAATTAGTCTGGTACAACACCTGGATTATACATATTTTATATTAGATTAAAATGAAAAAAAGTCCGTCCTTTTGGCAGAAAAATCAAACATTCCAAAAGGAAGAACGCGTATATTGAAAAGTACTTTTTGAGCAAAATCCCGAAAAAATAAACTAACGAATTACTAGCAATGGCTGAAAACCGTTATATTCACATTTTTCAGTAGTACTTTTCTCAAATAAAGTTTATCAACTATAAACTAGATCATTAGGAAATTGTGCTCGAAATTAAGCAGAAGAATTTATTTGAATATCATTAACAGGTACTAAAATATCGGTGAAAACTGAAAAAAAAAGGAAAATCTCTTATTGAATAGCATATTACTAAGACGTGTTTCCATAAAAAGCACACGATTTATATTGGCTTATAGTGGCTTTGTTGGTCATGAATAATGATATGGTTTGTATAGAATTTATTACGATAAGAGTTTGATTGATTAAGTAGTGCAACATTTCGAAATTTATGCTCAATCTGTGCGCTGGATATTCAACAACTAAAGATGGATTCTGAAAAGCGAAAATCTTCCTAGAGGAGAGTGAATTTATAATGCAGGGTAAGTGGATGAATGCAAAGTGAAAGTTGGGCCGACCTACCAGAGGAGATCGGTTAAGTAACCAAAGACTTTGCTTTGATTGCTTGAGTGAGCCAGCTTGGGAAGGGAGAGAGAGAGAAAGAATCGAGAGAGAGAGAGAGTTCTGGGAGCTTCTCCTGGATTAGGTACCGAACCAACATCCGTGGAACGGATAGGAAAGGGTGGAAAGGGTTAAGGGATAGAGCTAAAGTGGGCAAAAGAGCCTCCCGGAAGGTTGAAGAAGGGCTGTTTTTGGGTAGGAAAAAACCCTTTTTCCCCCACTCTTGTCCGCAAAAGGGCTTGAAATGGACCCTTCGGGGGTTTTCGGAAGAGGATGCGAGGAGAGGGGATCACCTTCATTCCCAATTAGCTGACCGAAGGCTCGTCCTGGAACGCCCTAATCCTGAATTAACCCTGGAGCCACGTAAGCGATGCATAGGGCTGATACTCCCTTCCTCCCCCCGACCTTCCGCCATCATATAAAGTTACTCCCCTTCCCACCATGCTTATGATTACCCCATGTCCCTCCTTCACCATGGAAGCTCCCGTTTTCGTGAAAGGGGAGGTTTTTGCGCTGTTTCCCTTACTGATAAGTACGCCCTTGATCCAGCGGAGCCCCATTTCTTGTTAGCTGTAACGTGAATCCCAACAGTTCGCTGATAGTCTTCATTTAATGTAGTTCCATAAAATATTCGTTTCCCCTACGGGTTCCGATTAAGTGCCGTTTCAACATCAATGGTGGACGTAGTATATGGATTTATCTATCATCAACCCCAAAGCCATAACTACTAGTCCCTATCACGAATTGATATTTATGACGCAGCCTATCAGCAAATACTTTAGATCGTCACGATGGTTGCTAAAATTTGTCATCCAGGCTTTTATATTGATGTTAAGAGAACTTTTCTTGATTTATGTTCCTCAATTGTGTCCTCATGCTTGGCCTAGTGAAATTGTTGAGACCCGTTTACACTGAGCGCACACCGTTCGCAAACGTTTGCAAACAGGTCCGCTCCGCTCTGCGCCGCGCAGAACATTTGCAAACGCAAAAAAGGAGGGTGCGTTTACTCTGCCCGCACTCGGTAAACTAAACAGTTGTTCTCGAGCATTTTCCCTGGATTCACAAGTTCCTTCCTTGGCCGTTGAGCCAGCATGTTTCAAGTGGACGCGAAACAAACTCGAGCAATTGTGGAAACATCCAAGTCGACGGAGTGACTCCGTGCACGAACAAACGCTGATCACAAACATTGTTCAGCGCGGGTGACTGTTTACATAGCACGAGCACCATGTTCGTGACCGTTCACACGTTTGCGAACTATGCGCTCAGTGTAAATGGGCCTTAAGGGACAGTCTGATGTGTGCATTACATGAATCTGGAGAATACTATATGATTATTTCCTCCGCCGATGGTCTTGCTCTTGTTCCATTAGACGTCTCGCAGCCCAATACAATGTTGATGTTTTCTACCAGATGGTTTCATCAGATGTAAAATCAAGAATTACGCCCTCGAGTTAAGGGCAGTCGTATTTTGTCGTCATCGGGGTGGTGGTATTGCAGAGGCATGACATCCGTTTGATCTCACTCAAATTTGAAGTGTATTCGGAAATTGTGAATGGTATTACCCATCTGAGTTTTGCCGCGATCGTGCAATTTATTAGTTGCTACACATGTGCGAACCGAAAATCTAAGTTAAATGCATGACTTCTACAGTTTTTACCTTTTTTTATCACGATTCCTGGGAATGAATGGTCCATATTTTTAGACTGCTTAAAATTTCAATATCTATAAATTCATGTAACTAATTACGAGGACTGAACTAGGCTGAAGTTTTTTCGATAAGAAATATACGTCAATCACTATTGTGTGCTTTATGTTCGAGTATGAAACTCATCATGTTACGGAAAGAAACAACGTCAACGAACAACTTGGCAAACCGCAAATACGGGAAGGAAAAACACAGTTTTATGAAGAAGGAAGTCATTCGAGTTCCACCACAAGTCATACAATATTCCTTAGGCTCGCTCTCTAAAAACTAACCGGTATATCAGGTGTGCTCGAATTATTTCTGAATATTGCATCCAAACCCCTATGGAACTCCATAACCTCGTCTATCAAATATTACAAAAAAAGGGTTTACGACTTTCCATACAGAGAGTACAAACTGAATCCGAAAGACCATCGCAATACCACGCGGTTTAAAATAAACTTTATCTTCGAAGACCTTTTGAATTCCGGGTGCGGACCTCGTTTTTTCTTTTTTCAACCAACCCCCACGCGCCCTCTCGGGAATCAAAATTGTAAATTGAAACGAAAACCGACGGGTATAACATTTTCAGAGAGTGGCGGTTCCCTCCTCACACCACTGGGTCCAAAGTAAATTTAATAAATAATATATTCGGCCGTAAACCCCGTTCCAACTTCGGGGGTGAAATGGCAGAAACTGGGGATGACCTGTGTTTGCATTTTATCCCCGCCCCATTCAACCTAGCCCAAGCCTTAACTTTTCCAGTCCCTTCCTATCCCGTTTCTCTGCTCCTCTTTCTTATTCAATTTTACGAGTTTCCTTTTTCTTGGGCTATTTCGTCCTTTTTTCTTACTCTTTATTCTCTTTTTTCTTCATTCTTTTGTAGCCTCTGCCGGGCATTTTGAAATAACGTTACAGCGTAGGTGTGTAGTTTTTAGGGACGCCCTTCGGTGTGATAACACGAAGGTTCCAAGTGGGAAAAATTATTTTACCACCCGATTATATTTGATTCCGGTTTCTCCGTGTATCCTAAGCCGTTAAATATGAATGTGAAGCCAAAAATTTCTTCAAGGCGTTTCAGCTATCAGTCTGATTACATGTTGTAATACTGAAGAAACATTTCGATATAATATCATTCCCCATCAAAAATTTAAACCATGCCTTAAATTGGAGTGGATCCGTAGCATTTTAGGACGTCCCTCAGAAGCTAGGTCATACAGGCAAGGCTTCTCATTTATGAAGGACGACCTATTGGAATTAATTTAGAGGGGTGGGCTACAACTCAATCATGAAAATAAAACTAACCGCATACAAATCCGTTTCAGACCATTCTTTGACCGAATCCGTGAAAAAAACCATAGGTGTATGTCTGTGTTGTGTGTGTGTGTGTGTGTGTGTGTGTGTGTGTGTGTATGTGTGTGACCGATTTTGTCGACGCTGCCCAGGCTACAATTCTCAACCAACTTTCGTGATTATTATTTGGTTCGATTGAAATTTTAATCTAGTTGTGAAGAAAACTTCGGAAATTTCGTATTTTCTGCCAAGTTGGGGAGTGGAGGGGGATAATTACTGATTCTTTCAGGCGCAGCCCGAGCTACAATTTTCGACCGATTTTCTTGATTCTTATTTATTCCGTTAAGAATTCGATATAGTTTTGGAACGTATGTCAGAAGTTTTAAATATCATCATGGGAGGGAGTGAATAGAGGGGGTAATACCGATAAATCGTGGTGTTTCAAATATTATCGTCCAATTTTCGTGATTCTTTTTTGTTCAACTATGATTTGATCTAGTTTTGAATCGCATATCAGAAATTTCAAATTTAATTATGAAAAAGGGTGAATGAAGGGGGTAATAGTATTAACTCATGATGTTTGAACAAATATCGTTAGATTCGCATGATTATTTTCTAGTTCAACTAGGAATTCGGTCTAGTTTCGGAAGGTTCCTAAATCAAGAATTTCAAATTTCATTATGGAAGAGGATGAATGGACGGGGTAGAAGTACTAAACCATGATGTTTTAACTAGGTATTATCGTCAAATTTTCGTGATCATTTTTTCAATTCAATTATCAATTTGGTCATGTTTTGGAAATCATTTCAGGAGTTTCTAATTTCATACTTATGATAGGAATTCGCTTTCGTTGGAGGAAGTTACAGAGGCGGGGATGGGAGGGAGAGTCCGAGCTGTCATGATATTTTGGTTTTTTCTCTTATTTTAGCTCTCACAAAAAAATATACAAAAACCATTCTTAGGGACGTCCCTGTAATGCATGCATTACTTATCAACACGTTTTAATTGAGACATTTTAAACTTGTGACACAAAACACACATTTCAAAGGGTTCAAATAAGATATATTGTCTGTCCGATGTGTCTACATGTAGTTTAGATTTGTGTTTATCTTATTTTTTATAAGGTACCTAACAAAATTGCAATAAGCATTACTATTGATTTTCTTGGTTTAGGACTTTTTTCACCAACACCCTCATGATTTAAAAAAAAAAACTGTGGCCATACCTCTAGTACTAGGCATTAGAACTCTCTATTATGCACCTTCCATTTATTTCGAAGAAGATATTTGTTGTTTTTGCTTCTGGTTTTTGATTTACTGCAATACATTAATCACGATTTGATAAAGTTTATTGATACGGAATGAATGCGTCCCGGTTGTGACTGCGGTGGAGTTCGAATGCACTCCAAACAGGCAACTTGTGTGGCTTAAGCGGACCCTTATGAAGTCACATTGTGTACACCGCCCCGTGAGACGGGAGAGTTGAACAGAAAAAAAGGATTTGAAAGACGCAAAGCAATTCCGCGGCACACCGATCGATATCCACCGGCATCCTGGCAAATCCTGGGGTGTAGGTGGGGTTCGAGGTTCTGTTCAATTTCCGGGCTTGAAGTAGGAAGAAGACGAGGCGACAAAAACCGAATAAAAGAACAACCTTCATGTATTATATGAAAAAAGGGACGACGCCGGGTTTCATTCTAGTTTCATCTAGGTCGAATCTGAGAGGGCATTTTGAACTTTGTTTGCTGAAGGGGAAATCACTTTATAAAAACCTGTTGGAGAAAAAGCCCAAAGAGTCGGAGACACTACATCAAAAAGAACCTACATTCATGCTTAACACCAAAATTTAAGTAGAATCAGGCAATCCAGACAATGAAATTTCCCATGAGCTCAGCCGTTAAGCATTTGTCTTAACTCGGGCATAAGTAATTACACTATACAACCATATTACAGTCTACTCTGGTACCTACACAAATACTAATGTCCCCACTCTGCTTCGATTGGAGGAATAGTTATATGTGATTCACAGACACGGGCGCAATAATCCGCCTCCACAGCGCTATTAATAGAAACTATTGAAAAAACCTTACTATAAAACACTCAGTTAAGTGATTTTTAAAATACCTAGTTCCATTCCATGAAAGAAGCGTACAAATTATTTCAGGCGGTAGACTTCGAGACTAAGTCACCGGCATCTTGGATCGAGGGTGCCGATTAGGGCTTTCCCTCATAACAGCATCAATCAGGATATCAGACTATCTTTCAGTTCCTTCCACAGCAGGTTTGCTCTGTTAGATTCCAGCCCTATGATGAAATGGTATAACTGAAAAAAATGATATTCCGAATTCTTCTCATTCAATCAAGTATGCCAACGTAGAAGACGACGAATGATTAGTTAACTCCGTTTTGCTACCATCACACTGCATACACCTGGAGAGCTACAGTTATGTAATAAAGTACATGGGGTGAATCTAAGGGAATTGGCCAACTTTGGTTTCTCCATTGGCAATTTCATCTCTTGGTGCCTCAACTAGTATAGAACCTGCACAATTGCATACCATTTTGCGAAATTGGAATTTCATGTGCGTCCTTTTGCTAAAAAGACAACCTATACTGCATTAACTGCTGGGTCTACATATTTCATATTTTCCTATCTTTTGTGAAACCCAGTACCCACTGTTCTGAAAACTGCTTACTGTTTTTTGACCATAACTGGGATACTAGGTACATAGCGTCCTACATTTAGCGTCCTTACTCGTGGCTGAGTTCCGTAATGGGTCCACTATATTAATCATTGTTTATTCTGAAATAATTCCTCCATCATTCATCCTCCGTCTATAGTCACCACCCCCATGTTTTTCATATTATTGGTTTGCATCCAGCCAAAAGGCGTCTGATCTGCGAATTCACTGTTCTTCGGCCCCCAAATTACGTTTAGCAAATAATCAAGTGTTTCTGCCAGCTCCATACCATTACCAACTACGAACGTTGATTGTCTTGTCATATAAGGAATTTCATGAAGGATCACGGGTAACAATCGTACTAAAATACACAACACTTATAGAGCCTGTGGATACACTGAAAGCCACATTCGTTACCCAAGGCTATTGGACAGTATTTTATATAACTAATAGGATAACATTCGTTCAAGAACTGCCTTGATTACCCGGTCAATAAACACATTGATCTTCGCAAGTTGTTTTCGATCCAGGCTGCTTCATGCCTCTTCATCCCACCTTCAATGTTACACATTAGAGGGAATAGTAGGGTTTTCCACGGAAATTCGTACGTAGTCATTATTTATTTGAAAAATTAACTGTAAATTTTCAATTTGAGCTTTTTTTTATCGTAGCCCGTCCCAGGAAAAACTTCATTGAAAAGGCCTGTCTTTCCTTAATTCGGTCTTTATTTTCCCAATCGTCATTGAAGAAATTTCTAATGCTTAACTACTTTTTCTCTAGTTAAATGCTCTTTTGAGTTAACATTATAGTTAATACTCTGATAGTGACAAGCAAGTTCATTTGTAAAGCGCTCCGCGTATTGCGAATAGAATTCATGGATTGGCTGAAAAAAGAAAAAAAAGTTGTTCGGATTTGAGAAAAACGGTTGAGTAAAAAACTGTGGAAAAAAAAAACTCGACTCTGAGCGTCAGGTTTTCAACTCTGTTTTCTGAAGGGAAATCACTTTGGACAGCGTGGGTTCCAGGGAGGTCTCTTGTGGACGCAAACTGTTCCGGCGGAGTGTGGTGACACTAATCAATGACCGTAAACAAGGGTTGAATACATCGGAAGCCGACCGCGGCCTGGCCGGACCGTAAACTTTATCATTGGAACTGGTCAGCTGCAGAGGGGGGACTTAACGAGGGGAATAGTTCTATTTGAGCCGATAACGAAACCCTGCCGACATTGAAGTTCAAAATGGAACGGGCTTACAGGTTTTATTTTTAGAGACGCATTTATTAGTCATATAAATTAAACAGTGGGACAGTAGCATTCACTTGAACCGCTCATCATCACCTCTCCTAATCTACTAATGTAACTCTGGATAACGTAATTAGAGTCAAACATGCCGCACATAACCATTTTACAAAAGTAAGATTAAACCATAGTTAACTATTAATAAACTGATAGCATCAACACTTCTAATAGATTTTGTCTATGGTTTCTAATTTTGCTGTCGAGTGTGTGGTTGTTCAAATTGTTTCATTACTACAATTTATTTATTTTGTCCAACTGTTCGTAGAAAAGGGGGTATACAGCTGACACCCGTCGATGTGGTGGCACGTGGGGTTTCTCATTTACGATTCTGAGGGAGTTAAACTAGTTTAAAATAGTCATTTGTTTTCAGATTTTTTAAAATATATATACTGCCCACCCAACTTGGCAGACGTTTTATCACGATGGACCATGCAAACGACGCTACTGTCAAGAAGGCCGTACACCGATCAGCTGATGTCATATGAGATAAATTTGTTGATACTGTACTATGTGGTTATTATTACAGTTTTATATGAATCTTATTCGAGTTTGTACTTACTCAATTTGTTCGAAGCAGGACTTTTCGTGATATAATTTTAAACTAATATCTACTACGCGGTATTGCGTACGTCGAGCAGATGCGTGGTGGAAAGCGTAATTTTCCTGATCCAGCGCGACGCCAGCGGCACTGTCAAATGACAGCAAAACAGCGTTGGAATAAGAGCAATAACTTATACGGGATTCACAGTATTGCTGTTAAGGGTTATTTGAAAAGTGCAAACAACCAAATTCTCTAACAAATTTGATGAACTGAACTCTATCATCGAGTAATAGGAATTGACTCGGTTTTTTTCTTTCTGAACGCGTTCCCGCTTTGCAGTAATCTTCTTAGTACGAACTCATCCTTCTCATCCCGTCCAGCCCTGTTCCGCAGAATGAAATTTTATAGGTCGTAAAACCTTTCTCAGAGCTCCTTGCGCCTTTTATCCCTATATCGCTCCTCACCCTTAGGAACGCTCCCTACGACGGCAAGAGACCAATTTTGCTGAAAGTCTTCCTCGAAAAAAAATAGAGGAGTAAGGGATGGACGAAGAGGGTGATAGGAGGGCGTAGAAGTAAAATGAGGCTTCATGGGAAGAAGCGAATGGGATGGCCTGGCGTGGCGGGAGCGAAATAACCATACGCGGAATTAGCTATAGGGGCAGAAGGCGGTATTTGATGGGCCGAGGCATTGTGAGGGATCTTGGATCCTTTTCTTCAGAAATTTTCGGCAGTAAAAAAGCACTCCGTTGACACTCTTTTTTCTCCGTTCAGGCTCTCCACTGATCTCCTTTCACGCTTTCAAAAGCTCCCTGAAAAGAATGATCGGCTGAACATTAACAAGCAGCATTGTACGCATAAACATAAATGGTAGAGTGCTAAGCGAACTAAATCACTCTCGACAAAGTTGTGCAAACTCATTTCAAAACTGAAGTTAATGAGGAAAAAAGTTCTCATGCGTCTTCAGTATTCTCCCTTGAGCCGCCTTCTCAAATGTCAGCTTCCTGCGTTCTATAGTAGGCAAAATGGCTTTGGAGCTCACTCAGCTGAACGATGACCTCTCAGTCGTCTTCAGCATTCTCCCTTGAGCCTTCCTCTCAAATTTCAGCTTCTTGCGTCCAATAGGAGACCAAATGGCTTTGGATCTAGCTCAGCTGATCGATGACCTCTGATGCGTCTTCAGTATTCTCCCTTGAGCCTCAATCTCAAATTTCAGCTTCTTGAGTCCAATAGGAGACAAAATGGCTTTGGAGTTCACTCCGCTGATCAATGACCTCTCATGAGACTGCGGCCCCTGACGCACCGTTATCCTCACCATGTTACAGATTACATCCGTACCAAGTTTCATCAAATTGGACGACAGGAAGCGGCATTTAAAACTATTTTAAGATGACATAATACACAACTGAAAAACTGAACACAACAGCTCATTTTTCCTTTGTTAGAAGGAATTGCGCGTAAAACGCTGTCCATTTCCACTAAAAATAAAGAGTTGGAATGATAAATCGATTTCGACGGTTAGGCCATCATCATTATCAAACAATAACTGAACACACATTAGAATGGGCACAGGTTATATTGGTACAGATGAAGGGAGATTGAATCCCGTCAAGAAACAAAATCAAAAATCAAAGATTAAAGACCAATTCAATGTTATTAACCCAAATGTTCTTGTGGCTACGAATATTGCGGTCAAACTGGTAGGAAATTCAGGGAAACAGTAGAAGAGCATCAGGAGGATTTCAGGGAATACAAGGGTAGATAGATCTTAAGGAATTCAATCATAGATACAATTTTGGTTTGACAGATAGACGGTTAATAGAATTTCTTCATTATTGTCCAAAGGGAGGTATGTTGAATGTACTTGAAAATTCAAAATTATCAAAAGTGACAGATCTGTTAAACGTTTAGATGAGGATATTCCTGAATTTATTTTACCACTGATAAGTTTGTTTCTATATAGCTTGGAATTATCCCTTCACACTGTTGAAACCATACTGAGTAATTCTTCCCATCCTTTCACTTCATCAGATTAGCTATAATCCCCCTTCACTTTGCTTGCACTTAATTGGTTGTACCTCCCGCCTCCTTTCCTTTCTCTCGACCAATGGTATTCAATCTCCCTTCATGTGACTATAAGCTGTGTCGTTGGTGTTGTGTGTTCAGTCATTGTTTGTTATACTGATGATGTCCTAACGGCCGAAATCGATCTACCATTGCAACTCTTAATTCTTCATGGAAACAGACAACTTTTTTTTTCTTTTTTTTTTCGCTAACTTACGTTTTGATAGAGTGCTAAGTATTGTCAAAAGTAGAAGACCTTACAATGTGGCCCAAAAGTAACCTCCCCTTATAATTTTGTTTCACAAATTCCGAGATATTGATGTGAAATTTGATAAGTGTTTTTTGGGGGTACCTGATATTAAGTTTTATGCTAATAAAAATCAGGAAAAAAATTTCAAACTTATTTTGACTACCCAAAGGGAGAGTTTGGGTGCATGGGAAATTCTTTTCCCTTTTTTTACCGAGTGACACACTATTTTGAAGATTTTTCAGCGATGAACACGATGGTGAAACCAGAATTGCTGTTCTTGGATTGAGGTTGATGAGCCATGAACAAGCGTGATTTTTTCTAAAGTTACTGTTAAGGAACAAAATCGTAGGTATTTCTTCATGGAGTGATTTTTTTCTAAAATTACTATTAAGGAAAAATCTTAGGTATTTCTTCTTGGTTCATCAGTTCCAATCCTAGAACGAAATAAGATATCCCAATCTAAGCTTCAATATCGTGTTCAGCAATAACACAATCTTGAAAATGAGGAATCACGCCATAAAATGGGGGAAAAATCTTCCATGTACCTACCCAATAGCCTCCCTTTTGGATGGTCCACAAATTTTTCAATTTTTCCGATTTGTATCTTACTAAAACTTCAGGCATCCTAGAAACCCATCTTGGAGCGTTTTCAAACAAATGCAAAATTTTAACTATTTTGTCATTTCCCAGAGAGGCTCCGTTTTAAATTCGATTTCATCGCAGTTCGATTGGAAAATAAAACAGTTTTCTTCATTTCAACCATGACAATTTCTAAGTTGTATGAGCCAATTCCATTGACAAATAGATCGAGACATTGAAGTAATTAAATAAACATTTTCCATAAAAGTTTTATATTCTCAAATTCTGAACCATCACTCCTATAATCAAAAAGCAAGCTTTGTTTATTTGCTGGGGCTGAGTGATTGTTTCGGTCATCAAATGAAAATAAAGTGGTGTTTCCGTGATGACTTTCCTTATTCAGCTAAATGAGTTTTTACTTCGACCTCTCGGCGCTCAGTGTCAACAAATGAGTTTGAGCCGCAACGTTCCGGTGAATCGGGTCGAGAAAAACGAAGATATTTTGGGGGGGTTGAGGCGCCGAGGGTGGTCTTCCTAAAGGGGTTGCCAGGTCTTATCGCCGACCGCTATCGAGTTCGTTCACGGGTGATTAGGCAATACCCACCCCTTCAGAGGCACCCTTATCCCCCACCCCTCTCTGCCGTTTCCTTCCATTTCCAGCGAGATAATCCAAAAATAAAAGAGAAAATCCGCGTAAACTAGAATAAAACTTATGTAATTGGACAATATATGGGCTTGTTGAAGTTAATTTGTAAACATTAAATTTTGTTTCTTCGAGTTAGACCCATTTTATTGGGTTTTTCAATATGTAAATTAAACGATATGTAATTTATTAAACGCACGTAGATTGCGTATTGACCTCAGACCTCGAAAATATCGTTACCAGCCTGGGAATTGAACTCGGGATCCGTTGTTTCCCTGCGCCATCAGATTGCACCTTAGAACACTCGGCCACAAAGAAGGCCTCATTTGTAAACATAGTGTATAGGGGTAGATGTAAATGTATAGAAAAACCCCAGGGTGGGGTTAATTAGGACCCCAAGCAAGGAAGCCAGGTGGCTTATTGTAATTTTCTGAGAGTTTTGTGTTTAATCAAAGAGATTCTGCCCTCTGGTGAGATATGTAAGGCCCTTGATTAATTATTCGCTTCGAATCTACCTCATAGGAGTTTGCGTCCCAAAGAGTTCGAATCTGTGATAGGTGAGTGCAGGGCACTCGAAGATTATGTGGGATGCTGTTTCGTACATCTCCTCACAAAGTCTGCACAGGGTTGAACTTTGCGTGACCCCTATGCGGCATAAGTGGAAACGTAGGGGTGCCAAAGCTGATTATAAAGCCGACTATTGTTTTTAGTTCCCGACGGTTTTTATTGAGTAGTCTCTCAGTAAGTTTGTTTTGGGGTTCAGCCACCATGAGTATGCTGTGGACATGTTACTCAATATTAAACCATCTTCTAGTGGTTTGTTGGTCAACCCTCTTGTTGATGATCCTTCTGAAGGTAGTGTTTAGTTCAGACTGCACCATTTGTGAACATATGGTATAGGGGTAGTTCAGACTTTTCCAGTAAGAGTAATTTCGTGGAGTAACCTGAGGTCTGAAACCAAAGAACTTATAAGCCCCATGAGCAGATATAAATATACTTAGTGAAAAAATTATTTGCTTTTATTTTTTATTTTTATTTATTTACCTTCATTTTTTTTATTGGAAAAGTGTGAACAACCTCAATACCCATCACCTACTAACTATTCGAAGACTAAACTGATCATATGAAGTTATAATGGATTATAGAATTAACTTCTTTTACCTCATTTTCATAGAAATCGAAATTGCAATGGCTCAATCAAAATTTAAAATAGAGAGACCCTAGAGATAATTTAAAAAAAAAAAAAAAAAAATCTTAAAAAAAAAGAGATTTTGCAGACAATCCAGAAATAAAAGTGGAAATCCGCGTTCACTAGTATACAACTTAGCTAATTGGACAATTTATGACCTTGTGTATAGTTCATTTGTATTCATATCGTAAAAGGGTGGTTCAGGCGTTTTCCAGTTAGTACCCTCGTGAAGTAACCTTTGGGCTCAAACCAAAGAACTTATAAAACCCGTAAGCAGATATAGGCATACAGGGAGACATAGATTATTGTTGGAAAGAGAGGCAATGATCTAGGTTCAACTATGTATTTTTGTAAGAAAACGCACAACTAGGTGTTTACCAGAACTCGAACTCAACTACGGGATTTTTGATGTATCCAACAACGAAAAATATGTTGCTATAATGACGACAGTTTCCCAACACCACATTCTTCCTTCTTCTCCTTGTAGTCCTGCAACCGATCTGTATGTACAACAATCTGTCGTCCAGTCGGTAGCCGGATTCTGAATACAACGTCGGTTACTGGCTTACATATGACACAAGGTCCAACCCATGGCCTTTGGAGCTTTGGAGCCAGGCCCTTCTTTCTTCCTGGGTTGTACAGCCAAACCTTGTCTCCCTTCTCGAATCGAGGTTCCTCTGCGCGCACATCATACCTTCTTTTTGCTTCTTCTGCAACTTTCCCTAATGCTTGTCGTGCCATACTGTGGGCTTCATCCAGGTTTTGTCGCAGGGCCTCAGCATAAGTCCTTGTGCTGACTGGGTTTGGCGCCACCCCCGTTAGTAGATCGGCTGGGAGTGTGGGCGTCCTCCCACAGGTCAGCATGGCTGGAGAGAATCCTGTAGCCCGATGAATGGTCGCTCGGTAAGCAAGTAGTGCCCAGGAAAGGTGCTCGTCCCAGTCCCTCTGGTGCTTTTCAGTGACCTTGCGAAGCATGTTAATCAGCGTGCGGTTGAATCGCTCTACACCCCCATTACTTTGAGGTCTTAGAGATGTGGTTCTGGTTTTGTTGGTTCCGAGTATCTTCATTGTTTCCTTGAAAACGTCCGACTCAAAATTTCGGCCCTGATCAGTATGAAGTTCCCGTGGTACTCCGAATCTTGACACAAGATTCTCCACCAGGCCACGCGCAACTGTCTCTGCTTTCTGGTCAGGAGATGGAAATGCCTCTGGCCACTTTGTAAATTGGTCTACAGCAACGATAATGAAGCGATTTCCCCGGGCTGACATTGGGAAGGGACCTATTACATCTACCGCTACTCGTTCGAAAGGTAAACCTACACGATACTCTTGTAGGGGCGCCTTCTTTGTTCCTCTTCTGCCTGCTTCTCTGCAAGCCACACATGCCCTACCAAAGTCTCTCACATCTCTATGCAGACCCTCCCAGCAAAAATTTCTTCTCAACTCTGAAATCATTCTTTTCGTTCCAAAATGACCCAACTCATGCACAGTGCGAAGCAACAACGAACGACATTGCCGTGGAACGACTATTTGCTTAACCTGCTCTTTGCCTGTGTCGGTCTCCCATTGTCGTTTCAAGACCCCTTCCTCCAGGACTAACCTGTCCCACATGGCCCAGAGTGCTTTAGCAGTAGTACCATAGGTAGCCACAGTCTGCCAGTCTGGTCTCTTCCCCTCACTTACCCACCAACGCATCTGTGCTACTTCCTTATCCTTGCTCTGTTCCTCCTTCCATGGTATTTCTGACTCAATTTTCACCCTTCTTACTTCCTCTTGGCTGTCTTTTTCTTCTTGTCTTGCGCAATATTTACACCCCATGGGTAGGCACGGTCTCCGAGATAACCCATCAGCGTTGCCATGTGCTGTGCCTTTACGATATTCAATCTTGACATTGAATGGAGCCAGTACTTCTAGCCATCGAGCCATCTGTCCATCAGGTTGTCTGAAGTTTCTAAGCCACTGTAATGAAGCATGGTCGGTGCGTACAGTAACTGGTGTTCCACTTCCTAAACCATAATGTCGAAAATGCTCGAGGGCCACCTTCAAGGCAAGCAACTCCTTCCGTGTGACACAATAATTTCTCTCAGATCGTTGCAAACATCGACTGAAGTAGGCCAACACTTTCTCCATATCCCCCTGTCTTTGAGACAATACTGCTCCAATAGCTTTCTCACTGGCATCAACATCCACTATGTATGGCAAGTCTGGTCTGGCATGGCTCAGTATGGGTGCAGTCATCAGAGCTCTCTTCAGGTCTTGGAAAGCCTCCTCACACTCAGCTGTCCATTCAAAATTTCTCTTTCCTCCCACTAACTTGTATATTGGTCCGGCTCGTCGAGCGAAGTCAGGCACAAAAGGTCGGTAGTAGGAACAGAATTGGACAAAACCATGTGCATCCTTGGCTGAGTTAGGTGTGGGCCAGGTAGCAACACGCTCTGTTTTATTAGGGTCAGTTTCAACGCCTTGAGCCGATATCACATAGCCAAGGTAAGGAATGCTCCGGCGAAATAGCTCACACTTCTTGGCATTAAGTTGGAGCCCATTTTCTCGAAACAGCAGAAACATCTCACGTAACAGGTTTAGCATTTCTTGGAATGTTGTTGCGTCAGCTCGTACATCGTCTAGATACACTCTAACCCGGCCTTTTCTTACCAGTTGATACAGCAGTCTATTCATTGCTCGCTGGAAGGTTGCAGGAGCATTACACAGCCCGAAAGGCATAACCAAGAACTGCCATAGACCTCGAGGCGTGCAGAAGGCTGTTTTTGGTTTATCAGCCTCCTTCATTGGTACTTGCCAATACCCACTCTTTAGGTCAAGTGACGAAAACCAGGAGCTGCCTCTTGTTGCCTGCAGTAGGTCATTAATATGTGGTAGCGGGTGTGCATCTTTTCTTGTCACTTCATTTAGCCTTCTATAGTCAATGCAGAATCTGGTTGACCCATCTTTTTTTTTTACTAAGACAATAGGGCTAGCCCATGGACTGCTGGAGACTTCAATAACACCTTCCCTCTCCATTTCCTCAATCAATGCATCTACTTCTCCCATTCGATGTAACGGTATTCTACGAGGCGCCTGTCGAATGGGAATGTCGGGCTCCACTACGATCTCATGCTCCACTCCCCGAATTCTGCCCAAGCCGTCCTTCTTTGCTGAAAAAACGTCCGCAAATTCTCTAACCAAACTGGCCATCAATCCCTGCTCTTCGTTTGTCAATCCTTGGTTTGCCCTCTGGATGAGCTCCTCAACATGCTGACAGTCCTGGCTTTTTGTACTCATCTCTTCTAACTCTATCAACTCTTCTTCTCTTTTTCCCTGTCGTTTTGCAGTTCCCCCCTCTAATACAGCTCCTTCTTGTTTTACATCTTCTTTAAATTCTTCTACCATGATTTTTCCTTCTTCATTCCCCTCAACTCTTCCTACTTGGGTGCAATCATCTTTTGATCTTTCGATCATCATCTCCCCCACTCTTCCATCATCAAGATCCTCCATTGTCACTGTCCCCATTGCTGCATCAATCTTACACCTTGCTTTTGCAAGAAAATCCATTCCTAGGATACAGTCATCACGTATGTCTGCAACCAATACGGCATGTTGCCTGGGCTTACTTCCTCCCAATTCCACTTGCACTGCCACTCGACCATCCACAGGAAACTCCTGGCCTGTCACCGTACGCAGTACAAGTCCACTTCCCTCAACTTCCTCCCTCGGCTTCACTGTCACTACCCCACGTCGCACAATAGTCACCATTGCACCAGTATCAACCACCATATTGCAGGCTTTGCCATTGATGAATCCTTTGACCAAGATTGATGCTTCAGAACTAAGTCGGTAAACGATGGGTGGACTTTCAGTCTTCTGTCTGTGGGGTAGTTTTACTCCACCACGTATCATAGGCACCCCTCTTCCTATGACCGTGGTCCGTTTCCCGCCTGCTGGCTCTTGGGGCAATCATAAGAAGTATGACCAGGCGAACGACACGTGTAACACTGTACAGTGGGACAATATCTCGCAACGTGCCCCTTCCCGTTACAACGCCAACACAGACCATCCCCCTTCCTTGATCGTTCTGCCCCTAAAGCTCGTACTTCAATTTCCACATCCTCTATGGCCCGTATCGCATTGATACCACTATTTGCTCGAAGGAGGTTTGCTTCCGCTTGCAGAGCATGTCCAATTGCCTCCCTAAGAGTTGTTGTTGGATAGGCCAGTACAAGCTTGCGGAGTTCACCACTCCTTAAGCCATCATAAAATTGCTGCAAGGCTATGACCTCGAGTGCAGCAGGGGTACCTCCTGGGAGTGCCTTTCGTACTAGAGTTTCCAAATCAGCTGCAAAGGCTGTTAGATCTTCTTTTGGTCCCTGAACTCTGTTCCTTAGTTGAGCCATGAAAAGGTGCTCCCGACCTGTTGTCCCATACCGTTGTTCTAATGCTGCTACCATTTCCGTAAATGAGGCCTCAGGTCCAAGGTTTGAAACTACAGCCAGAGCTGCACCCTGCAATGAAGCTATAAGCTGTACTGCCTTCTCTTCCCCTTCCCAATCATTATTCCGACTAACCCTCTCAAATTTAGCAAGGTAGTCCCCCCAGCTAGCTGTGCCGTCATACCAACCCGGCTTTATTGAGCTCTTGCCTGTATTCACCTGCCGTTGTCTCGCCTGGTTGCTATTGTCACTTGCTCTTCTGACATCGTCCCGCCATGCCTGTACTTCTCTAACTACGTCTTCATAGAACCCCCTTAGCTGTCCATTGACTGCATCCCTTGATTCGTCCAATGTTAGCTGCAACCTTCTCACCTCAGCCGCAAGCCTCTGAATTTCATCCCTTTCAAGCTGTCCATTATTTTCTTCACCATTTGGAGGCATTGGATCTATGGTCTCTCTTGTGGGTTCATTATGAACAATAACTCGACCACTCCTCAACCTTCGACCTTCCAGGTTCAGTTCGTCTTCCCCGTTCTCATTGTCTCCCATAATCGACAATCCCACTTCTGACACCAGTGTTGGAAAGAGAGGCAATGATCTAGGTTCAACTATGTATTTTTGTAAGAAAACGCACAACTAGGTGTTTACCAGAACTCGAACTCAACTACGGGATTTTTGATGTATCCAACAACGAAAAATATGTTGCTATAATGACGACAGTTTCCCAACATTATTTTTTACGAGCTTACTGTCAATCCATTCAATTTTAATACCATCCTCTTCGAAAATAAATGCGAAATTTATTAACTTATTTACGATTTTCTTGTGAAATATGATATATCCTTGTGATTAGCTTACTCTTTGTATCCATGTATATTTATAACGGCTGAATACAGTATTTGAGATGCCAAGAAAGAAGAAAAAATGCCATCCCTTTCTTTCAATATACGACTTGAATCGTATCTTGAAACGTAAACCAAAATATTTTTACTGAGGATTTGAAATTTTTGAGTGAATAAATTCCACGTTGAACAAGGATTTGTGCTAAATAACACATACGTATTCTGTATTGTTGGATTAATCCCTGCATTATAATAAAAGGGTGAAATGGGCTCGCCACTATAATGAAACGGAGAAATAATCCGAATTGTGCGTAGAATGGGAACGAGAGCCTTCTGAAAGAAACGGTTTTCAACAACTTTTCCGAAAAAAAAAAGAAGCTGAGTGGCGAGGAAGAAATAAAGAACCCGGGTTCTCTAGGGGAGACAACAAAACAAGTTAAATAATTAAGGTGTTTCGCGAAGTGAGATGGCAGAGGAGCCAAGTCAAAAGTAGAAAAGGGAGAAAACTGAAGGAGCAGAGATCTCTAACACAGGACCCTGAACTCGTTTTCGTTTTTCCATCCGTTGTATTAAATAAATGGAAATTTAAAACCGGGACTCTAAATAATTCAATTAGAAGTTTAGTCCTTTAGCAAGACCATTAAAGAGAGAACAATACTTTCACGGGCCATGAAGCTCCGGGAGGCTATTTTCAGGGGGGAAGGGAGGGAGGGGGAAGAATGAAGAGAAGCAATGAGAGAAAATATAAATAAAAAAAGTTTCCGTGGGTGTATTATATAGTACGGCGTTTTGAGAGTTGAAGGGGTTACTTGTGGGGGAAGAATGAATTTTTTCCGGTTATGGGTATTTTACGAGTGGCTCTTGCTGTAATGGGCTTCTAAGGAAGGGCAATTGAGAGGATGAACAATGGGTGAGAGCATTAGAAACCAGAGGATTGTGGGTGTAATATCTACGATTTACTCGTTTATTTCAACTATATTCAGATAAATTGTATAATTTGATGTTGCAATATGTACCTACGCAGGTCTGATTTCGGCATATTATTTTGAAGGAATGAACTTCTGTTATCGACCACGGATAAAAATTTACTCCTAACAATTTGCTGGCTTAGGTTTCAAGACACGTAAATTCCATGATTCGAAAAAGAATATAAAGTCATAATTTTGAAAAACAACGTAGAAAGGCTAAAGAAATAGCTCCAGAACTTACTCAGCTACCCTAAAGGCTAGCCTTAGTCTACTCTCTAGGAGTAGTTTATGATTCGTTTCCAGATGTCCCAAGGGGGCTATGTTAGTAATTTTTGCTTGATATGTTTAATAGTTGAGAAATTGTCTCGAGAGCTCACAGCTGAGCAAGAGGGCTTCTAAATCTACAATTATTTTCTAAATGTTGTAAGATGCCTCCATTCAAATTTCAGCTTCATAGATTGGATAGGAAATAAATTAGCTCAAGATATCACTCAGCTTATACAAGGGTGGAGGGGGGAGGGTCTCCAGACTTGATGATTCGTTTTTAGACGTCTTAATAGATCCCCATTACAAATTTTAGCTTCATAGGTTTAATAACGAATAAATTAACTCCAGAGCACACTCAGCTGATTTGGGGGCCTTCAGACTTTATGATTCGTTTCTTAATGCCGTAGTTTTCCACCGGATATTGAAAATTTCCTGCATTGATGATGTGACAATGGGCAGAGGGGTCCTATCCTGGTTAGATGAACTTTGATGTCATCAACCGACATTTCAAAAAACAAAGAGTGAAAACTCACTGCAGAAATGTGCGCTTGATTGCAGACTTATATTTATATAATAGAATTCTCTTTTACTCAAAAATAGTTAAATTTATCCGCAAGAAAGTGATACAACCATGGTTGTGACTTTTTTAGAGTATTCAGTGCAAAACAGTTCACTCATTTATACGATGCAGTTCGGGCATATTTGATGATTATTCCCCCAAGAAAACTCGACTTGATTCACAAGGAAACGTTGAGAGAGTGGTCACGGGTTCATATGGAATATTAAAAAGTTGTCCGTTCCGTTATGTACGAAAAAACCCCGATAGAGTGCCGCTCTCTCACTTTGCGCGATTTACTTTCCCTCTATCTCTCCCTTATTTTATTAATGTACCCCCCACCCCCTCCCTCTACAAAGCCTCGTCGGCAAAATGAACATAATCCGCGCCGACACCCCGAACGGTTGGGAAGTGTCTCGACCCCCGCGCATGCCCATCATTTATTCATGGACTTCACCTCGCATATGGCCCGTTTCCCATTCTGGGGAAAAAAAACGACGACGAAAAAGAAGAAAAATGAAACAAACATATTGCAGGCTCAACTCGATGTGACAATTGTCATTCCGGGAGGTTGGAGTTTTTTATATTTTTTTATTTCCCCGTGGTAGCATTCTACAAACATACTTAGACAAATACTACTCAGTATAAGTATACACTTGTATACCAATATATAACCAGTATGCATACCCGTAAGGATTTATGAAAATAGGTCATGGCAGCCTTAAAATTTCCTCTTGTGGACGTTTCAGTACACGGACTCTGTAACACTCATTGAAATTGAGTCCATGTGGAGCTGCATAAAGATTAACAAGCTGAACCCCCCCCCCCCCCCCTCCTCCTAATGAAGGTTGTTCATCCGCTCATTCAATTGTGTAGCTTTACCTGCATGAAGACTATTGCACTGAATGCTGAGCAGTTGGCATACCTATGCACATTATATTCAGGCGGTTGGCTGTTCATTCAACTTTTTAAGTTAGGGGCGTATTAGGAGAGGAAAGTGTTGTGGAGAAGGGTTTCTTCATCCCGATGTCCGTTCATGAGAGAAAGTTCAACTCCTGGTGATATAAAGCCACACAACTAGCAGTAATCCATTGATGGTTTGGCTGGTGGGCAATCAGATTTGTGTGAGAGCATGTTGCCCCAATTTTGTAGTTTCCAATACGCCGGGTACAGCGTATTTAAGAATACCTTCCGTGTTAGAGGACTGTTACATATTATTAGGTGTAAGTTCTTCAGAGTTTTGTTGATACTCTGTACACGAGGAAATAATGTGGTGACCATGAAGTGTCCTTTTTTTCCTGGGTTCTGATTGGAACCACATAGGGAATATGCGCTGGAACGGTCTTCAACTGGAGTAGGTTTGGAGGGTAGCCACGTTCGATCAAACGCCTCATCAGCGTTGGGGAGCCCCACTGCGAACCCGGTGACCGCGGATAGAAAGTGACTGGGGAAAAGCATTTTTGGTATGAGGTGGATGACAACTCTGATATTGCAGGTACATCGGGACATTAGTGGGATTCACATGAACCTTTGTTCAAAAAGTCTTTAGCTTCCACCTCAACGTCCAAGAATGTGATATTTGTCTTCAAAACCTTGGGACAGAATGATACGGGTGATGACGTATTAAGGATCTCCATCAATACATCCAACGCATCTCGTCCATGCTGCTACACTACAAAAATGTCATCAAGGAACCTTCGCCACACCAAAAGGGCGCAGAGGCTGTGATGAGAGAATATCTTGCTCCACAGGTATATACAGGGTGTCTCACGGACAAATTGGGACCAACACCATTCTTCATAATTTTTTATTTATATCTCAGAAAAAATAATTCTGCGCTCGCCACTTGAGCAAGATGTAGCGCAAATGGCGTAAACTTAGTTTTTTTAAATGGAACCCCCCTTTTTCATTGTAGATTCGAATTTTCAGTGAAATTTCATGAAGAAATGACCCAGCACTCAATTTTTTCAAGTCCACGGAAACGGGCGCAATTCCGCTTTAGAAGTGCACAAATTATAAAACACTGAGTTTTTGTAGATATTCAATTGACCACATGGAATACATCATTCGGCGTATTTTTCCTGCTAAACCTCGTAATGATGTTCATGTATTGACATTTGCTACACCAACAATGGAAAGCACCGAAAAAACTACATTTTAGTACGCTTTTCGGTGTGTGGAAATGAGTGATATAAGCGCAATGCTGGTCAATTTTTCGCTGTTTTGACTGGCTAGTGTTGCGAATAGTTGTTGTTATGGGTTCCCATTTGAAAATACAAAGTTTATGCCATTTGTGCCACTTCTGGCGCAACTCGCACGTGCGGAAATATTTTTCCTAAGATTGGTCTCAATTGTTTACGCTTTGTTCAGGGGAAATGAAGGGTGGTGTAACCGTGGAACATCTTGTATATAAGAATATACGATATGTACGAACTTTGGTTGAAAATATGATCATGTGCCATATCGATAGTGATTAAGTCTATAAAACCAAATTTTCTCATTCGATTTTCGGTATCTAGAAACTAAATCTTCAACAATTAAGTCCAATCAAGTATTTAGTGAGAAAATAGACACGTTGGAGTAACATAAGGATGCGATACGCCTGAACTCCCGTTAAAAGTGCATGAATGCAACTTTCTCCATAAACAAAACCCATCCACTCGTACAATTTGACACCGGCACCCACCCCTACTCAACAAGAGCATTTCCTCAGTCATCCCCCTCTCAGGATTGAGTGCGGAATTAAGTACAGGATTATGTATGCTCTTTTTGAACACATTTACTTCATTTACGTGGACCTTCCCTTCCTTTTTAAAAACGAGCTCGCTCTCCGCAACGGCGCCCAGAGAGTTAACAATGAATCTGAAATGAGTTCTGGAAGAGGATAGAGTTTCCCCGGGCTGACCCATCACCCACGTACGCTGCGCTCGCCCATAAAACCCTTTCCCCGCGATATAATTTCCTGGTCCAACTTTGCCCGGATTTATCGTTATACTGGTGTCCCTGCTCGGCATAAAGCGGTCGGAACCAAGATCGGGGGCTTGAATTACTTTCTACGTAGTTTTCAGTTGTTTACGATACGGCTTCCCCTCTCGCTGCTAGGCGTATAATTCCTGATAGTATCGTTTTTCGTTGTGCTCTTCTCGTGTCCTCTTTTTTCGCCCCCCTATTTCACAGGAGTATGGTTCTTCATAAAATATAATCATATGCTTGTATAACATAGCGTGAAATCTCGATGGAATCTCCAAAATTGGAGTTTATAATTTTCTAATTCTATCAACTTAATATCAGCTAGCCATAACTACTGTTAAATATATATCTATTTTTTCTTTCAATATTTCATTTGAGTTTATTACCAAGACAACATAACATGATTAGATAACAGTTAGGCCATCATCAGTATCAAACAATACCTAACTGAACACACATTAGAATGGGCACAGCTTATATTGTCACAGATGAAGGGAGATTGAATCCCGTCGCGAGACAGAATCAAAACTCAAAGATAAAAGTCAAAATCAATGTTATTAACTAATTACTAAAGTTAACTAACTAACTAAAGTAACTAAGTAACTAAGTTAACTAAATTAACTAAAGTGAATGTCAGTTTCTTGTGGCTACGAATATAGCGGTCAAACTGGTAGGAAATTCAGGGAAAGACTTGAAGAGCATCAGGAGGATTTCAGGGAAAACAAGGGTAGGTACATCTTGAAAAATTAATAACTATTAAAAGTGACAGATCTGGTAAGCGTTTAGATGAGGATATCCCTGGATTTATTTCACCTATGATAAGTCTATTTCTATATAGCTTAGAATTATCCCTTCACACTGTTGAAACCATACTGAGTAATTCTTCCCATCTTTTCAGTTCATCAGATTAGCTATAATCCCTCTTCACTTTGCTTGCACTTAATTGGTTGAACCTCCCACCTCCTTTCCTTTCTCTCGATCAGTGGTATTCAATCTCCCTTCACCTGTGACTATAAGCTGTGTCGTTGGTGTTGTGTGTTCAGTCATTGTTTGTTATACTGATGATGTCCTAACGGCTGAAATCGATCAACCATTGCAACTCTTTATTTTACATGGAAATAGACAACTTTTTTTTTTTTCTTTTTTCGCTAACTTACGTTTTGATAGAGTGCTAAGTATTGTCAAGAGTAGAAGACCTTACAATGTGACCTCCCCTTATAATTTTGTTTCACAAATTCCGAGATATTGATGTGAAATTTGATAAGCGTTTTTGGGGGGTACCTTTTTTCGCCCCCCTATTTCACAGAAGTATGGTTCTTCATAAAATATAATCATATGCTTGTAGGTATAACATAACGTAAAATCATGGTGGAATCTCAAAAAACTGGAGTTTATCATTTTCTAATTCTATCAACATAATATTAGCTAGCCATAACTATTGTTTACTATATACCTATTTTTATCATTTAATATTGATTAACAGGACGTTTCCATTTGTTTTCGTCACGTCACGGTGGGGTTTTTGAGCGTCAAATCGCAATCGAAATTGCACCATCGAAATTATATCACGTTACTATGTTGATTGCGAACGTCACGTGACTATGGTGGTTGTGAGCGTCATAAAACGATATAAATAAAGAGGCTAGAAAAAAAAAAATAATAATAACAATAAAACGTTAATCGTTATTAAATTATCTGACTGTAGAACCGTAGGTATATTTCTTTCAATATTTCATTTGAGTTTATTACCAAGACAAAATAACTTGATTAGATAACAATGCTTCCACTACTAGACTTCAGAAGCCGTTTTAGTTCGTAGAGGAGCTAGGATTTCTTGATGATTCGGCTACTTTTATTTTCTTTAATTCTTTCATATATTGTTTTTCTCTCAATTTTATTGTATACTATTGGTTCATTTTGTTCTTAATGAAGGGAAATCAGTAATTTTCCGGAAAAAATAACCTTAAACCCAACTACTCAAACATTTCTTGTATATTTACTTGATATAAATTCAAATGAATTATAATTTAGTTATCACTTACCTAACATTAACATTGACAGGAAAACGAGAAAGTAATCTTGATCTGATTTTGAATAACAGACACTTCTACTTAGTGCTATGTAAAAATGCGGTTATTATACTTAATCCTTAGGCACTAATAATACTTAAGGAGAGATAAAGCTTACACCACACACGGTAATAGATTCATTCCGTCAAAATAGCACCAAATGAAGAAGTTCGTATGAAACGCTATAACTAAGCTTAAATTTAATATAACTGATTCCAACAATCTCTGCATCGCATTTGTACACCCCCCTCCACCTAAGAAATAAATCATAATCTCGAAACTATTTGGCTAGATCTTGACATATAGTTTGATTTTGGTAGATTTCCTTTTGGCATATCGAATGTGACCATTCGGAGGACAGTGCAACCGGGGATTTATTTATATATTTTTACCTACTAGCTGGTACACCCGTGCTTTGCACAGGTTGACTTGAACCAAAGTCAAATAGCCTTTGACCCAATTTAGAGTAATTCTGATAGATTCGCCCACTGAGATCCCCAGTTGGTTCAGTGACGTTCAAAACGCTTTAACATCCTCCCCCCTCCCCTCACCACTGGGTCAGATTTCAAAAATTTGAAAAAAGAAGTCCTTGACTTGAATTAGAGTAATCCAAACATATTTGACAATCAAATCCCCAGTTTGTTCAGTGATGACAAAGATACCCCATTTCTCTCCCCGCTCCCTTCCCCTAAAACACCCCCTTCTATGGGTTAGATTTAAAAAATTTCAAGTAGCCCGTGATTTAAGTTAGAATACTCCATCCAAACATATTCGATAACTCAGATCCCCAGTTCATTCAGTGACGTTCGAAACGCATTAACTCCCCCACCCCCTCCCGCTGCATTGTGGGTCAGATTTGAAGAATTTGAAAAAAGTGGTCTTTGACTTGAATTGGAGTAATCTAAACATACTCGACAATCAAATCCCCAGTTGGTTCAGTGATGACAAAGATACCCCATTCCCCCATCCTCCCCTGAAACACCCTCTTTGAGGCAGATTTGCAATTTTAAACCTTTTAAACCTTCTCTGGAATTACACAAATAATTTAAGGCCAAAATTAGCCAAATCGGTCCAGCCGTTCTCGAGTTTCAGTGAGACTAACGAACAGCAATTGATTTATATATAAATAGATAGATTAATGCGGGGATACTCCAGTACAACAATAATATAGTGAATATGATTATACAATATAAGTGAGTTAACCTAAAAAATGGAAATGTCCGTATGTACGCGCTTTTAAAAAATGGCGCGAATTTTGGAGTCTGTGAGGTGCTGCACTCGTACGGAATCAGAGAACACTTCTGATAAAGACTGATTAGCGCTCACTTTCCCGTCGCCATCGACACCGTTTTCTTTCGCTCTCGTCGCTATCGACCCCCCTTTTTTTCTCTTTGACCGTGCCATCACTAATCATCAGTTAATACAATTTCGTTATTATTATCACATATATGTACATTAGTTCGACTGACTAATTTCCTTCAAATTCATAATAAAACTCCCTCCGTTCTGCACGGATACGTATCGACATCGTCGCCTGCGAATACCGCCAGCAGCTTTACGGGACGGTAAGAAATAAGACGTCGCTTCCCGCTGTAAGTAATTCCATTTAGATATTTTATTCGATGCAGTACATTTGCCTTTCCCGTTTTCCCCATATTCGTCTTTTGAAAATCTAATCAACCCTGATAATACAGTCCACACCTGAGTTAAAGGAAGAACCAGTTCAATCCCCAACACCGCATTTCTAAAGAAATACCAATATCCGAACTTCTGAATCATGATGGCCGAAGATTGGGGAAATAATTTTTACCACAATAAAATGTTCTGCACATTATACAGTATCCTATCACGTACTACAGGTTGTGATTGAGAAAAAAATGTTTCGAAATGAACGAAAATTGTCAACTTGACTGTAAAACGTTGGAAAACTTGAAGGCACAGGAAAAGGATGAAATTGAGCTGATTTGAGGTCTTCCGTTTCGATTTTTCATTTAAAGTTTTTATGCAAATGTGATGTTGAATACGTTAGCTAAAACGAAAAAATAACATTGTTGACATAATTTTCTCATATTTATAAATGAACCTGAGATCTCCATAGCAAAGTCATCTAATAAAGAATTCGTGAATCTTAGTGAACTAATTAGCAGTGTTTTATAAATTCATCAGGGAGTGTAGTACGTTGTTATAAAATTTAAACAATAGTTAAAAACAAAGCCACGATAGAAGATCCAGCGATTCTTTCTTTTACGCAGTAAGACCGGCTCAACGAAATTTCTCTTTGAAAATGGATCACGCTGTGTGTTGCTACGCAAATCCGTTACAAAATCGTTGTCTAGTTAAACGCGAAATCATTCCTAATGGGCCTACGGTGTTGGAATTCGATATTGAGCTAATTTGGAACATTTAGAGTACCTACAATAATTTATAAATGGTTGGCAACTGCACTGATCAGTTGAGAGATCCCTGAGGCCAGTTTCTTTCCTAACCGACCTATGCGCTGATTTCGAATGGATGGCCTTTGCGACCATCCAGAGAACAAACGAAGCGCATATAGAGCTCTGTATATATATATATATATATATATATATATATATATATATATATATATATATATATATATATATATATATATATATATATTGAAAGATGAACGAAAGCCTGTTTAATCTCAATATTGTAATAAGTTACAGTTATTTATTGAAATGAAATCGCAACGTTTTCATTCAGCTTGTGAGTTTGTCGTAAAATAAATAAAGCCGACAAGGCGAGTAATGCGATATGGCGCGGAATTACTGCCCGAATGAAAATGGGACACTTCGTTTTTAATACCACGAAACTTCTTTCATTACTTGATGTGTTTCGATCCTTTTCCACCCCCCTCTTCAGCACCGCGGGGCCACGAATTCAGCGGCAGCGGGAGGTTCGAGCACGCCAAGTTCCCTTCTGCCCTTTCCCGAGCGGTTTTGCCCCCACCCCCACCCCTCTACACCAACCACCACCACCCCTAACCCTCGCCCTGTTTTCCCTCTCTCTTCACGTTAATTAATAAAATGGCTTTAAAGTGCGGAATTGTCGAGGTCGTTAGGAGCAAGAGAGAAACTTCTCAGGGCGTTGATATTTCTTGCTCCGAGAAAGTCCACAAAATGCCCATAGTTTTCTCGTGGTGATGGAACTTTCGTAAATCCGGATTTGGTTATGAAAATTCATATTATATTTTCGGAATTGCTGTTATAAGTACTGTTGTTTTAATGGTGAATAGATTAAACAGATTTATTAGGTAGTATTATATCAACATAAACTAATTTACAGCGGTTGAAGGACCATTGCTAGATCAATAGGGACTCGTAATCATTAGCCGACTAACAATGAGGAACTTTCATCTAATGGAACTTCGCACTTCAAACTTCAGGTTGGGATTTAGCCTACTTGAAAAGCCCCTTTTAGCCATTTTGAGATCAAAACCCCGCTTATTTTGTCCGATAAACAGGTTTTCTTCCAGGAGTGAAGTCGGGCGAGTGTAAGAGAGGGTTGGACATTGAGGGAAAGGAAAAGTTGCAAATATCCTATATGGAGACCTATATATACATTCTATAAGTCATCCTCTAATATTTTTCGCTTTGCGTAAGTAATTAGCTCGTACGATTCATAAGCCCACAACCGAGGATGACCATGAAGTTTGAGTCATCACAAAAATAATTGTTTTTTTAGAATCGGCAACTATTCTTTGTTTATCATTACGACAATATGACTAATGACAAAAATGTTGGCTCGATTATTTGTTCTACAATGACGGAAACCTCACAATATTTAATATTGACATAAAATTATGAAAAATTAAGTCTCTATTATGCATATGTATATCCTCACAGTGTTTCCTATTGTAAATAGGTTTTATATATTCAATATGCACTGCATATTGTGTTGTGGCTTGCGCATATTTTCTTCAGGAAACCATATGTAGCTATATGGGCAAATGTCAGCTCTTAACAGGAAAAAATGTCTACATATCACACATTAGGTCTTTATCTCTCCTTACCTTACTAATGGAATAAAATGCTCCAAAGATGATCTCAAGACACTTCTAATAAATTTATGTTCTCACAAAGGCGTTCTAATTCCTTACATACAACCAAAAAAATGCAGGTTCTGGTGAAAATTACAGCCCGTAGTGAGATTAAAGCTTAAATATGAAGCGATACCCAATCTTTTCGTATCAATGTGATAAGTATCAATGAAGGGAAGAGCTCCGAAGATGACCCTGAGACCCCTCTCAAAAACTGTGATCCTCTCATGACTGACAACTTCCGGACAAATTCCCGCACGCAGCTTTTGGAGAGAATGCATGTAGTTAGATAAAGGCGTAAATATTAATCGATAATATTAATCCTTCATTAACACTTGTGTGTGCCGATGAAGGAATGTGGGGTACTAATGAAGATGACCTCGAGACTCCTCTCAAAAACTTCAATTCTTTCACAAAGGCGGCCAACTTCCTTACAATTACAGACAACCAACTGCATCTTCCGGTAAAAACGGCAATTCCTAGAATGGAGTTTACAGTTTCGAAGCAATCTGTGAAAGATCTGGGTACTGTGAATTTCTTCTTCACCAAAAACTCAATTAATGGGAGCTAATGAAATTCCAGTTTGAGCCTTCCGTTTTCTTGTAATTGGGGGCTAAGCTCATCTCCACAAACAGCTGCATCAATGTAAGGATTAATAGCCAACCTTATAGTCATACTTGCAATTACTGTTCGATCAATACGCTCAACACGCTGGATCGCAGATTGGTTTGAAGATGGGGGTCGGGCAAACCCTGAACATATAAAGAGATTCGCCTACTAAAAATGTTTGAAACAGCTGCTGTAAACAGCTCCAATTTTTCCAAAATGACAGTCTATTTCCCCATGAAAAGCCACACAAACTGCTTTTCTGGAGTAGATTTCAGGTTTTAGTGGGATATGTCCCAAAATGTTAAATAATAACTAATCTTTTTAATCCTCGTGATGAGTACCAGTGAAGGAAAAAGCTTCGAAGATGATCCCGAGACCTCTCAAAAACTGCGGTTCCCTCAAAAAGATGGCCAACCTCCTGACAATCAATCACACGTAACTTCTGGAGTAAATTATAGTTTTTATTGAGATAAATGTATAAATATAGATCGGTGTATAATTCCTCATTTTCCACGTACTGAGTACGTAATAAAGGAAAGTGACTTCGAGATACTTCTTAAGAACTCTTAAGTCCATTCAAAATGATAGTTTATTTTGGCACAAAAAGTACAGGTTGCTTCTGGTGCACATGGCTTATTGGGTCCAGTGTAAAAGTGACTCAATTCCAAATATCTTCTATCCTCGTGATGGGTACCAATGAAGGAAAGACCTCCAAAGATGATCTCGAAATATTACTTTAGAACATGAGTCCTCTCAAAAAGATAGTACATTTCGTCACAAAAACCCCACGTTGCTTCTGGGGTAAATGGCTTATTGGGCCATGTGTGAAAGTATGATTGAATCCCAAATATCGTCTATCCTCGTGAGGGAGCTCCAAAGATGATCTCGAGACACTTCTCAAGAACTCGAGCCCTCTCACAAAGATCGTCTAATTGCCGCTGACTATAAATAAAAAGCCAATCGCATTTCAGTTCGAGGTCTGTGAGACCGTGAAGTCAGTTGTTGACTGGGGGGCACTGCCCCTCCTTTGCCTCACTCTTCTTTCTTTGTTTCATTACGCCTAATGATGTGCTCAAAGTTTCTTCCTCCTCTTCGCTAACTTTTCGTCTCTTTGAAGATTTTGTCCTTCCCTCCCCCTCCAATTCCTTTCCTCCGCCCCCGCACTTCCACCGCGTTCTTTCCGGCTAATCTCATTATGACTTTATTTAGCGCCCGTAACTAAATTCAGGGAGAGTCGCTGTCATCCCTTCGAAACCTCCTTCTACTTCCCTTTCGATCCCCGTGTCTTTTACTTTCTCAACCATCCGGAAGTTAGGAAGAAAATCCCGCGTTTTAGACATGTTATTGGAAATCAACTATCTCTATAAAATCGGAAGGTAATTGTGGGGAGAGTTGATTTATACATGACTGATTCCAACTGTGTGAAGTTGAGATAGATAATATTCATTTTATAGTAAAATAGCGGCAATAATAAATACTACGATCTTGTTAGAATCAAAAGGTATTTGTAAGGTATTTACGCCCCTTATTCGACATAATTACAAAATCAATTTCATTGCCGCGAATGAAAAGAAATGAGAATTCTAAGATTCAAATCCTCTAATGAAAATCTACAATCTCATTGGAATAGAAATCTAATTTTGGGGGTAGTTTTGGTGTCTATTTGACAAAATCATTTTGCCCACTGGTGATGTAGAAAATCGTCCAAAGAAGTGTAAAAGCGTGAATTTGAATGATACATACCGATGAATTCGTATTTTCGCACCCGATCTCTTTGTAGCAATATTTCATCGATTCAACATTCGACAGCGTCACTGTCCAGGTTATGGGCAATATTTTACATGTCTCAAATCTACAGTCTAAAATATTGATTAAATCATCGCCTGCTAGTTTTTTATTATCATTTTTTAAATTAGTTAACATATTTTTTTTAATGCACTACGCACTACTATTTAGAGCTACCGTTTTTCTTATTTCACTCATGCCCTATATATTATAATAGATTACACACAATTTCGATGCTAAAATCTTCTATGTAATCTGGGTATGAGTTATGTTATGTTGTGTTATTGAAGTGAATCAGTCAAATGTCTCTCCTGTAAGGTTGAGAAAAACCACATATGCGGTGTTAAAACTTCAACGACGATATAAAATTCAGAATACGTACACTTGATCTGAATGGCCATAATATTTAATCAAAATCAACGATTTCTTCGGAATCGAATGGTAATTGATGGATGTTAGGTGGTATTGGAGAGAGACGGAGTGGGATGGTGGTGGTGGGGTGGGGGGGGGATGTCGGGGTATTCCCAGCCTTTAATTGACCCATAATAAAAAGGTTTCGGTTGCGCGCTGGTGAAATACTTTAGCTTCATTAAATTTCACTATATCACTCGAAACTTCATTTGATTTACTACACCAGGTAAATTGCTTAACGCTAAATGTTAAATGTCGGTTTCTGAGCTTCCTGAGTGGTCGAATTACTGGTGAATATAAACTAATGAAGAGAAGTTGAGACTAATAACATCTACCTCAAGTGTACGAAAAATTGAAAGTAGGTATTATAATTCATAAAATACCTTTAGGAACTAGTTAATATTAAATCCTAACAACCTATCAATTTCAAGAATAACTAAAGAGGTTTCAGCAAGGTTGAAAACGGTTACCACTGCATAAGATAGTTTGCAATGAAAGATAAAGTTTCAGTTGATAATGACGTGTTTTTACATTACGACGATATAGCTCGTTGGATTTCTGGCCTCCGAAATGAATGGAGTAGGTAAAATAAACCACTTAGTATAGATCTCCCCTGTGATATCCATATTTTAAAAACGGTCTTGATAAGGGTTTTAACTTGAAGGCATATAATACTCTAATCCTCGTGCTTGCTACGTAACGGAGTCGCAATCTCCAATACCCTTGACCTTCACATTATTCCTCATATATAATAATATATAACTTGTCAATTCAAAGAACATTATAATCTCTCCTTAAGTTACGGGTTTTCTCTAGGTAGACCCGTAATTTAGCTTTAATTTAATGCTCGGGCTCTAGACTGGAGAGATTAATATTGTGAGAAATAATAATAACATTTGTAACTCCTGCCTGTTAAAAAACATTGTGATCTGATAATTATGAATACGAGTGAATGTTAAAATGATTTATTATAATTGAAAATTATACATTTCTTCTAGCAATACTTCATTTAATAATACTTCATTACACATCTGTAAGTTAGGTTTACAACTATACCTAACCCTTATGCTCCAGCAGAAATGTTAACACTGAGTTTCATTGCAGTACTGATGAAGCACAAAAGTTCTCATGTTCGTGGAGGTGTTGTTCGTGCTTTCATGCATATTTTACATTGGTTATATTGACGATCCATCCCTAAATATCGATGAATATCATTGTTTCGCACGTACCATGGGGCATAAACAATGCTTCTCAGTATTTTATTCTGAGAAGTTTGGATTTTTTTTATATATAATTTCTTGGCAAATCCCCAGAGGGCGAAGAATCTGCTATATATATATGAGTTGTTTGTGGTGTAGTGCGAGCTGGGAATTTCTTTCCAACAACCAATGCATCTTTCTGAACTTACCAGCTCCTCTTTCTTTTTCTCAATGCTATTATTCCAGTTGAGTTTGGAGTCCAGAGTCATATCCAAGTATTTCACTGAATCTCCGTGCGGTATAATATTTGAGTTAATCTCAACATTCAAGGGTAGAATGTTTCTGGTAATGAAGTTTTTGTGAATCGATTTAGATTCTTTTAGTTTTATTCCCCACACCATGGTCCATTTAGAGACCTTATCATCATATGTATTGAAGCATTCGTGTTGCAGTTCCTATTTATGTTGAATTGAAGGTATGACATATATAGTTATCATTTATTCATTGCTTACTGTACCAAGTAAATGCAAATAATGCAATTATTGTGACTTGGTGAATACAAATTTTGTCAGTACAAGTAATCTATGAAAATAATGGAAGCTAAAAAATTAATTTTGACAAAAATTAATTTTTGACTTCTTTATCCAAGCTTTCTGTTTGAGTACCTCTAGAATTTTTTTCCTGGTAGGGGTCCAACTTCGACTAACAGGGCTTATGAGAAATTCGTTTAAAACCAAATGTCGTCGGAAATATTGTTAAATTGAGGATTACTGAGAAATGTTCACTCCTATACACCTGTTTGTAACTCAGAAATCGTTCTATTCAGATCACCACAAGAATCTGTTTAATCATAAGCTTTAATTTTTAAACGAATGACTGCTAATTAGGTAAGCCTGAAGTCTGTCAGTGATAGATTCATGGTAATATGAAATTTCGCAAGATGCATACCATTCATTAATAATTTTTTAATGTGTCTTTAACTGCTGAATACAGCTTCTGTTAGTGGCGTACAGCATACAGGCGTAATGATGACCGGAATTCTGTCGTCGGTGCTACTTATTTTAGAAAATTGTGGACACGAATATTTTCGCTCCGCATTCTCTTGAAAAAACAAAGAAGCGTCGGACAAAAACGAAATCAGATCCACACAAGATTAACGAATTCACAACTTTGATCACCTAAACCACTCAATAAGATTCAACTTCAACGCTGTTCTTCTAAAATTTACGTACCTTTTGATAATCTTTGAATCGTACGTACAGTGTTACAATATGTAATGCATTCCGATTCGTTAATACCTTTTCCACTAAACGTCTCAATAAAATGCGGTAGGTATCTAGGTAATTTGATCATTTCCTTTAACAAGGCTGACCAGATTAATAGAATGTCCGGTAATTTCGTTAAGTACCTACTCACGTCGCTGGTTTTCAAACTCTTATTTTTCAGAAATCAAGTGGTTGCCTCAAAATCTGCTGCTTTCTGTTTTAGTCTTCTTTGTCCAAATATTTTCCGAATTTTCAGATACGTACTTCATCGAAATTGATGAAACGTTCAAAATTTTGTTTCTCAACATTGCCTGATTATTTTTCATCTTCACTTTTACTGTGACGTAGGTTCTGATACTCCATCGAACCTTCAATTTTAGTTTTGCAAGAGGTTCGATGATCTTTAGTGCATAACAGCTTCGATGTACTCAGCCGTTTCATTTTGTTATTTTCACTGTTGTCATCACTGTTACCCAGTTCATGTCACCAGATTATTTTTTGGTTTTAAACTGTTGATATCTGTCTTCAGTTCTTTAATTTTGTTTGAATTAAGGGATGTATATTGAGGGTTTTACCCAATAATCAGTTAAATTCAACTACATTAAACATTTATTTACTCGCTTATCATACTTTCATAGGAACATGAGTAATATAAAACGATAAGCTACGGAAACTTGGAGTGTCATATCAATAATGGAGTTCAACAAAATAACCCAGGAGAACGAAAGTAGTCTAAAATGAGTTAGAATGCGTATAAATTACAACTGATCACTCGACCCTTTCGAATTATTGTATCCATGATTTATGTGAAATCGCTTCCTCAAACTTATACAGGAGCAAGCCCAGAATACAGCAAGCCGAATGAAACAATTTCTTCGCAATAAATGAGAACGGCGAAACAGCTACTGTAGTGGCATTCATGTGCTGGGCCAATAACCTATCATGAATAGAAGGCACATTAGGCTAGGTATACCATATCCCTAACTCAAAATTCACACGAATTTCCAAAACTTACTTGAACTATTCATAGATGAATCATTTAACGAAAAGCAGGATTCAGTAGTAATCACCTTGACCATTACAGTTCTAGATTACTTCCACAGCTGTACTACTCGGAGGTACAATTAAGAAATTATCACTTTTCCAGGGGATAGAGACCGATAAAATATCCGTAATTGCCCGTAAAATTGGGCCTTTGGATTTTCCGCTAGGTGTGAGGGAAAGAGACCTCAACCACGTTGAGGGTTAAACCGAAACGAGGCAAACCAGTTGCTCCCCGACAATCTTTGTCTTAACCCTCTACGCCCATTTTGACCGTTCACACCTTCCGTTTTACTCCCCCTCACTTCGTTCTTCCATTTCCCGCACGTTTATGAGGAGAAGTAAAAAATTATGAGCCGAAAGAGATGAGCAGGAGGGGGGTGAAGCGGCCGGGAGTGGTCGGGGCTTTTACAAGAAGTTCTTAACAAGGTAAACGTTCTTTAGTGGGTAGTAAAGACGTTGTCACCGGTGGCCCCATCTGGAATTAGATTCCCCCTCTCCTCCCCTATCTCACACTCCCCCCCTTCTCAGCTTGTTTGGAGGGATCAGAACGGTTTGAGTGGACCTCATGGTTGGAACGGCGACACGAAGGGAACGCAATCAGGTGATAGCACTCAAGATCCTCCTGTTGTTTGCTCCACTGCCCAAGTTGTTATTAGTTCCAGAAATTAACACCGTGTTTCTTTTTTTCTGCTCTTTTCTTTCTTTCCCTCGGTGCTTTCCGGTTTTCAGGCTTAGGCCGCAGATTTTCAGATCCAGCAGGATCCATTGTTTCTGTCTGAAACTCCGTTCCGACCAAATTCGTATTTTGGCTATACGCACAAGGCTAACACGGGCCCATAGTTGGACAGTTGGTTATTTTGTCCTTAATAACAAATCATACGGTCTTTTTACCAATTGAAGATCCCTTTCCCTGTTGAATAGATAATCAAGGCCCCTCCACGTAGCAAAGCTTAAGTTGTTCATTAAGTTTCCTAGGTGTTAGTTTTTGGACGTTTGTTGTTTCTTCTGATTTTAGCAAGAAAACATGGTCTTATTATTAGGGCTTTCCAGATTATTTATAATGATTTCTGTGTATTCCAATGATTGATCTACGAACAGTTGTTCTGCGAAATATTTTTCGATGCATCAATCCAGGAAATATATAACTTTATGGGATATTTTTATTTTGAAGTATGAATATGATGGATAGGAATAGTTCTCGATTCTTGCAAATGTTACATCTAAGGACATTTTTTTGGCTCTTAGCGTACTGAATAACCTCTGGGTGTAGCAGGTTAACCGCATCTCTCTCCATCACCTCTCGTTGTAACAAGTAAGGCCATTTAATGTCTAGCTCACAAGCTGTTTTGAAGTTCTAGTGGTAGGAAGGTCTTATTGTAAAATAAATATCCGGTCTATCAGACTATTTACTGTATGGATACTTTGAAAAATAATTCATCGAAGATAATCCTTATCATGCCATGTTTCCTTTCCGAAATCAGAAGAATCAGTGAACGTTTAAACCTCCACTTTGGAAATTAGAATTTGTTTGGCCTGGAAAAGGATTAACTGTTCGTAAGAAGACCGTATCCTCTTTTATTAAGCAGAAAGTAATTAACTATTCGGAGCACGGTCACTTGCGACAAATTTTATAATGCTAATTCATTATCATCTAATAGGTGATGTTAGGAAGATTGGAATTGATACATTCTTGGCTACACTGCTGGTTCCACCTGATTCAATCTTGATGATGGAAACTACAATCTGTCGGTTCTGGAATTTGGAAAAATTTGCAATTGGCTGCATTTAATATTCGGACTTCCTTTCTTACCACCATTCGTTGTTATAGATGAATTTATGGATGCTGAACTGGCAATCATTCCCCAAGATTTCCAGACTACCTAGTCGACTACTACATTGCGGAGTATGCTTAAATTTCCACCCAACTGCTGGGCTGAACCCATGACATCTGAACGTTGAACAAACAACTGTAAGGCCTCTGTTAACCCCCAAATTCATTTTTTTCATATTATTATTATTTTTTTTTTTATTTTTTTAAGTTGTAGTTTTGTATCTAAATTTCACTATAAATAGTCGCAGTTGATATCGTCGTAGTTGGCAAAGGCTTATGTACCTTAGAACTATGTATAATAGTTCTGAGTGACCTAAAGTGTTTTTGACGAGAATGAATTAACCTTCTTCGCTATTACCAATGCTGTGGTCGATAAGATAGTAGGTTTAGTTTCTATTGTAGAACGGCCAGTTGGTTGCCAACTCAGTTTCATTCATACAGGTGTGCATTGTTGAAATAAATTTTTAAATTTTGTATAAATCTGGACAGACTCGATACTCTATTTCTTGTTTGGAGAAAAATACTGGTCCTATACCCCATAGAATTCCTTTAGAATTAGATTTTAGATGGGATTTTTCACATCAATAGTGGCGTATGAGAAGAACTATTAGGTTCACATAAAATATAGTAAAATTTTGTGTAAAACAAAAATTAATAATTTAAAAACTTGACGCTCCGTAGGTACCTTGTAAGACGCACTTTGTCCCCTGGATGCTGTTTACACATAACTAATAAACATCATATTCCATGATTCACAGTTAATAGTGGCAGCAGTAGTTTTTCATATAAGATTAGGTATAACACAGTATGTGCGATCATATTTCCTCAACGAATTCGGTTGCTCATCCTCGATCATTGGTAGCGTACAGGGAGCTTGAACGTATCAGCTACGGAGATGAAACGTCATAAAATCGCATTATATTGAGGCCGTAAACTATTATTGCAGAAGCAGACATGCCGCGGGGGGATGGGTATCCGTTTTACTACGAATAAGGTCGCTTTATGACGTACGTGCTTGCATCCTAATATCCCCTTATGCGCCTCCTCTCCGTCACCTAAGCGTTTTCAGTGTTATTGGAACGTTACGACGTTACGCCGACCGACTCTCGTATGTACAAGTTGCTCTTGTCAAGCAGTTTTGGGAAAGGAATCGTGTCTGTTTGTTCAAAGAAATGATAATGAGGGTTGTTAAGAGCTTTTTAGTATATCAAAAACCTTATCAAAATATTGTTAAATATGATCATCAAATTTGAATAAAAGCCTAGAAATACGTCAAAATACCGAGGATCCCCCATCTACTTGGGAGGAGGCTCCTAATCTTCCTGTCTTCTCGCGTTGTTCACTTCTATCCTCAAATCTTGCTCTTCGTTTCCCTTAAAAATTCTGTAAGTGAGCTGTATTCTCTCGGGAAGCACACCCCCCTCCCCACCTCATGAAGAACTGACGAGGTGTTTTGCTTCGGAATGTACTATGCTCTTGTACTAGTGGCATAGCTGTTATCTTCATTGAAGAAGTACTTGCTCCCACTACCGAATATGCTGTTCCTACTTCTGGGAAGAACTTGCTCCTTCATCCCCTTACATAAGCCTGCCTACCCTAGGGAAGTAGCTGCCCCCCTCCCTCCCATAAAGTACAGAATAGCTGTTTTCCTTCGGATATTTCTTTGCTCCTGTACAAGTGGCGAAGCTCTTTTCGTATATTAGGAAGTACTTCATCCCACTACCAAATGATGCTGCTTCTACTTCCGGGAAGAACTTGCTCCTTTATCCCCTTACCTAAGGCTGCCTACCCTAGGGAAGTAGGTGCCCCACCCCCCTCTCTCCCATGAAGTATAGAATCGCTGTTTTCCTTCGGAAAATACTTTGCTCCGGTACAAGTGGCGTAGCTGTTTTGTTCTATTGGGAAATATTGTCCCAATACCAAATGATCAAGTTTTCCTTTGAGAGAAGTACTAGCTCCTTCACCCCCTACAGTGAGCTGTTTTTCTCCAGCAAATACTTTCTTCTTGTACAGGTACAGACTAGGTGTTTTCCTTCGGGAAATACTTTGCTCCTGTACAAGTGGCTTAGCTGTTTTCTTTGATGACGAAGTACGTGCTCCCATTACCGAGTTAATATGTTCCAATGTTATGATGTCCCTGTTATGATATCCCTTCCAGGAAGTTCTTGCTCATCCATCACTTTACTGTGAGCTGTCTCCCATCAGGAAGTACTTTGCTCCTGTAAACCATAAAGCAGCTATTTACTTCTTTCTCCAACGCTGTTCAGAGTGGCTGATTTCTCTCGCGTAATTACTTGGCCCGTATTATAGAGTAGAGAGTAACCGTTACCCCTCGGAAATTAATTTGCTCCTGTAGATTTAAAAAGCAACTGTTATCCTTCGAGAATTATTTCGCTGCGGTACGAGTGGCATTGATGTATTCTTATCTGATAAAGTTTTTACTCTCACTACCAAGTGATGCTGTTTCTTCTTCCGGGAAGTACTTGCTACTTCAACCCATTACAAAGGGCTGTAAAGTACAGTAGGCGGAATTACATCTCCTGTACAGGGGAAGGTGTATCCCTCTTCATAGGACTATACCACCCTCGTAGTAAAGCTGTGCCCTGGTTACTAATGGAGTAATTGCTGCTAAACAGTAGGGACTTCCCCATCAGTGAATTTATACGGTCAGTAAACCACGAGTTGTAAATATATATAAGTAGTTCGCTTTGTATATCGGTTACGTAAACGCGTTTTCGTTACGTATTTATATTATCTATTTTATGTGCTAAAGCAAATACATGTAAATTGCAAATCGTTTGGAGCAGTTTAAATACAATTTAGATATATGTTATAAATGTATTGGATGAATAGCGGGTTTTAAAATCCATATGTAAATATTTTTAAGCCAAATAATTTTTTGTATCACTTCAGATCAATAGGATAATGCTAACTCTCGCTGGAATTTCAGATTGAAGGAGTTTCAACAGGGTTTTGAAATTTTTCAATGTAAATTGTGATTAATACTTGGGTTTGCTAAGACCAGTAACTTGATAATAATTTATTATAACTGAAATTTGATCCCAGATTCGAAACGTAATTTTGTCTAATTATCTAGTGGTAATTCGAGAATATTATAAGAAAAGGCAATAAAAAATTTAATTATTCTTATAGAATATAGAGATGCGGTTGGTGTGAACCAAACTTGAAGGTTTAACTTGAACTAACAATCTCGGCATTATTATTGATAAGGTTGAATGTAGAAGTTTTCCATATTATGAAGGAAGACGGAAAGGATAAAATGGAAATTGTAACATCCAGAGAAGAAGTTCGATCGACCACTTTAAGTTTATTACTGAGACAGAAATAATTGTGTTATCAAAAGATTGGAGCTCTGTAGGGGGAAAGGATGAACTCGTTACTGACAAGTTGAAGGAAATAAACATCACGGAAAGATGCCAGACACGTAATTACGGCGATTCTACCGCTATTCGTTCTGAAACTACGGGAGAGGGGTGCATGATGAACGTAAACTGAGGATTCAGCTTATCTGTGCGGGACTTACGAGGAAACTTTCAAACCGTAAAGGGGCTTGTGTAAATGTGAGAAAATCAAGTAGTAAAATACCTACTGCATACGGAGTGTGGATCGGCACACAGAGGCGAATTTTAATTTTGCCGATTTAGGTGGACAATTTTCAAGTCGACACACCGAGATTTTTATATCACCATAGATGAAAGGAAATCATGAGTATTTTTCATCTTTACATTCATTTACGTGCGTACCTACTAACATCAGGTTCAACAAGCACAATTTCAAGCGCTATTCTGGATACATCTTGATACGATGGTTCAATACATCATAATTTGAATATAATTTCGATATAAAATTATACCGAAGAAGCTTGCTACTACTGAGTATTAAAGCGCAGTTAATGTTGAATCATATCTGCCAACGTCTTCAACGGATTATTGATATCAAACTGTGCAGCGGGTTCTGTCCCTACACTTCTTTTTCTTGGCTACACAATCCACGTTGAGATCAGTGCCTCCTCCTGTTTCTTTATCATTACAAATTAATGAGGAAATTTACTTGATTTACCCTGTCTTCAACGCATCTTTGCATATTATATGAACGAAATTGTCGCGCACACTAAATGCAGTATTGTCTGTTGTGGAAGCGATCCATGAAGAATACGTTACATTACTTTCCAGCGCTCCAGCGGTTTATAAAATCTAAAAGAACGATGCGGTTTCGGTATTGTCTCGTAGAAATAAGGGTTCGGCATTACGTTATCTTCATTACTCCCAGCGCTGAGTACAAATTGGTTTCCAACAACTTTCTTTGGGTTCCCGATGGTCTAAGCCTGAAAGAGGGGATCGTGAACTACAAATACGACGTATTCCAAGAACACGCCACCCCTAACGTTCTCCTTCGCAGTTCATATTTTTTCTTCTCAGACCGTCTTTCCTCACTCGTTGTCCTTTTTCTTTTCTTACGAACGCAGCTTGGATTTAAGAGGTGTTTCTCTCCCCAAGCCCCTCGCATAGCTTCTTCCGTTCACTGAGCACTCCCAAAGGGGCCAGCTCGGCATGTTGTCCGAACATCTTTATCAGAAAAGGACGGACGGGTTTTGCGGACATTTACTGATTTACCTCACTAATTCCGACAAACATCCATTCAATTCATGAGTATAAGGTAACGCCCCCTTTGTAACAACATTTCTATCTCGGTAAAGTCGAGGGGGGATGTGAAACTTACTGAACACATCCAGAGTTAATAATTTTGACAGTATAATATAGGCTGACCAACATTACGATTCATAACAAAACGAACAACTGAAGGACATAGTGAATCCATTTCATCCCAATACTGTTCCTCTAATTACTGAAAAAATGACCTATTGTAAATTGGAAAATTTAGAAAGAACTTACGTGAATGATCAAGACGTGTTCCTTACAGAGATGGTATCGTAGCTCGAACACATCGCCAAGTTTGTACTTCCGCAATGCACTGGTGCAACATAAATTGATGAAATATAAGATTTTTCGAATTAAAAAACAAACAAAAAATGAAAATAATGAAGCTAAATGGGTGACGTCAAAATTTAATGATGAATGGATGGAAGATAATGAAGAGAAAAAATGAATGCCGAATGTTGGTGGCAAGTCATAAGTATTTGGCAAAAGACACCGTCGGAGACGCTAGAAACAACACGCGTACACCGCTAAATTAGCCTCTATTTTATCATAAATTTACATTTTCAGCGAATTTTCTTATGTGGATGGATGTGTATCTCGTGAAAACGCTTTAGCTCGAGAACGGCTAGACCGAATTTAACGGGAAGGGTCACAAAATGATCAACTATCCATTCAAAATAAAGTGGCTGCAAAAATTGTAAATAATAATAAGCAGCGTGAGCTGATTTCATAATATTCTAAAATTCAATTTCAATGTTCTTTATCTTACGAAGCTGAAGTTTGGAATGGGGCCTCTGTGAGCCAAGTAAGATAGGATTTTAACTTTCCGTACCACCCCAATCAGCTGTGTAAGCTCTTAACGCTAATTTATATGATATTTATCCTACGAGGCTGGCATTTGAAACGTCTTTGAGACATTTAGGATAGGTTTTCAACTTGTCGAACCATCCCGATCAGCTGAGTGAGCTTTTAACGCTGATTTCTATGCTATTCACCCTATGAAGCTGGAATTTGGAACGGAGCTTCTGTGGGACGGGTAATATATGATTTTCACTTGCCGAACCGTCCGAATCTGCTGTGCCAACGTCGTCATCCCTTGCGAAACGCTAATATACTTGAAATAAAATGACTACGTGAGAACTGATCTATATTTTTCGTAAGTTGTCGTACCTGCTGCGGAAGAACACCTTGGAAACTAGAAAGTCTCAATTATGCACCGGAAACCCGCAAACTAGGTGTAATTTCAACGGACCTCTCAGTCATAGCATCCCAAAAAAATCTCAATGGACAAGAAATACAACCACTTTTTGATCGAGCGACTAACAGAACAGCTAAACACACACAGAACAGCTGGTCTACCTTCTCCAAACATCCACTAGAGTGTACTGGCGTCATTTCATCACTCATTTCCACGCCTGTGTTAGGTATGTTGCTGACCTGTGTTAACCATGGTTGTCCACAATGTCATTCAAAAAAGACGATATAATTCTGCTGATATGAATTTTTATGAAGGAAAGGTGAACAGATCCTATCATAATATTGGAGCTTCAGATGCAGACACCTTCAAGTGCTGATGTGTAACACAAACTGTTGATCTTTTACAGAAAATAACGAACTTTGGAAGGAGAAAGGAGTTTCTGGGGCGCAATGAAAAATGCAAAAACTAGAAAAATCCCTACCAACGATTTGGTTGTGAGCGATAATCATTAGAACTGGCGAACGACTTTTGTACGATGATTAATGTCAAAAATTTTGCATATAATTCTGCAAGACATTGAGTCTTATGTCTTTTCTTCCCAGTCTAATAGTGGTTGCAATCATGTTTACGAAATTAACTGAGAAGGATCACCTGTACGTAAAAAATAATAAATTACTCAGACAACCACGCTCATACCTCAAATTTTTAGCGCAGTGGTTAACATAATACAATCAGGTAAATCGAGAGCTTTCCAACGATTGGCGAACGATTTTTCTATAATGTAAATGATGTGAATGTCTATAATTAGATACAGTTCCGTAGCAACGATTTGGTTGTAAGCGATAATCATCAGAAAATCAAGAGTAACACTTTTCAATAACGTAACGTAACACTTTTCGATTCTATGTGCCAAAGACATAAAGTGTCAATAAAGGCACCATCTTCTATATGAAACTTTCGCTCACTTTCAGTCATGATATCGCAAAAGCCAACGCTTTTCTCCGAGTAGGTACCCATAAAATCAAACTCCAAAACGGAACGAAGAAATAAAACGACGACCAATAAGCAGTGAGTAGAATTGGAATCAATAACAAACACGTTGGACTTCATTTGAAAGGCAGGAACTGAAAACGGGGTTTTGATGAAATTCGTATCCCTCCCCCGCTCCCTCCTTCTGTTTAACCAATCTCACGCAGAGCACATAAAACTAATTAACAACGAATGGACCCGACGTTCCCTTCCCGGATGTACCGGGCGAAGCTCGTTTTTAAAACAATATCAGATCAAACAGCGACCAGCTCTCCCACCGAGAATTTCTCGCGCCAGCAATTCTACGTTGATTTCAAATAATGAGTTAATTTTTTTCTTTTAACAATATTGGATTTATTATGATTCTGAGTGGATACCGCGGTTTTTTTTAACGAACTTATTTTGATCAATCGCAAAACACACTTTTAATTCCAATTCCAATCATTGTAAAAAAAATAAAATTATATTGGGTGGTTCCTCAAAGTTCCCTATTTTCATGCGAATAGTTTAGTACTACAGCATCGACAGGAACCTAGGTTGTAGGAACATTTAGTTTGTTCAATTGCATTTATATCTTGGGGTTTGGGGACCACCAAGTCTGTATGCGGTCTCTATGAGGGAGTGCTTCATATTATAGGTGAAGTTCAAGTTGGGCTGGTTAGTGATTGTTGACTATCATTGCAGTACATAGCTAAACAGGATTATCACAAATTTGACTTGTTGTCTTTTTGGTTAAAATGGGGTAAAAAATAAGTCGGAAAAGTTCTACTTCCATGGTTACAAGTATGGTTTTCGAAAATAATACTTTCTCAACGTATTTTTCACCTTATTTTAATCAAAAAGACAACAAAGTTAACTCAAATTTGTGATAATTCTGTTTAGTTATGTACTACAATGCTATTCTACAATCAATGACCAACCCATCTTCAACCACACCTAAACATGAAGAACTTCCTCATAGAGACTGCATATAGACCTGGTAGTCCACAAAACCTAAGATATTGTAAATACAATTGAACAAACTACATATTCCTTCAACCTAGGTCCCTGATGATACTTTAATAACCTAAGTACTTGGTTGATAACAATAAACTTGAGGAACAGCCAATATAATTTTCCTTAGCTCACCTCCCTACCAATTTTTAAAACCGAGTACAAAAGTTAACGTACAATACGGATTTGACGATCTGTCAACCCCGACATACAATGGGGCGAAATAATAGGGGCAAAATTCAATTTTCTGAGCAGATATCGGATAGCTGATTATTGGTTCTCACAGTATATTAGGCACAGAATCTATGTAAGTTAAGGATTTGAACTGAAACTCAACTAAAACCCCCTAAATAGTAGTACAAAGTCCAAAGAGATTGGTAATTGTGAGTGAACTTGAGGCAAGTCGGGAGAAGTGTTACGTCAATTTTAGGTAGAAAATTACTTTTTAATTTATGCTTCTCTCAATTTTATTTTCGAGGTGGGATTTTAAGCATCTAGATCGTATTGTTCTGTTCAAGAGGAGGGATTGATACTAAAAACCAGACAATGAATTTTATTTTAATACATAGTATAAAACGCGCTTAAGCGCAATGTAAGAATAAGTGACAATGTTTTGCAATGTATACCAATCGAATGAATGCCCGAAGAAGCTAAAAACTTCAATGATGATCAGGAATTTCAATCACAAGACTCTCATTTGAAATTAAAACCATTTAGGTCCTACCTCCTCCGGTTAACCCGAATTCGATAATATCGGAGAGAGTTTCCAATAAGCGATCGAACGACGAAACGCAACTAATGAAGGACGTCGGAAAGGGGTTGGACCCCTCGAAGAATGAAATCATGAAAAGGGAGGAGAAGAAATCGAAGATAAAATACGTTCAATCTGGATAATAGCATCAAGGAACCTTTGCCAAAAATGTTCCCAGAAATCTCCATTTCCAACCCGAGTGCTGAGCAGGAAGGGTAGAACTTCATTATTGAAAAGTATTCTGGAATCGAGATTCCGGGGGTAGGTTACAGAAGACTATAATTTTCATTTTACAACGGGGGTTTGAGCCGTTTGCCATACTCCACTTATTATGATTTCCCTATTTTTTCTCTTTCTCTACCTCTCTCGTTTCAATCTACCCCCTCATTGAGAAATTCTTCGTTATGAGAGAAATGACATCGGCTGGAGATTATGAAATTTCACATTGATCAGATGGACACTCGAGGGAAAAATCGCTACCGAGTCATCGAGTTTACGTTATTCCTACAACAGTTAGTAGGTATAATTTATTGCATTTTACCAATACGTTGATGGATGTGGTTGTATTACAGTTTGATGGGGTTGACTTTTGCCTTCTCATCTCTGAAACCTTCATATGGGAATTCAACCAGAACGTAGGTATGAAATATAACTGATTCATATACTCAGACATCTATTCATACCTGTGCTAGTGAGAACCTCCTTCGGGAACTAAATACATTCCTGTTTTGGGTTTCGATTTTATTTTCCAAGAGCAATGCAATCTCAAAATCAGCTGCTTAGATTCATCATCAGGAAGAAAACAGTTTAAAGATACATATAGAAAAAAACTCGGCACTCCACGACTTTGTTTCCGCATTGAACCTGACGGCTACAATCGAGAATGACTTTCATTTCTCCAATTTCTGTGACAAAGATTTAAGATCGAAAGATCAGATTCTTTCTTTCTTCTATACAGGGTGTACAGCAAATGGCAATACTCAAGGGTGTTCAACTCGACCAAAAATGTGGTTCAACGCCGCCAACCACTCTATCCGTTCTAGATCTGTCGTTTTCAAGGTTTTATAAAAGAAACCACGTTTTTTGTCATAAAAACTCCAAATTCTCCATTTTATTCCACTTTATCTTAATATTCGACCCCATTTTCGGAATTAACGTTGAATTTAACATAAGACTAATGGACTTTCGATGTTTTATCGAAGATTTAAGCTTTTTCATACTCAATATTTCGTTTCATGGTTCATTTTACACGTTTAAAGATTCGTGTTCTTCACAGCTGAATCTTTTTTATAAGATGTAGAGGTAAGTGGTCGTTGTTTCATTTTATATTTTGGAGATCGTCTACTGTGAAAATTGAGTTTTGAGCAGTGATTCACTGCAAGAGTCACGTTAACGTCTCTATAAGAGTTCTCTTTCTCTCGTGCTTACGGAATCGCTACGAGAAATCGACGCAAAAAGGTTAGCATTCATCGTGCTCACTCTAACAGCTTGTTTTCGTGCTTGCGATAAATACAAAAACTCTCAATTAAGTCTGCTTTGCTGTTGTGTCGAAACGGATTCGTTTCGGCATCGCATTATTGTCGAAACGATGTACGCCCATCAAAATGTGAGGTCATTGGTCAAAAAGCACAATCATTTTTCACAAATATAAATCCATGAAGAGAGGAAAAAACGGAAAATGTCCCCCATTGTAAAATTACGCTATCGCTAGAAACTGTTTTTATTATTTTATTTTATTTTATTTGTATTATTTTTTCTATTTTTTTTATTTTTTTTTTTTTTTCAAGAGAGTGGATGCCCACCTACTCTCTCGCTCCAACAAGACCTCTCATCATTTTGAATAAAATACAACCCCACGTTTAAACCTGTCCCATAACCCCCCAGGGCATAACTTCTCGTACTTAACAGCCTCAATGTTGATAAAGAAAAAAGAGAGAGAGAGAAAAGAGGAGAATAGCATTCTGGGATTGCTCCTTACCTCTTTCCATAATCATGAACCCTCCGGCCTCTGACCTTATTTACCCAACACTTTCCCTAAATTTCAGTTAAAAAAAAAGAAAGGTGCAGCAGTCTCGCACTGCGTCCCCTTGGCGAGTTTTTACTGCTCAAGAGTTTTCTTGTTTTCCAACTTGTCGTCATTCTATTCACTCCAACACCCTTCTGTAGATTAAATCGCTAGCAACCACTGCCGCATTGTTGGCGAATAATAATGTTCAATTTTGTTTCTCATCCAAAGTTTTCCAATATTCACATTAGGGTTTACCGGGTCAGAAAATAACTTTTCAAACCTCATCGTATTCTACCCATTCCAAAAGGGTAGGCCCCTTGCGTTTATATCAGCTGTATATTGTAATTTTAATGTGTTTGGGGTAAGATTCGTGCTAGGGTTTTTAATTTACCTTTATACATTAACTCTCATATTCGCAAGCATAAGTGTTTTCCCAGAATCCAGTTAAATGGTTCATCAATGTGTAACATATACTTTACCAATGGGTAACTCACATCAAACGATTCCAGCCATACAGCATGATCGTATGAGCGAATTTTTGTTACGTACTATTCGTTAGTACTATCGTTATAAATAATATTCTACAATTCAGATAAGATTTTCGATTTTTAGCTTTTTAGTCTTTTTTTTCGGAAGGTTTTTTCATTTAAATTCGTTTTGAAGCATTCTGTTCTGAAACGTATCCTAGAGTTTAATATCTGGAATGAAATCTATAAAACATATTAAAAAAAGGTAAATAAATACAGTTTTTTTTTTTTTTTTTTTTTTTTATTTTTTTTTTTTTTTTTTTTTTTTTTTTTTTTTTAATTTAAGCAAAATATTATTTGTTATTGATTTCTTTGCCCTCGAATTGCTCAAACTTCAAGACAATATCATATATACAACACATATTAACATGTATCATGTTTTAGCCCTGGGGTCCTAGCAATTTTTGCGCGTCAATTTTGCGAGTCAATTTTTTTCCGCGCACGAAACATATAGTGTTACAGTGATTTCCGCCTACAACCGAGTCGTTGCTAGGGAAATGGTACTTCGTCGTTTTTCATCCCACAAAATTCGTTGACCATTCGTTCGAAAGCTCTCGATTTATCCTACAATATTATGTTAACTACTGCGAAGTGCGTGTCCAACAAACTGAGTTATGAGCATGGTTATATAAATAATTGTTTACACACAGTTCATAGAATTTCGAATCAATATCGAGGAGAAAACATGATACATGGTTGAAATTTTTGGTTCTAGAACAGAAATAAGTTCAAACAAACACAGAACAAGGAAAGTTCAGATTTACTGGTTTCTGTTTATTTATATATACAATATACCTATACTACGATAATTTACGCAAATTCGTTCATTTGATCATGCTCCATGACTGGAACATTTTTGCAGTTTTTATCTATTTCTCAGCAAAGATTAATGAAATTTGTTTAATGTTCTAGTCCATTGTTGATAAACTACTTTTGATTAACATTCAGTCTCATAGCTTACACATATTTTGATAGGGATGAAGATCTATTTTTTTCTAGACAATCCATACACTTCGCTTAATGGAGACTTCAGGAAACTGAATAGGCTCTCAATAAAATCGGAGGCCATTCAGGAGAAAATGGGAAGATAAAACACAGGTTAATCTATGACCCTTTTTGGCATTCAGTTGGGAAAACTATAATATTGATGGTTGTGGGTGTGGGCCGTCTAATGAACTACATTTATGTCTAAACTGGGATTGCGTGGGATCTCGCGCTCGAGAGATCTGGATATTGCGATCGCTCTCAAAGGGATGAATGCAAATATAACTCCAGGAAACGTACCTATCTGTCGTTATTTGATTTGATGAAAGGCCTGGCGTGGATCGGATTTATGTGGAGTCTACTCCCGGATCGCTGGGGCATTGGCAAATACTGAAAAACGGGACATGCTCGCGAAGTGAGATAGGTTAGGTTGCGATAGCAAGGACTGCCCGAGGAAAACGGACTTTAAATGGTGTGTATATTGATGGGGGTTGGTGGAGGTGAGGGCACAATAGCGACAATCCTCATATTGTCTTTCATAATTACCGAGTAGATGGAAAAAACAAGTTCTGTAAAACCTCTTCAAAATACAAGAAAATGACGCCAACTGCATTCTTTTATCTCAATCCGTTCTTAACGTATGAATTTTTAGTGGTTCGTTCAGGAAAATCGTGTATTGTTCTTTTTAAACTCAAATTTTTCTGCTTTAATTCATTAAATTTTGGATGTTGGCCACATTTCCGGAATCACAATTAAATTTTCTATGAGCATGGTGTATTTCAATTTATGAAAAAAACAATCTAAAGACATAACGACAGCTCGAACGTAGCCGAATTTTAAAAAACAAAATTTCTGAAAATCATTGAAACATTACTACCCATCCGAAACAAAAAACGAATCCTCGAAACTAGCTGATATTATGAAAACTGCTTCATCTAAAACTCTTGCCTACGGTATAGCCAATTTTACTTTTAGTTTGCTATTGAGGCGAGAAAATTTTGTTTTAATGTTGAAAAATATGATTTTATCAATGAAATTAAGGTTTTTCTTAGAAAATTACCCTCTATAAACCTACGAGTATTAGGTCGTTTTCTTCGTATTTTTTTTACGCTAAATTGAATGGTAACACTCGCAAATCCCCCTCCTTCTCCGTAATAACCGAGTTCACACTTCAATTAAATATTTTAACCTCACAACACAAATAATTTTAAGCATAACAAACTAAAACATTGAGAGTTTAACTGTAATACTCGGTTACAACAGAGATGGAGAGATCAACACGTTTGTATTCAATTCAGCCTTGAAAAATAATACGTTGAAACTGATCCCATACACCTAGGTTCATGGAGTGTCATTTTTCAGGAAAACTCAAAACAGAAAAGAAAACTAAAATTCAACTACCAACCTACTAAATTTGTTATTGAACTGTCAACAGCTTTCGTATAAAATCCTATTATTTAAACACAAACCTGCTCGTTGTCTGAATCTTTATGTTGGCAGATACAACTTTGTTGTACGAAATGTACATGCAGATGCCTACAAAGAACATGTAGGGTACCTACTTTAAAATCGGAAAAGTATAGACAACTGCATTCACTCCCTAAGTATGTAGGTGAACAGGATAGCTGGCTTTTGGACGATGTAGGTACTTTGTTCACGTAATCAACAGAATTTTATTTAAGGGCACTTGGTACCCCAAAACAAATTTTTCAGCTTTTTTTTTTTTTTGGTCTTAAATAAAACTAGATTCATTCCTGAACAAGATAATATATTATATGTAATATTTACAAAATTGAAAAGTCTCATAAATCAGCTTAGAAGTTGCCCGCGTCATAGTCGGCCGCCCCTGCTTCTTCAAATTCACCCAACCAATTTTATCATTGTTATCATCTTATCATTTTGGTTGGTTGGTTCGTTGGTATTATGCTCTGACTGTGTGAAGTCATTGAGGTTACTAACTCATTCACACATATTAAAGTCATATTAGTTCACCAAAACGTCGCAGAAGCGCGAATATCGTTACTTTTTCGTTTTTCGCCTCTCCTGAAAAGTAGCATATTTTTGCGAATCTGTCCCTATATCTTGGGATCTACTGAACCGAAATCATTTTTCTTTCTTTAGAAAGTTACCTCTCAACCTACTGCAAAAATCTTTGGGAATAGTTTATCGAAATAAGTTATTGTAATTACGGGACAGATAATCGAAGTTACCTGAAATACCAGCCGATATTTCCGAAATTGGCTTCGATATTGTAATGCGGCAAATTAATATTCTTTCAATCTGATTTCGCAGATTTTTAGATCTTAACTAGATCTATCAGTTAAAAAAAACGATCATCGAAATCGGCCTAACGAATGACGAGATAATGGGTCACGGATTTCGAAATTTTTGGGGGGTACCAAGTGCCCTTAATAGAACAATTAAATTTATCATAGGTTTAACTTTAAATTGGAAAAGTTATTAGACGGCACTCAGAGGGAGAGCCATTACTCTTAAAACTGTAGTCACATTTGTGTCAGAAAATGATGACTACGAGTAGGACAGGATTCCAACGGAAGCATTTTCCCGCCTACGTGTAGATAGGCCTCTTTCCCTTACACGCGTAGTTCTAAGCTTAGAAGCGAAAAAAACGCGCATGCGCGGTTGGTATTTCTGTCTTCTCACGTACAAGGGTAGACAATTACGGGAAGGACAAAACTCTCTAATAAATTTTCGCTGCAGAACAGCGATTTCATGGAGACATGCTAATACCTCAAAGCGTTACAACAAGCATTTGAAATTGTACGTCGAAAATCAGTATAAACAAGTTAATGAAGATAATAGATAATATGATTTGATTTTTCTAGGATCTATTTTACGGTATGTCGAATCAGTCACGTCTATATGCCTATGAATCCTTTTATTGTTACACTTAGGGTCCCTCTCAAACTCAGTTCATGACTATGAACTACGCCCGTAACCAAATTTCTTGTTCAATAAATTAATAATGAAATATCGTTCATTAATGATGCTAACGAAGTCTATGTGATTGATCAACATTAATTAATGTTCTACTGTAAGTTCAGTTACAGATGTAATACAGTGTAAATTTCATTTACAAATTGTATGATTCCTACGCATTGATGCCCTATAAGTGCTTCTCATCACCCCTTTTCGACTAATAACCTCACCTCTGTATCAATCCCGAAGGCTAATGGGGTGAGACTTGATCAATAACTAATATCCCCAGTTAATGTTATACCGCCTTGAATACATTGGGCACATCCTAACCAATAATACGTGAGTGGGCGAGCGGGTGATCGATTCGGTGAGCCATTGTTGAACGAAATTGAGCATACATACGTAATTGGGGACGTTGCTCACGCTTCGCCCGTAACGGAAATTTGACTATGAAAACTGTATGTACTGTCACAGTGGTCCCCAATCTATGCGATCACAAGTGTTTCAATCGAAATTGACAACAATTAACGGGGAAAATAATTTCATATTTGTACCACGAATCTCTTCAAAAAATGTGGTAATTGCATACAATATTTACTTTTGTACTATATTGTTTTCTACTATACTATTGTAATTTTTCATACTAACACAACATGATGTTGTGTGTTGTGAAATGATATGGCAAAAAAACGTTTTCTACATAATATTCACCGTTATAAACTAATTTCTGGACTTTAACAAATGTTTACGGTTTATGAACATTTTTGGCATATGTTGATGGAATTGAAGTAAAGATTTTAACATGATTTTGTGCGTACGTACATTTAATACGTAAATGCGCACGTGAATGTTCTAGTTCCCAGTTGACTTTCAGTTTATAAGTAATATTCTGCTTCAAAGAAAAATGAAAAAATGTCAGTTTAGGGTTTTGTAGCCATTTTCTGCCTTATCTCGTGATTTTTTTGTATTACTTTCTCACGAAATTTGAACATTTTAGATCGCTCAAAAAGAGTTCCCCAACATAGTCTTCCTTTTTCTTGCAGTACTTGATATTTTGGAGAAAGGACGGTTTTCATTATGGGGAACTTAATGAGAGTAATCTCTTGTTTTGAAACATGCATATTATAAAATATAACATAGGTACGTAAATGAAAATTCGTTCAACTTTAGGAATTGTTTCAGATTACCTTAAAGTACGCGGACCGCGGAGTAGTGCGGACCGCGGTGTGGTGCGGACTTAGATTGATCAATTTTTTAAATATTATTATTATTTTTTTTTTTTTTCTTTTTACAATTTTTGTATTTATAAGAAATGTAGCCATTACACTAGCTTCGTTCGTTAACCTAAATTTGAAAAATTGCTTGAGGTCGTTTTGATATCAACGAAAATAATTTTGCCATCACCCGATACTGAAAACGATGCTTACGGTATCTTGGCAGATCGGGAAACAAAACACAGCAATGCTTTTTTCCGCTTTTAGATAAAACGGTATTTCTTATGCTGGTACGGTATTGTGTAGGCAAATCCGTTGGAAAGAAATTAACGTGGGTAGGCACGCCTCTAAATATAAAACGCCGAAAATGACAGCCAAGTTTGGAAATCTCAGTTATCGTGAAAGTTGGCGGTAACCCGGGCGTAATGGACGTTCCATGTACAAAACGACGCGAAGCGACAGGCGTTATTGAACGCGCGTGTCCGGTCAACCCAGGAAGTCGCAATACAGTTTGCCGTTTTCATCGAGTTGGAATCATACAACTGATATTGGGGAGGGCTTATCAACCTGATGAGTTCGTAATACAAACAAATTCAACGCTAAGCACTAAATCTTGGCGGGACATGGAACATGTTCCTTGGTAGATCAGGTGAGAATGTAGGTCAATCAGTTGATTAGGGAAGAACCCATAATTCCAATCGTCCCAGAGAGTCTCACTTTCAAATTTCAATATCCAAGTTTTTTTCCAGTCTAATAGTGGTTGCAATCATGTTTACAAAATTAACTGAAAAGGATCACATGTATGTAAATAATTATTCAAACAACCACGAACATCCCTCAGATTGCTGCCATGCGCTGCGCAGTGGTTAATCTAATACGTTTAGGTAACTCAAAAGCTTTCCAACGACTGGCGAACGATTTTCGTACGATGATAAATGTCTAAGATACAGTTCGTAGCAACGATTTGGTTTTAAGCAATAATCATCAGAAAATAGGAGCGTAACGCACTAAATGTCACGTAACGGTAATTTTGTATCATTTTTGGCCTGGTTATGATGGCAAAAACATGTTCCATGTTAAAAGCAGAAAGAAAAGGTGCCGCATTAGAATTGGGGAAAACTTTATATGCCATATTTTGTTAGTTTTATGAAGGTTAATCGAGGGAACCGAATTGATACTTTTAGCCTCGAAACTCGATCCTCTACTTTGATTCAATAAGTGGAACAGAGCCATCGACACGTCTCCTACACGATCTCACTTCGCTAACCCCATTTTTCGGGTTTCCCTCCAAGACTGGGGAGAAAAGCTTCTGCGCCAAAATCGTCCACATATAACCGAGTTGTAACTTTTTCCATCTAAGTTAAGTTTTCGTTTTCTCAAGGGTGTTCCGGCTTTTTCTGAGCGTTCGGCGGAGATAGGGAGGGAACCCTTACTGAAATTACCGTTTTACTCTTCTTCTTTAAGCTCCGTTTGGATCCTACTCAACTTGAATCTGAACTAGGCGGTTTGGAATTTGTCTCCTTTTCTTGTTCTTCAAACTCATCTGATTCTTGTGAAGGTTCGTTTGTTTCTTTCTGGTGAGTTCTGAACGGTTTGGAGTTCAGACTTAGTATGCAGGGGAGGCCCGGACTGCAGTACCCCCTCCCTAGATGGAAATTAGAAGAATTATTTTATAAATCAATCACATAACTACTCATTCTCGAACCTCATGAATGGGATCCCATTTTGGTTCATTATTTTGAACAATAAACCTTTGTGATCGACCGAGAAAAAAATTTAACCCCCCTGAAAATTATTTGGTTTACGTTTCAAGATGCAAAGAATCCTAAAATCGAATTAGGTAAAAAAAAACGGACGGTAGATCTACGGTTCTACAGTCAGATCATTTAATAATGATTAATTTTACATATTATTAGTTCATTATGGTTACTTAGCAATATTAGTTTATAACTGAGTGTAATAAATCAGCTTTCCTTGTCACTATAGACACTTAGGGATTATGAGATGCTATGATAGAATGAGAGCATTCCAAAAGTGGCTAACGATTTTCCTGCTATGAAAACTAAGGGAGTTACACTTCCCTAGTAACGCTTTGGTTGTACATGAAAATCAATAGGAAACCCCTCCGTGACCCGACGCTCGTGACGTGACGAAAACAAATGGAAACGTCCTGTTAATCATTATTTAATGATAAAATCCATCCGTCCGACGTTCGCCGTCCGTCCGCGGCTTCTCGCCGAAATTAATATACCAAACTTCATGAAACTTACGGTAAAAATCGCATTTGGGGTGCAAATGGTCCTAGAAGCTCGGCATCAATTTTTGTCTACCCTAAAGGCTTGTTGTTTTATTGTAGTATTTAACGGCTAAACATTCAAAAATCCAGATCTCAAAAACTTTCAAGCTAGATTATTGGTAAAGGTATTAACCTCCTAACGGGGGCAGTTAATCTGTGTGATGAAGTATCATATTTTAACATTAATAAGTTCAACAAGTTTTCCGACATTTATTTATATTTATCTGTCATACAATGTTGATAAACTCGTAAAACTCTATATCTCTTATATAATTTTAAAACACCTAAGTTCCAGCCCCTATTTCATTGGTGTAGACCCTCACCGCAGTTCATAATATGTGAGATGAATTGCGTGAGCGAATAACCTGTGAGACTTTTCTGAAAATTTTGATGTAATTTTTAATATTTATTGTTGAAATGTAATATCTAAGAGTTATCGAAAACCACAAATACACACACGTGTAAAAAGTTGGATTTTATGCATTTTACAATATGCTTAAACAGAAATTACGATAAGTAATTAATCTGTCAGATGAATTGCGCCTGATCGTGTTAGAATTTGTATTGCGCCTTCCGGAAGGTTAGATAGAAGAAACACTGATCTATGCGGATGTTTCATCCACCCCCAAAACAATAAACCTTTGTGTGATAACTTCCAGGGCTTTTTCTTCCCGCACCCTCTCCTTCCTCCCCCCACTCTCTTCATGCCATTAGCTCTGAAAGGGGCACTTCATTTCTCCCACCCCTTAATCAACTGCCTCGTAAAATGTGATATTAAGCTAGAGCACAGCGAACAAACATAAAACCGGAGTTATGGAGAGCTTCCCTAACAGCTCACTTCATTCACCTCATTCTAACTGTAACCGAAGGCTTTTATACGACCGAATATCAATACAGGTGTTTGACTGTTTACTCGCCTTGAGCGGCGTAGCGGTTCCACGCCAGCAACTCTGCCAATTAACACAACTGATGATTACTGTAGGCAGAGAGTATGGTTAATACGTCGATTCTAGGATTGAATTAGTTTGCTTCGTAAACTAAGAAGTAAACCAGGTGAAAGTCATATAGCAAGTCCTTGTTTTAGCGAATTTAATGGACAAACAAAAGTGACGAAAACTTACATAGGCCCAATTCGGAAGCATCCTCTTTTAAATATTTACTCTACAGAAATCGGTTTAGGGGCACCCTGCATCAAATCCTCAATATCTCCATTCATACGTTTCCGTACTCAACCTATTCATACATAGAGTTTGTTTATGTCCTACGATATCTGGAAAAATAGGGAAATCCTCCCCAAAAAAGTGTTTCGTGTTTTTTCTTATGTCTGTAATGAAACTTGGTTTTATTCATAGATTTTTCCTCATCATGTATGATGGTCTTAGTGTATTCCAGTGATAGTCTGGTCTTAGTGAAGTATCCTTCCAGGAAATCGACCATTAGAGGCGATATTTATTTTACAATAGAACTTTTCGACTGAATTGATCGTTAAAATGACTGTGAAGGATTTGTTAGAGAATAAGCAGGAAAACCTTTGGACATGTACTTGTGAAAATAGTTTTAATTCAGAGGATACGCTTAGGTCTTCCGAATAGAGTAAGTAGTAATAATGCATTAGGCCTAGAAAAGTATCCAAATCTGTGAAAAGAACCGTTCCTTAGTCCAGCTGTCCAACTACTAGACCACCATGTCCATGATCGGGAACAAGTCTCCAACACTGGGCCGAAGTTGCCTATGAGAATTGTTACAAAGTTCCGAACTTATACAATCTAAATTATATTTATTTTTTAATATTCTCAAAGATGTTGAGAGTATAAGAGAGAAGAAGTAGAATGGTTTGATCAAATGTTGATTTTATACCGTGAATGGAGAGCTTTTATCTGTTGGATTTTCACACTTTTGACCTTCAATTGGGATTCAGAGTAGTGTCAATTTTCAGCTCAAAAGACCGTTTATTTTGGCCACTAAACGGGAAAGAAGATCACGCGTGATGCAACAGCAACGTCATCGTGCAAATGAATTTCTAGAGCTGTATTACTAGTCAAATACCCATCATGTAACACCTTTTTGAAAAGTTCACGCGCAGATCTTCCTAATGAATAAATATAAAACAACCACGCAAATTCCCCAGGAACCCACCTTATGTGTACCGTTGCTATTGAGCTCGATATCCTAAATATAAATTCAAGTGGGTGTGGAGGAGGGGTGGGGACATTAAAAAGTGTTTTTATTGGTCAATTACAAAGGACCACTATTAAAAATAATAAATAAAAACGATATCTGACCGGTGGTACGTTCTTTACGTATAAAGTTGGGAGGAATTAATCTGAATAAGAAATTAGGTTTCTTATCTGCCAATGTTTTTTTCTGTTTTTTTTCTTTTTTCATTTCTATGAAGTAGAAAATGAAAGAAAAATGCTGAGCTAGAGTGAAATAGCGTCGCAGAGCGCCAAAGGGATATAGACGTGAAAATGAAGGCATTAGCGTTCATAATGTTTACCTGAGAATAGGAAAAACGAGGCAAGCCCCGAAGTTTGGCGGTAAAGGAAGAAAGAAAGAAAGCCGTTAATGTATCTAGATAAGTTGGGAAGCATCGTCCCCCAGGGCGTATTCCCAGTCCCAACACTATCTCACCTTTTATGCAAATGTTCAGGAAGAGAAGGGCCCAGGAGGAAGGTATTTATTGGAGCCATCACCGGGGAGTCCAAACGGTAACCAGGGTATTGGAGGATGGGAGAGGGTGAATACAAACGGTCTAGGAAGCATTGATTACGTGTTCACATCGGTCTTGCAGACTATCGCTGGGGTTTTTTCTCCGAGAGATAACGACAAGTGGGTTCGAGGGAGAATAACTTCTTTTTTTTTATTCATTCAATGAAACTCGAATAGCCGCGTTAAACGTGAGACTAAGCAGAAAAGGCAACGTCAGGATTGGAGCGTTGAGTCGGATAACTTTTGGATCTTTGCCGGATTATTAAAGATAGCGAAAGAAATACGGAATTTTATTGATTTAAAACAACCATATGAAAAACGTAGAATAATTTTTTTTAATAATAGAAGAGGAGATTACTGAAGTCTAGTTAAATTAACTAAAGGATGTACATGTACATGACGCGATTCGAAGGTACCTAATTTTATTTTAAGGTGTACCTAGTTACTTCTTGGTAGAGTTACCGGCAGCTGAGAAGGCGCTGAGTTATGAACTCAAAAACTTATTTGTTGAAAAGTGCAGCTTTCTGAAAAATGTTGACCCTGGCTTGGTTGGCGCTAGGTGAACACAAACGTCTTGTGAACTCTTCTTGTAAACGCTCAATCAATGTTTTCATGTGTTATAGTACCGATGTTATCTTAGACCATTCTCATGCAAAATGGGTAGTATACCTCTACGCATTATCAGCTGCCGGTAACTATATCTGTCAACATTGAAGGCTCTCTCAAAAAAGAGGAAAGAATGAAGCCTTTCAACGAAGATTCAGAGGTGAGTGGTCGGGAGGTCCACCATATGAAGGTGTTCTCCCATCACTGATAGTCGTCTCTTTATTTAACTTCTGTGGAGAAAAAATTGTCGAAATCTAATAAAACGCCTTATGGGCCGTTCTTGACAACTAGAATCGATTATTTTATCGATAATTTGGTACCCTAATTCCTAATCAATCATCATCCTTAATCATCCCTAATCAATGATCCCTAATCATTGAGTAACCGAGCTGCGAAGGAATTTTGTATTTATCACAAACAGGAGGGAAGTTAGGACGGAGTAACAGTGCAAAACTTTGAAGTGCTCTCCTGAAAATTTGTAATTTTGTGAGATGAGGCGTTTTTCCTTTGTACGACAGAGCACACAACTGAGCATGTTGTCGGCAACCATTTAAACAGTTTAGTTTGCACAAAGTGGCTTGTGCTATAGCCAATTTGTGCAAATTATTTGTGCGTGTACACCTAATTCAAGCAAACTCCCAAACAACGTTCTCTGGGTTGAGCCTTGAAACATTTGCAATATGTTTGCGTTTGAAAGTATGATTGCATCAGTGACCAATGTTTCAACAACCGTCGAGATGCTCTTTCGGTTGGTTCTAAACAAAGTTCACATTAACGTGATTGCAGCTGAGTCTGTTCATCCAGGCAAGTGTTTGGCAGTCTAGTAGTTGCAGGAATGTTTCGCGTCAATATTGCGGCCGGTCGTGAGTGGCAATTTGAATAATGGAAATCAAAGAGCGTGTTCGAGAAGGGTTGCGATACAGTTCCAAAAACAAACAAACTATTACATTTATTAACAGGACCAGATCCATAAAATTATATTTCGATGCGTGAGACCTTCAGAGAGACAGATGCTATCTCCACGGCAAGTTTCAATAATAATAACACCTTTCCTGCTGTTAGGCCAAGAATATCTCGTCTTGTTCAATCGCTATTTATTAAAGGGAATTTCGGTTTGGTTTCAAAGTAAATTCGTTATAGAAATACTTGAAGTTTTTCTTCTAATCATTCAATTTCGGATCGGATATAATATAATATACTATCATTATAATTTCATATTTATAACTTTGTTACACATTTTATATCATGTGTGCCGAACTAAAACAATTTTAATATGGAAGCAATTTTCCCCGCACCAAAAATTACGAGATGCGAGATAAACTCTATAAATATTACGGAAATGACTCATTACAACAAAATCAATCGTTGGTAAGATAATGTTTGATAATTTCCTCATTCAAGGCTGTCCACCATTTTGAAAGATTTTAAATATCTCAACAATAACCCACAGCAAAAAGGAGAAAAATATATCCCATCCTAGCATTCTTGGGATTATCAAGCATTTTGAAAGTATATATTATGGCACTTTGAGCTTTAAACCATTTATATACCAGAAAATTGAAAATGTCAACTACGCATCCGAGAACACAAAATCCGTCAAACCTCATTTTCGAACGGCACGCATTCGCTACAATACGTCAGGCAATAGATCGATGCGGATTTTACTACTCATTACGACCGTATCATTATCCGCTGGTGCGCATTCACAAACCTAAAACCCTCTTCAGAAGGATGACTTGTCCAGTTTTCATCCGATTTCGAAATGTTCAGGAATTGAAAGATTAGTCTTTAAACACTTTTTAAAACAATTCGATGATTTGAACATTGATATTACGTATTGAAAGAAGCTATGTTTTTCCTTCCTTTTTTTCTCAAAGAAATTATTGTAAAAATGCTCCAAAGATTTTAGAATTAAAATTTCCGAAAAATTCCCGTTCGGAAATCTGATTTGAAACTACTGGAAACAATTCCTGGAATTTAATGTGTTTCTTGAGTAAAATAAATTTCTTTAATTTCAAAAAATGTGCTAAAAACTAAGAATTGGCTTAAAACTGTATGAATCTTTGAATTTATATTTCCTAGCTTAATATTACTCATTTAAAGTATAACAACTTGAATTAAAACAGTAATTAAATTGTGTACAAAATCTTCTAGGTACTTGAATTTAATAAAAATATGCCCAAAAATTGATGAAACTTTTTTTAAACTAAAATGTTTACACTTTTTTTAAACACACACATTGCTCAAATTTAAAAACAGTTTAACATGAATAACAAATAAATTGACAAGCCAGTGTTATCCATGATTGCAATCCGTTGACTGACGGAGGACAAGATGATGTCTCCTCTTATTATAGTGTCCCTTACCCGTACCCCGTTTAACACAACGTTGAATGCCGCCCCCAATGTTGAGGTGCGGCGAAAATTATAGAAAAAATTTAAAATTATTGTATTGAAAAGTTTATCGTAAACACCGAAAAATGCACTTATACGATAATGCTCTATGACACGAAATTTTCTTACACTTACTTCCTAAAACATAATTTTTTCGCGATAAATCGTTGATTTGGATCCCTGTGTGCCAGTGCACTTTGGTAGTGCTTTACTGAAATGGTCGGAATTGCAATTTTCATTCAGCGCTCAGTCCCAAACGGGCCTTATCTGATACTCTCATACCCCCCCCCCCCCCCCCCCCCCCTCCCCACCAGCAACATGTCTCCCCTCACAGTGTCCCGTTTGACACAACGTGGAATGCCGCTAATGGCCCTCCTGGTAGAGGTGCTACGTAAATTATTGAATAAATAAAAAATTATTGTATTAAATAGTTTATTGTAAATACCAAAAAATGCACTTATACGATCTTGCTGTATGTGACACGAACTTTGCTTACAACATGTTAAATCCATTTTTCAGCTCATCATTATATAAATCACTTTAATTACATGATTTATTTATAGTATTACCTCAATTTTTTATTTATTCTACTGCTATATTCACACAATGTATAGGAACCTACCATTTATTTTTCGTTTGTTTAATTACTTAAGATATTACATTCTATTTAATGATCTCTTAAGCATACTTCCATTTTCCAATATTTATCTATAGATACGTAATTTAGGTATTTACCAATGATTTCTCTCAGTCTTCATGAAATTTCAATTAGGGCTAAGACCTGTATTTTCCTGCCACGGGCTTGTTCGTACAGGGAAAAATATTTTTTCTAAAATACCGTTTTCTTATGATGTAATTTGTAATTTGAAAGAAATAAATAGATTTCATTTCATCTCATTTCACTTACTCCTTAAAACCTCATTTTTTAGCGACAAATCGGTGATTTGGATCCCTGTGCGCCAGTGCACTTTGATAATATTTTACTGAAATGGTCGCATGTGCAATATTCATTTAGCGCTCAGTCCCGAACGGGTCGTATCAAATATCCCCCCCTCACCACTCGATTTCAAGTATGCAGCAACCCCCGCTCCCGATATGGTCCGGACTAATAAAAAATGCAGGGGGCCGGCGTCTTTAACAAATGCAAGCGAATTCCAACGGATTTACTGCCAACGCAATAAAAACCCACCGTGAAACGAGTCCCGCTCTCGCCCATCCCAATGAATCATAAAGTTTTACGGGACCCCAAGCCCCTCCAACTTCTGACTTTTTAAGAGTGGGAGAAACCCCGAGAGGGGAGGGGGTAGGGCGAATTTTCCATTTTCCTTCCCCTATTTACCCTCCCTCCATCTACCATTTTCCACTAACTCCACCCACCGACCTTCTATTATTTCAAAATAAAAAAAACTCCGCGAAAACCCCGTAGTTTGGCCCCGATAGGGTGCCGCGGTCTGGTAGTAATTTAGCTCAAAAGGAGCGCTCAAGTAGTGGAAGCACCGGTGGTTACAGCGAAAGGAGCAAAAACTGTTTTACTACCAGCTGTATATCAGGCCTCCTCGGAAAGCTAAATCGCGATGGATGAAGCGAGCTAAATGTTATTTTGTTTTATTCCACGTCGTAATTAGGTTTTATGCTTTAAAAGCGGTGAAATTTATAGTGTCTCCCTCCATGAGCCGATATTTAGTAAGGAGTTTTCCTTTCCCCACCCCCCGAACAACCAAGTTTTAATAAGCTAGCAGCGGAAGGGGTTCACTTGAATTATGTTCTCGTTGTTTTTTATTAATAGCTCCCGCGTTTTACGACGAAATGAACTGGCGTCGCTCAAACAGATCATCTTTAGTACACCGATTTCAAAACTAATTAATTCCCCAGTTATTAATCACGTCGTGTCATGATTTAGGTTTTAAATGTCTTATTTTCTCATCAGCGTTTGGATGATTCATATTATTCAGTGATCCACTACTCACGACAAAATTCACCTTCCTATTTCAACCAATGTTTGCCAATTCACAATAATGATCCTAATAATTTCTTAGTCAAAATTTAACATGTGCTGTAATACGGAATTCAGAAATTGTAGAACATCAAACTCGACTGGTTCAGTAAAATGTACGTTATGCTACTTACAGTGAACCTTTCTTCATTGGACCTACGATTTTATCCATTACCATTGATGGTAAGTGGGAATTTTCGGGAGTTGTTGAAGTGGGAGTGCCGTACATGTATGTACTTAGGTCTTGTGTCTTGTTGAGTTGCGGATGAAGACTGTGACGAATTCCTGAATATTCTCATTTTGTTAGGAAAACAGGCGATATGAAAGCTTGATTGATTGAGTTAAAACATAGGTAGAAAGAAGTCGTGAAAGTGCTCAACGGTCTTCTTTTCGACAATAGAAAATAGTACACATTTTTTATAAATCTAAAAAATAAACTAACGACAGTTTTGCATTTTTCTGTACTGGAACCAATACAATTTTGAGTAATAGACTTACATTCTTCAATAAAGATATTATTTAAATATAATTAATCCTTCCCCCGTCTGCTTTGGATCCGTAAATATAAATATATATGAAAAACGAATCTATATACATTCAACGTTGATTTCAATTGCCACGATGTCAGTTTTTGCATGGAACACACTTTTACTTAATAAGTGAAAAATGTCACACGAAAATTTCACGAAAAAAACTAGACTGACTAGAGTAGCGGCAGATCTAATTTCTCTACCATTTAAACTTTGAAGCTAAAATTTTATATAGAGAACCCTTGGGACCTCTAAAATTGAATGATAAAATCTAGGAACCGCAAGATCAGTTGAGTGGGATCCGGAGCTAAGTTCATTGCTATTCACCCTATGAAGCTGAAATTTGAATTGCAGTCTGTTCCGATGCTTAGCTGAGGCTCAAGGTGAAAGCATAAAGGGTTTCTGGGGTTAATTTTTTTCTCAAAATCACTATTATCTGGTACCATGTAGTAATAACATTTTGTAGAAGCCACAATAAAATCCAGGAATCTGTTGAAAGTGCTCTGAAACTGACTTTCAAGATAAAAATCTCAATTATTCTGGCTTCACATTCTTCAAAAATAGACTAAATCTTCACTTGCATTTTTTCTTTTTATTTCAATGCGAGGACATTCACCCAAATGATTATTTTATGTTCTTGAATGAAGGCAGATTATATTCTATGAATATAGACCTCAACCGCACTTATGTAAAATAAGTTGTCGAAACATTGACGAATCATGAAAAGCAAGCCTTCTTCGTAGGAAGTTTTGGATGGTGTCAAAATTCTTTGGATGGAATCTTCTTTGATTTAAACAAGTAGATCAGTGCTTACGAAGTGAGTCATATGATAGCGCAATTTTTTGTTAGGAGATCCGCGTGAAATAGACGCTTCCTGCGTCGACTAGAGACATAATGGTTTTGGAGTTCACTCCACTGATCAATGACCTCTCATGCGTCAGCTGCCCCTTATAGATCTTTACCCCCGCCATGTTATAGATTACATCCATACCAAGTTTCGTCAAAATTGGACGTCGGGAAGTGGTATTTAAAACGATTTTAAGAAGAATTTTTCAAGAATATGCACTAAAAATACGTAGTACTCACAATTTTTTCAGACAACGGTTCAGTAGGTTCATAGATAGAGTACAACAATTCATTGGTGAAAATATCAAACGGAAAATTCCAAGGGATATCCGTGATGGTGTACAGCGTAGGTTTCGAAGCGATGCTTTATACATATGCATTCGATCCACCCGGTTGAGGGAGGAAGGGCGCGGTAATGCACAGGGGGCCAACACCTTGCATACCCCCCAAGACGTAATTGCACATTAGGGGGTTAAGGCGAGAGTATGAATTAATGGTCCGATCCTCTCAGATAGGGGATTCGATCCTGGCCTGAGGCCATCCGTTGTCTGTCGCATTATCTTGCGGATCATGCATCACGGGTTGCATATTCCACAGTTACCCCCACCCCTGTTTCCCCCGCGGCTTTCTGGAGTTTGGCGCGAAGGGAGAATCGCCTAAATCAAGGCGTTTTCCTCCCCTGACTGATGGGACCCCTCACGTTCGCGCTCAGAGAAGTGACAAATGGTCTCGCCCCTTTACTGCGCTCTCATAGAAGTGAATTTGTCTCCTACATATTGAAATCTCGGGGTCTCATATTTCACCAGGCGATCTTACGATTTTCTCAAGAAGTTTTCTCCCTTCCTTCGTTTCTTCATTGAAAGAAAATGCCGCGGGGATCAGGAGAGATCAATCGTTCCTGTCCCACTTCTCCCGCCCATTTATTTTTTCTTCCTCTTTCCGCAGGATTTGAGGGAAAAACGCAAAATTGGATTGGTGAACTCCAAGAATCAGTGACAGGAAACTTCAATCTATGCTCTAGGTTACTCAATTTGATTGAACTCAACTAAAAGGTGCAGCAAGTAGCTTAACAAGATCTAGTAGCGGTACATCAGTTCTGCCCTGCGAAATTCGGAGGAAAGGTGGAAGAGGTTAATTTGAGCATTCCCTTGCAATTTCAACATAATCCTATCACTAGTAGCTACTGTCCATGTATTCCTTTTTAAAAGAGCCTAATTTCAACTGTTTTCATTCGGCTTTGATGAAATTTTTAGGGAATGTGCGGGTTAGCCTGTAAATGGTCCACTATCAACGCCATACTTTTCAAATCTTTACCTAATTTTGCGCATGCGCATACGTGAATTCCTCCAAGCCCTAGTCACTCAAATTCGGTGCATAGTTGGGGGACGATGGTTTAATAATTCCATGATAATTTCAATATGATTGCACATTATTAGCTCCTGCGAACCCCCGAAAGGGTATTCCCTGGAAAAAGGTCTAGTTTTCATCAGATTTTGATTATATTTTCTGGGACTTTGTGGGTTAGGCTGCAGATTGCTGGAGGATGATAGCTGCAGTAGAAGGGCTATCTAATACAGAAATAATAGACCTTTGTGTAATAATTTGAAGCGTTTTCCAAATATTCTATACTTAACCAAAAGGATTGATTTAGGATATTTTTCCATGTTTGAGATGCGAGCTTACGTGCACCCAGACCTCCAAATTAAAAAAAATAGAAAGTCACCCAGATTCTCTTGAGATCGAACAGGGTCAAGTCCAATAGTAATTACCCAACTAATTGCTTAACGGGAACGATTCCAATAACTCCCGCAGTGATTACTATTTACTATATTATTGCATATAAGCCTCACAATTTTCGGTCAATGTGAGTATCGGTGTCATCAGTCATTCATGTGTTACAGTGTCTGGTTTATACAGCCAATTATATAGCGGAGGCAGGACTAGGCAAAAACTTTAGTGCTGCTAGGGGTGCTAGGTTTAACTTTATTAAACCGCAATTGAGTAATGTAAATCATTTTAGGTTGTTTCAAATGTCAACGGTGAGAAATAGACACTCTAGCGATTCCAAATCATATTTTTAAAATTAGAAAACGATAGTTTGAAGTCAAGAAATCTTTTTCGTGTTGTACAAATGAGATGAACGACGGAAATCCGCAACCACATGGACATAAATCAAACATTCAAGAATGTACAAAGCAGGAATAGAGATTACACCTGAGTCGAGCAATACATATATCACGACAGGCATGTCGGTAGAAAAGACGCGCTACTGCTCTAATCGCTCTTCTTAGACTAGAAAAAATCAGGTCACTATGTGGTGAGTGACCCCAGTATAGAATGCAGTACGTTGCTTCGCTCAGGAAAACTGTTTAATTAGCCGTCAATATTGCGGATTTCGACAGCTTTTCAGAGAGTCGACGGAGTAGATATGTCACGCTGCTCAAGGATGTGGCCAGTTTTTCACAACGATCTTTCCAGCTCAACTTTGCGTCCCTCCCTGAGTTCAGACAGTATCACGTTTACTGACAATATTCGAAAGATCTCTCAGTCCAGGAAACATTTGTTCCGTTTTGGAATGATTTACTGCAATAACTTTCGAATGTAATTCTGGTTCTTATAAATATATGCACTAGTCTGTATATGTCTCCACAAAGCCGACAGTTACTCGTAGTGACAAAAAAAAAAAAAAAAAAAACTCCGCGGTATACGATGTCAAGCGTTTTACAGCCGTACGTCACGAGACGATTATAAAATTTCACGACGCTGTTTATCATAGATACCTATCTCAATACTCCTTGAAGGACAGTTTATTCGAGAGGAAAAAATCACCGTAACAGTATTGCTACGCTTTAATAACGGGTTACGCCTTAATTTTACGACCCTTACGTAAGTTGTGCGAATGGATTTATAAAATTTCCCCATAAGTCCAGAAGTGGGTTTTGGATATTTTGACGGGGACTGCGAATAATCAAAAAAACGGAAACACGAAAAATTTATTTTAAAAAAAATCGCTGGAGTAGGGGGAAGAGTGACTCTGGAGTTTTTTTTTTCTTTTTTTTTTTTTTTCGTCTTATTAAAACAATGTGCACGCAAAGGAATTCGAACTACCAGGGTCCTTCTAACAGGGTGGTGGTGTGGAAGGGTGGGGGGATGGAAATGGGTTTGTGAAGCGAATACTGGGGTCGGAACGTTAGGAGATTAACTGCACGAAAGTCTTTGAAAACGTCCGCAGCTCCCCTCGCTATTCTCCACCTGCCTCCAGCAAACCATCCCTTACAGCTACCAACTAGAAAGAAAGAAATCGCTCCCAACGCTTTCAAGTCTTTCGGAAAGGAAGAGTGCCATCAATAAAATACCGATTGGAATTGCGTTTGAGAGGATTCAGCTCGCGTCGGAGCTTTCGGTTTAAAGTCACTTTCTGGGAGCGTTTTTCTGAAATCCGAAGGACAAACTATGCATAATACGTTTTTTACTTGAAAACTATACAGTCGCTCATACAGTACACCATCACATACTGAGATATTATACTTGGCTGACGACAACGATACAATCAATCGATTTATTTTCCTTCACATGAAATGCACAGCAATTGTCAACAATAAATAATTAAAATACTGGAAAAAGCTAACTCTTGGGTTGCTAAGTGCCCCAAAAATCACCAAATTTTCACAGAATGTGTTTCAGGATGTGCGGAAACAATATCTAGTTTTTTTTTAATAGGATGATTCTGAACTATTCAGGCCAAAGCGGATTTTTGCCGTTGCACATGAGCAGGAAAAGTTATTGAGGTTTTGGAGCATACACAAACAAACATAACATTTTTATGTATAAGGATTGGTGTAATAATATTATATTCTTTTTCATACTGGTATTATTATATAGGGATTTACGACAGTCTCGTGGGACAAAAGAAGAGCGGACAAGCACCCCCACGAATCCCTTTTCCCTCGATCAACCTCAAAAATATTATGACGTTAAAAGAAAAGGACGACCGTCACGATAGCTGAACGATGGATTGATCGATTGGCTTTCATTTCGGTTCATTAACAGACTAATTGGGAGCCACGAGAAGGTATTTCTAACGATTGGCCATATTAATTAACTTGTTCTGCCCTCTTTCCCCCTCCATCACACCACTGATTCGGGGGTCGGTCGAGCTCCATTAATTCGATAATTCTCCCGAAAATGCCAAGCAGGTGGGACGGGGAACCGGGAGGATATAAATTTAAAACGATATTCCGCGAAGGAAATAATTATTTCATTGGATTAGTAGTCGCTGTACAGCCAGATGGGGCCAGAAGAATCAATTTCACATTTCCTCCGGTGAATCTAAAAATTAGTGAAAGATTAAACAGTAGTGTAATACAAACTCTGATAGTTATTTATACCTAACTGATTGTTTTTTGACTATGAAATAAATTTCTACAAGAGGAAAGAAGGTCTCTTCTGTATTTTCAACAAAATTCCTCAGTCATGCTGCATGATTAATAGAGCTAATTTTCGAAGAAAAATTGAGGGTAACGTTAAATTTGGCACTTAAATTCTAGTCAACTACTAAAACGGTCTACTCAACGGTGCAGCCAAGAGCCGTAATTTAAAACTGGAACCAAATGGAGAGTTTACAACTTCGTTTGAATTCCTCTTGATCCCACTATCAAGAAACCTGCTTCAGAATTCAAATAGTACCTACTTTGTGACGTAATTTGAATTTAATTATTAACCCTCCTCTCAAGTAACATTCCCTTGTTTTTTTTATTTCAAAATATCTCCCAATCATTTTTTTCTAATTTTTGAAGCGGGTGGGGGGGTTGTCTTTCCTTTCCCGGTCAGTGGTTTTTATTTCCCTTCACTTTCAACCCATTTGAACAAGTTCACATCTGCCCGAATCTTAACAGAATTCGTTCACCCCGAGGCCTTTCCGATTTTGAAGCACTGAACCAAAATGAGTTACTCGCGTTCACTCTCGTTTGTTGGAAATGTTTTGCTCTCTCGTGTGATTCGTTCCTTCAGATCCATTTCCGTGTGGATTCACTCGCCTTATTGCCCCGAGGAGAGGTTTCCTGGTGATTTCCTAGGCGATTTTTATTTCGTATTTTTTTCCGCTCGCGAAGTTTTTCATGCTTTTGAATGAATCGTGAAAATTAGAATGGTGAAGTGAACTCCACCGAACCGTATACGTAAATGATAGGTGTCAAGAAGAGGATTCCACGATTTGGATATAATGAATCCGAGTCTGCCCTTGCTAAGAGTATGCTAGTCATTTTGTTAGGTTCTGTTGATTATTTCCAACTATCATGACATTAAAGCGTCACGAAATTACATTGATATTGGTCATTAACGGTTGATCAATCACAAAGGTTCACTATGTGAGATAATATATTTTCATTTTTCAATTTATTTATTCATTTATTGGCAAAAAAAAAAAAGTTCTACATACAATGTTAATTTACATGCATGTCTGAAAATCTGAAAATGACGATGAATGATGATGGTTAATGAAAGTGAATGAAATGATGAACGAAAATGATCTGAAAATTATTCAGATAAGAAGAAGAAAAAAAAAAAAAAAAAACGGGGGGGGGAGGGGGGATCAAAAAAAATTTCTTGGTAGATTACAAAGGTTCATTATTGAAAATAATAAACCAAAAGCAGCTAGGTAGATTATCCTTATCATAATACTGGATTTTCTTAGCAGCCATGAAAGCGGTTCTTTAATAAAATTCTGTGCGGCACCGTGGTAGGAATACATTTGATGTAGCCGATGTTTAATGTGGCATTCTAGATAAATGGTCAGCTCTAATACCCGTCTTTAAAACATGAATACAAGATTCCATCAGAAACATGTTTTTTATTTATACACTTTCAAATCGGAATAAAGTTTTGCTGTGGGATATCTGAATGGTTTGTTCAATAACATTTTTCCTACACGATCTGTAGTGAATTTAGGTGTGATTTATATGCCCCTCCCCAAACCTTTATCTCATACTTAATAATCGGAAAAGCAATAGTGCAAAATATAAAGTACGCAATTATAGTTACCTGTCAAAAAGTTCCGAACCGTCTTGAACATAGACAAATTTACGGGATTTGCTAATAAAAGCTGCAATATGGCTTTTAAATCTCCGTCAAACATGATACCTAAATATTTACAGCTGTGTTTATAGTGCAAGGATTTATTACTACATTGTAATGATTGTGTAGCAAACAGTACTCATGGTATATTACTAAAGATATATTATTAAAATTTGTGGTAGATATCGATATTCGAAACCGTATAACTGTGGTTTTGGGTACTTCAGGCTAAACATTTCAGTCAAACCAAGTAGGTACTAACAAATATCGAATCGTCTTACTTGTAGCACCCAAAACTGGCATAGCAGAAGTCAGATAACTTAATTTTTCAATTTGGTTGTCTAATATTGAGGAACAATATCGAGCATGAAGGATGTGAAAATAAACACAATAAATAAATAAATAAAATAGATACCCGTCGTCCAAGAGTCACTGGCCGGTCTCAATCCCTACCCACCATGGCGGCTCCCCGGACAATAAACCAAAAGGCTGAATGTCACGCTCTGATTACTTCAGTGACACAAGCTCTTCAGAGTTCAAGTCCGAACCCGACTATACCTCACTCATTGTCTGACCTGTTGTAGAAAACTGGCAAACTGAATAGTAACTCAATAAACCGTCCCTGGGATTTAAAAAAGGAATAACTTCAAAGAGTTATGTAACATAAATACGCGAATACGTGTACCTGGAATTGGGCAGCTGCCTACGGCGGATATATTCCTCAAAGGTGAAATTTATCCTTCCCGAAAAATCTAGCGTGTTTTCTGCTCAAATAATCACGCTATGACATCAACAAACAACGTTTCAAAAGGGAATGTTATCTACTCCAGGTTTTATCGCGTGGAAAAAAAATATTCCCGATGAATTTATGTGCCCTCGGTGCAGGAGTGCGGAGTAATTGATCCGACTATGGCGACTTTATGAAGCACTGTATGGAAGCCTTCGCTCGCGAGCTGTTTATCTCAACTGACCCCCGTGGAGGTTTTATATTTTTTCTTCTTTTTTTTCACTCTCTCAGCTCCAACATTGTGACAAAGCAAATGCCGGCTTAATGTATGGTTTACAGCTTATTTCCGCGGAAGGAAACTCGTTTCTCAAATTGTTATCTAAGAAAAGTTCGTGAGTCCGTTCCACTTTTTTCTCGGCCTCGGTGCTTGGCCGTCTCAACTTGGGCCTCCGACTTTCGAGATTACCTACTGGACTGACAGTAAGAAAATTGATATGTAAATTAATAAATTCTATGTCTGTATTCCGAATCTCAAAGCGTAATATTTATTTATTGTGATAAGTAAAGAAGCCGAATTTGAAGTGAAATAATGTAATTCATTATCTCCTACAATAAAGAACAAACTCGGCGCTCCGCGCCTCGCCAGGGGGCAAGCCCCCTGGACCCCCGGTTACCTCTATTTACATACTTCGGACGAAATTATTGAAACACAGAATGTGTTTGCGTTGTCGCGCAACCAAGTGACAACCAAACAAGCGTCATTGTTTACTATTCATTTATAACATCAATTTATATAGTTATAGTATGAAACTACGAAAAAAAAATACGAAATAAATTCGTGATAAATCAAGAGCTTTCCAACGAATGGTGAACGATTTCTGTGCGATTAAAATGGCGGAAATTCCATTTCCCTACCAACGGCTCGGTTGTACGTGAAAATCATCCGTCACACATTTCGTTCCCATCCCGCGTTCCATTTTCGGCTAGTTAGTCCATGGCTAAAACACATTCTGTGTTAAAAACATAATTTGATTTTTATAGATATAGGTGATATCTCCACATCATATTAGTTGGAGAATCCTCCCACATTATCTCTTCCTTGGAGCTCCATTTAAAGAAAGTGGTATTAGAATATTTCAAGTAATAAATCCCTCATCATCATCCCACATGGTCATTTAATAATCCCTTAACCAGGCACGTAGCCAGAGGGTCCATGGGGTCCGGACCCCCCCCCCCCCCCCCCCTCCGGAAATTTTTTGATGAATTGAAAAATTATTCATGGATAGGGTAGTATCTATTATTTCACCAGCACGAACTACCAACAGAGAATATTCGTCTGATGTGAAATTCTTCAGAAATTATTTTTATAATACTCATAGGTTCTGCTAATAGCTCCAATACGTAGAGGTAAGATTCCTGAGATAAGAAGTTAGATATTTCGGTACACGGACATGGGTCATGTATACGACCTTAAAGACAGATCAACGCCTCTAGCACTATACCTGAACGACCCGGTAAGCCTTGCCGTGTAGCAACTCTTCATACCTTTCAGCACTCCACATTTTTATTATGGTGTTCAGAAGCCTTCTGACATCTTCCCCTGAAGAGATTCCTTTCTCTCTCTGGTGGACAGTACTACAGAGAAAGAAAATTCTCTCCGAATCTCGTATTCCCTCGGCTAGCCCTTTCACTTCATTGGCAAGGAGAGACACGCCGGCCGCTCCCTGAGGTAACTCGTACTGCTTTCCTTGCAGACGCATGGCTCTCTGCTACAGCATGTCCCTTCTTAATGTGGTCCAGCCTCCTGGAGAATTTAACATCCCGTCCCCGAAGCCTCTTATGAAATAGTTTTGAATAGGATCAGTATTTGGTATTAATATTAAACTTTGAGTACCACGGTTGGTATTCAGGTTCGCAATATTTGGATGTCTGGAGCGTATATGTAGAGTGAGTTCTCTTCTTGTAAAGCCTCTAGAACAATGGGGACATAGCATTCTCTCTTTGACTATTCACCAAGTTATCATCCATGTTACTGAGCTACATAATTACGGAGCGGAATTCACACAACACATCACCATCAGTTCCGGGATTAGAAAATTCATAAATTTACTTCATGAAATCTTGCAGTCTAGGGGAAATTGATCTATCCTATGTGCGTCACGGGGTTCTGTATTCCCCCCCCCCCCCCCCCACACTCCTTACAACATCCTACGAGGAGAATGTTCCTAGATGTCTTCCTAACTTTTACGTTACGGGATCCTGCAGTACCTTGGAAATTAAGATTAGGAAAATACCGTAGAAATAAGATGGGTAGCGAACACCTTTCTCATTCGACCATGATGTCAATTCATTATCCACTGTCGTTCGCGGCTGATGACGTGCTGGATTTGATGACTTTAAAAGCAAACAGAAAAGTCTTACTACAAACATTTTATGATCAACTAAATACCTAAAAATTGAACTTTTTTTGTTGAATAAAGATCAAGATTTATCATGATGGTAAATAATGATTTTAACTGTCACCTAAAATCCTTATTATGTACCTACCTATTAAATATTTTTGCCTTATTAAAGATAGTATTTCATCATGTTTGTAAAACATTTCTTCTCCTGTGACTTAAAATTCGTATTTTAAAATTTATTGAAATGGGAAGAGAGCCGATGGGCTAGGGGGGGGGGGATCTGGGGAACCCCCCCCCCCCCCCCCCGCCCCCTCCAAGGCAAAATCCTGGCTACGTGCCTGCCCTTAACATCAAAGGGTATACAGATTGATATCGTAGAGAATAAGAAATTTAATCACGACAATCAGTTAGATTGTCACAATGTCCAGTTTGTTTTTCTGCCATCATTTTTTCATACCAAACTCTGCTGTTGGCGAGCAGAAAATCTTGAAGAGCCAAAGAATCAACCAAAGTGCTTCCAGTGAAAACTATTGATTAAAAATAAAATGAATACTTCTCGGAAGACTTATTGGAGTCCTCCTTCGTACTCAAATTCTTTTCTGATTTTGAGTATAGAAGGCCCCTAGGCAAAACTTGATTCAGCAGGAATTATTTTTTAAAGTATAATTCGTTTTTACGAAAACCATCTTGTCGAACATTGTCATCTAACAATGCAACGGAAACATGAAAATTAACAACGACTTGTAACAAAGAAATATAAAAATAGGCTTGTATTACCGTGTTGTATCGTGATTTCCACAGCTTATTTCTTCGATATTTAACCTATGGAACTAATTTCTTGGTTATTCACCACGTTAAGCTAAATTTTAGAAGGAGAACTCTTCGGGCGTCCAAAAACGGAGCAAGAAGTCTGGAGCCCCACAAACAGCTTAATAAGATCCTCCAAAGCTAATTTTTTATTCAACCTATTAAACTTAAATTCAAAATGGAGGCTTCTTGGAACATCCAGTATTGGATTATAGATTCTGAAGCCCGCTAGAATAATTACGAGAGCGCTGGAGCTAACTTTTCTACTAGTCAACGTATGAAGCTAAAATATGTCATGGAGGCCCTTAGGACATTCAGGAACAAATTTTGAATTCCGAAGCCTTTTATTTGAGTATTTATCTATTTATTATTTTTTATTTTTTTTTAATTTCTTGACTTGAAACGAAAGCCAACGAATTTAAAGGGTGGATTAATAATTGTTTTTCTAAGTCAATTACATGGATACTTAACTTTTTTAAATTTTCTACCGGCTCGTCTTATGTTCTGCAGAAAACCACCTTGAGGAAGGGAAGTGACCAAATAACTCTACTGTATCGGTCTCTATCCACTCAAGACCATATATTTTCACATTATGTGCCGATAAGAAGCATTTTATCTTTGACCCTTGCTCTTCCCCTATGCTCATGCAACCCATCATCGCTTCGGAGGTAGTTTTTTCTTCCATTTTTCCTATTATCAGTTTTCTGTTCGTGAAAAATGGGAAAAGCGCCAACGGAGATACCTCACTTATTGAATTTTTATGAGATTTTTACTTTTTACTGTCCTTGGGCACCGGCTTCTGAATGTTCGCTATCTCGCTAATATCTGAAAGTTTTCGAAACAACTCAATCGAGAACGGCAAAAAAAGTTTCAGAGAATGGTTTTTGATTTCTATTGCGTACATTTCGGTTTTAGTCAGAGAAAAGGGATGAACATGAGTTGATATTCTTTCAATAGTAGCAATTAAGAGAGATTTGATATTCTTGCTGACTTCCTACATAATCGCGAGTTGGGCTGCGAGTGGAGTTTAGTACGAATAGAAATGAATGGCTACTCATGCGCGTGAATTCCATAGTGAGACGAATCAGCAGACGCTACGAATACAGATGATCGATTATTCGAATGCAGATGCCCGAGCAAACTTTCAAAAAGAGAGGTAATCTGCACTGCAGGTAACCGCATACCTGTAATCTCCATTCTGTTTATACTGTTGATGATCAAAATTTCATCTATTTTTGAATCAGTTGGGAAAGAAAAGAAGATAGACCGTAAAGACTCTAGAAATCAAAGGTTTGTGTCAAATCGCGAGAGTTGATGTCAAATACCCAAACGTCGTCTCCAAGTCTGACAATCTTTTTGGGTACGAAAACCGCCTCATCATTATGCAGGAAGCAGTGAGAGCAGGTATTTGGTATACACTCTCTGGTATTTTAACAATATCGGGAATTTACAGCAAGGTAATTAATCGACGTATGCCCTCTCAGAGAAATCTAAAAGCAGTATACCTCGCAGTCTTTCATACTTCCGAAACCGAAAGATCCGCATCTCAATGTTCTCACGGAGGAGATGTACGAGTCTGACGCAGATATTCGTGTCCTTCCAGGACCAAATAGATTTCCTGACAACCAATCAGGCCTGCCAAATACAACTCCACATATTGATCTGATTCTTTCTTTTTCTCGAGAAAAAATTGATAAAACACAAAGCAGCTGTGTATGAAAACAGAGAAACTGTATCAAAAACTACCATATTAATCGCATAAAAACACAAGTAATTTCGAAGAAATTCTCAAATTACCGTTATTCATTGGCTCGTCGGCTGATTCTGATTCCTGTCCCCAGTCAGAATGCTGTCTCTCATTCTATCAACCCCATCCGTTACTATTGACATTTTCTTTCTTATTTATCACTCTAAAATAATAATTTCCTTACCAAATATACGTCCAGTAGTGTTAAATTGTGTCATTTAGGGCTGTACGAAAATTTTGAGCTGTTCGTCGGTATGGTACCCTTTCATTCTCATGTGATTTCGCAAAATAATTGAGTATCTTCTGTTATCTGGAATGTATACCTGCGGTCCTAATTGTGATTTTACCTTCTATCTATACATATTTTTCATTTAGGAAATTGAGAAATTCTGAGTTATAATCTTTAGCCAAAATCATCATTTACCAGGAAGCACAATATATTTAGTAGTGGAAGCCTTACCTAAATAGCAATTTTTAAAAGTAACTGGGTAAAGTACCTCATTTGAATTCGTAGCTACTAATATTAAGATTTCAGTATTTGGTCCGGAATTTCAGGCCCCTATGCTACAGGAAATAGCATACCGTATCCATGAAATTGGAAACTATAGGTTGAAAAGCTCTATAACAAATCTAAATAATACCTACACTATTGAATAGGATGGAAACGTGATCAAATAAATAAGCTAGGTGTTTGGTTATGCAGGTAAGATGATTGTGACAGAAAGTGTCAGGTATTTGAGAGAGGTCCATAGTTGGGACCATGAATTCAAAACTGTGTCTTTTTCGAAGGAACGATGCGCGGAAACTCTAGCGAGTAATTTTAGAACTTTTAATTGATTAGAAATGTGTTGTTTTGAAGCGTGTATTTTTTCTTTGTTTTCCAAAAAAATGTCGCTCTTCTCCCTAAACAACGTATTTCGGAGCTAAGAGGCTCGTGCCTAAGGAAATAACTTCCCATTAAAATTTAATCCTGGGCACCCTCTGTGACATCCCTCCGCTGACTACATTTGTGTGTATAATTGCTAGATTGGGGAGGAGATAGAAGGGGGTAAGTCGTAGGGATCGGAGGGGACCAATTAAGATGGTACGGGGATAAGCCGCCGCAGCGCTAGTGGTGGGGGTAGGGGCGTGTGTCAACGTCAGGGTTGATATATAAAGGGGTAGCTCTGTCAGTGTGATAGATTGTGTAAGTGTGGCTCCACACAGGTGTCCCCGGTCCCTGCTAGCTACTAATCCTCTTCCCTACAAGCCAACCAGGGCCCATCCCCTTTTGCGGGAGGCGAAATAAACAATTGTTTGGGAATTTATAGTCGACGGGAGGTTGTATATTGTGAGCGGGAACGGGGGGGTTAAGGGGTGGATTTCTGGTGGAAGTACCGGGAGGCGTAATTCTCCCGGAAAGGCTTCTGGGCCTCGCATTATGAACGCGACGGCATTATACCTTCGGACAGCTTGGCAGATGGTTCGCGGCCTTCACTCTCGCTAAATGCGACCTGACTTTGGAGGAGGTGGACTTGCTGCAACGTTTTGGCATTCCTTTACAACCCTTGTCCTAAACAATGCGTCATGTCCAATACCGCGGCTTGTGTCCTGCAATGGCTCCAACAGCGTGGATGAAACGAAACTCAATACATCACCAGGAGGGTTGTTGGGAATTAAATGGGCTCAGGAAGCTGATTTAAGACGTACGAGCTACATAGTACAACTTAAATTCACTATTTACAACTAGCTATTCACCTTAACTGTGTTCCACTAGTGGTTCTATATCTGCAATTATTCCACTCAAAATACCCTAATTACTCATAATATATGAGAACTTCAACATTTGAAATGATAGTACAACACTAATATTTTACCCAAATTTAATGGTAGCATTATCTACTACGAGGATCAGTACCGTTCTATCAACTTTCCATCTTATTAATCCCTGAAACCTGGTGTAATATGATGTTACCAGCAGATACTAGACCTTGATATATTAGCCAATAGGTCGAGTAGCTAAAAAGCGACAAGCTTAACCTTCTATACTACTATAGAATCTAACCTTCTCATTAATCCTTAACCTTCTATACTAATTCATGAGTACCAATATTGTCCGACATTATTCTATGAACTACCGGCTTAATTCTGTAAGGGCCGGTTTATCAGTCTCATTCATCCAACGGATAAGGGAAATTATTCTGAGGGATAGCTTTGTCCTCCAGATAACTCAGTTGGTGGTGTTTATACATCCCTAGTTAAAACCTATGTGAAGTTTTAATTTATCTGGTCCCTGGACGGCTGGATAACAATTATAACTGGAGGTTAATGAGATATCTAGAGCATTCAAACTTCTACCAAGTCACTAATTTGTTTAAAATTTTTGTTTGAATTAGGGCCACTTTCACCAACAACATAAACGAGTTTAAGTTAGAAAAGATTAACAAATAACAGAGATTCCAGCTAATCGTCTTTCACCAGACCACTTTACGAGTTTAAACTCCTAACGAGGTGGCTTGAGGTTAATCTCCCAAGCCCCGGCCAGTTACACTTACCAATCTCAGATTAGTGATAACAATGATATCGAGCAATATGGCCGCGCACCAACAGCTGATACCTCTACAGTTTGATTCACAGTTGAAGTTTATTGTTATTCAAGTTTTTGATGATGAATTCACGCGATTTATCGCTCGGATTAATTTTCGATTCCTCGGATGAGGACAATGTCCTGCAAAGACGCCCAAGGACGATCCGACGGCGCATTCCACATTTTGACGGGTTGGACGACGTCAAATTTCGGCGGAGATTCCGGCTCTCAAAACCGACAGTTTTGAAAGTCCTCGAGCTTATTGACACTCACATGGAGTTCCCTTCGAACAGTTAAGTTGGGAAAAGGCTTTTACCATCAAATCGATGAATTATAATACGAAATTGATGTAGGATGATAGTGAAATAAAGTATAATCGATGATGATAGCACGTTATAATACGATGTTGAATTGCTATCCCTTGTACAGTATGTACCTACCTACCTACCTATACTACATAAAATAACTTCTGTACATTTAAATAAGGTTATCAACCGTCCTGCTTCCGTCAAATGATGTGTCACACTTTCTTTGTTGGAATTCAACGAAAAGTTGCGAGTAGATAGTAACTAGGTAACTTGATAAAAACGGCGCAGGTAAAAATGGGTCGTGGTTGTGATTCACTGCTTTATTGTCTTGATATGTCGGACACATGGCGGGTTTTCTAACTGTCGTTTCAAATTGTCCAATTTTTCATTGGACAGTTTGCGGAATCTCCGTTAAGGAAACTCGATTATTCCAATCTCGGTTTAAACGAGTTTCGGGTTGGTGAAAGATGCCAAGGTTTGATCCTCGAGATTATATTTAATCGAGTTTGGCTAATTTCCGTTACATAAGTTGTTGGTGAAAGTGGCCCTTAGAAGTTTGGTTGCCTTTGTTAATTTCGTAACTTCCAATGGACATATTTTGGGATTTATCATCAAATAGAAGCGACGACGAAGATTCTATCGTAGCAGAATTCGTTGAATGGAAAAGAAGACTGTGTAGGTATGATAAGACCCGTGTAGATCACCTTCTAAAGTGGGATGAGTGCGTAGTTTCATTGAGGGTTCGGTTGGACACTGATATCGTTCCTTACATTCTAACGCAGATCAAAAGATGTGATTAAGCCCACAACTGATCACAATAATTCATTCATAACCATTCATCATTCATTATAATTCAGGTTGGAATATCGCAATTCGTAAACGTATTTCTAACCTCTGGGCGCGAAGAAAACGGCGAAAAGGTGGTGGTTTCATATATCGAGCCAAGCTCGATTATATGATAGACACTGTTGTGGAAAAAACGTCGAACCCTTTTTTAAATAGTAGATCTATGAAGAAAATGTAGCTCATGTGGTGTAAATCGCCCTTATTTTTTTGCCGACGGACACCAACGAGGATGCTAACGGCGCTATCTGTGTAACATCATTTATCTGAAAGATAATTTTATCCGCTAGGTAATTCGGTATTGATAAACGACTCACCGATACTATTCTATATCTAGAGTATAGTGCTATACTCAGCTACGGAGGTATATCTACCCTTCAGTAAATGTAGGTAACTGATAAACCTGCCCTGAATGCTTAAGTACCAGATTATTCGAAAAATATGCTTCATAATTTTAACATACCTACCATAATAATATACTACACAATAATATAACCCACTTCAAGATCGTAGACTATTCAGTGACACTCATTCCTAGTTGAATCCCATTGTCACACCACGCATGCTGACGTCATAGGTAGTTATTGCTAAACCAGCGTTACCTTACCTCTGTCAAAATTTACTTTAAGTGTCAACTTCAAAAATAATTTCCCTAGCTTCCTGTGCTCCGTTGTTGCTTTGTTTTATGTTTTTATTTATTTATTTTATTTAATTTTCGTATCCGGACTCATTAAATGTTATTTGCATGTTGCTGGTAACTGTAATAAATGAATATTTGAAAAAAGCTACTTCTCTTCTTATTTGAAAACCGTTTTACTTTTTTTGTAGTCGAAACGGTATTTTTCACCCGTTGTAACGATGTCAGGAGAATTTTTCGAAAATAACTCAGTAAGTATTGGTCAAAATATACGTTATGCCCCTTGTAATCGTAGGGACATCCTTTGTTTCTTCTACCCACTCCAATTTTTTTATTTAATATATTTCTATCCTCAATACATCCCAATTCTCAATTCATCCATTAACATATTAGGCTTCCTTAGTGAGTAACCAATGATAATGATTACGAATCTGATTCAACTATATCTTCTCATACCGGCCCAAACGAATAGTAATTTACGCTAAAACGAAAGTGCCGATTTTTTTCCAACTAAATTTTTGCGTCGTTATTTATATTTTAATTTCGCTTCCTCTCACCTCCGTTCCCAAAGTGACTCCTCAATTATCACTCCCCTTTTAAAGTTCATAAAACTAAAGCCACCTCAACACTGCGCGTTACATTTTTGCCAATCCAATGCTGCAGACATTTTATAAATATTTCATATATTTGATTTCAGATAAATCGGTCACTGAATCTTGTTAAAGAAATCGCAAAAATTGCGTAAGTTGCGTGCATTTTTATTTTCCTTATTTTTCCTCCATTTTGAACTCCTTTTAAAAATTCTTCAAATATTTTAACATTTCTCTTACTTTTTAATTTAAAATTTTTTTCATAGCGTTGGTGGGACTATCATTCAGCATTATTTGTAATATAAATAGAATTTATATACCTTTAAATCTTTTCTTAGAATATTGGTTTATTTTTTGGTCTCTTTTCTTTCTTGTTCAATTCTTATTTACGATTAATTTTCATTTATTTTTTTAGGAATTTTAATTCTACCAAATGCATATTTTCATCAGACACTTGTAATGTTAAACTATTCTCATCTTACAATTTGTTTTGGTTTTTATCCAATTTTTCATTCAATGATGTATATTTTCGTTTAGCACTTTTAATATACTTAGTTCTTTTCGTAGCCAACGATATGTTTTTATTAGAGACGCAATCTTGATAATAAAATTCAAAAAAATCGGCCGTTTATTCCACATTTCGTTCGAACACATTCTGCAAGCTTCAATTCAAAAGAACTTCTCCTGTATAAAATTACATCCTGTTATATTTTCTACCTTCTTTCGTGATTCCTGAAGCTCTTCAAAAACCTTCATTTCTTTCCTAACATCTCAATTTTGCACGTTTCATCTCAAATGTCTATTTTACATTCAATCAGATTGATTGAAACAATCATTTGCCACCCTCACCTACATTTATCAAGTGTCCCGACTCGACAATTGCCGACATCAACTCTAAAATCTGCCGTTTCGACAAACTTGGTACATGTTTTTTGAAAAAGGAACGTAATAAACGCAGGTAGGTTTTTATTGCGTTGCACGCTACTTCATTTTTTCATTGATCCATTTTTCTAAACTTATACTAATTGTATCACGTATCGTATGTTAAGCTATTTTCTTCCTGACATATTCTCGGCATGGGCGATCCAGTGTAATAAAAATATCCACCTGTCTTTTTGTTGTGTTTTATTGTTGCCAAAGTTAATTCATCCTTCAAAACTTTTTTACTCGATTTCCTTTGATTATTTATTTACCTAAATTAATATTTATGTATATTCAATATAATTGTTCTGATACAATTGTGTAATCGATCCATTAGCATGGTGTGGCTTAGAATTACTAAAGTATATGATTCTTGCATGGGGTTCCCAAGCCTGTTGAGGGTGATCGAAGAAGTTTTCAAAATTATTATTATTCTCATTTTTTTTACGTATTAAAAATGCTACGCTAACGCCTGATTATGATTAATCTTATTTCAAGCCTTTTTCTTAATCTGAAATATTGAATACGAGCCTTGTTATTTTTCTGCTATTCATATAATAATGTTGTAATATTGTTGTACTGATTTTTCATAACCATGTTAAAGCATAAACGTTCTTTTAAATGTTTACTATAATATTCCTGGTTTGAAGTATGTAACTAAGTATTAGAATACAACATACATTATTTACTGAATCATTTTGAAACATCGGAATGGTTGTGTATACTAGTGCAATGAAATCCCTTGATTCAAGTATACTTCTACAAGTACCAAGGCCTTAGGGAGTAAAGCCCCATACGATCCACGTTAGCCTTCCTAGATTATCAATTTTATAAAGAATAAGTAAAGAAAAGAGAATAAAATAATTATTAACGAAACTGTCATGGAGCAGGATCGTTTGAGCAAAGTTTCAGAAATTATCGTATTATATTAATTTATGTTATATTGTTCTAAGATTTGAGCCTTTTGAGTGCAAAGAAATGGCTCACATGGAATTGAAACGCATTGGTAGAATGCAGACATATTCTTTCTCTGTTCAAATCAGTCTGTAAAGAGGAAACGTAAGGAGACATGATTAGCAAGTACTTTGGTCCATTTACAAGTTATGCTCACTTCATGTCATGAATATGACACCAATGCGGAAGGAGTATTAATTGGAATTAACTTGATTTGGCAGGATTTAGCATGCTCGGTCTCTTGACTAATGCTTTAAATCTACAGACTGCATTACTCGCGACGAAGTTGTGGAAATTAATTTCAACGAAGAAAAGTATAAATTTCCTCAAACTGCTACTAGAGTGAGTTGGGGTCGTAATTACTCACTCCAGTGCCATAATCTTACCATATTATGGGTTTTGAAGGTTTATTGAGGGTGTATTATGGTATATTATGGAGTGAAGGGTTTCACACTTGAGAGTGGGGGTAAGGGGCACATATACAGAACCTAATCCGATCTCCCTTCTCATTAGAACTATTCCGTTCCTCGAACTACTGCTAGGCAGTGAAACTTGCTAATGCCTCGTACTTAGTTCATGTACAGGATTACTGTAGTTGGTACAGGATGAAGCATGAGAGGGCGTTCGTCCTCATTTTGACAATCACATTTCAGAAATGCTGTCCTGAGTTAACAGAGTAGAGTTTATTCCTATGCTTGGGGTCCCTGCATGTCATTCGTTGGTATGTATATGCAATCTTAAATATGTATCGTGGGATGCAAGATTATGGGTAGGTAACGATTTTCTATCCATCATGAGAGTCATATAAAGTCTTTTGCTTGTTGGGATGTGATTTTTTGTCATTAATTTAAAGGTTGAAAATTTCTAAAGATTAATGTTGGGGAATTATAATTTGTAACATAAAATGAGTGAGAATTGGCATTTCTTGTGGAGAAGTCCAACATCCAATTATACATAAATGTAAGAATGCAGATACATACCAGAGAATGACATGCAGGGAAGGGGACCCAAAGCATAGGCAAGACTTCTTCATTGCTCCCTCCTCCACAACCTCACTTGATCACAAGTATTATGATTTACGTCCAAGTGTCCACATCCACACTACCTAATTGCAATTCAACCGAGTACTTTGGGTAGGAAAGATTACATAGGGTCACAACTTGCTCCAAGCAGGAAAATATTGGATGGAAGTCGTAGGATAGGAAGTAGCAGGATGAGAAAGTCATTAGAAGATGCAGCTGACTGAATGGAACAATACACTAGATGGAATGGAAAACAGGCCGAGCTTTTGCGTCGTTTATATACTCGTAAATCTGCTCTCACGCATTCGCCGAGACGTCTTCATTCGGAGTGGTAGACGAGGTCTTTGGCTGGGGTGACTATGTATCGAGAAAACCATATGTCGATGCCTTGTGTTTCAAATCAAAATGTTGAAAAGATCTTCACGTTGAAATAATTCAAATTGAAAAGAGCGCCTACGGTTGGGCCAAACCCCTTTATTGCCTGAACTGAATTCTAGAGGAGGAAGTTGTAAGCTGACGCTTTTGGTCGCCGATACGGTTGGAGCGTCGAAGCAGTCAATTTAGCTTGACCAATATGTACTTATGGGATGTGCAGGGCGAATCAAAGTGTTTTAATGTGTCTAATGTTAATATCTTCAATACTAGTGACTATCGTGAGACTACCAATCGGTCGAATGGACGTACTAGTAAGAAATCAAAAAGACCACGTCATCCTATACACTCCCATACCTCCTAAATTCAACACGTATATGAAGCATACGAATTTTTGACAATTTTGATTCTGTTGGTGAATTTATAAGTTTTCAATGGTATTGGTGTGGTTATCTGGATATTATTTACAGTTTTCCTGAGGTGTTTTCCTTTATGAAGGCTTGGACGCCTCCGATATAAAAATCTTTGCGTTTCAACGTGCATAAATTTAGGAATTACATTTTCAAAAGAGCCTTTTGAAACGGTTATGTTCACTGCACGGTCTCTTCCTCTATTCATCCCCGAAGCTTCTTTCATATTTTGTTTGTGTTGCCTCCTCCTCTACTGGAAAAACGTAACTACAAAGATTTTCCCCGTCCACGGGAGAGAATGAAGATTTGAAAGCCGAAACGGATTTCAAAATAAAACATCAAAGTGGGGGATTACAACGAAAAAGATGGAGAGTAGAAAGAGAAAAATTAATAAAAGAGTAAATAAAACGTGGTTGAACGGATCTTCACAGGAGTGGAAGATGGGATGGAGATAGGTAGAGTAGGGAGATCAGAAAGATTATCCAGGATGTTAAGCATGTTTTGAGAATAAGAAGTGAATACAGAAAAATCCTTAATAAAAGAAATATGTGACCGAGTGAATATTGTGATCGTAGAGGTGTAAGGTGACATGGAATGGGAAGTCTTCCGGAGGATTCCTCGACTCTTTGTTCAATCAAAATTAAATTCTTGTTTTGCAATTTAAGAGGCACCCCATCTTCTGTTAGGTACTACTGAACACGGGAAAATGGGTTTTCCTTTTTTTTTTTTTTTTTTAATGAAGGTTTTTGTGCAAGAAAGTTCAAACCACGAAAATCAATAGGAATCACTAATTTTCATTCATCATCAATGATAAACGCGTTGAGGTCTTATTAACCGACCCGATAGTGGAAACTAACAGAAATTAAATTGATTAGTTAATATAATGAATAACCCCGTAACAGTCTTTATTGATGACGTTAGCTAAACATATTAATAGGGATATATCGGCAGAAAAGGTAATTTGGAATTATTTATTTTATTAAGCCCACAAAATATTCTAAGTCATATATAATAACTAAAAAGGCACAATTGATTCTCTATCACTTGGCTTTCAAATTGCAAGGTTTTTTTCTTCTTAATACTAGAAACTAAATTATTTAAATTATGCTAATTGTTTCGTAAAATCAAGGAAAACCAATATTCGCAGAGGTTTGTGAAATGAACGATTTAAAAATTCGAATTTAGGATTAAATTTCCCGAAAAATGCTTCTGATTTTGAGATTTAACAATTTGGTAGGTAGGTACTCATGTTTTCGTAAAACTTTCAACTTTTAACTACTACGTTTCCATACCATTTTCGGGTAAGAAGAGGTTATTGAGACAAAATTATTATTCATAACCTATGGGTACCCACAGGTATTAAAATGTTTAGTTGACTAGCAACCATTCACGGGACAAATATTAAACACATTATTATTCGACTGCATGTACATTCTGTACATGCATTGAGACAGGTAGAATTGAACTTCTACGTGTGGAACCACCTTAACATGTCGATTAAGCTCGTAAGCTAATTTCTATGTCATTTAATCTATGAATCTGAAATTTGAAACAGAGTCTCTATGAGACAGGTGAAATAGAATTAGCTAGAGCACCCAGATCAGCTTAGTAATCCCGATAGCTCATTTCTCTCCTAATAGACCAAGGAGACTGACATTTGGTATGGAGCCTCTATAGGCCTGCTCTGTACGATTCACAAAGTTATGACCCACCTAGATCATCTGAGTGAGCTTGGGAACTCATTTCTTTTCTAATAGACGGATGAAGCTGAAATTTGTTATTTAGCAAAATTACCACAAGAAAAAACATGATACCGACATGATTTATTTATTGGTTGCAACAGAAAATCGACAATAATTTGTCTCTTTGCAGTTTTCGTATTGTTTTATATTCCGGTTATTAGCCTCTTCCTCGTTTATATAGCCGCACGGACGCCAACGGTTGGTAAACTAAACGTACTAAACCGGAAGTGATGGCTATTTGCTCCGTAGGTGGTCGCAGTACGGCGGGGAACCGCCGTTGAGATTATGTTAAAAATGTACTACCCATGTGTCACGCGGGTGGGGTATACACGCGGCGCCGTCCAAACAACCGCATCACCTCCTACCATCAGAAAACCCCTTTCGCTAGGAAGCTTATCCGCAGTAATAATTAAACGGGTGACGCCCGAGCCAAAAGAGCGGGGAAGCCTCGGAATAAAATTACGCGAGAGGGAGAGAGAGATTCGCCGCGACTTGAATTACCGAGCGAAAAAAAAGAGGGGGGATAAAAAACTTCAGCGTTCTCTATACGATAAAGGGTTGACCAATTAACACTAATTTGAGAGGATGCAGAGTTCTGTGTGCGGGGGAGCCAGGGTTAGATTCAAAATGTATCCCGCTAGTAGCGTGATGCCGTAGTTATAATAAGAGAGAGAATCGCCCTATAACTCATCAGGTTCTTCGAAAACGTATTCCGCTGTGATTTATTTAAATGGAGATAATCCGTGAAAAAAATTAAAGTATGCAGAGAATTGAAGGTAGAAGCTGCGGATTTGGAGTGTCCCATTTGTTATTGGATGAATATGAATCTCAATCTTACTAATGAAGAAGTATATAAGCATTTAATCGGTTTTTACAGGAGAAAAAATCAATGCTTCGTATTCATCAGGTTTCGGCACTTCATGATATGAATCAATCACACTCACTCAATTGAATATTTCAGCCATCAATTGATTCGTCACCATTTGCTCTTTCCTTTTACCTTCACACTGCTGTTGCTGAACTAAAGTAGATCGCTTGTAACTTCTCTCCTTGAGTTGCCACATCGATTTTCGGCTAAAAACTATCTTGAGACCTGTAAAAGAAAAGTCCTAAGCACTAAATCTAGGCTGAACATGGAACATGTTTTGCATCCATTAAAACTGTTAACTGCAGAGATGTAATTAAGTTTTATTTCATTCCGCAGAAGTAATTGATAATTCTCTGATGTATGGTTACTCAAGTAAGTTATATCATGTTTTGAGTCAAACTGTCCACTATTGCGAGTGAAAATTAGGTCAATACAAAATCCTTTACGAGTGGTAAATACACCTGGATTCATTTTCAGTATCAGTTCGAATGTTTTTTCCATAAAAATAATCAGTCGCTGATTTTCGGTTTTCTCTAGATCTACGTTGATATCACCATCCAAAATAGTTCAAGCCCCACAATGCGTAACTGTTGTCTACGCTACATTGCTCTTCTTTCTGGTTGTTTAACAAAAATTTTGAACACTACATGTATGTCACCAAAGTTAACCGTTCTGGTGAAAACTTATTATTACGAAGTCAAAACAAGATGCGAATCCAGAAACAGTCTAATAGTGTTTGCAATCATGTTCACCAAATTAACTGAGAAGAATCACCTCAATGTAAACAATTATTTAGACAACCACGCTCATATCTCCGATTGTTGGCCTCCATAACGCGATGGTTAACATAATACCGTTAGAAAAATCGAGAGCTTTTACTCGTCTCGGGGGGATCCTCAGCAATGCTAAGAGAGAGAGAGAGAGAGAGAGAGAGAGAGAGAGAAAATGGTGCTTGGAGAGAAGCTTCGGGGTTTTTAGTTCGGCGTTCTCCCGCTGCAGGAGCAGGCGGTACTTTACTTAACACACATTTTAAAATTTTCAGAAATATGTGGATAAGGTTTACAGGATTAAAGTTTCAATCAACATCATTTAAACAGTCTGAATAGGAAGGCAATTTACCGCAAAACTCGCATGTCCAAGAATCAACGGAAAGTCAATGGGGATGTTCCAAAAATCAAAACTGTTGCCAAGCTTTCGAGCACTCAATCCTATTAAAGTATAGAAAATCAATCTTACCCAACAACGCAAAAGATTTTGTTAGACAACTTATTCGTTACATGTGCTAAGTAAGATCTATACATCGAATTAATATGATTAATTTACTAGTAGCGTTAGCCTAATGTTGTAGCAAGTAGCACCTCTCCTTCCTCAACCCACAGCCTTCGCAATGCGGACCAAATAACACACATTTTAATGGATACATAGTTGTGTGAGACGGAATGTCGTAATTATGATAAGAGAGGAAATAACTCATCAAATCCTAAGGATACGATTATTCTGCCGTGACTCATTAAAATGGAGATGATTCGGGAAAAATTGTATATATGAAAATCGCAGTGTGGAAGCTGTAGATTTAAAGTGTTTTATGCATTATTGAACAGATCATTAGCTTACTATTGACATAGTGGAGTCGTTTAATCGTTTTTTTTGACGAAAAAATTATCTACAGAAACATCTACCTTCCACGAACCTTCCTATCACCTACACGAAATAAATATGAAATACAGCATTCAACACTATGGATGTAATTCCATGTATTGCGATAATTTATCAATGAAAACAACAGAGGATTCTCAGGCTGAAGTGTCTGTAATGAACGTATTGAACCTTAATGCACTGGTAGTACGTTAACGATCTCTTAACACGAAGGTATTCTGAATGGGAGAGGGAAACCTGCAGCGATAACTTCGGTTTCCCGTTTTGCAACTCGGGAATGAGGAATGCGAAGAAAGCAGCTGGTGCCGGCAAAAGGGAGCCCGAAAATATTTATAGAATATTCAGCTCTGAAGTGTGGAGAAAGGTTCTTGATCGGAGTGTGACGGAGGGGAGGGGGTAGAGAAGGAAGCCAGGAACACGACCACACAATCGCTCCTGTGTATCTAGGCCAGTAGAACGTAAGTGTGTGTATTCCGCATGATTGCCTCTATCAATATTATATTGCATTTCCCCTTCCACGTTTCCCTACCAACTGGTAAGGAGGGGGGGAGGATCCATTGAAATGTGGGATGGCTTTCGCGGAGCAGATAGGGGTATGGATAGACCGCAACTGTGAAAAAAAGAGAGAGAGAGAGAGAGAGAAATTGCTTTCGGCATGTTTTCCTTTTTCTCATCGGCTCTTAGCCGAAGAAAGGGTAACACTCCTGAGAAGAGCCGGGATGCGCGGGGATCGGGAAAAAGCGAAGAAGTTTACACTCATAACACATTCCCATCTACCGACCTGCTCCCGCGATCCCTTCGTATTCTATCAAGAAAAAAAAGTCCCAATCCTCGTCTCATGTTTTAAATATCAGCCCGGTTTATTTCGATATTCTTTCACCTGGCTGATATTGGATTGTGGCGTTAAATTCATTGTCAGGATGTCGTCTTGCTTCCGATTCAACCAAGGTTACGGAAGCCTCGAGATCACTTCCGAAGATTTTTGTTTTGTCTTCATGTCTTTCGAAGTCCTAATTTCTGCTAGCATGTCGATTTCAAGAGCTTTTGGTACCACTTTGGTCCCGTTATGGTCGACTGCCTGAATCCTTCATACAGTCATCTATAACTCCCTCAACTGCAATTCGAATATCATTAAATTTGTATACAGTATGTGAGTCCAATCTTCTATGGTTTCCTCTCTCCTATGAATTTAAACGAGTTGAAGTCGAAACCTTCAAGCTCAATTACCTTCCTGTTTTGTTCGAGCGAGACCCCTAAAAATCCAGTTTTTTTTTATGTCATGCAGATCAAGTTCCCTAAGAATAGTATTACTCTGTGGTAAAAGGAGAATTGCTAACTTGTGCGTATAAACAAAGTGAAATATCTTCTCATGGCGTCAGGACACTTTTCTACAAATACCCGCCAAAATTTAGTTAGACGGAAGAGCTGGGGTTCTTCTTCAAAGTACTTTCTACTTGCCTTTGTCTAATTTTGCTAGAACTGAAGGTTTTTTTTTTTTTTTTTTTTTTTTTTTTTTTTTTTTTTTTTTTTTTTTTTTTTTTTTTTTTAAATCAAACTCATTGATGTGAACGTCAATTATGAATACAATCAAGTGATCGTATATTTATGAAATTCCAATCGTATGAACTCCATTCAGTTCTAAATGATGCCCCATAGCAGGTTCGAGGAATTTCAGAAGTTGGTCCAATTTCAGAGATATTCGTGAGAATGAAAAAAAGAATCAATGTGAATTGACTTAGGACTGAATTAAGTCCACTTCTGAAAACTTGATGAAAAATCACTGGAGACATGTGCGAGGTGTGGAACCCGAGCAACTCCTGTAAAAGTATTCTTTCTTTCCGATTGTTATGGAATTTCTAGGAATTGTACGGTAGTGATAGTAATACTCCGGGATTGAAGGTGCCTACCTACGGTGAATTAAGAAATTAGGAATTCTTGAAATGTTTGTGAATAAAATGTTAAGGGATACATTTGACATGCTCACCCACTCGCAAACTAGCCGAGTCAAAGTGGAGATTCACTTTGCTTGTCAGCTAGTTATGCAACTCAAATGATGATTCCAAAATCTCGAATATGAATTTCATCCAATCATTCCAGATGATGCGCGCCTCTTCGCGCGGTATCCAAATTCCAAAACTCAAGCCTCCGGCAGCAGATTAATTCTTTTACTAAACCTCTTATTGGAGAGCATTCCGTCAAGGCGTGGGTTCGAAGGAAGGCTCAATTTGACGACGGCCCCCTCCACAGGAATTGAGTCTTCTCTTAGAAACTTGATAAAGAAGCCGGTCTCGGAAGGTTGGGAGTTTCGAAAAGTTCCTTTCGAATAATCATATCCTGACAATGACTAATAACAAGCCGATCTCTCCTTGGAGTGAGCTACAGAAGGGTAAATCAACTTTCTAGTGCCGCCCTCTTGCTCATTATGAAAGTTGACGCAGCTGTCGCGTCCCATCCCGGCGCCCTCACCCCCCAGCCTGCTCATTAAACGGAATCATTAGGGTCATTTTATACTTCTTAATTTTCACAACTAAACGACGAAGACACAAGGAAATTTACCGGCGGAAGAGGTATTGTTATTACGGGAGGCTTCTTGTCTTTTCTGAAGTGCTTTTAGCAGAAAAAAACGACATTAAGTTCTAGAACGGAAGAAGAAGGCGAATAATGCCATCTCTTTTGATTATAAGAGAACAGTTTCTTGTAATGTGTTTGAAGATTTCACAGAATTTTCTCTAACCAACATTAAATCACTGCGCTTGAGACGAAGAACAAATTTTCCTACTACAAAAATTCATATAAAATGACCCGATATCAATATTTATTTACCTAAAATGGAAAAAAACATAATGATTGGTACACAGAATTAAGACACTTGTGTTTTTATTCAAGGAACTGATAGTGATTGCTCCTTGAAAAATACTAAGGGGATTTTAATATACTCATGTAGTTATATTTCGATTCACTTTTCAATTAATAATGAGAGACATCGCAAAGAGGGTAGATGTAAGGGGTGAGTCAGGATAGCAAATGGATTAGGTACACAGATATTGGGAATCAATAAATAGTACATTAATATTGCTAATATGGCAGACTGGAGATTGGCTTACCGTCTTTTTCAGAGGATCAGAAAACTATGAACTTCCCCTGGAGGGGATTGTCTCTTTCTGGCGGGGGAGCGGTACGGATTGTAGGCTGTGATTCGTAACAGCTCCGATGCTAGCAGTTTAGGGAGTTGTTACACACATCTGCATAGAATCATATTGTTGAAGATACAGTAGTTGAGCATATGGATAAATTTTATTAGTAGTTCAAAATAAGCCAGAATGCAGGCCGTAATGAACGTCTTACCTTCATTTACAATCACCACGCTGTCAAAGATAGCAGCAACTCCAAGTTCGACAAAGAACAGGAGGAGTAAACAGAATTGATGCACTGCATACGGATGCGAAATTCAAACCACCGACGATCGAGTAGTTTTACAAATAGGGAAATTCTATCCACAGCTGAAGAAATGGCCGGATGGAGTTCCTAATGCTCTTCTAAACTTGAATGACAGTAACTGAGCTGTCAGTGTCACATCAATTTCAGAGAGTCTTGAGTGTAACTATAAGAAAGGAACAATCTAGCAATAATTGTAAGAATCATGGTTCTTGTAGCAGATTCTACGAATGTTTCTATATTTGGACAGTTCGAATTATAACTACACAACAAAAAAGGCCTTCCTGACCTTAAATTTATTTTTTTATTGATATCCAAAATCTGTAAAACAAATAGTTATTGTCTTCTTTTCGCGATAAAAAATAAAATTCAAAACAATGACACTGTAATTATTGGTTCACTACGTGCTGTTGTATTATTTTTGTTTACCCATGAGATATAGAAATTTATCTTAGGTCCGGCGAACAGTGATCCCCGCATCCGCTGTTTATTCTGGGAGAACTTGCAATATAAGCGTGAAAATCATTGTAACGTGAACCAGAAGCTTTCATTAGTTTATTGAACATACCTAATAGTGTTTTAAGATACAAGAAAGAGTATTGAACCTATCAAGTCAATTAATCATAAATCAAATTAAGAGACATAAATTTAGTGTTCTAAAAAGCGCCAAAGTGCACAAAAACTGTGTTTTTATACCTTTAATTTCGAAAATTTTCCGGGGGAGGGCCCTGGGGGATATGTCATACCCCCGGTAGGGGCATCAACTGTGACTATTGCAAACTTGCAATTCTTGCCTTAGGCGGGCTCTAATCAAAAGCTGCATTGAATGCTTGCATAAACTGCAATATAGTTTATTAGGTTTGCTGATTCGGCATTATTCTATTGAATTGGTTACCTCATTCTCAATCTTAATTGTTATTATTATGTTTTCTCTATTGTTTCAGCCAATGCCAAACCACTCACGTTCGACGAGGTCTACAACCAAAGCAGCCCAACGAACTGCACGGTCTACTGCGGGGGACTCACCAATGGTCTCACGGAAGAACTAGTACAAAAAACCTTTTCACCTTATGGCACTATTCAAGAAATAAGGGTTTTCAAAGATAAAGGATATGCTTTCATTAGGTGAGTACAATAGTTGATTAATCAATATAAAGCACGTTGATAGGCTCTTAATCTCTGACATTTTTGTATTTACTTAACATATTAGGTGTGGTGGGAGTATAAATTGCTTAATATGTAATCCAATTAGTGATTGGAAATATTTTGTTACCTGCCGGTTACCCGGGCATCTCACGGACCTACATTTAAGGGTTAAGGGAGTTTTCAACGCCAATGGAGTGGTGCGTTGATGGTAATTCTAAATAAAGACTGGCTTTTGTTTTACCCAGAAACCCTAAGAATGTCCACGTACAATTTTAGCTCAATGGGTCAACTAGTTTATACGTGATTGTGTAAAACGCAGACACCATTAGATTTTTATATAATAGTACTAGCGGATTGCACGACACGTACCACCGGAAGAAACAAACTGTCGACTAAAATATTCAACAATGCACTAAAACATTCAACAACTTCCCACTCTAATTGCTACTATAATTTACCCTCACTTTGGTTGAGATTGGTGCGGGTTCACTTTATAAACTGGAGGTTGCCATACATAGTTGATCTGAGAAGCTGCCATGTTAACGTGTACCAATTTTACCACGGTTTATCACGTTTCGTATTTACCCGATTCGAAGGGCGGCCAGTACGACGATGTCTTTTACAGGTGATTAAAAACAGATATACTTTTTATATAATACAATAGATGGATAGATAGATTTACATGAAAAATTTAGAACTATGGGAATCGGCATTTGGGTGTCATGGATTTATGTTATACTACATTACGAAACTAATTACATGTAGGTAACTATTTCGCAGTACCTCCTGTAGACACACGAGAGGTGCGAAAATATTGGATATATGCATGATTAATATTTAATATATGAATAATCACCGGAAAACTCAATAGGAATATAATAATCTGGAGGAGATTGATTGAATACGAGACTTACATATTATATGCCATATCGAGCATAATTAAGGAATGACCTAACCCGTTTGACAGCTGGGACGACACGGCCGTAATAGTTGAAGGTACCACGTGGAAAGATGTCTTTCACACAATCTTACCAATCGATGAAGCCTTTAAGCGAATGGTTTTATAAGAATTGATAACCTTTCATTCATGTGATTCTAATTCTCTATGTTGTTGCAATGAAGTTGCACGTATTAGAGCGCACAAGTACCTGGGCTCATTTCTCCATGACGAGCCAAACTGGAAAGCACATATTAACTACACATATCATAACAGTATTAATGTTTTCTACCACATAAGTCACTTACTGCCGACTGAGAAAATAAAACTGATTTACTTTAGTATGGTACAATCTTTATTTCAATATGGGGTAATAGCTTAGGGGCTTGGGGCCTATATTTCTCAGATGCATAAACTTCAGGTCCGGCAAAAAGATAATCTTGAAAATTATGCTATCACTACCTAGGAGAACACAATCAAACGAATTACTTGATATTGCCAAGGTTTTCACCATCAGACGACTGAATGTATGTTAAAAACCAAATACTATAAGCATCCTGATATAGTAATTACTCAGCGTTCAAATACGTATATAACTCGATATATATCTGCAGGAAATGTTATTTCTCCTAGACCTAGATTGACCACTCACAGCCCACATTATGTAATTTACATCATTCATAGAGCCCTGGATAGCCACTTGAAAATTCCTCAAAACTTTTCAAGATCCAGTTACAAAAAATACGTACTAACCTAGTTTTATACTACTAACAACAGGATTTTTGTATACTGAAGCATTATTAAATAGCTCATATGTTTAACAGAATAGGTATGTATTTAATTGCCAGTAGTTTTGGTAATTAGCAGTTCAGTAGTATTATAAATCTGCATGTAAATTAAAGTTTTGCCTATATAATTACAATTAAAATTTTATTTTGAAAATAATTTAGATTCCTGAATACTTATAAATTAGCAGCTGACTCATCGCCTGACAACACGGGCCAAACCCGGCGTCAGGCAGCACCATCGTTTCAGAGTCTGAATTAAGAATGTATTTTGTACTATTTTTTATTGTAATATTCATGTAAAAAAGGGATGCAAATAAACCATTCTATTCTATTTATAAAAACGTATGGAGTAGTCAATTTGAGCTTATGATGTGACTGAATTAAGAAAGACAAATTGGAATACGAACTAAGCTGTAAGGGACTGTTAGAGACCAGTGTGCCGTGACGTTCTAGTTTTGTTTTTCTATTTGTGGAACGGTGACACCATCTCAATACGATATCGCATATGAGTGCCACTGTTCATATTGCTGAAAAGGTTAAGGGGGTTGTTATTTACCGAATACTACGCACTCCTGCTCAATTCCGATCAACATATGCCCCTCTGAAATAGTACATTCATGAAAAGCCTCACCAGTACCATACAATTGCACGAGTAAAATAAAATACCCGGAATAGCCCATTATTCCATTCATGATCAAATTGTAGAATGAGCCATCAGACTTGCTAACTCCTAACGTCTTACCAGGGCTGTTACACTAGTTTCTGGGACGACTATTACCAGCTCGCACTGCTCTAGCTAACTACATCTCTTACCATTTGTAGAGTTCCGTCGTTTCCGACAAACCTCCCTGCTTACCCCAATGCTTTCTTTGCCTCAACCAATACCTTCCAATTCTATTAGTCGAACAACCCCTCTTCCCACCCTTAATTCTTCGGTCGGAGGAAAAAGGGGTTCACGTTTAGCGTGTTACCCATCTGATCGTACGACTAGCAGTATCACTTAACTCGGAACGTACGGTTGGGAGTAAAGGCCCCCAAAAGTTAAGGTAGGTTCGTCTTTGCCGGTCTTACGACGCCGTTTTAGCCTCTCTAATGTCCTTCCCCGGGTTCCCTTACAGTAATCAAGGTGCGCCCTCTCATGTCCTTCGGCATTTACTCTTCTTGGGTTTCCACCAACTTTATTCAATACTGTATTGCCGCTTTCCAAACCCTAAAAGAGTTGAGAGATAATCACGGCTGTACCCCAAGATTTCTAAATCGACGTTCATTATGGATATAAGAATATATAGTAAATATAGAAAAAAAAGGACGTTGTTACCTCAAAACTCAATTCCATAAGAGTACGAGAATTAAATATTGAGCTATGGATTTGAGAAAATCCATTCCACTATCACTCTCAGTCATGGACTGACAAAGAATGAACATAAGCTTATTTGTTTCTGGGCCAGAAACAATATATAATTTTTTCCCCTTTTCAGCGCCTCCAACAGGCAGATCATATTTCACTAATTACCTAATGTTATTCACAATCGTGTTGACGATTCATTGGGTTCAAATCTCAAACATATATGAGGACATGCTAAGGACATACGTATAAGGACATATACGGTGCTGTGGCGTTTTCGATAACATTCCCATTTTACCCTAGAATATGTATCTTACGTGCTGATTTTTCAGCATCACTTTATCCTTTCATGAATAATTATATTCCTTACCTGAGATCGAAATGCTTCGTATTAACTACAGGCACAGTATGAACTAAATAGCTGGCAAATTCTTGACCATTTACGGTGATTTCCCTCATTCAGAATGTCATGTTTTCAGATTGCGTCCGAACCGTTCTTGTTGTAAGGTTAAGGGATTAGTAATCATGTAGTAGTAGGGGTATAGAGATTCGTTTTCCAAGCTTCGTATTGCAATTTCCTCGTATATAAGTAAAAATTCAGTGGTTTATAAAAGAGTATTTCCAACATTTCTTCAAGTCAGCCAAGTTTCGGCTCCGATAGCAACTTTTTGTATTTTGCAGAGGATGAACTGGAAGTGTGTTAGTGTTGTGTACAAGTTGTTTGTAACAATAAATTGAAATTCTGTTCTCTAGCATGATAGTACTGTTCTTGGCTCTGATGAAAGACAATAGTCTAGAACGGGTTCTGAGCAACTGCTGTTTTCTCAGTTTACTTCTGCATCTTCGAAGGCAAATTTCCTGTGATTCGAGCAGTAGCTGTGAATTCTGGCTTCAGTCTAAATGTCTTGAAGTAGTCTAAAAACTGAATGCACTTCTCTTTCCTTGATATAACGCCTCTGCCGGCGTCTACTGCTGGAAGACGTTTCCTCAACTCTTGATAGAAGCTACTCTAACTTCCGGCATCGACAGCTGATTTTCACCTGTTTCTTCACTGTCCCTCTCAACAGAGCTCAAAAGGGTTATGACTGAAGATATATGACTAATCATCGGCATCCGGAACAGACAGCGTACCACGCTGGGCACCGATACATCAGGATTTCCCCTCCACCTAGACTTCATGCCTGGTTTACTGATATGCCGCTAAGGTCTAAAACGTTCTATAAAATGCTTTAGAGACTGAGGACGGACCACAGCAGTATGAGAGCTTACCCCTTTCGAATCGTTATGGCCAACGACCCATTCTGTCAATCTTGCTCTGAGGTGGAGGAGCATTTAATAATGGAATTCCAGACCCTCAATGGTGCTAGAAACTAACTTTTCAAAGAGGCGGCCAGTTAAGCAACCGTTCAACCTGGAAACTCTTATCCAATATACACCAACTCTTATCACAAATCACGATACCATCATCATTAATATTAGTGCTTTGTTATTATTTACATACTTCTGTCATTTATTTGCCAATGAAGTAGATTAAGACCACTATGTAACTGCTGAATAGTTCTACTGAAGCCAAATAAAAAAAGCTGTTCATGCGTTGAGGCAGTTTAGTGAATGAGACGTAACTTGGCTAAATGGCCTGCCATTCCTAGCTCACTGTCATCTCCCATATACATTCTTCATTTATAATCTCCTTCCTAGACATCCGAAATATTCACCATTTGGTGGGCCTAGATTATTGAATGGGCTCTGCGCGGGATAGACGCCTCTATCTGTGGACATCATTGTCCTCTGACTGGTCCACAGATTTTGTTGTGTTGAAAAGCCATGTCCACACTTGTGTCAAACGTCCATATCGTATCGCCGTTGCCTATCTAAGAACTTGCAACGCCTTCCACGCAAACCACCCGATCCCCAAGGTGTATCCGTATCATAGGATGCAACGGTGAACAGATTGGCGAAATAGAAGAAAGAGGGTTGCAGTGTGTTCAGCACGTCGGAGCGTTCACACTAGTCTCGAACCCGTTGCGGAGATGTTACGGGTAAAACCGCCTAATGGCCTAACGGGCCCGTTGAGTATCTTTATGAATGAAAAGATACAGGGCGTTGCGTTCTATTACGCAACGGTCATACGATACGGACATTTGGTACAAGTGCTGACCCGGCTTAATTTCGATGTTGATATGGTGTTACGCGATGGATTTTTCCAACACATGGATTGGAGCCTCTAAAAATGTACTCCATCAAAGAACATTACTTTTTTTTTAAATCACTGGAACGCTTAGCATGTCAAAGTCTCCCGATACATTAGGTGTACATATACATGTGTACATACATATGTGTACATTAGGTGTACATCTTTGGATGTCGGTGACATTGTTTTGTTCGCTGATGATTCAGTTTTATACTTTGTTGCTGATAATTGGGTGGACACTTTTAGCTGAAAATGGGTTGCAAAGTGTTAGTAATTGGCTGACTGAAAACAAGTTAACATTGAACCTGTCAAAAACTAAATTTATACCATATTGCTTGTCTCCGACCACACTTCCCTATGACCACCTAAAAATACATCTTCATGGTTCTGATTGTGACTTGAACGCTTGTACAAGTTGCCCAGAGGTGGCTAAATGTCTCAGTGTTAAATACTTGGGTATTGTTTTAGATTCTAATGAAGTGGGAAAGCCAAATTAATTTAGTCTGCAAGAGACTGAGAAAGGTTATTTATGTATACTCCTACTTAAGAACTTATTTAACTCCTAAGCTCATGCGTGTAATGTATTTTTCATTGGCTCAGCCAGTTTTGCTTTATGGTTTGCCAGTTTGGGGAGGAGCTTACGCCTCAACGTTAACTCCAGTATATATTTGCCAGAAAATTCTAATTCGAGTTATAACGAAAAGTAAATTCTTAGAACACACTGGTCCACTGTTTCGTAAACTCAGAATTCTAAAATTATGTTACCTTATAGATCTCAATAATATAAAACAAGTTCTGAAAGAGAAGTGGTTTGCTTATCCCATCCACGAAATAAAAACAAGGTTTCAATCGCAAGGCAAATTTTATCTACCACTTGTGCACACAACTGCCTCATTCAATTCATATTTTTCAGCTGGAATCAGAGCATTTAACAATCTGCCTTCTATCGTTAAAAATAAGTTAATAGATCAACCTAATCAAGTGAATGAAATTTTGAAAAATTGTTTCCTCAAAACGCAAGATTATGATTAATAATACTACAATTAATAATACTATAATGATTAATAATACTATAATGTAATAATGATGGTAAATAATGAAATATCATCTAGATCGTACTATTTATCCTTATGTAATGGCACTTTATTTATTTCTCCAACAAGATATAATTATTTTTGTATTAAGAATTTAAAAAATGTAATATTTAAGAACCTACAGGCTCATTGTAACAACTCGTTTTCCCTGTCGCGGGTATCACCCATTAGGGAGACTATATTTCTTTCATTTATTGTAGGTGAATTGTTTTTGTCATATTTTTTAGAAATAAATACATTTTCATTTCATTTCATATGAAAACATCTTCCACTAGACATATCCCCTTTAAAAATCAGGTGCCGAAAGTACTTATTCTTTAGAACAACGAGACTTGTTTATCTCCTCTAATATTTCACACACCTGCTCAGAAAACCTCCTGAGCAAGAAACAAAAAAAAATTCGAATATTCAACAAGTGAGTGCAATAAAATACCGCGAAAAGGAACTTCTCCCGCCTCCCAGCAAGTAAATCGCAGGGAAAAGCCGATCCTGGGCGGGGAGGCTGCAAACTGCGGCAAACAACTGTGATCAAGGAAGCTTCCGCGACAGGGGCGCGGGGGTTAGACTTCAAGATGGCGGGCAGATTAAATGGGGTTTTCACAGAGTCCTCTCGCACCCATTAATAACTTCTCCAGTGGCCCCAGGGGGAAGCTGGGTGCTCTTCATTAACGGGTTACCTACCAGTTCCCCAACCAGAGCCCGCTTTGCGAGGAGACATCCTAGGCTTTTCGCTTCGGTTGTAGCGGAGAAATTTAGGCCGCAGTTTTTTACGAGGCCCCTCACTACGTCTTAATAATACGGGGAAGCTGGTTTATTTTGAACTCGATCCTGAGAAGTTTCAAGGACCATAATTCCCGTGCCTCGAGTCTCCATACACACACAAACACACACACACACACACACTAAAAAAACGGGCTATCGCTCTTCATGAAATCTCCAACTTCCTACTCTAATTCTCCATCAACTTATGCAATAACAGTATATGAATAGGCGTGCTACAAAATTACAATAGTTATAGTTTGTAGTTGTAAAAGCCCTTTATCTTACAACAACAACGGGCGAAATTGAACAAAATAATATATACGAATTGAGTAATCGCTAGTCATCTGAAGTATTGCTTCCGAGACTGCAAGGCAACGGAAGCTTTGTTTTCACTTTCGAAATGAAAAAAAAATTTTTTGCTCCACAATCAAAATTTTCACTCGCATTTTGCGTTTCAGAGCCTCCTGAACAAATTTGGTTCCGTGTCTGTCTGTCTGTCTGTCTGTCCGTCCACATTTCCTTGTAACAGCCATAACTTCCACAATTTTTATCCGACTTTAACCAAATTTTGAGGGATCGTGCGGGTTCCCTATCAACTTCATCATGATCGAATCAACGTAAGCTTCTGCGCAGGCGCTAACGTGAATTCCTTGTGACGGTCATAACTCTGTCAATGTTCAACGGATTTCGGTCAGATTTTCAGGGATGATGTGGGTAAGGTCCCTTGAGGTCCCATAAGACAATCATCATTTGCATTAGCGGTACGCTCTGCGCATGCATGAACGAAATATTCTTGTTACGGTCCTTGCAACAGCCGTAATTTCCACAATTTTAATGCGATTTTCTTCAAATTTTTAGGGGTCGTGCGGGTATAGCTCTACATGGTAACCTATCAGTTCCGTCATGATCGAATCAACGGTAGCCTCTGCGCAGGTGCAAACAAAATTTTCTTGTTTCGGTCATAACTCAGGCAATTGTGAACGGATTTCGGTCAGATTTTCAGGGATGATGCGGGCAAGGTTTCTTGAGGTCCCGTATCACATTCTTTGCGATCATCAGCAACGGTACGCTAGGCGCATGAGCGAAAGTGATGTTTTTGTTACGGTCACAGCTTAGTTAATTTTATCGGATTTTGTTCAAATTTTCAGAGATGTTTGATAGTGTAATGACAGATTTAGATTGGTTTGAAAGTGAGGACACATACGGGACTAAACCGTTTTCTATCCGTCCGTCCGTCTGTCTGTCCACATTTCCTTGTAACAGCCATAACTTCTACAGTTTTGAACGGATTTCAATAGAATTTTCAGGAATAGTGTGGATTCAGCCCTAGATGGTCCCCTTTCAGTTCCATCATGATTGAATCAGCGGTACGTTCAGCGCTTGCGTGAACGTAATTTTCTTGGGACAGTCATAATCAATAGTCAATAATCAATAGTCAATGTTGAACAGATTTTAGTCAGTTTCAATTTTAGGTTGCTCAGCACTATACCGTCATGATAATGGTAAACCGGTAATTTCAGAATATGACATACTGTGGTGGCCACGAGGAAGCTTCTGTGTCATGTCCTTGGCAGTGTATTTTTTTCTCTTCTATTATTCAAACCCACCTATGAACACAGCTTTAATTTACACGGAGTTCAATCCGCTTTTTCTTTTCAAACCCTAATTTTCTGTCCTACCTTTGCCTGTTGGTTTTCCCAACTCTTACCAATACCGTGAGAACATTCACCCACTCGTAGTCCCAAACATTAACTGTCGACCTGTCAATAGTAAAATCCCTCATGGAAATGTATAGACCGTTAAGTCCTTCAGCAGTAGCCTAGTTACCTGGTTGTGAGGTTTTCCCTCCATTGTCCTCATACCAAATGGAGATAAGTGTAGTTATATTCCCCTACCTCATTTCCTTTTTAAGGCATTGCATATTTCTATTGGAGCCCCATCTTGTCAACCTGACCCCCACTAGTTTCTTTGTGTCTTTTGATTTTACGTGTCTTGAGATGAAATGTATGTTTAGTGACTTCCTATTCATTTCCTATTCATTTTTCCAAACAGAGCAAGTTATCCGTGATTTTTAATCTTGCTCTTGAAGTAACAACCCTTCAGATTCATATGAACATATACCAAATATTAACCATTTATTTTACTTACCAGTGGGTACATTGTAAATATTATTTGTTAACTGTAAATATATCTAATCTCGGCTACAATTCGTGGGTGCATTAATTTAATAATCTACCCGATTCCCCGGGCAACAACACATATCTATAATTATAACCGTTGCCTGTCTGCAGGAACATAAGACTTTACAAAAAAAGAAGGCCTTTCTGTCCTTAAATTTGTTTTTTATTATCTCTTACGTTTCTCCCCAGGAACTGGAGCTTCTTCAGGAAGACTAAATTTGAAATATCAAATCCGAAATTTGTAAAATAAATACTTTTCCCTCTCTTTTTGTGGTAACAAAACGAATTCAGAAATTCCGTTCAAGGAAATCAAATTTAGATTTCTCCTTTTCTTGAACTGAATTTCCGAATTCGAGATTTTATTACAAAGAAGAAAATAATAAGTATTTATTTTACGAATTTTGAATTTGATATTCCGAATTTAGTATTCCTAAAGAAGTCCCACCTCCTGAGGAGAAACTTTGGAGACAATAAAAATAAAATTTAAGGACAGAAAGGCCTTTTTTCGTGAAGACTTGTTATAATTTGAACTGTCCGAATAAAGAAAAGTTGTAGAAACATATTCCTATACAAAATTATTCAAAAAACGCTTTTTTTCCCCACGTTTCTCCCTACTGTATTATGTAATCGCTAGTTATTCATTATCTGCTTTCTTTGTCACCCTCTCTACATATTTCGGAATTATAGGAGATAATTCTGAATTTTGATGTCCCAATTCGTTGCCAACTCTTTTAAGATGGCACGCTACAATGCTGATCAACTGATAGCCGGTTGTCTCGTGTTAACTGACCCAGTCCAGGAAATAATAAAAAATGCCACCTGAACAGATATTATGTCTTTTACTATTGCGGAGGCTTTACTAGCATTGAAGACTGGCGTCTATTCGAAGATAAATACATCCAACGCCGGACATGTACATCATGCCTCTCATGTGCATCTAGTCTCCGACTAGGAAAAAACACTTTGGGTGAAAAAGGTATTACAGGACTATAAATCTGGTAGTATTTCTTTGTACGACATGGTTAAGCGAGTGTCACCAAAAATGAGACCTCATCCGTAATGTTAACTTAACTACACGTAATGTCCTAAATAACAGATAATATTAAGTTTATTACATCAATTTGATATTAATATATGACTTTCTCATATTTCTGTGTTCATAATTCATTTCATCACCAATCAGTTATCGTCGAGCTGGCAGTTGATTAGCTATCAGTTTTCATCGAGCTAGCAGTTGGTCAGCTGTGACTTGTCGTTGAGCTGCCAGCTGGTCAGCTGTCAGTCATCAGAATTTTTGGTTTCCAGCTATCAGTTCACAAATACCTTTGTTTATCGCTAGAAACAGTTCCCTAATCCCACGTATCCCACGTATCCCACATCTTCTGCAGGACTCGCGGTTTCATATGAGTATGTGGATATGAAAAAGCTCAAACTTCATGAATCGTGTCTGAATGTCTCACAATGGATTTCAATGAAGAAATTGTTTAAAAATTTTGATTTTTAAATATTCTGGGCTATTGCATTAGCTCCATTCCGATCAAAAATTCGCTTAAAACGATTTTTCTTGGGTTTCCATGCAAAATTTGATGGAGATATTCTTCAAAAACCCATGTTAAGTACTCAGTTTCGTACAGAGAATATCGAACAAAAATCATGAATGCATAACCATCCCAAGAATATTAACATTTGAGAATTTGAAATGTGGGTAGTCAAACGAATAGCGATTTGATAAATGAACCAAATCTTCCACTGATCTTCTTTTTGACCTCAGTTTTGGATTCTACGCAATAATAAACGTAACCCCACCTACTTTCAGCCCTATATTGCCAATCGCCTGTGTCTTATGATTTTCCTTCCCCTAAAGAGCTCTATTTAGGCACTGTGAGGCGTAAGAAATTAAATTGTAGGTACCTAATCATTGCCTAACTGATTAGCGTATTTAATGAATTGTTATTATTTCAATATCCACTTTCCATCCATAGTTAAAACGCGGCTGACTGTACTTATTCATGTCAGAGACATTCATCTTAATCCATTCACCTGGTTTTCTAAGAAAGAACGACAAGAATTTTCACTGCCAACGCCGACTTTTTCTACTGTCCAAAGAGAGAAGAAAAGTCTTTCGGATTCCAAGTGAGTGATCCCGGTCGACAAGTTCGTTCCGAAGTGAAACTTCCCGTTTCAAACCAAATACAATCCCGTTTTTCAGACGGATGGACAAAGAGTCAACGAACCGTTCATAATGGCCGTCGGATTGCGACGAAGAGCTGGAACGGGAGGAGAGAGAAACGGAACAGCGTCCCGGAACAGTTATCTCGGAGCAGGCTCCTTGAAGCCTGTTCTGTGGAGTTTGGACTCTGAAGTCACCTACTCAAACTATTGCATTAATTCCGGACTGACGGCGAAATGGGTCGTTTCCTTTCCAAGTTCGAAGCGGTCGGAAGAGGAGGAATATCTGGGACGTCGAACGGAGTTTCTGCGGGCGGTAATTCGCGTCACGTTCGAATCGGACGATCCAGAAAGTTTTTGGATACCTAATGCTCATCCAGTTTAACAGTAGATTGACCTGAAACTATTCTATAGTGTTCTTACTCATCGCTAAGCAGGCGGTACACAACTTCAGATCTAAACTAATTCACAAATGTTTGTTCATCTCATCAATAGAAAAAGTAAGCAATTTCCCATGGAATACAATACCTATACACAATACATCAGAATAGCTTCTCCATTTAGAAATACTTACTAAATTTCTCAGTTCCCTCAGTGTTAATACCCTGAAGTATATTGGGATGTGGTATTATAGATAGCCTGATAATGATCGAGACAGAGCGTAAAATTCTTGAGTAGGTTATTTTACACGAGTTCTATAAGATTCTATAGTTCTGCTTCTGTTTCTGCTGGGAAACCTTGTTTTCACTTTCGGGAAATATGAAATTTTTTTATCAAAATCATAATATCTAGTCGCCTTCTACGTTTTTGATCATTTTGTACAACTTTCGTTCCGTATCTGTCGGCCTGTGTGAGGGTCTGTCCGTGCGGTCGCACGTACTTGAACATGCAAAACTTCTGCTGCTCTGTTCTACTTTCATTAATTTTTCAAGGGACGTGCAAGTTGGGCTGCAGCTGATCCTCTTTTAGATTCATTACTCATAAATCATTACTCCACTCTGCGCATGCTCAAACGTAAATCCATCAAGCATCATTTCCTCACGGCCTATGAGTCCGATGTCGCTTACAGTCAGATTGAAGTCGAGAAACGACCATTTAACCATCCCGTATCGATTTCAACACGACCGTAGCATTAGTAGCTGTTGCGCATTTGCGAACCTCAAATCGTTGTAACAAACATAAGTTAGCTATATCTGATTTCGATCTAAATTTCAGTGTTTCGAATAGTTGATTACCTAAAATTTTCTATGGTCTATACATGCATGTAAAGGACGCATGTAAAAAATACGAGGCAGTGATGTACAACACCCAACTATGCAGAACTTCCTAGGGTGAACAGGAAAGAATTTAGCTCAATCGGCTGATCAGGGAACATCCCTTCATTTCAATTGTCTCTGTCCCAGAATGTCAGCCTATCGAATTTCACCTTCTAAAACCACCTTCTCAGTTTATATTAGCTACTTTACTTTGGCCCACAAACTCGAAAACCGTTACCAAAAAAGTTCCAGCCCTAAAGCATGACCGTATGAGCGAATATTCTATCACATTGATATGCTATTTGAGCACATTGAGTGCAAATAAATGGTGAAATGTCATTTTAATGGCAAAAACCTATTTCTTAATAATATCTTATGTGAGCTAAAAAATATTTCAGAAATTTTCGCCATTTGATGACATTTAAGTCTGTTTTTCAGCATACTTTTGTGCAAAAATTTTTGATGTTCTATTTCATGTAGGTAAACTTATTTTGACTAAAATTATTTTGGAAATTATGAATGAGCACTCATGAGGTTTCTAGATTAACCACACTTAGGGCCGGTTTCACCAAATATCTCAATCAACTCTTACCTAAAGGTAGTTCTTTTCGCCATATTTTTTTACATGACCAAAATCCTTTTTTGCTACGTTTTCCTGTCTAATTTGCTAAATTTTCCTAGTTACTTCAAACTTTTTCCTTCATCCACGAAAATGAGCCACATAGGATTGATTAGAGCATTGGTTTTTGAGGACAAATTTGACGAGGATGATATGAACAGTTTACAATTCCCCGTCCTCGTTGGATTAAAGAGAGTACGGCGGATTTTGATCTCAATGAAATCAATTTATTATCGTGATATTTATCGATTATTTCTTTAGTGTTCCATGTGCAGATTCGAATAGTTTTATTGCGTGGGCCAACTGTGTTAATCAACGTTCAAAACTCTGGTTCCGTAAAACAACGATCAACATTGTGGGTGAAACCGGCCCTTAAACTTGATTGCTCTATCGATCCATAGGATTGTAACGCAAGACAAGACCCCCCAGAAACCCAGGGCGATGTTCAGCCATTGAAGAAAAAAAATATATACATGTCTTTTGGTGAATGCTTTGGAGTTAAAGTATTGTGCATGACACAGCTAATGGTAGTCTAGTGCAACAATCAGAAAGGGCTCATCGATGGGTTATAGGAGCTAACGACCCCCTATGTTCAATTTAAATTTTCAAATTCCAAGTGAAATTCGAAATTTAGCACAACAAATTATTCTGTTGCGGCTATGGATACTAAAATTGAAACCATGCGACCAGAACACACGAAATCATTTCTATTCTCGTTATCTGTGATCAAGATTTACTCGAAATATTATTAACAATTCTTTCATTCTACATATATCTGACTTAAGTTCTTTCTCATCAACAATTATATGTAGGTATATGCGGCGATACAGTCAATAAATCATATTCATGCATACAAAGTCTAACCTTCAGGATAATTTGACATGGATATGTCTTTTGGCTGGGTGTCAAGGAATTTTTCGCGACAATTTTTTTTCCCGACCGACACTTTTTTTCCCGACCGACACTTTTTTTCCCGACCGGCACATTTTCTATTGATTTTCACGTACAACCAAGACGTTACTAGGGAAGAGTAACTCCCATACTTTCCATAGTAGGAAAATCGTTCGCCCCTTTTTGGAATGCTCTCATTTTACCACGACATTTCATGACCTCTAAGCTGGAAAGCTAATTTATTACTCTAAGTTAAAAACTAATATTGTTTTGTAACCATAATGGAATAATCTTGTGAAAAGAAGGCACTACATGGTTGGTATACAATTGAGTAGTAGGTACCAACTGGTAAGCAGTAGGTACTAGACATATCCATGATCTTTTGTTTTTCCCATCAAGGGACACTGTCTCTAATTTAGCGACACTCCTAAGTTTAAAATTAGGCACTCGCAATAGGTGAAGCACTCAGAATGTGGATGCAGCGTTGATTGAAAGAAAGGTTTTACATGGATATGTCTTTTTCGCTATGGAACGGGTGAATTGCAGTGTTTTCAACAGGTTTTACTCGTTCACTTACAATACCATATTTCTATACCGAAACACAGTGACACGATTTTCACGAAAACATTTCAACAAAAAACATTACAATGAAGAAGAAGTCACCAATTTAATTATCAGTAACGATTCAATAAATTCAGAAAGATGTACTGGATGATGGGAAGGAACTCCCATCTCTCACTACACAATAAATTACTCATATATAAACAGATACTGCGCCCTATCTGGACCTATGGGATTCAGCTCTGGGGTTGTGCGAAAAAATCAAATATTAAAACAATCCAAACCCGATAAAATATAATACTGAGAAGTATAGTGCGGGCCCCCTGGTTCATGCGGAATGATGATATTCATCGAGACTTGAAGGTAGAAACGGTCACCGAAATTATCGCCAAATATGCAAGGAAGCACAAACATCGCCTCCACAAACACGAGAACCTGGAGATGCTCAACGTTTTAAACAACGAAGGAGAACTTCAATAAATTGTGCTGTGCTGCAAGTGTTCAATAAATGGGCCAGGTTTTGCTGTATTGGAGTACATTTCAACAGCAATAAATAAATCACACATACTGTACATTTCAACAGCCACATACTGTAGACTGTAATGATGATAGTTATATAGAGTGGTGGCAAAATGGTGGGAAACGGACATCATCTACTGAGGATAGAGGAAGTTGATTGATACAAGGAAGAAAAAGAGAACATATGTGTCGTTACGAGTTTATTTATAGGCTTTAGTGGAAAGTGGAGGGAGAACTGAGTTAAGTTGAGGTGATCCAATGGGTTCTCCCCTTCTCCCGCAACTGTTGCGAAAGGGGATACCACCGGAATGGAAGACGGAGGAAGAGGAGCCGGGAAGGGAGTATGTGCCGCACTCACGAGGAATAACAATGCTCAAGTCGATCGAAATTGGTGAGTTCCCATCCCTGGAAGGAAGGGAAAAAGGGGAGAAGAGAGGCGGGAAAGGTCTGAAATTGGTTAGCAGTTAGGGCAGGATGCCGCACGTGGAGTGAGAGCACAAAGATGGAGCTGGAGTCGAACCCTGCACCCTTGCCGTCACTGTGAGGCGCCCGTGGGTTTTAAGGCTCCTGCGGGGGAAGAAAACTGCTTCGAAGGGAAAAAGGATGGAAGGAGGGAACGCGGAATGGACAATAAAGAGGGTACGTGTCGCCCGGTGGGTGCGAGTTCATTATACAGCACGTAAACACTAATATGACACCCGGCCGCGTATACGGCTTCACGAGGGTTTTATCCCGAAGTAAACACAATCTTCCTTTCAATGGATTCTCCCCGGCGCAACAGTTTTCGAGGTGGAAATATGAGGACGGACTTTGAACCCTTGCACAAACATCGTCAACATAAATTAACATCCGATGGCAAATATTGAACGAGTTTGCTGCTCTAAAACGTGATTAAACTTCGTGACTTGTTGGCAATCAAAAAGTTAACGGGTAATTGTGCTGTACAGCTAGTTCATATCACGGCTCCGTCCTCCACTTAGCTTAATCTTGAAAACTGTTGCTGGGAAAACATTTTCTGGTGGTTTGCTGCATTACCAGGCATAGGTCCCACTAAACCCATCACGGTAAAACCAAAAGCCAAACATTAGGCATGTAAAACAGGATCATGATATTATCAGCAAGAATAAATAGAGAATCTCCCAACATATCCTACAAAATATTTCCAGGTGCCCAGTTTGGGTCAAACACCATTGATCCAAGTTAGTGTTCATTACGTATGTCACCAATATATTTCCAGGGTATTCTGATCTAGGGTAGTTAGTTTTTCATTTCATTGTACTAATCCAATAATGGGACCGAGGGAAGTTCAAGAATCAAGTGGCAGAAACGATTCACAAATATGAAACTTGGTTGCAAGTATCATACACGGTATCACAAGGGTTTTCATCCCCTAAGAAGACGCAATCTTTCTTACAACGATTTTCCCCCGGCGCAACAGTTTTTGAGGTGGAAATATGAGGACGGACTTTGAACCCTTGCACAAACATCGTCAACATAAATTAACATCCGATGGCAAATATTGAACGAGTTTGCTGCTCTAAAACGTGATTAAACTTCGTGACTTGTTGACAATCAAAAAGTTAACGGGTAGTTGTGCTATACAGTCGGTGCATATCACGCCTTCGTCCTCCACTTAGCTCAATCTTGAACACTGTTCCTGGGAAAACATTTAATGGTAGTTTGCTACATCACCAGGCATACGTACAACTAAACCAATCACGGTAAAACAACAGGCAAGGCATCCGACATTTGGAACAGGATCATGCTATTATCAGTAAGCATGAATAGAGTTACAAGACACAACCGGACACAGGATTATGCTATTATCAGCAAGAATAAATAGAGATTATCTCAAGATATCCTTCAAAATATTTCAAGGTACCCAGTTTGGGTCAAAAACCATTGATCCAAGTTAGTGTTCATTACGTAGGTCACCAATGCCGCTCTATCATTGACAGTTTTTTTATTTCGTTGTACTAATCTCTTAATGGGACCGAGGGAAGTTCAAGAATCAAGTGGCAGAAACGATTCACAAATATGAAACTTGGTTGCAAGTATGATACACGGTATCACAAGGGTTGTCACCCCTAAGAAGACACAATCTTTCTTTCAATGATTTCTCCCCAGCGCAACAGTTTTCGAGGTGGAAATATGAGGACGGACTTTGAACCCTTGCACAAACATCGTCAACATAAATTAACATCCGATGGCAAATATTGAACGAGTTTGCTGCTCCAAAACGTGATTAAAGTTCGTGATTTGTTGGCAATCAAAAAGTTACCGGGTAATTGTGCTATACAGTCGGTGCATATCACGCCTCCGTCCTCCACTTAGCTCAATCTTGAAAACTGTTGCTGGGAAAACATTTGCTGGTAGTTTGCTGCATTATCAGGCATAGTTTCCACTAAACCCATCATAGTAAAACGAATGGCAAAACATCAGGCATGCAGGACAGCAAGCATAAATAGAGAATCTCTCAAGATATCCTTCAAAATATTTCAAGGTACGCACATCAAACATTATTGATCCAAGTTAGTGCTCATTACGTAGGTCACCAATGCTGATCTAGGGTAGTTAGTTTTTCATTACGTTGTACTAATCTCATAATGGGACCCAGGGAAGTTCAAGAATCAAGTGGCAGAAACGATTCACTAATATAAAACTTGGTTGCAAGTATGACACACGGCATCACAAGGGTTTTCATCCCTAAGAAAACACAATTTTTCTTTCAATGATTTTTCCCCCGTGCAACAGTTTTTGGGGTGGAAACATGAGTACGGACTTTGAACCCTCGCACAAACATCTTCAAAACATAAATTAACATCCAATGGCAAATATTGAACGAGTTTGCTGGTCTAAAACGTGATTAAAAATCGTGACTTTTTAGGGATCGAAAAATTTAACTTTTAATTGTGCAGTATAGTCAGTGTATAGTAGTAAATTATTACGAGTTTACTCATATTCATGTGAGAGAGTACTTCTATCATTCATGAATCCAAATAAGTAATCACATTTTTGTATACGAATATACCTGTAATGAAAGAATAGGGTTTTTGTCGATATACTCGTATTTGTATTCACGATTACGAATATGCTCCTTCTCTGCTCTATTCGGGGACCATCACGGCAACGTCATTTTCCACAAAACTCTTTAATTGAGCGAGCGCTCCCCAACCGGTGGAGGTAGAAAATTAAAAATTGAGCGCACTCGGAGGAAATGGTAAAGACAGGAGGGGGGGGGGGGGGTAGGGAAGGTATTAAAACCATCTGAGTCCTCAGCGAGTTCTCTACGGAATCTATCGATATGATCCGCCGTCCGCTACGACCGCATTCCGCTATCTCCGCCTCCCCGCCGGGTTATTCCGCTCTAATAGGAGTAATCACACGGCCAGCGTGCGTCGCGGCCTTCCAAAGGGGTTTGATAGCGGTTCGGGTTTCCGCTTCCCCGGGAAACCTCTGTGACGCCCATTTCCCGGTCTCGCTTATACTTGGCCCGTTTCGACCCCCCGTACTTGGCCGGTTTCGACCGTTTGGCGGGTAACGGCGTCTCATAACCGCCGGGCGTCCACTTGAATTGGAAACGTCGATTCCGGTATCGCCAAGGCAGTAGGCCGTATCGCCACTGGGCTCCCCGTTCTCGAGTTGCATTTCTCTGTATGCACTCGTATAATTAGGTTACCGATACTCGACCGAGATTATCCCTACACTTTGCCTTCATTATGTCCTCCTTTCAACATACCTACTCATTACATTACACAGTACATTCTACAGTATTTACAAACCAAGTTAAGATTTTTTAAAAAAAAAACGCTGCAAATTATTTCACAAAGGTTTCTTATTTTTTCAATTGAGTATGATCGTAGTTTTAGTTGGCTTGCGTACGTCATAAGGCCCGTCCAGACTCCTCGGCGTGTCCTATTTCGAGTTGCCACTACCTATACTTCTATAATTATATACGTATGTTTATATTTCACGATTTGAGCTCCTATCTGTTCAAATAATCATTGCCTTAATAATATCATTATCTAAGTACGTACGAAAAGTCCAGAGGATGTGTTATTAAATATGCGTAGGAAATGCATTGGTATTAACACACAAATATGACCTAGAAAAAAACGTATATTCATGCCTCGAAGGAACATGAAATTCGAAAGCAATACAAGTGTAGGAAGTTTTCCACGCCACCCTGGAGGTACTCCCTAGGTCTCGTTACCTCACGACCGGAGGTTCACCGCCCTATTACGCTTACACTATCATATCACTCATATTTTTCCATCAACATTCATTTGAAAGTTGTGCATTTTGAGATGAGTGAATTTTGTCCTAACATGAGAATAATAATTATTAGGTCGTGCAGTTGTGGTCGTGCATGATCTGGTCCTAAAGTGTTCTGTTGCGAAGTCCTACTGCCCATTGTTATCCTAACCGTGGAATATTAGCTTACGCAGTTGTGGTTGAGCAGGTTGGAGTTTTAACACGTCAGTCTATCACTCAAAGCCTCGAAAAAGACACTTTTTCGCCCGTTTTTGGCCAATAGCATCTATGCGAGTAGAGCGATCGGGATGGTTAAACGTTTGGTCCAACTAAACCCCAAATGGAGTCTATGTGCGAAAGAACAGGTTTTTTAAGTCAATTGTTAGGCCTTTTATGGCCCGGACGGCGAACGGCGAACGGCGGACGGCGGATGGCGGACGGACATGTCAAATTTGGATTCTACGCACCTTGAAACTTAAAGTGACAAAGTTTGAGGGGGGGGGGGGGGTTATAAAACTTTTTTGCTATACGATCACATAGGCTTATTATTAGAAATAATAAAACAAAATAAAACGGTGCAAATTATTACACAAAGTTTTATTATTTCTGTGTTAGATAGCACTTTTACGCAGATCATTGGTCTATAATCAGAGTTGGGATACCCAACTACATTGGTATTTAAAGTACTCTCTTCAAGCAGAGAGTTTTATTGATGTTGAGTTTGACTATGATTTTGAGAAAATCTACAAATTTATTACTGCATTCGAGGAAAATCAGTAATAAGCATGGCGAGGTATAGCAGCACAAGACGCAAGTACTTGAAAGTACCACTTGCCAAGTACAATTACTTGTAGATACTTGCAATTTCACTTTTTAGTGAGTAAAAGTAGTTACTAGTACTAGCGATCCCAAGTACAAATACGTGTATGTAAGTACTTTCACTGTCAACTTCAGTGTTGGCCGAAGGTTTGTGATGTGTACTTTTGACTCTATCTAAATTTGTATGCTTGCTTTTATTGCAATTACGTTCAAGGAGGATCATTAGAAAACTCTGAAATTTTAGAAGCACGCTCCTCAGATACAGGTATCAATTGGTTCCAAACTCTAAATTGAATCAATTCCTCTCAAAATGACAATATTTGTATAGGGCACCAATATAGCCATCTCATTTTTTCTTCGGAAATCGGATCAAACGTGCTTATTTGCCTCCCCACGTCTACCCCACGATTCTCCAAATGGAATAGCGGTGGAGGGGGATGGAGGGGGGTCAGAAATTCCTCTCCATCATTCTCCATAGTATTCTAGGGTAAAATAGAGAATGAGCTTGTTGTACTTGAAGTACAAGTACTAAGTTCAATTACAAGTTCTTTCATTGCCACCTGGACAAGTGCAAATCCTGATGTACTTGTACTAAGATTGTTAAGTACAATTACTTGTACTTGTACTTTCTAATTTTATTCCATGTACAAGTACATTAGGTAATTGTAATTGTACTTGCGATTTTTCGAGTATTGTACCTGTACTTTGTACTTGTAAGTACATTTTTCCGAACTCTATCTATAATTATTAAACCCTATTTATATAATATTATATGATCAGAACATGACCCCGCTATTTTAATCTTCACAGTAAAAATGTTAAAGAAAGGTTCATTAGGTAAGGAAAGAATATAGGCTCAGAGGCCCCTCAGCTGATCAGTGCGGGAAAGTTAGCCTCTGAGGTTCCGAAGCTGAGCTGAATCCCTCCACACTTTGTAATAGTATTCAAGATCTCCAAAAACGAGCTACATTCCAGATTTCAGCATCATAAGTCGATTAAGAAAAATTTTGGGCTCAGAGGTCCCACAGCTGGTCAGTATGCGCTGATATTGTATTCTTGATATTACAAAAGAGGTCCACTTCAAATTGCAGATCCTTAGGTTGACATCAATATACCTGCGTAAATGCTTTTAGGCGTCCGCAGAGGGAAATTTTTACTAGTCCCCCTGATCTCAGTATACCAATATACAAGTAAGTAGGTAAGTACCTACCAATCAAAAATGACATAAATGTATAGACCATTGAAACGGTTGTAATAATCATAAAAACGCTGCAAATTATTTCACAAAGGTTTATTATTTTTGCAATTGAGTTTGATCGTAGTTTTAGTTGGCTTGCGTACGTCATAAGGCCCGTCCAGACTCCTCGGCGTGTCCTATTTCGAGTTGCCACAACCTAAACGTCTATAATTATATACGCATGTTTATATTTCACGATTTGAGCTCCTATCTATTCAAATAGTTATTGCCTTGATAATATCATTATCTAAGTAAGTACGAAAAGTCGAGAGGATATGTTATTAAATATGCGTAGGAAAAGCATTGGTATTAACACACAAATATGACCTAGAAAAAAACATATATTCATGCCTCGAAGGAACGCTGTACCCACCTCATGGTGCCACGGTGTATTATATGGGTATAAAACGTAAAAGTAATAAATGTCCATTCTCCTACACCCCTCTGCTACACCCCTGGTCACCAGACACCACAAGATGCCGCGGCGCCTCCTCTCACTCCAACCCCCGCTCACCCCCCTCACCACCGACCGTGAGCGTGCCAGGCGTGCGTCTAACACGTCTAACACTCAAAGCCTCGAAAAAGACACTTTTTCGCCCGTTTTTGGCCCATAGCAAATTAATCGGGATGGTTAAACGTTAGGACCAACTAGACCCCAAATGGAGTCTATGTGCGAAAGAACAGGTTTTTTAAGTAAATTCTTAGGCCTTTTATGGCCCGGACGGCGAACGGCGGACGGCGAACGGCGGACGGACATTTCAAATTTGGATGCTACGCACCTTGAAACGTAAAGTGACGAAGTTTGAGGGGGGTTATAAAAATTTTTTGCTTCACGATCACATAGGCTCATTATTGGAAATAATAAACCAAAACTCCATAGCGGATATAGTCAATCTAGATGTAAATAACGTAAAACCTCGAAATCGGTCATTTTGGAAACGGGAAAATTATGCTTGAAGTATTTTACGTTAACGCATGTGTGGAAAGGATTAATGATTTGAGAAAAATGAAATTGGTAAGGGACAATCTACAGCCTCTGCACATTCCCAGAATATATAATAAAAAAGATCTGAAGTTGAGGTATTGGAACTGATCGGATTCATGTAATTTTCTGACTCCTCGTGGACGAAATACCCATGTGGGTGAGTAGGGCAACAATATTGCTGAAGATTTATTAAAGATGGCCCAAAAAAAGTTCAAAAACATTCAAGTTTGAAACTCTCATATTCCTTCGGTTTTTTGGTCATCAATCCGCTTCATTTATAGTTGTGGCTGAGATTTGACGTTACAATCAGTGGCCTGCCCCATCCGTGAACTTTCAAGCATAGTCATAAAATGGTCATCTGAAGGTGAAAAAAGGAAAATTGCGGAGGGATTCCAAAAAACTAGCTACGTATCGAATTCGTAATTGGGGATGTGGACTAGAGTTTGAGGAAAGGATAGGTATAAAATTGCCGACAGCGTTCCAGCGGTTCAGTTTAATTACTGAAAAGTTCGTGAACTCATCCCCACCCAATCGTTCTGATTTTGTTGTGTTCTATTCATGTTCTCTTGGCCGCGCTGGAACAAACCTTTTAGTTGCATCAGTGCAATACTGTCTTATTTTTTACGGCCCATTTGACATGAGAGAGGTGGTTGGGTAACATAAGGTCCCTTTTGTGCAATTGCTGCTACTTCTCGTTTTTCGAGTTATTCGATATCATAATCAGCTAAACATCGATAAGTTCTACATAAAAAAAATCTACATTTTTGACCAATTTATCGAAAAACGCTCTCCTAAAATTTTTACCAAAGTAAGATAAAGTCACTTTTCCTAGGATGGGTCACATATTTATTCACTCGGTTTCCTAAATCTGCACAGGTATTATTGAGTTAATTAAGTGAAGGTATTATTCAACTTGATTTCAACAAATGTAACCTTTTATTTGTTTGCCAATTAAAAGGTTATTTTTGAAAATAATAAGCCAAAAACTTAAGACCGTTTGCTTATTTTCCTACTGTTCGTTTGGTTTGTAGAAAAAGTAATTTTTTTTTTCTAATTCATTCTTTTCACCACACGCGATTATGCAAATGGCAAACGATCCGGTAATGCTATCATTCTACACGCGAGCCCTTTTACCAAGTCGTATCTCGCTCCTCAAGGATGAATTGTTGTCTTTCTCTTCATTACCTAATAAGAAAAAAACGACGGAAAAAAAAAAATCGTTTCCCGGTGGAACTAGCGTTGTTTTGTGAAGAAACTCCGTCTTTCCGGCCGTTGAGATTAAAAACTTTATTAATTCTTCAGAATTCTCCATCGCGTAGCGTAGGGTATAGCGTGATCGTTGCCGCTATCACTAAAGCGATAATGATGCTATGATATATCAGAATTTTACTTTCCGTAAAATGCCGGGACGGATTTTCATATTCGCGGGAGCGCGTGAGAGATGCGGAGGCCCCGATAGTGGCTTGAACGGGCGACCTTGCCTAATTCGAATTTATGGCGGCCATTCCCGCTAAGGGGCTGGACTGCTTGCATTTCCATAATACGCCTAAAAGTGCGTTTCGGCTCTAACTGGATTTTTCCTCAATTAACTGATAGGTGTTAGCTTCAGAAATCACGCACGTAAGAGCCACTGTGCTCATCCCAGAACCACACAAGGAGTTATTACCTATAGCACATATTCTCGTGACATCACGCCTGGAGTAGGTTAGCTTTTCAGGCAAAATCGGCCATGACTGCGCTACGTCAGTGAATCGCAACTCAACAACCCTATTTTCCTATTGGTTTATTCCGAATAATAAGCCTATGTGATCGTATAGCAAAAAAATTTTATAACCCCCCTCAAACTTTGTCACTTTAGGTACGTTTAAAGGTGCGTAGAATTCAAATTTGAAATGTCCGTCCGCCGTCCACCGTCCACCGTCCGCCGTCCGCCGTCCTGACCATAAAAGGCCTAAGAATTGACTTAAAAAACCCGTTCTTTCGCACATAGACTCCATTTCGGTCTAGTTGGTCCTAACGTTTAATCATTCCGATCGCTTTACTCGCAAAGATGCTATGGGCCAAAAACGGGCGAAAAAGTGTATTTTTCGAGACTTTGAGTGTTAGACTTACGCACGCGCGCACGCCTGGCACGCTTGGCCTGGGGTCACGGTGGGTGGTGAGAGGGATGAGCGGGAGGTGGAGTGAGAGGAGGCGCCACGGCACATTTAACCTACCTTGAACACACTAGTATATTTAGTATATTATATCATACTATATTATGTTACAAAAATAATTGATCCAGCCCATCTAAATTCCTTCGTTCTTCTTCTTCCCAAAATCTTCTCACATAGTTCGAAGCAAATCTTTTTTAAAAGAAAATTGCATTAGATGGGCAGGTTGGAGTCTGAACCCTCTGGATGAATAGCTGTTTACTTATATTTCTGCCATAGGTAAGTGGGGTGTCGTCACCCAAGTAATTTTGGACGCAGAATCGACTGGGATAGGTCCCAGATCCTTTTGGAATCCAGTGTACCCACGGTTTTAGTTTGATTCCTATAGAAATTAGCTCCGTGGATTGAATGAGACCATTTGGGTGGCTGTACGATCATCCATTTGCTCCCCATCAGGAGCGCAGCCTGTAACGCGAGAAACAGAGGTGGATACTAGAAAAGAGACTGGCAAAAGCCCCAGAGCATGCTGGTTACTATAGCTGGCTATCTGATTCAGAAATAATAAACCATTATGATTTGCAGCGTTTTTCACAAGACGTTTACCGTCTCACGTCAACCTAATTCGTAGTTATAATGCCATTTTTTAACAGTTTTGTTTCGCAAAAGTAATATTGTAGCAACACGAAGTTTCAATTCAACTAAATAGTTACAATAATCGTGCCTGCCAGCGCGATTATTAGTTGTAGATTGTAGTCAACGATACCAATCTAAAGTTAACGAGTTTTTATTTGGACTATAAGAACCTACTAACTATTGTGGTTAATCAGTGTTTGAAAACTAAAGAACTTCCTTCGTTTGGGATTTCAGAATAATTAACCTGAAAAATAGTGAAGAAAAAAATATTGAAAATTCCTCAGGTGTCTGTACTGCAATGTAGTTACATCGCCATTGTTCACTTAGCTTCATCATCACTTAGTTTTATTGTAAGTTCGTAGTGCTATGCTTAACTAAGGAAGCTGTACTTGTTATATTGAATGAATAAAAAGAGAGATTTGATAGTTTCTCAAATTAAACAAGGCAGCTTGGTGCTACACCAACAAACGAAACTACTTAGGTAGGTAGGTACGTACATCCTACCGATTCGCTGTTGGTTAAAAGAGCCTAAACAAAGTAGGCATGAGGTTGCTTTGCCGACGAATACAACTGTTGATTAGCAATTCAAACATCGAATCAGGAAATATGCAACGTGAATTAAAAACCAGCTATAAGGAAAAAAACCTTGAAATTTATGCATTCTTCTGAAGGTGAAATTTCGTAAAGACGGCATTGGCAGTGCAGTTATTACGCGAGTTTTGCAGTTACACATATTTTAGAGGCAATAAAGTTAATTAGGTACCTATTTTCGTTTTTGTCTATGAAGTACATGAACAAGTAATAATATGCGGGAAGTAGGTACGTAGTTATTCCTTCTCTCTAGTACTTACTTACCTTTGCACAAGCGTTACTTACCTAATATTCACGTCTAGCAGAGACCTTTCACATTACCACTTTCATAGTACTCTAAATATTTTTTAGGTTCTTAATTGATTCAAAAAATTCTGAAAACTAGATAAGTAATCCGCATCTATCTTATTCGTTATCCACATGATGTGTGGAACGTCTAACATTTGAATGTCAACTTCAACCCACATTTCATATGGATCTCAACCGCACAGATTAATCTTCCGTACGTAGCTCATCACCTGGTAATAATTTGATGTAATTTGCATAAAATTTGGTGCCTTGCATATTACAAATACTTAATGAAAATATTGACTAGGAACCAGGTAAGACTATGTTATGCAGTATGTCCAGCCGTGTCTACAAATGGCGCATTTGCGCATAGTTTACTCGTCGCCTTGACAACAAGGTGAAATAAGATCGACTTTGCCTTGCCTCGATGTAAGAATGCGCTAGTGGCGAAGTCTCAAGAATATCAACTATACAGGCTGCCACACGAGTTCCCACACCGTGCCCCCCCCCCCCCACCCTCCTGAAATTGCAATTTTTGGGGGTATTTAAAAAAAGTTTTTTCCCCTAGGACCACCTCAAATATGACAATGTTGCGCGCAACACCAACTCTGTTTTTTTTTCATATGAGAACCCCTTTTTATTGCAGATTTGGATTCTACACAAAGTTTAATCAATTTACGACCTCTCACTCGATTTTTTTTACCGCGGGCAACCCGTTCCGCAAGTGTGCGAAGAACCAAAATTGCGCGAAACATGGATTCCGGTAAGCCCGAAGTGGAATACATGAATTTTTTTTTTTTTTTTTTTTTCTTAACGCTGATGGCGCCATCTGTTTCATGATTTGATTTGACTTTGACGGAATAATTGCCGAAATTTGGTTGTTTTGCGTGAAAAAAAATCATCTTTTTAGGAGTGTATTTACATTATGGAATTTCATATTGTTTTGTCCCCTTTCCCTCCTTCTTTCTCAACCCTTCCTTTGAAAACAATTAAAAATACCACCTGGTGAGAGGAAAACATGGAAAAAAGGACTTCAAACGGGCATTTTGATCAACTGCTGCTATTTTATGAAATTTACATATCCAAAATGATTTTAGCAATGTAATTTCCCAAGATCCTATATCTGTGGGCTGGTACTAGAACAAGTGCTGACTCTCAAATGTCTGGGGGTCAGCATAAACAAAAATGGGTAAACGGATGAAGTAGTAGATGCCAGAATTATAGAAGCTGCAGAAAGACTATACGTTGCTCTCACAAGACAATCTCCCTTTCCAGGTCCACTAAGGCATGAAATGTCTGCATATTATGATATTTTTCATGGGTTGCAGAATCGACTAAGACAGAATTCATTAAAGAGGACATGCAGAATTTATTTCCAAAATAATGAAGGAGTTAAGGTAGAATGCAGCATCCTAGCATAAACATGTAGGAGCCTCCCCAATTTCTTCTAGAACTTTAACATTTTTTGACATCTGATTAAATTAACTTGTCATAAATTCAAAAAGCGGAATTATGGGGGAAAATTTGAAAAATGTGACTGCGGATTTACGAATTTCCTCAAACAGGTAGGTATTCACTGTCAGGGAATAATGAAATATAAATTATTTCATTTCCAGCACGACGATAATTTGTCCTTGGCAACTATACAAAAAAAACGACCCATTTGGAGTCCCTTTGAAATAATAAACTCCGGCAGCTCAATTAATTACAAAAGGATTTTCCCCCGCGCGTACCGCTTATTACTTCGGAGGCGGGTTTTCCTGGCGAAAAACGGGAGCGGAAAAAAAGGAAGGTTGAAAAAATAAAAAATAAAAAAGTGCAGAATAAACAAACGCAAATTAAAAATATGTGGAAGGGAAGGAAAAGCTGTTTTTCCCCAAACAAACACTTCTCCCCCCGACCGCAACATGTCCTATTTACATAAAATTAAATCAGGAGGAATACATTCAGCTTTGTTCTCTACCCCTCTTCCTCTCTATCCGTCTCTCCTCCGCCCACTTTTCTCTTCTCATTCGGTTATAAAATAAAAAGAACTAGGTTGAAAAGCAGGGGACGAGCGCGGAAGGGTAGTAAACCCCAATAAAAGAGGGGAGTGGGGAACAGGATAGAGAGGAGTGTGGTTTGGAGTGAACGATGCAGGGGTGGGGGGGGGGGCTTACCTAAAAACTGAGGTAAATTTTTTTGGGTCGACGAAGCCGTTTATTTAAGCAGTTCAGGATAGATTTTTGTTCAATAAAATTGTATTTTTATTGCTTCCGTGCGACCAATAGGTAGCAGAAGAATTGTTTCCATTTCAGGATCATGTATATATTTTGTCCCTAAAATCAAAACTTTGACTTGCACTTTAGGTTTTACATAATTCTGAACACCTTTCGTTTAATGTTCGTCTGCCTGTGTGTGCGTGTCTGTGAGTGTGATGATCCTTGTAACAAGATAATTTCAACAGTTTTCATTTGATATTAATAAGACGTTCAGGGGATTTACCGGTTAAGGTGTAGATTGGCTAATATTAGTTTCATTGTTTACGTATCAATACTGCCTTTTGCGCTTACGCAAACGTAAAATCCATCAATCATCTTTTCTCAAGGCCCTTTGGACAGAGATACAAGAGATAGAACGAACAACAACACCGCTTTGGAAACGTTTGCAATGACTCGGGATTATTATTGAAATTTGGCAGTGGAGTGAAGGCATTGTTGATTGTGATCTATGTTAACTATGCAGTGCTTATTTATTATACGTAAATCATGTAGACCTATATAAGTAATTATTTGATACATCATACGTAAAAGTTGTTTGTTGAGACAGAAATGAAGGCAAGATATCATGTGCTATTTTGTAATATGTATTTAAGGAACTCCTTGTAATACGTACAGGTAATACAATAAAATTGAATTGAATTGAATTTCTATACGCCTTCTGCGCTTACGCAAAAGTAAAATCCATCAATCATATTTTTCTCAAGACCTTGTGGACCGATCTCAACTCCGGAGATTCGTCGAGAAAAAACGATTCAATCATCCCATTACTTTCTACATGATCGTTTCATTAGTAACTGTTACGATCGATTCGATTTCAGTGACATTTTCTGGGAATGTGAATGTGCGGGTTAGGTTTTGGATAACCCCCTTATCAATTTAATTGGTCAATAATTGATCATTTTCACGGCGCATTCGCAAACGTTAGATCCGTCAAGCTTTGTTTTATCATGACCTACAGGTCCAATCTTGCTTACGTTCAAAAGGTCGTTAGACAATGCAATGTGATTATTACATTTGAGTTTCATCACGATCATATCGTTAGCACCTCCAGCCTAAGGGTGTACCCCAAATATGGAAACAAGCATGACTTCTTCAGTTTTCATTTCATTTAGATCAAATTGTTAGAGACTATATTTTAAGATAATTTAAAACATGTCAATGATATGTCAATTATGTATTCAAACACGTATCAAATTCACATGTATGCTATTATTATCCCAAAACTCATGTAACGGATACGAAGAAGCTACGAACCATATTTAACTTGGCAGGCTTTTTTACTGTTTCCAACCTATTGATGTGAAAACAAAGATACTGCAAGGGGATCATCACACCCTAGTCCGTACATTCCTTCAAACTTTATTTATTCATTTGTTGACGGGCTAGTAAGCCCAATATACAATAATGTCACATTAATAATACATGGAAAATACAGACAACAAATGAAAATAGAAATTTACTCAGAATTAAAAGTGTAAGTAACAAAAATTAAACAATCACAAAAGATAATAATAGTACCTTTTACTAGGTTGAAAATTTATAACAATAAGAAATGATGTGATTTTTAAAAACGGAAAAACTATTGAACAATAAATCAAGGCAATTATTCTCAGCTGCTATTAAATTATATTGTATAGCCATGCGATAAAGGGAGTTATTGAACAAATAATTAAACGGGACGAAAGGGACGGGAAATAAATCATTAATTCTTGAGGGAACTTTAATTAAAATCGGATGATAACTGTGGAAATTTTTACAAGTATTTCACATTTTTGCATGCGCAACAGCTATTAATATATGATCATGTTGGAATTCATTTGGAATGATCAAATCGTCCTCCGACAACTATCTTTAAATTTTAGTGAGATCTGTCGGCCAGGGAGTATGAAAATGGAGTTTACGTTTACGCATGCGCAGATGGAAGTATTGATTTTGGAACATTTGAACTAATAGGGAACCATCTACAGCTGAATTCACACGCTCCCTGATAATTTAAACAAAATTAGACGAAAACGATGGAAATTAAGCTAGTTACAAGGATTTAACATTCGTAATTGTGCCGCAGTTAATGATGATAGAATTATGTTGTAATTACAAAGCATAAGTCAATCGTCTTTTCCTAACTATCCTCGAGTTTGAGCGAAATTGGACGACTAGGGCGTGAAAAAATTATGCTTGATGGATGTTAGGTTTGCGCATCCGGCGTAGGGAGTATTAATTTGGTAACAATGAAACTGATGGGGGACCATCCAGGCCCTAATCCGCACATTTCATGAAAATTTCATCAGTCGGATAAAAAATGTGAAAATTAGGCTTGTGAAAAGGATTTGGGGGCATAGACAGGCACAAACACAAATGAAGTTAAAAATGGCCTAAAACGTGAATTCGAGTTAAAATTTTGACTTTGGAGACAACAAATTTTCATTTCTTGTAAGAGAAAACAATACTTCGGCTACCTATAGGTAGACTCGGAAGCAAAATAATTGAATCTGATGAGGCCATTTGACGGCGAAACTAATTGTACACCTTAAAATTATTATGAATTCAAAACAATGTGGGTCGTTATTTTGTAGGACAGACGATATTTAAGGGGTGATGGAGAAAGTCGAGACGGAATTTCTACTCCTACGCCCGGACCCAAGTCTGATCCTACCTGAGCAGGTACAACCAACTTCCCTACAAGGATAGGCCAGCGAATAGAGAGGATGAAGTGAAGAGAGTGGAGGAGTTGGAGGAAGAGAGTGTGAGAGGGAGAGGAAGAGTGAGGGGTGGGACCTCAGCAACCATTTGAATATCCCAAATACTAAATGCATTATCCGTTCGAGTCCCGAGGCGCGAAACTCCCGTTCGAAGTTGCCGACTTGCTAACTAGTTGTAATGCCGGGGCGAGCATCCTGCCGGTAGATGGTGATGTTCTGAGGAAGGCCTGCAGCGTAACAGACTCTGTACGTCATAACGGCATCTTCCTCGTCTACTCATCACCTGTCCCATCCACTCATTCGATGTTTATTTAATAGAACCCATCAAACTCTATAACATCCTATGAGAACAACGGGCGATAAGCTACTCTTCAGGAACTAGTAGTCCAACTATTCATCATAATGGTTTATGAGAGATTGTTGCATTTCATCTTGACAGGTAATACAATTTATCCTGTTTAAGCATTATGCAATATGTACATTGCTAGTTACTATTGCTAACACTAGCATCTTGTTCGATGATGATTGTTTTGAAGAGAAGCCTACAGCTCACTTAATAAACTTTACGTCATGTTAACACCTTCCCTCTCTACTCATCACCTGTCCCATCCACTCGTCAGCTGTTTATTTAAAAAACCTCATCAAACTCCTCTCCGCGCATGAATCCTTTCAAACGCAACCAATTGGGTCATATGATATCACAAATCGAAGGGCATGATTCACTGGATGCTTTTAGACCAAAACGACCAATGTATCTCAATTAGAACGTGAGATGTCAAAAGGACAAAGCACTAAAAATTTGGGTTATCTGATTTTCAATGCTTGATGACAGAACTATGCATAAATACCTTTCGTTAAAACTAAAATGAAGGAAATCGTCCGGATAGAACGGCCACAACTGCCATTCGATTTTTTTTTTCTTTTTTTTAATATCCCCTGTTGTCAGTCCAATAGCAAATTGAGTAGGTTGGTAGTAGAATTTATGCCAGGTACCCTTTAGAATTTATGCCCCAGGTAGAATTTATGCCTCTGAGGATCTTGGAAATGACCGTTTGATAAAGCAGGGAAGGCACTCAAAACGAACTATTCCACGAGGCCTGATTAAGTAAACATGATGTAGATAGATGAAAAATTGAATGGTGGGGCATAAAATAAAGATGCCGAAATCGCGGCGCGCTCCCGGACGGTCGTCCATCCAAGTACTAACCAAGCTCGATGCTGCATAACTTCGGTGATCAGACGAGAACAGCGAATACTGGTTTTTAACATAGAATGTGTTTTTACGGAGGGTTATTTGGTTTGAAAATGTCTGTCCAGTAAGATCCCCCCGAACCACACCACTCTATCGTGTCTATGCACGGCCAAACGGCTGAGTGGGGGGAGTGTGCGAGTGGGGGGGGTCTTCTTGGGATTTTCCGAAAGGGGGCATAAGCGAATTCAAAATTTCCTAATCCCACCCGAACCATGGTCCGTAGGGCGGGAGGGGGGTCGAAGTAACGGTTAATGTGCGCTTTTTGGACTTCCCCGCTTCCTGTACCCCTCTAAACGGCCGTTGAAAATTCCGGAAAAATACCGGTTTCGTAGGTTTTTCCACGAGGAAGACGACGGCGCGATCGGATCGCGAAAAAAGTATCGGGAAATGCGTCAAAAAATGCAAGAGTACGGACTCATTTTCTCGAAAAGTCCGACGAAAAACTTGGTTTTTTCTGATTAAAATATACCCCATAAAGGTACATTTTTCCGAACGGTTTTCGCTGGCGAAATAAAGGTTTGATCCCGACGAATCTGAATCCGAAATCGGATATCGAAAAAAGTGACGGGAAGTCGGTCAAATTGCGAGGGGAAGCGAGGCAAAGCGATTAAAGTGACGTGGAGGCGAGCGAAGCGAGTCGGAGCGGCTAGTATGTTGATAATGGTGAGTGGAAACGCTGCTCCAGTGTTCTCTATGGACTGGGCAATCAGTACCTTCTCACGTGGCCCTGTGACCCATCATTCGCGCGAGCGTGTGTATAAATGAAAATATATAATATAATATAATATTCATATAATATAATACATAGTGGCAAGCATTATTATAATATTATTATAAATATTATAAATAAGCCGGTACCTAGGTAAGAAAGACCGGTACGTACTGCTCCCATTTCATTGACAGTTAATATAAAGACGTTAGTTGGATTGCTTGTAATCTTTATGATTATTTGACTAATTCATCAGGAAGTGGGTGTTTTCTTGTTTAAAGATCTCGTTTGATGAAGAAAAAATCATTACTTCTATTAATAATAATTTTCCAATCGGACTGATGTTGTGAGACTTTAAATGTACCTATTGTGATTAAGTAGGGTAATGTAACCCGTTCTAGTTCAGAAACACAAAAATTTACCTACCTATCTTGCTGAATTGCTGCTATTGTATTGTTGAAATCCATCCACTATTGAAAAATTCATTCAGCCTCTTGTGATTAACAGTTCGAGTCTTAAAACCAGTTAGTCTGTCCAAGTTCAATAAACTTACTCCTCGAGGTGAAATTCAATGTTTTGAGTTTTACCTTCAATTCAGCTGAATACAATTCGCACAAAACATTTACATTTTACATGCTCTCTATCCTATTATAAGCTCTTTGCTACGATCCAAAGCGCTGGATTCCAAGAACGCGGAAGAACTTCGGCCGAACTTACCAGAATGCCACCAGCCCTCCGGGGAATCCCCGAAATACATATTCTGTGTTTCATTGGTTTGATCCTTGATCCTAACATTAACAATCCGGGGGTCTGGGGGTGACCCCCAGATTTCATTTTACAATAAATGTACCATCATGAACACAAACCAATGGCGGTTTTTTTTTTTTTTTTTTTTTTAGTTGAAGGTTTGTTAATTACTCGAACCTAGTTATTCGATACCTGTGAAGAAGATATGTTACTCTCTCAATTAATTCAATCACTTTCACCACTCATCAACAACCTCAATATAACATCCACCTTCTGCTTCACCGACTCCACCATTGTCTTGGCGTGGTTAAAGACTCCTGCCCACCAACTAAAGACGTTTGTATCTAATCGAACACAACAAATACTAAGTGTTACTCCTGTTGGTGATTGGTACCACATCAGTGGAGTGGAAAATCCAGCCGACATTGGATCACGCGGAGTGTTGCCTACTGTTCTACTTCACCATGAGCTTTGGTGGTCTGGCCCTTCATGGTGCTCCCAATCTCTTGACCAGTGGCCAATCACGCAGTCTGTTCAGAATGTTGATCTCCCAGAGTTGAAGTCTGTGAGTCATAACACGCTAACAACCATTCAGGACACTAATCACATCCTGAATTACGTTGATCGTTGCTCGTCCTTCCTACGCCTTGTTAGAGTCATGGGCTATGTTCGCAGGTTCATCTCTAATGCTCGTATTCCCAAGAGAAGGAGAAGGAAACGCAAGGCAGGAGCACTCACATCTGTTGAGCTTAACCTTGCTCAGACCAACATTTTGAAGCTTCTTCAACGCCAACACTTTCCTGAAGCATTTAGGAGAACTGATCAACCCTTACCTCTTGAGTTGCGTCGATTGTCTATTTTCATTGATCATGAAGGGATTGTTAGAGTTGGAGGAAGGTTATCTAATGCACCTTTGCCTATTACTCAGCGACACCCCATCTTACTACCGGACCGTTCCCACTTCACGAACCTTGTGATTGACCATCTGCACAAGAAAAACCATCATCCTGGACCTACTGCCTTACTTGCCTTCATTAGGCAACAATATTGGATCCCACGCGCAAGGAATTTGGTAAGGTTACATAAAATGAGATGTGTGACTTGTACCAGATATAGTAAAGCATTCGCTCAACCAGTTATGGGTGATTTACCTTTGTCTCGGGTTACAGGAGTTCGTCCCTTTTTGCATTGTGGAGTTGATTTCGCTGGTCCTTTCATCTGCCGCGACTCATCACGTCGTAATGCTAAGACTCACAAGAGCTATCTTTGTGTGTTCATCTGTATGGCGTCCCGTGCTGTCCATCTTGAACTGTGTACATCATTATCGGTGGAAGCTTTCCTCGATGTGTTTGACAGGTTTATTGCAAGGCGTGGTATTCCTGCTAGGATGCACTCAGACTGTGGGACTAATTTCGTTGGAGCGGCTAGATATCTCAAAGAGACCGCAGAATTTATTAATGACCACCATAATCAAGCTTCTATCATGGATCATACCTCCCATTTATCCGTTGAGTGGAGCTTTAACCCTCCTGGATCTCCACATTTCGGTGGGAGCTGGGAATCAGCTGTGAAGTCCGCAAAGTCGCTCTTACACAAAACCCTTGGGGATCGACCTTTTACTGAGAATGAACTCCACACCCTATTTGTTAAAATAGAGGGGATTCTGAATTCGCGATCCATCCAACCACTCTCAGATTGCCCAGAGGATGCGGAGGTACTCACGCCCGGACACTTTACCATCGGCCAACCAATCAACGCACTGCCAGAACCTAATCTGCAGGACATCTCATCAAGCCATCTTAATCGTTGGCAGCTCATACGAGAAAGGGTCCAGTATTTTTGGCAGCGGTGGCGAACTGAATATCTCTCTTCACTGCAAGCCCGCAACAAGTGGAACCATCGTACTTCCAACCTTCGCGTTGGTGATCTAGTTTTTCTCAAGGATGTTCAAACATCACCTGCACACTGGCCCATGGCCCGCATCCTGGAGGTCCACCCTGGCAAGGACAACACTGTTCGTGTTGTAACTCTTCGAACTTCCAAAGGCATTTTTAAGCGTTCCACTGTAAATTTGATTCCTTTGCCAATTAATGATCATTCTAATCACTCATAAATTCTTTCTGGTCAGCCTCAGTCGAAAATAGGGGGAGTATGTTTACGCCGCTCTTGTATTTTCGACTCACCTGAGATTTTCCACTTTTCACTCCATAGCACTATTTTCACAAACCACAATACTCTTATCACTAAACACCGCTAAATTATTCTTATCATTATCTTCTCATTCAAACATCATTATTTTTCTGTCCGTGGCGTGCGCTGGGTGTTGTGTCGTTTGATCCGTGTTGGATCGGCGCAGCGCTATTCCTTCTGTATGTGGTTTTTTGTTATTTATTGCATTTTTCTATCTATCTATTTATTGCTAATCGGCTCTTTATATTTGTTAAAATTACCTAGTTATTAGGACATGTTATCTTTTTGTTGTTAAGCAAATTAAGTGCAGTGAGTGTGATTTAGTGCTCCGGCCCTGTGACGTCACTCGCCAGCCATCTTGCCGTCAGCCGTTCACCTGGAAAATTCATTATTCTCACTTTTCATTGTTCATGCTATCAACCCGTACACCGTCTCGCCCCCTTTTCTTTTCATTTTACCTCTTGTGGTTTATACAGTTTCAAGTATATCAGAACCTAGTTCCCTTGTGACGCTGCATATTAGTTGGATCCGAGTTTCTCACGATCTGAGGACTCGTGGAATTTATTGGAAAGAGCGATCGCATTTTCTGAAGGAGCTGCTGGCACCGGGAGGTGTCCATTCTTTGTGTTCTGCGCCACGTGCACCCTCGCCGGCACCTTGGAGAGGAAGGCACCACACAATATCAAGTATATCTCTAGAGTACTTGATGGACAGAGGTAATCTTGACAGCTAAACTAAGTAATCGCATATTGTTGCCGCCAGTGCTGTATCAACTACTGTTTTGTGGATCCACCCGTTCTTACCACATCTCTACCTACCACGTCATCATATCTACCTACCTATTCAAAGACTTTGCTGATCACATAGCTATAAGACCAAATCCTTCTTGGATGCTATATCACAGTAGGTACATACTGCATATCAATCTGGGTGGCCACTCACTAGGTAGGCTTGTTATAGAAAGGGCATTAATTGATGCAAATATAACTTGGAGGCCGTGGTGTACGGTGTTTCCAAACGTAACTCTTGAATTTTATTGATTACATACCTATAGACACATTAATTTTCTCCCAAATTGGGAGTGGTCCTTCGAGAAGATTATTTATCACTATCCATTAGGTAGGTACTTACTTATTGATCTCATCATCAACTTAGGCTCCCGGTAATTGGTGCATATATCCACACCTATCATCAATTCTGTTCTTTAGTGGAATATACTAATCACCCCACCGGCCCAAACTGATAAAGCAGACAGGAAAATGATTTCAAACTTCTTCTACTCGATCTCGAATTCAAGAGAATTGTGGACATTGAAATACTAAAGAGACTTTAGCGCGACTTAAGCGTTTGGTTAGTCGGGTACGTGCGTGTAAAAATATCTACAATTGCTCGCTCTAGACGCTGCTCTACGCGTTGAAGGGGGAAAATCGTACAGGAAGAACAAAATTTCTCTGTTATATCTTTGCATTACATCAAATAGAGGCTCGTTGGCTGGCCCCTTTCATCGGCCAGTTTATGTTGTTGTACGGCGGCAGTGTGTGGTCGTGTGACGGTGGCCGGTGCTGGCTCTGGTTTTCGTAGACATGAAGCTTGGCCATCGTCCTTCATGCGCCAGCACCCATACTTCGCCATAAATCTGGACCAGGGCATACCATTGTGTAGAATGGGCTTGATATTGCGGCTAAGCTCCAAAATTCTCTCTATTCTATGATGTCTATAGTTCATATTCTAAAAACAAAACTGTGAACCTAAACCCCCATTCATCAAAACAAACGTATTCATTGGTGTATATTCACGTAGATATTTATTCGCATATTCATTATTATTTACTCTCCTAGCTCAGCTTTTCAGCCAGTATTATATATATTTGGGTTTAATATAATATTCCGGAAATCAGAACAATAATCTGTTGGAAGCACGAACCCCAGCCGTATCGACCCGTATCCAATTCATTTCCCTATCCTGTTTGGAACCGCATTTTTTCTTGATTCAACCATCTCTCTCTCTCTCTCTCTCTCTCTCTCTCTCTCTCTCTCTCTCTCTCTCTCTCTCTCTCTCTCTCTCTCATTCTCTCTCTCTCTCTGGCACTGCGCTATAAATGAAAACGAATATCAACCTTCTCCGCGTTAAAAACGGAAGTTTAATTTTCCGGCGTTTTGACGTTCTGTGGTTTTATAGTCCGTTTCCGTTTGAATGGGGAAAAAAGAAGAAAAAAAAAATCGTTAGCCCCCCCCCCCCCCTCCCTTCACCCTACCTTCCACTGTCGGGGGATTTGATGGGTAGCTATTTGTTTTAAGAGCGGAAAAACCCCTCATATTGATCAACTGAGAAAGGATCTAGGTGATATCTGGCCCTCCCCTGCAACAGGTCTAACCATTGAGGTATTTTATAAGCTCAGCTCTCTCTTGTAGTATATGTATTCTTTCTATTTTCATGTTTTCAGAATAAATATTTATTCATTTTTTTCCTTTAATTTCAAGCCTTACTTTTTGTACAACAATTAGAACGCATTGCATCCTCCAAAACAATAATTTGCATTAGAGAATATTACTTACTTTAATTTTTTTATTGACGATTCTGTACCTCAGAAGTCAACTGTAGCAAGAGGCATTCCGGAAATTTCTACAGAAGACTCAAAAGAAGCTTCAGTCACGCTTTTGTTTCGAACCGTACATATATGTACCTATACGATAACTTACCTCTATATACGTCACTGTGCTTGTTAACCATACTTTGCATATGTTAGTATGAGCTCCACATAATACATACGGCAGTATACCACAAACGTACGTTCTTATGTATGTTATACGATGTCTGTGGTACGTAAGTTACGTGTTATGACAGTTTACCACAACATACATTCTTATGTATCTTGTACGATGTCTGTGATACCTAAGTTAGTTACATATATATGACAGTTTAACACTAAAAATGTTACATATTTATGAGCTTGCATTGGCATATGCCAACAAGCATCGACAGTTTACCACTAAATGAGTCTATACTCATGCTCCGATAAAAGCAGTGTGTACCTGAGGTTTTCCCCTCCTTTGTACTTCCAATAATTGGGGAACAGACCCCATTGGCATGCGTGAATTTTACTTAAAAACCCCTCTGTTTCCCAATTTAATAGATTTCAATTGCTTCGGAACTGTATATTGATATCCCGAATAAGGATGAAGAATGTTGTGAATAGTGTCCCAACATGAAGTAGAAATCTCAAGTAATAACATTTTGTATACTAGACGAACCCCCCTTCCATTATGGCTAATTCGTTGGAATTAGCCATTATTGGCTATTATCGCAAAAAGGAAGAATAATTTGGATAGAGCCCGTAAGTTCATTTGCTTCTTAACGTCCTACGTAGGCCCCCTGCTATCCCATTTCACGTTCATCGAGTAAATAGTAGAGAGTTAGGCGCAACAATAGTTTTTTCTAATGGTATCGCGTCATTTTTTGGATATTTTTTACCAATTTGGTCACTGTAAAAGCTTGTTTCACGGTAATAGAGAGTTCTTATGCCGAACAGCACAATGAGTAGGGTGACGTCTCGGGATGACGATAGGGCGAGCGAACGAATTCCAACCTCCCGAGTCGTTGGTTGCCAAGTGGTGGGTCGTTGACGACTCGCGGTACGACCCAATAAGTCACGCTAATGTGAGAATTGATTTCCGCTCACTTTTCTGCTATATTTTTATACCACTTTTTCCCACCATTTTGTTGTGTTTGTTCCTGAAGTTTAATTCATTTTCATTCCTATTTCGTAGAACTTAGCCATTTTCATTTCAAATCTGTTTTTTTTTTTTTTTTTTTTTCTTTTTTTTTCATTCAATTTATTTTTCTTTTGATCCGTCCGTTATGGACGAAGTTACGGCGTATGTAGAGCTTTACTTGAATGGTGTACTTAATTATTGCACGGGACATGGAGTTGGCGTACGTCGGGTTTTTTTCACTTTTATCTGATAACAACCTACCTCAAAATTCACTTCAAAAATCAACTTTTAGAGCACAACACTACTAATCACTTTCAAAAACGTAAATAAGTACTAACAACCAACTCGCCAAGCGGCTGTACTGTTTTGATGTGAAATGAGGTTATCCTCAACAAAGGTAATTCAGCTAAGTCGCGAAACGAATTGGAAATCTCGTTTCCCCTGACAAAACGAATCGGAAACCTCGTTTCCCCTGACGACCCAACTCAGACACGCGTGCGCTCTTCAATTTATTCACTCGTGCTGACGGCTCGGGCTCCCATTCGGGCAACGAATAGACGATCGAGTACGACATAACAACTCTCTAATAACGCTGCAAATTACCAAATACACAAATCGTTATTATTTCTGCACAGACATTCATCATAGGCGTAGGAACGTACTATAATACAATAATTATTGAAATAAAACTAAACTACCATTTACAGTTCATTACTTCATGGATTGGGAACGCAAGTTGTTGGGTAGGAACTATTTGAACTACTACAGTGATCCATCAACATCAGTTTTGGTATGAATGGAAACATTCAGTTGATTATGAGTTACTTTCCGAACCTGTAGCGAAGCATAGGGGAAAACGTATACACAGAATCTCACTATTCGATGAGCTTTTCACCGATGGGAATACTATTACTGGAGAAACTACTCGTAAATATGGGAACGGTACTTCTGCGAGCTTTTTCTCCGGCTCTTCGGAACATACAGAAGTTTCCCATTGTTGGATTGAAGAGGGATTCGAAAAAAACCTCCATTCGGCAGTTTTTTATTTCGTTTCAACTTGACGATTTCACGGGCACCGCGGCTCCGAAGGGGAGGGAGGGGGGCGGCTTGGAAAGGTACTTGGAGACTATCAATTTGCGTGGGACAGTTTCATATGGAAGTTGGTCGTGGAAATGGTAGGTATTCGCGAACTTGGCTATTTGCTTGATCAGGCTGCTTTCGCCTCACCGGGCTGGAAAGCTCCCCTGCAATCCACCCCTCTAGTGCTATCTACTGAATTGATTACGGGATGAATATGTAGCAGATGGATAGAAGGGGTGAAGGGAGTGGCTCCTTTCCATATCTGGCCCTTTCCACCCTCCCCTACCCAAGCTTTGCTACCCTCTATCGCGACGTGTCGGTCATTATTTATCAATAACTCCCCTTTCCGAACATTTCGTTGAAAATTGGCCCAGTCAACACTCAGTGCCGAATTTACAATGCCTAATCACTTTGCATATTCGCCCTTTCTCGTTTGCCGTGCACCTGCAGTCCTGTCGTGTTTACATATCGTTTCATGTTTATTTGAAACTATATTTTCGTTGATACACTGCAACGAGTTAGCAAACTGGATTGACTGACACTACACACCATCAAAATCTATCTACTGCAGTCCCTGGCTATGGAAAATAGGTGTTATCAAATCCGTATTATCGCAACTTCATCAACTATAATGTTTTGGTGGCACAATACCAAATAATTTCCTAAAGAAATATCCTAAATCAATCCTTTTAGTACCATATTTATTAGTAGGAAAAATAGATCAGAATCTGTGGTTAGAATTGGGAAAAAAATAGCTGTTTCCAATGGTTGAGGAAAATGGTAAATTAAGATGGAATATGTTATTAAACGACTAAGGTGTGAGAAAATGATGCTTGGTAGAATTTACGTGTACGCATGCGCTGAGTGAAATATTTATTTGGAAACAATGAAAAAGATAGGGAACCATATACAATCCAATTCGCACATTCCCTGATTATTTCCTCAAAATCGGACAAAAGCTGTAAAAATTAAGCTTCGTATAAGGATTTAACGTTCGCGCATGCGCAGGAGCTACTTTCTAATAATAATGGCGAGTTGAAATTTATATGGAATTATCGAATTGTTCTCTCCCAACTATTCTCCAAATTTGAGCGAGATCGTACGATCAGGGCGTGAGGAAATTATGCTGAATGGAATTTACTTGTGGGCATGCGCAGATTTGAGATCAATAATTTATTGTGATGGAGGACCATCTACGATCATATCCGCACGATTCCTGAAAATATCTTCGGAATTTGACTAAAACTGTGGAAATCAAGCTTGTTACAAGGATTTGCAGGCACAGGACAGACAGAAAGACATGGAACGAAAGTTGTTCAGAATGGTCAATAACGCAAATTGCGAGTATAGATATTTTGATTTCTTAGACAAAAAAATTGTTCATTTCGAGAAAATGAAAACAGTGCTTCCGCTAACTAAAGGCAGATTTGGAAGAATATTGAGAGCTGGTTCGAATGTTGCACCTCACAGTCGTCGCGCTCATCGCACTTGGTTTTTTTTTTTTTTTTTTTTTTTTTTGCGAAGGTCAAGAATATTGCATTACGTATAATTAACCCGAATTGCTTGTAATTAGCGTTTTTTAGCTTCACCGTCCCAATACGTTAAATTAGGGGGGGAACGCCTAGACCTTACCACCACAAATTTTAACTTCAGGCTTTTTCGCCCGAAACTATTAATCACTTTTCCCAATTATTTTTTTCTGCTATTTTAAATACTGCTTGGCCGCAAATAGCGGCCTTCTTTCGAGGTCTCTTGGTTACGATTTTGGACCCTAAAAGGAGTAGGTGTGAACAGGCAACTTTTTTATGTTGAAAATTCTTAGTATGGATTTAAGAGTTGGATTATGGGTCCTTGAAATACAGGGCTTCAAATTTTTAGTACAATACTCCAAATGGTATGGACGATAAAGGGGACGCGGGGGTGAGGTTGTTCCATGGCGCCATTCGGTTTTACTTGCACCGCTGTTTCGGCAAATTCCAATCATCCAATACCATCCATTGGCCACTTTTTTGAAAATCTCTTGTTATAATCTTCTAGCTGGTAAAATAAGATAAAGTAAGCGAAATTGCCCATTCGGGAACAGCCTTTCGATTCACAGTGATATCACAATTTCTACCGGCGATTTTTTCGTTGATATATACATTGTGTGTCCAACATGGAACTAAAAATTAAAATGATAGACTTCACCAGCAAGGCCAATGAACGCTTAGAAACGCAGCCAAAAAATGACTAGGAATTATCGAAATATAAATTTTTCTTTCGTAAAATTAATAGGTACGGTTTGTCGGAATAGCACAACTAGAAGCTGGAAGTTCATTCTGTGGCCGCAAAAAATAATACTGCGGTGATACGATTTGGGCACCTTTCTCTTACCTTTCGGCAACTAATCAATTAAATTCAATTTGATATTCCAACACTCTGAAAATGTAAGTACCTAATAAATCTGCACGATGTTCATTAGAATCATAAATCTCACTAAAACGACTAGGATGCTAGTTCGTCAACCACTGTGTGGTGTTTTAGATTTATTATCATGAGTGCATTACTCCTAATTCGGCCTATCTCTTATTTCCAAATGACACTATAGCGTGAGCGTGAACGATATTCACCAAATTAATGTCTTTAGTTCGTGATTTCATTACATTGTGAAACGCTAAATTCAACAAAAACACCAATAACTAGAGGCCTTCAAATGAAATTTTTAGGTACAACTGGCAGAATGCGTAGGAAACGAACATTATTTATTTAAATTTTTTAAAAAAGTTGGGTGGGCAGTATAGTTTCCTCACAAATTGTAACATGGAATTAGATAAGTATAGAATTAGTATAGAAAAGAATTAGATAAGTCAACGATATAAGAAGTTTACGTTTGCGCATGCGCTCAGACTACTATTAATCCAACGGCAATGAAATTTATAGGGGAACGTCTTGGAGCTAATCCGCACAACCCTCGGAAATTTCATAAAAATCGGCCTATTAGTCTCAGAGTCTTGTCTGTGTTGATCAATTTTAGTTTTGCGCAAGCGCTATGGTTATTATTCTACCAACCGCGATATTATTCATAGGAGATTTTCCTGAGACATATACCCAGATACTTTCCGAGTTTGAACGAAATCGGAACAATAGATAATAAGGAATGAAATTAAAAGTTATTGTGGAGCATTTGCATATATTTACAATACAATGGCATGGAATACAATAATATTGCCAGCTAATAGGCCGTAGCCCGTGATGCTAGCAAGAGTCACCAGCTGTACACTAAATTACACCATTTTCACAAAGAAATCATTAAATGTTTTTCGCATTTTTATAAACATCAAAATACCAAAATATAAAATAAATTGGAAAAGAATCAAAATACCAACATGATCGTAATCAAAATCAAAATAATAGTACTTGGGATTTGTAACAGTTGCAGGAAAAAAACAACTAATTTAAACATAGATACTTCTTATCACATTTTCTACCTCATCAATTCCTAGTTGGATTAACCATAAATGTACTATTTTTTTATATTTATCTCTACTCAAATGTTGATCGGTTGTTCAAAACTTGGGAATTTTTCGTGAATTACATATATAAAATAATGAGGACTTTTTAGGAATATCGTTCTTTTCGGAATGTGGATAAGGTTGTGTCAGTATATCCGGGGGTTTATAATGGAACAAAACCAGTGCCTTATAGTGAAATTCCGGGCTAAATTAAATACATCTACAGTCGGGCATCTTTTTTATTTGTTAAGCCAATCCTTAAAGGTAGCTTTTTGGACCACTGCCAAGCTTTGCAAATAAGACACATGACATCCTCCCCAGAACAAAATTCCGAACTGCAAGGAAACCTTCAGGAACCAAATATTCGTACACAATCCTCAACTTCTGCGGATTGATAAAACCTCTTAAATGAATCGCGATACAATTTATGGGGATGCTTTCTAGAACATATAACCTACCGAGTTTAAACGAAATCAGATCAACAGAAGATGAGAAATCGACGTTATGGGTAATTCACGTTTGCGCAAGCGCGCAGGCTACTGTTGATTCGACGGTATTGAAAATTATAGGGATCCGTCTAGAAGCTAACCCGCCCGAACCCTGAAAATTTCATCGGAATCGTACAGTACAGGGCGGGGTCGTTGGTACAGTTTTGGGCGTGACAAGGATTTACCACAGACAGACAGACATCAGACAGATGGACAGGCACGGAACCGAAATTGATCAGCTAGCTCTAAAACGCAGATATCACGTGGAAACTTCGATTTCGGAGGACAACAATTTTTTCTACTTCAATCACGAACACAAAGCTTCCCTACCTTCGGTAATGCAGAAGTAGAAAAGCTTGCATTTCTTACGCTTGGCAATTTGGAAAGGTTTGTTACTACTCTGAAATAATCTGGGCATCATTCAGAAGAAAAATTCGTACCCAAAAACTAAGATACGATCGAACCGAATCAGCTGGAATTCAGCATGTTTTTTTTTTCTTTTTTTTCTTATTGCAATTTGAAATCGTATTAAGGATGTATTTTTATTTCTATGTCCATCCATACGTAGGATGCAAATGAATGGACGAACATTCGATTCAGAGAAATGAAAATGATAAAAATCCACTAGAAAATATCATCCCATGTATTTTAGATATGTTCATTTTTATAAATATACCTGTTTCTTAGGTAATTATCATTTTTAGCGCATTTTCTTTTATTTTTTTCAAATGCGCTATTGTATTCACTTATTCATTTTATGTATGAAATAAAAGCGCTATAACTTGAGAACGACTGGGCTAAATTTGATAGGATGGATCGCAAAATTAACTGCTAGCCATTCCAAATAAAGTGGTTGCAAAAATCGTGATTGGTAATCAAGCATACGGCATTATAGACCTATTATAGCTGGCGTTACATTTATTGGAAGATTTATATAATATAAACATTAGGTCCCATTCGGCAGGGTATTAAACTTAGTTCTATTTGAAAATCGTATCAGTAATTTATTGTGCATGCATGCAACTTACGATTGTTTGATAGTTTAATGACCAGTTTCCATCTGCTTATAATGGCAGTGTTTGGTTTTTTGCCCCATACAACCTGGCAACCCTGATCAGCATTCATAGATTGCTCATTCACACAATACGTTTGGTATTCAATACTGGTATTATGAAAGTCCACCAGTAATATTCAAATTGTATAACAATGGATGACCGCACCGTGAACAGCCTGTAAATTTCATTTGACTCGACGCGGTGGCCCGGAATTCATCACCATTCACTTGTCATTGGTTGTTCGCTCTCTCATTCGTCACTTCTCTGTTCCCAGGTTTTCAACAAAAGAATCCGCGACGCACGCCATCGTAGCGGTCCACAACACAGACATCAACGGCCAGCCCGTCAAATGTTCGTGGGGCAAAGAGTCGGGTGACCCCAACAACGGCCAACAACCCGGACAGGTAAATACCATTTTTAATCACCTACCTACCATTGAAAAATGTATATACGTTCATTAATGATATGTTAAACTGATCAATTTCGCACACACTTGAATAAGGAAGATTAGCTCAAGTTCTTTTTCAGGGGGTCATATCAACCTGGAAGTTTAAAGGTGGGTTCACATCCATGCGGAAATGCGGCAATGCGTTTGAGTAGTGGAGGGGGCAGGAAGTACTGGAGGGGAGTGCGGAAATGCGCAGGCCGTTCATAACCATCCGGTTGTGTTATCATTGCGTTTTCATTATTGTTCTCTTCTGTTACCATTGCCTTTTTCCAAAGAGACATATTTCCTCCCGAATTTTCTTCAAACTATCAAACATTTCTTGGTCATTACAGCTCCATAAACAATGTTGAATAATAAACTCATAAAAAAATCAAGAGGGCGCACAGAATGAATTGTTATGTATGAATGTATGTAGGTACATTAAAACTGCAAAAGCGACGTCGTTTTAAAATGAGACTGTTGGGTAATATTATACGGTCCTTTCATCAACTGCTTATTCCAAGATAACATTATATTTCTACCCGAAAATCTGTGTAGGTTGGCGCATTACAAATAATTTATGCATTGACGCACCCTAAGAAGTACTTACTTAACGTAGGTAACCTTTCCATTTCGTAAGAACAAGTAGTATTTCTATACCTACTTCCTTTATGTTTTGCAAAAGTGTTATCTCTTCTCAAATACCTACTTATTCGAAAATTAACTTATAAAAAATATAAGTTATATTAATACTTATTTAAAAGTTATATTAATACTTATATAAAATTGTAATACTTATATTAAAATAACTTATTCCCCAAACATACCTGTTTCCTCCCGAATTTTCCCCTACCGGTCATTTCACGGACATCAAAGCTCCATAAACGAAGTTGAATAATAAACTCATAAATCATGAGGGCATACACAAGAGATTTTTATGTGTCTACCTTCATTAACTGCAAAGGCGACGTCGTTTTGAAATGAGACTGTTGGGTAATTATTCGGTCCTTCATCAACTAGGTACTTTTCCCAAGATAACATTATGGGTATTTCTACCCGAAAAATGTGTAGGTTGGCGCATTTCAAATCATTTAAGTGCATTGATGCACCATAAGAAGTACTTACATACTTAACGTAGCTAATTTGTCCATTTTGTAAGGACAAGTTGGCCATCTCTTCTCAAATACCTACTCATTCGACAAGCAAGAAATTGCTAATCTATAATCAAAAAATGTCTCAAAACACAAATGGAATAGGATCATCAGGAAGGTAGGTTGTTGGTGAGATCGCAAAATTGGTACCGTCTACACCTAAGTACGAGTATATTTAACCCAACTCGGCCTCATCTGCATAAAACCGTGTTTAATTTGAGTGTTTCATTAATTGATTATTGTTATACGCAAGCTCTTCATCTTTATCATATACAATCAAAACTTTATCGAAAGAAACCAACGAAGAGAAACGAAGGTTCGCTACCTTCTTATCTTATCTTTCTTTATCAAACAAAAGAAAACTGCGCAATGGGCAACTGCGCACACGCGTAAATGCGGCTATCGGGTAAAATATCTAATTTTTCAGATTCGTCCGTTCAGAGTGCCTGTCCGGCAACATTCACCTCACTCTTCCGACTGCCGCTAGCCAACAGAAGGCCGAACGCATGACCGGATAGCCGCATTACCGCATTTCCGCATGGATGTGAACCCACCTTACGCATCTAAGCAATTAGTTCAAGATATATAGTCATATAATCAGATATTTTTACTGTATCAAGCTGATAAGCCAGCCAGCCAGCCTGCCAGTTGGTAAGCTGGTGCGCCTTAAAGTCCTAAATGAGGTAGCGATCGTTCTAGAAGTTTCAGTAAAATTATTCGTATTTAGGTTCAGGGTATTTTTCGAGAATACGACCTCTTCAATTTCTCCACAAGGGAAGAAGTTTGGTGCAAGATCTCTATTATAGATCTACTCACCATGCCTCCCTCTCCCCTGCATCACACATATTATTATCATTTTATTTATTTGTTCTTTTAAATATAAAAATCGTTAAACGGTAACTCTCTTTCATTTTTTTAGTTCTACTCACTGGTTACATTGAGTTTTGATTATCAGAAGGCATAGCTGAACTACAACTAGAAACCCCCATCTGACATACAGATTTGAAATCTACATGTTATTTCAAGTAGAAATAACCCATCACTCAAATTGTTGGGTGCGTAAATAAGCAATTGGAACCAGATGAAGACTGCGGGCCCTGCTTAAATGGGAAATGTTCCTTCTTAAATTGGTACTCGTGAAAAGTGACCAAGAAGAGGTTACCACCCCGCCTGTCCTTGCTACAGATAAAAGTCCAGTCATACAGCATGACCCCATGAGCGAATTTTTGAAGAAATCTTCGACATTTCAGTCGCTATTGATCGTGTACATTTTTACAACTAGCGAACGGCATTATTTCGATTTTTGACTGATTTTTCAACTTTGAAATTTTTGAAAACTTGATACATATTCTTATAGGAAATTTTACGCTGATTCCGAATATACCACATGTTAGTGTGCTGAAAAAATTATTTCGCACAACAAATCGCAAAAAACAGGCTATTTTGAAATTTTTGACTACATTTTTGAAAATTTCAACCCGAAGATGTAATCCGATCATGCTGGCCAACGAACTTGAACTTTCGTTTTGTGTCCTTAACATTTTAAAATATGTTCGAAGTTTCTAGCACAATTCTACGGACAGTTATCGTCTGGAATGACACATGCATACATGTATACATATATACATACATGCATACATACATACATAAAAAAATGCGTTAAACTTCAGAATATGATTCAGAATAGCCTAAAACGGATTTCCGCATAAATTTTTTCAAAAACTCACATTCTACAAATTTTGAGGCGAGAGCAATAGCTTAATTTTCTTCAAAAATTCGCTAATAATTTTCTTGAAAAATTTGCTAAAAGGATGAGGAGTTCTTGGTCCCATTTTCATATCTCTCGGAGTTTATAAATCAAAATACCCTAAATCAGTTCGTTCACCAAAATATTTGAATGGATCGAACAACGCTGCTATTTTAAATTGCTTCTCTAAATCACAGGACGATTTGCGAAAACTTTTTGCGCTATGTCAACATCGAGTGAGTTTGACCTAAAAACGGTTTACCGGGTGCACCCGAACACGTGGGACGACGTAGATAAAAACTGCGTTTATTTAACTTCCCTCGAGGCACATCAGATTTATCCTTGTTTTCTCTAGCAACGAAAAATACGTTTGGCTACCGGGGTTGATACGTTTAGATTGTGGAAGGGGACAGTTTGGACGAGGGCGCCAGCACATAAAATTCTTTAACGTGCCTAATGAGAGGCTGCTGGGAGGATCAAGGCAAACAACGCTCGACAATAATTTTCGGGTGGGCTTCGTTTTTCTCTTGGATTTGCATTTTATAACGCGTGTTGAAGCACGACTAGATATAAATGCGTGTGTATACATCTACCCTTGTATTTGTCTGCGTATGTTCGCTTATCACACATTCTTCTCAGTTTTATTTGTCACCAGCCGATTACCCAGTCGTTGATCAGTTCGAGTTTCGCATATTACGGCTAAATGTTTTCCCCAATTTGTTATTAATCCCAGAACGACACCTGTGATCGTATGGACCTGAGTATTTATAATCTTAGGCTCTGCGTTACGTTTTTCATGAAATTTAACCTTCCTCGTCTCTTCCTAAAAACACTATTTATAATCTATTCTAATTTTGCTTGTTATAAATTCTTACGAAACACAATTTAGCATGCGAAAATCTATTTAATTTTCAGGATGAACCGTGATAAAAAACATCGCTGTAATGGGAAAAGTTCCAGTCATGCAGCATGATATATTATGAGCAAATTTTCGTAAATTAAGTATATTGAAATTTTCATTACATTGTTTTGTTTACAAAATTCGGGCATCCTGAGTGTAAAGAAATTATTAACTACCGTTTTTACGACGAAAAATCTCGTTCCAAATAATATTCTCCAATTCAAAAAAGATTTTTATCCATTTTTAGCAAATATTCATGCACATGTACATTTTTCAGCCGATTTTTACGCATAAATTGTTTAAAGTTCTACTTCATTCTTGATCAACATTTTTTTACTTATATACTAATAAAAAATATAAATTCAACAATTTTAGCGGATTTTATTGATTTTTTATTTTTATTTAACCAATTTAATGTGCGCAAAAAGGGCTGGCCCACGAACTCATCCTTTCGATTAGAAAGCTTGATTCTCATGGTGCAAGAACGGAATTTTTATCTCAATCCTAAGGAAAGTTATCTTCTGGAAGGCCGCATATATAAAAAAGCGTTAAATTCTAGGATTCGTTTCAGAATACCTCAAACGGATTTCTATAAAGAAGAAGTTCGACGATTTTTATATCAAAATTTTTGGAGCCATTTCAATACCTTTATTTTCTACGAAAATTTGCTAAGGATAACGTATTTTATAATTGTTCAAAAACTTTTCATTCGATAGTATTATTCCAAATATATATATATATAGAGCTGACAACGCCGACACGGCGAAATATTCTCTCAATTTTGTAAGTTTATTTAAGTGTTTCCTATCTTTTCCAGCCTTCTGTAATACCTCAAAATAATATATATACCGTTCTTTTGAACGTTAAAAATGTTTTTGTAAAACTAGTGCTCACATAAAGCGTGCTTCAAGATTCGAGACAAAACCCTTGAAATTTGTATTTGTGGTTAGCCACAGAGATTGCCCATCTAATGGCTGGGTTTAAACTATTAATAATTCACGCGATTAAAACAAATCCCCAATCTCAAAATTTGCCGTGATATTGTCGGAATCATTGTTTGGTTCTAAAGAACATGAGCCTAAAATCTCACACAGCTGTGTTGGGTAAGTTACTGGCCAGTGGCTAAAAATCTTCGCTCGCTCGAGGTGGGATGTGTACTTGTAGAACACGGGGCAAAGAGCGGCTTCGCTTTCAAGACCGCTCGGTCTTGCGGGTCATGGTCTAACCTCAACAAACTTACTCCCACCACCCTCCCAACAACTAGTCCATTGTTCGGGTGGGAGTAGAAAATTTTCAAGTTTCGTTCAAGTGCGATCGTATGAGCGAATTTTCGTAAATGATCGTACTATATTATGTCATGTTAAGAAATTTGGCACTTAAGGTAAAAATGCGCTTTAACCACCTAATTTATGGCCAAAAAAACTAGTTCTAAATAATGTTCGGCAATTTAAAAAAGACTGGATTTTTAGATTTTTTGCAGTTTTTACCTATTTATTCACAAAATTAATGAAATTCAAGTGCATTTTTCAGCATCAATTTCTGCATAGATTTTATAATGTTCTAGTTCATTGTTAATGAACTTCTTTTGACTAAAAATCTGCTAAAAATATAAATTTAACGATTTTTAGCCGTTTTTAGTGATTTTTCATCACATTTTTTGATATTTGACTAATTAAAAGTGCTCAAGAAATTCTGGACAACAAACTCATCCTTTCGTTCGGAAAGCTTGATTTTTTGGCCCAAGTACGAAATTTGTATCTCAATCCTAAGGGCAGTTAGTAGCGTTGAACTCTAATAGTCGTCTCAGAATGTCTCAAAACAGATATCAAATATGAAAATTTTGATTTTAAAATGGTTAGACCCCCGGAACGAAAATTCGCTAATACCATTTGCACTCATTAGGAGAAATCCAAGAAAATCCTCCCACTCGTAGATATCCATTTGGCCGCGCGTAGCGTGAATAGACCAACAAACTAACGGACACGAAATACATCACTTACAATGAAGTTGTGGGCACCCATTTCAAAATGGAATTTAGTGAAAATACGTTGTCCGTAAGAAATAAGTAGTTATTAGGATTAGTTTCATTAAGATTATACAGCGTTGATTTTTAAAGCATGGAAAGTATGAATTCTTAGTGTTTTGCACTACTGTTTGGAACCCAGTCCAAAAACTCTGTATGTTATTCCAGGTGGTTTCAACTTCGCCAAATCCATATATAGGAACTTCATTTGCCAAGTTGAGTGTTCCGTAGAATCCAGATCTATTTACCATGTGTGTTCCAGATTTATTTGCCATATTTCCAGAGATATTTTCAGTTCCTATATTTGAGTATTGGGAAGAGACAAGATCAATAGCTGACCGTAACGTACACTGAACGAGTGAACAATCAATCCAACTCAATTGTGCGATATTGCAATTTCGCTCGCGTCCCCGCGTGCATTATGATGGAATTGAATACCATTCGTGAATGACCAGGATACATCAAAGCGAAATCCATTGACACAAGAGTCTAGGGTGAGTAATAACATTCATCTAATTGACGGTGTATTACATCTTCGATTCGATACCTACCAATCACGTTGAAACCGTATCGGATGAGGCTTGAGTTTCTGGTGTCGACAGGCTCTCCCCAATCAATTAAGCATTCAGCGCAGTTTTTCGTTTAATCATCGGCGGAATATGAAAGCTCTTTCGCAGGCTCTCATATAAAACAAGGATAATTTGTATGATGCAGATTTCGCTTTCACCGCTAATTGAGTTTCTAGAGACCTACGACTCACTGCATATATACAGCTCCACAAGGCTTGCATAGCCACAAAAATCTCTCCTCTGAATGATCAAGTTTATTCATTTTGATAAAAATTGGAACTGCACTAATTGTCAATCAATTGAAAACTATACTAATGTGACTAATTGATTAACATAATATTCTAATTAATATAATACAAACGAAAAAACATTAAAAAATAGTACCTCCCCACAATAAGCAGAGCTTATACAGTGGGAGAGAGAGCTCACTATAATTTACATAAAATGTAAGTTCATCACTTCACATGTATATTATATACATATTATTGTATTACTATATTCAAATACATATATAAATACTTCTTAAAAATGATATGGTACCAATTTTTTGCAAAAAAATACATTAGACTACTTCTTCAAATTATCTATAGAAGTTAGTAGACAAATTATATAATAATAAGAGAAACAAATAAGTACCCAATTACGAGATAAATATAAAATTTTCATTTCAGGAAAATCAAGTTATTATTTTAGAATAGGAAGAATATTTTCAAACCTACCAACTAAACTGCGATCCGTAATTATTTTATTAATTTTAGTTTTAATGCTTTTAGAATTCATAAGGGTAGGTTTTAAAAGATTTGTCTGTCCTGTGGAAGGTTGCATGAAGGATACGAAGTAAATACCAAATATTTCATTCCTAGTAATTGTTCCATGGCTGATTGTTTTGATCACATGTTTTTGAGTCCATGAAAATGAAATGATGGACTTTAGGATCAAATTTTTAAATTTACGAACAGTCAACCCAAGAAAAAACATTTCGAAATCATCAAGAAAAGCCGACCGTGTAATGATTCGTTCTCATTAAACTTTATTGTAGCGCAGTAATAGAATGAAGATCAGTTTCACTTGCCGTAGCCCCTGCTGTGTTGCAATATAACAGGTGAGATTGGACTAGAGCGTGGTATATCGACCACAGATTGTCTAAATTTAGAATGTTACACAAAATGAAAAATACATGGGCCATGGGTCAAATTGATAATATGATTTAAATTGATATTTTATTCATAACAGTAGGGTTAACTGAGTCATGCAAGTGGGCTGTCTTGATGCATCGATCTTGTCTAAGATATTGAATTTATTCAAGTTCACAATCCATATTCTTTTCATACCGAAAGGTGCGTATTCCTTTTCTCAGGGAGAACTTGACAGGTAACACCCAATATTACTGCTACTCCATCAGAAAAACAGCTGTATTAAGCGAATGTGGCATGGGGAAGGTAGTAATTGACATACGTATCTTCTATTACTCGTCCTGCATTTTTCTTCATGTATGTCTGTTTCACGCTACAGGCTGCAATATTGAGACTTTAGCGGACTATAGATGTTAGGAGTATGCTGAACAGTACTTGCTGCCAATCCGACCCAATGTGGTGGCGATGTCATTGCCGTCGTCGTACTAAATACTTCAGAAATACGTGCTGGGTAGTTTCGATTGAACGACGATACTATTGTCAAAAATCGTCGATGATTTCAGGCGACAAATCTCCAGAATAAGTATTTATTGTAGCTTTTGATGTTTTTTGGGATACTGAATCCGGACGACTTTCTATTCAATGACGGTACTATTGTCAAACATTGTCGACGATTTCAGACGACAAATCTCAAGAATACGTATTTATTGTAGATTTCGATGTTTTTGAGATACCGGGGTGAATGGGCAATAGCTTTGCTGGCATTCTGGTGGAAATTGTAATGATTTTCCTTCAGCAAAACAGAGCTCCTTCCTCCGATTACATCTTTCACATGCCCCTTCAATATGGATGCGGCCCGTAAAATAGTTTACGAGAACTTGCTTCCATCTTTCTCTTCAGAACCCCATGACCTCCCACGACCACCCAATTACAATTACTAGCGAAACAAATCCAATAGATGAATACGTAAAACTAAAATTCCCACTAGTGTAAAATGACATGCGCATCTTTCTCTATTTTTTAATGAAAATAAAAGTTGGTCGTTCAAGTAAAGGGATTCTTCCTCTGAAACCGTCATTCTTGTATTTATGGATCACCAGGGGAATATTCCATACGCCCAACCTTAAAAATAGAACTTTCACGGCTTTTGACCGTTCAGAACAACGTCAACACGTCCGTTTCCACCAATAAACTTCCTGGACAGTCTCGAGAAAACCTTTTCGCAAAAGGCCGACCACCCCCTGTCAACCCCTCTCCAACTGAAGGGTCTGCCTTTTTTTTTATATTTCGCTCTTCCACGTAGAAATATCTACCAATTAACTTGAATTAGTACCTACCTCGCAAAGAACTTAATAGGATCAGTGTACTACGGGCCCTTAACTATATTTTATTCCTGATTGCACCCTTCTACCTTAGCGAGGCGCGTTCCCTTCCCCCCGCCGTCCCACAGCTAAGCTCTATTAGAGTTGTTAAGGCTAAACTGTCCAAGGGGTTTAAAGCCCTACCAGTCTTTAAAGCTTGTTTTTTATGGCACCTATTTAAAACCTTTACTGTAATCTTATTTTACTTCCGTCATAAAGCAAACTCGACGATCGCTCCCACTTCTCCTGTTATTTTCTTTTAACGCTTCAAACTACTTGCATTTGGAATCGATTTGAATTCCGATCCTCAAGGTTCGGTTGCAATTAAAACGAGCAAAGAGCTGAGAAAGCTCAAGAATTTACGATGATTTGTTTATTGAGTTTTAAGCTCCCCCCCCCCCCCCCTCTTTCCATCAAATTAAAAACGTAACAAATTATTACACAAAGGTTTATTATTTCTCTGTTTGATAGCCCTCCTGCTCAGTTTACTTGGCTGTAGCTAACTATTAAACGAAGCCCAATCACAGTATTAGGGACCATACGCTCCCTTGAAGAACGAAAATTAATAAAATAAAATATCCACCCACGCTAGCCATTCAGAAACAAAAGTTATAATTATATCCGCCAGATTTATGATCGGTATGTATAGTTCACGAGGGAGCTTAGCTTCATTATTATCAGTATATTATGGAGCTCGACCACGAAAAACAATTTTTGTTGTAGTGACTTTGTTCTTATTTTTTTCCGGGTGTTTTTCTTCCAAGAAACTATTTGATACAGTAAAAATAATAAAGTTATTGATCGAGTGTGGCACCCTTAAAATCCCTTTGTTGCTGAAAATATATATTTACATAAGATATTCATGAAGATACCGTTCAGTATTTTCCTCATTCGCTATCCGCCCTCTGAAACGCTGACGCGGCGCCTCCGAACTGGGGACTTCTGCTGAGTGGAAGAGTTTCGCTAGGCTTATCGCCGTCACGTTCGTGAACTTGTCCCATAAAGGTGCCTACATTCGCTGTTCCTCAATTCAGACGATCACGGGCGTAGCTGGAATATCTCAAATGCTAATTCAGTTGGACAAAGAGGCGTTTAAACTTGGCCCATAATTTTGCGCTGCGTCCATTAAACAAACTCAGCCGTGAGGCGAATTACAAGATAAAAAGTTCCAGTCATGCAGCATGATCGTATGAGCGAATTTTCGTAAATTATCGTATTATATTAGGGTAAATTGTTTCGAAATTCGAGTCTTTTGAGTGCAAAGGAAAGTGCCTGATTAATTTACTTGCGTCTATTGAAATTTCTTAGGCGAGACTGGAGTAAATAGAGACTGCCAACTTTGGGAGCCCCTTGTGAGGTATGCTATCGAAGTACATATTTATAAGCTATTCTTTCACCAGTAGTTAGAAAAATAACTCAAATTCGTGGCTAGTTTCACTACCGCGCCATGGGTGACGATTAGGCGATAAGAATTGAATCCACGACTTATGCCGCTGCCCCAATCCAGGCAAACAATTTGCACTAGTTCTCGCGACAACCAGTTAGATACCCACATTTCATTATTATCCTGTTTGATTTCATCATTTGAAATGCAGATATATGCATTCTATCATTCGCGTATAATCGTGTTTATTCTTAGATGTATCAAATAGACTTCTAAAGGACCGTTTTAAGACGTTTTGAGTTCGTGTTGATTGAATTTGCATTTCCCGTATATTACATCACTAATAAAAAATTCTGTGGAAATGAGGGGAGAGTGCTGTTCAGGGCACCCTGTATGTATCACAACTTTCCCATAATCAATAGAAAACGAGGCTTCAGAGCAGCGAAATAGTCGTGCCTTCAGACTCCGGCGCTCCACGAAACCTCCCCTGCATAGGAAACTCATATTTTTTCAGACCGCCCGTATTTTTTCAACCATATTCTGCTCGGGATGTGTGAAAAAAAAGAAGGAGGGGGGAGAAAGTAAGTGAAGTGTATGAGAAACCTGAGTGGGCTCAGGTGCGGATTTTTCGGATCCTCTCACACCCCCGGAGAATGAACTGACCTTCAGGGCAGCCAGCTATATTAACCACCTGCTCTACAGGGGTCGAAAAAGGGGTAGCGCTCGCGTAGGGGTGTATAAGGGAGAGTGAGGGTTGGTAGAGGGTGTGTAGGGGTGGTTCGTCGTGTAGGGGTAGGTATGGGTGAGTAAGGGTTGGAAGAGTGTGAGTAGTGACATTGAGGGGTGGGTAGGGGTGAGCCCGGTGACATTTTCATATACGCCTTATAATTCAACCGGTGCCTCGGCTACACATCATACTCATCTACCGCACCCCTTTCCCAGGGGAAGATGAAGTACCATCTTCTCACGGCTCCCATTTTGTCGGTTTGTCGCAAGGTCGTGCGTTCAAGGGCCTTTCACGAAGCTTTTCAGCAAATTTCTATTGAAAAATGAATGAAATGGCTGGGATTAAAAAATACTCCACATGAACCTAATCACGTAGATTAGAAGAAATACTATTACTTATCTACTATTTATTTAAGAGAGAGAAAAAACACTTTATTGAACATTGTAGAAGGAATGAAGGTGGAAAAGGACTCCAGTAGTTGCCGAAACGTAGGTAATGGATTTGCCGAAAGTTCAAATTGAGTTGCCAAAAGTTCAAATTGGTATGCCAAAAGTTTGCCAAAAATTAAAATTGATTTATGCCAAAAGGTTTTTTTTTTTTTTTTTTTTTTTTTTGCGAGCGTGCGAGCGTGCGAGCAAGCGAGCGTAAATGTGTGAGGAGTTAGTCTTGTGGGAGCCAAATTGCTGCTCCGTCCTCCAGTCCGAGTCCTCGGACTTGTTTCCTTGGGCCTCTTAGCCTCATGGACACCGCTCGATGGACGGAGAATTGAGTTTTAACTCGCGTCCACATCATCACTTGAGCGTAGGATTTGGACCATTTGTTGGCAAGGCGTAGGGAGGCATTCTTGAGAAAAGCGTCATACTCTTTATGCAATGCTCCATCGCATGAAATTACGAGTGGCGTGAAAGACCCTCTCAGATCTTCGGCTTTCTGTCGTATTTTGCATGCTTGGCTTGGGCAGCATGGCGAGAGATGGTTGGCCAGTCCATGGAAGTGTAAGAGACTGCGTCAGCGTTTATAACGCAGGTATCAAAAAACGCAGGTCTCTCACGGTCCCACACACCGTGAACCTTCATGTCTGCCACCAAACCGGGGCTGCCATCAGCACTTTCACGTAATTGGATTCGCCCGTATATCAAATAAATAGCCAACAGTATCAATCAGTGAACAAGTTTTCACATATGTTTTGGACCCTCATGTCTTTCTTCCCCGTTTATTTAAAGAAATATTTAAATTATTATCTTTGATCATATGCAGCGGTGGTGAGAATGGAGTCTGAATATATGGAAATATTCTTCAATTTAATTTTTCCAAAACATTCAGCAAGTCTGAAAGACTCGATCTGTTGTTCCGAGGCGTTTTAGTTACTGTCTAGGTATATATTAATACCATACAAGTAGACGTAAAAATCGCAGGCGAGTGGCTGATTGTATCAATATGGTTGCTGGAGGTGAATGGTCGAAACGTGAAATGGTATAATAACTCGGATGCGACCAAGAGATCTTCTTGTACATGACAGTTACTCGGATGCAGTGCTGACTAGGGTAATTCGGATGTTATCCTACAAATCGACATACCAGATTAATCCCAGTTTAATTTTGTGTATATATTTGATGTTTCAGGCGCTCACGAGTGGACAGTTCCCCTACGCTTACGGTCAACAGCTTGGCTATTGGTACCCGCAGAGTTATCCAGCTGCAGCGGCAGCAACCGCACAGATGCAAGGTCAATTTTTACAAGGGATGCAAGGCTATACGTATGGTCAGTTTGGCTACCAGCAAGGCTATATGAGGTAAGCACGATTTCCCGGGTTCCGCAGGTTCTATATCGCCTCGAATAGGTTTTACCTAACTGTGATGTCTTAATTATGTGGTGCTATTGTGAATGTAGTAAACCATAAAGAACTGATTCGGAAGGTGCAAATAGCAACGCGACTGAGATGTGGGGTCTGAGAGTGATGCTGCGTGTGGAAAACTTGATCGCAGTTTTTCATACTCCAATTGAAACTCATGTTGGTCACTATACTATACTAATGAAGCTGATCACCATACTATAGTAATGATGTTGATCACCTCCTAATAACTGTGGCAGGAGAACCACGTTCTTCTTCGTTCACTGATGGTGTGTTTTACACTAGCTAGTCTACGAAAATACTTGTTCACCTGGCTTTAATATTTTAGACCGGATAGGAATTGATCAATCATGTATCTTAAATGTAATCTTGTTACTGAGAGATGTTTAGCTTACGGATAACTCTTCATTAAGCTCATTATCTATTTGAAACACGTATCATATTGAAGTTTCCTGATGCAAACACTGTTCATTCAAGATAGTCTCATCTACGATGACTTGTTTACTAGTTGAATTGTTCATTTTTAGATATATTATTTGGTAATTGTTGTTCCCATCAATTAAGCAGTTTGATTGGAACATTTGGTCAGTTCTGGTTAATATGGTTTTAACGTTGTTGCTTCAACTGTGCAGACACATTAGATAACTACCCTATGAATCGTTTAATAATATAGTCAGGTGTTCTGCATAGAAGAATTATGCAATACAGAAGTAATAAACCTCTGTGTAATAATTTGTAGCGTTTTAGTGAATTTTTGTTTAAAAAAAAATTAATTTAAAAAAATGAAGTTGTAATGGCTCCAAAAATTTTAAGATCAAAATTTTTCAAAACTTTCTTCGTCTAAATCCGTTTTGAGACATACTGAAACGATTCCTGGGTTTAAAAAAAAGAATATATATATATATATATATATATATATATATATATATATACCATTCCAGACGATAACTCTCCTTAGAATTGAGAAAAAAATGCCGTTCTTGTGCCAAAAAAATTAGCTTTCCAACAAAAAGACAACTTCGATCGCCAGTACTTTTTGCGAGCATAGTAAGTTGGTCAAATTTCAAATAATGTGCTCACAAAATCATTAAAAATTACTAATAACTGCTGAAAATTGTTATATTTTAATTACTTAACAGAATTCTAGTCAAAAGAAGTTCATCAACAATGAACTAAAACATTAAAAAAATTGTGTACCAAATTATACTGAAAAAGTACTTTAATTTCAATAATATTTGCTAAAAACTCCAAGATAATAGTGCAATAAAGGCCCAACCAAACATCTTTTTGAAACTCAGAATATTATTTAGAACGAGTTTTTCGGTCATAAAACTGGCAATGAACGATTTAATTACATTCAGAGTGCTAAAATTTCAAAACTTGATGTAACATGCTAATAGTCTACATAATTTAATACAATAATGTCAAATACAATTACACAAAATACTAGTACAAATTTGCCTCTTCAGCGGGTTGATTTTTTATCCGGAGCAGACAAGGTCCTGTTGTTGAGCTCTACTACGAACTGTGATATATACATACATACATCTAGTCGTAGTTTTATTTCACTTTGCTGGTGGTATATAGTAGCATGTATATAGTTATTAGTATATTTTACGTCTTGTCTTAGTTGTATTACATTATTTTTGGGGTTTTTTAATCCACTTTGGGGGTTAAACAGTCGTCATCACAGCACCCCTCATTTTTTTTCCCTTCGAGTTGCCAGTGGAGACCATGATGGCGCTCCTTTTTAGTCAAGGATGGCAACATGGCTCCCCTTAGAATCGTTCTAATTCCAGTTTCCCTGTAGACACCTTGTTCAATGCCGCTAATGACCCTTCTGGTTGAGGTGCGGCATAAACCTTTAAAAAAAGAAAAAGTACAAATTCATAAATGACGTGATAGTACAAATACAATGAAATAATATAATACAGTGAAACTAGGATAATTCGAACCTCAAGGGACCAGTCAAAAACTTCGAATTAACCAAAAATTCGAATTAAAGAAGTTTTTAATAAATTATAATAAATTATATTTTAACAAACTACAGTACGAAGTAAAGTACATACGGTAACATTGAATACTGCATTGACCAACAGAATATTGAACAATAAATATAAAGACAACTGGAATGGTACTGTATTTAACTGCAACCATAAAAAACAATCTGTTGTTTGTTTTTTTGTTTTTTTTTTTAAAGGATGATATTTTGGCCTGTTTCCTGAAATTAAGTCTCTCGGCCGTTATAAAAGATTCCAACGCATTAAAAGAGTTGAAGTATGAATCACTTACATTAATTCGGCTTTCAAAAAAAGTCTAAGTTCTTTTACGTGATTCATGGCGTCAGCTGTACTCTGCACCGGTACTTCTTCTGCTGATGATCCAGCGATCTCGTCTCACTGTAGGATGGCACTGACTTGCATGCATTTGGTCTAACGTAAACCTTTTGCCGAATAAACGTATTTCCAGATAAATTTACAATTATTTTGAGTCGCAGCTTAAAATGTACACCTTAATAAATTAGCACGCCGAAAATTCGAATTATCCCAAATAAAATTCGAATTACCCACGATTTTTTAGCATTCTTTAAATACAAAATGCTAGGGACCAAGAGAAATATTCGAAATAAAGAAGATTTCGAATTAAAGAAGTTCGAATTATACAGGTTCCATTGTACAATACTAATCTACGAAAATTCGCTAACACGATCATGCTGCATGACTGGAACTTACAATGGGTAAACAAAATAAATTCTAGCTATTCTATAGAGAAATAATTACCATTTCCTCACGTGAATTTGATATTGCAGTCGGATGGGGATGCAACTACCTGGCGCCGCCTGGGCGACCCAACCCCAACTGCCGGCTCAGCAGCTCGCCTCGGCGGCGGCCCTTCAGCAGCCGACCCCTGCGGGAATGGTGGCTGCGTACCCCGCAATGCAACAGTTCCAGGTACTCTCTCCGCACACAACTCACGCATGACCGTGCTCCGCTTAATATCAATTAGTCCCAGGCTGTTTGCATGTAGCGACGGCATCACCTATCAATTGAACGTTTTCAACCCTTAAAAAAACCACCCCAAACAAATCACCCCCATAAAATAATACTAAATAATATAAAAAAATGAACAAAAAACAACAAAAAATTCCCCAAAACCCCTTTGCGAAAAAAGACACAAAATACATATCATTTTAGAAGTACTACTATATGTATATTTTCTAGGTGTTACATAATTATTATATTAGAAAAAGAATATTTACTGCAACAAAAACTCCTAAAACCTTATAAACCGATTTCCTGATAGTTCATATCTTGACAATCTGATTATAAGGAAAGAGAAATGTAGCAATAATTCATTGTAAGACGTTCCATAGTTGTTCTATTTTCGATGTTGATTATTAAAATATTAGACGAATGCTCTGAAAATTAAGGCCTTTTAAACCATTTTTTTAAATGTCACAAGGAAATTGGTTAGGATAGGGTTTGAGTTATTGGAAATTGCTTCACAATCAGTTTTGTTTTCCATGCAAAAACCTGGTTAGTTTCGTGAAAACCAAGTCCATTGGACGCTGTATTGGCTGGAAAGTAGGAATTACGTTGGGATTCTCGTTATTTATTCTTTAATATTTAGTTGAGTAGAGTTGATATCAGATTAAGTGAATGTTTCTACGGCTTGCTGAAAATTGAAGAGAGAATACATTTTTATTTTATTTATTTTTTTTAAATTATTTATTTTTATTTATTTATTTTTATTTTTTTTCAACACATCTATGGTGTTGGTACTTACTGTTGTAACTCGGTTGCACATTTAATCATTCCGGAATGCGCAAATTTGTGTTATAAAAACAACTCCGACATGTAAATAGAACGCATGAAATGGCAGTACATATTAATCTCAAATAATGAATAGCTCTCAATTCAAATATATCATATTCTTTAGTTAATTTCCAAAAAATCCACCATGTTCGAAATAAAACAGCCAATGGACTTGTTAGCCCGAAATTATATTACGAATGTATCAATATTATTTTTCAAAAGAAAAACCAATTGAATCAAACAAAATTTATGGATTTCCAATTTTAAAAATCCCAAGTATTTAAAGAAGAAAGTATTACGAGTATTATAAACAATAAGTCGTTTTTATCATTACTAAAAGTGTAAATGTGTAGACAATTAGTACCTAAATATCAAAGAAAATCTTAATATGGCTCGACGCGAAAACTAATAAATGATAAATTCAACATGAGGAATATTTTTTGACCGGGAATTGTTGTAACCTATGGTTAGTGTTGTTATATGATGTTACATATATGTACTTAATTTTTAAATGTGTGATAGCTTGGTGTAAACTGTTCAAATGTGTTTTTGTGTAAATGTGTGTTGAGTGATAGAGAATTGAGTTTTGTGGTTTGTGACGCACAATAACATTTTTAGGTGGCTTAATTGTTTTGTGATTTATGTAATTTGCCAGAAAAAAAAATCACGCGGTTCGAAACCGTTGGTGTGTTACAACGAGCATGCAAACAGCCATGAGTAGTAGATTTTTCTGAAATACTGCTACATTATTTATTTATTATTCTTGAGAAAACATTAGATATTGTAGATTTTATCCCGCATTATCGCACACGAGCTTTTATAAACCTCATCCTCTCCCTACTCACCTATCTCCAACTCACCATCTGTTTTTGACAAAAGAAAAATATTTTATTTTTTTCTTCAAAAATTGGTTGGCGTCGTGACTTTGTTCACCTGTTTGATTTATCTTTTTTTTCCAAATTCACGACTTTTGTTTGGTTCTCAACGTACCACACAAAGGTGCCACCGTATGACAGGGAAATACCTATTTCGAAGTAACGAGAAAATATTACGAAAAATACATCATTCCGAATTTGTATAAGCACTCACGCTATTCCCATTATCATTAACTGTTCGTTACTTTTCATTTGTTTTATATCATTCCTATATAATTAATTGCGCAAAAAAAGAGTTAGCACAAAGCACAGTATGCTGGATTATAGCCACATTATCCGTTTTTAACTTTGATTTTGTTTCATTTTTTGGTTATCTGATTTTGTACATTTTTTGTTGATTTTTCTATCGGCTCAATTTAGGATCATCAACTGAATGGCTTTTATCATACGATAGGAAACGTTTAAATAGTTCAACAAGCACGTTGGGGATCGATTAGTTGAGAACAAGTTTGATGTAGAGTGGTACACTTAAAAACGTTTTTCTGAATACCTAATGCCACTTCTTGTAAATTTTACATTGTGAAATAAGAAGGAACTCTCGATTGCTTGCAAAGGTGAAACCGGTAGAAAATTCCGTATACTATTTGTTTTTTCACTGTCGTCGAAATTGAATTCGTCCCCAAAGGTATAATTGAAACGTTCGTTTTTATTCATGCAAATGTATTCATGGAAGTTGGTTGTACGTAATTATCATTCAATTGAATCAAATAACGGGAGCATGATGAAGAATAAAGTGTTTACTGAACGAGTTGGGTTTGTCTCCAGTGCGCCTGGTTTGCTGACAGCGTGAGATATTGGACTTTTTTTCCAGAGTGGTAGCAATGCTAATTACGATTGGATGAATGCTTGTTCGCGGTTCTTTATTCAAAAGACAAGCCAGAAAAAGAATAACGGAAATTGATTGAAACGATATTGTTTATCTTATTTGAATAACTTTTGATTGTCGGAATAGACGCAAATCTGATTCAAATATAACGCAAATATGATGAGTATTTGCTTGTATCTGGGTGATTGCAAATATCTTTACTTTACTTGTGCAGAATGTATTTATTATTATGGTTTATGAAAGAACGGATGCCGGATCAAATATTCAAATAGTCTTTGGTCAAATAGTCTTCGGACAACAAGTCTCAAGCTTACGGTGGACAAAACGTCTTTAGGCAGAAAATGGAGAAAAATGTAGAAATATAGGTACCAGAAAATATCCTTTAGTAGCCGTAATTTGTAGTCACTGGTTGCTAGTCTGTGGTTGATGATTGTGTATAGTCGGGATTCGGCCTAAGAAAAAAGAAATAATTACAAAATCCTTGTAATCCTTGTAATATTTCCTGACCTTTCGGTCACTACTCTGTGACCATCATCAAAAGGGTCTACAAACAACTAAAAACCTGGTAATTACCATGTTTAGCAAACATATGGCGCTGTGTAACTAGGCTAGGTGTAACTAAAGCTAGGGTTGATAAAACAAAACAGGAAATTACTGGAAAGCTTTGCCCTCAATGATGGCATCGTGAGAAACAGGAGGTAGCAACAGTAGTTAGGCATAAGATGGCCAAAGCCAAGATCAAAAACTGCATTTGGGAGAATGTAAAACAATTAAAAAATATATATATATATATATATATATATATATATATAGAACAAATGAAGAAGGACATAGCTAGTCCCACCAAGAAAGAGAAATAAACTCCAAAAGTCAACCAAAAACTTAACAAAACAGTGACAATAAACTTACATTATTGAGAAACAATTTTTTTTTTTTTTTGAAATTTTGAGGCTCCAAAAATTAAATACATGAAAAAATCAAATTGCCTAACAGAATGAAAAAATATAAACTGATTTCCAACATTTAATTTCTAATGATTAACTCATATTTAATTTAATTTAACACTTCTATCACAGTCTGTGGTTGGTTCTTCTTCAGGTTCATTCTGTTTTTACACAGAGTTCTCAGGCGGGTTTGAAGCCTCACAAATTTGCCCTTGGCCTTCATTCAGTTTTGTTGATTGTTGCCACAAATTTGTCCACAATAAATTGAAAAATTTCTTTGTATGTCGCCCGAATTTTGTTGGGGAGGGGAGTGAATAGAACAGTAACAGGGCCGTTGTAAAGAAGCGGATGACGAACACATGCTTGAATATGTTCGGCACCATAGCGAAATTGCCATCCATGAAAATGTTCGACCCTTGCGCCAGTAATGGTAGGCTCCATTCTAAACAAAAAGCTAGTATTCTATCTGGGTCGTGCGCCCCATTTTCAAACAAAAGAAAGGTTGTAGGATTCTCACCTACCGTAACAATAAAAAACTCGGGAATCCTAAATCCTCTAGCAACATAGGATCAGATGTACAGCCTCGTTGGCGGCGAGTAAGATTTAAAAAAAAACCCAAGACTTTTTGTCCATTAGTTTTTGTCTTAAGACTTAATATCTCTAGGCTTTTCCAAAGACCTTTTGTCAGCGCACCCAAAGAACATCCACTATTTGAGGACAAGCCACCAAGTCAGTATCAGACTAGTTATTTCTGAGTGAATCGAATGGGGATATCCGAATACATTTTTCAGACGGTTTCAGCTGGTAGTCCAGGAGCCAAGGCTGAAAATAGGAAGTAATTCCAGAAGGTTGGAGATTAGATTATGAAAACTTAGTCCGTTCTGTGTGAGAAAATCTTTGTTTGCCACAAAATTGCGGCCTCATAAATATGGCTTATTTGCCCCATTTTAAAGTGTCTATAATAATTCGTAAGCCGTACATCCTACAGAAATTGTTCATAAATTCTACAGCAAAGAAGAAGAGCATAAAAACCGAAGTGGTTCAACCCAAAAACTATGAATTATCTCCCGAAATAAGGGAATTAAGGACAATCGAAAATCGGACTAATTTTAGGAAGATCCTCTCTTTCCAGTCTAGACTTTTGTCCTTCAAAATCACCTAGCGACCTTAATATTGGTCCGATTTAGATCTGTCGAACCTAGTTCGAGTCAAGGTTGAATACTCTCCAAAGTTAATATCGAGCAAGCTTTTGTTCAGACCGTTTCCTATTAAAGTACAACGTAAAAGACCGTTTGTGAGGACTTAATAAGTAAAATGACATAAAACTCATGAGTCCTGCTTTAATTTAATGGGGAAAGCTCTAAGCTAAAATATGCTCGATATGAACCTAAAGTATTCAGTCATGAGTGGAATGAGTTTTGACAGACTGAAATTAGACCATTATTAACGCCCCTAGGTAACTATGGAGGAGAGGACTGACCCAAAAATAGCCCGATTTCCATTTATTTGTAATTCGCTCGTTTGAGAAGAGAATTCAAAATTCGGGGATCGATTTCTTCTGTTTTTTTATGCTCTACAACTTTAATCCGTGTAAAAATTTCTAAAGAATGAACGGTTTAGGAATATTCGAGAAAAACTTTAAAATCGGCGAAATAATACATTTGTATGAAGCCGCCATTTCGTATTCCACCAATTTTGAGATGGCAGACTAAGATTTCTTCACTCAGAATGGACTGAATTTTCACAATTTAATCTCAAAATTTCCCCTGAAATCCCACCTATTTTCTTCCTTAGCTTCTGGCCTATGATGGTTTCTCGAAGTTAGGGTTTGATTCAAGAATCTTACATTTTCTAGCAAAGTTTTTTTTTTTTTCTTGGCGGCATTCGTGTAACGATAACTATCCAATATTCCGAGAACCTTAATTAAACTGATTGATATTCTCAGTAAAATCGAGTTCAATTCTTCTTGGAACCTGTCCCAGAAATTTTTTAGATATAAAATAAATCCTGTACAGTGATATCGGAGTGGGAATGAGATTTGTTTTAGGCATCTGGTAAAAATGTACTGATTTAGATAGTTTAGTATGTATTGCTAATGACGACCAAATATCGAAATCTATATCTCAGAATACTGCTTCTCGTCGTTCTCTCTTGTTCTCTGTTCGAATCTAAAACACGCCCCAATGTGCTACACCGTAATTATTTCATTTATTTTTTTATTTTTTTATAACGGCTGCATCAACTTCTACAATAATGATGTTGTGGTGAAATTATGTTTGGAATACTGATGGATCTGTTGATGGTGTTTTCACAGCAGCTTGCTGACGAAGAGTGGCTCGCGCCAAGTCTCCTAGTTTGATGGTAATCACAGCAGCATGGGCAGTGAAACGCCAAAACGAGAAAAAAAGATTTTTTGACACAAAAAAAAATTATATAAAAATATAAAAAAAATCACAAAAAAATAATCATGTAAAAGAAAAAAATATAAAAAAAAAACTTTTTTAATGCAGTAAAAATTGGAATTTATATGGACTGTATAGAAATTAGTACGCGATCGCGCATCATTCACTCTCACACATGGAAGGGGTATATTGTATTTTTAAATATTGTTACATTGGTAGGAATGTGAGAGGAGAATTCATGCATTATCTAGAATTGGAACAAGAAAAGTTTGATTTCCCTGTCATGCGAATGTTGGTTTGAATTGACAGAAAAAAAAAATTTTTAATGATTTCATTCCTCTGAACCTATCCTGATGTAAAATCTAGTTTGTTTTGGTTGGTTTGTTTGTTTTATTTCTATAATTTATGTTTTAAAATCTTTTATTTTCGTGGAAATTTTTTCATTGTTCATTTTTGTTTGTTTTTTTCTCCTATTTCTGGTACTGAAGACGCTTATGATGGGCACCGGCTAGAAAGTCTCCGATCAGCTGTTGGAGGGGAGGATGCAAGCGTAACCGCCATATTGAGGCTAAACTCATGCAATTTGATTTATTAAGAGAAAAGAAAAAAAAGATTTCAAATGAATCAAAACACAATGCTGAATCCTAAATCATTTTTTTGAGGAATAAAAATCGATTAAATCGATAGTGGCAAGGTTGAATAAGAAAATCAAATCATGTGAACGTGTATCGAATTTTAGATACTTTTTAAAGACGGAAGTCAAGTGGAAAAACAGTATTAAATTTATTGTTGTGTGGGAGTGGTTGGTTGTGTGATTGTGTGACTTTTTTGTAAACCAGAATGAATGTAAAGGAATATCACATTTTGTAAATGTTTAAAAGATGTTAAATGAAAACCACTGCGCAAAAGAAGTTTTTGTTTTGTGGATCCAACTCCCCATGAAATGTGTGAAAACTCCGTCAATTGTCGTTGTAAGTTGCAAATTAAAAAAAAAAAAAAAAAAAGAAAACAAAGGTTCGTTATTTGAGATAATAAACCGAAAATCATTTTTTAAAATCTGGGCGGCACTAGAATGGGTAGTACCCTGGGGTATGGATCCCACGCGCACTTATGCAAGAAAAATTATTGATTATATTATTACACAAATCAACCGAGATGTATATGTGAGTATGATCATGTATATCTCAATAATTTATTTAACCTGGTGATATAATTAATTGATTGCGGCGGTGAATATATGTATAGTTATATATGAGGAAGAGGTTAGCTACTTCGCTGTCTATTATATAAATATGTCATACAGGTGGTCCTTGAATTACTGTTAAATTGATGCCGCAATTTCAAAAAATGAGAAATTAAAAAAAAATGAATTATTTCCAGTTTTTCCTGTTATTAAAAAATCGAATGCATCAAGATCTATTTACATAAAATTTAATTTTTTGTATTATTAATAGCCCGATTCATCGAGTTGCCGTAGCGCGAGGACCACCTGTATATATATAACTATATGTATCATAATCCAACTACAAAAAAAAAAAACCAGTAGAAAAAAGCAAGAGGTATATAGTGTTTTATAGTAATTAGATATTACGTAGTGTTATTATAAGAGAAATTATATAAACAAATATATATATAAAAGGAGAAGTGAAACTAGTGGTAGAAAGCGAAAATAAATAAATAATTTAAAAAACCAAAAATGAATAGTCATTTTTTAAGAAAAAAAGGCTTAGTGGTTGAAACCGCGCACCTTGGGGCGTAAAATATTGGCTTTTCTCGGGGAAGAAATCAGTCAATTTAACTCTGAATGGGAAATATTTGATTTCAACTTATGAATTTACTTCACGAGTGAAACGGGCGTTTTTTGATAATTTTGTACATAACGTTGATCGAAAAAAATACGAAAAGAAAATAATTCACGGCGTTTTTTTTTTTTTTTTTTTTTTTTTTTTTTTTTTTAATTTATTTATTTTTCTTAAATGAATCCGATTGCAGTTTTTGGAGGCACTGCACACCTGTACAACTTTTCTTTTCGACGTGATCCGTCGAAAAAAAATCAAAACTAAACCTTTACCGCACGGAAAATGGCGTCGCTAGTTCTAATGAATAGTAAAGTAATTTTCATTTTAGTGACGAATGAAAATATTATTTTCAAATGAGTTACGGAGAAGGAGGTAGGATATCAATGGAAACAATCTGGTCTTTATTTGTGTCGATGGGTTATTTTAGTGTACCATTAATGTTATTATTAAAATATAATGCGGTAATCGTCCTCGATGGATATGAGGAAGTTATTGAGTAAGGTACGAGCTCTCACGAGCTGTAGTTATTTAACAAAGAAAAAAAAATGCATGCAAAGAAAAAAAAAAACTCGGAATATGGGATTTGTTAATCCTGGGCTTAATCTATCAAATTTAGTCACCCAATGTAGAATGGGACAAAAAATTTGTTTTCGTTTTTGTTTCTTTGGAGCAATATATGATTTAGTATGATTTAACGTTGACAAGAAGGATGATGACACAAGTTTTATATATATAACATAATTATATTGATTAAGGAAATAAGATATAGGTGGACCGTATAAATGTAGACGATGCACTTATATAGAAAACAAATTGCACAAAATGAAAAGTACCCTTTTTTAACCCTCTGTGAAGACCCCCGAAAAAAAAAACGGAACCCTAGTCCCTATTACCTGATGTTTTAGAATGTTGTGAGAATGAAACAAATATCTGTTCACTATTTAAAAAAAGGTGTTTTTTGTTGAAACTTCGTTTTTTGCTGTAAAATGGAAGATTAAAAATATATTAAAAAATGGAAAAAATTGTTGTGAAAAAAAAAAGAATATTTATAAATTGTGTAATGTGTGTTGAAACTAAAAGGAAAAAAAAACAAAAACCTCAGGTTTAAAAGATTGTTAATTGAAATTAAGGAAATAAGGGCCCTATGCACCAGGAACGCCCTAGTACACTGTATAGTTAATAATGAAACACGAAATATGTTTTATACATGGCTTTGGCAGACTAAATATAAGGTGAAATACAAAAAAAACATGTTATAAATATAAATATATATATATGGGCAAGTAACAAGGCCAACAGGAAGTGTAACGTGAAATAAACAGGAATGTGTATATAATAATTAAAAAATCAGCCAATGAATTGTATTTATTTTCCCGGCGTCCCGTACGTAATCGGCAGGATTAGTCGTTGTTTAACTAAGCTCTTGAAGGTAAGTGAGGTGAGTATTTTAATCTAACGGTATGGAAATACCATTCATTCAGTAAATTAATTATTTATATGGGTGGTTGAAGAATGTTTCAGTTCAATTATGTGTTTGGAATCCCCCCAAAAAAAAAATATTATTGTGTTATTATCAATGTTAGTAACAATAGAATAGAGAAAGGTAATTAAAAGAATCGATTTAAATATTGACACTGAGAGGGGAATTCACATTTAAGTTTTGATATTGGCTAGCTTCAGTGAAAGCCATTGTGGTGGTCCATATGATGCTTCCTTCTGAGTCTTTTTAGATGCCATGGTGGAGGGATTGCAGCAACTTGGGGATTCGGATGACTAGAGTTTAAGAAAGAGCTCAAGGTAGATCAAGATTACGGAGTCACTGACGGTTAGTATCTCAAAGTGGTCTGTACCCGAACTAAATCACTCGCGACGATGTTGTGGAAACCCATTTTAAAACGGAAGTTAGTGAAAAACGTTGTCTATTTCCACGAAATATAAAGAGTTACAACATTAAATCGATTTCGACGGTTAGGCCATCATCGGTAACAAACAATAACAATAAACAAATAAGTTATTGTTTGTTACTGATGATGGCCTAACCGTCGAAATCGATTTAACATTGTAACTACATATTTATATTTCGTGGAAATAGGCAACGTTTTTCACTATCTTCCGTTTTGGTCTGTACCCTCTGTATTTGTGAATTAGAAGCAGAAAACCACAGCTCGGGTCCGTATGACCAGATTGATCGAATCATCGTATGGTTTACCCTTCTTTTCAGACTCAGCTTTACTCTCTCGGAAAATATGACTGGTTTTATGGTGACTACATTACCGATGTGGACGTCCTACTTTAAACGTGTGTCCAACGTCAATCCTAAATACGTGACCGAGTTTTTTCTCTCAATAGGCGTTCTACAAAGGGTTACCTGGGGGATCGTGAACTTCCTAAGATATGCAAAGGGTACAAGAACTTATTTGGTTGGATTCAGGTTGAATCTGCAGGTACCTGCCCAGCGAGTTATTACGTCAGCGGCCAATTTGATTCTTTGTGAAGCTTCCTCACCAGATTCCCCATCAGCTACTACGGCATGTCGTCAGCGAACTGTGCCGACAGCATACTTGCAGGTACTTCGTGAAAAAATCATGTACAGCTGGGGTCTAGAACGCTACCATGTGGGTCAGACGCTAGAATGCCATGTATCTTGTGATAAGTCAGCATTTAGAAAAACGCGAGACGTTCTTCCTATCAAAAATAACTGGAACAGACGGTGGAGGGTATCATATGGGTGCGGTTTAACTCCACGAGCAAGCCATCTTGTAGAGCCGGTACACCCGGTCAAACACTTTTTCGACGTCCAAGAGTTTCTTCTTCTCATATGCTTAGATCACTTTGTTGACCACTCGGTGAAGTTGCAGGGGGCACGAGTGTAGATTTCTGAGTCCGAACTGAGTTGAAGGTAGGATGCCATGTTCCTGAAAGAGTAATTAAGGGTACAGAAGTTTTTCAAAGATTTTTTACAACAATGAGAGTAAGCTTATTGGCCTGGTCGCTTCTTCAATAGCCGATTTTCGCCAATTACACCATAAAAACCATTGCTGTTCTCGGAATTTGGTGAGATAATATCTTCTTTAAATGGACTTCCCAGATTTTAGTTTCATTTCTATACCTACAAGGACCAGAACCCACGACCTCCGCATTGCCATGTATTAACAACTATACAACTTATTACACAAAACCAGTACGAAGTATGTAACAGTTTTTCCCATTTTGTGAAAGCTCCATCCCATTGGTAATGTCGTTATCTTGAAATTTCATCGTACAATGACATTTGCGTTACGTATAATTCTTACAAATGCAGTGCTAAATTGGGCTGTGAAGAGCGTTTTACTAATCCGCAGTAACATTAAAGGGTTCACATTCCCATATAATTTATAAATGAAAAATATTATTCAGTATTAGAAATATATTTTCAGTCTCAGTGAGATGTGTGAATCCCCCACCACACTTACCAGCACGGTAGTGCGATAGACGAAAATCGGCCTAGCCGCTGAAAAAGTGTCTTCTCACTCCAAAAAGCAGTCCAAAAGAGTGAGAGAATCCGAATTTGATGACATCATGCACTACGTGGCTTGGTATCTTTCGTACGTGGAGAGTCGTTTTGGGGGGAAATCACACATTTGTGGTGGTGTAGGAGGAAAAGGTTGGAATTGACGGGGTGCTCAGGATGGAGTCAGTCATTTTATTCAATTTTGTTGTCCGAGAGAACTTCCCTGTCAAATGTCTCATTCCTAAGGCGAATAGGAGATAATGTAACTAACTCAGCTGATCAGAATATTGTCCATAAATTCATTTGTCTAGTAACGTTCCAGAGAGTCTCCCTACTAAATTTCAACTTCGTAGAGTAAACAGGGGAGAATGTAGCTCACTCGGCTTAACAAAAAAAGGCCCCTGACTTTATCCATATCTAGATGTCCCGAAAATTCTCGCTATCAAATTTCAACTTCCAAGGGTGAAGGGGAGAGAATTTAATCCTCTCAGCTGATCAAGACTTGATTGTTCTGGCTCCAAAATCCTAAATGGCACTTCTTCAGGTCGAATGTAAGTAGCCTAAGTTTCAAATTTCATCAAAATTGGCTGAGGAGAACTGGTAGAAGTGGAAAGGCAAAAAAACGAGGTGAGACGAGAGAGGAAAGAAGAACGTTTAAGCTTACGTAGAATCAATCTACCGTTAAATATTTGGCATCTAATGACTCAGGGGCATGCCCCTCCCAGGATATGAAATGAATATGGAATTTGAGCCTACTGGGTGAGGTCTGGAAGGGGCAAAGTTGGGCCGAAGTTCTACTTTGTTAATTATCTCGGCGCACTCGTTGCAACTTTTTATTGATAGCTTGGCAACGCAATACTAGAGTCTTGCATGATAAATATCAGGGAAATTAGGGTAAATTGGTTGCTAAGCTAATATAATCACCAGCAAGAAACTATGTGTTAAGGAATTAAGATGAAAAGTTCCTGTCTGATCGTATGAGCGTATGATCGTATTTCGGTCACTTATCATAATTATATTGATACATCGTTTGAAATATGAGCACTTTGAGCCCAATAAAATTGCTGTCAAGATTAGAATTTTTATCTAAATTCTAATGTGAGTTATCGTCTGGAATGGAATATAATGAATAATTTATATCCCTTTTACATATACATATATTTATATAAGCGTTAAACCTAAGATTCGTTCAGGATGTCACAAAACTGATTCCTATAAAGACGAGATTTCAAAAATTTTTATTTTAAAATGCCCCTTTTTTTTTATTAAAAAATTCACTAAAATAGGAGATTAGACAAATGGAAAGATAAATTTTACATGGACATTCTTAAGGTCCCTGGTTAGCACATAGGCTATATTACAATCCTCCAGACTTACTCCTTCATCGAGAACTCGGCTTTCCCTAACAACGTCGCCTTGGTATATAACTGCAAGCAGGCGCATACAGCATCCACCCACCACTAGCGCCTCAAGCAGGCGAGTATTTGTTCCCCCTCACCCGAAGCACCTGAACGGGGCCATTGCCTAAAACCTAGATCATGGACTGACACCTATTCTACGGGTTTCCATCTTGGAAACCCAAACACAACTTTGGTGTTGACAGGTCCCCACCATCAGACCTAGAGAAGGAGTGGGGAGAAAAGCCATCTTCCCATCCATCGGTTCCCACTGCCTTCAGTCCTATTGATTTGATAAAAGTCACTTCTATCTTATGAAGACACGTATCGTCATTTTTCATTCAGAATATTAATTGTAGCTTCCCTTTTCAGAATAATCTAGTCAGAGTCAGTTATAGTCAGTTCTATAGCCTGAAGCCATTATTAATTGAAGCAAAATAAGAAAGTCACGTTCTGTATTCAGAGTCACGAAGTGACCCCTAATACTTTGAAATCTGCTAAAGCAATAAATGTCCATAACCAAGTCATTCAACGTTCACTTCAGACTACCCTGACTCCCTTGTACATTAGTCACACCGTTTGCTTGCATAGCCATTCGTCTCCGGTGTGGGACACTGTTAGGTTTGAACCTATTTTTCATTGGTTCCTTCTGTAACTTGCAAGGAGATAGTACAATAACTTCAGAGTCTCCAACTCGTGACTCACTCTGAGTAATACCTTGAGACGAGTTTTTTCAGCTAATAGTCACAGTGACCTTCTGAGGCCACCGTGGAATTTACCACCATCCCCACGGTAAGTGAAGACATAGTTTCCTTTGAATGTTCTGTGACCTTTTTACCTATCTTGTACTGTTCCTCAGCCATCATTTCTCTAGCTACCAGAGCCACGAAACTACAGTCATTTTGTGTCTTCCCTTAACTTCATTCTGCAACCTCCCTAAATCCCCAACATTTCTAGTTTAATAGGGACTGCTATGTGTTATTTATAACAACGTGCCTCCGTATTCACACAGTGATCACTTTGAGTTGAAGACAGTAATTTATTTGGTAATTCAGCTTATCCACACCCGTGGTAAGATATACGTCCCACATAGGTCTATTCAAGCGTTCCCGAGGTAACCCGCCCCTAAAGCAGCTATTTTGTGGCCAGCTACTCTCACCTTCGGTGGTAGTAACTTTCTGCACTACAGTGGTCACCCGGTAACATCCCCCTTTAGTCACGATAACTTTCGTTTCTAGTCCCTAGAGTAATTTAGCTTCATTTTTCCCTTCCCTTAAAGCTTAGATAAATGGTAGCAGTGGTGAAATCTTAGTGTCCATCTCTGTGTTCCATTGTGTAGCCAATCGTGACTATAAGAGTAGTACCAGTTTTTCCCTCTATTGTCCTCCCCCTTTAGCTTGAACTGGCTTACACAACTTTCTAATTAAGGAAACACCTGACATGCGTCGAATTTTGTTCGTCAAATGCGAATGGGGTGGGTTCACGTGTAAAGACCATTCGATTACAAATTCAACATTACCGAAACGATTTTGGAAGGTTGAGCCGAGCAGTTTTTAATCGATAAGATAGATGTTCAAAAATTGATCATTTAAATTTATGATTGATAATTTTTTTCCATTATTTATGTCATTTCAATTAGTTTCCACTATTGTATAAGGTAATATAACAGCAATATGTTACTATCGATTTTCATGGTTTCGAACTTTTTTCCACCGTTACTCCCAGGATTGAAACACACATACACCGTAGACTGGAGAGGAAAGTACTACCATTCCCTCTCAGTACAAAATATGCAGAAGACAGGGATTGGCGACGACTATCATTGTGTAAAACTAAATTCACGGCCATTCTTTCAATCTTTCAGGGTACCTAATTTATTATTGATGGCGAGTGGCTGGATGATCATAGCAAGATGATCATGTTGTACAGGATCCACCGACTTCAGCGGTGCAATAATACTGTATGGTTTATTTTTGATGCAGGTACATACCGTAAACTCTGAAGAGGTAAGGAAGAAAATGGTAGGCATGAGTTGGAGCTAGGTGGGATTACATAATAATAGAGTAGCTACGAATGGAATGGACTGATCAGCATGGAAGATGTCGAGTCTCAGCGTTCATTCATACCTGTACCCCAGCTCCAACTCATTCTTCGACCACCAATGATCGAGGTGGTATCTAGGTCAGACCCAAGTCAACGTTTGGTTTTATTAGGTATCCACAACTGCTAACAGGATTTCATGATATTTATCAACAATTAAGTATGTTTTTAAAAGGAATCAATGCAGGAACCCAATTTTTGAAGGCATTAGATAACGGAAGCACAGTGGTTGATAAGCCCTTGTGATATCATAATCTATGACATTGTGATAATCTAAAAAAAATTATAATTCGGATATCATAAACTTGATCAATGTGAAGAACGATCCACTTATTCGAGTTTTCTCTATGAACAGACTATGCATAAACGACAAACAATATTAGAACAACATTAAGGCCAGTCATATATGAGTATGTGTGCTATAAGTGGCTTGAAAGAAGCACAAGCTCAGAAAAACGTTTACCTACCCAATGCCTTCAAATTTTAATGGATTCTTAGTTTTATTAGGGATAAGTAGGATAAAATTTCCTGACCAACTGAACCCATTGTCCTCCATCAAAGTAGGAACGCATGCTTCTGCGATATACAGAATGGATAACATGTTTTATTAAGAAAATGTTGCATGTGTATAAATTCACATGACATGGTACGCTTTAGTGATTTTGAATTTTCTTCTTTGACATTTATTAAGAAGCGCAAAATTGTGGGATCCTGGAACTGTACCTAACGGTGTGAACCCTTTTGGGAGACGCAAAACGCCAAGTTTTGGTGATATCCTATATTTATACGGGGTTTAATAACTAAAGATCAATCTAAGATCTGATCTAATAACGAGCTTCAGTTCATTATTATAAAAATACTAATCAAGCTCATATGTAAATTTAACAACACAATTAACCGAAATAATGTTTTGTGTTGACTCTTGGATGGAAAACGTTGTTTTTAATTTATACATTGAAATTCAATGTTTTGTTAGCGGTAGGGAGCTTACAATGGCGCAGCCCTGATAAATAGCCTACGTTTTCCAGCTATCGAAAACCACTCTGATTTCTCAAAGTTTGTTGAATATTTTTCAACAGGTACTTGAATAGCAGCAGCAGAAAACATGGATGGCAATACCTACCTAAATTTGATGGCATGAATGAATATCCGAACAGTTGTATGAACCTTTATGAAACTATAAGTCATGTGAATCGTTGGTAGGTAGACAATCTCAAGATCAATTAGTTGGTCGGACGTTTAGTGCCTAAATGTTTGCATAAAAATAGTGCGTGTCAAGAATACATGGTGAAAATGAAAATGATTGGAAATCATGGAGAAACTCGTCAATTTGTGCTTTTGACGAGATTTGGTTTAGTTCGCTGTCATTTCCAACAGTTTTCATTACTCCGGAGGACCTCTAATGGAATATTATTATGAGAAAGAGCGTTTTATCCGCCCCGCCTTCAGAGCGTTATTCCCATGAGCCTTCAATATTAAGATGCTAATGGGATTACCAGACAGAATGCTGAATCACCTATTTATGAGTGATTGTTCTTCAAAATAATCTCTTCGAAATGCTAATGAAAGAATACCTAAGCCACCATCATTCAACCTTGGAAAGAATGAGGAGTCTACAAAGCAATAGGAAAATAAGAGTTCTAAACAAGGTAAAAATACTTCAATTACTTAGCTCAAATTTAACAAATGGAAAAGCAATAGTGGATTATATTCTTGTAGTTTTTCTTCAATAAGTCTACTCACTCTAGAATTATCAGTGAATGGAGTGCTTTTCAAATGTCTTTAGGGATACTGGAGCTTCTGTAAACTTTATTAAAGCCTCAATAGTGAAGCCTTTAATGTGTAATGTGAAGAAGAATAATCAGCTATTACGTTGTTTCAACAACACTAAGTATTGTAAAAGTCACTATGTCAGTAGAAATACAAATAGAGTATAGTAGCAAAAGCATTCAGTCGGAAGCACTAACTGGTAATTCAATTTCTTATGATTCTGTTGTAGGATACCCTACTATGAGTGCTTTGAGATTTTCAATAATAAATAATGAACTTAGCTACATTAAGTTCAAAAGCTATTTCTAAATTACAACGTATTTACTGTAAGGCAGACGTTTTGAAGGTGTTCTCTTACAAAGGGGATGGTGTTCCTTCGCAATATGCTGTTTCATTTTCATTGCAGAAGAATGCCTCAATTATGTGCTTACATCCCTATAGATTGTCAAGTGAGGGGTGCATATGGGTACCAAAAAAAATCCGAGAATCGTTAAACAACAGCATTATTAGGGAGTCAACCTCTACTTTCGCTTCTCTTGGTCTTATAGAGCCAAAGGCAAATGGATCGTGGCACCTATGACAAGATCATAGAGAGATAAATTAGGTTACCACTGGTGATCTAATTTGCAGTTTGATGGTTGCAGTTTCTTCACGAAACTGGACTTGAAAGATGGATTCCACGAACTCCAATTAAGTCAGGCCACAAAAAGCAATTCAGCATTTGTCCTTCCATCGGACCAGTATGAATTGTACCAGCTTCCTTTCGGAGGAAAAAATTCACCAGCAAAATTTCAAAAGGTTCACGACGTCAGTGCAAGGAGATCTTTTGTAGGACTCAATAATTGGTGTGTACATTGTCGACGCGCTCATTGGGGGGAGAACTAGTGATGAGTGTTCTTACAGATACTATTTGGTTATAAAACGTCTGAGTGAGAAAACTATACAGTTGAACTTAGAAAAAAACTGATTCAATCAATCATGTGTAACTTTTCTTGGAAGACTAATGTATGGGAAAATCAAAACCACTAAGTGGAATCTGTTCAAAAAGTAAAAACTATGAAGAGATGTAATGTTCTTAGACGCCCCGAAGGTGCAATGGGGGCCTAAATTCACACTCATAGATAGAGAGGGGTGTGACAGCACCATAAGAGATACAACTCGTACCAATAGCATGTAAGCTTTGTTCGGAGAAGATAGGTTTTCCAGTTCTAGGATCACCCATCCATCGCCAAACGCGGCCTTTCAAGAACACGAGAACAGGCGTGCGACGCCCGTTGGGAAACAACGGAGCGACGGCAGCGCATTCTCTTGGATCTAGCGGGAACTGTCACACTCCCCCCCCCCCCCTTAAAAAACATACTTGATTGAAGAGCAAGTATGTAAACTAGGTGGAATAGTTTACTGGTTGAGAACTGATGCTCACTAATTAATAGCTGCATTGGCGATTGAGGATAAAAAGGTGAAATTAAAATCGGATGGATTGTCAATGAATCTTCATGTGAAGTATTCATTAGGTAGTTAACCCCCAATCAAAGATTGGAAGAACTGGGAATAATATAACTTGCTCAACCAGGAGAATCACAGTAGGGAACTGCCCACTTTGGGGACTTACGAAAATGGGAACTATGCCCTGGGGAATTAACTAGCCCAACTTTGGAGACTTACAGTGGAAGGTGCCCACTGTGGGGACTTATGAAATAGGGAACAATGCCCTGGGTTTGGGAACAATGCCCTTGAAAATTAAGTATGTATAATCAAGAACCAATGAAAATATTTATGTATCCAAGGGAGTATAATAACGGGTATTCCTTCTGGAAACCCGGGCCATGTTTCTTTTGAAATATTAACTCCCCAAAAATAGTGTATCGGATTACTAGGCGTTAGCCGTGCATAATCCTAACCACGCTCTGCTACCATGTAATGGTCTTAGACGCCCCGGAGGTGCAATGGGGGTCTAAATTCACACTCATAGATAGAGAGGGGTGTGACAGTACCATAAGAGATACAACTCGTATTAATAGCATATAAGCTACGTTCGGAGAAGATAGGTTTTCCATTTCTAGGATCACCCATCCATTGCCAAACGCGGCCTTTCAAGAACACGAGAACAGGCGTGCGACGCCCATTGGGAAACAATGGAGCGACGGTAGCTCATTCCCTTGGATCTCTCGGGAACTGTCACAGAGACCACAAGACTTGCACAGTCTTCTTGTGTTTACATGCTTAAAAGGTAATTTTCGAGAGTTCATAGGTAATCATGTACAAATCGTGAAACCCCAAGATCGTCTGAATAGTAAAAATGTGGTATCTGAGTGGGATGATCAGTCTGAGAAAGCATTCAAGTATTTAGTTGAAAGAATTTTCTCCATCCCGATTCTGTAGTTTTCTGGTAGGAGTCTTCCTTTTAAGCTCTGCACTGATTCATCTCAGTTTGGCTATGTTGCCATACAATATCAAAAAGACTCAAGATGTCCACAAATCAGGCAGTTAAGAGTGACTGGATACTAGTCTCACATATTAACTTCAGTAGAAATCAACTACCAATATCAATATCAACTACTCTGTTACCGACAAGGAGGCACTGGCAGTAATCAATGCCATCAAATACATACGATCTTATCTGGAGGGGAAGGAGTTCAGGGTTCATACTAACCATCCCCTGGGGAAGACTTGGAAGATGGCAGGGGTTCCTGATGTCATTTGATGTGAAAATTAACCGTAGAAGCGGACGTGAACATGAGGATGCAGACGCACAATCTGGGCAGTGCATTGAAAATAGAGATGCTGTTTGCCAAAATAATAAATCAAACTCATCCACATGATCAGCGTAAGAAAATAAGCGCTCCTGTGATCAATGAAGTTTGTCTATCGTATCGCGACGATCCGGATTCGGGAGGTCACGATGGTTTTCAGAGAACGTATATTTCAAAATTCGATGACAATTTTACTGGCCTAGAATAAAGCAAGATATAATGAAATTCGTGAGAAGTTGTCATGTATGTCAAACATCAAAATTTAAGTACCTATCGTTCGAAGCCTGACAAAATTATAGGTAATTTCACCTAAAGCCACAGAAGAATTTGAATGTCTCCATCTGAACTTTGGAGAGAAGAGGAAAAAGTTGGATTCATCTCCAACAAGAATCGATCCGCCGACGTTACAGCGACAACTACAAGTTAGGGGATACGTAATAGATTCAGTCATGCAGCATGATCGTCTGAGCGAATTTTCGTCAATGATCGTACTATATTATGTTACACTGTTTTGAAAATTGTTTACACTGCAGAATGTCAAAGAGTATACGAGGAGTGAATGAAAAAACTATGCCTAAGCAGGCATTTTGATGACAACTTACGGAATTTAATATCTGTGCACACTGATCAGCTGAGGGGCTCTGAGCTCAATTTGTTTCTAAATCGACTTATGATGCTGAAACCTGAAATGTCACTGATTTTAGATAAGTAGAATACAATTACAAAGTATGAAGGGACTCTGATCAGCTTCGGGACCTCAGAGGCTGATAGCTTTCCTAATCGACTCACGGTGCTGAAATTTAGATGGAACACCTCAAAAACAATTACGAGGTACGGAGACGAACTGATCAATTGAGGGACCCCTGAGGCTAATTTCTTTCCTTTTCGTCCAGTCGTTTTTTTTTTTTTTTTTTTTTTCCTAAAATTTATGACATTTACTATAGAACGTAACATTTTGGGACGAGGCCCTGCAGCTGTAAAAGTGCGAACCCTTCTGAGGAGCAGGATGGTCCAAGTTGCGATCATTTACTATTTATGGGTTTTAATAATAATTATAGACCAATGACCTGCGTAGAAGGGCAATATAATACAGAAATAATAAACCTTTGTGTAATAATTAGTATTGTTTTGGTTTCGTTGCATCTTGAAACGTGAACCAACGAAATTAAAAATCTAACCAACTACCAACAGCCAACTAACCAACTTGACAAACTACCGACTACAATCAACTTGAAAATTAACATTTTCTCTCAAAATCGTTCTGAAAAATAGACAGATTACATTAAAAAGTGTTTAAAAACTATATAAGCCTGTAATTAATGGTAGAAATTTGTTTGGATTGCAGAAACGTTATTTAATGATTTTTTTTCCAATAAAACTTGTAATGAATAATTTCTTTGCTCGCAAGGTGCACAAATTTCCATACAATTAAACAAAAGTGCAATACTGAATATAGCGTAAATTAGCTCAATATTTGATCATGCTGCATGTCTCCAAATGTTTTCATGCTGATCGCTGGTACAATAAGTAGGGATGCTCTAACCACGACTAAGTTCAGATTCGGCTCGCTGCACAAGTTTTCATAGCGTCGGTCCAGTAACTAATCCTATCCACCCAACGCATGAACTAGGCAGGAGGAACATGCGTTGAATCCATTCGTTTACCTGATGTGTTCCGTCAGTTGAAAACTATTCTACGAAATAATCCAATAACGTTGAGAGATCTCGGGGAACCCACGGGCACATGGAAATGAACTTCACGGTGAAAACCCCACCGGGATTATCGCGGATGGTTCGATTTTGTCTGTTCCGCTTTAGTGGATTGAACATGAGCAAAATTGCAGGTAAGAGTGCATTTTATATTTGATACTCCTCTGCAAAATCAAGGATGCATGTTATAATTTACATGAGCGCTCTTATCACGGAATGAAGGAATTAATAGGATTTGATCTAATCGCGTTTAACGAACGATTGGTCGATTTGATTGGCACCGCTCCATACCGTGTTACGTATCTTAAAAAATCTGTAGGGAAGATCAATAAATATACTTTTTGATATTTCCGTGTCTTTGCTATGGCCAGAGTGTCCATCGTGGGTTTGATGAGGGAGGTTGATGTGATTTTGACGAATTCACAAAGGCTTTTGACAAAATATCGCATCAGCATATCTTAGCCTTGTTGGGATCTTAGGGGGTATTTGGCCCTTTCCTCGAGTGGATGAGAAGTTATCTGGTGAGACGTGTTCAGAGGGACAGGCTGCTGAATGTGCTATATCGTCAGCGTATAGGGTATTATCAAGGGTACCACGAGGTTCGAACATTGGCCCACTCCTTTTCCTGCTTGCTATAAACGACGTTGGATCTGTTCTTTAGGTAGTCAATTTCCTCATTTATGCGAACGATCAGAAGCTTTTCTGTCTAATCAGGTGCCCTGACGATTGTGATCGGCTGCAGGAGGGAATGGACGCACTTATGGATTCGTATTCGAGAAGCGGCCTGTTTTTCAACCCTGCTAAGTGCTCGGTGATGTCCCTCGGTAGATCACAGGTGTTACATGAGTGTCGTTACCTCATAGGTGGGTCTCCTCTGAACCGAGTTACACTCACACGGGATTTGGGTGTTCTCATTGATCAGCACCTCTCTTTCTCTCCACAAATGGACACTTTGGAACTGGGCCTTGAGGGTATTGGGTCGTTTGAAACGCAGCACTCCTGACTTTAGAGACCCATCTGCAATTGTCTTTCTTTACAAGGCTACAATCCTATCACTTTTTGAATACTGCAGCATAGTTTGGTCACCATACTATGAGGTCTATAGAGATCATTTAGAACGAGTACAGAGGCAGTTCTTGCGTTACGTTGCTTTTAAGTACCATGTGCCAAGGGACGTGTTGGACCTCCCTGACCTCATGGACAGATATGGTTTGCGCTCGCTAGAGGCTCATAGAAGAGAGGCAGACTTGGTGTTCATCCACCACCTGGTCAACGGTAACATATCGGCTCCTGCATTACTCAGCAACATCGGTATCGTAGCACCCAGGTACCCGACACGATCCCATCAATTATTTCATGTCCCGTTTGCGGATCACAATTATCTCTACCATAGCCATCTCCACCTGCTTCGGTTTGCAAATGAGTTGGCCTCATCTCATGACTTCGATTTCTTTGTTCTTCACTGTCAACGCTCAAATCCGTTCGCAGCTAGATTATAACTTTTTTTCCCCTTCGACTAGTTTTACATGCTTTTTTCCAAACTTCATAGTGTTAATATTTATTTGTTTTATTTGTTTTGCATACATTACTTCCTTTGCTCTAGACTGCTCTCTATTGTGATTAAATTTATACACTTATGTGGCCATTATGTATTGATTATTGTATTGAATTTACTATAATACCTGTAATTAGTACTATTGTACCGTATTGCAAATGAATAAATTAAAGCGTAACGTGGTTCGTCATACATAGCCTAACGGAAAAGCTTGAAATTATTATTGACACTCCGAGTTTAATGGAGCGATTTTGATGAAATTTTCAGGTAGAAAATGATAGGTACACTGATTCAAAGGGAATGGTTGTACGGTTCATTCAAGGAACCAAATATGTATTCGCTCCGAAAAGAATTCCAAGGGATTTTGATTAGACCGGAAGGCATCTGCCACTATGTGTTATATTAACTCTTCAATACTAATACAGAGACACCGCAATGGGTAGGTTAGATTAGATCAGTCCGGGTAGTAATCAAGATCAGGTATGATATCAGGAATCAATCAATTAATATCAAGATCGTTAATTAAGGGACTGAGATAGAGTCTTGCCAGCTGATATGAAGTCAGGCAACGTAATGAATCTTATTACAAGGCGCTCAGGGACAGTTTGCTCTAGCGGGAAGCGTCTCAGTGCGCTGACTGGGTTCGTGACGGCGCCGACAGGTGCCGCAGGCGGTCTGTGCCGTCACAAACTTGCACTGCCTTCGCAAAATAGGTACTAGTCTATGCGCACGCAAACGTTAATTTCTTGTAAAGTCGATTTCTTTATCAACCTTTGGTCCGATTTCAAACGATTGATATTGAATTTTGGCTCAATCCAAACTTTGATATTGAATTTTGAGAAACCCACACCATTTTCAAAGTCAAAATTTGTGATAAAACACTCTAGGGCCTCCAGTTTAAGCAATGAAATGGAACTAACGTGGTTAAAATGGAGTGCTGTACAGTGAAACGTTTTTTGTGTTTCCTGAACATTTTTCAAGTATGGATTGAGCCGGTTTTGAAACTACTCGCCGAAATTTTTTGACGCCACTAATGCTCCAATACTAATGGGCTGATTTTGACTTAGTTTGCAAGGATAGTGAGGGGTATTTTTTTCAGTATAGTGCTCTAGATAACTATATTATGCATTGAATCTTATATTCTCTCCCTTTGCCCTTGGTCAAACCCATCAACTAGACCTAACGTTTTATTTTAATATATAAAATTGTATAATTTAAACGCACCAAAACCTCTTTCACCTTTTACAGCACGTGTGCCAGCGGAATTTCAAAAACCTTCCCACCTATTTGCAGAGTACCTCTCTTGCGTGGGCTTGTTGATCATCACTTTGACGATACGGGGTGCTATAATTTTATTACGGTTTCCCACGTTCAAGAAACTTTACGACCCCGGTGAAATGAATATTTTAATGCCTCGGAAGAACCTCGAGAGGCAGTTTCCGCATCTCCGAATTTCCCTCCCCCAACTTTGAGAGTTGCTCAGAGAGATCGCGTTACCTCATACGTAACGACGAGAAAATTTTCCGCACGTAATAACTTACTTGGTGTTTTCGGTGATGGCGTTCTGCAGATGATGTTACCTTGAAAGACGAGACCTCAAACAACCGTTTTCTGGTTCGAGAATATTAATTTACCACGGAGAGCGGAGGAGGAGTGTAAATTTTGCCTGAAAGTGTTTATATTAAAGTCCATCAGGATACCCAATGCTAACCGTGTGGAAGGCTGGAGCGTAAAGCGATATTCAAAACCGCGCTTTCCCTGGGAACTCTCGGAATTCCAGCTGTAGTTTGGTTCATGGTCATGTTCCCACCCATCCATATAAAATAGCCTGAGGATTCAGAAACCTAACACGTTATACGTTATAACGTTTGTTATACGCCAACATAAGTTATCGGCCGGGAGTTGAACTCGATACTTTGTAACTTCCGCAGAATCAATGCATTGTTTTTTGTTAAGCGTGGGATGCGGTATATCTAAGTATAAATGTAACCATATCCCATTTGAAGTTATATAGGCATTTTTACCATTCAATAATAATTGACTGAACGTTTGGCTTCAATCATCCGCAGCTATTGGACCAGTGTTTATGTAACATCAAATAATAAAAACCGAGGGTGATCCTGAAATCTCAGCATTATTTTCAACCAGTCCGGATGTTTATGAATGCTTCCACTTTGAAATGAAAAAGTAACACCAACATGTGATAAGTCTACCTAGCCATGGTTTTTCAATATCCCACTTGGCTTATGGCGTGAAAATTGATAGAAAACAGTGATATTATCAGTTCATGTTTCATCTCGCCACTGGTGTATCTAATTTCCATGAGGACAGTGCTTTTAGCCGCACTATACCCATTTTAGTGTGTTGCTCTATTGACAGAGCCTGTCTTCAGAGGGACGTCCAAAAATGACCCATAACATTTTGGGGAATATTTTGGGGGAAAATATTGGGGCTGTAGTACGGTTACTGAATTTTCAAAGAAAAACGTCAAATAAATGCATTCTGCAGCTAAAAACTCGGACTCCCCGATTGCTTTCCGCTTTGAGCCTGCGGTTGAAATGCTAAAACGTGGAACATGCTTTCTTCCCGCTAATTTGGGAACGGCAGGAGTAGGGCTTATATATAATTCAGGACTGACAGAACTTTATAGCGCTTATGATAACTCACTACTACCTTAAAAGGAACTATTTTATTTTGTTTTCTTGTTGTCTGTATGAAGTTGCCAAACTAATTAGCCTGCCACCAAGTGGCACAACTATAACCACGATTACCATCTCAACCAAGTGGCAACAAAATCAGGCTTACAAGCGGCTCAATAATATTGTTTACGAACAATGTATAATATCGCATTATTGGATTAATATCTTGTACAAAAATTTTATATTTAATATAAATCGTAATATAAATTCGTAGTTTTATATTCAATGTAAAACTGCAACATAAATATCTTATTATAATCTTCTGTAAAATGAGAGATTTCCATCGAATGATGAACGACTTCTGTGCGATGAACACAGCGGAAGTTCCATTTGCCTACCAACGGCCTTGTTGTACGTGAAACACAAGTGAGTGACAGTATTGTACGTGAAAAAAAAATTGAGTGACAGTATTCCGTGACATAAAAACGTGATACGTTTGGCCAGTTAGGTGATGGCTAAAGCATGTTCCATGCTGAAAAAAAAATATCTATCGGGGGGGGGGGGGGGGGGGGGCGACAAATCCGTTTCATACATAAAAGAACACATTCCTAGATTTTAACGTCATATATATATATATATATATATATATATATATATATATATATATATATATATATATATATATATATATACTCGGCGCTTCGCGTCTCGCCTGGACCCCCCTAATCTATACTCGGCGCTTCGCGCCTCGCCGGATCTTTTCTCTTTTCTACTGCGTAGAAAACGAGGATAATTTGCTATGCAATTCTTAGCCTGAAAAAATTTGTATATAAAAAAATGTTCAAGCCTGGCTGGGATTCGAACCCACGATGCGAAAAAAATTGATATAAAAAAATTTGGATATAAAAAAATTGTCAAGCCTGGCTGGGATTCGAACCCACGAACTCGCGCTTCCCGTCACGGACAATAGCAACGGTTGTACGTGAAAATCATGTTAAAAAAAGTTTGGGACATTACAAAAAAAATTATTGGGGGTCGGCCTAAGAATTGCATATCAATTAATATGTGGTGTATAACGATAACTGCCGATAACCTGACGATAACTTCCTTAAAATGCTGAGTAATACGAGTAGGTAAATTCGTTCCAACTAATAAAGATCCGTCTTTGCAAAAGACAGTTCGAGTTCGTTGGAGCCCGATCGCTCCGGAATTTCAGGTTCAAATTTACAATTTAGTGTCCCAAAAAATGCTTTAAGAACATCGGGTTTTTCAACAATAAGTCATGTGGGGGTGTCACGGTGTCACAGTCGAGTATTATATGCGCTGTGTCGATTGCAACCACTTACAGATATCTAAGATTCATAATTACTGTGACAATTGAATTTTCAGTTGAAAAGTGCCCATATTTGACTAAATTTGACAGTAGGGCACGCCAATTTCATAGAATTTGGTTCAGCAGTTTTGGAGAAACAATCTAGACAGCGTACGGTGGTTTTTTTTTTTTTTTTTTTTTTTTAAGATTCTAAGCATCTTGAAATGTAGGTATACCAACAAATTTTGAAGGGGTTACATTCCCCCCCCCCCCCTTTTTTTTTTCTTGGTCGATTACAGAGGTTCATTATTTAAAATAATGAACCGAAACTCTAAACTTCCTGGCTGGATGAATTTTTCGCCAACTTTTTGCCAATTCCATGTATAAATTCCTTCTAAGCGTTTCAAATTTCTTCTACTACATCTTTATTAACTATGCAAACCAATGCAATAAATAATTATTCTTCGAGAAAGGAAAAGATGTCTGCATATCATTATCTGGTTTCTCAAGATTCGGTCCCTCTTTTTGAAGGGCGAACTGATTTTGAAAAAGAACGAATTCATTTTGTAAAAGGACGAATTCATTTTGGAGAAAGACAAATACATTTTGTAAAAGGACGAATTCATTTTGAAAAAGGACAGTAGTAGCAAACTGTACACTTACATTCTAACGGTCATTAAAATTGTCGTCATCACGCGGGAGGTGTTTTTTCGCATAAAAACACACGAAAATAACTGAGATATAGTTGATTTTAGGCTCTAAACCGGCCTATCCTGAAGGTTTTTCACTTGGAAACGCACACACACAGTAAAATTGAAGCCTGATTTTTGTTGGTAAAAAAGGAACAAACAAAAAAAAAAAACCATGGTCGGGATCTGAAAATGCATTAATTTGGCGCGCACAGGTGAGCCGCCAGGAAACGGGCGTATAAAAATCTCAAAGGCTCTCTTGGCCATGTGCGTAAAAGGAAGAATTCATTTTGTAAAAGGACGAATTCGTTTTGTAAAAGGACGAATTCATTTTGAAAAAGGACGAATTCAATTTGAAAATGCTATTTATGGATTGATTGAATATTCAGTAAAGACCAACCAAGCTGACTAGTCCGCTGGCTAATAGCGTTGGAATGAAGGTGTAGTGATAGCGAACTCTCTACCCATGAGCCTATCATTTTCCTTCTATTCGGTTATTTATGTTGCTCCGTCCATGTTCACTGTTCACCTCGCTATTGTGCTGACGGCGGAAATCCCTCTCGAGACCCCCCGCGAGAAGGTTGAACTTTGAGAGCCATCTGTTGCTTGTTTCCCCGAAGCAAACTCAACTACACCCCAGTCGTCGAAGGGCCCCCCCTCCTCCCGTCTGAGGCACTTTCGGCCCACTCGGCGAAGGAAAGGGCCTTGTCAATAAACACGAAACTGTCAATAAACAATCAACAGGATCATCTCAAGTTTCCTCTCACTCTTCATCAGTGTCATCAACACCTCCGCTTTCTGAGAGTTGCTCCCGTCTCTTCCCGTTGCCCCTGTTGCTTCAAACTTGACTCAACACCTGTGAAGAGATGAAGAAAAATAGCACGGGCTCGGGTTTATTCAAAGCGTGACATTCTTCGAGCTGTATCGTCAGCATACAATACAACACGCTTCCTTAAACATATTTTAGTCAACAACTTTGCTCTTGCTGGTCAAATTTAGGGAAAAAGTTATAGTTTGTTCATGTAGGGTGTAAACAGGAAGGATGTCCAAGATAACGAACCCCCCTCCCACCCCAACATCTCTAATAAATGGACTAGAAGAAAAATTAAAACAGTAACCCCCTTTATTTTTTTCCCAAGATATCAGATATATAAGATTTTCTTCGTTATTTTGAATGAGAACTCCCATGTTTTATGGAAAATTCGAATTCCACGTGACATTTCGAGAAGAAATGACTCATCTCTCGATTTATTGAGTGCTCACAAACGGACGCAATTCCACATTGAAAATTCAAAAATGAGGAAATACTGAGTTTTTAGGACGTCCCTCTGAACCTAGGCTTCGTCGATGGAGGGACGACCAATTGGAATTGATCTTTGGGGGTGCGTGGGACAACCCATCAATCATGAGAAAGAAAATTAACCGTATGCAAATCCGTTTCAGACCATTCTCCGACCGAAGAGGTGAAAAACCACAGGTGTAGGTAGGCTGTTTGAGAATGTGCGCGCGCGCGTATGTTATTTTCTTTCTAGCTAATGGTGTGCCTTTAAGGGAGTTTCTTAAATTAAAAAACTGTCCCTTGACCTCAGTTGCTTTTCGCTTTGAGCCAGCGGCTAAAACGCTAAAACGTGGGACATGCTGTCTTCCCGCTTATTCGGGGTTGCATTTTTGTTCTTCCCGCTAATTCGGGGTCGCATATTCTCATCAGAGGACTATAATGCGCGTAACTCAGCTCCTGTTAACAACTATAACCACGATTATCACCTCAACCAAGTGACAGCAAAACAAGGGTTACAAACGGCACAATAATATTGTTTACTGACCATTTTTATAACATCGCACATTTCGATTGATACATTGTAGATAAATATAAAACTACGACACAAATATCTTATTAATCTTCAGTAAAATAAGAGCTTTCCAACGAATGGTGAACGATTTCTGTGCGATGAACATTGCGGAATTTTCATTTTTCTACCAATTTCTCGGTTGTACGTGAAACTCATAGGAAAATTTATGTGAGTTTCAGTGACATAAAAACGGCACACTTTTGGCCAGTTAGATGATGGCTGAAACAAGTTCCAAACACTTACGCAGTTTGCATAAGCAGAACCAACTTTTCGAATAGAGATAGGTAAAATAGTAGTAGGTGAAAAGTAAAGCTTCAAACGCGAATTTCAAGTTTCACTGAACTAATTTCGGTGATTATTTGTCACTAGGTGAGCCGTGGTTAATAGTAATTTTAACTTAAAACTGGAAAATTTTGTACAAAACGCTTTCCTATTTATAGGTATTGCTGGTTAGCGGTGCATGCTGCAAAGAACACCACGTTAATCGTTCAGCTGGAGCTCAGGGAGGAGCCCGTCATTTCATTCGTCCCTTGATGTCCTAGAGAGGCTCCCTATAAAATTTCGTTGTAATCAGACAGACAACATAACTTTTAGCACACTCGGCTGATCAGGATGGATCCTGTATGGTCTTTCGCCTTTTGGCATCCCAGACAGGCTGCCTATCAATTTTGAACGTCCTACGGTGAACAGGAGAGATTTGAGCGAGATTTTGCTTTTGCTTTGAGGTTGATATTACGGCTCGTGGTCAGCTGATCCTCACAAAAGTCAGCGAGGCACAAGTTCCGACGTGGTAATACATCATATCAAACGTTGGTCCAAATCGGACCACCGGTTTTGGAGGAGTAGTGCACACAATTTTGTTCATAAATATATATATATATATATATATATATATATATATATATTAATTGCTATGCAATTTTTAGGCCGACCCCCAATAATTTTTTTTGTAATGTCCGTAACAAAATTAACGATGATTTCACGTACAACCGAGTAGTTTCTATAGATTGTGTCACATATTCAGTGTTTTTCACGTACAACCCAGCCGTTGTTAGGGGAATGAAACTTCCGCAGTTTTCATCGCACAAAAATCGTTCGCCACTCGTTGGAAAGCGCTTGATTTCTGTGATAAATGTTCACATTTCAAGCTACCGATTTCCCTCTCCTTACGTACCTGGCTACATTCCAAAACTAAGTTGATTCAGGCTAAGAATTGCATAGCAAATTATCCTCGTTTCATCTTTATATAATCCCGAACGGTCTTTGAAATTGTGAAGAACTTCGCGGTCCGATTTTAGTGTTAGACTGCTCATTCGAATCAGCACGGCCCCAAGTTTGTTGCAAAAGTGTCGCCGTTCGTCTCTATACCCGCCTTGATCGTGTTCTAGGCGGTCCTTATCAACGAGAGTTGTTTACTAGGCTGTGGCGGTAACAACAGTTGCCATAAATTCACGGTAAGTAAGAGACGTAGTGTAGTTACTAACATCTAGGAGAGTTATTTCTGAACGAAGAAATTGAAACTGAAGAACTTAGCGGACTTTATATATAATTCCGAACGGACTTTATATAGAAGACACGGACGCGCAGATTCACACGCTTACAAAGAACTACACCATCATCTCACCATGCCCAAATTCTGAATTCCCCGATTCAACTTTTTGTTTAGTCTCATAGTGGCGAGGACCATCTCAGCTGGTGATATTTATTTTGTTACATTACTTACATTTTGATCGGTGTTTCCTCTTTTTTAATCATTTAATAACATCGCCTTAGGTTTGCACCAGGTCACATAACGCCGCAAATAGGTAGGACTTATATCGTTACTATAATGTGCTGAGCTCCTGTTAGGTACTACTGTTTGCGGACTAGATTAGGGCTTTCCAAGCCCTAACAGGCCTCTAGTACGCAGTACAAAAGAGAAAAGATATTATAAACGTGTTCTACACCCTCTGAAACGCAAAGAAAATGCATCCCCACCCCAAGTGCCGCCGTGCCGATGGCTGTAATACCCATTTTCTACGAAAAGTTAGGTTGAAAAAGAGTGTACTTGCGTGTAAGCGGTCGTGTGAGCATGTACAAATTTTTGGGTTGAAAAACTTGTAAATTCACTTCAAAATCGCGGGCGCGCAATTGGATGTTAGTTTTTCGATTCTTCAAAATAACTCTCGGTGCCCTAATCTTTCACACGTTACACGTCCCATGTAAACTCAGGTATAATTGAAATATTTGTAGGTTTCTGCAGCATGTAAAAATTAGATTCTCTTTCATTCAAAAATTGTAAGGATCTTCACTAGTCTTAAAAGGTACGTGACTACTGTATTTTTGTGTTTTCCTCCCATTTTACTTGTTTCTTCTTCAGAACGTTGCGACGCGGCTGAGACCTCTACGTGACCCACCAGTGGGTCGTGACCCGCCATTTGAAAACCACTGATTTAGATCAAGAGAAATCGCCGTTCTAATAATCAGTGCCCTGCTGATTAAATGGGACAATGATGACCGTAGAGGGAACATAAAGTCGTTACATAATCTATTGATAACAACATTTTTAATGAGACTGTATGACATTGTAACGTTTCTTTATTCGTACAGTTGAGGCTAAAAAAGGCCTTCTGTCCTTGAATTGGTTTTTAATTAAACTCCAACGTTTCTCCCCATTATAAGGAATTTAGGTGCCCCCCCCCCCCCCCCCCCCGGAGGTGCAATGGGGTCTAAATCCTCATAAAAAGGTAGAGGAGAGTAACACCATCCCGTCAGAGAGATACCACTCCTACTAATAGCTTTTAATGAGCCATGTTCGGAGTAGATTGGTTTTCCAGTCACCTGGAATCCCATCCAACGCCAAACCCAGCTGCTAAAATAATCGAGGACAGACCGCGGCGCCCGTTGTTTCATCAACGGGACACCGACAGCGCTATCTCTGGTGCCCTGACGGGACCTCGATGGACCTCACAGGAGGTAACTCTGTTACACTCCTCCCCTTAAAGACATCCTTGATTGAAAATCAAGGATGTTAACTGGGTGGAATAGTTAATAGCTGAGAACTGAAGCTCATTCATTCATAAATAGCTGCATTGGCGATTGTGGATGGGGAAATAGAAATTAAAGCAGGATTGTCAATGAATCTTCATAAGAAGTATTCATTGAAAAATCGGGACAAAACGGAAGCTCAACTATGGAGACTTATACCTTAGGAAAATATATATATATATATATATATATATATATATATATATATATATATATATATATATATATATATATATATATATATATATAAATTAATTTGCCCAACATTGGGGACTTTAAATTAATATGCCCAACTATGGGGACTTAAATTAATATGCCCAACTAAGGGGACTTTAATGCTTGCTCTAACCTGGTAATTGACATATAGCAATACTCAGGTGGCATAAAATTTAAAAAATATAAAATATAAATTTGGAATAAAAGAGAAATTATAAGTCAAAGACCAATGGAATTATTTATATACCAAAGAGTGATAATGGGAATTCCTTTTGGAACCCCAGGCCATGTTTCTTCTGAAACATTAACGCCCCAAAAAATAGTGGATTGGACTACTAGGTGTCAGCCGTGCATAATCCAAACCACGCTCTGCTACCATATAAGAAATTTAGGTGCCCCCCCCCCCCCCCCCCCCCGAGGTGCAATGGGGGCCTAAATCACCTGGAATCTCATCCAACGCCAAACCCAGCTGCTAGAATAATCGAGCACAGACCGCAGCGCCCGTTGTTTCATCAACGGGACGCTGACAGCGCTATCTCTGGTGCCCTGACGGGACCTCGATGGACCTCACAGGAGGTTACTCTGTTACACCATGAACTGGGGTAGATTAATATTCAAAACTGTAAAATATCTACTTATAGTTTCTTTTTTTATTTTATTTTATTTTATTTTTATTTTTTTTTTTTTCGAATTCAAAGTTATGAGTTTTTTGAAAATCAAGTTTAAAATTGTTTTTGGTTCACCTACACAAAATCTATGACATTAGGTAGGTGAATTGTTTATTGAAAGTCGGACATCTTTTTTTTTCTTTCTTCTTTTTTCTTCAGATAAAGGTGATTGTGTTGTCAGTTATGAGAATGGTAATTAGAACAGGTCAGCGCAATAACGCCTTCTGTTATTTGTACGAACCGATTCGGTATTACGAAGGTAGGGAGAAAACTCATACATTTGACAAAAGTGAATTGAAAACAAAACTTTGAAAAGAAAATTGATGGTTACCACGTAGTTACTACCTACGTGTCTCGTACTGTGCTACTCTCTGATTATTTACCTCGAGTCGTGGTGTATAGGCAACGACAAGCAGAGATTAGGAATGTCAATCAATAATTGATGTGATGAAATCAAATAGGTATTCGTATAACTTGTGACATGTGTGTGAAGAGAGTTTCGATGGATAAAGACAGTTCACCAGTTGAGTGAGTGGATTTAATAATAGGTGTATAACAGACACTTTTTTAGTGTGTTTAATCGAAGAGTAAATACGAAATAAAAGAATAGATAACTGAGTACCATTTAATTGTGTAGGTACACGTTACGGTATGTAGAGGGCACAAAATCTTAATAGTACTAAAACAAACGGATTAAGTCAAATTGAACTTTTAGTTGAATTGATTGACTTTTTACTTAGGATCTTAATTTCAAAGCTCTAGGATGTACAGGAGAGAAGTTTGGTTCATTGCTCGCCCAGCTGATCTGACTGCCTGGCGATAACTTTCAGTGGACTCCAAGAGTCTGTGTGCCAGATTTCAGGGTTCTATGATGTATATGAGAGAAGTATGGTTCATTGCTCGTCCAACTGATCTGACTGCCACGCGATCACTTTCAGCGGACCCCAAGACGCTGTGTAGCAGATTTCGGGGCTCTAGGACATACAGCAGAGAAGTTTGGTTCATTACTCGCCCAGCTGATCTGAGTGCCTGGCGATAACTTTCAGTGGACACCAAGAGGCTGTGTGTAAGATTTCAGGGCTCTAGGATGTACTAGATCGAAGTTTGGTTCATTGCTCGCCCAGCTGATCTGACTGCCTGGCGATAACTTTCAGTGGAGCCCAAGAGGCTACGTACCAGATTACAGAGCTACAAGATGTACTAGATCGAAGTTTGGTTCATTGCTCGCCCAGCTGATCTGACTGCCTCGCGATCATTCAGTGGACCCCAATAGGCAGTTAGTCAGATTTCAGGGCTCTAGGATGTATTGAAGAGAAGTTTGATTCATTGCTTGCCCAGCTGATCTGACTGCCTGGCGATAACTTTCAGTAGACACCAAGAGGCTGTGTGCCAGATTTCAGGGCTCTAGAATGTATAGGAGAGAAATATGGTTCATTTCTTGTCCAGCTGATCTGACTGCCTTCCGACCACTTTCAGTGGACTGAAGGCTGTGTGGTTGATTTCAGAGCTTTTGGATGTACAGGAGATAAGTATATAGGTTCATTGCTCACCCAGCTGATCTGACTTCCTCGCAATCACCTCTACAGGTCTCCATAGGCTGTGTACTGAATTTCAGGGCTCTATGATGTACAGAAGAGAAGTTAAGTGCATTACTCACCCAGCTGTCTCAGCATTTCAGGGCGTTAGCGTGTATAGGATACAGGTTATTTTTACCACTCACACAGCTGATGAGTTGATCTGACTTCCTCCCAAACACTTCCAGTGGTCCAAAAAGGCTGACTACCAAATTTCACAGCTCTATATGTACAGGAGGGAACTGTGGTAAATCACTCACACAGCTGATCTGACTTCCTCGCAATCACTTCTACATGTTCCCAAGAAGCTGTGTACCAGATTCTGTTGAACTTTGGTCTGATGAGAAATAAAAATCCGTGAAGGATTTTCGTAACGTTCAATTTGTGACGGATTTACGTCACACACGTTTTTTTTAATCACTTTTCGGGTTTTAAACCTCGCTTATCGTTGTCGAACGACTCGAATTTTTCGATTATTCAGTGAGCTGCAGAAATTCAGGTCATGGTAAGATGTAATAGAATGACGAGAGGGTAAGGAGAGAACGCGTAGCTGTAGCAAGCATCAGAGATGAGGTAACTTGACTTAGCCCTTACTACCATTGTAATGCTGAGCATCCACCCCTTACGAAATAATTCATCAGCCCTCCCTGGAGACGGGGTGAAGAGAGGGGGCCCGGGATGTGTCGAGGATGAGATGTGAAACAGAGGTGCGGGGCAGGGGAAGTTTTCAGTGGCGTCTATTAGAGGAGGCCCCCGGCAATATTTCAGGCAAAGAGAAAACAGTCGTCGAGGAGAGAAAAAAATAAATAAAAAAACAAGAGGGAAAAAGGCAAAAGCCTTCAGCACTGTACCAGGTTCAAGTCTCTCGAGAAATCTAGAGACAAACCCAACCCCTTTTCGCGGGTACCGGATGAGCGTTGCTGCTGTTATATCATTCCCCATCCCATAGCCAACGCTGACGCCTTGATTTATACCGGGCTACCCAATGTCGCGTTATCAACACGAAAATACTTTTCATTAGGCTTTTCTCGTTGCTTCTCGAATTCTGTTCTCTTCCTTCTCATCTTCGCGTCCTCGCTGCGTCTTTTTGAAATTTATCACCCTGGCACCTCTAGGAGTTTTTGGGCAAACGCGGCACGTTTTGAAAAGATCCGGGAGGTGTGGCGCAGTAGATACGCCCGAAGTCGAAAAACTGGCAGGATACAGTTGGCCATTTAATGTGAAGCTCATTGCACAGTTCGACTGCTTTTAAATCCGAGTTTATTTTCAATTTTATATGTTTGGTATAACTTCTAAATGCTTTGTTCCTCGGTTTTCAGCTGTGTCTAAATCACCCCTACTGCCCATGAGGGGAAGGGGAGAACCATCTTCGAGATTGAATGTGAAGCTCACTGCACAGTTTGACTGATTTCGAATTCAAGTTTATTTTTAATTTAATATGTTTGGTATAACTTCTAAATGCTTTATTCCTCGGTTTTCAGCTGTGTCTAAATCACCCCCACTGCCCATGAGGGGAAGGGGAGCACCATCTTCGAGATTGAATGCACAGTTCGACTGATTTTGAATCCGAGTTTATTTTTAATTTAATATGTTTGTTATAACTTCTAAATGCTTTGTTCCTTGGTTTTCAGCTGTGTCTGAATCACCCCCACTGCCCATGAGGGGAAGGGGAGCACCATCTTCGAGATTGAATGTGAAGCTCACTGCACAGTTCGACTGATTTTGAATCCGAGTTTATTTTTAATTTAATATGTTTGTTATAACTTCTAAATGCTTTGTTCCTTGGTTTTCAGCTGTGTCTGAATCACCCCCACTGCCCATGAGGGGAAGAGGAGCACCATATTCGAGTACAAAGAAGTTGGTCTCATTGCTTTATGTCTGGAGGCTATGAAAGCGTCTTCTCGCGTGTATGAGCCTCATTAACACAGATCGTGCGTCTTTTGGATTTTGTCTAACCCATTCTGCGATCTGTGATCTCGGTCTTTCCGATTTCCTTGCTAAAGCCGCCTCCAGTAATGTCTGGAAAGGAACAAACTCCCTGTGCAATACAACCTCACAGGATGTAATGGGTGGTGTGAATGTGGCTCGTACGTCCTTCGCTGTCCTTTTATATTTCCTAAGCTTTTCTGTCCAGCACCGAATTGTACACTTTAGCTCCACTCCTTAGCTTAGCTTTAGTTTCTGAGTGTTGCTTTAGCAACAGAGTGTAGCTTTTAGTTTCAACAGTATAGCTTTAGTTTCTGAGCTTAGCTTTAGTTTCTGTGTTGTTAAAGCTTAGATTAACTTTAAAAACACATAAAATGTATCATACCAAATTAACTCAAACTCGTGAGTTAAAGTGTTAAACTTAGTCATAACGGTGTTTGGGATATATGCAAGTGTTACCATCTGATTCAGCGCAAAACAAAAATACGTAGAAACCTACCCCAAACAATTATTTTCATACAAGGCCATTTTATTGAAAAAACAATGTTTTTCAACATTAAAACACAGTTTTCTCCCTTAATTAGCAATGTAAAAATAAAATTGACCACACAGTTGGAAAGGGGAGATCTCGGCAAAGTGTTTCCTATCTTTTGGGGTAAAATTTTATGAAAGAATTTTGAGATATAGAGCTCCAAATTTTGACAGATTTCTTAATATTTGTCAGTTTTCAACTTTCAGCCGGATTTCTCTCCCATTAAACCTGCATACAAAATTTTTAATTGGTATCAGAGTGGTTGGAAATTTACCGCTCTTTTCAACGAAGTACTAATTTTTTAATTTTCACTGTTATTTGAGGAATTCAATTTATTTTAGTGATATAAGGTTGAACATACGAAGAAAATCTTACATATTGAATTACTCGAAAACTAAGCGTTGAAAAAAAATCTCTTGGAGGAACTTTTTGTTGCAAATTAGTTTTAAAATTGATTCCTTTTTTGTGTGATACCTGTTTCGGAGACACCCTGTATAGTTGGAGGGGGTAAAATATCGGATGTGGCCACTTTTTCCAACCACTGTGCGGTGTAGCTCCAGTCAAAGTCCCACTGACAGGGACGCAAAGAGAAGTGAGACAGGGTGGTTTTGAGTGGAGGGGGGGGTGGGGGTGGATCGAAATATTTTAGCATTAATCGTGCCAAACGACACTGCGAAACTCCGCGCGGTCGGTTAATTGCGGGATGACGTGACTCGAGGAAATTAAAAAAGGCGGGCCGTAGCCCCATTTTTCGGTGCCACCACCTCCTGCCCTCCCCAGTAACTCCCGCTACCAAGGGTACAATTAAATTGTTTAAGAGACGTTTGAAGGAAGAACTTGTTAAGTGTAGTTAGCCGAGTAGTGCTAAATTACTTTCCGAAATACCAACGGGAAAACAAAAAGTGCAGTCGTGCGGTATGACCCGTAAGCGAGTTCCGTAAAGCATGGAACATGCTTTAGCCTTGGCCTAACTTCCAAAAAATGTTGCGCGGGAACGGAACGAAATCTTGTCACGGTGCAAGTATGCGTTTCAGAAGATCGAGAGATATCGAGGAGATCGGCATTTGTTTTAGAACTCATATGATCTAATATTAATATATCATCATACTTATCTTCAAAAAACCATAAAAAACATGTTTTTTGATAGTTATTTTGAAGATGATTACGTTAAGAAGCGGTTTTAGGTATAGGAACAAGTGGTGTATTCGGAATCAGCGCCGAATTTCCTATAATAATTGCCAATAAATAATTTTGATCCGAGAGAATCGATTTTTGGACCAGTGTGCGCCGGCTGTGTTGAGTAAACCTCACCGTTCTCTCCACTATTCTAATGAATTTTGATCGTTCTAATGAGGAGGAATTTTTCGAATTTGGAGGAATTTTATGGAGGAATTTGTGAAGGGGAAAAAACAAAATTACAAATTATTACACAAAGGCTTCTATATTAGATAAGCCATCTATACAGTACGTTCGTCTACAAATTATTGATCCCCTATGTGTGGTATACCACCATAGTTTGGCGCTTCGCGTCTCCAGAAAGGGTTCAAACCTTTACAAGTAGGTTGGTCAAGAAGGAAAAAAGCCTTCAGAGGTCACTCAGCAGATCAGTGCACCTCAGTACCTCATAATTGTTTTTGAGGTGTCCTAAAAGAGTTACATTTAAAATGACAGCTCTATAGGCGAAAGCTAAACAATGGATATAGTAAACAATGCCGCTTGTATTGTTGTCACTTGGTGGAGAAGTTAATCTTGGTTATAGTAATTGTAGACGTGCACCGTAACAGAAAATTACCTACCTGTGAATTCATATTCGTGGACATTAGACATCGTCGAGACTGGCTTACAGCAAATTCAGTAATAGTGTGTCAATAATTATTTTATGTTTTCTAATTGTCATTTGATTTAAAACAATAAAAACATTGAAATTACTGAGATATTTTCAATGCTCATAGCTCTTCTCTCATAACAGAGAAAGTACGAGCGGCCTGCCGCGTTTTTTTTTGTTTTTTTTTTTTTTCCTAATTTGGATTTAGCGCATCTTGAAACGTAAGCCAACCACTGTTAAGGGGAAATAATTTTTTCTTTTTTTTTCCTGGTCGATCTCCGAAGATCATCTTGGTCAAACGTCGAATAAACCGACGACACAGTGCATGATATAGTAAGTATAAATGATGAGAACTTTCCAAGCTTTTTTGGTAGTATCGCAGCCTTGTAAGTAGGACTGTGGGAATGAATTGGGGATCTAAAATCCCTCTGATTTTGTGCAGAACCATACTAGGAGTGAGAGAGTCGTTACTAAGGGTGGGCAAAATGGGCAGCCTCAATTCTCTGGGACAGAAGCGCACCCATGATACGGTCAAATTCAACTTCCATTTTCTCAGGCCTAACTCTCTAAGGGCGGAATCCATAGTCGCTCCTCAACGCTGAGGCCTCCTCAAGGTGGGATGTTGAGAAGAATTTCCCCCCAATCGGTATTCAGAATCGCAAAGGCAAGGCTGACCTCCACATTTGAGCTGAGGTAGGTGGGCCTTGAGGTGGGTTCCTGTCTCCTTAACCTATTCAGAGTTGTTACGTCCCGAGGCTGGCCTCCAAGCTTCCTCGAAACCCCCTATTCATAGACGATTTTTGAAGGTGAGATGAGAAATTTCTCGACTCCAGAGGGGTTGAAACCCACCTCCAGCCAAGGAAGGTTGGTTGAAACCTCCCTCGAAATGTTATTTTGTGCTTGGTTTGTTGTACGTAATTAGTTTGTTTGAGAGTTATTAGTTTTTTAATAAGTTCACGATGGAGAGTTTGTTCGTTTTTGAGTGGCACGATTTGGACGACTGACTCGACGATGAAAATGTTGAACTTGTCACGGTTCATAGAAGATACATCCGGGACCAGGAAAACCCGATTGAAAGTTACGATGATAGGCAGTTTCATAGAAGATTCACGTTTCAAAATGAGACGGTGATGAATTTTCTGGTTCCATTAGTTACTGAAGATGGAAGTAGGTCCAATAGAGGACTACCCTTCCCACCTCTTATTCAATTGTTGGTTGCATTGCAATATTATGCTACATCTTCATATAATGACTATATGACTTCAAATAATCCTTCTCCTCCGGAGAGAATGACATTCTCTTTTGGCTCATTTTAAGCAAATACAAATAAACCACCAAAAAAAAAAAAAAAAAAAAAAAAAAAAAAAAACAGTAGATACAACAACGGCAAAAACATGAAACGGTAAACGTGTCAACTGTTCAATCATCTGTTCAATAAAATAACCAAACTCACAAATGTTGCCTCATTTTTCTGGCCGCACCAAGGTTGTGTCTTAGTAATTCCAAGCACGGAATCACTAAGTATCGTGATTTACTAAGCATGGAATGCCCTAAATAGTTGGAAGAACCTCATTTTGCTCGCTATAGACTCCAACTCTCCTTAAAGCCACCTTGAGGAAAATTAGAGCTGAGGCTGGCCTCGATGCCTGCTCCTTTTGACTAAGAATACCAGTTCACCTCCTCAAGCCAGATGTGACCTTGGCTTGAGTCAAGAAATTTCCCATCTCTAGGTGCGACTATGGATTCCGCCCTTAATCACCAAGTCTTATACACCAAATTGTTCACAATCGAGTAGAAAATAATAATAAAATATGTTATTTAAATACGGAAAAAAAACTTTTTGCTACTGACTATTCCACTGGTACACTTGCTGGTATTGACACAAATAAATAAACTCCAACAGCCCACCTGCATTCATGGGATCTTACTCCCACGAAGTAGTCAAATAACATAACGACGTCGACAGAACGCCGTTTCGCGGTGGAAAACCCGGCAGTTTAATTTCATTATCGAAATAGTTCCAATCCATTAGCACACTGCCCGCAGGCCCTGGACGCTCAGCTGATTACCCTCCCCGGTCCACCGGTTAGCAATCGTTTTGACTTGGAAATCAGCGTCCGGCTCTGAACCCCTTTTGTTCCCCTGCGGACGCAATTAAGTGCCCCGTGTTTTGCAAGGTTACGAGCAGTTTCGGGGTTGGGGCGGAAGGTAAACAACTGGAGGATTTAACTACGTAAATCTGAACTTATTCCCGGGGAGCGGCGGTTTAGTATATAAGTACGTGATTGGGAGGTTCCCCAGACTGGTAATTCCATTAGGGCAATCACTGTCCGTTGGGTACCGTCTGAAACTCCAAGGAATAGCAACGTGGCTTGGAGTATTATGGGGTGTACGTTGCAAATTATAACACAAGGGTTTTTATTTTCTGGGTAATAAATAAACTGATGGATTTCGAAACCTCCAAACCACGTAAAAATTGTTTATTGGCTCACAACTGCCTATTATTTCTGTATTTGATTGGTAGACTGCATTAAAAAAAAGCCCTCTCTGTCCTTTTTAGCGAATTTTTGAAGAAAATTAAGCTATTGCTCTCGCCTCAAAATTTGTAAAATGTGAATTTTTGAAAACATTTTATGCATAAATCCGTTTCAGGCTATTCTGAATCATATTCTGAAGTTTAACGCATTTTTTTATGTATGTATGTATGTATGTATACATGTATGTGTCATTCCAGACGATAACTGTCCGTAGAATTGTGCTAGAAACTTCAAACAAATTTTAAAATGTTAAGGACACAAAGCGAAAGTTCAAGTTTGTTGTCCAGCACGATCGGATTACATCTTCGGGTTGAAATTTTCAAAAATGTAGTCAAAAATTTCAAAATAGCCTGTTTTTTGCGATTTGTTGTGCGAAACAATTTTTTCAGCATACTAATATGTGGTATATGGGTGATTCTCACAGAAAGGGGCAGAAGTGATGTCCGGACCAGTTGCGGCGACCCAATAAGGATTTGGGAGCTGGCGAAGGTCTTAAATTGTAGTATAGGTTTTTATTTAGAACCCTTTTTTCCATTTTTAGGTTATGTTTATTCCTTTAAATAGAAAATTAACTAAATATAGTCAAATCGTCATCGACCTGTCCTGTCCCAATGCGACCTTCCCAACTTCAAGCTTTAATTAAAGGTCTTTCCGCTTTTGAGTTTGGATTTTATTCAATTTTTCTACATCAGTATGATTTCTGAGATGCGTTTCTGATCGATAAAATTAATGTAGAACCGCTAGAAAAGTGTATTTGGATGGAAATATGTGTGTCCGGAGCATCGCCGTCATCGACCTGTCCAATATTGTTTTTCGAATTTTCGCGGTCACAATTGTATTTTAGCGGGTTTTTTTGCCGCTGTTTTTTTTTTTTTTGCGCCCTTCTCAGTTACCAGAAAAACCGCCATTCGTTTTAATTCAGTCAACTCGTGGTCGTCAGCGGGAGCAGATGTGTGCTGGACCGTGGGTTGGTCAATCACAATCGTCCAAAACCTGTCCACTTTTTCTAAGTGAGTACTTGAACTCAATTTTTTCTTATGGTATTTTTACTGTGCACCGAACGGTCTAGTTTCATGTTATATGCCGAATTTGGGAAAAAGCTTGCCACAAGGTGAAACATTTGAGAAAAACTGAAGAATCATCATCGACCTGTCCATCATCGACCTGTCCTCTCCTGAAAATTCGAGGACAGGACGATGACGAAAAGGACAGGACGATGAGGAAAAAGGCAAATCTATTGTGTTTTTTGGATTTTCTAGTATTCCCGTATTCTCGCATTTAGTAATCCAATATTCTCGTATTGACCATTCAAAACACATATCTACTTAGCCGAACGTTGTGAAGGTCTACTAGGACTTATTCGAGAATTTCTGTCATTCTTCGTTTGTTGGATTCGCCCTACAGTGGTCACGTTTTTCGGTCTTTTGACTTGAAATGTTGAGGGTTAACGTTTCTTGGCAGTTATAGCAAATTTTCCTTTTATGATGCCAGGACAGGGTGGTGATGCAAATGGTGAGAATCAACGGGTCCCATCATCGCCCTGTCCTAGTGTCATCGACCTGTCCGCCTAAATTTTTAAATATTTTTTTTCTGAATTAATAAAAGCGCTACTGTTTGGATTTGCTTCGAATTTCGATACATACGATATAGAGAGCATCTGTGATTTTTTTCAGCTCGATTCGATCACTTTTTCTTTTTTCAAAAGTCAAACTCAAAACTGACCTTTTCTGTGAGAATCACCCATATTCGGAATCAGCGTACAATTTCCTATAATAATATGTATCAAGTTTTCAAAAATTTCAAAGTTGAAAAATCAGTCAAAAATCGAAATAGTGCCGTTCGCTAGTTGTAAAAATCGGTAATATTTGCATGAAACATTGTCCAAATTCAGATTGAACTACTCTTATGGAAGTATCCCTGTATAACCAATCCTAGAACCATGCTGTTTAAAACGTAGGTAGTAGGTCCTTGTTAAAAAAAAAAAAAAAAAAAAAAAAATGTAATCACAACTGATGAGTTTACTCTGTGAAATATTCCGTCCTCCGATTCTCTCGGTCGCTCTCTTTAATGTTTTACGCTTAACTGTTTTAGGACTTGATGTAGCTTTAATACTGACTGTGGCTTAGAAAATATCAGCCATGAAATTATGAAGAAGTTCTATTTATTTACGTACTAGCACGCAGACTAGTGCGTAGATTTAGGTTTAGTAGATATAGGCTGTCAATAGATGCACAGAGACTACAGTTTGTCTGTCAATTTCTTGCTGTAGGATACTAGATTCGAATGCAACTGACTTTATTCACTCGTAATATAAAGCCTCATCATCGATTCGCTGTGGAAATGCGTTTCTTTCATATGACGTCGGTATGTTATTTTATTTTATGTCAAGATTTGATGATGTTACAATAGGATACTGTTAAGATTTCAACTGCCTTCAATACTGACCACATTGGACATCGAAATCTATGAATATTTACCTACATTTGTCTTTAAATCTACAAGATTAGTTTAATAATAATAAAGTATGAGTACCTCCTAATTATTTTTAATAATTTGATTCCATGTTTGTCTATCAAAATCATAAACTAAAATTTCTCTACACGATCAATAGCGACTGAAATGTCAAAGATTTCTTCAAAAATTCGCTCATGGGGTCATGCTGCATGACTGGACTTTTTAAAAATTAATTTCAAACGTTTCTTCCCAGGAACTGGGGCTTTTTCAGGAAGATCAAATTCAAAATATCAAATTCAAAATTTGTGAAATGAATCGTTATCGTATTCTTTTTTGTGATAGAAAAGTCGAATTCAGAGTTATAACAACAATTAACTTATTTCAACACTGTTTTGTATTTCGGTATACAATAAGCACAATACAAATAGGTATACGTCAAATCTGTACGAAGGACGATTATAGTTCCTTATAATTTTCAGAACTCGCCAACCACATGGAACACAAGCAACATTGAATTTTATCAATGAATACCATAACCCATCTTGAGCAACAACAACAATTATTCTCCACAATTAAAAACTAAATTCACTAAATTTTCAGTTTAGTTTATTTTATTATTATTAAGTTTTTTTTTTTTTTTTTTTTTTTTTTTTTTTTTTTTTTTTTTTTTTTTTAGAACTTTTTTGTACTCTCAATTGGTTGTCTAAATTCATCCGTTCTTTTGAAATGCTTTATTTTTCATTGGATTTTCATCTTAAATCAAAGGAGAAATTTCGTCAGGAATGAAACATACCATCCCGCATATCTAAATACGAATCCAATCTCAAATTTTTGGGAATGTTCGATTTTTATAGTTCTATGATCTATCACAACACCTTTATTTTCTTCAAAAATAAAAGAAAAAGTGTTTTAACCAGTGAAATGTAGTAGATGTCCTTTTATTAAATTATTCGTAGGAATCATTATACTTTTCCCACTATAAATTAATATATAGACTTTTAGAGGTCTCCAAGGTCTCCGCCATCAGACGGGCATCATCCATTGCTGTATCATGTTTTTTTCTTCATTAATTTTTTGTATATCTATTTATGTATTTATAATATTAAATATGCTTTCTTCTTCTTGTTCTTCTAGTGGTTGTCCTGCTGACAAACAAACCGCGGAGGACATCTCCATGTCAAAAACTGTCGATTTCCTGTTTGGTTCTATCGACGTAAGGACGCTTGTGAGCACGTGGGGTCTATCTGGACAGTGTTGGTTTAACTTTGGTGATTAGGGAAGTCTTCCCAAATATAATGTTGGATGAGTTTCTCAACTAAGCTCATTAGACCTAATAATCGTCTACTGGGCAATAAGTGTGTGAGTGTGAGTGAGTATGTTTGAGGGAGAGAGATGTCAAATTTTGTACAAAGGGGTAGGGACCGACATCGTCAAATTTAACATCAATATAGAATGTTCACACTTCCCGTACGATTTCCCTCCGTTCACGCGTAGAGCATTGTCTAGAGCCAGCAACTACAGATACTAGCTCTTCGCGCATTTCTTCTCGTATTTTTACCCGTATGCACACGAATAACCAAACGCTATGGTGACGCTAAAGTCTCTTTAGTATTTCAATGTCAACGATTCTCTTGAATTTAAGATCCAGACGAAGAAGACTGAATTTATTACTTTATCAGCTACCTATACAGGCATGGAATTGCTAGGTTCGAGTAAATGTTATAACAGACCTGCGACCTAGGGAAAAATATTATTCGCCGATGCTCATGTCTCGTTGAGTACATCAGTTTTCGTCTAGTCACCGATGAAAAGCAACGTTGGGCTTGGTTAGTACTCGTACTTGGATGGGAGACCGTCCGGGAGCGTCGCGATCATTTTTTTATATTTTTTGTCTCATCATTCAATTTTTCACCTATCTACTTCAAGTTTTGAGTCCCTCTCCTGCATTATCAAATATTCATTACCGTGATCTGAGAGGGTACCTAGCACAAATTCTACTACAAACCTACTCAATGAAATTTGTTATTGAACTGAAAACAGCTTTTATATTAAAACGTATTATTTAAACACAAACCTGCTCGTTGTCTGAATCATTATGTTGGCCGACACAACTTTGTTGTACGAAATGCCTACAAAGAACAGGTCGATACCCACCTACTTTAAAATCGGAAAAGTATCCACAACTGCATTCACTACCAAGCAGGTGGACAGGATATCTGTCTGTAGGACGAAGTAGGAACTTTGCTCGCGTAGTCAGCGGTATTTGATTTAATACAACAATTATATTTATTGTAGGTTTTTACACCTTTCGATAAATTGTTGAAACGGGAAAAGTGGTTATACGACAATCGAGGGAGAAGCAACACGCTTAAAACTGTGGCCACCTTTTCGTCAGGCAAAGACATTGTAATACTATACCCACTCGTAGCGCTAGTGTCGCATTGCAAATTGACCGGTCTGTAGTCAGCCATATTGGGGTCAACGTCGATTGTTTATGTGCAATGAAGATTGCATTATTATAAAAGATCATGAAATTTCTTTGATAATGCACACGGCGTGATAAGTGTGTGCGGCGTTTAAACTGTACAAATCGCAAATCTGAAGACTGCACATTCTCATATCACAAGTAAGTATAAACTTTCACTATTTCCTTCAGATTAATTTGGTCCGTTGTAGGCCTCTTGATGTCTTGATACCTATTGTAGTTGATAATAATTTTCTTTTTACTAACTTATCGATATGTTTGAGCTACAAAGTTTCAAATTAATCTAAATTTGTTTTGTTTTTTTCCCACAGATTTCCTTTAAACAAGAAATTGACAGAATTGTATGAAATCGTATTTTGTATTGACATTGTATTGTATTATTGTATATTGTATTGAAATTGTATTGTATTATTGTATTGTATATTGTATTTTATTGCATTGAAATCGTATTGACAGAATTGTATGAAATTGTATGTATAATGAAAGTAATATAATTTCACAGAAAGTGCCAGAAGTATTCATTTATTCAATTGCTAAGCTCCTCTGATCATACTCCTTGCCCCATCCAGGTGAACCCATGGTTTATGTAAAACGGTGTCTCATGTACAAGATATTGTCTTAATATTCAAATGCAGAGCGATTCTTCTGTTACTTTAGAAGAATGGTTCTGAGATAATTGCTTTTGAATAATGGAAGGATCTTTCACTTTAAAATACCTACCTAACTTATGCCCTAACCATTATACGAGTAATTACGGTATGAAAAGTACAATATCGCCACTACGCAAAACTACATGAAATCATATTGGTAAGTAATGCATGCATTACACGGACGTCCCTATGAATGGATTTTATATAATTTTGGTGAGAGTTAAAATAAGAGGAAAAACAAAAATATCATGACTTTTCGACCCCCCCCCCCCCCCCCCCCCCCCCCACTTAACTCAATCCATCGACAGAAAATTCAAATAATGAAACTTCCAGTATGAAATTAGAAGCTCCTAACATATTTTTATAACCTAGACCGAATTCATAATCGAATTTAAAAACATATCTCGAAAATCTGAATTGAATAGTTAAAACACCATGATTCATTACCATTACCTCCTCCATTCTTCCTCGCCCATAATGAAATTCGAAACTCCTAATATATCTTCCAAAGCTAGACGAAATTCTTAGTTGAACAAAAAAGAATCACGAAAATCTGACGATATTAGTTAAGACATCATGATATATTACTGTTACCCTCTCCATTCACCCCTTTTCATAATGAAATTTGAAATCCCTGATATACGATCCAAAACTAGATCAAATTCATAGTTGAACAAAAAAAGAATCACGAAAATCGGACGAGAATTGTGGCCTGGGCAGCGTCTACATTTGTCTCACACACACACAGACGTACTTACCTATGATTTTTTCACGGATTCTGTCTTAGAATGGTCTCTAACGGATTTAAATGCGGTTACCTTTTTTCATGCTTAGGTTGTTCCCTACCCCCCTGTGAGGAATCCCTCTGAGTGAATGAATCAATTCCTGTTTATGAATTCCGCTCGTATTCAATAAAAAATAGAATTTACTGATAGAGATATTCGGTTTTTTAAAAAGTAATTTGTATCATTTCAAAATGGTGCTTTATACAGGGCACTGAATTATATTAGCTAATTAATGAAATATAGGCAGTAATTTACTAGTATAATAATAATTCACTACTTTTCTGTTTGAACAAGTTGGCTCGTTTTAAAATAATTAACGGTCCTGAAAGTGGATGCTGGCCGTCGCTAGGACGAAAAAGTTTCTCGGAAAGGGAATCAAATATTAATTATAAACATCGATGAATAAATTTGGTTTAGAAACTTCACGTTGAAACATTTCCCTCTTGTTTTGGCCGTAAATTCTGCATATTTCCCAGGAAAACGCCTCCCCTCCTCACAACTTATCATCGTACTGAAGCGGTCAATCGGAAAATATTAGAAAGTTGGGTGATTAATGTTCGGACCGTCGTGGACGGAGAGGAGCTGGGAGTGTGCTTGATTAACAATACATAACACTATGTAAACTCACTCCTGATTGGTATGAATACACATCCATTTTCCCCAAAACTTCTAAATCGCTTTTGAAAACACTCATAAATCGCTCCATTTATCCGCCTTATACTATACAGATTCACTACATATAAATGCTCGTTGATATCATCTCGCAGCGTGTTGTGTAAGAGATGAAATATTGTACTATTCAGATTAATTAATTTATACTCTATCGAGAATGTTCCCTGGTGATCCCGTAGTTCCCAGAAATCAATTCAAATCGAGACCGTTTCAGTCAATCACAAATCGAGTTGTGTCAATTCTCGTCTTCTCGTCAACTGAGAGAATGAACGATTGACCGCGGGATTTATATCGGTACATACCTTTTTTTATCGTTAATCAATTATATAAATTAATTGCTGGGCTATATTAGATTGGGCTGTTGTGTATATTAATTGAACAGCCCGAGTTCGAGAGCGGCTTTCCTGATGATTGGCTAACATTAATCATATATTTTTAATGTTTTATTTATATTAGCTCTTATTTGGGTGGGTGGTTACCATGGGTACTGCCATCATCCCCTCTGGCTCCCAGCCCTTGGTCAAATAAATAATACCTTCTGTCTCATCTCCAACAGAGGCATAGCGTGGACCATTGAGTGAATTTCCGTTGAGAAATGGGGAACCAAGCTTTTTGAAATGAACTTCTTCAAAACATTTAAGGATTTTCGAAATCTGGTTGAAGAATGTTTCTTGTCATTTAGCTTAAAATGTAATATCTTAAGCAGACTAAAGCAAATTTAGGTTAAATTATTTAAAACTGGACTATCGTTTAACCATTATATTCAGGGAATATGACGAATATTTCAGATGAAATCGCGATTCTGAGCAGGGTTCCAGTTATGCAGCATGTTCGGATGGGCGAATATTTGGAAATATTATTAATATATTTTATGTTAAAAATTGATCAATTTATTGGACTTTTTGGAATACATGGATTATTTGAATCGACAATTTTCATTTACCTTTATTATGAGTATTTTTTTTCCCCATAAAATTTTTTTTTTTAACCATTTCTGTGTTCTAAAGTTGCTCAAATTGGTTTTATCATACAAAGAGACCTTTAAATTATCACAAATTTTATTGCAATAAGCAAAAAACAAAGCTTTTCGGCTAGATTTTAGCCATCATCAGGTAATAGCATATAATGAACTGGAAGGGCCACGCCTCGAAACCTGCCACAAAGTCATAACTTTGGGTTAGCAGTGTAGCCAACCTCAAACAACAAAAATTGTCTATTGAAATGTGAAGTACCAGTAGTAGATACCTAGGTTTTTTTATACAATTTCAAAAGGAAATCGCTAATTCAAAAGATAGAACAATAAATAAATGAGTTAGAATAGTAATGATAATTACAAAAAAAAGTTAATCAAATCACTGTTCATAAGGATAAGTAGGTAACTATTTTCACAAAAACTTCTTTATTTTAATTAAAGTAGTTATTATTGACTAGTTGATTACAACTGAATGATACATTGTTTCAAACATTAGGTAGGTACTTAGTCTATTTTTCAGAATTCCATGGTTCTCTCCCATTGCCTTTTGAAACAAAAACTTGTTGCTGAAAATCTTTCATTTAGATTGTGGCCTTTCTTCTTTGAAAGATATATCTGCAGATTTTTTCCCAATTATCAATTATTGTACTAGTGCCACTATTGAACTTCTGGACCAATTCAAAATCCCCTTTATGCACTTTATGCACTGCAAATGCACTTTTGCAATAGAAAAATTTTTTTGTTTGAGGTTGGCTAGGTTTCTAACACAAGGTTATGCCTTTGTAGCAGGTTTTAGGGCGTGGCCCTTCTTGTATGCTATTACCTGATGATAGCTAAAATCTAGCCAAAGAGCTTTGTTTTTCGCTTTGTGTCATACATTTTTTTCTTCGCTCTATGATATATATTGATAACAACTACTGGACCGCATCTGATTGTGGGGAACTGTGTTAAAGAAAGCTTCTACTTGTTCTTTTACATATCATGTTTTTTCTTGCTATAGACGCATCAAGGCCCGATCTTCAAGTCCTTGGCATATCACCTTCCTTCTACATCTTCTAAGGTGCATGGAGACTAAATAAAATGGAGAGAAATAAAATTAGTGATAATTTAAAAAGGTCTTTTTTATAAGATCAAACCTCATCATGGAAGATTATCACACAGAATCTTCAGAAACTCTTCAAAGATTAATTAACATGTATTAAGTACCTTTATATATTATACATTACAAAAAAGGTTGCAATTGAAGATAATTCTCTCATAAGATCATATGGCATGGCTAGAACTTTTTATTAACTTATTTATTTATTACTATTTTTCAATATTATCTTCTATTTTGACATGGATATGTCTTTGCTCTGGGGGGTCAACCAAAAATTTCCGTGACGCAAAATTTGTGTCACAATTTCAGTATTTTTCACGTACAACCCAGCCGTTGCTAGGGGAATGGAACTTCCGCAGTTTTCATCGCACAGAAATCGTTCGCCACTCGTTGAAAAGCGTTTGATTTATGTGATAAATGTTCACATCTCAAGCTACCAATTTCCCCCTCCTTACGTACCTGGCACATTCAAAAACTAAGTTGATTGGACTGTAAACAATTTTAATAAGCCGGTTACAATGTTCTTAACGTAAAGCAATAGCATCATTTACTCCACTCCGTAGGAAACATTTTCATCCTCTTGACAACAGTCGACTGTTAACAACAACTCATTGTAGTGGCTTCTCTCCACAGTTATTTTCAACATTTCTATAAGTAAACCGTTGTTTTGTTGGAATTAGTCGGGATGCGGCCCAGGGATTTGTTTAAAGTTAAAGGATTTGTTTACAACTCTCGAGGACAACCGTTATGAAATCCCCAATCAAAGACATATCCATGTAACATGGTATCTGCTTGTAAAGCAGATAGTGGAACTCGTTTACGAGTTTGGTTTCGGAGATTTGACATGGATATGTCTATGGGCTGGGGGTTTTTAGTTTTTGACATTTACAACTGACCGATCCCACATCAGCTGAGTGGCTCTTGAATCCAGTTTTTTCCCTAATGATCCCACTATTCTGAGATTTGGTATGTAGCCCCTTGAGGGACTTCTGAACGCAACTGACCGATCCCAGATCAGCTGAGTGGCTCTAGAATCCAGTTTTTTCCCTAATGATCCCACGAATCTGAGATTTGGTATGTAGCCCCTTGAGGGACTTCTGAACACAACTGACCGATTACAGATCAGCTGAGTGGCTCTAGAATCCAGTTTTTTCCCTAATGATCCCACGAATCTGAGATTTGGTATGTAGCCCCTTGAGGGACTTCTGAACACAACTGACCGATTACAGATCAGCTGAGTGGCTCTAGAATCCACTTTTTTCCCTAATGATAAGGAAATAATAAGAAAACACACATGAAAATGTCCCAATGTGTTGCAGACTCGTATGCAAGCATTTCTGATGATTTCCGCTTACTTTACTAAGTTTATTTGTTGGAATTTTGATTTTTTGACAGCAAATTCGAGTTCAGAGACTCAAAAAACGGAATAATAGAATACGAATTTTCATAATTTTACAACAAATTTGGAATATTTTTCAGAGAAGAAGGGCGACCGAGCACTGGAACTTTGGTGGTGAATCAATTGAGATTGTAAGTAGCTACCAGTATTTTGGAGTGGAACTCACCCCCCTTTCCTTCACCAAGCATATAGAGAGGAAGGCTCAATCTGCCAAGTTTGCCCTCAATAATGTTTGGGGAAGATCATTTGCCAATCCTGTTGTACCACTAAAGGTCAAATCGGTGGTGTTTAACGCTACGATCCGGGCTATCCTGTGCTATGCTTCACCATTTCAGGAGTACGCGAAGGCGGAGGGAGTGCAGCTGATGTACCTACCTATATTAGAAAGCTGTTCCGTTTACCGAGGTTTTCCCCGAATTAAATTTTGCATCTGGAGACGGGGGTGGACACCATATCAGCTTTTACTCTTGAAGCCCATCTAAAGTACTTGAGGAAAGTGTCTCATCTACCGGACACCCGTCTCCCTAAAATAATTGCCATGGAAGTGATGAGAAGCAGAGTTTCATGGGCTGGGCATCTTGGCCGCCTCGCCACTGGACTGGGCGTCATAGATGGGTTAGATTCCTTGTCTTTTCAAAAGTTTTGGAGATTCCGATTTTTCATATTTCATCCCTTCAATTTTACCCATTAAGGATAATCGAAAGTAATATCGTGGTGAAAAATTTAAACCACAACAGTCACTATTAGGAATTACAAGTAATTTCCTCCCAACTCTATTTGTACAGAATAATTTCTAGAGATTTTGTAAAAATGAAGCTCTTGCATCAGCATCAAAATGCATTTTAGAATCGACTTTTTATTCCTAAAATGTTCTCCATGAAAATCCGTTTTAAGAATTCTGAGTCGACCCTCCAACCCAACCATATCGTCTATATTCTCATCCCATCAGATGCACTGGAATCGATTTGAAAAAAAAGAGTTCCGCCTCGAAATCAAGTACCATAAATCAGTTCCATATTTTCGTTCAGCGGGATATCAGGTACTTTTAGAGACATTTAGTATCACAATTTTGAATGCTGGATATCTACTGTGCAGAAAAATTTTCATAATGTGGGAAAAGTGTATTTATGTGCACAAAAAAATGAGAGCTCTTTCTCACTCTCTTTCTTAATTTCTTTTTTTTCCCTCGCACCAGATTTTTTTGTTTTTTTTAAGATTATGAGTCGCATAAATGATGTCATCTTAATACATAATGAGCCATCTGTTCGTGGATCCACTAGGAATTTTGTTTATAAATGCGAACCTTGCAATAATCCCTTAATGAACTGGACTTAGTTCGGCCTCGTTCACAACATTGTCGGTTCACCCAAGTAATAGCGTAGGGCATTGAAGTCCTTTCCAAACCACTACTAAGATATAAGCAAGTGAGCACTGGTGCATCTCTACAGTATTGTTTCAAGGGTAGAAACGCAGGCCTTGGAGTACTGTTGGTCATCGAGTACTGTGGGTCATCGAGTATGCACCCAACGGTCACCCCAAAGCGACGGGGACAGAAGTGGGAACCCCGAGCGGTTTCAAGAGGTGTTTGCCTGCCACTCCCGTCTGCACAGTCCAAACCTTCCCCAGAGCACTACAGCTCTGTAAATATTTAATCCGTGGGAACAGACTCCCGAACCCTGAGCCCCCCCGTTGTTTTCTCCTACGGGGCAACCCGAAGGGTTTAAAAACTGTTTTCCGGGATCCGCAGGAGACACAGCGCTAGTTTCAGCCCCGACAAAACCACTCTCAATCAACTGGGATTAACTTGACCGCGGCGCGCCCGTGTTGACCGGCTTAACCCCGTGTTACGCCTCTTTTCCTAGCTACATATCAAAAGATTAACCTTAATCATGATTTTACGCAGTTTTCCTTCCTCTCCACCGCGGAACGCCCGTAGGCGGTGCACAAATCAAACGGAGCTCGGGCAGTACGTTCCAGTTTGTCGGGGCGGTTCACTCCCGTTTTGAGCCGCAACTGGGGGAGATTTAAGGCTCCGATTTGTTAGGCCGAGAACGGATATAGGCCGGGTCATTAGAGGCAGATTTACAATGATCCGGCGTAGCTTTGGATGAAGGCTGTTTTCACACATACCAGTCGTGAATGGGGCTCCGAACTAAGAAGCTCCGCCGCTAGGAGCGGTAGGGGGCAAAGATATCCAGGCCATTGATTGAAAGAAGGGGTTGAAGGTATCCAGGCCAACACTATGAAATGCCTGTTAGTCAAAAGATATGGTTATATATCTAGAAAGGAACTATTTGAGAGTTTAAATTGTCCCACAGTAAAAAAAATTATTTGATTATGTTACTATAGTGGATCACTTCTTTTCAGATAAGTACAAATATGTCAAGTCCAATAAATTTCAAGTTAGGCAAAATCTGTACCATGTGGAGTGAACTAACAATAAGTATGGTGACAGATGCCGGTGGGTCTTAGTCCCGAAATCGTTGAACGACCTTCCTGACTCCTTTAAAGACGGTCAAATTAAAACCTTCAAGGTACTTAAACAGAATTTGCAAGTCCGCCTGTTGAAGAAAGAATGACTGGATGTTATATGTAATAATTTTCCCGAACCGTTTGATTTCTAACGGGACTTGAGTAATACTTGATTACTAATCTAATTCATTAGCAGGCTGAAGGGTTTTTTCTTTCTATCCGTGGGTAATTATGATTTTTATTGGATTACTCAAGTCCCGTCAGAAATCAAAATGGCTCGGGGAAATTATTACATTTACCATTCAGTCATTCTTTCTTCAACAGGTGGACTTGCAAATTCTGTTCAAGTACCTTGAAGGTTCTAATTGGACCATATTTTTTCTTTCTATTGACGGGTAATTTTGATTTTAATTTTAATTGAATTTCTTCAGTTGTTATTAGGTATAGTAAAAGAGGTATTGTATGATTTTGCTTTGTAAGATTTCTCGGTTGATGGATAATTGTATTGCTGAGAAAGTTGTAGTAGAAAGTTGACAAAATTGTATAGTTGAGAAAGTTGTATTAGTTCAGAAAATTTTTATTTTTGTGAACCTTTGGGACCCCTAGAAACGAATCATAAAGTCTAGAGCCCGCCAGGTCCGTTGAGTGACATCCGGTTTTAAGTTCTTTGATATTCATACCTTTGAGAACGGTCATTTTACCGACAAGCTCCTGCCTTGCCTCGCATGGTACAGTGTGAGCGGATCATAGCGAGCAAACCCGGAATCGACAGTGCGAGGCTGTTCCAACCCCCCCCCCCCCCCCTGCCTCGGGATGCATGCCTCACACTGTTGATACCCGCCTTAATACAAAGCACATTTCCCAATGCGCACGCTTTCTGCCATTTCATCTCTTCGCCTGATGCCCCACTACAAGCAGATTGTCCAGGACGGAATCTTGGCAAATAGCCAAGGGGCTTCTCCCACATCTCCTACAGGTGTGGAACAGCAGCCCACCGTTCAGCAATCCTCCCCCGGGGAGCAGGTAGGCCACATTGAAGGTTATGAGAGCGCCTATCTGCAGGAACTGGCGAGGCAGGCTGATGAGAGGCCTGGTGGCTTGGAAGACGAGGTCGCGGCTTATGTACAGAGGATCTTCCCACAAGTTGGAGATGCGACCATGGCGAGGCATCAGGGAGGAAAACCTCCTGTGTCGGCACATCGTGGAGGTCACAAAGCAGCCAAGCAAGCAAGGAGGAGGGAATACCAGCGGGTCCAGAAGTTGTGAAGGAAGCAACCGGCTCATGTAGCTGCAGAGGTACTGGAGGGAGATGGGGATGAACAAGTTTTGCCTCCTCTCCAGGTGCTTGTGGAATTCTGGGAGCCACTTTTGAGTGCTACCAGTCACAACCCTGGTGGGCCAGTGGTATCCCCAGTTTCCACCAAGGATTCCTTACACAGCATTATGTGCACGCTGGTGCTTCAAGACGAAGCACATAAGAGCTGTGTCAAAAACTCCACGTCGGCTGGACCTGCTGGTATTTCTGCACGACACTGGAATAATGCCCGAAAAATGAGCTGCTCGTCCTCTACCAGTTACTTCTATCAGGAAGACCCCCGAAAGCGTTGACCCTTGCCTGGACCATCTTCATCCCAAAGTAAGGAGGAAGCGGGCCTGGTGGCTACTGTCCAATTTCTATATCACTGTTAGTTTTTCGCTTCCAAGTGGCTGGTGTCATAGGTGACGTCCATTGAGCATTTCGGCCAGTGGATGGCATAGCGGAGAACGGTTACATGTCTTCTGGTGCTGCGGATTTATCGGCGAGCTTTATTAGGTTTTTTGGGGTTCGAAGCAGCTTGAAACGTAAACCAAAAAATTTTGAGGGAGTCAAATTTTTTTTTTTCGAATACAAGGGTTCATTATTGAAAATAATAAACCATGAAACTGGTCCTAATGATATTCTGCTATCCAAACAACGATTTTGGATTTTATTTTCAATTTACTTTTTTTTTAATTTTTTTTTTTTTCGTAGTTTTTCATCATTTTTATGAAATTCGAATAGAGTTTTTAGCATCTAATGAGTCTGCTACCTTGGTGAACTCGGAATTTATAATATAAATAATGTTTAACTATCATAGAATGGTACCCAAGAACTTTCTCAGTTCCACTGGTATCTGAATTTGAAACATCTTAACCAATTAAAGTCACCCAAAATGCGCACAAAGTGTTATAACATCAATTATTATTCGCTTCACCGGACGAGCTCAATACACGTTCCATCACCCCTGACCTATATTAGACACCCACATATAAGTAACAAACGTATTGTTTCGGCCAAACTGTTTCCGCTTTCGCTTATTTATTAATAATTCCCCCATCGAATGTGTTTAATAACATAGTCATTGAATAGCATAGCGATCGGTGATATGATTGAAACTTCCCCCTCACAATGGAAACTGCTCAAAGATGCAACAGTTCCTTCCAAGCCTCAACGTCGAGTATGTGCGCAGTTGGGGAAACACGGAATCCCTTTGTTTCGAGGTCAATTACGACCGATGAAAGCATGTGGTAGTTGTTGAAGTTAATTAACTAATAATTGACCGAAATGTCCGTCCCCGCCCAAACGAGCCGGTAAGCTAATAGCGTAATTGGGAGAACCTACCAAAAAGCCCCCCCTCGTCCCGGGCTCGGAAACGCCTGTTGGGACAGGTTGTCAATGCTTCGGTGTTGAATTAATCATTCATCATTAGATGATGGAAGTTTGATGTTTTGGAGAAGTTTGGGGGAAAGCGGGGGTGGAGTTCTACCGGAACTTAGAGGGGGCCCCAGTGGCGGAATACAGCATGAAGCCTCCTTTCCATCCGCCAACTTGCCTTCAACTCATCTCCCTTCGAATAACGTCTCTATCAAACGCTATCTTAGTAGTTTTGAGTCATTAACAGCCCTTCAAGTAAGTATACCATTGCTGAGAGGAAATGCTTTCAACATCATTTCCGAAGGGCGAATACGGGTAAGCGACGGGCAGCGCGGAAATTAAGCAAACATAAATCAAATCACTAACAAGTCAAGAGAGAAAATGTTTCAATTCAGGTGTACATCACCCGATTTCACTATCGCTAAATATCATTTATTTATTTATTTAGATATACACCGGATTCGTATACCTTTTACAATAAATATGAAAAATACAGCCTTCAGTAACAAAGATAAGTAAAAGGAAAACTTAAATTATGTAATAGTAATATTTTATAATAAAGAAAAATAAGTATATCAGTGCTCACAAAGTGAGCCACATGATAGCGCATTTTCTTGTAAAGACATCCGCGTGAAATAGACGCTTTTCTTGTAAAGACATCCGCGTGAAATAGACGCTTCCTGCGTTGAATAGGAGACGAAATGGCTTTGGAGCTGACTCAGCTGATCTATGACCTCTAATGAGTCTTCAGTATTTTCCCTTGATCCTCCCTCTCAAATGTCTGCTTAGTTTTGAGTCATCAACAGCCCTTCAAGTAAGTATACCATTTTTGATAGGAAATGCTATCAACATGATTTCCGATGAGCAAATAGGTACTGGTAAGCGAAGGCCAGCGAGGACATTAAGCAAACTGAAATCAAATCACTAACAATTCAAGAGAGAAAATGTTTCAATTCAGGTGTACATCACCCAATTCGCTAAATATCATTTATTCATCATAGAATTGCTTAAAAGCTGGTAGGAAATTATAATTTGTATGGTGTATAATTAGGTAGTTACCAGATACCAGCTAAGTACTTTGGTCCATCCAAAGGGTCTAATTCAGTAGCTTCAGTAGTAAAGGCGATAAAATCCACTGAAGTAGACACTTACAATCAGTTTCTGTTAAGTTCGGCTACCTGTGGAAGTGCCAAAAATAATTGTAAAGACCTGAAATTCGGGCGGAATTATTCTTTCACATATATGTACAGGTTATACATATGTGTATTATTGTACAGGGTGTATTTTGAAACGAATCCTAGAGTTTTACGCTTTTTCATACATATATATTATCCTTAGAATAAAACGGTCGTCCTAACTGCCATTAGATTTCGTAAATTCTTTTAATATATAAGATAGGCTTGAATCTTGGCATCTATTTAGTATGTTGAGATGAGGCAGTTACCAGCCGGGTCTCTTAAGCCTATGAGGATCTCAAAGTTTGACGAAAAACACAAGAGCGGTTTTTGGTATGTATCTCGAGATAGTTGAGCACTGCTCTTCATCAGGCGTACAGTCGATGGTATCTTGATACAGGTAGTTTGATGTCGAGAGGTCCATAATTTCTAAGGGCGCAAAAATGATACCCTCCTCTCCAGTATTGACTTGAAATTGTTTGGCGGAAAATGCTTAGCATAGCAGTGTTCGTAGTGTGGATGGTGCAGATCTTGAATGTTTTGTGGTGGTATGGTACTATTAGTATTAATGGGTGGAGCAGTCATTAATTATGAGCTCATTGTTAAATAAAACTGCAAAGCGATAGCGGAGTGAAAGATAGAGTCAAATACTAATTCATTACTTTCGTAAATAGGTTACATGGAGGTGATAAATGACACTAACTATCTGTACCTACCTCATAAGCATGCTAGAACCTGTGTTGGCATCGATTCAGCATCGTATCAGCTATGAATTTGGTGAAACGAAATGGTGGAGCAAAAATAAGAGCCATGCAGTCAAGTTATACTGCTACTCTTTTGCTTTCCGTATCTTCATATACCTAAATAGGCTTGAATCTTGCGGTGGCATCTATTTAGCACAGAGAACAGGAGCGAAGGGAATAACCGCTCGTTAAAATCAACGTTGACGCTGACGATTTACCCTAATGGACAGCCCTTTGATCATTGTACATGGAGAAAGCGGACCATCCCGTTCACTACGATATAATTACTACACACTAAACACATGCAACCGTTGAGGGGTTGTGGCACCTCACCTCCTCTTTTCTAATATGTCCCTGGCTGTACGTTTGCTTTGATCTCGCAGTTTCGTATTAGTATAATTAAATTATTCCACCCTCCCCATCACGTTTCAAGAGAAGAGGGGAGGGATTAATGGTTGAACGGCATTTCATGAACATTCATGTCGCCGCAGGTATAGTCGGGACTCCGTACCTTCGGCTGTCACGCCGTCAATTGATGATAACTACGGTTGCGAGTCCAATCTGCGCACTGCTCAAATGATATTCCACTAATCATGGTAGCAGAGATTCTACACCGTGTTTCAATGTTCACAATTTCAGATTATTCCAATCATATATCACATCTGTGGGAGTAATTTTATTTCAAAAGGAACGACAGGTATAGATATAATAAATGTTTTGTAAATGGTTAAATTGTCACTAGAGCTTACCTACTGATGGATTGCTCTATGTTGCGAGTCTAGTTTTTTATTATTGTTATTATCAGTCAGTTGGCAACCTGATATTTTATATCACATGGTATAAATGTTGGTCTCACCTGATCTGGGTACTAGTGGCAACTAAAACACCAGACCTGGGCACTTTCCAAATCTTAGGTAGGCTGAGTCTGCTCCAGAATTTTTACCAAGGGATTGACCACTTGATGTTATGTACTTTTGAGATGCGAGCTTGCGATCATCCAGACCACCAAACTATACACATTATTATGACATATTTGTCCAACTAATCTGAAGTTATTTATTTTTGAGAAGCGAGCTTACGAGCATCTAGATTACCAAACTATACACATCAATTCTGACCTATATGTTTAAATAAATTTTTGCCAACGATTGACTACTTGATGTTATGTATTTTTGAGATGCGAGTATACATCATTCTGAAAGGTGCGATCAAAAGTCCGTAATCGACCGTAGTGATCTACCTCGGCGAGTCGGGTACCAGCGCGGGCACGTGCCCAGAACAGGTAAGGATTAGTGAACCCCTTTTGGCTGGTGTCCAGTTCGAGTGCGGCCTAATTGTCTTGTACAATTTCTAGTTCATGTGTTGGAAAATAAATTACCTACTCAACAATATTAGCCACGCCTATTTATTTGCAATTTTATGAGGTTATAGGCCCCAACACGTTTCCACAGAAAGGAGGAAACGAAGTTGTATGCAAGATTCGGAAAGTATATTACGGGCTTCGTCAATCAGAAAGGATTTGGTATCAAAAACTAGATAAAAAGCTGAAAAAATGGATTCAAATGGATTCAAGCCGTCTATAGCTACCCTTGTATGTATACGGGGAGATAAGAGAACATTTGGCTATAATTGGTGTGTATGTCGATGATCTGATTCTGGCTGAGACCTCAAACAAATCAATAAACGAAATTAAGAGAAAACTGAAAGAAAATTTCGAAATTAAAGACATGGGAAGCACACATTACACGCTTGGCATTAAAAATAACTATTTACCAGAAGAAGAAAAAATCATGATGTCACAAACTAAGTACATCTAAGGAATCTTGGATATTTAGGGATGGAGGATGCGAATCCTGTTTTGCGAGTTTTATCGTTTTTTAAGCAACTTTTAATGAAATTTATGTACATTTTTCAGGATAATTGTGTACATACATTTTTTAATGTTCTACTTTATAGTTGATAAATTTTATTTGAGTAATATTGCTTAAAAAACATACATTTTCTGAAATTTTACCAATTTAATGTTCTCAAAAAGTTCTGGCCAACGAACTCATCCTTTCGTTTGGGAAGCTTGATTTTTTAGCGCAAGGACGGATTTTTATCTCAATCCTAAAGAGAGATATCGTCTGGAATGACTATAACTAGTTCCAATAAGTAACTGGAGTCAAGACCATGACTTGATGATTAACAGCCATTTATAGTCTCAAAATATGTAGGTATGATTTGATATATGATATTGACACCGAAATTTTGGTTTGTGAGATTTTTTCTACCTCGATATCATTGACGAATCAAAATCATTAAATTATGGCTGCCAACCTACATATTTTTCATACATATCCTGCCCACAGGTTTAATGTAACTTGCATAGGGCTTTGCACAGTTACAAGCAGAAAAAAAGAAGTGGGTAGGAGCCACAAATTGAGTCGGAACTGCAGCTACTCTCTCTTACGGCAGAATTGAATGAATTCTTTAACCTGGCGGAGAAGGAAGCTACCACAGTTGAGATATGGATACCATCAAGTTCCTGTAAGTAACTGGAAACATCACAGCAATCCACAGTCTCAAAACATGTATGATTTGATATGATATTGACACCGAGATATCGGTATGTGAGATTCTTGCTACCTCGATGTCATCGACGACCAAAATCATTACTACATGGCTAACAACATAAATTCCTATCTACGAGTTTGTAGTAATTTGCCTAGGGCTTTGCACTGACGCAGGCAGAAAAGTTCCATTCGTGCAGCATGATCGTATGAGCGAATTTTCGTAAATTATCGTATTTTGTAATGTTGCTGTTTTGAAATTTGAGCTTTTTGAGTGCAAGGATATTGTTAACTATTACTATCATGGCAAAAATATATTCTAAATAATAATCTGCTATTCAAAAAGAGGTTTTGGATTTTAAGCTTTTTTCCAGATTTTATCGTTTTTTTAAGCTAATATTAATAAAATTTATATACATTTTTCAGTATAATTTTGTTCATAAATTTTTGAATGATCTATTTTTTAGTTGATAAACTTTATTTGAGTAATATTGCAAAAAAAAAAAAAAAAAATACATAACTAACGATTTTTAGCCGTTTTAGGTGACCTTTTTAGTACATTTTCTGAAATGTGACCAATTCAATGTACTTGAAAAGTGCTGCTAACGAACTCATCCTTTCGTTTGGAAAGCTTGATTTTTTGGTGCAAGCACGGAATCTTTATCTCACTCTTAAGGAGATTTTCCGTCTGGAATGACTATAACTAGTTCCAATAAGTAACTTGATGATTAACAGCCATCTATAGTCAGAAAATATGTAGGTATGATTTGATATATGATATTGACACCGACATTTTGGTTTGCGAGAGTTTTTCTACCTCGATATCATCGACGAACCAAAATCATTAGAATATGGATGCCAACAAACATTCCTGTCAACAAGTTTGGTGTAACTTGCATAGGGCTTTCCACAGATGCAGACAGAAAAAAGAAGTGGGTGTGAGCCACAAACTGAGTAGAAACTTCAGGGAATCTCTGTTTCGGCGGAATCAATTTAATGAATTATCGGAGCAAGAAGGAAAGGAAGCTACTTATAGACGAGACCTTCTCGAACGATCAAGTTTGTCCCCCACCCCGGCAACTACTTGGAACCGTTCCCTACAAGAAGAACTATGAGTTCTTGAATGAATTCTCACAAGTGGAATGCACATGAATTCGCACAAATAGATCAGAATGCTGTTTATAGGTTGGTGGTCTGGATGCTCGCAAGCTCGCATCTCAAAATTACATAACATCAAGTAGTCCATCCCTTAGTAAAAATACAGATCAGTTGGACATGTAGGTCAGAATGATGTGTGATAATCTAAGTCGAAACAGGGTGAACGGAATTGAAGAACTCACAGTTCTTCTTGTAGGGAACGGTTCCAAGTAGTTGCCGGGGTGGGGGACAAACTTGATCGTTCGAGAAGGTCTCGTTACTTATAGTTGAGATACGGATCCCATCTAGTTCCAGTGAGCAACTGGAAACAAAATCATCAACAGCCATCGATTGTCTCAAAACATGTATGATTTGATATGATATGTGAGATTTTTGATACCTCGATATCATCGACGAACCAAAATCATTAGAATATGGATGCCAACATACATTCATTTCTACAGGTTTGGTGTAACTTGCATAGGGCTTTGCATAGATGCAGGCAGAAAAAAAGAAGTGGGTGGGAGCCACAAACTGAGTAGGAACTGCAGGGACTCTCTCTTTCGGTGGAATTAATTAAATGAATTCGCGGACCAGGCGGGGGAGGAAGCTACTACAGTCCCCTGCCCGTTTCCGCCCCCTGCTCTCCTCGTCCGACTTGCTTTCCCTGGAGGCTGATGACTCTGCAACCCTATCACTACTCGCGGCTCACTGATTCAACGTTCGTTTTAATTTGAACCCCCTTCGCCCAGCGTAGGTACCATCTAGTTCCAGTACCTCCGGACACACCCCCCAACTCCCTCTTAGCCACCACTCGGAACTGGGGCTGTGAAGGGCTAATTAATGGTCGGGGGTCCCTCCCAGCTTACAATGAGGACGTGGGGATGAGGATTGGTGGAGTTGATTGGAGAATTTAAATCATTGTTGGCGAGGGAGGGGGGGGACCCTTCGGGCAGTTACGTCATTAGTCGCCTGCCAGTTCCGTGTTCCGCGTTCCCGAAATGGCCTCAGCCGTAACCAAGAAAGTCCGAATTTTATTTCGCTTCCGAACCAATTTATTCGTTGAGCTATCAATTACTTGGCTCTACAACGGCATCGCATCAATAGATGATGAGCACATATGAATTTCATGAAAAGAATCAGGAAACACCACACAAGCACGAATCAGGAAACACCATCAACTGAATGGGTACCTAATCAATTTATTTTACCAATACTTCATCATACCTACTAATGGTAAAGACATTTTTAGTACCTACCTAAAAAGTTTAAATCCACCACAAATCCTAAAACAACAAATAAAAAGTCTCAGTGAAAAGTCACCATAGCGTAATAAGCGATACCCATGGGTGTGAAAATGATACTTTAACTATTTTTAAATGGGGGAAGATTCCATTCTTAGAATCTTGGCATCAACCTCACTCTCTTACTATGAGTAGTTTCCTTTCCATGATTTTTCAAAGATTTGCACACTGGTGACATCAAAGCACCCCTCCTGCCTGGGCGGTACCCCTTGCCAAGTGTGAACTTTGAAAAATCATAGAAAGATAACTACTGGTATAAGAGTGCGGATAGAGTCAAATTTCTTAGAATTAAATCTATTTCCGTTTCAAAATATAAAATGTAGGTATACATAGGAAACACTCATTCGTGATATGGCGAACATGAGATTATGTATAGGATAACAATAGGTTCCATGGAATTGAAAGCACGGGTTGGAACATCTCTTTGAGAAACCTATTGTTTTGAGTGCCTTCGACTTAATTACGCTGACATGATTATTAAAACAGAGATTTTTATCCAAAAGAATCCCAAGGCCCAGACTGACAAGAAGAGTGCCGTAGGAATAATAAGCTGGTTAGGGAAAATAGAGCGTCATTAACGCCGGTGTTTTTACGGAAACCAGACTGCATTCGGTTTAATACCTTGTTATTCAATTTTAGTCAATGAAATTCATGCTTATCTGGTCCCTTCTCATTTTCATGAAATAGGAACTTAATTTCACAACGGAGGTTTCCTAACAATAATTAGGTACATTTTGAAAAATATGAAATTGATTGAAGCGGTTCAAAAGCGGAATTGAGATATAAGAAAGGTTCGTTGCATTTCCCGTACGCGTAACAGCTCCCGAAATTCGAGTGAGTATCATTGGTAAGAAATTATCCTCATAACATCTCAGCTGAATGGGGTAAGTTATTTATGTATTTTAGATACGGAAAATTAGCTTACACACTTTGCTTTGCCGAGTCTAACGGAAGTTTTGTTTTCACTTTCGAGAATAGGAAACTTTTTGTCTCCAAAATCGAAATTTCCACTCATATTTTACGCTTTGAACCATTCTGAGCAACTTTCGTTCTGTGTGCGTGCGTGTGTGTGTGAGTGTGCCTGTCTGTTGAGTTCGCAAATGCTTCAAACAAGCTTTATTTCCACAAATGTACCTTTAGAGTCTGATCGAATTTTCTGGAAATGTGGGGGTAAGGGTGTAGAAGGACCCCTTTAAGTTTCATTGTTCCCCAATCAAATCAACACACTGCGCTTTAAAAACTTAAATTCTATCCAGCATAATTTTTCTATGCCCTAGTCGTCCGGTTCGGCTCAAATTTGGAGGATAGTTGGCAATATATGATTTGCATAATCCATACAAATATCAACTAAATTGTATTATTATTAGCTTCAGCGCAAGGACGAATGTGTAATCCATGTTACGAGCTTAATTTCCACAGCTTTTATAAGAATTTAATGAAATTTTCAGGGAATGTGCGGGTTAGGCTGTACATGGTCCCCTATTAATTGCATTGTTCTCAAATGATTACTACATTATTCGCATGCGCAAACTTAAATTCAATCAAGCATTATTTTCTCGTTTCTACATCGATCGATTTTGACGTTTCACGCTGCATCTTAATTTACTTTTTTACGCAATGGAATTTCTCAAGATCATTTAAAACATTTTAATGATTTATATATTCATGTAAGGGATACCAGGAAGCTATGTGCCACACTCAACTTGGCCAATTCTTCTATTTTTTTGCCTGACCCTTAAGTTACAGTGTAGCATTTTACCAAATTTTCCTACAAAATGAAGCTATTGCAATGCCTCGGAAAACTTTATAATCAAAATTTTTTAAAAATATCTTCATTCAAATCCGTTTAAGTTATTCTGAAACGATTTCTGAAGTTTGCGCTTTTTCATATGTGTTACGCTATTCCAGGCGATAACTCTCCTTAGGATTGAGATAAAAATCACTTCATGAAAATATAATGTGTTGGTAAAAATTCCATCTTGCACCACAATCTCAAGCTTTCCAAAAAAAAAAAAAAAAATACTAGTTTATTGACCAGCACTTTTTAAACAAATTAAATTGGTCGGACTTCAAAATATATGCTTGAAAAATCACTTGAAATTTCTAAAAACGACCAAAAATTTAAAGTTATAATTTTTTGCAGAATTTCAGTTAAATCTAAATTATCAACGATGAACTAGGAAATTGAAAAATGTGTTCACAAAATTATACTGAGAAATGTACTAGAATGCCGCTAATGACCCTTCTGCTTGTGGGGTGCGGCTTAAACCTTTTTTAAAAAAATTTGAATTCCATTAATATTTGCTAAAAACAATAAAAACTGCAAAAAAATCTAAAAATCCAAAATCTTGTTTGAATTGCCGAATTTTACTTAAATTCGGTAACAATATCTTTTTACTCAAATTGTTCAAATTCCAATACAATTTACCATGTTATAATACGATAGGTAATTTAAGAACATTCGCTCATACAGTCATGCTGAGTGACTGGAACTTTTCTTCTCAGGGTGATCTGATTTATTTGTTGACCTTTCCAGTTACTTGAACAAGTGCCTAGAGGTATTTCTATTTGTAACAAAAGAGTATTTTGGCAGATCTGTGACGTAGGGAAAAACAAAGCGAGGGTTTTGTCAGAGAAACGTACTCGAATTAATTAATATTTGCTTAAAACAATAAAAGCTGCAAAAAAATCTACAAATCGAAAAAAAAACTTGTTTAAATCGCCAAATTTTATATAGTATGAGTTTTTTGCCATAAAATTGGTAACAATTTCCTTGCACTCAAATTGTTCAAATTCCAATACAATTTATCATATTATAATACGATAGGTAATTTAAAACATCCGCTCATACGATCATGCTGTATGACTGGAACTTTTTCTTCTCAGGTTGATCTGGTTTATTTGTTAACCATTTCAGTTACTTGAACAAGTGCCTAGAGGTATTTCTATTTGTAACTGAAGAGTATTTTGGCAGATCTGTGACGTTGGGAAAAACAAAGCGAGGGTTTTGTCAGAGAAACCACGTAGTTGGAAGAGGTCGCCCCGGGCCTTGTTCTCTGCCGCACCTGCCAAGGCAAATCTGGAACCAGCAAATTAACCCTTTTGTGCCTAGTCACCCCCGGGCGAGCAACCTGTGATCCCGCGATACAATAAACATGTTCCAGAAATCCGTGAAAAGGGAAGCATCCTGATAAACTGTCGGGTTCAGAGGGGTTATGCCGTCAATGAGAAACCGACGGGGGATGAAGGGAAGGTCGGGTCTGACAAGGGAAGCTTATTGTTGACGTACGGCTTGCGGTTTTCTGGGGGCAAACCGTGTGCAGTGTCTTCGGAGTAATATACTCGGGACGGAAACTAGTTGAAGGGGCGCATGAGTCGGAATAGTGTCGAGGAAGGGCGAGCCTTTGTTGAGCGGGTGACTCGGGGCTGAGCGGAGACAATGCGGTGAGCGGAGCGTCCAGGAAAAGGGGTTAGGAATAGTTTATTGTAGGGCATCCTTTGAGTATTAATAAGATGGAGGGCCATTGCTCTGAATTCAACGCTGTTTCCCTGTCAAGGCATACGTGCCACTACAGTCGGGTTGGCTTTGCAATTGACCCGTTCCCGCCATGCTTTTTGGTTTATTATTTCCAATAATAAGCCTATGTGATCGTATAGCAAAAAAAAAAAAAAAAAAAAAAAAAAAAAAAAAAAAAAAAAAAAAAAAAAAAAACGTTGCCGTTGGGGGTGTCTAGCCGCCAGTGGTTTGTGTTCATGATGGTACATTTATTGAAAAATGAAATCTGGGGGACACCCCCAGACCCCCGGATTGTTAATGTTAGGATCAAGGATCAAACCAATGAAACACAGAATGTGTATTTCGGGGATTCCCAGGAGGGCTGGTAAGTTCGGCCGAAGTTCATTCCGCGTTCTTGGAATCCAGCGCCTTGGATTGTAGACCTACGTGACGTAGACCCTTCCCGGGGATATTAAAGTTGTATAAGGTGGCAACCCTGTGACCAATTGTGGTGTGAACTTATGAGTTCCAAAGACGAATAGAAGCATGGAGGCTCAGGTAAGTTATTAAACAATCCAACTATCGTCTGTTTACTAATTTTCAATAAAATGGGAGCAGTAAGTTAAAAAAGTCATTAAGCATGATAGGCGCGGACCTATGTTTCACAACTCAATGTCCACATATTGCAACGCATTATACTTCTCAGTAACGAAATCTCCCTTCTTCCTTCGATGATTTTCCATGTAAGCCATTACTTTGGGCCTACGTGACCGACTACTCGTCCCCTCCATGGAAGGGTAGGGATGGTTAGTTGTGTTTTTGTGTTTTGCAATTATACTTACAAATTCCGTTCAATTGTGTCTTTAATTAAAACACCCACTTCCTGATGAATTAGTCAAATAATCATAAAGATTACAAGCAATCCAACTATCGTCTGATTACTAACTGTAAATGAAATGGGAGCAGTACGTACCGGTCTTTCTTACCTACCGGCTTATTTATAATATTTATAATAATATTATAATAATGCTTGCCACTATGTATTATATTATATGAATATTATATTATGGATATCGTTTGTCTAGCTAAGCAAAAAAAGGAAGCCCAAGCCCCCAAAGAAAAGAATGAAGAAGGAGGAAGTTAATGTAGAAACAAAAACGGAACCGAAGGAGGCAACAGTAGGTGGTGTAGCGGACGCGCGGTGGGGGTAGCAGCTCGTACGGGAGAGGGGTGGGGTTCGGGGGGGATCTTACGGGACGGACGCCTTCAAACCAAATAACCCTCCGTAAAAAAACATTGTGTTAAAATTTTATAACCCCCCCTCAAATTGTGTCACTTTAGGTTTCAAGGTGCGTAGAATCCAAATTTGAAATGTACGTCCGCCGTTCGCCGTCCGCCGAACGCCGTCCGGGCCATAAAAGGCCTAACAATTGACTTAAAAAACCCGTTCTTTCGCACATAGACTCCATTTGGGGTCTAGTTGGTACTAACGTTTAACCATCCCGATCGCTTAACTCGCATAGATGCTATGGGCCAAAAACGGGCGAAAAAGTGTCTTTTTCGAGACTTTGAGTGTTAGACTGATGTGTTAAAACTCCAACCTGCTCAACCACAACGGCGCAAGCTAATATTCCACGGTTAGGATAACAATGGGCAGTAGGACTTCGCAACAGAACACTTTAGGACCAGATCATGCACGACCACACCTACACGACCTAATAATTATTATTCTCATGTTAGGACAAAATTCACTCATCTCAAAATGCACAAGTTTCAAATGAATGCTGATGGAAAAATATGAGTGATATGATAGTGTAAGCGTAATAGGGCGGTGAACCTCCGGTTGTGAGGTAACGAGACCTAGGGAGTACCTCCAGGGTGGCGTGGAAAACTTCCAACACTTGTATTGCTTTCGAATTTCATGTTCCTTCGAGGCATGAATATACGTTTTTTTCTAGGTCATATTTGTTTGTTAATACCAATGCTTTGCCTACGCATATTTAATTACAAATCCTCTCGACTTTTTGTACGTACTTAGATAATGATATTATTAAGGCAATGTTTATTTGAATAGATAGAAGCTCAAATCGAGAAATATAAACATACGTATATAATTATAGAAATATAGGTTGTGGCAACTCGAAATAGGACACGCCGAGGAGTCTGGACGGGCCTTATGACGTAGGTACGCAAGCCAACTAAAACTACGATCATACTGAATTGAAAAAATAATAAACCTTTGTGAAATAATTTGCAGCGTTTTTCACATTCAAATGACAAAGCAGTTTATTGTAATTTAAGTTTTGTTTGATATTACTTATTATTGTTACATTTTAGTATTAATTTATGTATGTAGACATAACTGTCTTGATGTTAGTATGTTCATACTTTAGTTCCCATGCCCAAATCTTGGTGCTTCCTTTTTTTTTTTTTTTTTTTTTTTTTTTTTTTTTTTTTTTTTTTTTTTTTTTTTTTTTTTTTTTTTTGACACACTCAGAACAGCTGATCTACCTTCATCTAACATCTGCTAGAGTGTACTGGCGTCATTTCAACACTCATTCCCACAGTGTAAAAAATATGAAATATTAACGGTGTTGAATAGCGGTGTACATGTACGGTGCACAATTAGGATGTAAATCTTAAATATGAAATATGTCCTAGGTACATACCATCCATTCATTCACCAAACTCAACATCACATCTTACTTCAGCTGATCAGTGTTCGGCCATTTTGCCCCTGGTCAATTCAAAAGCCAAACGACAGTGGTGGCACGTTTGGTTTGACTGCCTGAAACATCACTAATAGCCCTCCATCTTATTAATACTCAAAGAGGGCATCATACTATAGCGTTCCTTCTCCAGCCATTATAATCCGAGAATGTTCCTTGGTATCGAGGTCTGATGAAGTTCATTACACACAGTGTGTTTGGGCAATAGGTAAGGGTTACATTTAATGCAGACCAATTTACCTATCCCAAAGTTGAATTTATTTCGTATAGTTGAAAAAAAATATGCATATACAAAATAATAGTCAAAATGAAAGGAGCTCCTTCTAGATTTATATCTCTTAATTTAAACTTATATATTTCTTACTATAGATTCGATATGGAATGTTCTGACCGTGAGTGTTTGTCGATATATGTGAGATGAGGTCCTGCCGTTGTCTGCTGTGATGAGGAAGATGAGGAGAAGCCAGCATTCCCTTTCCAGCCGAGTCGAACGTATCCAAGCTTTGGCAATTTCAACTTGATGATCCTTAAGCTGATGAACAATGTGTGGGGCTGCTTCTGAAGCCTCAAGCTGAATAATAAAATAAAATAAATTAATTTCTGAAGCAAGAGGTAGATGAGAAGCTGCTGGCTGAATGTCAAAATTACTCACATTGGAGATATGATTTTCCCAGGATGCTGATGACCTGATGTAAAAAGTAGGAAAATGGCGACGTTCGAAAATAATAGTTTCCTTGACGCAGGTTCGTTAGCGACGGGGAGGAGGTGAGATTCGTCTGGATCGACGGAGTCCCCACTACACTTTCACTCACTTTATAAACAAATCGGAGTCCACATAGGTAAACCTAAATACTTATCAATAGGCCCGGGAGACCAGACACAGTGCACTTCAAAACGGTAGCTGTGTAACAGGAAGTGGAAAAACGCTACAAATTATTACGCAGAGGTTTATTATTTCTGTATTGTGTTTAGCTCTACGCAGAACACTTGTCTATTATTAAACGAATTATTGGGTAGGTATCTAACGTGTCTAGGGACATTCCGATACTACCGATAGGAGTAGGTATCGATACTTTTGTTTCGATACTACTGGTATCATATTGGTATCGAATCATCCGATATTAATGTCATATCGAAAGAAAATCCGCAGTATCGAATGAGTACTTCCTTTTTAAATTAATATAATTTTAAATTTTCGTAAGGTCTATTTTTCAACAATACTGAAACTCCGAGTAATCAGTTTTGTCAATAAAGAAGTAGTAGGTTGCTTTAGAAGACGCAACACGGATGGTTGGTGGTAGTGGTGTTTCCAATTCAACTCAGGTCGATATCGACACAAGAAGAGATTGTTCGGTTATCACTAGGTTCGGTCACGAAGTTATCACTGTTCGCCCACATTGTTTTACTCATGTGTCCAAATATTTCGACAAACTGATCTTCGTGGGCAGCGTTGGTGACAGAGAGTGGTTTGGTTAATTAACAATTCGTATACTTAAATCTCGAAATAATACATCAAAAAATACAATATTAAGATTGCATTTTGTATCATAATAAAGCTTTTGTATGATTACAGACGTCCGGTTTTGTCTAGAATTTTTTTTAGCTCGTATCAATTGTACCATGTAGGTACTCATTTATTACTGCTCATATCGATACTTTTCTTTCGATACTTCATCGATATTGATACCATTGATTCGATACTGATTCGATACCAAATATCGTATCGAAAGTGGTATCGAAACGTCCCTAAATGTGTCTGCACAGTTGTAGACGCCTACTGAAGAGAAATTAATCAAATTGAATAAAACACCTACACATCCTTACACGACCTGATGCAGTGCCGTGGCTTGGCGCTATCGCTCTATGCCGGTCTTTGGCTGGAAGTCTAACACTATCTAGCAGCTATTTATGAAACTTAGAGCTTCCCCTAAAAATCATCGTGTCGCTGCTCCATTATAGCTTGTAATGAGTGGACAGAAAATCGTAATTCTTTTCGGATGATTTCATTCAATATGTTGGAAAAATATGTGTAAATTACAACAAAAGAAAAAAAAACGGTTACCTACTTGGTATGGTTTTGAGATCTCGATTTTTCAATATTTTAGCCTTAATCACTACCCTGTATAGTGGATCAATATTAATCTCGATGTTACTGGCACCACCCTGGCCGATGTATGATTTTTCAGTCGAGTTTTATAAACTTCGTCCAGTAGTTTCGGAGAAAAACTCTGGGCAGCATACAGTAGACAGACGGATTTTGAGGGTTTTTTTTTTTTTTTCAATTGATTACAAAGATATACCTACTACTGAATACTACTGAAAATAATAAACCAAAACGCTGCACATGATTGGTTCAGTGGCACAATTGGTTCGCTGACCAGGTCCTCAAGAAGTTTGAAAAAATTATTGTCCAGTATTATGTACAACTCTGCTTCTTATTCATATAATATTTTTAGATTTCAGGGTGTCTAAAATTCAATAGACGAGCCATTTATTTTATTTTTTGTTTTTAAAGATATCAAAAAAACTATAAATGGTAACGGTTTGTTGTTTCCAATAATGAACCTTTGTGAAAGACCTAGAAAAATTTTTCGTTTTAATCCCCCTCAAAATTTTTTAGTTTACGTTTCGAGGTGCGTGGATTCCAAAAATTGAATTGAAAAAATCCACCCGTCCGCTGTCCGAAGCATTTATAGGAAACTACTTGGCCGAACTTCATAAAATGTGGCAAAAAGATCTTACAACAGCAAAAAAAAAAAAAAATCAAAATTACTTGCTTGAATAAAAGCATTTGCTTCTCCATGCGATCTGCTGTACATTATTTAACGTTGACACATTGCGTCTTGGAAGAGGGTCGCCTCTTTGCTGCACCAAAACTAGGAATTTTTCAATTTTTAGTAAATTTTCTTTTTGTTTATTATTTAATGGATTTAGCCGCACCTCAACGAGAACGGTCTTTAGCCGCACTTTACTCGTTGTAAATCCCACCTTGGAAGGGTTGCATAAATTGTGAAATGATTTGAAAATATATTTATTTCCAGCACAAAACTCCTCTATTTAATTAAATCAATGTAGTTCAGTAGGTCGATTTTGAAAGATTTCACATCAAATGGCACTTGGCTGATACGTGGTCCAACTATATACCTCGCAACATTGTTTTCAATGTATTCCAAGGACGCTCAATTTCAAATTTAAGCACCATAGGTCGGTTCAGCGAATCAGTTCACATCCATACTTTGTAATTCTACGTGTCTCGAAAGCGCTTCATTCCAAGTTAATGTCATCACCTTAGGTCGATTAGGAAAGAAATGAGTCTCAGAGGCCCTCAGCTGATCAGTGCGCCTCCGTTCCTCGGAATTGTTTTCTAGGTCTCACTAGCTCTAGGAGCTGCATCTTGAATTTCGGCACCGTAGCTTGATCAAGAAAGAAATCATACTCGGTTTCCTACCTTCGTAACCAATTTGCATATCGCAATCCCGTAGGGGTCGGGCAAATCAATGACTTTGTCATCAATACGACAAAGGACAAGGGACAAGTCCTTCTGATCTAAGTATATCGTCACTGACTTGCTTAGACATCCGCACAACTGAAAATTACTGAGATTTAATTGAATATGAATGAAACGGATACTTATCTACGCTTCATTACGCTTGTACTCATCTCAAACTTATGGCTTTTATTAAATTGATTCATATGCATTGGTTATTGTATATTTGTAGAGATGGATGTGTGCCCTACAAGCCAACAAACTTACATCGCCCGATATTGCGTTCCCTGTGAGCATTTCGAAGTGCAACAATAACGTTCACTGCCCGTTTCTAGATTGGTTACGACGCCTGGGAGGGGTGGTAGTAAGGAGGGGGAGGGGGTCTATGCACAATAGAACGGGGTCCCAGAGTAAACATTCGATCGATCATCCAACGGGATGATTGGTAGTCGGTTTCGCCTGGAGGTGATGACGAGGGATAATGTGATTGTAGTTATCTAAGCGCTAATTCGAGAAGCAGGATCAAAGGGTGGATCGGACCAGACCCCCGGCACCACTCATACCCCGTTCCAGCTGTGTAATCGTATCAGTCGGTAGATGCTCAAGTTTGGAAAGCTTGCTGTACTTACATGTTCTGATATTCCCTGTTTCGATTCCCCAAAAAACTGACTGACGGGAAGGCCCTTATTTAGTGGACGAATTGAATGTTAATTATTTGAATGTGTAAGAAATATTAATGCGACTATTCTCTATTTTATGAAACTTACTGCAGTCGTCGTATAATTAGAAACCACACTGTTCTGATCTATATGAGATCATGATTAGATTGATTTGGTTGGTCTAGATCGATTTAACTTTCGGATCTAATGACGAGTCATAATGTGATTGCAGTCACCTATCTAAGCGACAATTCGAGAAACAGGATCAAAGGGTGGATCGGACCAGGCCCTTTGGTACAACTCATGCCCCGGTCCTGCTGTGTATTTGTATCAGCCGGTAGATGTTAGTGACGGATAGGAGTAGTTCCTCCTTCTCGATTCTTGAATAAGCTGCCTCTGGGGATATGTCTGACGTTTTTCAACACAGGGATACCTCTGGGTGTTGCAGGTTAATCGCCTCTCACCTTCGAAGGAGGAATATACGAAGTGACAGTATTAGAAGCTAATTACGTGGACTTATCTGTAAGGATTTTCAACAAGCTGGAATCAACCTAAACCAAAACGAAATAATTCACGTGAGATTAGGATTGTCTTGATTTGCTTGATCTTTGATGGGTCTGAGACTATAACGCACTGATCTTATACTGTACTGTATGAGATTATGGTAAGATTGCCATGACTGAGCTTTAATATGTGCGAGATCATGACACCGCATTGGACATGGGCCTTATTAGCAGGGTGGGCTTCCAACTAGAAAAGTCATGGAGATCCGTAAAATTTCAGGAAATTCTTTGCGTTGGAAAAAATCAGGGAAATGTTAGGGAATTCGAAGAAAAAAAAACTCCAAAATGTCAGGTTTTTAAATCAAATATTGTGTAGAAATTTGCAGCGTTTTTAGGTATGTTCTGAATCCGACTTCACCAACCAATCAAACTTTAACTGCATACTTTATACGCATGACGAATAACTATCAACAGTGGTGGTTAAACTGTACAAAGAGTATCAACGCTACTAGCTGATACATTGTAACAAGGATATGTCTTTGGCTCTCCTGGGTAATAAACATCACCTAGTTGTAAACCACATGTGAGAAAAATGCTTAGGGTATTGAACTAGCTCTGTCGCACAACAATTTGGAATAACGTTCAGAGCTAAGACCATGTTAGTTATCGTCTGGAATGATCCACACACATATCAACTAAACTTGTAAAAGTTCACGTCATGCTAGTTTGCTTGGCATTCGTTAATATTTCATATATTCGAATTAACAGATCTAACAGAAGTTTCAAATTAACTGAGTTTTGAAAAAAGAGGGTTTTTTTTTTCTCATTCTGTGAGTTTTTCCCAAGATTTTACCTGAATTTATTTTGTGGGATAATTTAATTACCTTAGATATGTACCGACTCAAAACTTTTTCCTTTCTTGTGAGTCAATGTCTAACTGCGATTGTTTAAAATAAGAAATGAATTAATTGAAAAGAATGAATAAATGGAGAAAAAATATCTTGTGAGTGACTAGGAAGGAAGAATTAAAAAATGTATTGTTTCCGCTGGGATACGAACTGCCACCTGTTGGTTACACTGCCGGTGTGCCACCTCTGAATCGGACACTCTATCCACTGATCAGCGATCGCCTAGATAACAATGTTAGCAACGCATGATTTCTCCATGTTCTCGCGCCTGAAAATCCGAAGGTATATTTTCGAAGTTCTAGCCCTTAGACCAGCCTTACTCAACTTTTTTGTCTCACGGGCCACATCTGTGTGTTCCGTAGTAGATGCGGGCCACAGTTCACAAAGCAGGTATTACAAATCTTTGTAATACGAATACCTTAGCCAAGGTACAATAGAACTGTAAAATACATTTAAAAAAGAAGTATATTTATAAAATCAATATTAAAAAAGTCATAGTAATACAAAATTAATGTGATTTTTGATATTGTGACAGGCTTTTAACTATGTGAGACAGATCACTGTCCCCGCTTTTAACGTGGGTTATCTTTGGTATTTATTTCGTCAAAAATGAATTGAGTCAGTTCGGTAAGTTAAAATAGGAGTGAAACACAACCGAAAATAGAAGAATTACCTATAAAACGACTAAATAGAGGAGTAAACGGGTATAGGTAGGTAAATTTCATTCTATCGGACAAAAAGTGACCCTAGCTTATGAGGGCCACACAGAAAAGCTTGGTGGGCCGCTTGCGGCCCGCGGGCCGCAGGTTGAGTATGGCTGCCTAAAGCCTAGTACGCACTGGGATTCATTGTTCGGACTCTGTCACGGAGCTGCGTCTCGGACTCATTTTCTTGCATCCGGGACGCTCAGCGCCATTGAGTTTGCATCTCGTGTGTTGCGTTTTAGTATTTGTTGAGTCCCATACGGAATGGGATTCTTTGAACAATGTCGCGCAACATTGAGTCAGTGCGTGCGTGAATATCGTACAAAGTGGGCCTCTCAACGGCGTTTTTATCGCTTTGTAGTTATCGTTGTTATGCTTGTAGCTAAAAACGGGTAAAAATTGTTAATTTTGTTTAGCAGAATTTTCGTCAAAAAGAACTTTATTAGGTAACAATAAACTAGAAAAACAAGAAATTTGTGCTGAAAAAAGTAGGAACTTAAATTTCATTAACATTTGTCAAAAATGGATAAAAACGGCTAAAAAAAAGCTTCATTTTTTTTTTTTTTTTTTTTTTTTTTTTTGAAAAATTCGCTAAAACATTTTTTGAATTTCCGAAAATTATTTAGGTCAAGTTTATTTGCCACAAAATCGGTAGTGAACATTTCTTCCTAGTTAAAATCCTAAATTTTCAAAACAATTTAACAATACCTAAATACTCGTATTAAGATAATTTACGAAAATCCGCTCATACGATTATGCTGCATGACTGGAACTTTTTACTAACTTATTAAGTCGTCTTATAAAATCGATTTGACATCAAATAGCTGGATTATCCAATTAACGCTGTTTCCAACGGTGGTCATATTTTTGATTTTGCAGTCATCTCAAGTGGAGTTATGGTCGTTTGAAGGTGGAAAACATATCTTAAAAATGAAATTACTCAGGAAACAAAGCATTGAAATAAATCTCTAACAAGAACTTTCGATCAGAAATGAGCTCTAGAATTTACCCATGAAGCATCATTACACCCTTCTTAGTGGTTGGCGCAGATGGGCTATCTAATGCAGATATAATAAAACATCATGCTGCATTTTTTTTACTCCGTCTTAGAGGAAGCGAACGGTCCAACGTATAGCTAATGGATAGTTTTAATCGGTTCATTGGGATTATAGTTATCATTGACAAGCGAAAAGTCATTGCTGTGAAAGTTTACGAGATCTCGATTTTTGAATATGTTAGTCCTTAATTACTGACCTTTAGGGTTGATGCCGATGTTACTGGCACATTCCCGGCCAATGTATGATTTTTGAGTCAAATTTCATAAACTTTGGTCCTGAAGTTTCGGAGAAAAACTCTGGATGGCGTACGGTGAACGGACGTTTTTTTTTTTTTTTTGTGTTTGATGCATTTTGAAACGCAAACTAACATATTTTGAGGAGGGTTTTTTCTTCTTGGTTGATTACAAAAGTTATAATATTATTACTATTCTATTAACTATTCTAAAGTTTTTCTTAAAGTGAGCTTCTTCTTACCATGCCTTAAGAAAATTGCCTTAATGGGTTTATATCAGGAAGTTTCATTTCGAATTTAGGAGTGCAACTTTCGAAATTATGTAAACGATAATCATCAGAAACGCTTGCATACGAGTCTGCAACACATTGGGACATTTTATGTCTTTAGTTGCAGACTCGATTGTGCGCAAGCTCTAAGAGCCACTCAGCTGATCCGGACCCTGGGCATCGTCAAGTAAATGTCCTGAAGAGGCTAAATACGAAATTACAGCTTCCTAGAGTGTAAAGCATATAAATTAGCTTTAAGAGCCACTCAAATGATCCGGATCCTGGGAATCGTCAAGTAAATGTTCTAAAGAGGCTACATGCGAAATTACAGCTTCCTAGAGTGTAAAGCATATAAATTAGCTTTAAGAGCCACTCAGCTGATCCGGACCCTGGGCCTCATCAAGTAAATGTCCTAAAGAGGTTACATATGAAATTACAGGTCTCCAGAGTGTAAAGCATATAAATTAGCTTTAAGAGCCACTCATCTGATCCGGATCCTGGGAATTGTCAAGTAAATGTCCTAAAGAGGCTACATGCGAAATTACAGCTTCCTAGAGTGTAAAGCATAGAAATTACCTATTAAAATTATTTAACCACCTCTTCACAAATCAAATCGTTCTCGCAATATTCTGATCACCTGCTATGAATCAAATCATCGAAACAGTAGCTCAATGAAATCATCAGAAATTAACAAGCGGTTGCAATCATGTTCACAATATAACTTATTGAGAATGATCACCTGTGTGTAAACAATTATTGTTCATATAACCATACTTATAACTCAGCGTGTTGGCCACGCACTTCGCAGTAGTTAACATTTAATATGGTTGGATAAATCGAGAGCTTTTGAATGAATGGTCAACGAATTTTGTGGGATGAAAAACGACGAAATACCATTTCCCTAGCAACTACTCGGTTCTAAGCGGAAATCATCAGAAAACCAACCGTAACGCTTTTTTCGTTTATGTACCGAAGTAAAGACATAAAATGTCAATAATAATCCGAAATCTGTCCGTCCGCTGTCCTGAGCTATTCTCCAAAACTACGGGACGAAAGATTATGAAACCTGGGTCCAAATTGACAAATGGGAACTAGTTGGTCCAAGAATTTCTCCATCGATTTCAATCATTTTTAAGGGACAGAATTTAAGGGCACTTAAAAAAATCGAAATCTCAACAACTTCCAAAGTAACAATAATGGTTTTTTTGGGAGTCATTTACAGATACCGTCTCAAAGAATGAAACCACCCAGATCACTGTTCTTCCGTTTATTCTCTCTAAGGACAATAACTTTCAAGGAAAAAATGATCATCAACATAGGGGCAAATTATAACTCGTGGATCAAAGTAAAAATCGCCTTTTAAACTACGACGATCGCATCAGCTGTTATAATTCCAATGTTACCCCCACTTCACGAAATCGAGTTGATTACAACTTTTGTTTATTAGAGATGGACTTCAAAAGAGTTGGTAGTTGATTTATTTCATCTCATTAATTTGCCTTCAGTCTTGTTAAAAACAAAAGGACTCCAGTAAAGTGAAGGTATTTTATCCAATTAAATTAATTTTCCTTCTGTATTCAACTACACCCATGCAATTATATTCAGATAATGCATAGGTAATTTCGTTTAACTGCATAAAAAAAATTTTTTGTTTAATGCGTATCTTCGTTTAATAATTTACGCTTTATTGACATTTTTAACATTTTATGTCGTTGCTATGGCTCATAAACTAAAAAAACGTCACGGAAGATTGCTCAAGAAAATATTTTGATGACTTCCCCTTACAACCGAGTCGTTGCTAGGGAAATGGTATTTCGTCGTTTTCCATCCCACAAAATTCGTTGACCATTCGTTCGAAAGCTCTCGATTTATCCAACCATATTATGTTAACTACTGCGAAGTGCGTGGCCAACAAGCTGAGTTGTGAGCAAGGTTATTTGAATAATTGTGTACACTCAGGTGATCATTCTCAATCATTGATATTGTGAACATGATTGCCACCGCTTGTTAATTTCTGATGATTTCATTGAGCTGGTGTTTCGATGATTTGATTCATAGCAGGTGATCCAAAAATTGCGAGAACGGTTTGATTTGTGAAGCGGTGGTTAAATCATTTTAATAGGTAATTTCTATGCTTTACACTCTAGGAAACTGTAATTTCGTATGTAGCTTCTTTAGGACATTTACTTGACGATGCCCAGGGTCCGGATCAGCTGAGTGGCTCCTAGAGCTTGCATACGAGTCTGCAACACATACTTGTCTTCAACTAAAGACATCAAATGTCCCAATGTGTTGCAGACTCATATGCAAGCGTTTTTAATACTTTTGCTTCCGAGTCTACCTTTAGGTAGCGGAAGCATTGTTTTCCCTTTCGGGAGAAAAAAATTGTTGGTCTCCAAAATCAAAATTTCCACTCGTATTTTACGTTTTACACCATTATGAACAACTTTGGTGCCGTGTCTGTCTGTCTATGTGTTTGTCTGTCGCGTGTCCGCAAATCCTTGTAACAAGCTTATTTTCCACATTTTTCATCCGATTTGGATAAAATGTTCAGGGAATGTGAGGGCTACTCTGTAAACGGTCCCTTATCCGTTTCATCGTTCCTGACACAATACTTCACTCTGCGCATGCGCAGACGTAAATTCTACCAAGCATAATTTTCTAACGCCTTAGTTTTCCGATCTCGCTCAAATCGGGATGATAGTTGGGGGAGGACAATTTTATCATCCCATATCAATTTCAACATGATGATAGGTATCATCAATACTTACTGCGCAAACGTAAATTCCATCAAGCTCTGTTTTCTCACACCCTAGTCGTTCGATTTCGTTTAAATTTGGATGATAGTTGGGAGATGGCGACTTGATTCCCCCACATCAATTTCAACATGATTTTATCATTAATAGCTACTGCGCATGCGCTAGTGGAAATTATTTTCATCCGATTATGATGAAATTGTCAGTGAAAGCGCGGGTTAGGTTGTAGATGGATCCGTATCTACCTATTTGCTCTCAACTCATCACATCAATTATGACGTTTCACGCTATTTGTTGATTAAATCTTATCCGCTGTGGAATTTTTCAAGATCATTTAAAACTTTTCAATTACCTATAGATTCATGATATTTAAACGAGGAAGCTATGTGCCACACCCAAATTGGCAGACGTTTATTCGTTTACTTCGTTTAAGAAGGGTTATCCAATACAGAAACAATGAACCTTTGTGTAATAGTTTGCAGCGGATCTTTCCTTATTTTTACTTTTTGTCTTCAATTACAGTGGTTCTTACTGAAAATAATAAACCATTAAGTAAGTAATGAGGTAAGTTAATCAACGGTAAGTTAATGATAATGTGGGGCTTCATAACGAAATAATTACGATAAAAGATACCAGCCCGTTAGGGCGCTAAATGGGTTACCATAAGTTTGTGCTAAAAGCTATTCTTTGAATAACAACCTTCCTTAAAAGGTCAGGAAGAAGAGTAAAATTTTTTCAAGCAATGGAATATGTATGTTGAGTATAATGGAGCTTTTAATAAATATTTAGTAATTTTAAGAAGCTAATAATTTTAGTTACAAAGTTCTTGGTAGGTACCTATTTCACATTGTTCATTTAATCTTAAAACCTCAACATTTGGGTTTCTTCTTTTCTGAATAGGCATTCAATATATTTTTCACAACTTTTCGTGACTAGGAGTTATTTTTTCACAGTTACGCAATTTGTCAGAGATTCATCCTTCATGAAAGAACCTATTATCGTTTAAATTATGTACCTATTCACATTTATATCTGTTGGAACTGCAAGCCTCCATGAGATCCTTATACGGAAAAAACCCGGATGTTCTTATGTTGGTAATACTGCGTCCATGGCAATGCGAAGCAACGATTTTCTTTTGTCAATTCAGTTTTGAGTTTCGAGTGCTACTACCTAGCCATACAATACGACCGTCTGCGACATCCAGCTAATCCAAGCTATTCTTCTCAAGACGTCTTTAATCATCTCTAACAATTTCGAAGGCACTTGAACTTCTAGTACGGAATGCCTGATAATATCCGTGACATCTAACCCAATTGCTTTAAGCCCGTACTGCTTTAGTCAATTAATCAAGAAAGAAATTGCATTGGTATTTTCAATTAAGTTAATTTCTCGATGATTTGGATGTAGGTAACAACTCATGGGGAAAAAAAGAATATTATGGGTCTCAAACAATAAACACTGCACATTTTTATCATTTAATAATGATTAACAGGACGTTTCCTTTTGTTTTCGTCACGTCACGTCACGGTGGGTTTTTCTATTGATTTTCACGTACAACCAATGCGTTACTAGGGAAGTGTAACTCCCTTAGTTTTCATAGCAGGAAAATCGTTAGCCACTTTTTGGAATGCTCTCATTTTATCACAGCATCTCATAATCCCTAAGCCTCTGTAGTGTCAAGGAAAGCTGATTTATTACGCTCAGTTCTAAACTAATATTGCTAAGTAACCATAATGTACTAATAATGTGTAAAATTAATCATTATTAAATGATCTGTGTAGTACCGTAGATCTACCGTCCGTTTTTTAACATAAACACTGATTTTTATTTTGAATAATTCATTCCAATAATCAACATTTGTAATGGACTACAAAATAAAGAAGTTTACCCCCCCTTCCTCCTCCCGAACACTACCAACTAATATTATTTTGTCGTTCAGCAATTATACTTCGAGAAATATTGTTCGCGTTTTCTGATCAGATTAGACACATCTTTTGTTTGGATCATACTTGTGTATGTACTTGTTCAACATATTTGAAACATATCAGTATTGCTTTATTATTTCTAACAGTGAACCTTTGTAATCAACCAAGGAAAAACTGGGCAATTTGTGCCTCGGTGGGGGCTCCCCCCCATACCCCCTACCCCACACAGTTGATTCCTTTTCTATACTCCGGATGAAATTACAAAAACAGAGAATGACGTGTTTTTTTTTTTTTTTTTTTTTTTTTTTTTCATTTTGACATGGATATGTCAATCAGGTGGCCTACGTGAGTGCAAAAATTTGTGCTGTAAAATCCAATATTTTTTTTTTCTATTTCCATTGATTTTCACGTAAAACCAATGCGTTACTAGTGAAGCGTAACTCCCTTGGTTTTTATAGCAGGAAAATCGTTCTCGACTTTTTATAATGCTCTCATAATATCACACCTCATGATCTCTAAGCCATTATAGCGTCAAAAGAAGCTGATCTATTACGTTAAGTTATAAACTAATATTGCTAATTAACTCTGGAATGCCCCGTGGGGTTTGTCAAACCCCAATCGCGATTTGAAGTCAATTTATCATGTTGAATCCCGCACGTCTGGCTTTTCTCGCCCCCTTCTATATCACCCCCCACTTCTTCCCTAAAGGCTTCAGCCTTTTTCCAGTTTAGTACGTTTAAGCCTTCTGTGTAGTGCAGTACTTTCTTGTGCCTGGGGTTTGACAAACCCCACCGGGGAGTTAACCGCTAGTGATTTTTTCTATAGCAAGTGTTATTATTGTGGGCGTTCCCACAGTTTTGTTATTGGCTCATCGTTGGAAATGGCTGAAAAATGCAAGTTTTCGGATCCTGAAGATATTAGATCCATTTTGGAACAGTTGGAGGAAGAACATGTATATTTTGGCGGAGAAAATTCAAACACGGGAGATAATGTCGAGTTACAAGAAGTTGCCTCCGATGAAGAAGCGTCAAAAGTGACAGTTTTGAAGAAACTAGTTCGATGTTCCTTCTGTGAACATCATAGATCTTCAAAGTGTTGATCCTATTGCTTGGTGCAAATTTTATGTTACCTTTTCATTCTAGTTCTTTGGTTTTGTAAGTGGTATCAAACTAATCTCAGAAAATAGTTGTGTAGATTTTATTTATTTATTTATTTTTGTTTTTAAATGAAAATGTGCTAATTTTATATTGAAATTTTGTTACAATGAGGTACCTTTCTGCTATTATTTTTTTCTTCAGAGCGTGAGGTTTGCCTTACTATTACTTTTTTCTTCATGAGCTTAGGTAGGTACCTACTTCATGTTTCTTTACACTCTTGATAACAGAATAACAATAAAATTTGATTCAAGTGTAACTTACTTTTGAATTTTCTAACATTTTTCAAAGTTGGCGTTTGACACACCCCACCGGGGAGTTAAGTGTTGGAAATTTAGCCGGGACATTCCAGGGTTAAACATAATGAACTAATATTGTGCAAATACGTCGCTAGGGACATGGTAGGTATACTATCAAGTAGTAGGAACTTGTAAGTACTAGGTACCAGACGATGCATAGACGATAAGCTGATGGGCTCCTGAAGCTGATAGACTCCTAAAGCTTATGATTTCTATCGTGTTTAATCTCTGAAGCTGAAATTAAGAGACTATTGAGACTATTGGCTCATTCCTATCCAGCTGAGTGAGCTAAATTGTCTCTTATTCATTCTAAGAAGTTGAAATTTTATGGGGAGACTCCCTGGGACATTACGACACGATTGAAATGATTGGCTCATTCCTAATCAGCTGATTAAGCAGAAATCTCTCCTGTTCATCCTAGAAACCTAAGGCGGGGCTTACACCTGACGGATGCGGGCCCGGCCCGCGCCTTGCAGTGGGTCCGCATTTTTGGAGAACCCGAAGAAATAAGGGTATCGACTTACATCTGAGCGAGAGCGGGGCGATCCCGCGACGGGGAAAATTTCGCCCGCAGCATGTTGCGAGAGCTCGGTGCCCGTAACCGACGGGGCGGGCCCGCCGGGAGTGGCGAACAGATAGAAATGAATCTCTAGTCCTACACCTGCCGCCGACGGCGACGGGCGTTTTTCGGTTATTCCAAACTAAGTTTGATTTTTGACATCATATTCATTACCATATCCATCCTTATGGATATCGATCGAATGATTGAAGAGGTTCGTGGGTATCCCGTCCTATGGGATAAGAGTGATAGTTCTCATAAGGACAGAGTGGAAAAAGATAGAGCTTGGGTGGAGGTGGCCAAGGCTGTGGGAGAATTCAACGATGGATCCTTGGAAAATTTATCAAGAGAGGACAAAAACAAAGAATGTAAGTACCCAAAGATGGACCCAAAAACGTCTAGAGGTCGAATTCTGATCCAATAGGCCTTTAGCCTCTGCAGCACATTTGAGATGTTGCTGATTTCTTCTCCACAGAAGGGTAGCGAGGTCCATTGCACAACAAAAACATCACAACTGCGTAGAAGCATTGAGAGCCCAGGAGAATAAAGTTGATGAAAAATGGAGGTATGCAGAGTGGGAGCGACGGGCCCGCGCAAGTGTAAGGGGAACACAGAGACAGTGTTTCCCCGTCCGTCAGGACGGTGTTTTCCCGTTCCCGTCAGGTGTAAGCCCCGCCTAAAATTAGACATCGAGACTCTCTGGGACACTAAGAGACGATTGAGTTGGTTGGATCTTATCTGATAAGCTGACTGAGCTAATTTAATTGAGACATTTTTAACGTTAGACACAAAACACACATTTCACAGGGGGGGAAAATAAAACATGTCCATGTGCCGATGTATCCGCATGTAGTGTAGATATTCAACCTCAGTTTGTCAGTTTTTTTTTTTTTTTTTTTTTTTTCAAGTTTTTTATTTTTTTTTAGGTATAGAGTCAGATTCTAAATTTTAAAAATTCATTAGAATTAGGTGCCACCACCAGCCACTCCACATATTGGATGTTTCATTCGTTTAATTATTCATTCTTTGAAACAATTTAGTCGATTATAAGCAAGGTAGCTTTTTGTATACAACTTCGCTCTGGTATATTGCTTCCGAGTCTGCCTAAAGGTAGCGGAAGCATTGTTTTCACTTTCGGGAGTAAACAACTTTTTGGTCTCCAAAATTAAAATTTCTACTCGCATTTTACGTTTTAGGCCGTTCTGAACAACTTTGGTTCCGTGTCTGTCTGTGTGTGTGAGCTTATTTTCTATAGTTTTCAGCCGATTTGGATGAAAATCCAAGAGGATGTGCGGGCTAGAGCGTAGACGATCTCCTATAAGTGTGATCGTTCTTGACTCAATACCTCAATACCATGTAATAAACTTAGGCGCCCCGTGGTGCAATGGGGACCTAAATCCACACTCATAGATAAAGAGAAGAGAGTGACAGTACCATAAGAAATACAACTCGTACTGGTAGTATATATGCTACGTTCGGAGAAGATAGGTTTTCCAGTTCTTAGATTACCCATCCATCGCCAAACGCTGCCTTTCAAGAACACGAGAACAGGCGCGCGACGTCCGTTGGGAAACAACTGAGCGACGGCAGCGCATTCCCTTGGATCTCGTGGGAACTGTCACACTTCCCCCCCTTAAAAAACATACTTGATTGAAGAGCAAGTATGTAAACTAGGTGGAATAGTTTACTGGTTGAGAACTGATGCTCACTAATAAATAGCTGCATTGGCGATTGAGGATAAAAAGGTGAAATTAAAACAGGATGGATTGTCAATGAATCTTCATGTGAAGTATTCATTAGGTAGTTAACCCCCAATCGAAGACTGGAACAACCGGAAATAATTTAATTTGCTCAACCAGGAGACTTACAGTAGGGAGCTGCCCACTTTGGGGACTTACGAAAATGGGAACTATGCCCTGGGGAATGAACTTGCTCAACTTTGGAGACTTACAGTGGAAGGTGCCCACTATGGGGACTTTTGAAATAGGGAACGATGCTCTGGGTTTGGGAACAATGCCCTTGAAAATTAAGTATGTTAAGTAGTAATAATATGAGGGGGAAAATTGAGAAATTAATAATCAAGAACCAATGAAAGTAATTATGTGCCCAAGGGAGTATAATGGGCATTCCTTCTGGAAACCCGGGCCATGTTTCTTCTGAAAAATTAACGTCCCAAAAATAGTGGATCGGATTACTAGGCGTCAGCCGTGCATAATCCTAACCACGCTCTGCTACCAAGCACAATTTTCTCACCCTAGTCGCCCGATCTCGCTCAAATTTGGATGATAGAAGGGAGATGAGAATTTGATCACCTCATGACAATCTCAACATGATTGTATCATTATTAGCTACTGCGCCTGCGCCAATGTGAAATCCTTGTAACAAGCTCATTTTTACAAGTTTTCATCCGATCTGGATGCAATTTTCAGGGAACGTGCGGGCTACGGGGTAGAAGGCCCCCTGTCAGTTTCATTGTTTCCAAAACAATACTTCACTCTGCGCATGCGCAAACGTATATTTCATTATGCTCTACTTTTTCATTTTCTAGTCGTTCGATTTCACTTAAATTTAGATGATAGTTGGAAGAAGATGACTTGATAACCTCATATCAATTTCAAACTTTAAATACTTGTATTGACCTTAATTTCCACAGTTTTCATCCGATTTTGATGAAATTGTCAGCGAATGCGCAGTTTAGGTGTAGATAGTCTCGTACCTATTTAATCGTTTGCAACTCATCAGTTCATTCTGCGCTTGCAAGAACGTAAATTACATTAAGTATCATTTTTTCGTTTCTTAATTGATCAATCATGACATTTCACGCTACTTCTTGATTTACTCTTTTCCATTACGGAATTTTTCACGATCATTTAAAAGATTTCAATGATCTATGCATTCATGATAGACGAGGAAGCTATGTGCCACAGCCAACTTGGCAGACTTTTTTCTAAGAGTATCCCCAAACAAACGTATTCTAAAGTAACGCAATTTTTTATGTATTTGAGTTTGCCAGCAGAAATGGTTAACACTAACTCCGACTTGGCTTTTCACTCTACCTTCCAACATTTTCGTTCCTCAGCTGTGGCTGTTGTGGGTGGAGTTGGTTCTTCACCAGTCACAAATTCCAAGAACCCAGCCTTGACTAAGGTGGCGTCAGCGTTAATCTTCCACGTGTCGTAGTTTTCACCCCTGAGTTCATCAATGTTATTGCTCATCTCAGTTGTTTTTCTCTTTTCTACTCTTGCGGCAGGGACTTAACCTCTTGTATAGTAATTCCTCCCTTATAGTAAGTATCAGTATAGTAAGGCTCCGATCAGTTGTGAAACCTCTAAAGCTAATTTCTTTACAAATCGACACACGCATGTTGCTGAACTTTAGTTGGAATTCCTTTGGAACACCTCGAAAACAATTGCGAGGTACGGAGGCGAATACTGATCAGCTAACGAGCCCCTGAGGCTAATTGCTTTCTTTTTCAACCTAACGTTCTTTTTTTCGAAGTTGTTCCCAACTTTTTCGCCATTTTACTAAATAGCGTAAACAAGTGGGGTCCTGGAGCTGTAAAAGTGTCGACTTTTCGGAAGTCGCATCCTGAAATTTACAAAAAAGAATGTGTTAAGTTGAATTTTTCTTAGTCGATTAAAAAGATTCATTATTGAAAATGTTAAACAGAAATCAGATACGATACCAACTAATAAGTAAATGAACTCAAAACTCAAAGCCCTTCCTACTCAAAGAACGCAATATCCAAAATTTAGACATTTGGCCAAGTTTTGCTTAACCTTTTCTATGCAATACAATCATACCTATTATTAAGTATATTTAATTTGCACAATGAACGTATTCACTCGTCCAGATTTCTATATTATCTTCTCTTTTTTTCTAAACTTTGGTTTAGATCATTAACTATAATAAGATAGACCTACCTAGCTAACGAGGTATAATCTGTAACTAGCTATTACCAAGTTGATAGGTGCTTCATTTTTGACATTTTATGTCTTTGCTATGGCACATAAACTAAAAAAACGTCACGGAAAATAATTGCTCACGAAAATTGCTCACGAAAATTGCTCACGAAAATTGTCCCAAGTGGCCACAACGATGATTATGACCATCAGAAATGACGTTGATTTGGTATGTAGCCCCTTGAGGGACTTCTGAACACAACTGTCCGATCCCAAATCAGCTGAGTGGCTCTAGAATCCAGTTTTTTCCCTAATGATCCCACGATTCTGAGATTTGGTATGTAGCCCCTTGAGGGACTTCTGAACGCAACTGACCGATCTCGGATCAGCTGAGTGGCTCTAGAATCCAGTTTTTTCCCTAATGATCCCACGATTCTGAGATTTGGTATGTGGGCCCTTGAGGGACTTCTGAACACAACTGACCGATCCCAGATCAGCTGAGTGGCTCTAGAATCCAGTTTTTTCCCTAATGATCCCACGATTCTGAGATTTGGTATGTGGGCCCTTGAGGGACTTCTGAACACAACTGACCGATCCCAGATCAGCTGAGTGGCTCTAGAATCCAGTTTTTTCCCTAATGATCCCACGATTCTGAGATTTGGTATGTAGCCCCTTGAGGGACTTCTGAACACAACTGACCGATCTCAGATCAGCTGAGTGGCTCTAGAATCCAGTTTTTTCCCTAATGATCCCACGATTCTGAGATTTGGTATGTAGCCCCTTGAGGGACTTCTGAACGCAACTGACCGATCTCGGATCAGCTGAGTGGCTCTAGAGTCCAGTTTTTTCCCTAATGATCCCACGATTCTGAGATTTGGTATGTGGGCCCTTGAGGGACTTCTGAATACAACTGACCGATCCCAGATCAGCTGAGTGGCTCTAGAATCTAGTTTTTGACATTTTATGTCTTTGCTATGGCACATAAACTAAAAAAACGTCACGGAAATTGCTCACGAAAATATTCTGATGATTTCCGCTTACAACCGAGTCGTTGCTAGGGAAATGGTACTTCGTCGTTTTTCATCTCACTAAATTCGTTGTTCATTCGTTCGAAAGCTCTCGATTTATTCAACCATAATATTTTAACTACTGCGAAGTGCGTGGCCAACAAGCTGAGTTATGAGCATGGTTATTTGAATAATTGTGTACACTCAGGTGATCATTCTCAATAATTGATATTGTGAACATAACTGCAACCGCTTGTTAAATTTTGATGATACGAGTCTGCAACTAAAGACATAAAATGTCCCAATGTGTTGCAGACTCGCATGCAAGCGTCGAAATGGTGTTTCTGATGATTTCCGCTTACAACCGAGTCGTTGTTTCCTTGTAATTTAATATCAATTTTGATGATCTATCTTTACGAATTGAAAATGCTCGGCTCCCACAAGATTCGTTTTTGGACATTCGATCTTTTGGAGTACAAAAAAGCTGTTAACTATTAATTTTATAGGAAAAACTCGGCGCTTCACGTCTAGCTTGGGGGCAAGCCCTGGACCGCCGGTTACTCTATTTACATACTTCGAATTTATGGAATATTTAAAGGTATCTAAGACCACAAGGTCGCTTTGGTTAATTCAGTTAATTGTGCACCATCGGTGAGTTATCATGGACACAGCACGACTGGGCAAACCGAAGAGACCTAATTTATTCGACAATGCGCCCGTTTTATCGCAATTGTTCAACTGGTAAGCTCTTCAGTGTTTCCCTTCTTTTATGAATTTAGTTATTTAAGCTGCTCCTCTACTAGATGGGTCATTGACAGCATTGCACGAAGTTACTAAAGCGAAAACACGTTTGCACGATCCTGAGCGGAGCCATATTGCCCTCCGTCAATAAATGAAATGCTATCATGGACCCCACTGGAGAATTGAGGGGGGGGGGGATAGGGGTTTCCACTGTTTGCTTAGCCCTACACTGAATAAAAACCTGAAAAAAAATAAAATAATACAACAAAGACTTGATGACATGATTAGGCTAAAAAAGGAAATAATTCCAGCACGTAATACAATAATTTCTTAATGTCTTGAGAATAATGCTCGACCTCCGAATAGAAAACGAGGTCGGGGCATCCTCTCGTTTTTCTCAACTTTCACTTATCACATAACATCCCTTTGACCAGCCCGGGTCTAAAAAAACATTGGTAAGTAATGCATGCATTACGGGGACGTCCCTATGAATGGATTTTATATAATTTTGGTGAAAAACAAAAAATATCATGACTTCTCGAACCACCCCCACCTCAACAGTAAATCCGAAATTCCCAAAGTTTGATGCACAACTAGACTAAAATTGAAATCGAACCAAATAAGAATCACAAAAAACGTGAATTAATTAATTTATTTATTTAACCAAAAAAATCACAAGAATTATAGACTGGGTGGCGTCAACAAAGTTTGTCAAAAAAAAAAAACATGATTTTTCGGCTTTACCCCCTCCATTCTACCTCTCTCATCACGGAATACAAAATATCCTAGGTTTGTTGCACAACTATACTAAAATTGGGATCTAACAGAGAAAGAATCTCGAAAATCGGTTGAGGATTGTTGCCTGGGAAGCGTCGCCAAAATTTTTCACACACACACACACTTTTTTTTCTGGGGGCGCACCATTAATTTGAGAAAATAAATAAAAGAAGTGGGGAGGACGTCCAGGTTTACCCGACGCTGACTCTAGAGATGGGGGAAGTTGCAGAAGGACGAGGAGAAAGAATGTGATGAACGGAAGTGCCCCTATAAAATTACCTCCAGTTTAAGTAAGAACCCCTCAGAACGCGGGTGGTGATACCACAGAGCACCCCCGCCAAGATGCCTAACTCGAGAGACCCCGCTGCACTTTTCCCACACCACACCACGCGCCATGACACAGTCGCGGCCATGAACCTGATGTTATTGGTAGCCACTCCTTTTAGCTCGGAAATCACTTGCCGGAGGTCGTTTCTGTCATACTTGTTTATTTTTGCCCGCCAGGTCGGCTCCATGTTCACGCTGCTACTGACAACCTGGACATTCAGGATTATAGCAGACTCGTCGGGCTTGAGGGCAACGATATCCGGCTTCTTGCCCCGGTCACTTGACATGTGATGCAGTCTCTCTCTTTCGACATCCCAACCGCTGGATAACAAAGCGCTCGCTATTTGCTTGGCAACCGCATCATGAGTCCAACCGCATCATGCGGGCACAATGAGTCCTTGGAAACTGCTGCATCACATGGTAAAGGTTTTCATTTTACCCCGACAGGCTCGGCAAAGGGCATCTACAGTCCCAAGACTATCCCTTGAACACTTCACTGAGGGGGCTAGAGTAGCCACCCGGACGGCATGGAAATGGCGATAGTCGTGGGCCCCAATGCTTTCTGAAGCCCATTCTACCCACAGGAAGAATTTGGGGATTCAGAGCTCTGTCGGAGTTCTTTACCATCTACTGACTCATGCAGAGCAGCAGCGAATTCAGTTGGTGAGCTGGGTATTGGAGCAGTTGTTGTTGCTCGATCGCACCACAACAACTGCTGCCTGATAAAGTCAAAGTCAGCAGCAGTGTGAGCAACCACGAAGCTCGAGCCCCTAAGGGCAAGTAAGCACTGGGGGAGTAAGGATGGGATGCTGGCTGAATGAGAGAGAATACCAAGCCCACCGCCCTTGACCGGTGCGTGAATGTAGGTACTTGGGACATCAGATGAGAAGCTTAGCCAAGAGGACACAGCAGAGCAAACTTCTTGGTATAACTCAAGTAGCCTCACCACTGTAAGCCTGCCAAAGACTAACTAAGGCTCTCTCACAGTGTGCACACTGGTGGGCATTAATCAGGGCTGAGGAAGAGGATGAAGAAGACGAAGATGAGAGGGAGGATGGCTGATGCCCCTGCCTGGCGTGCCCCCGAACGCCTCCCCTAGGACCCTTTGTGCCAATGGGCAGGCGGGTGTTATGGGGCTCATTCTTGTTTCCTGTCATAACGGGGGAGTACAAAGATAGAACGGTCAGGAGACCCATTAACAAGAGTCATCTCTCCCCAAATCGCCAGCGGGTCATTCTTCTACCCTCAGTTCGCCCAGAGGGTGCCCGAGTTTCACGACGGGGACGTATGACCTTGACTTGGGTAGAGATATGAAGGAGGTCCGAAGAGATGAAAACACCAACAGTTACCCTCCCCCAGCAAACCTATACACACACACAGACACACCTAGGGTTTTTTCACGGATTCGTTCAGAAACGGATTTGTATGCAGTTTTTTTCCCTCATGTTTGGGTTATCCCCCACCCCTCTGCATTCATTCCAATAGGCGTCCCTTTTATTAACGAGGTCTTAGCTATAAGATATACTTCAGAGTGACGTCCTGAAAATGCACCTGACAAAATTGAATGCCGGCAGATGGAGCTCCAAGAAGTTATAATCAACGAGCTAAAAGGGCTCGAAGCGTGAAATATTTGGGAATGATATTTTAATTTACGTAACGTTATCCTTCACGTTTCTATTCCATTATTACAGTTGGGGAGTGCAATTATTGGTGGAGGGCAACCGAAAACAGCTGACTGAAGATGATGTCTGCGAACCAATGAAACAACACAAGTCTTGCCGTTGTGAGGAACAAATGTGCAAGTAAGTCTTATATGGAGATGCCTACATCCATAGAGATTTATATTTATCGATTTAATGCAGGTAAAATTCAGAAATCTAATGTTGTTCCATTAAGCCATCCGGGACGCTCCGCAACAATGAATCTTGCATCTTGGTAATCTCACATTTTGGTGTAAACGACATAAGATTTAGCCGAAAATTGCTCACCAGACCTAAAATTACTTTCTTTTCCCCTTACTGTTTCCATTCATTTGATGCCCATATCAAAGGAGGATATGAGGTTATTCTAGGCTCTCACGGTTTTAAACAGATTTTACATAGAAAATACTATAGTTCACACTCTACAGTCTTCTAAGATGTGTGCAATAGGCAGTGCATCGCTTGTTTAGCAACTAATGATGCAAACGTGTGGAACTATATGACGTAATTTAATCGTCATCCCACTGCTACCCTCCGAACTTGAGTGAGATTGGACGAATTCGCCACACGAAAATTACGCTTAATGGATATAAGGTTTGCGCATGCGCAGTAAAAACTATTAATTGTTGGCTATGAAATTGATAGAGGACGACCCTCAGCCCGATCCGCACATCTCCAATAGAATTTATCAAAATCGAATGAAAACTGTAGATATAATGTAAGGCATGTTATATAAGATTTCATATTCGCGCATCCCCAATTTTTCGCACTCCTTGTTTGAGCAATATCGGATGGTTAGAACGTAAGAAGAATATGCTTGATTTATTTTATGTTGCGCATCTCAGGGTGTGTTTAAAATTGAATTGTGAGCAATGAAATTGATAGGGGACCGTGTACAGCCTGAAACCAGCACATTTCCTGAACATATCATTAAAATTGGATGCAAACTGTGGGAACCAAACTTGTTACAAAGATTTTCAGACAAGCATACGAACCGAGGGACGTAAAACCTAGTAGTTCATAATATTGTAAATCGTAATATATGCGATGGAATTTTAATTTTGGCCGATGCAATTTGATTATCTCCTGAGAGTAAAAACCGCTGCAAATTACTACACAATGGATTATCATTTTTCTGTCAGATACCTCTTCTACGCAGATCATTGGTCTATAATATTATTAAACCCCATATGTAATATATGATCAAAACATGGCGCATCGTGCCTCCAAGTAGGATTCACACTTTTACAATCCCAAGACCACATAATTTTACGATTCATAGTAAAAATGTTTTTAAAAAACGGGAAAATGATGCTTGAAATAATTTATGTTAGCGCATGCGCAGAATGGAGTAATGATTTGAGAAAAATGAAATTGGTAGGGAACAATCTACAGCCATATCCGCAAATTCCCAATTATGTACCAAATTTGAGCGGGATTGAACGACTAGGGCGTGAAAAAATTATGCTCGGAGGAATTAACGTTTGCACATGCGCCAAATGGAGTAATGATTCGAGAAGTATGGAATTAATAGTTGACCATTTACAGCCTAACCCCCACATTCCCTGAAAATGTCATCAAAATAAACTGAAAACTGTTAAAATTAGGCTCGTTTGAAAAGGAACACACATTTGCGCATGCGCAGTAGTTGCTAATATTATAGGATTATGTTGAATTGCGAGGGAGCACTCGAATTACCTCTTCCACCTATCCTAAAAATTTTGGCGAAATCGGACAACGGGGCGTGAGAAAATTATGCTTGATGGAATTTACGTTTGCGCATGCGCCGAGTGAAGTATTGATTTGGGAACAACGAAACTCATAGGGGGCCATCTACACCCTAACCCGCATACACAATAAAAATTTTTCACTCTTTGATTGTCTGGTACAAGAGCAAGGCGAGTTTCGTTTCAGAAAATTCTTTAACATTGCTTCCGCAACTTAGGTAGACCCGGACTACAAAATCTCCTAATATCGTTCACAAATTATTAATATTAATTTCTCTTCACAATTTACTAGATTCTACTCTTCAGATTGGTGATTAGTAACGTCAGAATCATTCTTTTATATTATGTATAGGATGAGGTGCCTAGAATACAATGAACTGAGATAAGTTCAAACAAACTGCTACTTTTTTTCAGTTACTTGTTTGCGAAATCTATTGTTTATCTGATCATTTACCTCAACATCCACTTCCGATAGGGCTTGGCAAGATGAAATCAACAAGTGCAAGAGGTCGGGTGAGAAACCTCAATTGGTCAGAGCCGTTGTGCGGTTGTTTACCCCACGATACATGCTGCTGAGCATCCCGTGCGTAATGCTGGAAATATTACCGTAAGCAAACAATCTACTATCTATATATTTCATCGCAACTTTCTGTCAATGGCCTTTTTTAGTGCATGTGTTGTGTTATTAGTATTAGTTGGGATGCGGCCCACTAAAATAAATGAAATTATTTCATTTATTCTTTTATTATTTTACGTTTCTCCCACTTGCAGTGGACATCCTCAAAAAATTGGTGTATCCAGAAAGAAAAAACGAACATCCGAATGAAACGGACATGTCAAAACAATGGCAGTAAAAATAAACAGTGGTTCACCAACTCAGCTTATAGAACTAATGTAAAACATCAAAAAGAAAACAGAAAGAATGGATGGTATTAGAATTGTATGCATCAACGCAGGTACGCAGAACATTATTCTGAAAGCGCTGAATAATGTTGCGGTTACTTTGTGCAGTGCACCCCCACAGTTGCGCACCATATGTCCAGACAGGTTTGAGGACTTGGTTGTACAATATGAGCTTATTGTGGGTAGACAGTTTTGAGTGTCTTCCCATAAGCTAGTACATTTTCCTGAATTTGATAACTAGTTCAGACTTTTTCTTTTTAACATGTTATTTCCACCTCAGTTTGGCATCGAATGTCATCCCAAGATATTTAGCTTAATTGGCATAAGGAATGCGCATGCGCAAGATTTGATTTGAGGCCTGAACGGTGTCCAGACGCTCAAATCACATCGCTAGCTCAAGCTGATTTTCTGTCTTGGGACCGATTTTATTCAAACAAAATTTTTGGCAGAACAGTTTGCGCAAATTATCTGAGCGCGTGAACCGGACTTTTGTCTATATCACTGGTATTACCTGCATCCCACAAAAGAATTATTTTTGTGAAGCACTTAGGATTGACGAGGTTGGGGAACCTTCTCATAAAAAATGAATAAGGAAGATAGAAAACAAAATATTTTTGCTCAGATTTATCGCATACATTTTTGTTGCTGCAATGTAATTGCAAATTAATTATCACCCAAGAAATTATTATGTGCTATGAGTTGACTGAAGACGCTTGCTATTAATTCCGTTTGGTACCTATCTTCAAATTATGGTTTATTCTCAATTCCTGCCCTTTGTTGACTGGATTGACCTTTCTAGCTGCCCAATTTATTCATCATTATTCAAATGCAGTTTTAAAGACTTTAGACGCTTTAGTACAGTATGAAAATTGCGGTAATCCTCGCCAACCCACTGATACAGCCATTTTGTTCTTACATGGTAGTCAGAAGAAGTCTAAAATTTTATTTGCCGAAACCTGGCCACGATGAAATGTTATTTGAATGGGTCGCTAGAAAAAAGTTGCATGTCGTTATTTTCACCAAATCGGGTTTTGATGGGAAAATGTTCTATGTTGCTTGCTTGATCGAATCCGAACTGGAATTAGTTGAATTTTACACCGCCTGATAGTTTAAATTGTGTACATTTGTGTATATGGCATTCAAGTTTAGTGGGAAAACATTCCAAGTTGTCGCGAGTTTTCCTATCAACGCTCCAACTCTACGGTGTATTGCATGATGTGTGGTTTTGGATCTTGAACATTGAATACTGTAAGGTTGTAAACCTTATTCCCACCATGGATTTAGAAATCGTCTATAATTATTGTAAACGCTTTGCTAAGTTAATGGAGTGGAATGTTAAGAAGCCTAAAAGTATAAAAGAGAGTGGAAAATCCTACACAGCTGATCGCAGAAAAGTTAATGTGGTCCCTGTAAAGGTTCCACTCCTCGAGCTTTTTCTGCAATGTGTGAAAAACAAGGATGCTTTCGAGTCTTGTGTATGTACCAAGCTTATTTCGTCAGATTTACGATTTAACATACAATGAACAGTCTCTTCTACTCCTTAAATTCATTAACCTACTGGAAACGCGGAAAAGTCATTCCTCAGGTAAATCAGATTCTACCTCAACACTACAGGCATCTTTTTATTATAACTCGCATTCTCGTCCCCCCCCCCCCCCCCCCCGCCCAATATACCATATCGGTTGTTGAATAGTGAACATAGGTAACAGTGATGTTTGCAGCACTGATGTTTCGTTTAGTGCAAAAACGTTGTATGTTGCTTTTAAGTTTGCCAGCTGCAGTTTCAATATTGCTCTTCACATTAATCACTCTTGTGTAAAATTGAACTTCAGCTACACGCAACGTTTTTCCAGCCAACCATTCATTTTTTATTTATTTCCTTTTTTTAGAAGAAATTCATTTTTTATTTATTTCCTTTTTTGAGAAGAAAAAAAAAAATATATATATATATATATATATATATATATATATATATATATATATATATATATAACTTATTATATAACGTAAAACTTATTTCAAGATTGCCAATTTACAGATTTGTGCAAGTATATCTACTGTACAAGATGCTCATGTACTACTCTCAGCCCGTTGAATCTCGAGTGTTCACCGATGCGTCGTGGGTTGCAGCAGGAGTCATACTGTGCTCGTGGGGCAAAGGCTATCTCGAACATGCTTTCAACATACGGTCAGCCTTACTAGGTTTGAACGTCCGGCTGGCGGTGAGCACTTTACTCTACCAAAAGGTAGGTGACTTATGTAAATTCATCCGTAAGTAGTATTAACCTAACTAAAGTAGGTTAAGCTACCTACTATTTAAGCGTTAAGAGCGTGGCTATGATTGCGTGTGGCAGTAGTGAAACACTGCAGGTGTGAGAAGCCTTCTCAATTTATCATTTGGCAGAATTAGGCAGGATTTTTACTTCTGGCCTTTCATCTCATACTGTCTACATATCTCTAGACTAGCCCCTACATATCTCTAGACTAGCCCCTGCATATCTCTAGACTAGACCAACCAACCTTCTGGAGTGGATGGTTGAAAGTTTGTAGGCCTGCTGCCCCACCGATTTGGTCTTGGCAGACTGCCTGGGGGTCGTGTGACACCTGACCACCAATGACTTCGAATCGTGCCTTGCAGCCAGGTCTGAAGATGTGTACAGGCTTTAACACACAGACTCATGCAGATGAATGCAAATGTAGGTTTCCCTTCAAAAATACACATATGTACATATTATCAATCAATGCATTAGCAACGTTTTCATTATTCCAGGTGCTCAGGATCAGCAAAGCAAGAAAATCCAACATTTCGACGGGCTACATCATAAATCTTTTTGCAATCGACGGCAAAAAGTTGGAGATGTTCTTTCATTATTCGAATTACCTAATTTTGGCACCAGTGCAACTCTTGGCTGTGTCAATTGTAGCTTGGTTTATCGTTGGATGGCCAGCAATCGCAGGAGCAGTTTTCTGTGCCTTGATTCTTCCACTCCAATGTGCGTACCACAACACGTCAGTAAATCATATTAATTTATCATTCTCAAGATTTTAATCGTTTAATATTTATACAAATGAAGAGTGAATACAAAAGAGTTAACATTATAGTAGCAAAAACTGTTATCCCTATACATCCAGAGATATTAATGCTGCAAATGAGTATTGTAAGCAAACGGGGGGGCCTGATAAAACAAGGGCATGATCAGCTTCGTGATACGGTCGCTGCCTTAGCAAATCTTGCATGGAGAGGGGTGGTAGTTGAACCAGTGATGCAGGAAGCTGACAACGGCACTCCAGGGCTAGTTGCAGACATACAGGCACATGGGGTATGGGATAGAGAAAGAGCGTCATTCTTTGATATACGCGTTACGAACGCCGACGCTACTTCCTATGCCTCCCGGCAATGGCCTGAAATAGCTGAGAACGCCGCCAGAGAAAAGCACAGAAAGTACGATGGAGCCGCTGAAGACCTCAGAGCCACATTCACACCACTCATAACTTCATGCGAGGGGGTATTACATAGGGAATTCCTTGCATTTCAAAAGGTACTGGCGATGAAATTGGCAGGGAAATGGGGGAGACCCTGGTCCCAGGTCTCAGGCTGGGTCAAGATCAAGTTTCAAATCGCCACCATACGTGCCGTGTCAATGAGACTGAGACACCCAAGAAGGAACACGTACAATCTTCGGGTGTGGAATGAAGAGCGAGACCATATAGGACTGGAAGATGGTGCTCCTCTACCCCTCCTGGGCAGTGAAGAGGATTACAACTAACAGAAGACCAGAAAAGAACAAGATTTAGATACGAACAAGATTAAGAGAAAAGCAAAAGAATATAAAGAAAATAAAAGAAGCCGAATCAACAAAAAATCCAAGTTCCACAACAAACACACAATGAAACGAGTTGTTATATTTATACCTAAACAATGTTATATTTACAATCGTTTTTAATAAATAGTTACCATATGAAAAAAAAAAAGGGATTTTCAATTCCACTATGTTACCTACATTCAAAACGTAGCGTTTAATTAGTAATACATTTCAACTTTATGCAGCTTTATCGTAACTTGAAGAAAAAATGTTTACAGCATGACGTTAATATTTTAATTCAAATTAATTAAAAATTTTTTGTTTAACCGTCGGCCGCAAATATGAGTTTCAGGACATTAGGATATCCGTCCTTTTTAGCGATGTTCAAATTTTCTGTTAAAGTTTTTGTGCCTTTGTAGTACCTTAATTTTTTGACCAACCACTAAAATAATTTATGAATCCAAACATTCTGTTTACATAATACCCTTGCATTTTTTTCCAGTTTGGATTACAAAAAAATGTTCGACGTTAAGACAAAAAATGGTGGGAAAAGCTGACATCCGCGTCCGACTGATGAACGAAATTATATCTGGAATTCAAGTCTTGAAGATGTATGCATGGGAAAATCCATTTGCCGAGATGATTTTCGCAGCAAGAAAGTATGAACAAACATCTTAATAGTTCAAAATCAGAATCAAACTCTGCACTTAAATTCAAAAACTCCTTCAACTTTAAATCGCAAATGAAGAAGACATTTTCGGTGAAAATTACACCCTACCTAGCTACCCAAATTAACTTGATTTTTGATACTATTTTCAATAGTATTTATTAAAAAACAAATATGATGTATTTTGTTACACGCTGAATGTAAGCTCTTCCACTAGTTGAAGATATGAATTTATTTTATATTATATAAATGTATATAAAACTTTAAAAAAAGTATTGCGTAAGAGCATAGCTCGTTAGTAAATTACCTATGGGTGTACATTAAAATACAGGATAAATCAGTTTCTTCTTGATTATGTTGGTAAATATTAGCTGCCTACTTGATTGATTTAAACAAATTAAAACATATACCAAAATAACTCCTACCAACAAGTTCAAGTCTTTACTCAAAAGAAGTAGGTAAGTAGTATTAGTAACTAGTAATTCATTGTAATAATATATCACAATAATACATTACTTAAAAAAGTAGCACATACCTCGGAGAGATATCGAATCTCTATCTATCTATATCTATACTATTTTATAAGAATGAAACTCAATCTCAAGCTACAGCTCATCCTCTCCATCTCTCCAAACCTCTTGATCTCGGGGAGGTCTTCCGTTGCAATTCTACTCACCTAAAATAATGGCCTATCTTTATTAAACCTAACAAACTTTTCGTGGCTCCACATAGCTTTATGAGATTTAATTTGTTTGTAAGTACTTCCCATCAGAAAAAAACGTCTGCCAAGTTGGGTGGGCTGTATAACTTCCTCAAATATTGTAACATGGACGTATAGAATTAGTTGAAGTTTTATTAGTTCCACATACCTACTCTTTATTTAGTAGCATTTCTACGCAGATAAATGGTCTATCTAAATTGAAATAAATATACAAAATTGAAATATGTACCTATGAATATTGGTTTCCATGATTTCATGTGAAAAAAGGAACTGTAAATATGCGAATCCTTGATAAAGCTGGAACTAAAAATGTAATCAGCTCGAGAGAGAACATATCCACGGTGAGTAAAACCACCCAAATGACGGGAAAAATAAATACGTACGAAAATTCAACATCCCACAGTTCTGTGAGTATTGAAATGTTCTTAAAACTAAACGTTTAGTGGTTCCACATAGTAATAAAAGATTTAATTTTTGGCTTTTTTTGCCGTTCCCATGGGATAGTAATTAAAAGCGATTGCGAGAAATTTTCAAATTTCCCCCAAACCATGGACTGTCGGTAATCTTTATTTGAGTACAAAATTTAAATCCGTACAAAAATTTAGCATCCGACAGTTGTGTTAGTACTGAAATGTTCTTAAAACTAAACTTTTCGTGGTTCCACATGATCTTTATTGGATGGACCTTCTACGGAGATAAATAGCCTATCTTTATAAAACCTAGTAAACTTTTCGTGGTCCAACATAGAAAACGCAGCAAATTATTACGCAGCAATTTATTATTTTCGTTTTGCCCCTTTTTTAAGATTTAATTTTTGTTTTTTTTTCTTTTCGTGGCTCCACATAAACCTTTTCCCTTGCAACATATGTAGGTCTGAACTTTGCCTCCAAACATCTTGATCGGGGAAGGAAAAGGATAGCCCTTCTATGCAGATAAAATGATGGCCTACCTTTAGAAAAATAGACGGGGAAAGCAAATATGTACAAACATTTAACACCCGAAAGTTCTGTTAGTACTGAAATGTTCTTAAAACTAAACTTTTCATGGTTCCACATAAGGTGCCGCGTTTGATAGTCATTTCCAACAGTAAAAAAACTTTCTGTTATGGTGCGCGTCTACAATTACTATAAGCAATATTAACTTCTCAACCAAGTGACAACAAAACAAGCGGCATTGTTTACTATATCCATTTTGTGACAAAGTGCATTTAGTGCAATTTATAACATGAATAAATATAAAACTGCGACATGAATAGAAGAACAAGTACGGAAGAAATGCGAAATAAATCGAGAGCATTCCAACGAGTGGAGAACGATTTTTGTCCGGTGAAAAATAAAGAAGTTCCATTTCCCCAGCAACGGCTTGGTTGTACGTGAAAATCAAAAGAAAAAAATGTCAACGGCTTTTAAGAGCATTTTCCAAAAATGATTAGGTTGAGCGTGCGGGTGGCAGCGGAAATGTCTGAACCGGTTTTTATCTCGTTAATTTACCTAATTTTAAAAATAGTTTAGCTCTAAACAACGAATTAAAATGTCGTGCATCAACGTTGACAAGTGAAAGAAAGGCTTGCATACGAGTCTGCAACACATTGGGACATTTTATGTCTTTAGTTGCAGACTCGTATGTGTTGCTGACTCGTATGCAAGCTATAAGAGCCACTCAGCTGATCTTAGCCTTGGGCATCGTCAAGTAAATGTCCTAAAGAGGCTTCATTCGAAATTACAGCTTCCTAGAGTGTAAATTATAGAAATTACCTATTAAAATGATTTAACCACCGCTTCACAAATCAAACCGTTCTCGCAATATTCGGATCACCTGCTAGGAATCAAATCATCGAAACACCAGCTCAATGAAATCATCAGAAATTATTAAGCGGTTGCACTCATGTTCACAATATCAATTAGTGAGATTGATCACCAGTGTGTAAACAATTATTTATATAACCATGCTCATAACTCAGCTGGTTGGCCACACACTTCGCAGTGGTTAACGTAATCTAGCGAGCTATCCAACGAGTGGTGAAAGATTTTTGTACGATGATAACTGGCGAAGTTGAAGTTCCGTAGCAACGAATCGGTTGTACGTGAAAATCATTAGAAATTTTTCATAACGCTTTCTTCGTCACACTTTTCGAGTTATGTGCCATAGTAAAGACATATAATGTCAAAACAGCGTGACGTGAAGGTAAAATCGTATTCACACCCCGCTAAATTTTTCGACGCGGTGCGCCTACAGAAGTTTACACTTGAAAAATTTCCACCCTCTCCCGAACCATGGTCTGTAGGTCTCGATTGTATGGGTACTATATCCGGTTGCATCTATACATCCCACACCGAGCGAGCGAGAAAACCCAACCCTAGCGAGCAAAGCGAACAACATTCCCTACACACGTCAGATTTCGACGGGGTTTTTCCTACGAACTCGGGATGGACTATTTATATCCCATCGCATCTATAACATCCGCATATACATTTCAAATCACCCTTAGTGACCCACCGTTTCCAATCATTCTACATATCCCACTCATCTGTAAAGACCATCGGATCTATACAGCCATGCCGAGCTAGCGAGAAAACTAGGCTAGTTCTATTATGAATAGGAAAACAGGAAAACTGAATTTAAATGCAGAAAAAATGGTCCCAGGTGGGAATCGAACCCACATCCTCCGGTTTACCGTACCGGCGCCTTTACCATCTTGGCCGCAAGGACCGCTGGATGGAGAGAGCTGGGATCTGAGCCAACACCCCCTGAGAACCATTACTCTGCATTTTTCAATGAATTAACTTTAAATCAACTGTACCCTATTAGTTTAGTCACCGCTAACGAAACGGCCCGAAGAATCAATTCTTAATTTAATTAGTCGCCGTATGGATCCGGCAGGGGGTTTATTATGAATAGGAAAACAGGAAAACTGAATTTAAATGCAGAAAAAATGGTCCCAGGTGGGAATCGAACCCACATCCTCCGGTTTACCGTACCGGCGCCTTTACCATCTTGGCCGCAAGGACCGCTGGATGGAGAGAGCTGGGATCTGAGCCAACACCCCCTGAGAACCATTACTCTGCATTTTTCAATGAATTAACTTTAAATCAACTGTACCCTATTAGTTTAGTCACCGCTAACGAAACGGCCCGAAGAATCAATTCTTAATTTAATTAGTCGCCGTATGGATCCGGCAGGGGGTTTATTATGAATAGGAAAACAGGAAAACTGAATTTAAATGCAGAAAAAATGGTCCCATTTCCTGTTTTCCTATTCATAATAAACCCCCTGCCGGATCCATACGGCGACTAATTAAATTAAGAATTGATTCTTCGGGCCGTTTCGTTAGCGGTGACTAAACTAATAGGGTACAGTTGATTTAAAGTTAATTCATTGAAAAATGCAGAGTAATGGTTCTCAGGGGGTGTTGGCTCAGATCCCAGCTCTCTCCATCCAGTGGTCCTTGCGGCCAAGATGGTAAAGGCGCCGGTACGGTAAACCGGAGGATGTGGGTTCGATTCCCACCTGGGACCATTTTTTCTGCATTTAAATTCAGTTTTCCTGTTTTCCTATTCATAATAAACCCCCTGCCGGATCCATACGGCGACTAATTAAATTAAGAATTGATTCTTCGGGCCGTTTCGTTAGCGGTGACTAAACTAATAGGGTACAGTTGATTTAAAGTTAATTCATTGAAAAATGCAGAGTAATGGTTCTCAGGGGGTGTTGGCTCAGATCCCAGCTCTCTCCATCCAGCGGTCCTTGCGGCCAAGATGGTAAAGGCGCCGGTACGGTAAACCGGAGGATGTGGGTTCGATTCCCACCTGGGACCATTTTTTCTGCATTTAAATTCAGTTTTCCTGTTTTCCTATTCATAATAAACCCCCTGCCGGATCCATACGGCGACTAATTAAATTAAGAATTGATTCTTCGGGCCGTTTCGTTAGCGGTGACTAAACTAATAGGGTACAGTTGATTTAAAGTTAATTCATTAAAAAATGCAGAGTAATGGTTCTCAGGGGGTGTTGGCTCAGATCCCAGCTCTCTCCGTCCAGCGGTCCTTGCGGCCAAGATGGTAAAGGCGCCGGTACGGTAAACCGGAGGATGTGGGTTCGATTCCCACCTGGGACCATTTTTTCTGCATTTAAATTCAGTTTTCCTGTTTTCCTATTCATAATAAACCCCCTGCCGGATCCATACGGCGACTAATTAAATTAAGAAGTAGGCTAGTTCTATTATAAAGCCAAATCAGAGGTATTACCAATCAGGGGCTTGTATAATCTAGTTCCGATAGATCTTTGTAGTTGGTTTATTATTATTATTTTTTTTTTTTTTTTTTTTTTTTTTTTTTTTTTTTTTTTTTTTTTTTTTTTTTTTTTTTTTTTTTTTTTTTTTTTTATTTTTTTTTTTCCAACTGAGGAACGGATATTTTTATTTGACCTTGGGGTAACCTAACCTCCTTCTCTGAACTTGCTATGGTACAGAGAGCCCTTTATTAACATGTATCATGTTTTAGCCCTGGGGTCCTAGCAATTTTTGCGAGTCAATTTTTTTCCGCGCACGAAACATATAGTATTACAGTGATTTCCGCCTACAACCGAGTCGTTGCTAGGGAAATGGTACTTCGTCGTTTTTCATCCCACAAAATTTGTTGACCATTCGTTCGAAAGTTCTCGATTTATCCAACAATATTATGTTAACTACGGCGAAGTGCGTGTCCAACAAACTGAGTTATGAGCATGGTTATATAAATAATTGTTTACACACAGGTGATCATTCTCAATAATTGATATTGTGAACATGATTGCAACCGCTTGTTAATTTCTGATGTTTTCATAGAATTTCGAATCAATATCGAGGAGAAAACATGATACATGGTTGAAATTTTTGGTTCTAGAACAGAAATAATCTTGGATAATTAATATGAGCAGCCACTTCCGGCACAAATTGTTTTATGCGTGTATGCCTGATTGAGAGCCTCACAATTTTTCCTCCACGGCCATCAAATTTTTATTTTTTATTTGAATTCTCCCAGTGAATAATTGTTAGCGGAAGTATAATGACTTTTGGGGTTCGTGATCGCCTTAAATGTTTCAAGTATTGCTTTTAGTTTCGTGTGTTTAGTATGTCGGCTATCCATTTACACATTGTTTTAATTGTTTGTTGTTAGAGAAGAGTTGATATGCTTGAAAAAAGCTGTGGAGTACAGAATGGCGTCTGCTATGAATATAATATACTTCGCCCGATCCGAAATTTTCATCGTTCTGTTATCCTTTGTTTTATCGTTGGGTAATATTAACTCCGTGACGGTAAGTTCGTTATTATATTCTTCATTGTCTCCTTCATTTTCTTCTTCTCTTTGTACATATATATGTCTATGGAAAAGATCCTTAGTATGTATGTCAAACTTGAAACCAAAACGGCTGAACCGATTGACTAGGCTTTTGGCGAAATGATCACCAGATTAAAATTTAAGCACACGACTGCATTATAGTCCTCAAAACTTCGACCTTTGTCTTAAATAATACAGTCGTAACCAGGTATTCTGATAATAAACTTAGTTTTTTGAAAAACCATAAATTTCCCCTGGATAGTAAGAGAGTCGATATCGAATAGCTTCCACCTATTCGTTTGCTGGAAATGTATTTACATGGATTTATTTGGGTCAATTTTATATAGGTATATAAGTACCGATAAAATATACCATTATACCTGCAGGGTAACAATGAAATCCTGAGATGAGCTGAATAAGTCATTGGGCTCTGGAATCATCAGATGAGAAGTAACAATATGCGAACATAGTGAACCGGTACATATTTGTATGTACGGGGAACGTAATATATTGAGGAAACGTGCATAATCACCAACTCCTTCACAATGTCGCTTTACAAGAGCTGAATTACTTTACTTTAGTGTACATTGCTAGAAAACAATATTTCTAAGATGTTTCTCAAGCAAGGCACATTGCAGTACTTCAGACTCCCGACTGAAAGATCACTCAAGACTATCCCAAAATAGAGCGAACGAGAGGGGACCTAGTGAAAGATTGCAAGTGAAAACCCAGACGATAGGATTATTTCTCCATGTCACCGCATATGCTGAGTGCGATTCTACTTCATTCAAGTTTCGGGGGAAAAATACCTAGCAAAGAACTCTGAACCCAATTTTGATATTTAAAATGAAAACGTCCATCTTCTGAATTTTAGTGCTGTTTGTACTTTTCAGGTCCATCTTCCATTAATTTCGGTCATTCATCTTCTTTCCAATGTCGGGCTCTAATATATAGTAAATTATTCTAAGAATCTTATTATGTAATAAAAATTCATTTTGTAGTTGATTAACTATTCTGGTTTTCCTTTGACCAGGTTTACGTCATAATGGTTCTACTCAAAAGTAGCCAAGTGCCAGTTTCACAGTTGATGACAAAAGCATTTATATACATGGGTGAAGCAGTTATATCCTTCAACCGAATGAATGTACGTACATCTCTTATTGCTGTACTTTAAAATGATTTTGGGGATTGATGAAATACATCTTGATTTGGTTATAATCTACTTTTGTATCCAGTAAAACAATTACGAACCTGCCGGAGCCACCCCACTCTCACATGGCCCTGGCTTAAATGATACTACATACTATGTATATCTATGTTACGGGAAAATTCCGACCCTAGATGAAAACTAGCATTTACCGGGAAACTCGTGTTTTGACCAACAATCATGGAAAAAGCCCAAAGTTGTGCTGTGGTTAGGGGTTATCCGCGAAGACGAGTGGGAGATTTTAGTAGTGGCAAGTCGAGGCGGACACAGCCCGATCACGCTATTCGCCATCGGACTTTTCCCAGCTTTGTTTTGTCAATCCTAAAATTTGCCAATATCAGCGGTAAAATCTTGAAAAGGACCTGTTCTTGCTGTAGATCGATGTAATCATCGATGGGGATAACTGCTGTCTTGGAACGTTTGTAGGACAACTCTCTCAGATGAAGAGCCGTGGCCAGTTTGTCTCAATCAACAAAACTTCGTGACATTGGCTGCAGTTCCAAAAAACACTCAGAGGGAAGTCGACCAACTGCAAGTCACCTTGGCCAAGGTAATACAAGATGTGACTGCAAATCCAATTGTTCCACGAAGTAGGACCAAACTAGTAATTAGCAATTGAAGATGCCACAACAGTTTAACCTGTACTGACAAGTAAAAATGTATTTCCTCTGGAGTATGACATTATTGTAGAGCACAAATCAGCGGTAAAAGTTCGAAACATACTTTCCGTATCGTGCGTTTCCATGTCTCCATGGCAGATTCTTAAATTTACTGGTAAATGCTAATTTTTGCCGAGGTTCGGGGATTTCCCGTAACATGTAATATACGTATAAATATTTTCAGCGAGTGGTCGGAATCCATTCTATTCTCAACACTTTTTTTGTTCACTTCACCATATCCATTTTTCTTCCTTCCAATTCCTTATCTTCCATCCCTCACTGTCCTATCTTTGAGGTCTTGTCACACAACTGGGGTCAATGATTAAGAAGCATAATTGTATGATGTATGTAGCACACAATTGCTCAGCAGTATCCTTTCCTACTGTACGGTGTTCAGACCCACCTTCTCTCTGGCGTCCTTGTGTGGTTGGTAGCCTATCTGTTGAATGGAAGCAGTTCAGGAGCTCCCCTTGGCTCTGATTCCTGGTGATTCGCAGCAGGAGGAGTTCGTGACCCGTGGGGGGAGGTAATAGTACCCTTTGACAGGTATGATCCTTTAATTTCTTTCTCTTTCTCTCCCTTCTTTTTTTCTTTTTGAAGAAAATTTGGACCCCCACGGGAAGGCCGGGCCCAGGGGGTAATGTACCCAGAGACCCCCCCCTTCCAACGGGCCTGTTTATAATCCCAAAATGATCTTTTCCTACCTTCCTCAAACCTAATCACATGAATCCACCCATCCTCCTCCTTGAATTAATTCAAGTCAGTTAGGCTCAGTCATTTGGAATCTTAACAGCATGCATACCATCCTACAAAAAACTACCAACAAATAATGGTTTTAACTTGCCACTATGTTCATAGTGACTCTTAACAAGCCAATGTTTTTTTTCCGATCTGATACTGAGATCCATTTGTAGATTGATCTTCTGATAGGTTAAGCTATCCCCAAATTACCTCAAGCATATTATTAATTAATGTGATTAATTAACTTTAAAATTTGTTATTGCTCAGGATTTTTTGCTCACTGATGAAGATAGTGATCGAATTGAGGATATACCGTTGGAAACTACAATCGAAGAGCCTCACTTTAAAAGTTATCAAAACGATGCAATCAATATTGTGGATTTGACGGCCACTTGGTCGGAGAATGCTGTTGACCCAACTTTGAGTCACGTCAATTTGAATTTTCCTAAAGGTGAACTGACTGCTGTTGTGGGTGTTGTTGGATCGGGAAAGGTAATGTACGATTTACTGCGGTTTGTCCGGTTGCAAAGACACAATTATTCAATCATTTATTACAGGCACTTGGTGATATTTAATCGCTAACTGATTATTGCTGCAAACTGTTACATGCGCGTTTATTATTTCTGCATCAGATACTCGCCAAGCCTACAGTTAGTAAAGTAAGCTAGGCGAGTAGCCTAGTTCTTCTTTTGTACTGTCATCATGAATATGTATGTGTCTTTATTGAAATAAATAATCTATGAAGGGGTTCTCGTCACCAGGCATAGACGGCATCCAATTACAAGTTACAGTGACAACTTATCCCCTACGAATTAGGGGATACGTAATATTACGTCCAATATTGTTAACGATATGTTTTTTTTTTTTTCTTTTTTGCGACTAAAACTCTCCAATAAAATTGCTTAGAAACATGTAGGACCATCGGTAAACGATCTATAATAAAACATTTGATTTTTCCGCTATAACTTTTTCTATTATGAAAAGTTCATAATTTACTAGGTTGTGACACAAATTAACCATAATGTCTACAGTAGATGATGTACTGCAACAACCGGTTTTTGAAAAATCACATTCATATTCCGGAAACAACTGAATGGGGCCTTTTCGGGGATGGATTAGTGGATTATTAGTCTTCCATCGAAGTCTTCAACAGTCTCTACTGAATAAAACGTGCCATGCAGGGATGGCACGTTGCCATTTCTTTTTATACTTAGCAACGTTTCTGTGATTTACGTTTGCAGAGTTCATTACTTCAAGCGATAATGGGGGAAATGAATGTGAGAAAAGGCACTGTATTCACCTCGGGAAGAATCTCGTACGCGGCACAAGAACCCTGGGTGTTCCAAGGATCGATACGTGACAACATTGTTTTTGGAGCGGAGTTCGACCAGCAGAGGTATAAGAGGATCATTGGAGCCTGCTCATTAGACCGGGACTTGGCGATGTTTCCAAACCACGATTTGACTATAGTAGGAGAACGTGGAGTCAAGCTGAGTGGTGGGCAGAAAGCAAGGGTTGGCTTAGCCAGGTCAGTAGTACAATTAGATAAACGATAACATTATTAAAACTTAGAAAACATTCTCACGATTAAACGAACTGCAGTGAACGGATAAATCCCGTATATACCAGCAATCCGCCATCGATAAATTTACGGAGTAGGGTGATAATTGCTCCCCCTCATCCTTCATCGTAATGGATGTCCGAGTCTTGGGGCAAAGCCCTATAGTATAGTTGCAAGCAATTGGCGTTGAAGCACTCAAGAGTGGATTGCGCACAGAATTAGTGACCTTGCATATTCAAGCACCTGTATTCATGTATTCATCAACAAGTAGGGGCCTGAGCTCGTATATCCGAACTATGCAGAAGAATCTGCACCCGAGTTTTCGGCAAATCACAAAACTCACGTCGGGATCCACAAACCCAAAACCTACGGACTGGTATTGCAGAATGGGCTCCATTATCAAAGTTATCACTGCTCCCATGAATATTACTTTAAATTGGAGGGGAGGAGGGGGGTCATTGTTGATGCGGCGATAAATCGTCTGCACTACGAGTTATGGAATAGGTGTCCCCTAATTTCTCAGCCAGCATCTTTCCCAATAGCCTTGAATGATCACAAGACCTAAGTGAACTATCTGTTCCAATGAAAGGCCAATGAAAATTCATGCTGATACTTCCGTCTGGTAATACCAATTCTCAACGTTACAGGAACATAAAAGATGATGGGACGGATAACAATCCCGAAAAACCTGTGTTAGAAATTTCTGTGCCAGAAATCATCAGCTCCCTTGTATGGCAATAGGCAAATCGTGAGTCCAGGGGGCTCCAAAATTTAAAATTTCGGTCTGACCACCGTAAAAAGAAATGTCTACTAACCAATCGGAAATTCAAATTTTCGTTTAATTTATCAACAAAAAAAGAGCGGAAGGATGAGGGTTATGTGAATCGTTGCGAAGGTCACTCTAGATTAGAGAAGACTGGGTTAGGCGAACACTGGATCAGTGACTTCATACACAGTTGATGATTTAGTTTTCCAGTGGAGCTGCCTTACATCAACAGTTGTTCTAAGCCGGAATTCATTTATTGCGGAAGAGCAATAATAACTTATCACATACGTAGTTCAGAGTTGAAGTAATAACAGTTGTGCAAACGCTAAATCTAACAGTAAGTGTCATTGGCATTTTATGCATTGAACATGAATTGCAATAAGAGCAGTGAAGAAGTGAAGTTGGGCAAATGTTTCACTCATATTGATTCACTTCCATGTAATATGCTCATTAGAAAATAATTATGAAGGCCTTGTCTCTTGTCTTCAAACTATTTTGTAGTTTTCTGCTGTAGTTTCTGTGTGAACTTGTCTAGGGAAAAGTGTTTGTCTGCGATTTAACGTACGCAATTGATCGCTTGTAATTCACGTAGTATATCGACATCAACACAGGAGAAGTTCATGTCAATTAAAGTAGCACAAAGTAAATCAAATGAACTCATAGAAAATGTGAATTGAATGACACAGAAGAATTGTGTTTTGGAGTTTTTAACAGACTCAGTGATTTCTTGTTTTATTTTAGAGCAGTTTATCGAAATGCTGAAATATACCTGTTGGACGACCCATTGTCAGCAGTTGATATAAATGTTGGAAAGTCGATATTCAATGTCTGTATTGGGGGTGAGTGGTTTCCAGTTATTTATTAAACAATAATTAATTCAGGCATATCTCGAGTTTATCGGAACAAATAACAAAATTACAGATTATGAGTATTCATTATAAATTTATTTATGATCAACATATAAATATAATTGAAATTAATAATTTAATTTAAAGCCCATGCTGCTTCTTTCAGGAGTTCTGGAAGGAAAGACTGTCATATTAGCTTCTCATCAGATTCAACTTTTAGAATCAGTTAAGAGAGTTGTATGGCTCGAGAATGTAAGTATTGATTTCAGGACCCTAATGGATTTGAATTTTATCATTGCAGTACCGACAAATAAAATATCATAATATAACTAATCACTTTTAGCAATGGTGGAAATTAACTGGTTCTCGGTGTTTTATAGGGAACAGTGAAAACTATAGGGTCTTTCAGTGATCTTCGTGGTATTGATTTTGAGCTACCGAACAAGGATGAGTTTCGAGAGTCCGGTTTGATTGAAGGATTCGTAAGTAAACTAATATCAAAACTTATCTCCTTTACTTGATCATATTATTAAAATTCATTGCTTTTTGTAAAATGTAATTAATTATGGTTGATACAGGAAGAAATGAAAAATTCTGACTCACTAGATGCCAAACCTGCCATGAAACCAGAACACAACATGTTCCAATCAGTTGAAGGAGCCTACTGCGTGTATCTCAAAAGTGGTGGATCGTATTTTGCTATTTTCTTAATATTTTTCGTGTTGGTATTCACTCAGATGTGCGGAACGTTTTATGATTATTGGCAATTGCATTGGTACGTAACTAATCAAGTATGAATTTTAAATTGATACAATACATCAAGCTGTTACCAAGCAATACATTCCTAAGAAGCAAGATAGTCCCATAGTGAGGGTTACTGTTTCATATATTAGACGATGTTTTTAGATGAAAACTACGAGGGTTGAAATAATGGAGACGAGAGAACAATTATGACTGGTGATTTATTCAGGTTAGGTAAACAATTAAGTGGGAGGCGATCATGACGGCATCTATCGAGAGATGAATACACTATAAAACTGTGAACACAGAGTGAGGATCACAACATCATTCCTCTTTAAGTAAGTTGGTATGATTGATAATCGCCACAGCAATAGTAATCTACCAGGCATTGATAACAAATGGCGGCGCCTCGCCGTTTTCGCAGTTTAGTAAGGTTATATCGTTAAGCTTCGTGACAATGCGGTAATTTATACTTTTACATTACCAAATTTGACCAGTGTTAATTAATTCAACAAAAGTGCAGTGATTAGGATTATTATTATGAATAACGGGTTATACATAGTGTGAATAATTCAATACAAAGTTTAGGTGATACTTAATACTATTTCATTTGAATATACCTCTGGGTACGTTATGTTACTAATGAGCTATGTACAATCTTCTTATACCTATATGTGTGTATGTATATCAAATAAATTGTTTACATCTTTCTCCTAATCAATGTCTATTCCATAAATCTTTTTGGTGCCTTCAAATTTTCTCTGTTTCGTAAATCGTATTTTCGTCTATCAGTACTTTTCACATTTTCATTCGTTTCTTCTTTGCATGGTATTATATCCTTCCTATTTCTACGATAGTTTCTGTTTTCTTTATCCCTTACCCAATATGATCTGGGTGTTTTCGCTTTCTCAACAACTTCTCCTTGTACCCATCTATTGTTATGACGATATACAATATGCTGACCTACGTTAACGTCACTCAATTGTTTCGATCGTTTGTCTTGTTGACATTTTTGATTATGCTGAGATTTTTGGAAACACTTTTTTAGGATATTTCTATTAGGTATTTGGGGTTGAAGTTCCTTATCAATTATCGTCATTTTATCCCTGAGTGCCCTATTAAATAGGAGTTGACTTGGGGAGTAATTATTGATAGACGGGATTGCGGTATTCCGATAATGGAATAGTAAAGTGTAAGGGTCTTGGCCTGATATTTTGGATTTTCTAAGTATTGATTTGCATATCTTTACCGCTGACTCGGCCAGAGCATGACCTTTTGGGTGATGAGGGCTACTAGTGGTCTGCTCTGTCCCTAATTCAGACAAAAAGGTAGCCAACTCTCGACCACCGAAAGGATTATTGTCAGTGACAATCTCCTGAGGGTAGCCATGGGTGGAAAATATTTGTATACATACTTTTTTTATGTCGTTTACGGATTTTGATTTGAGTTTATTTAACTCGATCCATTTGGAAAAATAATCGATCGTAACTAAATAACTTTTGTTCTCAAATTCGAGAATGTCCATGGCTAGTTTTATCCATGGGAGAGCCGGAATATTAGTTGGAATCATTGGTTCACTTGAGTTTTTTGGCCTATTTAGTAAACATATCTGGCAGTGATTTATGTAATTTTCTATTTCTTTCGACATATTAGGCCAATAGAATTTTTGGCGAGCTTTTGCTTTAGCTTTTCCTATCCCTATGTGTCCCTCATGAAGCAGCTTCAGAATTTCTTTACGTAGATTTAGTGGAACCAATATTCTGTCTCCAAACATCAGTAAACCATCTTCAAATAGCAACTCATCCCTGATCTGATAGTAGGGTTTTAATTCGGCATTTATTAGTTTTGGCCAATTGCTATTCAAAAATGTATTTAGTTTGTTTAATACGGGGTCGTTTTTTGTTTCATTTTTAAAGGTTGTTTGTTTATTTGTTGACATTGTATTTGCTATTAACGTATGTATTACGTAACTAAGTTCTTCATCATCTTTTGGCGTCGGACCTACTGTCGCTCTTGATAATGTGTCGGCGAGTATCATTTGATTTCCCGGGAGGTAAGATAGTTTATATTTATATTTAGTAAGCTTCAGCATCATCCTTTGTAAACGACTCGGTACTTTCTCTATATTCCGCTGTACAATATTTATCAGGGGCTTATGATCAGTTTGGATCTGGATCTCATGACCGTAAGTGTAATAATGAAAGTGCTCTAATGCGAAACATATGCCTAACATCTCCTTTTCGATCATAGCGTAGTGTTTCTCTGTTTTAGTCAGAGAGCGTGACGCAAACGCTATTGGTTTCCCCTTTTGCAGTAAAACGCAGCCTAAACCATCCTTGCATGCATCAGTTTGAATTAGTAGGGGTTTATTTTCATCGTAATGGGAGAGAACTGGGCTTGAAGTTAATATAGATTTTAAATGGTTTACTGCATTAGTTTGTTTTTCCGACCATGACCATACGACGTCGTTCCTCGTTAGTTCCCTTAAAGGGGCTGTTAGTTCCGAAAGTTTAGGAATGAATTTTCCTAGGTATTTAATTACTCCTAGAAATCTTAGCAGTGCTTTCTTATCTGTTGGTAACGGTATCTCAGTTATAGCTCTTATTCTCTCAGGGTCTATTTCTAAACCTTTATGGGAAATTATGTGACCTAAAATTTTTAGGCGCTGCTGTCGAAAATTGAATTTTGTTGGGTTAAAAGTGATCCCATTTTTTATTGCTATTTCAAGTACATTTATCAATATCTGATCATGTTGTTCAACTGTCTCGGCTGAAATTATAAGATCGTCTATATATATATTTACTCCTTTTATCTCACCAAATATTTCACTATTCTTTTTCTGGAACACCTCAGCCGACGTTTTTATCCCAAACGGTAACCGGGTAAATTTATAACGTCCAAACGGTGTGCCAAAGCAAGTGAGTTCTGAGGATCTTTCGCTAATAGGGATCTGGTAAAAACCATCTTTGAGGTCTAAACAACTGAAAAATCGTTTACCATTTAGATCACTCAAGATCTCGTCTTGTGTGGGAATCTGAAACTTATCATTAACTAGCTGATCATTTAAATATTTGGGATCTAGGCAAAGCCTTAACGAGCCATTGGGTTTCTCCACTATGACGAGAGGATTTAACCATTCAGAGGGTTCAGTTACTTGTTTTATTACCCCTATTTCTTCTAATTCAGCTAATTTATTTTTTAATCTGTGTAGTAAATGCTTAGCCACTCTACGTGGTGCATGTGACATAGGCTTGGAATTATCTTTTAATTTTAATTCATACGGCTTTCCAGGGAATGATCCTAGACCTGTGAAAGCATTCTTATATGTTTTTATTACCACTTCTCTGGATTCGACGTTCGTGTTTCTAATGGATGCTACACGTTGTACCAATTTTAATTTCACACAAGTGCGTAAACCTAGTATTGGTTTATCGTTAGTGTCTACAATTAGAAATTTAATCTTAGAGTAATTATCTTTTATTTCGGTGAGTAACACTACTTCACCCATTACTATTAAAGAACTACCATTATAGGCAGATAATTTTACATTGCTTTTGTTTAAATTCATTTTATTTTCATTATTTATTATTTTAAAGATTCTTAGAGGCAATATATCAACTTGGCTTCCCGTATCCAACTTGAATTTTATTTTAGTATCACTTATTATACCTTTAACCTCCCAGATATTATCGTTTTGATTATTATCTTTTACGTTGTCCACTTTTATATAATCAATATACAGCGATTAAATAGCTCTTATTCTTGTTATATGTTTTCTTAGTATCTTTGTTATTTTTCTTAAAACAACCTACTTCGAAATGGTTATATTTGTTACAGAAACTACAGATTTTTCCGTAAGCAGGACAATTTCTAGGTTCATGTGTATTTCCACATTTTTTACAATGGTAAGTTGGATTCTTATTATTGCTATCTCTATTGTTATCATTCGATCAATTTCTAGTTTTATGTTTTATTCTTAGTTTCTTAGCTGTACCTTTTCTTATGGCATCTACTTCCTTCCGGGTATGTCCACCGGTGATATCTTGTATCTCCACTTTCCTGGTTCCGTGCAGCTTGCAAATGTTGGTTGCTTCCTCCAGGGTTAATTCGTCCCCTTTATCCAGCAATCTGCTTAGTAGTCCCTCGTCGGTTACTTGCGAAATCAGTCTATCCCGTATCATATTGTCCCTCTCTTTATAATCACAGGAGGCGGCGGCCGTTTTTAACTGGGTAATAAATTCATGGAGGGGCTGTCCATGTTGAAGCGATAGGGTGTTGAACTTAAAACGCTCGTGCAACACGTTCCTCTTTGGGGAAAAATATTCTGAGAAGGCGTCTACCGTTTCTTGGTATGTACTTAAAGCAGTTTTCGTCGCAGTCGCATCATCTGCTTTGAAAGTTGCTTCACGATCGGCCTTGAGCGTGTTGTAGATTTCTATGCCTTTGGATCCGAGTTGGTTCAGAAGAACGGCTATTTTGACTTCCTTCTCCGCCTTTTTCTTGGAAGCAACGAGGAAAAAACCAAAAGCTTGCAACCAGTCCGTCCACTCCTTCTTCAAATCGCTAGCCTCAAAATTGAATTGTTGCGGTGGCCGTGCATCAGACATGCCGTCCCGTTTTCTATGGCTGCACCGTGGTTAATGACAACGGTTGTTTGGTAGTTAACTGCCGAAATACGCGTCGACGAAACACTGTATACTATTAATTAAACACTGTATACTAATTAATTAACAGTCCGCGTCTTTGCGATATTACTCACATGTATCTTCTGACACCATGTTTCATATATTAGACGATGTTTTTAGATGAAAACTACGAGGGTTGAAATAATGGAGACGAGAGATTAATTATGACTGGTGATTTATTCAGGTTAGGTAAACAATTAAGTGGGAGGCGATCATGACGGCATCTATCGAGAGATGAATACACTATAAAACTGTGAACACAGAGTGAGGATCACAACAGTTACACACGTATTTATTTTTTATTTTTACATTAAAATAGATCCCATACAGATACGCACACAGATACGTAGATCTTCTACGTTGAATAGTTTCTTTCTACGATTTTGCAGAGTTTGCTCCACTGGTGAAGTCATTGGACAGGAGGCCCCACCACGGTGGCCTGGTGTCCTGTTTTGTCCCGGACAGTCTGGTTTTTTACCAAGCTGTCCGGGCGAAAATCGCTCTGAAGTTCAAATGTCCGGTTTTCACAGTCTCAGCGGCAAAGTTCCAGTTTTAACCAATTTTCGTAGAAAATGAAGCTATTCCAATGGCTCCAAAATTTTTTAAACAAAAATGTTCGAAATTGTTCTTGATTGAAATCCGTTTTGAGCCTTGAGTTCAACGCTTTTTCATATATATATATATATATATATATATATATATATATATGTGTGTGTGTGTGTGTGTGTGTGTGTGTGTGTGTGTGTGTGTGTGTGTGTGTGTGTGTGTGTGTGTGTGTGTGTGTGTGTGTGTGTGTGTGTGTGTGTGTGTGTGTGTGTGTGTGTGTGTGTGTGTGTGTGTGTGTGTGTGTGTGTGTGTGTGTGTGTGTGTGTGTGTGTGTGTGTGTGTGTGTGTGTGTGTGTGTGTGTGTGTGTGTGTGTGTGTGTGTGTGTGTGTGTGTGTGTGTGTGTGTGTGTGTGTGTGTGTGTGTGTGTGTGTGTGTGTGTGTGTGTGTGTGTGTGTGTGTGTGTGTGTGTGTGTGTGTGTGTGTGTGTGTGTGTGTGTGTGTGTGTGTGTGTGTGTGTGTGTGTGTGTGTGTGTGTGTGTGTGTGTGTGTGTGTGTGTGTGTGTGTGTGTGTGTGTGTGTGTGTGTGTGTGTGTGTGTGTGTGTGTGTGTGTGTGTGTGTGTGTGTGTGTGTGTGTGTGTGTGTGTGTGTGTGTGTGTGTGTGTGTGTGTGTGTGTGTGTGTGTGTGTGTGTGTGTGTGTGTGTGTGTGTGTGTGTGTGTGTGTGTGTGTGTGTGTGTGTGTGTGTGTGTGTGTGTGTGTGTGTGTGTGTGTGTGTGTGTGTGTGTGTGTGTGTGTGTGTGTGTGTGTGTGTGTGTGTGTGTGTGTGTGTGTGTGTGTGTGTGTGTGTGTGTGTGTGTGTGTGTGTGTGTGTGTGTGTGTGTGTGTGTGTGTGTGTGTGTGTGTGTGTGTGTGTGTGTGTGTGTGTGTGTGTGTGTGTGTGTGTGTGTGTGTGTGTGTGTGTGTGTGTGTGTGTGTGTGTGTGTGTGTGTGTGTGTGTGTGTGTGTGTGTGTGTGTGTGTGTGTGTGTGTGTGTGTGTGTGTGTGTGTGTGTGTGTGTGTGTGTGTGTGTGTGTGTGTGTGTGTGTGTGTGTGTGTGTGTGTGTGTGTGTGTGTGTGTGTGTGTGTGTGTGTGTGTGTGTGTGTGTGTGTGTGTGTGTGTGTGTGTGTGTGTGTGTGTGTGTGTGTGTGTGTGTGTGTGTGTGTGTGTGTGTGTGTGTGTGTGTGTGTGTGTGTGTGTGTGTGTGTGTGTGTGTGTGTGTGTGTGTGTGTGTGTGTGTGTGTGTGTGTGTGTGTGTGTGTGTGTGTGTGTGTGTGTGTGTGTGTGTGTGTGTGTGTGTGTGTGTGTGTGTGTGTGTGTGTGTGTGTGTGTGTGTGTGTGTGTGTGTGTGTGTGTGTGTGTGTGTGTGTGTGTGTGTGTGTGTGTGTGTGTGTGTGTGGTACCCCCAGCTTCCACCAGGGATTCCTTGCGCAGCATCATGTGCACACCGGTGCTTCATGACGAGGCACATAAGTGCCGTGTCAAGAACTCCACCTCTGCTGGACCTGATGGTGTTTCTGCCCGACGTTGGAACAAGACACCAAAAACAGTCAAGCTGCTCATCCTCAACCTGCTGCTTCTATCAGGAAAACCCCCGAAAGCGTTGACCCGCGCCAGGACAGTTTTCATCCCAAAAAAGGGTTAAGTGGGCCTGGAGGTTACCGCCCGATATCTATTTCGTCGGTGATCTTCCGCCACTTCCAAAAGGTTCTGGCATCTCGCCTCCAAGTGGCTGGTGTCATAGGTGACGTCCAGAGAGCATTTCGGCCAGCTGATGGCACAGCGGAGAACCTAACAGTTCTCCAAACTGTCATTTCGCTGGCCCGTATCAAGAAACGGCAGCTCCATCTTGCCGCTCTGGACGTCGCTAAGGCCTTTGACACAGTTAGCCACTTTGCCCTGACCGATTGTCTTCGTGGTGTCGGGGCACCTACTCGTTTAATTGAGTACGTTGCTCGTCTGTACCACGAAGGCGTGACGGTCCTCGAGGCACGAGGTGAGATGTCAGGGGATGTTGTCATTGGGCGCGGGGTACGCCAGGGGGATCCTCTGTCGCCACTCCTCTTTAACCTGGTCGTGGACACGGCCTTGGGTAAGCTGCCAGCTGAAATAGGGTTCGATCTCGCCCCTGGGGTGCGAGTAGGTGCACTGGCTTTTGCGGATGATGTAATTCTACTCGCCGAAACCCGTGAGGGCTTGCAGGTCGCCCTCAATGCCTTTGCTGAGCAGCTAGCCAGGTGTGGTTTGGTGGTTAACCCAGATAAGTGTGGGTCAGTCTCCTTGGTCCCGTCGGGTCGCCAGCATCAGGTGAAGGTGGTGGATGAGGAGTGTTTTGTCATAGGACAGTCACCCATCCCCACCCGATCTGTGCTGGAGGTTTGGCGGTACCTTGGAGTTGACTTCATGGGTGTGGCCACCATTGCTGCAAGCCGTGTGGACCTTGGTGGAGCACTAGCTCGTATCACCAAGGCTCCATTGAAGCCACAGCAGAAGCTGCGCCTCCTTCGCACGTACTTACTGCCAAAGCTAACCTATGGGCTAGTCTTTGGTAGGCTTACTGCGGGGAGGCTGCTAGAGTTAGATCGCGAAGTTCGCTCTGCTGTGCGCTCTTGGCTAGGCTTTCCACCTGGTGTCCCAAGTGCCTATATCCACGCACCGGTCAAGGCCGGTGGGCTCGGTATTGTCTCTCTTTCGGCCAGCATCCCATCTTTACGCCGCCAGCGCCTGCTTGCCCTTAGGGGCTCGAGCTGGGAGGTCGCCCGCACTGCTGCTGACCTGGACTTCGTCAGGCAGCAGTTGTTGTGGTGCGACCGAGCAACACCAACTGCTCCGAAACCCAGCTCATCTGCTGAGTTCGCTGCTGCACTACATGATTCAGTAGATGGTAAAGAACTCCGACAGTGCTCTGAATCCCCCATTTCTTCCCAGTGGGTGGAATGGGCTTCAGAGGGCATTGGGGCCCGCGACTATCGCCATTTTCATGCCGTCCGAGTGGCTACACTAGCCACCTCGGTGAGGTGTTCACGGAGTAGTCGTGGGACAGTAGACACCCTTTGCCGTGCCTGTCGGGGTAAAAATGAGAATCTCTATCATGTGGTGCAGCAGTGTCCTCGTACTCACGGTGGCCGCATACTCCGTCACGATGCGGTCGCCAAGCAGATAGCAGGCGCTTTGTCATCTAGCGGTTGGGATGTTGAAAGAGAGAGACTATATCATATGCCGAGTGACCGGGGCAAGAAGCCGGATATCGTTGCCGTCAAGCCCGATGGGTCTGCCATAATCCTGGATGTCCAGGTTGTCAGTGGCAGCATGGACATGGAGCAGACCTGGCGGGCTAAAATAAATAAGTACGACAGAAATGACCTGCGGCAAGCGATTTCCGAGCTAAAAGGAGTGGCGACCAATAACATCAAGGTCATGGCTGCGACCTTGTCATGGCGCGGGGTGTGGTGCGGGAAAAGCGCCACGGAGTTACTCGAGTTGGGCATCTCGGCGGGAGTACTCCGTGGTATCACCACCCGCGTACTGAGGGGTTCTTACTTGAACTGGTGGTCGTTTTATAGGGGCACTTCCTTTCATCCCATTCTTCCTCCTCGTCCTGAAACTTCCCATATCCCTAGAGCCGGCGTCGGGTGAACCTGGGCGTCCTCCCCACTTTTTAATTTTATTTGTTTATTTTACAATTTAATGGTGTGCCCCCTCCGCCTTTGAGGGGAGTTTTGTAAAAAAAAAAAAAAAAAAAAAAAAATGTGTGTGTGTGTGTGTGTGTGTGTGTGTGTGTGTGTGTGTGTGTGTGTGTGTGTGTGTGTGTGTGTGTGTGTGTGTGTGTTATGAACAGAGGGTGGCGAAATGACCCGCTGGCGATGAGGGGGGAGACTCATGACAATGAGTCTCCTGTCCCTTTTAAACGCTTCCCCCGTTATGGATATGAACAACATGGAGCCTCATAACCCCCGCGTGCCCATTGGCACCCGGGGTTCTAGGGGAGGCGCTCGGGGGCGCCCCAGGCAGGGGCGTCGGTCATCCTCCCCCTCATCTTCATCCTCTTCATCCTACCCTTCATCCTCTTCCTCTGCCCTGAATAATGCCCACCAGTGTGCCCATTGTGAGAGAGCCTTCAGTTCCAAGCGTGGCCTCAGCGCCCACGTCTGGCAGAAGCATCCCGTGGAGGCCAACGCTGCAATTGACATAGAGCGAGAGCGGCCCAGGTATGCTTCTGAGGATTTGCGGCGAATGGCAGCAGAGGAGGCAGAGGCTGTGCGCAATGGGGTACGTCATATTAATGTATTTTTGCAACAACGTTTTCCCGTGCGCACGCTTTCTGCCATCCAATCTCTTCGCCTGAGGCCCCACTATAAGCAGCTTGTCCAGGAGGCAATCCTGGCAAATAGCCGTGGGGCCTCTCCCGCATCTCCTACAGGCGTGGGACAACAGCCCGCCGTTCAGCAATCCTCCCCCGGGACCTCCGGTCTTCTTGAAGACTTGAAGACTGAAGTGTTGAGGCTCGGGGAGCAGGTAGGCCGAATTGATGGTTATGAGAGTGCCTACCTGCAGGACCTGGTGAGGCGGGCTGTTGAGAGGCCTGAAGGCTTGGAGGACGAGGTTGCAGCCTATATACAGAGGATCTTCCCACGGGTTGAGGAAGCGACCGTGACGGGGCATCAGGGAGCAGTTCCTCCTACTTTGGTGCCTCGTGGAGGTCGCAGAGCAGCAAAACAAGCAAGAAGGCGGGAATATCAGCGGGTCCAGAAGTTGTGGAGGAAGCATCCGGCTCGTGTGGCTGCGGAGGTACTGGAGGGACCTGGGGATGAGCAAGTTGTGCCCCCTCTCCAGGAGTTTGTGGACTTTTGGGAGCCACTCTTGAGTGCTCCCAGCCACAACCCTGGTGAGTCGGTGGTGCCCCCAGCTTCCACCAGGGATTCCTTGCGCGGCATCATGTGCACGCCGGTGCTTCATGACGAGGCACATAAGTGCCGTGTCAAGAACTCCACTTCTGCTGGACCTGATGGTGTTTCTGCCCGACGGTGGAACAAAGCACCAAAAACAGTTAAGCTGCTCATCCTCAACCTGCTGCTTCTATCGGGAAGACCCCCGAAAGCATTGGCCCGCGCCCGGACAATTTTCATCCCAAAAAAAGGGTTAAGTGGGCCTGGAGGCTACCGCCCGATATCTATATCGTCTGTAGTCTTCCGCCACTTCCAAAAGATTTTGGCATCTCGCCTCCAAGCTGCTAGTGTCATAGGTGACGTCCAGAGAGCATTTCGGCCAGCGGATGGCACAGCGGAGAACCTTACAGTTCTCCAGACTGTCATTTCGCTGGCCCGTATTAAGAAACGGCAACTCCATCTTGCCGCTCTGGACGTCGCTAAGGCCTTTGACACCGTTAGCCATTTCGCCCTGACCGATTGTCTTCGTGGTGTCGGGGCACCTGCTCGTTTAATTGAGTACGTTGCTCGCCTGTACCACGAAGGCGTGACGGTCCTCGAGGCACGAGGTGAGATGTCAGGGGATGTTGTCATTGGGCGTGGGGTACGCCAGGGGGATCCTCTGTCGCCACTCCTCTTTAACCTGGTCGTGGACACGGCCTTGGGTAAGCTGCCAGCTGAAATAGGGTTCGATCTCGCCCCTGGGGTGCGAGTAGGTGCACTGGCTTTTGCCGATGATGTAATTCTACTCGCCGAAACCCGTGAGGGCTTGCAGGTCGCCCTCGATGCCTTTGCTGAGCAGCTAGCCAGGTGTGGTTTGGTGGTTAACCCAGATAAGTGTGGGTCAGTCTCCTTGGTCCCGTCGGGTCGCCAGCATCAGGTGAAGGTGGTGGATGAGGAGTGTTTTGTCATAGGACAGTCACCCATCCCCACCCGATCCTTGCTGGATGTTTGGCGGTACCTTGGAGTTGACTTCATGGGTGTGGCCACCACTGCCGCAAGCCGTGTGGACCTTGGTGGGGCACTAGCTCGTATCACCAAGGCTCCATTGAAGCCACAGCAGAAGCTGCGCCTCCTTCGCACGTACTTACTGCCAAAGCTGACCTATGGGCTAGTCTTTGGTAGGCTTACTGCGGGGAGGCTGCTAGAGTTAGATCGTGAAGTTCGCTCTGCTGTGCGCTCTTGGCTAGGCTTTCCACCTGGTGTCCCAAGTGCCTATATCCATGCACCGGTCAAGGCCGGTGGGCTCGGTATTGTCTCTCTCTCAGCTAGTATACCATCTTTACGCCGCCAGCGCCTGCTCGCCCTTAGGGGCTCGAGCTGGGAGGTCGCTCGCACTGCTGCTGACCTTGACTTTGTCAAGCAGCAGTTGTTGTGGTGCGACCGAGCAACACCAACTGCTCCCAAACCCAGCTCATCTGCTGAGTTCGCTGCTGCACTGCATGAGTCAGTAGATGGTAAAGAACTCCGACAGTGCTCTGAATCCCCCATTTCTTCCCAGTGGGTGGAATGGGCTTCAGAGGGCATTGGGGCCCGCGACTACCGCCATTTTCATGCCGTCCGGGTGGCCACATTGGCCACCTCGGTGAGGTGTTCGAGGAGTAGTCGCGGGACAGTGGATACCCTTTGCCGTGCCTGTCGGGGTAAAAATGAGAACCTGTATCATGTAGTGCAGCAGTGTCCTCGTACTCACGGTGGCCGCATTCTCCGTCATGATGCGGTTGCCAAGCAGATAGCAGGCGCTCTGTCATCCAGCGGTTGGGCTGTTGCGAGAGAGAGACTATATCACATGCCGAGTGACCGGGGCAAGAAGCCGGATATCGTTGCTGTCAAGCCCGATGGGTCTGCCATTATCCTGGATGTCCAGGTTGTCAGTGGCAGCGTGGACATGGAGCAGACCTGGCGGGCTAAGAAAAGTAAATATGATAGAAATGATCTGCGACAGGCGATATCTGAGCTAAAAGGAGTGGCACCTAATAACATCAAGGTCATGGCTGCAACCTTGTCATGGCGCGGGGTGTGGTGCGGGAAAAGCGCCACGGAGTTACTCGAGTTGGGCATCTCTGCAGGAGTACTCCGTGGTATCACCACCCGCGTCCTGAGGGGTTCTTACTTGAACTGGTGGTCATTCTATCGGGGCACTTCCTTTCATCCCATTCTTCCTCCTCGTCCTGCAACTTCCCTTATCCCTAGAGCCGGCGTCGGGTAAACCTGGGCGTCCTCCCCACTTTTTTATTTTATTTGTTTATTTTTCAATTTAATGGTGTGCCCCCTCCGCCTTTGAGGGGAGTTTTGTAAAAAAAAAAAAAAAAAAAAAAAAAAAAAAAAAAAAAAAAAAAAAAAAAAAAAAAAAAAGTGTGTGTGTGTGTGTGTGTGTGTGTGTGTGTGTGTCCTTCCAGACGATAACTACTCTCCTTAGGATTGAGATTGGGGTTGTTGGGCAGCATTTTTTTAGCACATTACTTAAATTAGTTGAATTTAAAAAAAGTGCTGAAATAATCACTAGTAAACAACGTCTAAAAATCGTTAAATTTATATATATATATATATATATATATATATATATATATATATATATTTTTTTTTTTTTTTAATTAAATGAAGTTTATTAACGATAAAATAGAACATTCAAAAATGTATGTACAAAACTAGGCTGAAAAATGTACTCAAAATTCATTACAATTTGCTGTAAAATCTATAAAAACTGCGAAGAAGCTGAACATTTAAAATCTCTATTAGAATAGGATATTATTATTTAGAATACGTTTTTTGCCATAAAATTAATAGTTAACAATTTCCTTCCACTCAAAAAGCATTACACAATGTAATAATTATAGAAAATTCGCTCATACGATCATGCTGCATGGCAGGAACTTTTTTAGGTTCTAGCGTAGTTTGTTATCCTACGAACTCAGCCATGAGTTATTTTTTTGGCAGTCGGCACTAGTAAGCTATCTAAATGTCCGAAATCATGAACATTAGGTATATATTCCTGTGACATTATTTCATACGAAGGAACTGTCGATCACTTTGGTTAGCCATTACTTGAGCATTCGGTCTTTCAGTTTTAGACGGAGGTGAATAATCTTGAAATAAAGGAAGTAATCTTAAGTTAGTATATGTCTAGACTTAATATCATGATTTTTGTTGCCAAAATTCCAAGTTATCAGCTATTTATTGATTCGAATGTTTCCTGCACATCCAGTATGTTACTAATATAAATAGTATTTTGTAAAAGGTCTTGAAATACCTACACTAATTAGTATTGTTTATTTTACTTTATTTTATCGCTGTATTCACTCGCACTCAAACCTTCATGACTGTGTGTCTTCATGCGCCTTTGTGGTTTCAAAATTACGGATAGCAATTATTACATTGCCAGTTATTCTTCAATCGTCTGAATGTGTGTGATACGTGTATTGCTACCATTACATATCATAATAGTGATGAACAAATTAAACATCACACAAAATTTGAAGAAAAATGGCTTAAAATAAAGAAATATTTTTAGTGGAACAATAGAAAATTCACGTCAGATAAATAATGTAAATTATCAATCATACCAATCATAAATTTATACCAATTATTGTGCTGCATGCATCGAAGTTATTACTGTATAATATTTTAATTAGCATTTTAATCTGCCTTCTCGGCTCATAGAGTCCGGGTTTTATTCTCATACCACCTGGCAACCCGGGAAAAATCGTAGAAAGAAAACTACTCATCGTACAAGAGTGCGTTTAATGCCAAACTTCTTAGGATGGAATCTTCTTCCATTAAAAATATATAAAATACTTTTTTCGCGCCCATAATTAACGCTTTTTTAGGAATCAGAAATTAAACAGCTTTCTCGATTAAATTAATCTGGCGAACAAGGTGGTTTTTCGTTTGATCACTATGTGATTGATTGAATACCATGAACTGGAGAACCTCTCTAGTAATACACTTATTGGGAATCAAAGGACAACATTTGATGAAACAACGTGACTTCCTCCAATATTTGGTGGACACATTAATATTAACCAGTTTCAACAGTTAAACAACCCAAATCTGTATCACGATTCGCCGCGTTGTTCTACTTGCTATTATGATGATTTTCAGGGTGAAAATGGAAGATCATTTCCAACAGAGTGGTGAAAGTGGACTGTACCAGGTAAAATCCGGTAACTTCAGCGATGATCCTCAAATTGCTCCTATACTAAACGTGGATTCCACGTCCGCAACCAGCTTGATTGTGTTGGGAGTCACCCTTGTGGTTATGATGTTTTCTGCAGCTTGTGAGGTTTTTTATTGGGCTCACTTTAGCACAATAGCATCGCAAACCATTCACGACAAAATGTTCAAATCTGTCATCCGTACAACGATGCATTTCTTCAACAACAATACATCAGGTGAATGCCCGATGTACCTATTCTTTTAATATACCTACCCACCTTTATATTCAGACTATATTAATACATTTAAAACCAATGATAATTGTTACGTACAATCTAACTCACATTATGCAATAGCAGTTTTATAAATTTTACATTTTTCAGACTATATTAATACATTTAAAACCAATGATAATTGTTACGTACAATCTAACTCACATTATGCAATAGCAGTTTTATAAATTTTACATTTTTAGCAAATTTTCGAAGAAAATAAAGTTATTGCAATGGCTCGGAAAATCTTAGAATCAAAATTTCGAAAAATGTATTCATTGAAATACGTTTTGAGGCATTCTGAAACGAATCGTAGAGTTTAACACTTTTTCATACATATATATATATATATATATATATATATATATATATATATATATATATATATATATATATATATATATCTGTGTGTGTGTGCGCGCGTGCGCGCGCGTGCGCGCCACTCCTGACGATAACACTCCATAGGATTGAGATATGAATTCCGTTCTTGCGCCAAAAAGTCAACCTTTTCAAACGAAAGGATGAGTTCGCTGGGCAGCATTTTTTGAGCACATTAAATTGGTCAAATTCCAAAAAATGGCTAAAAATCGTTAAATTTATATTTTTGGGTAGAATATTACTCTAATATAAAGTTTTGTTAACTATAAAATAGGACATTCAAAAATTTATGTACAGAATCATGATGAAAAATGTACTTAAAATTCATAAAAAATTTATAAAAACTTAAATAAAAGCTAAAAATTCAAAACCTTTATTTGAATGCGAGATTATTATTTAGAATACGTTTTTTGCCATAAAATTTATAGTTAACAATTTCCTTGCAATCAAAAAACCTCAAATTTCAAAACAATTTAATATTGTTGTCTATATCCACAAAAAAAGAGAGAAGAGTTTTTTTCGTGGAAATTGACAACGGTTTTTCACTAACTCATTCGATCATGCTGCATAAGTTTTTTATATTTCTTTGTCAACGTTTGTTAGGATATATGGGCATACTAGGTACGTCTGGCGTCCCACAATAATCTGTTTTGGGTATACGTTATGTTAAAATCTATATGTTTCAGTTAGTTTCACTATTTAGGTAAATAAATTTGCCTGCTCATTTTATCACTAATTAACTTGTTTTAGGAAGAATCCTGAATCGGTTTTCTCAAGAGTTGGCTATCGTTGATGAAACTTTGAGTGAAATGGTGATGGAAACTCTGCTGGTAATTTCAATATAAGTACCTACCCAATACCTATAATAATAATTGTACGCAGTTTTCTCAATTCTCCCTATACGAACATATATGCACTTACCCTACAAGGTAAGTGACAGTTTCCTATCCTCTTCACTGCTGGTAGCCCCTTGCCAGTTTACAGGGGAGAGCTGGGGCATATTTCATAAAACAACCATTACAAGCGTACAAATTTACAAGCTTGTAACGTATAGATAAAGGTCGGTTTTACTGAATTTTTGCTCTGCTACTACTCCTCACTATGAGAACTCTCTATTTTCTATGATAGGCGATATATCGGGAATAAGGTGTCAAAGTGAGTACACAGATTACTTCTGACGTTTTGTTCAAAGACGTACTAAGTATTGCTCCAAAAGATTCTACAGGATCTATCTTACTAACCTGAGAGAAATTTACCAATAGCTGAGTTTACAGTTTAAATAGAAAAAACACAGCAGGGGTTTTCTTTTTGGATAGAGGGATCTGATCAGCTGGGATTTGCAAGAGGGGATACTCAATAGGTATATATTATATAATATATCAAATCGTCATGCGAGTAGGAGAAATAGACCAAGGAACTAATGTTTCAGTTGAAAGACAGCAAGTAAGTAATTAGTGGGAAGGTGGAGTCACTCGAAGCGTCGCTGTCCCCCCGTACGGGTTTATTACGTAGGGATGTGTCCTTGGATGTTCATTTATTTTTATATTTAATTTTACCATGAAATTTGTGGTGACCGTTGTTTTGTTTCCCGTGATAGATAGGGTTGGTTCCCATTAGTGGTGTGTGTTTTGGGTTTATGTATTGATTGTAAAATTCGTGGCTGATGGCTGTCACTAGTGCTCCCGTATCTATCAATCCATGCACCTGCTTATTTTCTATAGTCATTGGTAGGTATGCACCATTTGTTATTTCTGTCAGTGCAGCAAATACTGAATTCAATTGTGATTGTCTTGGGGGTTTTATTTTTGGTTTGTGGGTGTTAAATTCCCCCCGATATAACAGTCGTTGCGGTTTTCCGACCTACTTGATTTGTAGGATCGTGACGAGTTTGAGTCTCTATCACTCGATCTGCGTCTTGTTTTTTGAATGGTCATTATTGATTGGTCATGGTCATTATATTGGTGTTGTATTGCCACTTCTATGAATTGAGGTGCCACGCCATCAAGTCGTTCGAGTGCAAATAAAAATCTCATTATTGAATCGGGATAAAATAAACAAATCCCAAACGAGATAACCACACTGAAACCATCAAACCAATCACAAATAACCCCAAACAACCAAATCAAGGCAAACTGAAGGTGAAACTCTCAATTCATTAACAAACAATGAGGCAATGTTCCCACAAAAATAATCACACGCCTTCGACCAAACGACCCCCCAAACGTCATCCAGCAACAAGGACAATCCAACAAAACGTGAAATAATCATAAGTGCTCCTCATCCTAATGACCCTAAACCTACCACCACCACATCCAACGACCCAGCAACATATGCATGTTAAGTTCTTCTATACCCTTCCAACCCCTTTTTTTTTTTTTTTTTCATCGTAAATAATGAGTTCCAAAAAAGATGCGCTCATTGAAGTGTTGAAGTTGATGAGAAAGAAGAAGTAAATTTTGATGGGAGCGTTTTCATCGACACTGACGAAGAATGATAAAATAGCAGCGTGGAAGGATATTCAAGCTCCTGCTTCTGTCAAGGGACTAGTGCCAGCTAACAAGGCAACTACTTCAAGAAAAAGTACAGCATTCACAGCAATCTTCATTGGCGGTACAGTCCATTATGAACCGTGGCCACCTCCCAATGTTCAGCCAAACCGCTCGGTCTCTAGCTGCCGCCCTCCATGCTCTTTGCCCAACAATTTTCAGGTCACCCTCAACTCCATCTAACCATCTGACAACGGATCGCTACGTCTGACATTCGAACCTCATGGCCAGCCCATCGAAGTCTGTCAGATTTAACAACATGGAAGACAGGAGGATCGCCATATGTCTTCCTTTTTCACATATCATGCCAATGACTCTCCGTAAAACTTTATATTCAAACCTATTAAGCAGTTTAGTGGCTTTTTTTTTTTTTTTTTTTTTTTTTTTTTTTTTTTTTTTTTTTTTAATATAGGAGCCTTGTCTTAGATAGGATGCTTTATAAAGAGTAAACTTGAAGCCTAGACCTGAAAATATTGATCAACGCAAAGTACGTTTTGTTTGCAGCCATTAATCGCACTTTGATCTTTGTAGATTTGTCATATCTACATGTCACCTTTATCCAAGTTATTTTTACTCACATACATTGTCAAATTGATATCCACCCAGGGTTCTCTGAGATGGCATATTTTCTATGTGGGCTGGTCCTGCTGCCATTTACTTGGTTTTTGTCTAGTTTATCACCAGTCCCATATCCTGGCTTGCTCTTTCAAGTGCCATGAATGCTCTCTCCAGGTCTGGCTTTGTTCTAGCAATAATATCAATTGGAATATTATTTTATATTGGTATTATTTATTCTGTGTTTATTTAATTTTTAGTGTATTCATTTATTTTCGTTGTTATATTTGTATATACAAGTACCATAGACTCAGTTGATAGGTAATTTTCAATGGACCAATGATCATCGTACAAGGGCTATATGATACAGAAATAATTAACCCTTGTGTAATTAACCAATTCAAGATTTTATCGGGTACTTGCAAATCTATTTCTAAAAATCAATAGTTCAAACGAAAATTGACCTACTTTTAAAAAAAATTAATTAATTCAAAATAAGAGTGTCCCATCCCTACTTATGGGCTAATAATTTTATATATACGTCTATACGCTGACAATCTTTGTTTACTGTCCTATAGCTGTATAGAAATGGAAAAAATATTGAAAACCCTTCATCTCTACTGTGGGGAGAACGCCCTCCATGTAAACCATAATAAGTCTAATATTCTACTTTTTAGAAGGGGAGGCGGGATCTCCAAAAGTTACAAGTTCATGTATGGGCAACAGAAAATCCCGATCGACAATTCCTATACTTACCTGGGTGTTGAATTTTTTACTTCTGGGCGTATTGTACAACATGCTGAGGAGAGTGTCAGGAGGGGGGAGACGGCTGCCCGTGCATTGCTCCCAATGATACATAGAGCCAGCGGTGGTCCATTTTCCTCATAGGGTGCAGTAATAAATTCCTTGGTTCTGTAGTTATCTCTCTATGTTGTTGATTCGTGGGGGTGTCTCACGGTGAGGTTCTAGAGAAAGTCTAGTTCCGTGCTTATAAATCTTTCTTGTTTCTACCCAGTAACACTCCACACTACTTTGTTCGTACCGAGTTGGCAGTGTCTCACCTGGAGGTGAGGATTCTTGGTCTGGCCTTGGGCTGGTGGTCTAGGCTGTGCAGTTTGGATGACTCCAGGCTACCTAGGCTCTGTTTCTCCCTTCTCCTTGCTCTCCACGCTGTTCGGGGGGACCAAAAATACAACTGGGCTTCTCAAATGGATGCTTTACTTTCTAGATATATGAAGAGCCCATCATGGTCTGCTCAAACCCAAAAAATTTAATTAGAAATATATTCTTATAACGCGTCCAGTCATTTTAGAGGTAATCAGGCGGGGAATGAGTGAAGTCATCGTCTTTCAGCCATATCTACAAAATATATTGCCCCTCTGGAGACATGCTCCCCACCTATCTGAATTGTGACTTACGTATTCACACTAAGAGGCTTCTTGCTTAGGTTCGGTTATCAGGGAACCTTTTTGCTAAATCAAGTATACCTACCCAGGTTTACTGTAAAATTCTATAACCTTGCGGATTGCCTTTTATGTAACCTTTCTGAGTCTGATAATATCTTTCACTTTCTTTGTGTATGTCCAGTCCTTCATGGCAAGCGTTTTTCTTTTTTTCTAACAAATGAATTGTCCTACTATGAACTCTCTTTTTCGTTGCTTCTTCAAGATGTGGCCACATGTAAAAAACAAGAGTTTTCTTTTTGAACGAAGTTTTCTTACACTACCTGATTTATTTATTTATTTTTGTTACTCTTCCTTTTACCATTCATTGTCCGGTTAGTCTGGATATTACAATTTCATGGGCATTATTTCTTTAATAGTGTGATTATTATTTTTGTGCATTGTCCACCAACCTTGTAACGCCGGAAGGCTTATAAAAATAAACAATTTCATTTCAATTTTATATATGAAACTCGGCAAAATTTTAAATCACGTCTTTTCCCTGACGACAGCCAAGAAAAAACCACCTGCTGCACCAAAATCTACCAAGGCCAATATTAATCAAACTTCTTCAAGAGTTTCCCTAGACGTAATACTGGCGGCACTCCAAAACTCATTTGACACATTAGAAGCCTCAAAGAAGGCGAAATCTGAACTAATAGAAAAATTCGCTAAAATGGAAATTTTTTCTGAACTAAGATGCGTTGTCGATTGCTCACTATTTGATTGCTTATCGCTTATAACTTTAAATATGCGAAATTTTATATCGAAATACTAAAAGACGAGAGAAAATTCAAAGTTTTACGGCCTCAGACAGTTCAGCCACAAGTTAAGTAGGTTCAAAACTCATATTCTTATTACTGTTATCTGTTGAGTCCTGAAATAATAATAATAATAAAATCTTCTACTTCATCTGTTTAACGTTGGACCCCCTTTTGACGATACCGTTACTGAATGGTAGACATGCAATGAGAATATATCGTATTATTTACAGATTGGTTTCTTCCTGATTGGTTCGCTCGTCATGGTGGCAATAGCTAACCCGTTGATTGTTGCCGTCATTGCTGCGTTATTCATCCTCATAATGGTGATAAAAATATTTTATGTCAAATCATCAGTACAGATCAAGAAACTCGAGTCCGCATGTGAGTACGAAAACTGTTTAGCCTTTTCCTCCCCAACATTCAAAGAATCAAAGGAAAATTCTGCATTTGGACTAGAGTTATTGACATTTTCATGTCTTTACTTTGGTAGAAATAAACATAAATAATGAACCTTTGTGTCATAATTTGAAATGTTATTTGTTTATTTTATTGGAACTATCATTTTCTTAATGTAATAATTTCTAATAAGAGATAAAGTCAGGTTCATTGTATGAGCACTTAGCTTGAACAACAACGTTTGTCCACTGCTGAAGTGTGATCTTCATATGGATGTTAACAACAATTTTTTTTAAAGAAAGAAAATAAAGCATAACAGCCCAATCAGGCCGTTTCAGTCTGCTGATGATCTTGTCCGTGGCTGTTCGTTGCTTATTCCTCCCAGAGTGCAATATTCAGGTGGTGAGCTACCCGCTTCTCGGAAACCTGGGTGAAAACCTTTTGACGTTAATCCTTTTGCTGACTTGCAGTACGCTATTTGCGACTTCCTTCAGTGATCGGTAGAGCTTGTTTGTTCAAAAGCGGCTTACAATACTAAACACGATTTTCGGTTGATTTCACGGCGATCGTCGTCGCCAACGACAAGTTCCTATCGTCGGATCGTCACCAAAAACCTTACAGCTAACGGCAAGTGCCCAGAGAATCTACCCACCAAATTTCAAGTTGATAGCTCTGAAACTGCGGGCTGTAGCGTGGAACACGCACTCTGACAAATGCCAGCCGAATAGGAGTAGAGACTCACTTCGTTCGTCTATAAGTGAGGCAGCCATACTGCCCATTCAACTTGGCTAGGTTTTTCCTGTTTATAATCCTCCCCTCATATTACAGACAGATAAAAACACACATGTATGTACCAAGGGCGTACGCAGGGGTGGGGCAACTGGGGCAGTTGCCCCAGTAGACTACCTACTCCGCAATTAACTCGTCACACAAATTAATACGCATCTGTGCTAAGTATCTCTGTACATCCCATATTTGGATTCACTACTAATTTCATTACAAGACTGATTTTCGGATGATAATGTAACAGCTTTAGCGGGATTGATACTTCCCCATCGAAGATGTTGGGAATGTCAAAGGAAGAACTCAAATAGCGACTGACCCACTTATGGTCTGGATACCCTCATTGAAACTGAGGCTGATCTATGGCATACATTTTGGATGAAAAAGGGCCTTACTACAGAAAAATTGAATGAATTGGATTTGATCAATATTCTGCAAGAGACCAAGGGGTTTTACCCCCAAGTGTAATCGGCGCTAAACGTTCCTCTCGCACAGCCGTGCACAAGTGTTCAATTGAAAGGCCATTCAGCTCGTTGAGAAGGTTTAAAACATGGTTGAGGTCAACCATGTCAGAAGCCCGTCTCAACGGACTATGCCTATTGAATGTACACAGAAAGTTGGTACTCGAGAAGAAACATCAATTTGTTGTTGATGGTGTTGAAACTTTTTTTGTGAAAACCCCAGGCGTTTGATGTTGCAGTAATAATAATTTTCAGTTGTTCTCAATTCATTACATTTTATATAAATTATAACTTTGCATTTACCTACCCTCATATTTTTGCCTACATCGGTCTTGTAAAATTACCGATGGCCCCAGTAAAGCAAAAAGCTGCGTACGCCCTTGGTATTGTGTTTAATAAAATATTGTTCCTAAGCGTGAAAAATCCAACTTAATTTCTGAGTTTTTTTTTTTTTTTTTTTTTTACGTTCCATGAGGATTGATACATGCTCTCAATTTTTTTGCAGCAAGGAGTCCGGTTATAGCTCATGTGAACCAAACCATAAATGGACTGACGACAATAAGAGCATTTGGCGCGCAAAAGTTTCTAACTTCTGAATTCCACAAACATCAGGTTTCTTTTTTGCCAACTATTTGTATTGATAAGTTCTGTAAGAGCCTTTTCGTGTCTCATTCAGCACTTTTGGGATATCTGAGGTTCCATCTCTAGGTATCACTCGCCATTTTTCTATAATTTAATAATGATTAACAGGACGTTTCCATTTGTTTTCGTCACGTCACGAGCGTCACGTCACGGTGGGGTTTTCTATTGATTTTCACGTACAACCAATGCATTACTAGGGAAGTGTAACTCCCTTAGCTCTCATAGAAGGAAAATCGTTAGCCACTTTTTGGAATGCTCTCATTTTATCACAGCATCTCATAATCCCTAAGCCTCTGTAGTGTCAAGGAAAGCTGATTTATTACGCTCAGTTATAAACTAATATTGCTAAGTAACCATAATGAACTAATAATGTGTAAAATTAATCATTGTTAAATGATCTGACTGTAGAACCGTAGGTCTATTGTCCTTTTTTTTTCAAGGAAAATGTATTATGATATTGCAATAAATTGGATCCTCAAGAAATTTGAAAATAAAAATCAAATAAGTAGATAACTTATGTATGTACAGGGTAGGGTGTCTCACGAGTTACGCGCCAGCGGCATATCTCCGCCATACCATAATAAGAAATACCATTAATAGGAATAATTAATAGGAGAAATACCATTAATGGGAAGTGGTAACCATTATAACACCGTTGTTAACCATGCGCTATCAACACCAATTTCCTTTATTCAAATAAGAATCTCTATTTCTTATTGGAAATTTTGATTTTACGCGAAGTTTCATGAAGAAATGACCCATCATTTAATTTCTTAGTGCACAATCACGCGCCAATAGATCATAAAATGTGAAATATAGAGTTTTTTCAGATATTCAACTGCATCATGTGATGCATCATGCATGGTTTTGGGGTATTTTTTCACGCTGATTGACTAAGCAGTGTCCGGACAGTGATTCGGGAAAACCTTGAAAAAACGACATGTTAGAACGCTTTGTGCTGTGTGGAAATTTCCTGGAAAATGTGCAATTCTGACCGTTTTTTCAAAAAAAATTTTTTTCCGAATCGCTGTTACGAAAATCAATAACTGAACATCACAACGTGATTCAGGCTTTGGAGTTACATTTTCCAGCGAAATTCGTAGTACCTATTAACTTCTGAATGTTCTAGTTTACTGTTGAAAACTTTATCTACGTAATGATGACACCAATGTGTTTTGGGCAACCGGAAGTGAAAGTTGGCTCGCGTAGGAGTGTGTTTGGGTCAACGCTTTGCATCACGTTTGGAGGAAGGACAGAGTGAAGGTCAGTTAAATTCCATGTTTACCGTTTTATGAACTTAGAGATAATCCCGTCAGTGCTTCGCAATGGATATAAAGATTCATTACAAGTATATTGCAAGCATACAAAAAGGTAAATTTTTCTAAAATTATCATTATTTTCTCGTAATTGACTAAGAAAGAATATTAACACCCCCCCCCCCCCCCCTCCCACCAATTCGTCGGTTTACGTTTCAAAAGACGTAGAATCTAACAATCGAATTTTAAAATATCCTTCGTCCGCCGTCCAGAGCTTTTCTCCAGAACTACTGGACCCAAGGTAATGAAAATTGGCTCCAAAATCGTCCATTGGCCGGGGATGTGCGAGTAACATCGGCATCAATTTTGATCAACCCTAAAGGGTCGTTATTAAGGGCTAAAATTTTGAAAAATCGAGATCACAATCTGGACAATTAGTAGAACACTGACATTGTTTTAACTTTTGAAATAAATTGTTCAGGCGAGAAGAATTATTTCCCAATAGTTATTCAAGATTCCTTTCTTCTGGTCTTTCAATGTTTGCCCACCAGATCGTTTGACCCAAAATTACTGCGTTTTCACGAATTTTCTCCATTCGGCGTTGACCCAAACGCAACGCGATTGCAGTCGTGAGCTGACCCAAACGCATTGCCTCATAGACCCAAAGTCACTGCGTTTTCCCGTCATTGCCCCAAACGAGAGGACGATGTAATGATCCGCTCAAAAGATATTATAATAAAAATAAATTTAAACATTTTAGGCAGTTTTTAATCACATTTTCTTAATCTTAGCACTTTATTGAGCTCAAAAATTGCTTTTCAACTTATCCTTTCTTTTGGAATGTCTGATTGGCAAAATCCTTTGTTTATCTACATCCAAAGAATATTTCTATATCTTCTGAAATGGAATATTTAAAAACATATATGTATTTGTGAACGTGAACACAAAGTATTCAAATTTCAAAAATATTCGAACTAGGTACTGGAACTTTTTTTCCTTCAATCTGTAACAACGAGAGGTGATGGAAAGAGAAAGTTCCTCCTTCAAAGGTGAGAGGCGGTCAACCTGCTACACCCATATAAGTATTCCTGTTGGTTGTATAAACCGTCAGGCATATCCCCAGATGCAGCGTATGCAAGAACCGAGAAGGAGGAGCTACTCCTATCCATCGCGAATCTCACCCCATCAAACCTGCAACGCGTTTGTTAAAGCAGCATATTTGCTTCCTATCTGTCTTCTTTCCTTCATCCAGCTTCAACCGTTCAGACACTTCGTCACGCCTAATCGGCAGTAATGAAATTGCAAAACTTGGACGAGGAAAGATGTGATTGGTAGCAGGCTGATGGTATGATTGGGTTAGATCAATGAATAAAAAGAGGCTAGAAGATAGGCTGATTCTAAAGCCCAAACAAACCCTCATTGTTTGTTAATCAGCATCTATCTAAGTAATATTAAATAATTATGTCAAATAGTCATCAGCTCGTCAGCAGTTAGTGCAGTTAGCTAAGTCTGCAGTTTTTTTACTACCAAATAAAATATTATCGACACGGTCAATCTATAACTTCATCAACAAATTCTATGGTTGATTCATAGGATCACAACGCCGGGGCGCAGTTCATGTTCACAGGTTTGAACCGATCATTTAGCTTCTGGATGGAATGTGTCGGCATGGTTTTCACTGGAATTGTCATTGGAAGTTTTCTTGGACAAGGTGAACACAGATTGCTGATAATAGATTTACCTGTTTGTTTAGGAAATCGTTTTCGGTCGATTGATCTATACACCACCTTCAGTTGTACCATAATTACTAAAAGTAGAAACCCAAACCCCGAAACTTTTTATAAACACTATTTGCAGTTATAGATACTAACTTGTACTTTAGCTTATTCCAATAAAAATCAGAATCCTAATTGAGGGACTTACAAGGGGCAATCCAATTCATCTTTTATCCAGAAAATAATGAGCAACTCATGCATTCCTTGTACCTCATAACAAGCCGGACATAATATTACCGTGATGAGAAAAACCTTGAACTTTCGCAAGATTTTGTACCAATCCTGGTATTAAATGTAAATGTGGACAAGCTAAGGACTGGACAAGATAAAATCTATATGTCATACATTAATCAATCAATTGCCATACATTCATTCATTCATTTTCATTTTCATTCTTGAATGTGGTTTCTTAAAGAAAAAAATATATATATTGTGTCAATAGCAAATCAGCTTCCTTGGAACATGCATTTAATTGAAAATGTTGAATAAGGGAGTCTTTTTTATTGAAGTTCAGCCGGGGAGACGATGGCCTTTTCGTTCGACTTTTGAGGGAAGTTAGTAAGAATTATGCACTTCGGAAACGGGCTAATTTCAAATTAGGAGGTATTTTGGATTCGAACTCTGGGTATGAGGGGGTAATTCTGGAAATTCATGGTATTTTCGTTAATTTATATATATATTTTTTTTAATTCTCACCAAAATTATATAAATCCCTCCATAGGGACATCCCTGTAATACATGCATCGTACCAATATGTTTTCTATTACTGCTTTTTCTATTACACTATAATGATAATAATGTATAGATAATAAACGGAATTCCTACCACCACCTCTCTATGGGTTTGCCGTCCAAAGTTTGTCTTTTGAGTAAGTTTCCGGTTTCTTGCTCTCCCATTCGTGTTTGGATCAGTTTGTGTGACAATAATGTTCATCAGGCCACAATTTATTCACAAGGTACTTCGTCTAAAATTACAAAATTTACTAAACTTACAAAATCTACTACCGATTAGTAGGAGTATAGAATATTAAATAAGATGTATTAGAATAGGATGAGATTCAGTTTTGGTAATAATTGTTACAATTGCAGATAACTACGCCGCTAACGTGGGCATGGCTGTATTTCAAGTGTTATCATTGACTGACTTTATCCCAAACTTCATGAAACAAGTCGTCTTAATGGAGGAGGCCCTCACCAGTGTAGAAAGAACGACGGAGTACGCAAATCTCCCAGGCGAAATAAACTGGGAGAAACCGTCAGAAGGAAGTAATGACTAATGTGTATTGAATATTTCATAAAAAAGAGTGAGTAAGGATAGAGAAAGTAAAAAACTTATCTTGTTATTTAAATTAAATTCTGATCTAAAAGGTCCTGAAAAACAGGTCAATCAGAATAATCTGAACAAATCGCATAATGTTGTTCACCCAGAACAATCATAAAACATTTAAGTCGAACCCAAACACTAAGTATCAAAAACGTGCGTTTTATTTTCTCTTACAAGTTCAAAATATAGAAGCAGAAATTCCAACAAAGTGGTTCACGATTTCATCAAACGTAGATTTCAGTTCCATACCAAAAACTTCTGCCAAGTTGGGTGGGCAATATTGCTTCCTCATATATTGTAACATAGACGTATAGAATTAGTTGAGAAATAAAGTCGAAATAATGTTACAAGAAAATAATGTTTGCGCATGTGCGCAGACTACTATAAATCCAACGGCAATGAAAATTAAAGAGGAACGTCAAGGAGCTACACCGCACAATCGTTGAAAATTTCATAAAAATCGGTCCATTAATCTCGGAGTTTTGTCTGTGTCGACAAATTTTAGTTTTGCGCATGCGCGATAGTTATTACTACACCACCGATCGCAATATAATTTATAGGGAATGTTTGTGAGACATGTACCCATCTACCCCCCGAATTTGAACGAAATCGAACAAATAGACGATACTAAATCGACGTTATAAGAAATTAACGTTTGTGCACAGACTACTATTAATGTAACGGCAATGAAAGTTATAGCGGACCTTCTACAAGCTATTCCACATAATCCCTAAAATTTTCATCAAAATTATTCCTTTAGGCTCGAAGATTTGCATGTGTCAATCGATAATACTATCGCGCACGGTTATTAACCAATCGCAATATAATTTATAGGACATTTTTCTATATCATTTACAAGTCAGATTAACCTTTTTACGAGTTAATTAAACCTTTTTACAAGTCAAATTAACCTTTTTACGAGTTAATTCAACCTTTTTACAAGTCAAATTAACCTTTTTACAAGTCAATTTAACCTTTTTACAAATCAAAATAACCCTTTTACGAATCAAAATAACCCTCCTTGAGCAATGTGCGAAAATCGTTGAAGGGCAAAGAAATAGGAGAACGGGTTTAACTGGCATTTTCATGAATTTCTACACCAGTATTCCTTCTCACTGTGATCTTCATGAATACCTACCCCAGTATACTTCTCACTGTGATCTTCAAGTAACTTTTATATCCTGCGTACTCGTGATGGATAATGCGGCAATCCACAAAACTGATGCTGTGAAGCAGTTGGTTGAATTATCTCCTCACCAAATCCGCTATTTCCCTCCCTACTCGCCATTCCTCAACCCAGCCGAATACGCGTTCTCAAAAATCAAGGCCCATGCAAGACGTGAGTTGGGAAACTCCAACCGTCAACATGACCTTACGGAAGTCATTTCTCGTGGCATTTCAACTATAAGCAACACCGACTGTTCAAATTATGTTGTTGATGTACTTTTGAAACTTTCGACAGCTGCCGCAGGACAGCCATTGGTATGACTTTTTTTCCTTTTTTTTTCTGGACTCATACTTTCGGAACTCTAAATATTGATCGACCTCTTTGCCTACCTACCCCATTTTTTTGTTGGAAAATTGATATTTTTTGTTGATTGAGTTTTTGATGGAAAATTTTGATAAATTTTTTGTTGGAAAACTGATATTTTTTAATTATTATTACACCTACTTTGTTGTATTCAATGTATTCAGTTTCTTTTCTTTGCCCTTCAACAATTTTTGCGCATTGCTCAAGGAGAGTTATTCTGATTTGTAAAAGGGTTATTTTGATTTGTAAAAGGGTTATTTTGGTTTGTAAAAGGGTTATTTTGATTTGTAAAAAAGTTAATTTGACTTGTAAAAAGGTTAATTTGACTTGTAAAAAGGTTAATTTGACTTGTAAAAAGGTTAATTTGACTTGTAAATGCTATAGATCATGTACCCAATAACCTAACAAGTTTGAACGAAATCGGACCAACAAATAATGGGAAATTGACGTTATTTGAGCGCACAGGCACTGTTGGTTTGACGGCATTGAAAATTGAACCCGCACAATCCAAGAAAATCTCATTGGAATCGGACTGAAACTAGGTATAGTTTCGGGCGTGACAAAGATTTACCACAGACAGACGGACAGACAGTCAGACACCGAACCAAAGTTGATCCAAGAGCTCTGAAACGCAAAAAAGCAAGTTCAGATTTTGGAGAACAAATATTTAGTCGACTTCAATCACGAACACGAAAAACCTAACACGAACAAAACAAAACACGAAAAACTAACAATGCGATTCGGTGGAAATGCTGAAACAAAAGAAGGTGGGGTACACACATAATGGTGGCAGGGTAGTTGGGCATTGACACTTATGATCACAAACTGTGTTTCTTGTTGCCTCGCTCGCGGAGTTGCTCGTTCACTAATAATAATTTCTTGGGACTTAATTGACAGATTAGGTTTCGTTCCTTGTATTTGCAGACTCATTCTCGTAGCCACACGGGCGGAATTCATAGCCCTCACTAAGTTGAAAGGAAATGCTCAAGTGAAGCTCTGACTAGTTGGTGGCTACTTGAGATTCTCATGGTCAGTGTCTAAGGAAATGCTTATACTAGTGCTCAGGCATTCGTTTAAGCATTTCCTCAGTAGGATTCATAAACAGAAAACCAAGCAAATGCTCAAGTTTTTTTTTCCTCAAATTAGCAGGAAAACCAAGGCTGGATGAAAGCTATCTTGAGCATTTGCTTAGTGAGAATCCATCAGTCCATCCATCCAAAACTGTTTCTGTATAGTGTGTATATCGTAGTTTTCGTAGTACTTATGGAATTCGAAAAATTTTCTGAAATTTACGAGTGGGATAATGAGTCAAGAAAATATGAGAGGTGAGACATTCTAGTCTCACGGTTCATCCTGTGCTCGATGTGTTGGTGTAGGTAGGTGCCTACTGTTGTGTGTACTGACAGGAGTAATTTTTTTAGCAACTTAGAATCAAAATTATATAGAGAAAGTAGGGTTGATCGGATCAACAAATGGACGAAAATTGCCATCAATGTTTCTTTCACCTTTCAGAGTAACAAGTCTTTATAAAACTTAGGAGGGTCATGAGAGATTCGGCACATAAACCGATTTTCGCCCTAACACGAGGCCAATCCTGTTCATCACGTTCGACAAATGTTAGTGAAAAGATGTCAGTGAAAATTCTAACACTGGAATTTTCGAAAGTGATCGCAAGCCTTTCTTAACCTAGTTTGTGTCGAATCCATAAATAACTCGCAAAATACCCATGATAACGTTGTCTACAAGTATAAGACAACAACACAACTATAGAATAACAACACGACATTTAAGAATTAAACAACATTATCATAACAGTTTTACAGTAAGATATTTGATACATCTTTTTGCATATGTGATTTTTTCTAGTAGAATTCTCAAATCTTATTTGTGGTTTCAAGGTATTGAAATTGGATCCTCATGGCCAGAGGAGGGAAAAATAAGATTTGTCAACACCAGTTTTCTATACGATAAAAACGGACCCAAAGTTTTAGACAACCTTAATTTTACTATCATGCCCTGTGAAAAGGTGAGTTTATAAGTATTTATTATTACGAATACTATTATTCTTACTAGTACTATTACGAGAATTATTAAGAGAACTACAAATAATCCAGAAATCAAGCATCCAGAAACTAGACCAACAACCTACTTTCCCAAAACCTAGGTGTCAGGGATACATATAATTTCATAATTTGGATTCGGGAAGGAAATCGTAGAATTAAACATTGGGATTTTCGTTTCATGTCACTATTATTCATTCAATCTGTCTAAAACTCCAAAATAATCAACTAGGTATTATAAATCCCCACCCAAACTTACTTACAGACGCTTTTTAAAATTGCGGATCAAGATTTTAATTGATATTTGCAAAGCTGGGACTGTAGTGTGTACCTATGGTTATGGCTGGTGGTTGATGATAAACCTGAATTTAGGGGTGACTTGAATAGAGGGAAGGGGGGTTTCTACTTATCAGTTTCACCATTTAAAACTGGCGAAAAACTAACTCAGCAATAACAAGGGATAAAAAAAAGTACTCAGTCGTGCAGAATGACTAATAGAGCAAATTTTCAAAGAAAAGTTGTGGATAACATTGAATTAGGCACTTGAATTTTGATCATTGAGCCCAACCATGTCCTGAGTAAAACTGAGGAGAGAGTCGTGTGACGAGATCGCAAAGAAAATTTTAGAACACGCAGCCGAACTCGAAAATTTGGCCAATTATGGGAATTTTTCACCCAAAACCCTATTTTCTAACTTGTTATGAACCTTAGAGGTCTGGGAGTGGTCGCAATCAACTCAGCGTTGGAAAATACTTCGACTGGGATACCCCACACGCCCTTTTGTCAAAAAATCGATTTTTTAGCATTTTTTAGCATTAATTTTTATTTGAACTAGGGACTAACTATTAATTATGGTTAATCAGTGTCCGGAAACTAAAGAACTTCACTCATTTAGACTGAGAATAAATAATTTGAAAAATGATGGAGAAAAAATAATTGAAAATTCCTCAGATCTCTGTATTGCAGTGGAGGTACCAACAAAGCCATTCCCCAGGCAGTTTCATCATGGTTTTCTGACGTGCTCTTATTACCATAACTGAGGCAGCTTTACTAGTTTTATTGAATGAATGAAAAGCTAGATTTGGTAGCTTGTTGAAGTAAACAAGGCAGGTTGGTGCTTCACTAACAAACGAAACTACGTAGGTACGTACAGCCTACCAAATTCGCTGTTGGTTATAAGTAAACTAAGTACGAAGGTTGTTGCTCTGCCAACAATGCAACTGATTATCAACAAGAATGTCAAATGTGCAAGATGAATTATAAACCAGCTGTAAGGAAAAAACCCTTGAAATTCATTATTCTGAAGGTTAGACTTTAGAAAGACGGGCGGCGTTGTCAGTGCAATTATTACGCGAGTTTTGCAGTTACGCAAATTTGTGGGGCAAAAAAAGTAGCTCCTTCAATTTTGGCCTATGGAAGTACATGATGAATAACAAGTAATAATATACGGAAAGTAGGTTGTGTATAGCTACCTCTCTAGGTACTTATCTTTCCAAAGGCGATACCTACCTAATATTCCCTTCTGGCAGAGCTCTCACGGCACGTCCTTTCACATGACCACTTTCAAAGGACTCTTAAGATTTTTAGTTTCTTAATTGATTCAAAGAACGGTTCTGAAAACTGGATAACCCACAGCATTCTCGCTGCTGATTTCTGGGACTTCTAACACTTGTTTGTCAATTTCCCAACACAAATTTCAATGGGATCTCGACTGCACAAACTAATCTTGCGTTCAAAACGCTTCAGGTCATTGCAGGATTACAGCTTGATATAATTTTTATAAAATTTATTACCAGGCATAACAAAATATACTGAACTAGGAACTAGATAAGTACTGAATCGTATGATAAGTAGGCATGTACGAGGTGGGGACTCCTAATGGCGCTTTTTCGTATAGTTTACTCGTAACCATGACAATAAGATGAAATAACTTCGAAAATTAGGTTTTTAGCCTTGCCTCGATTTAAGGATGCGCTAGTGTCGAAGTCTCGAGAATATCACCTATAGGCGAGATCAACATTTCATTTCCAACAACAATAGCACCTTTTAATTAAACATAAATTATGCTGGAGTTGTGATTTTTTTCGAAAATTTAGGTGCGGTACCTGAAAAATTAGTCGTCTAGATGAATAACGGGCTTCGGATTCGGATTTAGCACTGCTGAAAACCACCAGGACCAGTAGCAAGCCGTGTAATCTACTCTGAAAGCCTCGATGTCATCGCGTCTGAGTCCATATTGCATCGCAATTCTGAACTTATTGGGAAATTTTAAATCCAAATGTCTTTCCGACCAATGATATAACTTCATGGTGCGTTCATTGAAGAAGTAAAAATAGCGGCTGGCTGTTTACTAATTGCCAGCACTTCGTTTTCAGATTGGGATAGTCGGACGGACAGGAGCCGGTAAATCGTCATTGATTTCCGCTCTTTTCAGATTGGCAGAAGTAGAAGGTCGGATTGAAATCGGTGACGTGGACACATCGACCGTTTCCCTGCATACGCTCAGATCAAGGATATCCATCATTCCTCAGGATCCCGTTCTGTTTTCCGGGACTCTAAGGAAAAATATTGACCCATTCGACGAGTACTCCGACGATATTTTGTGGACAGCTCTTGAAGAAGTAAGAAAAATATTCTTAATCAGCAAGCGGTATTTTGTAGTTCAATATAGTTTTCTACGTTGAAACAATCATGTCAGTTATCATATTTGGATGATAGTTGGGGGATGACAATTTGATCATCTTATACCAATTTCAACATGATTGAATTAATAATTACTACTGCGCATGCGCCTATATGAAATCCTTGTAACAAGCTTATTTGCCACCGTTTTCATCAGAGCTGGATGGAATTTTCAAGGAATGTGCGGGCTAGGGTGTAGAAGGTCCCCTATCAGTTTCATTGTTGCCAAATCAACACTTCACTCTGCGCATGCGCAAACGTAAATTCCATCATGTTCCATCTTTTCACTCTCTAGTCGTTCGAGTTCGCTTAAATTTGGATGATAGTTGGAAGAAGATGATAGGTAAACGAGGAAGCTATGTGCCACACCCAACTTGGCAGACGTTTTTTAATGTTAGTAGTCTTATTTATTAATGTTTTAACATTTTTAACACGACTGGGATTATGTATTGTTCTCTTAAAAATAGTTACCTATAAGTTGCCCGTTTTTTTTTTTTTTTTTTTTTCAATTTACTGTTTGGCAAATGCCATATTTTGTGTGATTTCTCTTCAAAAAACATATTTTTTTAAATTTTTGTTCCTCAAAATTAAAATTTTTTTATCACATCCAAAATTATCTGCAGTGATGGAGAAATGAACCCAACATGCGCACAAATCTTTGCAAAAAAATCAAGGTGATATCGCCAGTAGAACGGCCACAATTCACTCTTGAATGTTGCTGAAACTTTGAACGCGTTTTTCTCAAAATGAGGTTTGTAGGAGGCCAGATTTTGAAAAATCGTATCATTGGAACTAATGAAGATAGAATTGTTTGAAAAACCAGCGTTTTCAGCAGGATCTCAAGAACCCAAAAATGGCAATAACTCTATTTCGACATCCGGTAAGATAAGGTTCCTTTTCCTAGAACGGGTCACATTACTTAGGTTTGTACAAAATAGCTTCGTGTGCTGGTAATAAGTTTTAAGTAAGTTGTTAGTCAGTTTTGCTCTATTGAAACATCATAGCAGCTTTTAAAAATGCAACTGATAGAGTTGAATGCCGGCAGGTGGAGCTCAAAGAAGTTATAATCAACCAACCAAAAGGGCTCGAAACTCCGATTGCCGAAAGCGGAGGGAACCTAAGTGTAGGGCAAAAACAACTGGTTTGCCTTGCGCGAGCCATAGTACGCAATAATAGGATTTTAGTCTTGGATGAAGCAACTGCAAACGTAGACCATAAGTAAGTATTATCGATCAATTCTAAATTGAAAAATATAGTTTTTACCTCAAATTCCAAACCCAAATGCATTCCTCTGGTTCTTCCAAGTTATTAGTTTTCATTAGCAAACTAAGAAAACTGCTTTTAGATAATATCACCATCACAAAATAATAGTCTAAATCAACAATGATTCATCCTTGCAAAAGTTGGACATTAACCTTTCTATACTCCACAAATTCTTGCCCACGATTGCCGAGAATAGATCAATGATTTAAAAAGCAGCACGCACCATATGTCTAGACGTTTGAGGACATACTTGTACAATATGAGCTTATTGTGGATAGACAGTTTTGAGCGTCTTCCCATTAGCCAGTACATTTTCCTGAATTTGATAACTAGTTCGGACTTTTTCTTTTTAACATGTGATTTCCACCTCAGTTTGGCATCGAGTGTCATCCCCAGATATTTAGCCTCATTGGCATAAGGAAAAATAACGAAGTGTCATTTCCCTAGCAACGATTCGGTTGTAAGCGGAAATCATCAGAAGTTGTTGCAACACATTTTCGTTACACATAAACGTTTCGTTTTTGGTTGGAGATGCCAAGAAACACATACTGGGTTTAAAAAAAAATCTCGATTTCATTAACAAAAGTTTCTCTTTTGAATAGCAAAGTAAAAATGAAATTTACTATACCTTTGGATAGACTATTAAATGAAGCAGTTTTCGGGAGGTTTGCCAGTTTCCTGCAGACATTTTAAAGGAAAAATTTATAAGGAATTTAGGTACCCCCCCCCCCCCCAGAGGTGCAATGGGGGCCTAAATCCTCATAAAAAGGGAGAGGAGAGTAAAGAGCATCCCGTCAGAGAGATACCACCCCTACTAATAGCTTTTAATGAGCCATGTTCGGGGTAGATTGGTTTCCAGTCACCTGGAAAGCCCATCCAACGCCAAACCCAGCTGCTAAAACCTTCGAGAACAGGCCGCGACGCCCGTTGTTTCATCAACGGGACGCCGACAGCGCTATCTCTGAAGCCCTGATGGGACCTCGATGGAGGTAGCTCTGTTATAAATTGTTGTTTTAAGGATTTTCAGGTGTTGTACTTTTTTTTTTTTTTTTCAAATTTGTCTATGTTTGAGCTGCTGTTGTGGTCTGTAGATGGAGATTTTCCTCAGCCAAAGTGCACCATGCTAATAGCAAATTTTACGCTGATTCCATTAGTCTCTGGGCTTTAGATGTGCACGCTCACAGTCATGTTCACTATTGTTTTAATTATTCACTAATCATCTTTATATTTATATTCTTTAGAACTGACGCGTTAATTCAGAAGACCATTAGAAGGAAATTCAGTGATAACACAATATTAACAGTCGCTCACCGACTGAACACTGTGATGGATTCCGACAAGATACTAGTCATCTCTGACGGCAACGCTGTGGTGAGTATATATGTAAGTTTCCTCAGTACCTACCGTTCTAAAATATTGTTTGTAATCATTCATTGTTGATTTTTGTAATCTTATTTTATGTTATAATAATATTTCCATGTTTGTAAGACAATAGTATTCAGTTGAAATTATTTTGAATCAAGCTATCGATGTTATAAACTTTCGATTAGTTTTGTCTTCTGTATCGAGTCACGTTATATCAATTGTGAGTGATATGATAAGAACGTAAACGTTGAAAGCTCTCGCGATATAACGAACATCGTTTTTGATTTTTCGTTGATTAAACGATACATCTTTCGAGTTCGTGAGTGTTCTTTCATAATCTCCTATAAGAAACTTATATATATTTATGGAAAATATTATATTATATAAAAATATGTTTTACACTTTAACTCATGATTTTTTTTTTTTTTTTTTTTTTCATTTGTTATGGTCAATTTTTGTGTTTTAAGGGTGAAACTTGTTACCTAGTTAAAGTGGAAAACTCAGTTATCGCGGAGTTGGAGAGGTCTGCAAGTGTTTCCATTCCATTCAGCGTGAAAAAATACTTCAAAACCGGCCCAAAACTCAAATTTTCTTGGAGGGTAATTTTTCACAAACACCCACGATTTCATAGGAAAAACCATGTTTATCAACATACAAACATACTCCCCCCCCCCCCCCCCCAATCAGCAAAGTGAAATTAAATTTGAGTGGCTCAAAATCTCATAATTTGAAAAAGTTTTTTCCGAAGAGCTCCCGCCAAAAAAACCCCATACTGGAAGCAAAAAATTGGAAGACAAAATGTCGATTTTACATATATTTTTTTTAATTTTGCACTTTGGCCTTATTTTACTAATTAGAACTGATTAAAAGAAACTATATTTTATATCAGAGTTATAATAAATTTATCGCACTTTACCGCGCTTTCTTTTTTAGGAATTTGATCATCCACACGTGCTTTTACAAAATGAAATCGGTTATTTGAACGAAATGGTCACCAAGTGCGGAAAAACAACGGAAAATACCTTTCGTGCTATTGCAGAAGAGGTGAGTGTAAACAACAAATGTCAGGTAACTCATGTTGTGACTAGCAAGGTGCGTCACAAATAACTTGAGAGAAGTTTCTCGACCAGAAAAATCACGGCAAATGTTATTGAAATGCGTCTAAAAAAACAAATATTTGGAACTCCGCAAGATGGTGAGTCTTGTCATTGTTTTGACATCCAACCTACAGGTAAAAAACACTCGTCATGAAAGTATGATGTGTTGACAAAAATTACGAGTACGTTCTCGCACCGAAAAATCAAGCTTTCCAAAAGAAAGGAAATAGTTCGTTAGCCAGTACTTTTTGAGCACATTTAATTGATCAATTTCAAATTTTGCTTTAAAAAAATCGTAGAAAATGGCTAAAAATCGTTAAATTTATATTTGTTAGCAAACATTTAGTCAAAAAAAGTTTCTTAACGAACTAGATCATAAAAAAATTATGAACAAAATTATGCTGAAAAATGTAGTTAAATTTATAAATAAAATTTGCTGAAAAATCGATAAAACTGTCAAAAATAAGCAAAAAATCCAAAATCTTTTTTGAATTGGTAGTTGAAAATTTCATCACACGTATAATGCTCAGATTTCAATACAGATTAAAGTTATAATATACGATAATTTACGAAAATTCGCTCACACGATCATGCTGCATGACTGGAACTTTTTGCTATACAATTTATTTGCATTGAAACTGTTCAAATTTCCGATTGCCTATTTAACAAAGGAGAGAAAAAAATCGAAATGTCAGTCTGTATGCGTCTATTCACTTTGCTCGCCAATGTTTTTCTCGTATCCGAAACCTGTTTCGTCGGATGTGTTATAAGGAAAGATATAGAATTTGGAAAAGCATTGTGAGACGTCAGATATCTTCAAGTTCTTTAACCAAATACGCCCAAGTTTTATTTGGCGGAGATTCGTGTCAGAAACACGGCCCACTCTTTGAATGTAAGCCCAATCATCGTGCAACATAACATTATATCTTATATAAAATAGTATGATTTGTTTATGTTGTAGAAGTTGTTTCAGTAAAGTTCTCTCTTTTTATAAGGTTGAACTATAACTAAGTAACTATAACTAATTACTTTCTATGACTGCAACTTCCTACTTCGTTTATTACACGTTTTTTGCTTTCTCGTTCCAGAATTATAAACGGAAAAACCGCAAAATATCAAAGTTCTAAATGGCGACTTGACATATTTACGAGACAGATATCGTGAACGATCGAATTGAAGATGGATTTATACCTAATTGGTAAATGAGCCCAGAACTTATGTTATAAATAAGTTTTTACATTCAAAGTACGAGGTAATATTAAGAACGAAAGTTAGTGGAATTGTTGTCTGATGAATCTGATCAAATTTAATAATGTTTGATCAATTTCGACGGTTAGGTCATCATCGGGAACAAATTATATAACGAACATTCAACATCGTTCCCTTCGCTGGATTTATATTACGTATAATACGTGCATAAGTTTAAAAATAAAATCCATTATTATCTTCACATATAATTGGACGTCAGCTCACCCAAGTTGGTTCTTTCCAGAAATGCTGTCTACGTTGATGGTGAAAATAATCAATTCCATAAGGCTGGGTATTTAGACATTACCTTCAAGAATGGTGAAACCTTCATACTACATCACACATTCGTAGAGACCAACAAAATAACCTACGGTTATATATATTGTTGTTATGATATACCCCCATATTATTTATATAGTAAATGAATTATTTAAATACAGTGTATTTTTAAAAATCGTTAAAATTATTATTGTAACCTATTTACTGGATACGATCAACTATGTTTAAGGTTAAATCAACTATCAAGATATAAGTTCGAGCAAGCTCTGGGGCATAGAGGCCCAAGCTAATAGGTACTGATATTCCTGTGATGCAGCACATCTACTAACCCTCTACACATATAGCTGCTAACCTTTACGTCCAACGGATCTAATCTTATGGCAGTAGAGGAAAAAGGAGAGCTCTGCTGCAATTGGCCCTTCGAGCCCTTCGAAAGGGATGAAATTCGGGGTTTGATTAGAGGACCCCCTTCTTTATAACCCAAACCTACTCCAGGCACGATATATAGGCTATAGTTATAGTTACCTTCATTCCGCCGATTTTTCATTTTAGCCCACTGCTGTATCACATCACGTCTTCTATATCGGTTCTCTACAAGATCTTTTTAGCATTGTATTTGGAGCAATGGGTTTTACCACTCATCAGTTATTGTAGTCATTAAACTATTTGTAATATGCTGAATATATAATACTATTTTTAATATATGCTAATATTTAATACTGCTGAATGTTCTCGTTCTCCATTGAACTGCAATATGGATTCGGATGAATGTGACAAATATTTTTGGGTGAGTTTTGGGTATTTTTGGGTGGCAGACCGAATATAGAGTAAAGAAAGATTTAAAAAAATGAAACTTCTGAAAATCGTAAAAACTCTACTAATCTATAAAAAAAAAAAAAATCATGGAGGTTCTCAAATCTCACTAATACGCTCACTAATACTTTAGTAATGCCCTATCAAACGATGTGGCTAACTTTGTGATTTGATCGTTATTTATTGTTACATTTACGGGCAGATGCCCAATTACAATATGTTCATGGAACACAAAAATACAAGATACAGAATGAGTACAGAATATTAAAAATGTAAGACATAAAACTTACAAAATAAAACTAGACCATTACAGCATTAGAAGATAGAAACGAGAGACAAATGCAAACATTTTGGGCATGAGAGGGACAAAACTGTTAAAAACTTAGGTATAGATATTAGGTAATTAATAATGTGGTACCTATTAAACTATTTCTTATCGACTGGATCATTAGCAACAGCCAATCATAAAGTAGAACAATATTTTAAGAAGGAAATAATCAGGTTGGAATGTACTTGAGTTTCGGAAATCGGTTTTAATTGTCAAGTGTCGGTAAGGAGGTAAGGACGTACCGTTGCCGTACTAGGTAGTTAGTCCTTCAATTTTGGAATAACCTAAATAATAGTCTTCATGGAACCTCGGTGAGAAGAGAAGCGAAGAAAAAATTTATCTGACAATGCTATTGAACTGTCGAAATTTCTGTATATGTAAGTACATGATCAATTAATTTAAATTGTAAATTTGAAATTTATTGTAAATCGACATTTTACTGCCAGCGGTTGAGGCTTCCTTCGAGGTGTCCTGAAATTTGAGCTATGATGGAAGAGTGTCCAAGGGCTGACCAATGAGGAAGTGGCCAAGGGTGTGCGGCTCCATGGTATCAGGACAACTAGCAGATTGAGATTGCGCATCAAGACAACTAGCAGATTGAGATTGCGCATCAGGACAACTAGCAGATTGAGATTGCAAGACTCTATCATTCAAACTCGGCAAATTATTACACAAAGGTTTATCATGTCTGTATTAGACAGCCCGTCTTCGCAAGAATCTGGTCCATAAAAAATTACCTATCCAACTGGACTATGGTGCATTATCGAAATATACTGGATGGTGTCACCTTCCAAAAATAAAATAAAAATTAATTAATTTATTGAAAAGACATGCAGCAAGAGCAAACTACGCAAATTTTAAAAAGTTCCAATCATGCAGCATGATCGTATGAGCGAATTTTTGTAAATTAATGTACTACATTATGATACATTGTTTTGAAAATTAGGGACTCAGAGGGGAAAAAATTGTTAACTACCAATATTAAGGCAAAAAACTCGTTCTAAATAATATTCTGCGATTCTGCTGTTTTTATCGATTTTTTAACACATTTTAATGAAATTTAAGTACATTTTTAAGCATAATTTAGTACATAAATTGTTTAATGTTCTACTTCATTGTTAGCAGAGCAACATGTATTGGACGGGTTTGGCGCTGTAACCAACACAGCAGGCTCTTAGTCCTTTACTACAAAAAAATACATATATATATATATATATATATATATATATATATATATATATATATATATATATATATATATATAAAGTCACTCATAACAAAAGTAAAAACAGTTAATTTGATGATCATTTTTACGCACTGATTTATTATTATACAGAACGTAAGAGAATTTTAAATTAAGAATGACAAATTACTCCCGAGCATGCCAGACCATCCAATAGATTATAATAATGACTGCAGAATTCATCCAAGAGTGTCTTGCTTGGTAGGTAGTTGTAATTGTTGATTCTCTTCAATTGATTTGGGATGTACGCGACATGGGCAACGTTTCGTATAACCAATTCGAGAATAACTTGAAAACTGAAATTAGAATGTTAGTCAAATTATATATATCGCACCCTGGGAGTAATACTGGTATAAGTCCAAAAATGGCAGTTTTGAGTTATATATAATATATATATATATATATATATATATATATATATATATATATATATATATATATATATATATATATATATATATATATATATATATATATATACTATATATATATATATATATATTTATATATATATATATATATATAGTTTCTTGAGGATCGGTCGGTTGAATAACAAATGCAATGATTTGGCGACGTTTCTGAAATTTTTTATTTCTATTTTCAAGCCCTACAACAAGAAGATAAGAATTACAAGGTATACTATAGGAATCTGTGGTGTTGTTTTTTTATAATTATTTGTGGTGTCTATTCTAGGTGTGGTAATGACTTAGAAATATATAGGTATGAATTTACTTACAGTATGCTGAAAAGCGTCGGACAGTTGAAGGAGTTGTACCTCCTTCAAGCACTGTTTATACACTGGAACAGGTAGGTCGTAGGTAACCCTTAAAGGGATTACTTGTGCTAGTTCATTCTTGTGAAAGAGTGGTGGAAGGTTAACGGTTTCGGTCATAAATGTGAATTTTTAATAATAGGAATGGCGGTAGGTATAACTATGAAGAAAGCAGAAGAGGTTGTTAATGGTGGTTTGGTCAATGGTTATGGTTCCTTATTATATTGGAGTAACATTGGCTCAGGTTCTGCGTGTCAGTTCTTTTATTCAATGCATCATGTTTATTTCTTTCGATGTGAATCATCTCTTTCATATTGGGCTTGTGAGAATTGGTTGCATAACATAAAATTTCAGTCTTTTTCAAATTGTATTTTATGATTGGTGTTCCTAAAATGCGTCATTAGAGCTGTTGAGTCTGGTTTTTCGGGATATTTGATTAAACTGTCGCAACTATACTTATTTTGGTAGGTTCTATTTTTGAAATATTGCTCGGATTGTCCGTAATAGGCTTTTCCGCAGTCTGTAAATCAGATTGGAGCGTAAATCTTTCGGATCTTTGACTTTAGTATTGGTAAACAATTTTTTGAGGGTGTTTGAGTTTCGAAAAGTAACTTGAGATTGTGATTTTTTATGTTTATTAAAAGTTTTTTTTCAATTTTTCTGATAGATTTTTAATGTATGGAAAACCAAAATATTGTTTAAGTTCTTCGTCTTCTGAAGGGGTGTTTGTTGGACTAGAGTTGGTATCAGATGAAGATTTTAGCAGTTTACAAATCAATTTGTGTGGGTATCCGTTAATTGCATTTGTTATTCAACCGACCGATCCTCAAGAAACTATATACCTACATATTGCTCCAACGGTCAATAACGAAACAAATTATATATATATATATATATATATATATATATATATATATATTACTGCGTACATTTTGACGAGCTCTACATGCGGCTAGTATCGGTTTAATCATAGGACAAAAAGTGACCGGTAGAGAGCAGGATAAACCAGTATGATTCCGGTCAAAGTCTTCATCTATCGTCGGGGAAAGGTCGGTCCATGTCACTCATGTTCCAGCTGTCAACGAAAGAAGATGGAAAATTCGGTGTTAATAGTGGTTCATCCCGACATAAATCACTATCGATGCGACAAACCAGGTATTTAGCCTTTTATTTTTACAGCAATACTGGTCTATTTCAAGAAGTACCGCTATTGAACCAAGGAATATCAAGTTTCTTCGTGTTTTTCACTGATGTACCGGTACATATTTTGCAACGCACCACTATTCGCCCAAAAGATTAGTAGTCGTATTGAGGCAACCTGGTGATTAACTCGCGATGTACCAATATTGCACGAAGGAAAAAATCAAGGTTTGTTGTGTTTTACCGTGTTAGTGGTACATCATAAGATTTTTATAATTATAATTATGTTAATCAAAAACAGAAAGGTGGAGAAGCTAATTAGAAGTAGGGCAGTGTAGGTAGATGGTATATATGCATGACACAGACCAAAAAGAACCGAGAAAATATGAATGGTGTGTCTGTAGTACGCCAACAAAGTCATAAAAATCTTTAAATGCGATTTCCCAGAATTCATGTTTTTGGACTTATACCAGTACCACTCCCAAGGTGCGATATATAGGTGAAAAAGCGTTACACTCTAGACTCCGTTTCAGAATGTCTCAAAACGGAATTCAATGAAGACAATTTTCGAAAATTTTTATTTTAAAATTTCTGGAGCTATTGCAATAGCTTCATTTTCTACAAAAATTCGTTTAGATGTAACAATTTAATAGGATATTTTAAGAAAATTTGCTCATACGATCTACGATATAGCTGGAACTTTTCATTCTCTGCTGGAGCTATCGGTTATTCAGAATCTCCCCTTAGTTTAGTATGATTCCATAAAAGATACGAATGAACGGCATTTTGTCTCAGGTGCTTTTGTACGAAGGCGGCTCAAAATGGTCCTCGTCGAACTGATTCAACGAATACGCGCCCTTTGGACAATGCATTAATTTTTAAAATGTTCTTTCACCGTCGTATCTCCTTCGGCTGTAGATAATGACGATTTATGAAGTACCTACAGGCAATTTCAGTGAATTCATTGTTACCAAGGGAATAGCCCAAGCGGAATAATAGTGGACTACTCTGAGGCACAAGCTACCTGATGGAACCCCCGAGATGGGAGGCATCTTCCGGGAGCCAAGGCCGAAAATTGGTAGTAATTTAAAGAGAAGGTTTGAGATTATATTTTGAAAATATAGTCCTTTTCGTACGAAAAAACCGTTGTCTACCACTTCTAAATTTGGAATTTAAAAAAAAAAAAAAAAAAAAAAACAGGTGTAAACTTCTATGACGATTTGGACCTTACTTTCCACTCTGTTCGGATGTTGGGAAAGTAAAAGTGGACATGCTCCGCCCCTGGACCCTCGGTAACTTTCCGCCTTGAGCCTTCGGCTAAAATGCTAAAACATGGAACATGCTTTCTTCCCGCTAATTCGTAAATGTAAATAAATTTAAAACCACGACATAAATGTTTTAAAAATCGAAATTAGTACAGAGTACCTAAGTAGGTAATTTTCTGTTATGGTGCGCGTCTACAATAAATTACTATAAGCAAGATTAGCTTCTCAACCAAGTGACAACAAAACTATATCAATTTATTACATAAATAAATATAAAACTACGATATGAATAGATGAACAAGTACGAAAGAAATGTGTGATGAATCGAGAGCTTTCCAACGAGTGGAGAACGATTTTCGTCCGGTGAAAAATAAAGGAGTTTCATTTCCCCAACGTGACGGTAAAATCGTATTCACTACCCGCTAAATTTTTCGACGCGGTGCGCCTATAGAAGTTTACACTTCAAAAATGGCGGAGTCATAAAGATGGTTTAATTTGCCCATTTTAAAGATTTTCTCGAATAATTCCGAAACCATACATCCTACGGAAATTTTTATACGTAGCAAAGTGTGGCATAAAAAAACCTAAGCTATTCGATCTAAAAACTATGAATTATCTAGAAAAATGATCTAATAGTAAACTACTGAAAATTGGGCTAATTTTGAGTCAGTCCTCTGCTCCCTCAGTCTAGACTTTCGCCCTTCCAGATCACCTATTGGCCTTAATATTAGTCTCATTTATGTCTGCAAAACTTTATGTTAAATACTTTCCAAAGTTTACATCGTGCAAGTTTTAACACAGACCCTTTCCAATAATGAGTGTATATAGTGAAACGCAATTTCTGCGAACTTTCTACAAAATGACATAAAATTCATGAGTTCTGGTACAAGTCAATGTGGACAGGTCTCCGCTAATGTATGCTCGATATGAACTTTGTGAAGTATTTAACCCTGAGTGGAATGAGTTTTGGCAGACCGGCAAATGGGAAATAGTCGAGCTAGGGAGGAGAGGACTGAACCAAAATTAACCCGATTTATAATTGTTTGTAATTCGTTTATTTTAAGAGATGGTTCAGAGTTTTGGGATCGATTTTTTTTTTTTTTTTTTTTCTAATGCTTCACAAATTTGCTACGCATACAAATTTCTATATTATGTAGAGCGATTTAGCCATTTCTGGTTTATGTGGCCGCCATTTTGTATTCCACCAATTTTGAGACGGCAGCAAAAATTTGCTCACTCAGAACAGACTAAATTTTAAAAATCTGATCTCAAATTGTCTCCTGAAATTACTTCCTATTTTCGGCCTCGGCTCCTGGATTAGAAACCCTCGAATTGTTCTCTCTCCGTCCATCAGAGAAAATTTGAAATCACCTAAGTCGGCAAGCTCATGTCTCCCGACTTCCTGCTTCTTCAAAACTATAAAGAATTTAGGCCCCCCCCCCCCCCCCCCCCCCCCCCCCCGAGGTGCAATCCTCATAAAAAGGTAGAGGAGAGTAAAGAGCATCCCGTCAGAGAGATACCACCCCTACTAATAGCTTTTAATGAGCCATGTTCGGAGTAGATTCGGTTCCAGTCACCTGGAAAGCCCATCCAACGCCAAACCCAGCTGCTAAAACAATCGAGCACAGGCCGCGACGCCCGTTGTTTCATCAACGGGACGCCGACAGCGCTATCTCTGAAGCCCTGACGGGACCTCGATGGAGGTAACTCTGTTACAAAACTCATCTTTATTGGTCAAGGTTTCAATCTGCAGGTGAGGGTTGAGATACAAATTATGACTTAGATGAGGAAGGGGGGAGGGGTAAACGCCTGCTGACATGGGTGTGTCCCAGAGTACTTCTTTACAAACAATTTTAAATTTTTTAGGTAGGGCTGGGAAGAGCTGGTCGTCCGTTTGGCCCCCTATTAAGTAAAAAGTTAGCATCAGAGGCCACTGAGTAGAACATTGCGCCTTCATACCTCATAATTCTTTTCTATATTATTTTATGTATACTATATTCAATATTATTATCATTAAAGAGGACGCCGGATTGTATATATGCGGTTTTTCCAACTTTTCTCTGTCAATTGCACCGATTTTGATGATTCCTGCGTCAATATACTGATTTTAAAATTCTCCGTAGGATCGACGCTCTGAAATTTTCAAATTCCAAAATTTTCAAATTTCGATACCATCTAACAATTTTGCTTTCGGATTTAAAGGTCTATTTTCATTTCAAGTTTCAAAAATAGAACGAACGCTGCAAGAATCATTTGAATCGGTCAATTATTGGCTGAGAAAGTTCAGAAAACTGTATAGTCGTGAATTTGGAGAGAGCTTTGAGTCTTTGAGTCTTGAGATTTGGTCTTTGGAGACCTTATGGCGCCCCCTTAAATTCTATCCTCCAGGATGACTGAAAGTAATGCCAAAGTTTCTGGCACATTCCAGGCCGATGTACGATTTTTGAGCCAAATTTCATTGTTTGGTCCAGCAGTTTAGGAGAAAAAATCGTACGGCAGAGTACGAAGGAATTATATTATTACTATTATTTCTTTTAATTCATTTTCGGAATATATGATTTTTCGGTCGATTGCAAAGGTGCATTATTGAAAATTATAACCCAAAAGAGAGTTTCAACTTCCAATATTGTTATCACAGAAACACATAGAATAATGTAAATATGTCTAACTTTGTTGCGGACTTGTACTTTGTTTAATTATAATAATAACTAACTTTCACTTTGTCAATTGCAGATGGGGAGCGAAATTATTGATTCTAGAAGGGAATAGATGGGAACTTACTGAAGATGATATTTGTGAACCAATGCTTGAACACGAAGGAACCAAATGCTCTAAGGAGATGAAGAAGTAAGTATTATCTTCCATTATAAAATAAATTGAATCATCGTTGTAGGAGGGGGAGGGGGGGGTTTCAAGGAAATTTAGAAAATCTTTAGGTAGACATTTCACACTTTTCTCATAAAACGAAATTTATATTCAAAATTTTAATAATGAGTGAATGTGGTAAAATACCAAGAATTATATCATCAAATCAGCGCTTGTGTTCCTCTTTCTAAGGGTACTAATAGTTCACTGCTATTCAAAAGCATCAGAGATTTCAATGATACAACTCCGTTCTATGCTGAGGTGATGAATCATCTGCTTTCGAAGCCTTGCACGACAGTGCTCAATACACTCTGCAATGGGTTATGATTTTCCTCAAACCACAATAACCAATCTGTTGAGGAGGGATATTAGTTTATCCACAGAATGAGACTCTGAAACTTGATCAGAGATGAAAATATCTGGCCAGATCAGAGCATAAACATCCACATAAAAATAAGCCGATGTTACTGGCACATCCCCGGCCGAAGTATGGTATTTGAGCCAAATTTCATTAAATTTGAAACAGTAGTTATGGAGAAAAGCTTCGGAGGGCGAACGGAGGTTTTTCTTTAATAGTTGGAGTCTACGCATCATGAAACGTAAACCAACCAATTTGGGGGAGGGGGGGGGGGGGTTCAAACATTTTTTATCTTGGCCGATTGCAAAGTTTCATTATTGAAAATAATAGACCAACCTAAACTAAAACGGTTACGAGGAGTTACCCACACAGTTTCCTTGCATCGTTTTCTCAACATAAACGTTTCCTTTGCCTTTTGTTCAGGTCAGATTACAGCGATCTGGATCATCGGCCCTATTCTCACGAAATTACCGTTTATTCCACAGTGATTCAAAATTCGATGTGATATTCACAATTATATATTTGCAATCTATTGTCCATTTAATTTGATAGTTATATAGTGATTATCTTACAGTTCGAATCTAATAAATTTTCCATTGTACTTTTCAGGACATGGGATGAAGAAGTGAAAAGATGCCACCATACTAACAGAACACCACAATTGTACAGAGCCGTTTTTCGAGCGTATGGGTCGAAATTTGCATTCATAGGCCTGTGGACCACCTTATATTTTCGATTTGAGTAGGAAGAGAACAAGTAGGTACCGAATGAGAATTCAAATTGAAATAGAGATTGAACAATCACTAAATATTCATTGTATTCCTTCTGGAAACCAAGTTCGTGAGAACCCCAGTAGATGTACCTATTTCATTGTGTGACTGTTTACTTGCTGAGTTCTTAGCTGCTCCGCGTGCCTCAGTTGGTTGAGCAAAAATCCGGAACTTGGAGGACTGGACGTCGGAGAGCCCAGCATATGTGTTTTGTTGGCGCTGCCCGAAAAGCCACTTACAATCATTTCACAGTCCCAGGCGTCTACAATCGTCACTATAAAAATAGCGGTCATTAACTTAGCGGATGACTCACTGATTCAAAGATGTCGCTACTAATTCTAGCCCTTAATGAAAGCAAACGGATTAACATACAGCTTATGTAGCTTCGAGTTTGAGGACCGCCTTCATTTGATTTCGGAACTGGAGCTGATTCGTGTTAGTTCCTTAGGTTTTCCGTTGCCATCGGATCAGCTGACAACGCCTTACGGCCACATACTGTCAGCTTCCGTAAAAAGCAAAATGTAACTGGGCTTGCCCGTGTCTAAATGAATTAATAAGAACGTCCGTTTCAGTAAAAGTTACATACCTTCTTGCTGTCAAATCAGTCCAAATTTTAATTTTCAACCAAAATCTGTTTTATTGAACTTTGGTGGTTGTAGGGAAAGAGTTAATGTAAATAAAGAACAATATAAGAACAAGAAATATAAATAATTATATAATTATAGTGATGGGCATGCATGACTCACAATTATATTTTTTTGTACCTTTGTTTTGGGTATATACAAGTGTATTTCTTGTACGACTTGCTTCAGTATTTTTCAAAACCATCCGGTGACCCCAACTTCTATATATATATGCGGTGAGTGACGCATTCGGAGTTTTTATATGCTCATGCGTGAAGTCATACCTAATACAGTACTGCAAATTGCGAGCCAATTTTTTGGGGATGAACGCTCGTATAGCGGCAAGCTCTCTTATGTATCAGAAGGTAAGTTTTTAGGAAAAATTCTCAATGGGGTACTAGAGAATCAGTTGGAACTTAAGCCTATTGAGGTTTTAGAAGTATCTTCGTAAAAAATGTTGTTAAATTTCATTTCTATTCAACTCTTACATGAACATTCATAAGCTGAAGATCCAATAGCCCCTCTCAACCACTCTATTATTAAAGGTATACATATAGGGTGTTCTGCGCTTGGTGTAACCAACAAACGGGTAGAACTAGACTGAAAATGGAGTAGAATACCACCAATCGCACCTTTCTATCTCCATCCGTTCCCAAGATATGATTTTTAAATTTATTTTTTAGAAAACCACTTTTTTTTCATAAAAAAATTTCTTCACTTTAAAACAACTTATGACCACATTTTTGGATTCAGCGTTGAATTTACTATACGCCTAATGCTTATTCATAATCAAAAACTCCTAACTCCTTTCTCGATTTCATGGAGAAATTCAAGTTTGAAACACTAAGCACCTACAAAAATACGAGTTAATACAAGAAAATAAACAAAGGGAATCTCAATTTTCTTGTGTTTGCCGTTGTAGTAATATGATTCAGATTGATAATTTCAAGTATGAGGGCAAAATGAATCCCTTGTTTAAGTCTGAGGTCGTTTTACTGAATGGCAGTACAAAAAATAATGGATGTCAGCAAACTAATGTACGAACAGAGAGGTAGGTAGATACGTAAATAAATCGCTAACAGAATTTAGTCTTCTTTAAAATCAGCAAAACTGAAATTAAAGTAGCAGTAAATAAAGAGGCAAAACACTTGAATATTTGTGAGATTTTATTTATTAACAAAGACGATACCTATTATGTGACCTTTGTCAACTCTTGGCTGACTTGAGAAATCACGGCAAGACCTGTTCTAGACCCCGTATTTTTGTAGGTGCCTACTGTTTCTTTCGCAATCAAACTTGAATTTCTCCATTAAATCAATAAGTAATCACAGACTTGGCCGTAACATTAGAAAGCTGATTAAGTTTGTAAATGTTCCTGAACTTCTACAGCTTCCAGTTTGTTTTTTGTAATTGCAGGTAACGTTCACGTTTTTTCAGAAACTTACTTTTTTTCAATTTTCAATGTTCGGTCGGACTGCAATTGCGGTCAGTGAGAGTTCTTTTTTTTTTATTATAAATTTGTACTAGCCGTATAGCAAATTTAACGCTGAATCCGACAATGAGGTCAAAAGTTTATAAAACTTGTTTTAAAGTGGAGGAACGTTGGTTTTACAGAAAAAAATGTGGTTTTCTGAAACAAAACAAAAAATAAAAATCCTACGAGATTTTTAAAAAATAGAAAAATCTAGTATTCTTATTTCTGGACGTGCTTAGTATCTCGGGAACTGATTCAGGCAGAAAGATCGGTTTTCGGGGTTCTACTCCATTTTCAGTCTAGTTTTACCCAATTACTTTTTTTTACACCAAGTGCGAAACACCCTGTATATGACTTTATATTATAAACTTCCTAATAATATTAGCTTAATTAATTTTCTTGAAGAGTATATACAATTCTATGAGAAAAATCCATATTTACTCGTGAAAATTGAAACAATAAATTCCTTGGTTATTATCATCTTCTCAACAGGTTCTTAGATTAAGCAAAGCCAATAAAACGGAAATATCTACTGGTTTCATCATCAACCTATTTGCTGTTGACGGAAAAAAAGTTGAAGGATTATTTATTTCCTTGGCTTTCATTGTTATATCTCCAATACAATGTGTTGCAGCTTCTGTTATTGCATGGTACATCATAGGATGGCCAGCCATTGTTGGGTCTATTTTTTCATTGGCATGTTACCCATTGCAATGTGAGTGCCAATTAATTAAAATTCGAGATAATCATATATATATACCTACATTTTTTCAAGTTTGAGAACAATGAATGAAATAAATGTTTTAGTCATGCAAAATGAGATTGTGGGTGAATTAACTAAATTATCGTATTATACGATTTATAATAAATTGTATCGAAATTTGAACACATTCAGTGTAACGGAATTGTTAACTTTCAATATTATGGTAGAAAATAGTAGTCTGCTATTCAACTTATTTTTGAATTTTTAGCTTTTTGTGATGTTTTTTATCAATTATTTCGGCACATACCAATGAGTTTTAATTAGTGTTTCAACAAAATTTGAACTTAGAATAGTTATTGTCTGGAACGACAAATACTTGAATATATAAAGCGTTAAAATCCAGGAATCGTTTCAGAAAGGTTCAAAACTAATTTCCATGGAGAAGATTTCGGAAATATTTTATTTACAATCTTTACGAGGCATCGCAATAGCTTCATTTTCCACAAAATTCGCTGAATTGAGTAGAAAAGCCAACCAATCGTTGATTTGCATTGAATACTACATACCTACTACTATACTATATATGTAACTTACCTAGACAAGAATGATCCATTTAACGCCAACATGTTTTCAGTGTGGATTGGCCGAAACTGCTCAAAAGCTAGACGTGAAATTATAAAGAAATCTGACATTAGAGTGCGCATTATGAATGAAATAATATCTGGCATAAAGGTTTTAAAGATGTACGCCTGGGAAGACTCATTCGCTGAAATGATTTTCGCTACAAGAAAGTTATTTTTTCTCAACTTAATTGGAGTTTACTGGGTGAATAAGTGTATATATATATATATATATATATATATATATATATATACACTTATGAGTGACACTTATGATATATATATATATATATACAGGGTGATTCCCTCGCAGATGCAAAAAAAAATTTGGTTGAAACTACATCAAAAATAGAGTAAAATGCCGCCAACCGCATATTTTTTACCTCAATCCGTTCTCGAGATATGATTTTTTAAAGGTTTTTTCAGGATAACCGTGTTTTTTCCTTTTTAACTCAAATTTCTCCACTTTACTTCATTCAATTTTAACTTTTGACCACATTTTCGGAATCAGCATTAAATTTACTATAAGAATAGTGTACTTGAGTTCTTAAAAAGTACGCCAACAATTATAATCAAGTTTACTTTTATTTTGTTATTTAGTGGAGAAAATTATGTTTTAATGTTAAAAAATGTGGGTTTTTCAATGAAATTGTTGGTTTTCTCGAAAGATGACCCTCCATGAACCTACGAGTATGGGGTCGGTTTCTATGTATTTTTTCACGCTGTATCGAATGGTAACATTTGTAGATCTCTCCAACTCCGTTATAACCGAGTGTTACACTTAAAATCGCAAATGTTTTGTTTGTTTGTTACGATTAAATGCATGTGTGTTATGGGGTAAAACTAGTTAATTAAAGTGTAAAACTCTATTATAACGTAGTTGAGAGATCTGCAAGAGTTTCCATTCGATCCAGCGAGAAAAAATACATAGAAACCGACCCCATACTCTTTGGTTCATGGAGAGTCATCATTCGAGAAAACCAACAATTTCATTGAAAAACCCACATTTTTTAACATTAAAATATTATTTTCTCCCCTAAATAACAAAATAAAAGTAAAATTGATAATACCGTTGGAAAGCATATTAAATGGAGCAGTTTTCATGAGATTTTCCAGTTTCCACGATTCTTTTTAAAAGAGTAGTAAAGTTTTAAAGATTTTCAGAAATATTATTTTTTCAAAATCGTCAATGTTTGAGCCGATATGAGGTGAGGGCCTTTGGATGGTACTTTTTAAGAACCCAAGTACACTATTCTTATAGTAAATTTAATGCTGATTCTGAAAATGTCGTCAAAAGTTAAAATTTAATGAGGCAAAATTTAAAGGAGAAATCCGAGTTTAAAATTAAAAAACACGGTATTTCTGAAAAAACCTTTAAAAAATCATATCTCGAGTACGGATTGAGATGAAAATATGCGGTTGGCGGCATTTTACTCCATTTTCGATGTAGTTTCACCCAAATTTTTTTTTTTTTTTTTTGCATCTGCGAGGGAATCACCCTGTATATATATATATATATATATATATATATATATATATATATATATATATATATATATATATATATATATATATATATATATATATATATATATATATATACTCTTCATGAGTGACTATATCATCATCTTCATCTAGGAGAGCTCGGATTCTCCAGTATGGGGATCTTCAACTCGGAAACGACGCCCAGACATTCTGAAAGGGGAATAAATGAATATTCAGAAAAATGTAGACACGTCCCTGGGACCGCTGGTCTGTTCCCGGTAGACACGTCCATGGGACCCCAGTCTTTTGAAAGAGTTTGTTTGAATACCAGTAAAACAAACAGAAGGAGTGAAACGAAAGTACTTACGTGGCCTTCTTGTACTGAAGCCTGGAGGGTACTGAGAAGCCCAGCTACCTGCAGACCCCCTCCCACCACTCCAAAGGTTCCCCAGCGGTCCCACGGACGGGTCTACGGACTGAAGGTTAAAGACCCCTTTCCTCTCTCTCTAACTCCCTTTTGCATGAGTTTTACGTTTCTCTCTTGTCAGTTTGTTTCGCAGTCCACTTTCGCATTGGTTAATTTGTTTTCAAACCTTGCATTTTACTATAGAGCCTTAGACATCCCCTGTGTTGAGTGTGGTTTTAGTGATTGTTCATCCTCAGGCAAACCCACACCATCGACAGCCAGAAAAAAGAAAAAAACCGGTCGGATTAGAGACGTTTTTGAGGTGACAGTAAGATACCAACAAACTCTAGTAAATATGCTAAAGTGAATTACGAGATTTGAATAAAGAATAGGTAACATGGTGATATATTATATAATATTAAGTAGTATGGTAACCGAGAACGCGAATATTTGTGGGGAAAAAAGATCGAAGTCCATACCTTGTTTGACATTTTTAATTATTTCTAGAAATTATCTTTGATCTACCTAATTTTCTTTCTTGTCAATTAAACATAATGAAATTCCCAGTCAGGTGGCCCATAGAGTTCAATTTTGTTATGCATAGCGTCTGTCTGGGACGACTTCAAACTTTAAGAGTTTGACCCTTTTTCCCCATGACCTTTCATTTCTCATTAACTGGTTCATTAGCTAGAGCCAATTACTAAGATATAATGACGATATAAGGTCATTTGTAGGTATGTAATTATGCACTCGGCTTCGATCGTGAAGTTCTCATTAACAATTTAGAGAATGACGCAGTACTCCGTGTCCTCAATTTCGGAAAACATCATACACTAGTCGCCATGGAACCTCGGTGTGAAAAGAGGCGAACGAACAATGTATTTGATAACGCAAGTGAACTGTCAAAATTTCTGTACATGTAAGTTGTAGTTCATGATTATTTATGTACATCACAATTTCGTTCGTTATAATTAGGTTGAGTTTTTCCTGACCACCTATCAGAATACTCATTACCCATTACATTTATTGTTACTCATTTCTTAATCCCCATCGATTAATTCGTTTAAATTCAACATTCACAATAGGTACTGTCCTGGTCTTTAGTTATCATCATTCATGGTTACTAAGTACCTATAGTAACAAAAACATATTTCCAAGAATTGATTCCTCGCATTTGACGAACTTTCGCGAAAAATCAAATCGAGTCATGAGACTCTAGACTCTGACCAACTAATCCTACTGATCTGAATTTTTACTAAGGGATTGACTACTTGATGTTATGTAGTATTGAGATGCGAGCGTAGCGAGCATCCAGATTACTGATCTGTGTAAAATCTTATGGCGACTGGAACGCTGGGAATGCCACGCGGAGGGTCAGGGTCTAGTCTCGTGAATCGACTTGATTGTTCGCGAACGTCTCGTCCCGCATTTGTACGCGTAGCTTGGATTTTCAATGAATAAAATCCACTTTTGTTTGAACTTATTGCTTTTTTATTACAATTTTATTCATTGAAATCAAAAGTGAATTAATCTTTTGTCATGGAAAAACACTTGCGTCCTCAACGATTCCAGACGGAACCAGAGTCACCAACGGCACAAAAGGAGTGAACCCACTGATATGCTCATCAAAGCCACGGCTCCTTTTAGGTCCCCTTCCTTTCAAGTCTCCAAATATGTATCTGCTCGTGATCATTGACGAGTACTCCCGCTTCCCCTTCGCATTCCCATGCAAAGACATGAGTGCTGCCACACTTATCAAATGCTTCATTCAACTTTTCTCTGTCTTTGGGAACCCTGGATATGTCCACTCAGATAGAAGAGGATCTTCTTTTCTATCCCACGAATTCACTAGCTTCCACGCTCATGGAATTGCAACTACCCACTCATCCGCTTACAATCCAAGGGGTAACGGTCAAGTGGGATTATTTGGAAAACAATTACACTGGCTCTGAAAGCTAAGGGCCTTGATATTAAAGATTGGGAGACAGTACTGTGTGATGTTCTACACTCTTCACAGTCTCTTTTGGCATTTCTACAAATTATACTCAGCACGAACGTTTCTTCCGTCATCCAAGGCGCTTAGTTAACGGATTCTCCCTACCTTCCTGGTTGCTTATTCCTGGTCCCGTCATTCTATCAAAGAACGTTAGAAACTCCAAATATGAAGATCCAGTAGAGCGAGTGGACCTCATCGATGCAAATCCACAGTATGCCACGATCCGTTGCCAAGATAGTTCAGAATCAACGGTATCTTGCTCCTTGTGGGGATAGGACATGGTTGGACCCTGTGGACGAGCCCAGTCAAGGATGATCAGGGGGAAATGGTGACGTTCTACCAACATATGATATGTCCGATTCTGAGAAAACCCCAGAGATCTCACTAAGCGATACACTATCGCCCCAAGGCCTGCCGGCTTGCTCACAAATGATGGAACGGGTAAATATGACGAACCACCTGTTGAGCACAACAGAACCCAGATGGACTACCTTCGACCGAGAAGACCAACAGCTAGGCCCCGTTATTTTCAAGATTATGAAGTTGGCTATTGCGAAAGCTTCATTTTTTACGAAAATTTGCTAATTAAATCAAGAAAATTTCTCACTGTGCTGCGATGATTTACGATAAAATTAATTGAAATAATATCTCACTTTTACGTTGTCAATTGCAGATGGGGAGCGAAATTGATTCTAAAAGGGAATAGACGGGAACTAACTGAAGATGATATTTGTGAACCAATGCTTGAACACGAAGGAGCCAAATGCTTGAAGGAGATAAAGGAGTGAGTTGCATCTTCCGTTGTAAATCATTGATATCCGTAAGATACTATATTTGCCAGCAAAAACAAAATTTATTTAGGCTTACGTGAGTGATCAATAAATTGAATTATCGTTAAGGGATGGGGGGGGGGGGGGTCAAGGTAATTGAGAAAACCGGTATGTTGAAATTTCACACGATGCATAAAACTAATTTTAAGCTCACAATATGAGTATATATTAAATTGATGTGAATGGTAGGCTTCCTAGGTACCTAATCAAAACTCAAGAAATTGGAGAAAAATGTCAAAGACTAGGCGCTCCGTACAAACGTCATTCGTCAATCATTCGAAAATCTGAATACACCACTGGAAAGTGCGGAATTTCAGCTGTGTGATGAACATTTTTTTGGTTGCAGTGTGAAGGCGATAATTTCTTCTGAAGTAGACCCTCACTGTCAGTTTCTATAAAGTTCGGCTGCATGTGGAAGGGCCAAAAATAATTTTAATGGCCAGTATTGGGGGGGTCTCTTCTTTCATATAATATGTACAAATTGTGAGAAAAAGGTAAATTTTGGAGAGGATTTATTTTTGGAGCTTCCCGTTTGAAGTGGAAATGCCCTATATTCTATACTCTTAAAAGAGTTCCAAAGATTTCGTTTGATAATCATCGAGGGTTAATCGTATAAAAAATATATCAAGTTAATGAATTATGTTTGAAAAATAGGTAATTAAGTTAATGAAAGTTAATGAACTTAATTATGAGTTCATTATGTCCTAACTCCTGTTGATGGTTAAAATTTGTCCGAAAACCTATGTTTTTGCTTTTTGCAAAATACAATTAGTGATAATCTAAAGGTCTTTTTTGTATGATAATACCGTCATTATATCTCCCCAGTAGCAATTGGTTGTACGCGAACTATTTTGGAAATTAAGCGTGATATTTTTTCTGTCGGACGCTAATATAGAATGACCCCTTGGAGCTAAAACATACCCATGTCAAAATTGAAGTAAACGTGACAGAAATACCAAGAAATATAGGATCAAATAAGTCTTAGTGTCCCTTCGACAGGAACTTAAGAACACCAGTAGTTTTATGCTGAATCAAGGGCATAAGAGATTTTAATGTTAAAACTCCGTTATGCGCTGAGGTGATGGTTCATCTACCTACTTACGATTGCATCACAGAGCTCAAAACATTCTGCTAATGGTTATGCTTTGCTAAGCCCAGAATTAAAAAATTGTTTGAGGAGAGGTATGAGTCCATATCTACAGAATGAGGTGCTATAAGCATTTGATTGTTCATGAAAATAAAGTGATATGTACGTGATGGAAATCAAAACCTTTGTGTAGCCATATTCAACCTAACTGAGATCTACTGGTCGAAGAAACATAGCCCTCTATTGAGTGAAGGTTTCTACAAAATATCAAAGCTCCTACCTGAGATTACTCAACAATAATTGCCGGTGAAATGCAGGCTGAACTACGACTCGCTAGTTTCGGCAGTACCATTTCATATTGCCCCAATCCAGGCGGCCGGTACTCCAGAGACTCAGAGAATTTTTAGCTCTCAAGTGCGCAAACGATGCTATTTACACGGACGGTTCAAGGATGAATGGAAGAGTGGGCTGTGAAATTGTATGACTATAAACGCAGAATTAAGAAGAGATTCCGTTGGTTTGATTTTGCATCAATCTATTCAGCTGAACTGACTTCTATCTTGGAAGAGCTCAGGTACTTTCTATCCTATTCATCCAATGAAAGCGGGCTTGATATTCTAACGGATTCTTTGAGTCCAGTCCGAAACGTTCAACAGATAAGCCCAGCTTCTTAGCTAAGCCCCCTAGAACCAGATATAGTTAACTCGGTCGAACGGCTTCGAGAAAACCTGTATATATTACTACTCCTCTGGATCAAAGCTCGCCACCATGTTGAGCAATGTTGGCCAATGAAATAGCAGACTCCGAAGCGAAGAGATCAACTCTAAAAGAAGATCGGTACCTTGATTTCTCACTGTGACCAATAACTGATTTATGCAGTAGATTCAAGAAAGAATTATATGCAAATTGGCAACAAAAGTTCGAGAACTATGATGCTGTAATGAGCTATACAGAAATGTTTTCCAAAATAAATCCGCGACCATGGTTCAATAATGTAGCCAACATGCCAAGACGTTTTTACAAAACAATCACCCGCCTATGCTTTGGACATTGCCTCACGAAATCATTCGTATATAGAATGTATAGCCCTAATGAATCATCGGCTTGCGATTTCTGGTCGAATGAGGATGAAACATTCGAGCATATTTCTGTTGTCCCATGTTCATAGATGAAAGAAGAGAACTCTTTCAAAAATGCAAGAAACGTTAATGAGCTATTATTCAACGACGAATGTTTAATAGCGAGAAGTGACATTGATGTATATAAAGACATTTATGATTGTTTATGCAGCATTAACAGAAACTTATGAAGTACTATGTCCCATTGTTCTTTATTTTAAATTTTTATGATAATTTCAAGTAGTTTCATGGAAAAATTTACCTATCTAGTGAATTTTATTCTATTTAATTGCATGATTCTATTGCAATTATAAGTATTGAATTGTAATTCATTGAATTGTATGGCTGTATGGTGAATTCCGATGCCAAATATAAAGGATAGAAAAAACCTCAATGTATGAGCTTATAGCGTCAGAGTATATTAAATTTTTCATTGTACCTTTCAGAGCATGGGATGAGGAAGTGAAAAAATGCCACCTTACTAACAGAACACCACAATTATACAGAGCTGTTTTTCGAGCATACGCCTCGAAATTTGCATTTATATTCCTATGGACAATAATAGAAGAGGTAGTCCCGTAAGTAAATACATCCTCGCAGTTGTGTAAGTACCCACCAGTTTACTGGGGCTTTTAAAGACATTCTTCAGCAGTATGAGGCGCCCTTATTTTAGATTTGTGTTGGAGAGAAGAACTGAAAGAGATTATTTATGAATGTAAAGAGGGAAGAACGATTTATCAAATCCATTGCATTCCTATATATATATATCCGAGTTCTTAATAACCCCCGTTGCTTTAATTGTGTGTATCCCAGCCATTGACCTATAGTTGACGGCGAAATTCAACAATTTTGAAAATACCATTCGGCGCGCTCCTATCTTTATTAAGCAATGACAATTAGTATGTTGGCTGGGGTGTTGAGATCAGGGCTTAGAAGAGTAAGACATAATTGTTAATTAGTTGATTTTATCATTTTTGGTCAATTATTATCAAAGTGGAAAAGCCCGTGTCACCACGGGATGCAAGTACAAACTTTAATTATGCAAATAAAAAAGCAAAATCTTTCTGTTTCAACTTAATTTTTATTTGTTAAATCAAATCACATAACGAATACAAAGTATGAAAAGAACATGTGTTTTGGTTCGTCACTTTGCGCTCCCTCTACCGGCAAATTCTACAACTTTCCCTCGTTTTTGCACTTTTTAACTTGGTAGAATTATTGCACCAGTTTTTTCAATATGAAGGAATCTGATTTATAACTTGGTAGAATTATCTGCACCAGTTTTCTTCATGCCGGTCAGTTTAAAAAAAATTTGAAGAGAATCGGTGCAGGCGTTCAAGCGTTATCACTTTGTATGTATCCTATTATTATAATAGATAATGAGCCTATTCAATCAACCAAGAATAAAAATTGTCTATCAGTTGTCAATCGACAACCGTATCAGGTGATATAATTCAAATAGAATTCTGACTTCACGAAATCGAGATTATTACCCTTGTCTCTACGGATAGTCTAGTAAAGCGTTAGTAGGTGTTTTATGTTATCTCATGAATTGTCAGTTGGTAGGTATTTACTTAAATGCCGTTATATCAGGGTGACTAGTAAAGTGTAGGTGAACTAATTAGTTGCATCAATTTTCCGTCAAGGAAAATAAGAACCTATATCTACGTAGACATACTGATAACGATGTCAGCCCATCGCCCGACCACTGCGAAATTCCATTACGCAAATCGTATACGGTGGTGCATTATTTAAGGGGCCCGTGAAGCTAGTTTCTTTCCTTATCAACCTACAGAGCTGAAATTCGAGATGGGGTTCCTTTGGGATATTTAGAATACAATTTCAGTGCTCTTAGGCGCATTGTTTAGTCGGCTAATTTGTTCCTCAGTCGATTTATGGTGCTGAAACCTGAAATGGAGCTCCTTTGGGACAGAAGAATCCAATATCTCCTTCCAAAAAAATAGAAGTCGTGTTTAGGAGTCCTTAGGCAATCATGCCTTATAGTTTCCCCCCCATACACGCTGGGAAGATCCTCCTGAGAGGAGTGTACACACAGTCAATGTCCTTGACAATTTCCAAGTACCCGTTTTGACCTACGGGTCGAGGCATGCGTTTTACCATTACCAACTAAGCAGGTTGGTACCCGAGTTTATGAAAACCCACATTACTCCAAATTTTGAAACCCGCGGAAGGAAACTCACCCCCGCTGGTCAACTCTCACGCACCTCTACCCTACATCTGCAAAATAGACTGCACGTTAGGGGTGATGAAACCACTGCCCCCACGAATGCTCCTTTGGGACATCTAGAATACAATTACAAATTATGGAACGGCTCTGATAAGCTGTGGAACCTCTGAGCCTATTTTGTTTCCTGATCGACTTAGGGTGCTGAAGTTTAGATGGAGCTCCTTAGAGGCTCCAAGGAGGGGAGGGGAGGGGAGCGCTGATCAGCTTAGAGGTTTTCAAACCTAATTTTTTTCCTATTCAACCTACAGTTTTTTCGAAATTTTTTCTAAATTTTACCAACATTTACTATAAACTGTAAAATTGTGAGGACCTGAAGCTGTAATGGTGTGAACCGTTCCACCTTTTGAAAAGCGTGGATTCCTTTTGAAACTCCAAAAGGGTTTACTGTACACTTTCTCCGCAGTGCACTTTTTTCTCTGTGCGCTTTTTTCACGGCACCTGTAGAAGGAGTGGATGTTGGAGGCATCGGTGGAGAGTTCGTTCGTGTTTGCAAAAAAAGCTCTTTTCATTTTAGTGATGGATTTATGGTGAGGAGGAATGATGGAGGGCGAAATGAACTGAAATGAAAGAACGAAATGAAATGGTAAGTGCACTAACACTTACCGTACGGACTTTTGTGATTTTTTAATTGAGGAAAGGGTATTTTTTTTTTTTTTTTAATTAGTTAAAGCGTTGATCAAGACGCATCCAGTTAAAGCCAGTGAATCTTCAAACCGAGGATAATGTAGATTTAGTACCTACTGCATACCAGACTTTAATGTCATTCCCCAATCAATCAATATGTTTTCGTATCCATTTTTTAGGTTTGTACAAATATATTTCTTGTACGGCTTGCTTCAGTATTTTTCCAAATCATCCGATGACCCTTACTTGTACACACATGCGGTGAGTGATGCAGTTGGACTTTTCGTATGCTCATGCGTCAGATCATACATAATGCAGTACTGTCAATTGCGGGCAAATTTATTGGGGATGAACGCTCGGATAGCCACAAGCACCCTACTATATCAGAAAGTAAGTTATTATCACATATTCTGAACCGGGTAATGAAGCAGCCGATGGATCTTGAGCTTATGAAGGTTTCGTATATAAACAATGTTACCTACATTTCATGCTTCTTCATAAAGAATGCTACTTATATTTCATTCCACTTCAACACTTCTATGTACACACACATTCCAAGACCTTTCATGAGTTGAAGATCCAATAGCATGTCTCAGTCATAAACAAAATAAAAGTTAGGTCATCTGTCAGATGTCATAGATTACCTAAATTCACACCCGGTTTTTATAGCCAAATGGAAAGAAAACTTGACTGAGAAAAATTCCAAGAAACGTTATTAATTCAATGTAATAAGTACATACCTTTGAAGGTTTCGGGCCTAAATATTTCGTAATTTGCTTTTCTTCTTTCTGCCTGCAGCATACACTTCATTTTTCCTGATTTGACGGCTTTGAGAGAATGTTCTTCATGTTCTTAGGTTACCTCCTTTGTCTTCTTTTGAATGAAGCTTTACTCTTGAATTTAAACAATTGTTGTGTAAAAAATTTAAATTCGTCCTTGAACACTACTTCTTTGCTTCGACTGCTACGGATGGTTCAGATGTGAAAGTACAACAGTTATCCTATAAGGTTCTAGATATCAGGGTTTAACTATACAAAATCGTTCTCGAGTGTAAATATTCCGTAGACCGTATGACTAAACGCTCAATCCCAAAATCCCGAATTCTGATGATTACATTCCCATAATGTCCCAAAAAGTAGATAATGCGGACTGTTACTTATTATACTCCTAAGATCGGTCCATTTCTATAATGCTTGGAATTACCCCCTTCACAACGTTAAAGGCTAGTTTGAGTAACCCTTCCCCCACCTTTCACTTCTTCTGACTTGCTTCCAATCCATCCAAATGCGATTTTGATTCGTCTCCATTGGAAATTTCGGGAATCCGGGAGTCGGTCTCCTAAAAAGCAGTGGATGGTAGGTATTCGATGGATTTTATAACTGTAGCCACTGAAGAAGCCGAAAGAACTACCTAGTAAATTGTTGATTTGAACGCTAACCACCCGAATTCGGCTGGTTAGTTTTGGTCGTTCATTTAACGAGACCTTCTCGAACGATCAAGTTTGTCCCCCACCCCGGCAACTACTTGGAACCGTTCCCTACAAGAAGAACTGTGAGTTCTTCAATTCCGTTCAACGAGGAGCAGCTCATGAGTCACAAATGAAAAGTCACATTTACGTTTCTAAACTGTTATGTGATCGTGTTATTACCACCAAACTATACACTTCATTCTGATCTACATATCAAACTAATCTGCATTTTTACTAAGGGATTGACTACTTGATGTTATGTATTTTTGAGATGCGAGCTTGCGAGCATCCAGACCACCAAACTATATACTTCATTCTGACCTAGATGGAATTGAAGAACTCACCGTTCTTCTTGTAGGGAACGGTTCCAAGTAGTTGCCGGGGTGAGGGACAAACTTGATCGTTCGAGAAGGTCTCGTGTTCATTTAGCACATTCGATTATTGATTTATCTCAACCGGAGTTGGTGAAACCACTGTTTCGAATTTTGACAACCGCTGAGACGTGTAATGGTAAAACTAACAGTTATAGAATTCCCCTTCGTCCAAAATATAATCAAGTCATTTTACAAAGCTATAAAAGAGAACTTTTACGAACCAAATCACTCGCAACAAAGTTGTGGAAACCCATTTCAGTTGGAGCGTTGTCCAACTCCTCGAAAATTTGAAATCGTTTCGACGTAAGACATTTTCGTGAAATTAGACAACATTTTTCTTTAACTTCCGTTTTTAAAGAGAACTTTGTCCACCTTGTTGCAGGGTTCGTGACTTAACTGCATTTATTAGGAAGTATTCCTAATCCCTGGAAAGTAATGTAGTTAGAACCAATTTACGCATGACCAAGTTTTTGTCCGAAGATACAGATCAATTATGATCGTTATTCCTACTTAACCATTTCGGTACAGTGTACCCTTCCTACATTGATTCTCTATCAAATGTCAATAGACCAACGCAACAAAATGTAACATTAAATGAGTATACCTACAAATTAGTAACGCTTTCCATCATAACTGAGATAGAGGAGCATAATTTGGTTAGTTCTCATTTTTATTCTATTCATTTTATAGGGCGCTGGGTGAATGTGTAGGTTTTTATAAAATGTCGCGCCGCGCAAATTGGTCTCGTGACCGTGGAGTTTAGCGTCCACGTTAGCATCCATCTGGGGCCTATTTCGTAAAGCAATAAGTGACAAGTTACAAGCCGATTTTATGTACAAGTTGTAAAAAATGAGTGTGTGTAAGCATTTCATAAAGGTCCAAGTGTAGACTTGTAATGCACTGTGAAAATTAAAAAGTATACAGGCGAATTTGAACAAGTTACAAGTGTTTCCCCATCATTTTGAACAAACCACTGTTTTACAGTTGTAAAAAATGGCCGATTTTTGAACTACGTCCATTCACCTGTAAACTTGTTATTTTCCAGCATTGTGAGTTGACAATTTTTAGGTTTTAATATGTGGGAATCATGTGCTGCTGAAGAATACAGACAAGAAAGACGCATTCAGCTTAGAAGACGCCAGAGATTTTTTCGGCCTCGAGTAAACGCTCATTTCGTGGGTATTTTTGAATTTAACGAAAGATTTAGGATGTCTCCCAAGACCCTCTAAAAATTGAAATGGTGCGTGACCCTGTGCAATTTTTTCTGATCGGGTATTGAGGATCTCCCCATCACTGAAGAACAAAGTGAAGTGTGAAGATCAATTCGAAGTTACAGATGACATTCCTAACCCAGCAGCATTAAAACTTGATGAACTGATTGATCATTTCCACTGAATGAAGGAGAAAAATCCGATTATGCCAGCCATCAAAATAAGTTGTCTAATACACACTTTCTCCACTTTTCAGTTTATAATTTGTCTGTCTTCCTATCATTACAACTTGTCATGTACGATAAATATCCTATCCGTTTTTATATTATGATTCGCTAACAAAACTTCAATTTCGGCATCCCGCTTGACGCTGTTCATTTCGTTTGTCCCCACACGCCGTTTTTCTTTTGTGCTACACTTGTAAACTTAGTTACAATTGTAACTTTTATACACTTGCACTCTTTGTTTTGATTAAACACTTGTTCTAGTTTACCGGCATTACAGTAACTTTTACACTTATAACTTGTTGTTTTAAGAAATAGGCCCCTGGAGTTGTCCCTAGGTGGTCCTGGGGCCGCGCGGGGGACACCTTGGAAAGCAAAAATTCTAATCGAACGTCGAATTTAACGTTTTTCATAACTCATTACATCCGGGCATGACTTCGCACGTCCTTACATTGTTAGCTCACCTTTTTTAAAGGATATAAAATGTTCGATGGGGAAGTTTTTCATTAATTTCAAGCATTATTTCTTCTTCTTGTCAGGTTCTCCGATTAAGCAAAGCCAATAAAACGGATATATCGACTGGTTTGATCATCAACCTTTTTGCTATTGACGGGAAAAAAGTTGAAGGATTCTATTATTTCTTGGCTTTCATTGTTATTCCTCCCATACAATGTGTTGCATCTTCGGTATTGGCATGGTACATCATAGGATGGCCAGCCATTGTGGGATCTGTTTTTTCATTGGCATGTTGTCCGTTGCAATGTAAGTTCCAATTAATTAAAATTTGTTACAAATATGCATAAATCGTACATTTTTCTAATTTGTTTGTATTCTGTAGAAATAAGTAAACATTGAGTGAAAAGTCTATCTTCTAATTGACAATTGGCATTAGACACTACATACAATAATTTAATATACTGTGATAAGCAACCTTCATCAAAAACATTCATTTGAGGTCATCATTTTTTCAGTGTGGATTGGCCAAAACTGCTCAAAAGCTAGGCATGAAGTTATAAAGAAATCGGACATACGTGCCCGTATTATGAATGAAATAATATCTGGCATAAGGGTTTTGAAGATGTACGCCTGGGAAGACTCGTTCGCTGAAATGATTTACGCTGCGAGAAAGTAATTATTTGCTTCCCATAATTGGATTTTGTAGAGTATATATGCGTACGTGTATGAAAATCTTTTCAAACGCTTCACCCTGACCTCGTTTCAAATAATTTCTTTGAAAATACTATCTTTCTTCTATCTTTCTTCCCATCCCATTCGTATTAAGGAAACTTTTCTTATAGAGGAGATAACTCCTAAACTCAAATTTGGATCAAAACAGGACCCAGAGTTGAAACTGAGTTCTATTGCTATCAAATATACCCCACACCCAAGTGATGGGTAGTTGTATAGTTAAATCATTATTTTCATTCATTCCGCTTTCGCTAGCGAGTTGAGTACTGGAGCTGGTTACTTTTTATGTAAATGTGTTGATTTTGCACTATCATCTTGACAATGCAATATAAACAGTCAACTTTAGTTAATAAAGTATGAACCTATTAGAGATATCGCGCCATCATCATTAGAAAGTGAAAAAAAAAACTAATTCCGACAGAAACTCACTCAAACTAGATGTTTACCAAGTACTTATCACTCAGCAGACCGATGGAGGGGAACTCCCACTTCTCTCACTAAGAGCAGTGTTTCCCGTAGTGAGATGGGTACATAAACAAGGTGTTCCTACTTAAGTTCATCAAGCTGTGAGGGTCACTTTTAAACCTCATTTCTGATCGAAAATTCCCCATAGAGATTTATTCGTACACGTTTCGTTTTAGAGAAATTTAATTTTTAATATTTTTTCGTGTGACCTATTGGCACTAAAACTGTCATAACTCCCTTAATTGACTGAGCAAATTCAAATTTCAGGATACCGTTGGAAAGATAATGCAATTTTAATCCGAAGGATGCCTGTCCTTTTTTATGATTAAGTTTTAAGACATGAAAAAGCCCTCTGAAAATCCAATTTTATTTTATTTGAGATTCCTCAAGTTTTTTCAGTCGTAAATTAAACTATGAGAACCAATATTTTATCAAGATGCTAGAACGGCAAAGACTGCGCCAAAATCTTACCTTTTTAACAGTGTAATTAATTTTACTTTAACCTTGTTAATTGGGTGAAAACACTATGTTTTAATGTTGAAAAACATTGTTTTTCAATGAAATCGATGGTTTTTGAAAAATTACCATCTATGAAAATACGAGTTTGGGGTCGGTTATTTCGTATTTTTTTACGCTGAATCGAATGGTAACACTTGCAGATCCCTCAATCCCGTTATAACCAAGTTTTACAGTTGAGTTACTAGTTTTACCCCCTTAAACACATAAAATTTATCGAAACGAATGAACTCAAATTTGTGAGTTGAAGTGTAAAACTTGGTTATAACAAGGTTGAGGAGATGCAAGTGTAACCATTCGATTCAACGAAAAAAATACGAAGAAACCGACCCCAAACTCGTCATTTTTCAAGAAAACCCTCGGTTTCATTTAAAAAACAATGTTATTCCACATTAAAACATAATTTCCCTCCCAATTAATTAGTAAGGTAAAAGTAAATTTGACTACACCATTGGAAAGGTAAGATTTTGGCTCAGTTTTTACCGTTCTTGTACTTGAAAAAATATTATTTCTTGTAGTTTAATTTCCAATTGAAAAAACGCGAAATTCCCCAAATAAGGTTAAATTTGCTTTTCAGAGGGGCCTTTTGTCTTAAAACTTGATTCTAAAAAAGGGTGAGGCACCTATGGGATAGAAAATTTAAATTTAACGGTATCCTTCAATAGAATATCTAATTATCTATCTAATATCTAATTTGAATTTTCACAGCAAATTAAGGAAGTTATAATAGTTTTAGTAGCAAAAGATCGAAAATACGAAAAAATCGTATAAATTAAATCACTCGAAAACGAAGCGTTTATCAAAAAAATCTCTATGTTGAGCATTTGATCAGAAATAAGCTCTAAAAACGACCCTCAACGTTTGATGAACTTATAGCGACCAGTCTCATGGGAAACTCATTCACAGCTTGACTTCCAAATGATGAAGATGCAAAAAATAAGGAGGATGAACCACTGAACTTTTCCGTCTCAGGACTTGATAAGTTCAAAAGCAGTTACAGTTGAGGGGATGTCTGTATTTCAAGTCAAGATTTGAAAATTCAAACAGCCCTCAGGCAATTCACTCTGCTGTCCACCTGTTGATACCCAAAAAATAATCACCCTCATAAAGACTCACAAAGTACAGTATTTGCAATAATTTGAGCCCAAAACTCCTCAACATTTTCCAGCAAGATTAAAAATCTCAACACACTAGAAATTCTAGTAGACCTTATTCCTCTGCACACTTACGAGTGGAGGACAGCCTATCTGGGGGCCATCATGATGCTGCAACTGGGTAGGTTCAGTTTCCCCTAACGTTACCACTTGGAAATACGGGACAAGATCGAAACAGAACCAGTGGCTATGTATATTCTCGAATTTAATTTGAAAAAAGAAAACTTGACTTACCCTTTTTATTAGTCAACAATGATCGGGAACTATTTGTATCAAATTCACTAGTGTAGCCTCAGATTTTATAGAACTGTGGCCAAATGCCATACCGGTACTCGACTTGCTAGTCACGATTGATTCCTCCGAAAAGTATGTAAATGATAATTTTACTATTACTACTAGCGGAAATAACCATTCATATTTAATACCAAATGACTGTTGATTTTTCCTTCCTTTGTAGAAATGAGCTGAAGTGTATCAGGAAGTCTATCAGAATCAGAAATCTAGGACTGATAAACATAGTTTATCGTTCGCGGACTGCGATATTCCTCATCATTTTGTTTTTTGTCATGTACATAGGTGATATAGACTCCATATCGGTGAGTTGGCATATAATAGCATAATAATTTGCAGACGTGATATATATTTAATTTGTAATTATTTAGAGTATTCTAATGCCATAATATTTACATTAGGTTTACATGACTTTAGCGATTTTGAACATTTATCAAACTACATTGTCTCTTACCATGACCAAAGGACGAATCCTTACAGGAGAAGCTCTCATATCCTTCGAGAGAATGACAGTAAGTTTTCATTCGTAGAATTGCACAATTACCTGTAAGTCCTTAGAAAAAATTGGTTCTACTTACACATCTCCAATATGAAGTAACCATAACCAACCCATGCGAATAATATCTCAATTCAGGAATTAGGAATTCTTTTCACCAACTCAAGACTTTTCACCAAATATACGTAAATACTTCTGTTATCTGTTTTGCTAAAATACATTTCACATGTACTCTTGAGCCATGTAGAAATTCTTGAGCAAAGCACTTGCAAAACATTAGATCTTCTGGGTTTTCTCTTGGGCCGCCACTTTTAACTTGCAGCTGCGGCGCACCCCGTGATGCAGGGATTGATTTTGTAATAGAACAGAATGATGTGCATAGATTGGTGGTCTGAATGCTCGAAACCTCGCATCTCAAAAATACGTAATATCAAATAGGCAATACCTTAGTGAAAATTCAGATCAGTTTGAAATATAGATTAGTATCCTGTTGAAACTAATAAAAACTGTTGGTACTGTATCTGCAAATAGCATTTCATTTCTGTTTATTATGTGTATTCACACTAACAAGTACTCATTTATTACCTTTATTTGAACAAAAAACACAAGGATAACATCTATTTTGCTCAACTAATATGATACTAATCAGTAATTTACATTTTAAACTAATCTGAAATTTTACTAAGGGACTGAATACTTGATATTTTTTTATTTTTGAGATGCGAGCTTGCGAGCATCCAGTCCACCAAACTATACACATCATTACAACCATACACTGTTCAATTACAAAATCAATCCCTACATCGCGAGCTGCGACGCAGCCGCAAGTTAATAGTGGCTGTCAATTCAAGGTAATATTTAATAGTGTCTTTTTTCGAAAAGAACCGATCTTCTTTTTCTTGGACTCAAAACGATACCAAAATAGGAATAATCCTAAACATGTTTTGATTAAGGATTTTCTGCTGAGCCACGAACCAGAGCTTACCCAAAATGAATTGAACTCCAATGTAAATGATGGGCCTCCATGTTGCACGGAAAAAGAAGACCATCCCAATGTCGTGATCAGAATCAAAAATATGAGTTCGAGTTGGACCCAAGAATCAGAAATACCAGTCTTGTCTGATATTAACTTGGATTTCTCAAAAAATGAGTTGACTGCAGTAGTTGGAGCTGTCGGCGCAGGCAAGGTAAGTTGATTCCTCGCATTCATCAATTTATTGCTGGAATGTTTCTTGTCCACCGGAAACATTCTTTATATAATTACTCTACGTTATTATCATTAAGCTCATGTTTCAATCCAAGTACTATAGATTTAAACTATGTATTTAATATTGTTGGTCCTTGTCGTGTAATCATTGATTCGCCATAGTATCTCTGCTTTGCAGCACCATGTTCAGTTTATTCGAAGATGTATCTCAGTATACCTATTCGTGTTTCAGTGTGTTATTTATTTATTATAATGTTATTTTTTATAACGTTTATTCCTCAGAGTTCATTGATTTACGCCATTCTGGGGGAGACGGCTGTAGCCAAAGGCTGCATACACGTGAAGGGGAGCGTCTCTTACGCAGCCCAGGAGCCCTGGGTTTTCCAGGGTTCTATTCGTGAAAACATAACCTTTGGACAAATGTACCTCCCGAAAAGATACAACACGGTTATCCGCGCCTGCGCACTGGACAGGGACTTGGCTATGTTTCCAAACGGCGACCAAACTATTGTGGGAGAACGTGGAGCTGCTCTCAGTGGCGGACAGAAAGCGAGGGTCGGCTTAGCAAGGTTAGGACTTAGTGTACTTAGGAATCAATTGTTAAAACTGATTGCTATTACGTCTGAATATGACAACAGTCGAAATTAGTTACCATGTTCTATGAATGATAAATAAAATAGTGGAATACGAATAACTAAATTTGAGGAAGAAGAGCACCGTTGTCGTATGCAGCTTAGAGGAGTGACAGGACCTTAACCTCGAGCCATCCGCAATCATCTGTGATAGCTGGAGTACCAAAAGGGGTGTCAACTACCAGATTGCCCATATTCTGGTGACGTCACGCCTGGAGTAGGTTTGAGTTTCTTCCAAGGTTCGTCATGACGTTGTAGATGTTACTAAATCGCAACTCAACCAACCTATTTCACACTTGAAGTTTGCCGTCGTATGTCAACCTAATACGTTGTTATAATGACATTTTTCAACGGTTTTGTTTTGCGAAAGTAATATTGTAGTAATATAAAGTTTCAATTCAACTAATGGTCGCTGTAATCATGATTGCCAGCGCGATTACTGATTGTAGACAACGATACCGATCTAGTAGTCAACGAGTTTTTATTTGGACTAGGAACTAACTATTATAGCAAATCAGTGTCCGCAAACTAAAGAACTTCATTCGTTTAGACTGAGAATAAATAAATAATTGATTCAAAGAACGGTTCTGAAAACTGGATAATCCACAACATTTTCGCGGCTGATGTCTGGAACTTCTAACACTTGTTTGTCAACTTCCCAACACAAATTTCAATGGGATCTCGACTGCACAAACTAATCTTGAGTTCACAACGTTTCAGGTCATTGCCGGATTACAGCTTCATATAATTTGCATGAAATTTATTACCTGGCATAATAAAATATACTGAACTAGGAACTAGGTAAATACTGAACCGTAAGATAAGTAGGCATGTAGGTGGTGACTCCTATTAGCGCTTTTTCGTATAGTTTACTCGTCACCATGACAACAAGGTGAAATAACTTCGACTTCGCCTTGCCTCGACGTAAGGATGCGCTAGTTTCGAAGTCTCGAGAATATCACCCATAGGCATTGGTGTTCAATGGTACAAGCATGTACCCATGCAAACTCTTGGGTAAGCAAACAAGGCGGGCTTTCTAGTAGTGTGTAAACTATTATTTTTTCTGTTTCACCCACCAAGCAACGATAATCATGTATCCTGTGTATGGAGCAAGTAATCTGTGTCACTTGGGCAACCCAGATAGAGCAGATCGCTAGATAAAGGTTGATATTATTATTATAAACATATCTGGTAATGAATAATGTAATAATGATTATTGGGACATTTCGCTAGCTTAACGTTCAAGAAGCTCTCTCGAATTTCAGTTCAAATCAGCGTTAATGAGGTTTCCAATTAAATGGGAAACATTTGTACGATGAGTATCAAACAAAATTGATTAGGAATGATGGAAAATTAAGTGTACCAGATAAATATACATTGTAATATTCAAAATGAAATAAGGAAATAAAATAATATTGGAAATCAAATCTCTAACGGATAAAGAATAATTGGTCCATTGACCCGTTAAGAACATCAATATGTTCATATATGTACTCTTCAGTGCAATTAAGTTGAAAATAATTGAGTGAACATATCAGTCATTCATTGGAAAGACTCCACTCAATTAGACATAAGCAGTAAATGGTTTATTATTAAAATAAGTTATTAGTACAGTTTTAATCAACCAATTAAATTGCCCAGAGTGGCTTTTGCAACCATTCCAGCTTCAAGAATGTGTATTCGAGGCGCATTAAAGAAGTGGAGAGATTATCTCCCAAAAACAATCTAAAAATTTATTGATATTTCGGTTTTGGAAAGTTACAATAGGTCTCCAGCATAGACCAAATACTGATTTGCTATATGGAATATACGGTTGTGTTATGAGACTTGGTACCCCTTTTTATGGACTGTATAATACTGTATTACTCAGTTTCACAGTTTTATCCAGTTTCAATAAATTTCCTGGGTACAGAGTAGAACATTACACAGTACGAAATAGAATGTAAAAAGGATCAATGCTTCTGGGAAAGAGACTTATGAGTGATACTGATCATTTCATTCCCGGACTGTATTCTTGTACTAGACATTTCAGTTGATCTTTTGGAATAAAAAGTATTTCACTGGCATTTAAATTTTGAAATAATTTTTTTAAATCCATTTTGCCTTTTTGCTGTTTAGAGCAATTTACAGAAAAGCTGATGCGTACTTGTTGGACGATCCACTCTCAGCTGTAGATGTTGGCGTTGCGGAACACATATTTCAAGAATGTATCAAAGGTCAGCATATTCTGTTCTTAAATCAATTTTCCACGCACCCATCATAAATGATGATCCATCACCATTGCATCGAACATCTGTTTTCAGGATTTCTCAAGGAAAAAACTGTAATTGTGGTTACACATCAAATACAAATGTTAGAGTCAGTGGAAAGAATAGTGTGTCTGGAAAACGTAAGTGAAATTCGTATTGTTATAAGTTATGAGTAATTTATAATCTAAATTTTAAGTGAATAATTTTTGTGGTTTGCAGGGAGTTATCAAAAGTGTCGGATCTTATAGTGAACTCCTTGGGACCATAATTCATAAATCTTCTGAAGATGATGAAGAAGGGCAAGAGGATAGTTATGAGCAAAATGAAGAAGTGAGCTAATTTTGCTTTTTGCTAATCACCCCGGAGAAAGAAAATTCAACTTTGGAATAATAAACCATCGTGTGGTAATTTGTGTCTTTTCCCACCGCAAAGAGATCGAACTAAACTCCATGACCGGATTACTCGGCAATAGCCAACCGAATTACCTAAATATCATTTCACAATCAAACATGATGCATCTTTCTTACAGGTTTACTCTGAAACTCATGGCGAAGAAGAAATCAAACCATCGATGCAGTCGGAACTTAAAATGTTTGAAACAGTGGAGGCCACACTTATGTCGTACCTGAAATTCGGTGGCCCATGGTGGACGTACACTTCCATGTTCTCCCTTTACATTTTGATACAGTTAATGGGAAGTTTTTTCGATTTATGGCTCAACCGTTGGTGAGAGCGAATTGAAATAATAACACTTTTTCATTAACTTAATTATTGTTACTTTTTACTTCCCTACCGAGGGTCGGGAAGCTTTGTGTTCATGCAAGATATGGAAAAAATTGTTACCTCCAAAATCAGCATTTTCACTTCCGGAAGTTTCCAAATTCCTACTCGCATTTTACGTTTTAGACAATTCTGAACTTTGATTACGTGTTTGTCTGTCTGTCTGTCTATCTTTGTCTACTCAGTCCCTTGTTTTAAACTTGAATTTTACAGTTTCCGTACGATTTTGATAACATTTCCTGGGAATGTGGGGGATAGGCTTTAGTCGAGAAAAGACAGTTTATCCCTCATCAATTTCCTCACGACCGTATCTTTAGTAGCTGGTGCGTATGAAATTTGAGATCATTGTTACATTCATTACATCAGCAGTGTTCATTCGATTTTGATGAAATTCTTGAATGTGCGGGTACTCAATCAATTTCATCACTCAAAATTTAATTCAATGTGCTCGCACAAACGTGAAAGCCAACTACCGTCATATTCTGATGGTCTATTCGTCCGATCTCACTCAATTTTGGAGGGTAGTAGGGAAATGACGGTTTGATTACCGCATGTGTGAGTCTCATCACAATCTTATCGTTATGAGCTGTTGAGCGCGCGAACCTCAAATCCATATAACAAGTATTACTTCTACATTATTCATCCAAATTCCATGAACAGTTCTATGGAATCTTTCAAAATTATTCGAAACATTTCATTTACCTATACATTCTGTTATGGTTACTGGAAAGCCAACATTGCAAACGTTTTCTCACTTGGGCTTAAACCTTTTCTTCTTAGCATTTTCTTTTTTTATATTCATTGTAATTATAATTCAGTCATTAAATTTCAGGGCAGAATGGGAAGATCAGGTTCTCAAAACTAAAACTTTCTACACCAACAATCATAAACTGCAAAACAGTTCAGATCCGCTGGGGATTCCGCTGAAGGCCAGCGCTGAAACGACAACAACAACCAGTCTGATTGTATTAGGGACTGCATTGCTTCTATTGGTCATTGGAGGGATTTCTCAAGTGTTTTACCTGTCTCACTTCTTCAGCCGAGCGTCATTGAGTTTGCACAACAAAATGTTCAATGCTGTCCTGAGAACATCGGTTATCTTTTTTAATAAAAACACTTCAGGTTCGTAATCATGTGAGGTAAAGTTTTGATTCATCAACTGATTGATTTATTCTCCTTCTGAGTCTACCTGTGGGTAGCGGAAACATCGTTAAAAAAATAGGTACCTACCTATGTGTCCCAAAATCAAAATTTTCACTCGTATTTTACGTTTTAGATCATTTCGAACATATTTGAGCAACCGATCTCGCTCAAATTTAGAGGAGAATTGGAAAACGACGAATTAATTATCCCTTGTTAATTTCCTCAGAATCTTATCATTTGTAGTGTGAACACATGCGAACGTGAAATCCTTGAAACAAGCATACCTAACTTTAACATTTTCCATTCCATTTTAAAGACATTTTCTGAGAACGAGCGAGTTGAGCTCGCAAAAGTACCCTAACGATTTCATCACTCAAAAATTGTTGTATTTGCTGCGCATGAGCAAATGTAAAATCCTTAAAATAATTTTCTCATAGACCATTTTTGTCCGATCTCGCTCAAATTCAGTGGGTAGTTGGGAAATGACAATTTAATCACGCCATAAAAGCTTGTATAAAGTGTATCTGTGTATCTTGTGTCACGATTGTATAAAGTGTAACTGCTGCACAATCGTAAATCACAAATCCTTTCATGTAAATCGAATTCGACTATGTGCCAGCTTTGACGACGCTCTACAGAGCACTCATTGTTCCAATCTTGATTACGCCTCAGGGTTTTGGTTATATATATATATATATATATATATATATATATATATATATATATATATATATATATATATATATATATATATATATATCCGCTCTTTGTGGGATGTATATGCGATGGGGTATATGTACAGTCCATCCCGAGTCCGTAGGAAAATCTATTAAAAATTATTTACTGATTGTCTGAATTTGTTCAAACTTCAAAGGAACCATCCGAGGAATCTAAAAATTATTTGAAAAATTTCATCGGTCTATACATTCATATTACATAAACGAGAAAGCTCTGTGCCACACAGAATTAGGCAGACTGTTTTTTTTTTTTTTTTTTTTTTTTTTTTTTTCTTTTTTCTTCCCGAATTCTGTCTTGTATACGACCAAAAGAACGGACAGTTGTGACCACAAACTCACGAAACACGCCCACAAGTCCCTTAATTATCTTCCGATTCTGATTCAATGTCGTCAGAGAATATGCAGGCCACTTTTTTGAAGATCCATTATGAACGCCACTGCACCAGCAACAACGGAGTATACCCATGCTCCTTCCTTGAACCTTTTGTTACTCAAGGCACCCTTAATTTATTATCGCCCAAATTCAACTAAATTCACGGAAGTTATGCTAGGAGAGCATCATAAGTTCTCTATGAATTTTATTGTTATGGTAACTGCATTGAATGTTCACAATTCACTCGTACTAACATGGAATTTTCTACGAAGAGATACTTTTCATGATTTCCATCTACGACTGACTAGGCCTCTTTGTTTTATATAGATGGTTGGTTTTCTCTATCAACCTTATTTCATTGAATAAATGTCACTTCACATGCATAAAACATTTAATATTCATTGTTGCACTTAACCAAATGAAATTTACCGTTTAATGAAAACTGATATGGGTTTCAGGAAGAATTCTGAATAGGTTCGTTCACGAAATACAAGTCATCGATGAAGTACTGAGTGAGCTGATTACTGAAACCTCTACGGTAACTATAATACGTTATTTTGGTTCACTATTTTCACTAATGATCCTTTGTAATCACATTAGGGTAGGATGGTCCTGAATCCTCGGTAACATCTTCGATCAACCCAAAATGGTGAAATTGGGGGATTAAACTACTTCTAAAAATACTGCAAATTAATACACAAAGGTTAATTATTTCTGTGTTAGGCAGCCCTCGCACTTAAAACAGTAGCCTACAGTATTAAACCCCGTGTATGATATATTATCGAAACTGACAGCTTCGCACCTCGCAAATGGGTTCACCACTTTAAACCGCCAGTACCCCACAACTTACGAGTAATGACAGCATATTGATATTAATTGTGCAGACTGCATATTGTTTTGATACTTATGTTTGTTTCTTGTACATAATATCCTTAATAACAATTACCTGATGCATTTAAGTACGTCGATTGGAAAAAAATCCGTATCAGAAGACCCACTGCTGATAAGTGGTCCTCCAAATCTCATGAAATCGTTTTCATTGTGCCCCAAAGGCGCGAAGAAATTTTAAATTTCAGTACCGTAGTTTTATTATAAATGAGGTAAAATAAATCATCTACCTACACTCCACAAGCTCATCTACAGACTTGAGTTAATCTACACACACACACACACACACACACACACACACACACACACACAAATACGAAAAGAAAAACTATACAATTCCAAAACCCAAGCTTCCGAAAAGATGTAATCGGAAACACATGAAAAATTCAACAAAAGAGTTCGAATTTAGACAAATATGCAATGCTGGAGGTCCTAAGGCCCCAATCTGAGAAAGGAACGTACACGGATTTATTTATTGGGGTAGTTGAACACTCAGAAAATCGAGGTTGGGGGGGGGGGGGGGGGGGGGTCAAATTTCAGTTGAAAATGCGAGAAGAGAAACACATAAATTAAGCGCATGTGCATCTTTGTAATCAAAAATCAAAAGAAAAATAAAGTGTGACTTTTTCAAGCATTTTAATTTCTCCCTTGATGGGAAAACAAAAGATCATGGATATGTATAGTACCTACTGCTTACCAGTAGGTACCTACTACTCAATTGTATACCAACCATGTAGTGCCTTCTTTCCACAAGATTATTCCATTATGGTAACAAAAAAATATTAGTTCATAATTTAGAGAAATAAATCAGCATTCCTTGACACTACAATGGCTTAGAGGTCATGAGATGTTGTGATAAAATGAGAGCATTCCAAAAAGTGGCGAACGATTCCCCTACTATGAAAACTATGGGAGTTACTTTTCCCTAGTAACTCATTGGTTGTACATGAAAAATCAATAGAAATTCTACCTAGCCTTCACTTTTCGAGTTAATAATAATATAAAGTGCCGGGTCGTCACAAATGGTGTCGTTACTCAAATTTTAGAATGACCCCCAGCCCAAAAACATATCCATGTTAAAATCTTTTCTACTTTACTTATAACTCAGAAACGTGGTGATTAGGAATCATTTGAATTATAATATATCATTAGGATCATGACAGCTTGCGTTCGATTCCGCAACCCCGGGAGACATTTTCTTGTTTCAGTTACCACACTATTTGCTTTCGATACATTAATTGTAATTAATGTGCAAAGAACACACATAGTTTCAAAACAATATGCATTGTATGCAACCCTTCTACTTAATGGGAAGATGACGTAGTCATAGATCGCTTTGTTCCTCAACTTATCGTAAAATTATACGGTCCTGATGATGTAAAGCAGTGACCCCATTTGCGAAGCGCGAAGCCCCGAGTTTCAGTAATAAATTATACTATAAACGGTGTTTAAAAATATTAGGAAGAGTGTTCTGCGTAGAAGGGCTGCCTAATACAGAAATAATGAACCTTTGTGTAATAATTTTCAGAGTTTATTTTAATGCAGATAAACTGCTTATATATTTACCCGATGGTTCATGGTTATATTTACAGATTGGGATGTATGTAGTTGGTACATTAATCTTGGTCGTCATATTCAACCCGTTCGTGATCGTGGTCATCATCATTTGTGTTATTTTGGTTGTTTATCTGAAGAGGATTTATGTAAAAACTTCAACTCAGATTAAACAACTTGAAAGCGCTTGTAAGTGTAACTTGTGTCGTTTAAACTAGTTAACCATTCCTTAACCCTAGAGTGACTGTTTAGGCTTATTTTCCATAGCTGTTATTCTCCATTCATAACTCTGTTCCAGCTAGAAGCCCGGTCATCGCTCATATCAACGAAACATTAGATGGCTTAACAACTATTAGAGCGTTTAGTGCTCAACCGTATTCAACTTCCGTACTCTACAAGTATCAAGTGAGTGATCTTGATCGCCACAAGAATACAAAACTGTTTCTATGTACCTGTCAATAGTAATCCATCTTTTGTTCAAATTCGTTCGACAGGACCATAACGCTGGGGCACAGCTTTTATTGTTTGGAGTATCGTTCACTTTTGGATATTGGGTTGAATTGGTGACTATAGCCTATATCTTGGCCGTCATCGTCAGCTTATTTGTATTGGGTGAGGCATATTAAACTTCCATTAGTAGCGTTACGAGTAACAACATACAACTACATGACGTTTGAAAGGGTAATCTAAGACCCAGGTAATCATTATATCAACTGTAGTGCGAGGATAGACAGGGAAAACTTCTGTATACTCACACCTTGGGTGGGAGAAGTAATAGAGGGTGCGAAAAATAATTGGGGCTTGGGTGCGAAAAGTGATAGGTTTTGAGGGTTGGGTGCATATCATTTGTAAGTCCCAAATGTTTCATCAAAATCTTTGAAGTAATTTTGGAGAAATTTGAAGAAAAAAAAACTGTTTTACCGAACGATATGCGATTCTGAGAGAAAACTATCAACAATGGAAAAAGAACTTTTGGCCATCGTTTATGCCCTAAAAACGTTCCACCCATATTTATACGGACGCAAATTCACATTTTTCACTGATAACCGTTCCCTTCAATAACTTTTCAGTTTAAAGGATTCTTCTGGATCTGCCAATCACGTAGCCGATGCACGTTCTAGAATATAATTGAACAACAGTGATCGTCCCCAACCTTATTCATAAAATTTAGATACTATTCTAAGCGACGAAAATACAATGCGCGAAATAAATACAGATTTCGACAATGACCCGCATATTTGCGAAGTCGTAGATGAAATAATGGAAACCTATAGATAATCAAGGGAAGGTATTGAAAACGCAACCAATAGAGACCAGCAGTGCCTTGCCGTCAACCTAGAATCGACAGCGCCCGAATTAGATTCCAATCATACCATACACTCCAACGCCGAAGGCATAGCAATCCTGACCATCCCAATTAAGGAAGGTATAGTCAGCCATGGACACAATCTAATATTGATAAAACTCGTTTCAATTAAACCCAAAACCCCAAAAATAACAAAAGCCATTCGGAACTAAAACTCGAATAAATGTAGAATTTTCAAAAACCAATTTCAAAAATTGGTCATCGATTTCGTGAAAGAATAAGTACGCCCCCATATAGAAGAATACTCTCTGTATTTCTATAATGATGATAAGGGAGAAATTTATCAAGAATTCGCATCCCTGTTGATGAGCGTCTTTAGAGAATCGACTTTAAAAATGACTAAGTATACTGATCTCGCACAGGATGTCCCTAACGAAAACGAAGTGGAAGAAATAATAATTATCATACCGGAAAAACAAATCATAGAGGCATAACGGAAACATATGCAAAAATTAAACGAACATATTTCTGGCCGAACCAAAAAGGTACAATTCAAAAATTTTATTAACCGTTGCGAGACTTTTCTAGCCACTAAATACGACCGTCACCCATGAAACCAAAATTCAACATAACTCCTACACCGACGCGACCTTTCGAGATAGTACACATAGATAAGTTTAGGGACCTACCTTAGATATTAGAAAATTCCTCACCATCCTTGATGCTTTCTCGAAATATGCTCAAGCATATCATCTAACCACTAATTCAAGTCTTGACGTTGTGAAAAACCTGTTGACTTATTTTACCCATCACGGTATCCCAAAAATGATAATATCCGATAATGGGGCTGAATTCGATTCGTCGCTAGTAAAAGAACTCCTGAATCTTCACAAAATAGAAATTCATTTAATCTGTAGCCAAAATCCTAAAAGCAGCGGAACAATAGAAAGATTCCACTCAACCTTGATTGAACATATCCGACTCCTCAATAACCGATCAGAATTCTCCTGTGGCTCCATACTCACAAAAGTAAAATACGCCTTATAGCGTACAACGATGCGATTCATTCGGTAACCGCTCTAACTCCTTTTGAAGTCGTTTATGGTCATATAGAACCAGGTAGCCCCCTCGAAGCAGATTTTGGAACGAATAATGCTAAACGATTATACCTCGAAACACAAGGGCCGAATAGCCAGGTTATATTCCGAAATTCATAATCGCAGTACTAACAAAAGAAAAGGCCATCAATGAAGCCAACGAAAGTAGAGAGACCATACCAGATATTCCCGAAACTATATTTGTAAATAACAAACAATACATGAGCAAAAAAATAAATAAATACAGTAAGGAAACTTTGGAAAAATTGGATGTAGATGAGAAAACGGCAGACATCGTTCCTCGTCATCACAACACCCAAAAGAAAATTCATATTTCCAACATCAAACGACCTAGGAAATTAGGTACTAAACCGACTTCAGAAACTTCAAAAAACTCAGGTGACTCTGCCATAGATTCAGATCCAGACTCGGGGACCCTGGAAATCAAAACAGCATTTTGGTCCTAGAAAATAAACTGCAGGAAGTAACCCCGTGTTACGTCATTACAGGTTATTGCTTACAACTGGAGCCCTCTTTGCAGAGGTCAAGAACCTCAATAGAAGTGGAGGAATAATCCCAATCGACCTGGGACCTGCCAAATTAGAGGAGGCAGAACACATACTAACACACTATTACGAACTAACTGGAATCTATACAGAAGTTGACAAATTAAATTCCAACTTTTCTTCTCTCACACAACTAACTCAAAATTCTCGCAAACTTCTTGACGAAATTGTCATTCTTCAAACATTTACAATTGCTCGTTAAACGGAAAATTTCGAACAAAAGACTTCACGGAGAAACCAGACAGAAACAAGGACTGATCAATGGTTTAGGAACTGTGATAAAAGCAATCACTGGAAATTTAGACAATAACGATAAAGAAAAATTCGACAGCATTATTAACGATATCGATAAGCGCAACAAGAACCTTCAAAGTTCTCTCAACAATATTCCGTGGTTAATCAACTTATCACCAATTACAATAAAACTCTCCACACCGTTCAATTTAATAGTGACCAAATAAAACAGATTTTCAAAAATAAATGCTACCATAAGGTCATTTGACGGTCAAATACTTGTCTTCAAAGATATGTATAATGTATCATCTCCTAACATCCATGAATCTCATCCTCAATCTGCTATCGGAAATTGAAACGTCAATTATGTTTTGTAAACACGGCATAAGTAATCACGTTCTGGAAATCGAACTCCAAAAATTGACACTAAATCTAACTGATCTGCTGACCTATGAGTCTTTTATTAGGGTGCAATGTAACATTCATAGAAACAGAATTGTCAATGTCAATTGTCAATGTCAATTAGGTACCACTTGTACTATTTATACTCCACACCGTGGCATGTCAACGGAGGGTGCACTACAGTAATACCTAAATTTAAATATCTGTTGAACAATACTGATAAAGGTAATGAGATTCCACTTATCTTCCACTATCCGATCGTTGTATTCTTAATGAGCAATTGAACTGCGATGTGGAATTGTTATCGCAAGCAAATGCTTTTTGAGAAGGTAACATCCTGTCTAATGACTTCGCGAGTACTTGTCAATACACGAAAATATCAATTGCAACAAGTTACATATCTATCGTCCCTGGAACCAACCAATTATAGATAGTTTTTCCTCAAGAAACCAACTACAGATTAAAAGTTCTGATAAATCGGAAACACTTACCCTACAAAGTATCCATCTCGTCAACCCCAGCTCTGACTCAGTTTATTATCACGACAAATTAATGTCATCAAAACTTACGAGTACGGGAAGTCCCACCTTGCTAAGCATAATCTACCCCGAAATTTGTATCCCTCAACTTCAACCACATGTCTAAGGGTTTTGACGACATCAACCTCAAAAACTTAGACAATTTTCATTTATACTTGAACCCTTTTGACAAAGACCAAGATGGTCTTGATTGGTACCCCTCTATATTGCCTAGCCTATGGACTATAATACTCTACGTACTAATATTGTCACTGCTCGGGTACTCAATCATAAATTATAAACAAAAATAAGGGAAATCCAAACTAACAAATCAACCTACATAAATTCCCTTGACCTAGTATTAGAATTTAGGTACCTCATTTTTTCCCCTCTCATTCTATGTTTTTTTTTTTTTTTTTTTTTTTCATGTATTCCATGTATGGATTTTTTTTAAATGTTATTTTATGTGTTTTATAATATTTTATGATGTTTTAATGATTGTTTTATGTTGTTTTCTGATAACATGTTTGTGATGTATTCATTCAGTGATATTTGTGATGTATTGTTTTTTATGATGTTTTTCTTGATGCATTTCATGATGCATTTCATGATGTTTTTCTTTATGACTTTCATGATGCATTCTATGAATGATGTGTTCTATAATGTGTTTTTAATATGTTTTATAATGATGTGATTATGTAACTCACACTTAATCCAGTTAATTTATTGTAACTCAAACTTAATACTGTTTGTTCAATTGTAAAATTTTTGTACACAAAACAAGGAACGCGGAACGATTTAACTTAATGTACGAAACTTCAATGAACTTAAATTCCTAACACTTTAATTTAAACCTTACGAACTTAAATTTCGCTTCACTTTCAACTTCACGAATAATAACTTCCCTTCACCTTAACTTTAAAATTTCATTAAACTTGACATTTCCATTTTCAGAAAACTTCGCGAAACATTTTCTCTGCAGTTTTCCACTTAGGGAGGGAGGTGTTATAGTACCGACACCACTGATCTATCTAATTCTGCTGAATCAGCCCACCGTGGCTATATAAGCTTGATTCCCCCAACATTCGAGTCAGTCTCGTTGCTCCGCTCGTACGCAACGTATCTCCTATCCGTCTTCCTTAGTCAAACTTGTGTTCCGTCGGTTCCAAATGAAGAAAGTGATTTTTAAAAACTCTTTTCTCTCGCCACTCGACCTAACTTACATATGTCCTTCCGGACGATAACTCTCCTTAAAATTGAAATAAAAATGCCGTTCTTTTTTGAGGCTCATTACATACCTAAGGGCTTTGGGATTGTTTAGCCTAAGCCAAGCTCTAGATACTTGGCCTTCATTCTCTGATACTTCTCATTTGCTTGAACTGCCTAATTTTTCGGTACAGTAATAATTCTCTCTTGATATTATTATACAGATAATGCTGGATTGGAAGCCGGAAATGTTGGTTTGATGATGACTCAAATTATTTCATTGACTCTAAGCGTTCAGTACGTTATCAAATGTATGGTCGAGATCGACAATTCATTAACATCTGTGGAGAGAGTTACAGAATACGCTAGCCTACCAAGCGAAGAAAACTGGAAGGAAAATCTTGGACCAGGTACTGAAAATATATTTGAGAACAATGTATATTTGTAAATTATATATTTATATTATTTATATAAATTGTATATTATTAATAAAATTAATTAATATAAATAATAATTATTGAGTTAATATAAATTAATTTATATTATTATATAAATTATATTTGTAAATGTATGTGTAAATTTGTTTATGTATATATTATTATTTGAGAAACTAAATAATTATTTCATATTAAGATGATAATAATACCATGATTTATTGAATACTAAAGACAAAAGCAGGTTGTCAACAAATATTTTTCCATGAGATATTTATTAAATTCTTATAAAAGTCAAAATTATTACATTTTAAATGGAAACCCCGCTGCAGATTAAAATTTTACTTTAAATTTCATTAACTCATTTCATCGACTCATCACTCGATTTTCCGGGTGCGCCGAAATGGGCGCGATTCCGCTCAAAACATGCTCAAAATGTAAAAAAGTGATATTGTTTTTGAAGATATTTAATCTACACGCCGTACATGGTTTTTGGTTAGTTTTCACGCTGAATCACGAAATTATGTTCATTGATTGATATCTGCAGCACCGACATGGAAAAACACCGAAAACCCGGCAAGAATTGCTGTTTTTCTTAAATATTTCTACTCAACGCAAAAAGCGTATTAAACTTTCAGTTTATCAGAGTTTACCCCGAGTTGATAAATCAAATATCAATAAACGAACATCATTAGCGATTCATCGTCAAAAATTGCCCCGAAATCATGTATCGCATGTGTTAATTGACTGAGTGATTGAATTATGGTTTACATAAATATATACATTTGTTGAGTATTACTTTTATAATTTCTAAACCTATCCAAGCTTCTGAGCCTATTGAAGGAATTCCATATAAATCGTTTCCCCTTACATCGCTTATCTACTTTACAGACCCTTGTTTGACTAACCGCGTTGTGCGATATTTTATTTTTATTATTTTATTTTTTTTTTTTTTTCTCTCTCTCTATAGGAGAAGACAGTATTCAATCCACTTGGCCAGATCAGGGGAAGATACGATTCTCCAATGTCAGCTTCAGATACGAACAAGACGCACCTCACACCCTTGAGAATCTCAATATTGTTATTATGCCTCGGGAAAAGGTTTGAAGAAAAATACGAAATATCCACTCTTACAGTACTTATCTACTAATTTGTCATTAGTTACTGTACAAACACTATTCTATTCATATATACAAGACCCTATACACGTATGCAAGTTACCAACTTCACACGTTTTCACAAACATGTCGGAGTTCAATATGCCCCACCGTATAATGCAGGGTGAGTCAAGAAGGACAGACGGTCAAGAAGGACCGTCCCTTGAGGTGACCCCACAAGAAAAAGTCACACATTGACAAGTCGGGGGAACGAGGAGGCCAATGAATGTCGCCAAAATGGGAAATGACGCGACGTGGGAAAAGTCGGCGAACAACATCCATTGTCGCTCTTGCTGTGTGGGCTGTTGCTCCGTCCTGTTGAAACCACACCCGTCGGATAGGGACTCGTTTTCTGCGTAGTTCAGGGATTAGAAAGTTATTTATCATGTGTGTATAGCGCTCTGCATTCACAGTAACAGTATTCCCGTTGTCATCTTCAAAAAAGTAAGGACCGATAACAACTGAACTGGCTACCGCACACCATACTGTCACTTTGGGACTGTGCAAGGGTCTCTCATGCATCTGCCTTGGATTTTCTGAGGCCCAATAACGGCAGTTCTGTTGATTAACAATTCCATTCAGATGGAAATGAGCCTCATCACTCATTAAGAGAATCATGTTTTCATTTTGCTCAATAATTTTTTTTTTTTTTTTTTTTTTTTCGTGATTTATTTATTGCAACTGAAACATAGTACACTTCATCTAGCAATATTTCATTTCATGATAAGCTCACTAAGGGGGGAGGTTTACAGCAAAACCTGGCCCATACTTGTATCAAGTACAGTTAAAAACACTGGATTACACTTGCACTATTTGCACAGCACAATTAGGTCCAGAGGTTTATTTCTCTTGAATCGCCGAAGTTCTCCTTCGTTGTTTAAAACGTTGAGCATCTCCAGGTTCTCGTGTTTGTGGAGGCGATGTTCGTGCTTCCTTGCATATTTGGCGATAATTTCGGTGACCGTTTCTACCCTCAAGTCTCGATGAATATCATCATTCCGCATGAACCAGGGGCCTGAACTATACTTCTCAGTATTATATTTTGTCGGGTTTGGATTGTTTTAATATTTGATTTTTTCGCACCGGTCGACGACTAACCGGGCTTCCGTAGTGCTCAATAATGGCTTCCATTTCTCTTGCAAAATTTATCCGCTGTGCATAATCTCCTGGATTCAGTTGTTGCACAAAGGCCATTTTGTAGGGATGGAATCGTAGTCATGTAAGATACGCCTTACTGAACTGTTGGAAAGACGCAGTTCAGCAGAATGCCTTCGAGCTGATCGCCCCGGACTGCGCAGGATTGCTTGCCGTACCCTTTCCACATTTGCGGGTGTACGTGCTGTACGAGGGCCACCTGGCGGTCGTTTATTCATAAGTGATCCTCGCGTACGAAGAGCCTCAACCCAACGTAAAATTGTGTTCCGCGTGGGGACACTCTGGTTTCGGGTTAAATTAAAATTTCGGCGAAAGCACGCTGTACGGCAACAATATTGACCCGTGATTTTCCACGAAACATTCGTACGCGAAAACTCGTTGTTCTAACGTCCACGGCTCCATGGCTTCAACTAAAAAAAAAATGGTAGGACCAAGTGATCACGATGCCGCCATGTACAACGACCCCCCACTTTTAGGGCCGGAGTACTAGCTGTTCCAAAAACTTCCGTCCTTCATGACTCACCCTATAGTATCTAAAATTATTTAAATCTTAAAATGAGTTGTTTGCTATAAAAATTGATAAATAACCATTTATTTTCACTCTGTCTTCAATTTTGAAAACCATGTTACATAAAGTAGTACGATAATTTACGAGAATTCGCTCATTCAGTCTTCAATCTCTGATGTCTCTCAATTGTACCAACCTGTTAAATTCCTGTTAAGGGATAATTTAATCTTACGTTAATTTAATTTACTTATATTTCTAATTTTCTATCGTTTTGCATTCAGATTGGAATCGTCGGTCGTACAGGTGCCGGCAAATCGTCGTTGATATCCGCCTTGCTCAGGATGGCTGTCGTCGAAGGGAGCATTGAAATCGATGACGTCGACACCTCAACTGTCCCATTACAAACCCTGAGATCCAGAATATCCATCATACCGCAGGACCCGACCTTGTTTTCGGGCTCTCTGAGGAAAAATGTCGACCCTTTCGGTCAATATTCCGACGATGAGCTGTGGACAGCATTAGAAGAAGTAATTCATTCATACAACATTGATTCATTTTATTTTATTTTATTTATTTTTCTATAATATATTTTTTTTTTTTTTAATTGAAGTAGACGGCTACCATTAATTACATGAGCCAAATTTCACTTCAGAATATTTCCCAGTCATAACCTCCCCTCATCATGTGGGGTGCTATCTAATTCAAATAAATTGATCACATATTTGTGTTGCATTTAGGTAGAATTTAAATACGTTGTGAGCAATTTGCCAAACGGCCTTGAAACTAATATCTCAGAAGGAGGAGGGAATCTCAGCGTAGGTCAAAAACAGCTTGTATGCCTAGCGAGAGCTATTGTTCGAAAAAACAAGATTCTCGTACTGGACGAAGCCACAGCAAATGTAGACCACGAGTAAGCAAACTTATTATCCTCCTATATCAGTTTTTTAAAGAAAAGAATAGAAATCCTTAATATATTGATTGATAGTGATAAATTGTTTTATCATTTTCAGAACGGATGCTCTCATTCAAAGGACAATTAGAAGAAAATTCAGTGATAATACCGTCCTAACGATAGCTCACAGGCTTAACACGGTGATGGATTCTGATAAAGTTCTTGTTTTATCCAACGGTAACATTTTGGTGAGTTCATAGTTAGTTGAATCAGACGATATCATACCATTAGGAATGTGTTACTACATAGGTATATGTTTCTATGGGCGCCAAGATTACTTAGTTGAAAAAATCATGTCAAGAGTGCACCAATTTCTTGACACCCTTAAGGCAGGTTTCAGCTGTTCCGCTAGAGCTACACTTACATCCCCTTTTTACAAAATTAAAGGAGTTTATAGACGATCGTCTTCCTGATGGAGCTGTGTCAAATTAATGTTGCCCAGAACCGGTATCTTAGTTGATTGGAACTGAGCGGAGCCAGCGCTCCACACGAAGTTTCAAGAAACTAGGCCACTTCGTAATAACGTCTGGTCTTACCAAGGATAATAAATTATAGTATACTAGAGGCCTGTTAGGGCTTGGAAAGCCATAATCTAGTCCGTATAACAGTAGTACCTAACAGGAACTCAGCACATGATAGTAACGATATAAGTCCTACCTATTTGCGGCGTTATGTGACCTGGTGCAAAGCTAAGGCGATGTTATTAAATGATTAAAAAAGAGGAAATACTGATCAAAATGTAGTAATGTAATAAAATCAATATCACCAGTTGAGGCGGTCCTCGCCACTATGAGACTAAACAAAAAGTTGAATCGGGGAATTTAGAATTTGGGCATGGTGAGATGATGGTGTAATTTCATCTCGAGTCTTCTTCGTTTCTTTGTAAGCGTGTGAATCTGCGCGTCCGTGTCTTCTATCTCCTTCTTTATGTCGTTGATTGTATCTCGATCGGTAGTACTCGTAGATGTCGAACTGGTGTTGAGTTGTGTGTAGGAGATGCTACAGCTGTCTTCGTCCTGATGTGTCTAGTACGACTCCAGCAAAGCTCGTGCGTGTTCTGAGTCTGGATTAATTTCGAGTGTTGTGTCATGTCCAATTTGTGCTTCGAATATATTTTTGAATTTTTGGTTAGGTGTGCTGCCACGATGTCATGTGAGTTTGAATTGTTTCTCCCATTGGATAAGATTGACGGTTCAGGTTTTATCCCTAACCGGGATTTTGTAGAGTGTCAACTCTTCGTCATTGCGCGACACTGTGCACACATCGGCGGTACCAACACAAATTACTAAAGTTTTGGCAGTGTTGACGTTTGGAAGATCGGTGATGCTGGTATAAATATATGTTACCTGGTTGAGATCGTTTTGGGATGGAGTGATTCTCGAAGATGAGGTTATTTGCATTTCCAGCTCTTTGCTATAGGAGCTGTATTTTATCTCGACATTCTTAAACAAGCAGCTCTGAAGAGGTTCTATTTGATTGTGAGTTTCTTCCGAAAAGGAAACACCGCGTATGTACCTGCCAGACGCGTCCTGGAAGGTGAAGTTGAAGAACTTTCCGCTGCGCCCGTTCTTGTTGTAGGACTTCATTGGACTGCGTTTTTTAATTCTTCCGTGAAGAATTTGGTGTAGACCTCCCTTGAGAGGAGATATGGACATTTTCCAATCGTAGGACTCACGCACTAAAAGTTAGTAACTACACTACGTTTCTGACTTACCGCGGCAACTGTTGTTACTGCCACAGCCTAATAAACAGAGAGTCTCCCTATCAAATTTTAACTTCCTACAGTGAACAGGAAAGAATTTAGCTCACTCAGCTGATCAGAAAAGACCCCATCACTACGTTTCTTACTTACCGACACTGTTGCAACAAACTTGGGGCCGTGCTGATTCGAATGAGCAGTCTAACACTAAAATCGGACCGCGAAGTTCTTCACAATTTCAAAGACCGTTCGGAATTATATATAAAGAAGATTAAACCAGTGATAAGAACTGTGACATCGTAATTATGTACCTGATATTGCTATCGCATTAAATTCATTTGAGATTCTCTCAATTGATTTGAAGCAAGATTGATTCAAATAACATCAAGATGTCCAAATATTTAAAATTTTATTGTTCTTATTGTCGTTCAGATTCTTTTAATTATGATAATTTTTACAGGAGTTTGACCATCCTCACATCCTGTTGCAAAACCAAATCGGCCAGTTGAGGGAAATGGTTGCAAAATGTGGGAAAATTACAGAAAAACGTTTGTGCGCAATAGCAGAAGAGGTATGCATTTTATTTCCATGGGCATCGCCTAACCATTCAAATTTGAAAACGGTTGAATCGTCAACATATATAACACATAAGTTTACACACATATAAGGTATTGAATCAACATGTTCTCTTCCTTTCGTTTCAGAATTTTCAAAAGAAAAAAATCATCGACGCTGTAGGGTACTGATGTCTAAAGCACCTAAGGTAATTTGTGTTATTCATCATTTTCGATTATTATGATTAAATTACTCTATTTGAATGCATCTACTTTTATATTGTAGGCTTGCATGATAACTTGAAGCTCTCTAAGATTTTGTCCCCTTGAAATGTTAAAAACCAAAAAATTTTTCATTGTTGTTCGTTCACAAAGATTCATTCAAAGGGATTGAAAATTAAAGATCAAAATCTTGCGATGATGATCTGTCTTTAGTAACGAATTTGAATATCAAAGTCCTATCGCTCTTAACTGCTTTATTTATTACAGATTTTATGCCGAACAACTATGAATGAAATATTTCGTTGGTGAGGATGCAGAGAGCAGTTAACCTCATTAATATTCAACTTCGATTAAAAAGTTGAGAGCAAAGATGTCAAAAAACGAAAATTATAATAAACTTTTAAAAATTGTGAGAGAATAATTAGGATGTTGTTTCATGATAAGTTAAATCAAGTCATTTTATTATTGAAATATTTATTATTTGCATTATCTTAATTTATCAATTTTGTACAATGTTCTCTACTGGCTTGTATATTCTTTAGTTTTATACCCACAAGTGACTGTAATTGAGATTTTCATCCCGTAATAAATGAATGAAATTAAATAACAGTTTTCAGTCGAAAATCCATAATAACGAAAAACAGAAAATGGGCTGATTCCGCTTGTTTCATCAGTAGTGGCAAATTCTGAAGAAACAAGCGAAAGTAGCCCAAGAGAACACCTTACCACTGACTACAGGCCGAATCGCCAATCTAGATGGGGAAAATGATTTTATTGTCGTCAAAAATACAATTCACGATGAGCCATTATATACATCCAATAATAGTAAACGGTTGTTTCCATCACAAAAATCTATTGCAAAGAAAGAAAATAGATAATTAAAGTCCTGCAGCATGATGCTGTGAGCGAATTTTAATAAATTATCATATATATTACCATAATAATGTAGAAAATTATACATATTATACATGTACAAGAACAATAGAGCAACTTGTTCTAGATAATAATTTGCTTTCCAAATGAAGATCTTGAATTTTGAGAATTTTTTCAGTTTTTGTCGAATATAATTGCACTATTAGTGGGATTTTGAATACATTTTCAGCATATCGTTGTGCATATCTTTCAAAAAATTCTTTTGAGCTATACCTTTTTTTATTTGACCAATTCATTGTGTTCAAAAAGCGTTCCCCAACAAACTCACACTTTTTTGAAATGTTAGAATTTTGGCGAAAGAAGGGATATTTTATTTCTATTCTATGGAGAGTTGTCTCCTGGAATGACACATGCGTCTATATAAATACACAATGTATACGTATATACATATGTCTGTGCGTGTGTATGTGCGTGCGTGTGTGTGTGCGTGTGTCTGAGAAAAACGTTAAACACCAGGAAACGTTGCAGATTGCGTTGGAATGGTTAGGGATGAAAATTTTGAAAAATATGCATTTTAAATTTTTAGAGCCATTACAATAGCTTAATTTTTATGGGAATTCGCTAAAACGTATTCCAACTTGGGTGCACACCACATAGCATAATATGGTATATAACAAGTAGACCGAAAAATTCAAGCAAAAGTTTAGCCTAGTGCATTCCAAAATCACTTTGAGACTCATATTCGTGTTGACGATTTATTCCAACACCTAAACTCATCTTGATCCCGAACAATTGGTCATACGATTTTTATTTTTTTTTATTTTTATTTTTTTTTTTTTAATTAATTTGAAACAATTTTGTGCTTGGCATTATAATGTATGCAAAGATAGTGTTGTATAGCATGCTTAGAGATATGATTCACATGTATTCGTTTGCTAGGACTTAGTGCACTTAATTATCCTAGGTGTAGGTGTTGAGAACCGAGCATGATTCTGTAAATTTCTTATAGTTGTTAACAAAATATTAAATATATATATTAGATGATTAAAATGATATGAGATAAACGGAGTAATAATAATAATATAACGAAGTATGGTGATAGAGACGGTAATTTCGTTATCTCAGATTTAGGGGTGCATTAATATTGTGCACGATTTCAATCGAAGCCATCAGCATTGTCCGAATGGTGTCTCCTTTTGAGGCGTCTCGTGTGTCTTGGTGGAGGACGATGGTCGTGTATTGTAGAAACGAGTGGATTCGGATGAGTCGACCCTTGAATGTACATTTCATGGTACGCTACAGTTAGCGAATCGTGGATTGTGGAGATTTCCAAATCCTTATGGAGTTCCTCGTTTCTCACGTACCTCGGTACGTTTGTTACCATTCAAAGTACTCTATTCTAGAGTACTTGTATTCTTTTTATCTGTGTTATAGATGCTGAGCACCACAGGCTTATAACCATGTGGGGCGGATGAAGGCATTGTACAAAAGGATTTTTATGTGTAGCGATAATTTATGTTTTGCGAGAAGATATGACAGCTGCCGAATACGAAGTCTGATTTTGGTGGTCAAAGACGTGATGTGGTCTTTCCACGTTAAGCGTTTGTCTAGTGTCATGCGAAGATATGTTGCTTTTATGAGATGATTTATACGATGCCCCAACTGCTTTCATTGGAACCACTGAAACCAAAACGAAATAACTACACTTTTATATCGAATGTTTTTGAAGTCTCGAGTTTTTAATATTTTAACTCTTTCGTTGATCTTCTATATCTATAATTTCGAACAGTTCCTTTTGGGTTTACAAATGACTTATGAAAGTGTGGGGTCACGTTTTACCGTTCCGAGTTCGTCTTTATGACGGGCACCTCGAACGCCAAGACTGTCCGATACCCATAACAACCAGCGATAAAAATCGAGTCCTTTCCCGCCACACTGAAACTTTTTGTACTCATAAAAGTCACATAAGTAGCCTGTTCCATCATATATGTTTGTGATTTCGCGATATATTTTGAGACATACTAATTTTGCTTCAAGGGCAAAGATCTTCTAGAATTTTGTTCATCTTCTCAATGCAAAATTCTAAAAGATCTTTACCCATTCCTCTCAGAAAACCCAATAACTAAAAGAGTCTTCTCAGAAGTACCATCAATACCTTATCGACAAGGATCGTCAATCGGAGATATCCTGACCCATAGAAGATCAGATAGGACGGCGCCAGCACCAAGAGGTTTGCATCCTTGCGGCAAGCGCAGATGTAAAGTTTGCCCACTGGCTATAGAGGAGGATCACTTCACGTCTGCTAATAACCCCAACTCATACGCATGCAAAGGGTCAGCAGATTGCCAGACGCCCATGTGTGTTAATCAGTTGTTGTGCAAAGAATGCCCTGCCTTCTGCGTAGGAAAACTGGAGACAGCACATAACTTGCGAGTTAATAACCATAGATCATCAGTAGTTATAAAAAAAAAGAAAATAAACCAGTAAGCCGCCATGCCTCGTCGCATGATGCTACATTTGATGACTGCTATGGTATGAAGGTATTACAGAAAATGAGACCCACAGAAAATAAATTAATGCTGCTTCAATCAGAGAGACCTCTCTCGAGCGTTTTGGTCACGAATGATCTAGGGTTGAACATCAGGCGTTAACTGAGCAACCACGCTTCTCCATGGCAAGATTATCTCAAAAATTTACAAAAATCAGTTATCTTTTCTCGTAGTTTGAAAAAGGCATAAGCCGAAATGTAAAAATTAGTTTTGTGTTGTCAATTATTGTTTTTCCTTAAAAATTGTGTGAATATATATATATATATTTATATATATATATATATATATATATATATATATATATATATATATATATATATATATATATAAATTAATTTTTTTATTTAACAAGAGACTTTTTAAAAAAGAACTTTTATTTTTGTTTTTACAAAGAGAGATATTAGCTACAGGACAACGTGGTGAGAAGTGAGCGCCGAGAGGGGGACTCCTCGAGGTCTTATAGATTCTGAAGGAATGCTGACTGTGTGGGGACGCTGAGCGAGATGCTGAATCGGTGTTGCTGATATAAGGTGAGCGAGCGGCGTGGTTGCGGAAAGATGAGACGTTCCCACGGTGTGAGGGATGAGTCATCCTTTGAGTCGGAGTGTCGAGAGAAGGAAGTCTCGGGAAATGCGATCATCGAAGTCAGGGGATGAGTCAGTTAGTGAGTCGTTTCTGCTGAGCTTGGCGACTGAACGATGAACTGCAACGGAGTACTCAGATTGTGTTAATGTTTGATCTTGCATTTTGTTTTGTCTCCACTTTTTACGCATACAGTTGAGAATGCAAAGGATTATACCAAGGGCAATGAGTCCATAAAGGGGGCTTGTTAGATGGTTTACATATTTGTGGCTAACACCTAGGTTGTTTTCTAGGAGAGACGGCCAATGTTCGTTGATACTTGGAATATAAGCATAATCTTTTATGTTTAATTTTAAGGGACTGGAATCTAAATTGTTTATTTCATCGGATGATATTAAAGGGATTCTTAATGTTCCTTGAATTGAACCTTTTGTCATAACTGGTTTGTTGTTGATTAAAATTTCATCAGAAGAGGGTTCCATAATCCAAGTGCCTTTAACGCGAGTTAAAATATTTCCTTCGGGTGTCCTATCTTCTATCACAGTGTCTTTGATTGTGGCTACTATGATATGCCCAGTTTCTGGTACTATGGAGTAAAAGGGATCTCTGATCGTAATGGTTGTGAAGAGGCATTCCGTCAGGGCGTTATTGACATTTTATGTCTTTACTATGGCACATAAATGAAAAAGCGTCACGCGGGGAGCGTCACGCGGGGAGCGTCACGCGGGGAGCGTCACGCGGGGAGCGTCACGCGGGGAGCGTCACGCGGGGAGCGTCACGCGGGGAGCGTCACGCGGAGATTCCCTAATGATCCCACGATTCTGAGATTTGGTATGTGGGCCCTTGAGGGACTTCTGAACACAACTGACCGATCCCAGATCAGCTGAGTGGATCTAGAATCCAGTTTTTTCCCTAATGATCCCACGATTCTGAGATTTGGTATGTGGGCCCTTGAGGGACTTCTGAACACAACTGACCGATCCCAGATCAGCTGAGTGGCTCTAGAATCCAGTTTTTTCCATAATAAACTCTAGCCTACACATCGTACTTTTCTCATCATCGGCCATTACTCAGCGTTACAAATTCTGATGATAATAATGATGTAATTATGGAATGAGTAAAACAAAATTGTATTTTGAAATTTATTTGAATAAAAAAAATATTTTTTTTTAAAACCGTGGTTTTGCAATAAATTTCCACAAACAAAAGTACAATACGGGGTTTTATAGGAAGGGGAAAGGGGGCGCAAAGACATAAAATGTCTCTCGTGGTTGCGTACTTGTACGAAAGCTGTATCCACCGTATGAGTTTCAAGAGGTTCTAATTTAATTATAAGAATTATCATACAAAGCTTATAATAAGGCACCAAAAAGGCCAAATTATGAGGCTTTTTTGAATGATGTTTTGTGAACATTTGGACGAGTCTTTACAAAGCTTTTCATAGTAGCAATAATAGTGGTGATAGTGGTTAGTGTAACATTTATCATTAGTAGCATATAAAACTCTCTTTTCCTTATCTACTAAGACATACTTATATCTACGTAGTATGGTTACATATTCAGTTCCCTTTAAGATTGGTACCGGTTGTAATAAAAATAATTCTAGTTTCACGTCTCTATATACAGGGAGAATTACAATATAAGTTATTTGGTCTTCGTGGAGTGAACAAGTTAGTTTGGAATTAAGTTCATATTCGATTGTGTTATTAAACAATTTTATTCTGTCTGCTTGATTTTCTTTTTGGATTTTTTCGAGTTCTGCTTCAAGATTTTGGAGGGGAATTACACTAGGGTGAGTTATACCTAGTTTACAGAATGTAAGTGATGTTTCAATTTCTCTTAGTTGTGAAATTATTATGTTGGCGTTTACTATCATTTGCGCTGTGGCTTCATGCAAGAATGCTGATTTTGTATCAAAGGGGACAAAAATATTTTCTGTTAGTTTATTTTTTATTTCCTGGTTATTTTGGTTTAGAATGGCGATGGTGTCATTATATTTTTTAATTAAATCTATTACAAGATGGTGTTACTTTTCGAGGTGAATCGAGTTTTGGTTATTTTCTGCAGTTAGTTGTTTAATGAGTTTATCGTATTTCTTTCTATCATGATCATCGAGGTTCCCTGTTATGAATTTTACAACAGTGCCTAAGCCATTTATGAGGCCTCTTTTATTTCGTTTATTTGATTTTATGTCATTTCTGGGACGCAAGTTTGAAAGTTTCTCGTTCGCAAGATTTAGTGTGGATTCAATAGTCTTCGTGTGTTCGTTGAGAGTAGGTGTCAGTTTATGTCCTTCTACCTTTCTTTTAAATTTTTCAAATGTGAGTGACAGTTCATGTAGTGGGGAGTATATGTCATTAAGGTCATATTGTATTACAAGTAAGTGTTCGTCCGTTTCTACGTACGCCGGTCCGAGGATGATAGGGAGTAATCCTCCACTACTGTTGATATTTATAACTTCGGCGGCCAAGGCGCTCGAAATTAACCTGTAATCAAAATTATAGTCGTTCTTTAGTTATAGCATTGTATATGTAGTCTCTTAGTGTAGTTGGATCTACTGTTAGTGGTTTATCTTGTGATATCAAGTCCGCGAATTTACAAACGAATGGTCCACAGTCGTAGGAGTTTGTTTGTAAAGGAATCGGTTTTACTGTTTTTAATGTCCATTCTGCGCGATCTAGTATTTTGTTGTGTTTGTCTTTCCAGTCGTCTCTAATTGTAGTGGATTTATATATGTTTTACTTGGTGTAGGTAGACCAAGTGGGACATTTATATTCTGGTTATGCGGGTTAGTCCCTGAGGTATTCCTGTAAGGAATGTGAGCGAAATCGCCAAGGTCAGCTTGCTTGGCGGGAGGAACTGAGGGGTAGTTCGTGTCGCAGCCGCGTGGAGCACTGAGCTCGCATAGTGGGTGCTGGGTTCGATCGGTTTGGTGCTGAGCCGTTATGTAATATTCCGGCCTAAGATTTATATCTGTAGGAGGAATATGTTGGGCTTGGTTGAGGTACTGAAAAGTATCCTTTGTTTTTAGCACATTTGGAGTGTATTTGACACTCGGATCGGCCGGGTAGCCTTGTGTAGAATATCGTGGATATTCGGAAATCTTTGTCGAATCATGATGATTGACTTCAGAGCGGGTCTGAAAGGTATCCTCGAACTTTTGTGTGTGGGAGGCTTGATCTAACGTTTCCTTCATGAGAGAAGGCGATCTCTTCGCGAGGATCGAGCCTTGGGCCGTCGCTAGGAACAGCGGACGGGTCGAGCAGCTGGTAGGGAGCGCTGCGTGGGCTAAGAGGCCCGGCCCCGCCGTGTTCCGCCTCCCCTTGCATGAGGAAATAGGACGGGCGGCGCTCCATCGAAATATCCGAGTTTATTAACTCGTTTTCGATACCTCTACGTATAGAAATAGAGGGTTTGGAAGGTGGACTCGCTTGACAGAGCTTCTTTCCTTTGCTCGGATGTCAGGGTCCTACCTTGTAGTCTTGAAAAAGACTTCCATGGACGATAAATTAGAGCGGATGAGCTGTGTAATTTATCGGCGTGCCCACAGCGGTCGGTGACGAGCCTAGTGCTACGAAACCCGGGCGACACGTCTCGGAACGTCCCAGCGGGCGTACGATCTAATGAGAATATCAATAGATGTACCGGGTGGCGTCCTGACAGAAGAACTACGTTGGGCAATGAGCAGGATGAATAATCACTGGACTCGTAGATGCCGATGCGAGATCTGTGTGGAGAGAAGGTATGCCTTGTAGAAAGCAGTAGGAAGCCGTTCTGAGATGAACTTAGGAGCAGAAGGATCGTCAGCGTAGAGCGTGTAGAATCTTCGTACTTCGGAGTGTAGTCGTCGAGAGCGGAGAGTGGAATGAATTTCGGAGGGCTCCGAGCGGGGTAATTATAGGGAGGTGGCCGCCTCCTGCCGCCTCCTGATTGGTCCGCTTAATTTCGTTAATTCAACTGTGTAATCTCATTGGCTCGCACATTGTTTTCTCAGTATCTGCGAGTATGATAGCTGAGCTGGTCCCCCGGGGTGGTTTCCCCACGTCCGTCGCTGCGACGGGGTCCCCGGGGGTGGCTTACGAGCGTCCGTTGCGGAGCCGACGACCTTGAGTTGTCTTCCCTGCGTCCGTCGTTTAGACGGGGTCCTCGGGTGGTTTCCCTGCGTCCGTTGTTCAGACGGGGTCCCCGGGGTGGCTGCTGGACCAGAGGTGGTTGCTTGCCGCCTCCTGGTTGGTTCGCCTATTGTCTCTCGTGTAATCAGTGTTTCTGATTGGCGAGTAGGCTTGTTTGAATTGTCCTTGTTAGTTTTAGAGGACGTTTGATTTTCTGTTTGAGTTTTCTCATTCAAGGCGACTTGGTTCGAGATACTTGTCGCGTCTCTCTCGCCCAGTAAGTGTTTAGGGAGGTCGCCTTGTATGTTATTAGTTAATATTTCACTTTTGAGAGAGAATTTCGTATTTTCTCTCTGGTGAAATATTTTGTTTGACGGAGTTATAACTCGACGTCTTATAAATATTTGTGTGTCGTATCTACCTCTTTTTGGTAGCCCTGAAAAGGGCTGTTGAAAAGAGGGGGTGGTTTTCACCACAGGCGCCCCCCCAAGACGTCGTGTTACTAACGACGACGCCGGTTGGGGAGAACTGGGAGGTCCACGCGGAATTCTCCGTATGAAACCCTCACCAGTTGGGGCGGAGGCGGAGGTGCAGGCCTCGCGTCCCGCGCCTGGGGTGCGCCCCGGCCCCGCCGGTTTCGACGAGCGCCGCGGGGCGGCCGTGGCCGGCCCGAGCTTTGCCGACGGGAGCCAAACCCGCGAGGGTTTGGCCCGCGGCCGCGGCTGGGCTGTTGCGGAGGTGCTCGTTCCGGCTCCGTCCACCCCGCTGCGCTCATCTCGTCCCACCGAGGCACGGGCACGTCGCCCGAGCTGATCCACTTTCGTGGAACCGTGGGGAGCTGGTGAGCGGGTGGAGCCCTGGGCAGCTGCGGAGCGGGTGTAGCCGGTGTCGTGTACGCGGCTGGTGTCTTCCACACCACCTCCCTCGGAGCGCTGGCGTCCGTCGGTGCCTTCTTTTCTGGCGAAGGTGGTAGCGGGCTGATGGTTGCCGGAATTTCCTCGGCTAGGAGGAAATTCTCCACTTCTTCCGTGATCATTTGTTCGGAGGTGTTCGGAGGAGTTGAAGCTGCCATGGTCAGAGTTGGTATGAGCTCCGGGCGTGGGGTGTTCCATATTTATATCTCCCACTGTTCCTACCCGAGAAAAGTGGGCGTGGCCTGCTTCAAGTGCAGTCACCCACTTCTCGTCGAATTTGGTAGAGGGGACGCGCCCTCTGGCGGATTTTCGGGGAGTTTTCTCCTTATTTTCTGCCTGATTTTGGCTTCGTGAGACAGCTTCGTCTGTATTTAGAGTATAAGCTGGTTTTATTTGTTGTTTGGGAACTTTTTTCGTGTGTTCGCCAATTTGTACTGTAACCGAAAACTTATCTCTTTTAAGAACTTTGAATGGTCCCGTGTAAGGACATTGCAGGGAGGAGAGCTGTGTGGGCACTCTGATATAGACATGTGTACATGTATCCAAGTTTTTGGGCATGTTGACGGCATACTTCCGTTTTGTGCTTTGAGAGCCTCTTTCAAAGATCTATTTCTGCGTTCTACCATTCCGTTTGTTGACGGTTTGTATGGTAACGTGTGAGTATGTTTTACTCCGAGACGTTCCATAATGGAATTAAATAGATCTGATTCGAATTGTGTGCCCTGGTCACTTGTGATGTATTTAGGTACGCCTTTTGAAGCTACCCAAATATTGATAAAGGCATTTGTGATCGTGGATGTTTCGATGTTGTTAAGAGGGACTGCCTCTAGCCAACCCGTTGCTCTATCGACCATCATTAGAATGTAACGTATCCCTCCTTTAGCTAAAGGTAAGGGTCCGGTAATGTCAACGTGTACATGTGAAAATTTGTTAGCTGTTTCAAATTCGGAGTAAGGGAGCTTCACGGAGCGAGTGATTTTTGCTCGTTGGCAAGTCTCGCACGCTCGGACCCAGTTGGAGACATCTGCACGAAGTCCGTGCCAAAAATATCTTTGTTTTACTTTATACACTGTAGAGTGTATGCCTGGGTGTCCCAAATTGTGAATTTGGCTGATTATTTCTTGCCTTATTTCGTTTGGAATATAGGGTCTTGGGTGTCCTAGGTCTAGGTTACACCAAATCTCTCCTTGAGGGAATTCAACTCGTGTGAGTTTCAATTTGTCCTCTGCGTTAGGAGGAGAACGAATTTGTGCATTTGAAATGTGCAGTAGAAGATTGCACTCTATTGCAGCCGTAATTTGCGAAATTTCGGCTATGGGTGGACCCTCGTCAGTTTGGGTTGAAATCGATTTTGTTTGAATTTCAACTGGATCGAAGGGTCTGGAGAGTGCGTCGGCGACAACGTTGTTTTCTTCGGGTATATGTCGAATGTCACTTGTCATTTGAGAGATGTATGTTAGCCATCTCAATCTCATTTTAGAAAAATGTGCATTTTTCTTAAGCATCGTGCCTAGCAGAGGCTTGTGATCTGAACAAATATGAAAAGATCGGCCGTCCAAGTCATTGTGCCAGTGAATGCAAGCTTGGTAAACGGCGAACATCTCTTTGTCGAATGAGGCTTTATTCTTCCATTGTTCCGGAATTTCTTTACTGAAAAATCCCAATGGTTGGTAAGATTTCGAGCCGTGTTTGTCTGTAATTTCCTGCTCCAGTGCCGCTCCGATGTGTGTGTCGGATGCGTCGCAGACTATTCTCCACTCTGCTGTAGGGTGTGGATGAGCAATATTATGCAATGTAGCTGTTATCATTGCTTGTTTTAAGCTGTTGAAAGCTTTTTCTCTCTCTGATGTCCATTCGATAGGTGTTTTGTCATTTTTTTTTTTGTTTGACTGAATGGAGTCATACAGAGGTTGTGCTGTGTGAGCGAATTTACTTGAGCAAGCTCGGTAAAAACCACACATACCTAGGAATCTGCGTAGACTTCGTACGTCTATTGGCCTAGGAAATTGTTCTATGGCTTCTATTTTATCTCGTTTAGGAATTATCCCTTCTTTCGAGATAGTGAAACCTAGGAAATCGACGGTAGGTTTTGAAAAAATGCATTTATCAAAACCTACTCGAAGTCCGTGTTCTCCAAGCTTGTCGAAAATTTGTTTGAGGTGGTTCATGTGTTCTTTATAATTTTTAGAAGCCACCAATATGTCATCTAGGTATACAAATGCGAAATCAAATTTTCGCATGATGCTGTCCATGTATCTTTGCCATGTTTGAGCCGCTCCGGCCAAACCCATGCTCATTTTTTTAAACTCATAAAGACCGAAAGGTGTAATAATTGCAGTTTTATGAGCGTCATCTGGGTGCATCGGAATATGGTAATATGCCGATTTTAAATCTATTGTCGAATAGATTTGTGTATCATGTAAATTCGCTTGGAAAGAGCGAATGTGAGGAGGAGGGTAGGCGTCTTTCTTCGTTTTCGCGTTCAGGAAACGGTAGTCGCCAGTGATCCTCCATGACCCGTCTTTTTTTGGCACACAGTGTAACGGGGATGCCCATTCGGAATCTGATGGTGCAATTATGCCCTCGGAGAGCATTTTGTCAAAAGTACTTTTGACTTGAGCCCGTTTTTCGCCCGCCATGGGTCTTGCACGGAAGTGTACTGGTGTTCCTTCCGTGGTTATACGGTGGTAAACCCCGTTGTTTTTCCACTTTCCTTGAAGTTTGCTCATTTTATCATTGTATTTTTCAATGATAGAGCGAATGTTTTCGTCCTCCGTGATTTGCACGTCCTCTGGTTGAGGGCTGTTGTCACGATGAGGGATAGTAGCTGCTATTTGTTCGTCAGTGAATTTTTTGTTCATGACTGCAGCGATTTTTTGATCGGCATAGCTTTTTATTTTATCTTTATAGATGTATTTGTGTTTGACCCGTATTCCGATATCCCAAGACTCGAGGAATGGTATACCGAGGATCGCTAGATCAACTTTCGTGATCATAAAATCGGTGGTCATGTCTCCGAGGCCGATGTTAATTGTCGTGTCAGCACGCCCTAGTGTGTCTATAGGGGCTCCGTTAGCTGCTGTGAGCTTGACGTTGGACTTACGAATTTTTAAGCCCAATTTTTTGGTGACATTGTGGGGCAGAATGTTCACTTCTGCTCCCGTGTCGATGAGAAATTCAGTGCCATTTAGTTTGCACTTGAAAAAAAGCCTTTTATACTCATTAGTCTGCCGGTGTATAGGCTCAGATACACTGGCAGTTATTCGTTTTCCGAACTCTCTGCGTCGGAGGTTGGAACGGTACTTTCTTGTGCGGATCTCTGAGTATTTTCGTTTGAAAACCAGGTTTTAGGCTGGCTTATAGGCGCTGCCTTTTTGCTAGGTTTGGAGGCAGTATTTGCCTTCCAAGTGCAGTGGTCTGGGTCTGCACACTTTCGAGTTTCGTTACCGAAACGTGCGTGGTTTCGACAGACATAAGCCGTCGGTTTGTGAGGCTTACTCTCTACTTGCTGGGGTTTGAACTCAGGTTTTTGTGAGAGGGCCTTTTTGAAACCAGTCTTCGTGGGTTTCGGAGTAGATTCTACTCCTCGTATGTTGAGAGAGGGGTTCTCTGTTTTGTACGCGTGTAGCGTATCAGCTAGGTCGAGCCGGGCGGTCGTGGTAGGCTGTGCTGCGACCATACCTCGGGCTTTGATAGGTAGAGTTTCGATCCACTTTTGAGTGATCAGAGCCTCTGAGAAGTACCCAACAGCTTTAGAGTACATTTCGTGGTACTTGGTGCTGGGTTTTTTGGCGAGAGATGCGGGGTCCTCGAGTGCGAGGAGCCTGTCCTGTAAGGACAACCCGTATTCTCGTTGTAGGCGCTGTTTGGCCTCTTCATAAGGTGCGTGGGGTGCCGTGAGGTAAGCTGAGTCGATAGCTTCCCGCATTTCTTCCGGTACCCACTTGTATATAGCTGAGAAGCATTCGTTCTGCGTTCTCAGGTGTTTTCGCACGCAGTATTGATCGAACTCGGCGAGTGCACGATCGATATTCTTCTTTTGGAAGATTGGTCTTTGATAATCTCCTATTTCCTCCAAAAGTGCTCGAAAGCCACTTTGTGTAGAGGGTTGTTGAGTGAGATGTGGGGCGTATAGGCCCGGCGGGGGTCGCACGCCCGCAGTGGTTCCCTGAAATCCACTAGCTTCATAAGAGGGAACGAAATGCTCCGTGTTAAGCCTGTTCAAAGGCGGGGTCACCATTTGTAGTGGATTTATATATGTTTTACTTGGTGTAGGTAGACCAAGTGGGACATTTATATTCTGGTTATGCGGGTTAGTCCCTGAGGTATTCCTGTAAGGAATGTGAGCGAAATCGCCAAGGTCAGCTTGCTTGGCGGGAGGAACTGAGGGGTAGTTCGTGTCGCAGCCGCGTGGAGCACTGAGCTCGCATAGTGGGTGCTGGGTTCGATCGGTTTGGTGCTGAGCCGTTATGTAATATTCCGGCCTAAGATTTATATCTGTAGGAGGAATATGTTGGGCTTGGTTGAGGTACTGAAAAGTATCCTTTGTTTTTAGCACATTTGGAGTGTATTTGACACTCGGATCGGCCGGGTAGCCTTGTGTAGAATATCGTGGATATTCGGAAATCTTTGTCGAATCATGATGATTGACTTCAGAGCGGGTCTGAAAGGTATCCTCGAACTTTTGTGTGTGTGAGGCTTGATCTAACGTTTCCTTCATGAGAGAAGGCGATCTCTTCGCGAGGATCGAGCCTTGGGCCGTCGCTAGGAACGGCGGACGGGTCGAGCAGCTGGTAGGGAGCGCTGCGTGGGCTAAGAGGCCCGGCCGCGCCGTGTTCCGCCTCCCCTTGCATGAGGAAATAGGACGGGCGGCGCTCCATCGAAATATCCGAGTTTATTAACTCGTTTTCGATACCTCTACGTATAGAAATAGAGGGTTTGGAAGGTGGACTCGCTTGACAGAGCTTCTTTCCTTTGCTCGGATGTCAGGGTCCTACCTTGTAGTCTTGAAAAAGACTTCCATGGACGATAAATTAGAGCGGATGAGCTGTGTAATTTATCGGCGTGCCCACAGCGGTCGGTGACGAGCCTAGTGCTACGAAACCCGGGCGACACGTCTCGGAACGTCCCAGCGGGCGTACGATCTAATGAGAATATCAATAGATGTACCGGGTGGCGTCCTGGCAGAAGAACTACGTTGGGCAATGAGCAGGATGAATAATCACTGGACTCGTAGATGCCGATGCGAGATCTGTGTGGAGAGAAGGTAAGCCTTGTAGAAAGCAGTAGGAAGCCGTTCTTGAGATGAACGTCTTTTTATGTTTTTTGTGTGGATTTGTACGAGTGTTGAGGTGTCTCAGCATTATTTCTGCCGTTTTCCGGATATGATCGATACTGTTTATTGTTTCCTTGTTATACTTATTTTTGGTCTTGTCTTGTATTTGTTTCGTTTCAACGTAAACTTCTTGTGGTAGATCGGGTAGTGTGGTTTCACGATTTTTGTTAAGTTTGTCAATAGTTTTCTCTTGCATGTCTAATTGTTTGTTCCACAGTATTTCGTAAAGTTTTTGTACTTTGGTTTTATGTTCGGAAACGTACATGTTAGTCAGTTCTCTTTCTATGTCAGGTGGAATCGGAGATTTAGAGTTAAATGTGCCGTTTATTATCTCATAGGGTGTCATACCCTTGCTGGTATGAATACTTTTGTTGTATGATATTATGGCGTATTTCATTCTTTCTTTTATTGAGGTGTTTCGAAATTCATTGCTTTCTGTCATTAGTCTAATCAGCTCTATAAGGGTTGAATGGAATCTTTCTATCGGGGAGTTAGAGTTTGGGTTTTGAGTGCTAGTGTAATGTACTTTTATATTTTGGACTTTTAAGAATTCTTTAACTAGTGATGAGCTGAATTCATTTCCGTTGTCCATGATGATTTCTGCAGGCTTCCCATGGTGGGAGATGAAATTTAAAAGTTTCTTAGTAATTTCTATATTGTTCAACGATTTTAGTACATAAGCTTGTGCATATTTTGAAAATTTGTCGATGATGGTGAGGAATTTTTGTCTCTCTATTGTCAGGGTATCTACGTGAATGGTCTCCATAGGTTTTGAGGGGCTGTGAGTGATATTGAATGCGGGTTTCAATGGTTTCTGTTCATATTTACTTTTTAGGCAAATTTCGCATCGGTTGATGATGTTTGTTATGTCGTTTTTGAGATTCGGCCAGAAGTAATTTCGATTTACTTGTTCTTATGTTTCGGTTATCCCACGGTGGAATCTTTCCTCTCTGTGGTTGTATAGTATGATATTGGTTTGGTATGTCTTTAAGGGGGGGAGTGTGATAGAGTTCCCGTCAGAATCCCAGATAAAGCGCTGTCGTCGCTCCGTTGTTTCCCAACGGACGTCGCACGCCTGTTTTCGTGTTTTCGAAAGGCTGCGTTTGGTGTTGGATGGGTGATACAAGAACTGGAAAACCAATCTACTCCGAACATAGCACATTAATGCTATTAGTAGGAGTGGGTATCTCTCACGGGATACTGTCACTCTCCCCTACCTCTCTTTCGAGGATTTAGGGCCCCATTGCACCTCTGGGGAGCTACCTAGATCCTTGATAAATCTGAAGAATTTGACGAGAGGTGATCCTTGAAACTAGGAACTCAGCATCGACCTATAAGAACCGTAATATAACTGTGGGTCCTCCTTGTATAGTTAAGGCAATGTAAGTGGGATCGAAGCGGAAGCCGCCAGAAATGGTTGAGAGACCGATTGTTTCCGAGTAACAGGTTCTGAAACAGTTGCAGGGTCGGTTTGTTAAAAAGAGGGCCCTGATTCGTGATAAGGGTCTTTAACAACATGTATGTGAAAAGTATTTCCGAGGTCTTGAGGCGATGCAGTAGTACCAGAAATAAGAGATTCTGGAAGGATATCAACAGTTGCTGCGTCAAAATCGAGGGGTTTGAGATCGTGAAATGAGGCTTTTTCGGGTAGGAGGGCAAACTCTGAGTGGGTTGGTGCATTGTCGAGGTTCGAAGGTGCAATGAAATAAAATTTGTCCATGATGCTGGAATGAGCAAATAGATTTAAAAGAAATTTGATGAGGGCTATAGTTCAGGAACGTCGTCGTCACTAATGACGAGGCTGCGTGTGATCAATATGAATAACGAATCCAACGATCGATTTTGAATGTGAGTTGATCTTCTGAACTAATAAAACTCTAAATCAATGGATATGTGGCTGGATTATGATTTGACTGTAGCCACCTACCAAATAGCCAGAAATTTATCCGTGGCTCTAATTGCCAAATATTATGCTCGTGGCAATAATTGCCGGACTCATTAAGCCTGTAGCACTAATCTAATAGCCAGACCGCTCGGGCCCGTAGCTCTAACAAAACTACTCTCTAACTAACGTAACTCTGACGTTAAAACTCTTCCTGATGTGGATGTGATTATCAGTCGTGTTGAGAATATTGATTTCATATCACTAAGCTCTTCTTGAATCATAGATCGTACAGCAACTCAAGAAAAGTACAAACGTATCCTTTCTATATGTATGACGCCCCCAATTAAAGAGTTGGCATCAGTTTATCACTAAGGCCCAAATTCATTAAATTTAAGAGCTCATCTTCCTCAATCCAAGGCGGTGATTGTATTACTGAAAACACGAGGGTAGTTATTTACTTTCCGAAGAACAATACAGGCTTATGTTACTGCTAATGGATTTTTGTTTATTTTGTTTTACTGCAGCTTAATTTCATAATTATATTTACAGATAGGCATGTACGTAATTGGAACAATTATCTTGGTCGTATTATTTAACCCATTAATCATCATGGTCATCATTATTAGAGTTATTGGGATAGTTTACCTGAAGAGAATTTATATAAAATCGTCAAGACAGATTAAAAAACTTGAAAGAGCTTGTAAGTACAACTTGTCGTTTAACCGGTTTAACCATTTTTTAGGACTATCCTCATTTTCCGTAGCTGTTATTCTCCATTCTTAAAAACTGTTCCAGCTAGAAGCCCTGTTATCACTCATGTCAACCAAAAATTTGATGGGTTGACAATTATAAGAGCGTTTAGTGCTCAAGCGTACTCAACTTCCATATTCTACAAGTGCTTGGTAAGTAAAGGGGCCTACACACGGTCAGTTTAACTGGGCTGTTTTCATGAGGACAAAACTGAGCAAAAAACTGTACGGTTATCTGAACTGAAGGTGTGGGGACACCTGCCAGTTTTTGCAGTTTTCCCTCGTTTTTGGCACAGTTCGCTTAGTTTTTTCTAGTATAGAGGGTCTCCGCTCTCCGTTCCGAATTTGAACGAGAACTCTTCGGGATTGTTTTTGTCTATATGTTACTGTAAAAGCCCGAAGTGCGGTAAATGTTAGGATTTACCAGAAAATCCTAGCATTTCCCAATATTATTGGTGAAAGCCCGAAATTATGTGAAAAACGTGCATTTACCACTTGACAGTTGGTTAATCTTAGGATTGACTGACCAATTTGGTAAATTCCCAAAAAACTTTGTGTGAACGAGGCATTTCGGACTTTTACCTATCTCTCTTGGCAAATGTGCGGATTTCCCTCGACTCATTGGTAAATGTAGTACCTACAGTGGCTTGCATGCAGAGGCTTGTATGCAGAGAAATGGGCGGCATATTCAGACAAGTCCTATTCTGTTCCCCGCCATCATCAGGAAAGTTTACCTAATATGTTGGAAAGGTACATCTTCAGGAAATTTGAATACGTTGTATTCACGTAATCAATTCGAAATTTGTGCCGAGACCTTCGTACATCCTGAAGATGTTCCTGATGAAGAAATAAGCCTTCGTAACGCGGTTCGGAAACAATCATTGGTCGGCGGCCAGGTTTTCAATAAATGTTTTAAAAAGTGTTCCACTAAAAAATGCCTCTACAAGGCAGCAAATATGAAGTGCAACTCGAAGTGCCATAATTCTCTACCTTGTCGCAACAAGTTATTTATTGTGAGTTCCTTGCTGTCTTTTTACTTGATTTTACTACGTGAAAATAAAGTTTAGAAGTTTACAATGTTAGCATATTTACATATTTGATTTACAAGTTTGCAAAGTGGAAATAAAGTTTACAAAGTTAGTACCGTTCACCTATATTTCAGCTTTTACCGTATACTGCTGGGAAATGTTAAGACTTACCACAATTAGTTGGTAAAAGTCCGAAACACGCTCTCCAACTGAAATAATGCTAGCTTTTACCAAGCCTCTTGGAAAAACCTAAGATTTACTGGAAAAAGTCCGATTTGAGGACCAACACTGGGCTTTTACCATCAATAATGGGAAATGCTAGGATTTTCTGGTAAATCCTAGCATTTACCGCACTTCGGGCTTTTACAGTAACATATATACCGGGATATTATCTACTAATGGTGATGGACCGGAAAAGAAGAGCAGCCTTATGCTGAATCCTTGCTGCTGGGATTGGGCAGAGCTGCGAGAGAACAAGAGAAGGCACCGTGAAGGCTGGAGCAAAGAGTATCTTCAAAGAAGTGTCTTGCCAAGTGATATTAATTTGCTCGACGATTTTCTCATTTTGGCCGAATTCAATTTATTTTTCATAAATACAAGAGACGGGTGACACGCGACTGTTACCTAGACGTCTCGAGTGGAAAACCGACCGAACTGAGCGATTAACTGAGGAGACTGCGCAGTTTTTTGGAAGAAAGTATAAGCTATTGCGCAGTCCAACGGTCAGAGCAAAACCTGCGGGAACTGTACAATTTCATCAGTTTGCTCAGTTAAATTGCTCAGACATGACGTCACACGTGATAAACTGCGCAGTTACTACTACTATGTATTTTGAAAGAATTAAGAAAAATTTAACTGAATTCATCTGTAAAGAGAATTCATTTTTTCATCTACTTTTTTCAACAGAATCATTACGCCGGAGCTCAATTTCTATTCTTGGGGGTATCGTTCACATTTGGATATTGGGTTGAATTGGTATCTATCGGTTACACTTTTGTCGTTATTGCCAGCCTATTTATATTGGGTGAGTCTTCCATAAAACTCTTTGCAGGCTTATAGTCAATGTACTATTTATATGTAATGCATCCAAACGGCATTCGGCTTACGCAGCCAATGTTCCTGCCATGTAATAATTGTAACTTGATATTGTTATATTTCACGAAAAGATAATGCTGGAATGGAGGTTGGAAATGTTGGGTTGGCGATGACTCAGGTGATATCCTTGACTTTTTTCGTTCAGTACATTATCAAATGTATGTTCGAGATCGACAATTCATTAACATCCGTAGAGAATAACAGAATACGCCGGCCTACCAAGCGGAGTCAATTGGAAAGAAAATATCAGACCAGGTAATGAAAATAAATTTGGATCAATTTATTACATTTATTAATTTGAATTAATAGAATCGGAAATATTTATTATATACTTTTAAGAGCCAACAAGGGGTTCTCTCCTCCAACCGTTGTATCACTACAAGAATTATTGGTGTCGACATGATGAAACAAAATTATTGAAAATCATAAACAAGTTTTACATCAATCATATGGAAGTGAAACGTAACTCTTTAAAACAATCAACGTGAAAAAAGAAATTTCTAACAATAAATTTTATTTGCCACCGGTTTTCCTAAATTGGAAAGACAGACAAGAATTATTTCTCCAAGAACTAAATAATAGTATTACCAACTGATAGAATGAAATAAAAAATTCTCACGGATGTCTAAACCATAAAATGCAAAGGGAAATTGGGAAAACAGCCAAAAGCCTCATGCTAAGTGAAAAACCTGACCGGAAAACTCAAATTTAAAAAAACCGCAATTTAGTGGAAAGGCTTATCAGGAATTTAGGTACCACCCCCGAGGTGCAATGGGGGGCCTAAATCCTCGATAAAAAGGTAAAGGAGGTTGACAGTATCCCGTCAGAGAGATACGACTCCTACTAATAGCATTTAATGAGCTATGTTCCGAGTAGATTGGTTTTCCAGGGACCTGGATCGCCCATCCAACGCCAAACTCAGCTTCTCGAAAACACGGGTATCAGCGTGCGACGCCCGTTGTTCATCAACGGGGCGACGACAGCGCATTCTTTGAGACCCCGACGGGACCTCTATGACGGGAACTCTGTCACAACTTTCAATGACTAATAGGTACGAATTTATTTACTAACTCGTTTGTTATATCACATGGTAATATATGCATACACACATTATTATATCACACAGTACAGCAAAACTTTACAGAGCTTCTGAGCCTATTGAAGGAATTCCATATTAATAATTTCTTCTGGTACAGTGGAATTTCACTCCACAATACAGTTTTTAACTAACAGTTGCGTAATATTTCATGTATTTTTGTGTATGAGACCATATTCAATCCAAGTGGCCGGATCATGGGAAGATACGATTCTCAAATGTCAGCTTCAGATATGAAAAGAACGCACCTCGCACCCTTCAGAATCTCAATTTTACTATTATGCCTCGACAAAAGGTTTGTACCTAAGTACGAAATCTTTGATATTCCACTTTTATTATAGTGATCTAATATAGAAAGCACAATACCAACAGTATTCAGAATTTAATTCAGGACACTATACTATAGATAGTTGCGATGCAACAATACGTTATTCATATAGGTATTAATACAGGGTGCTATCAACAACATGCAACTTACCAACTTCACATTTCACATTTTAATTATTGTGAATTTAAATAAAATGACAAAAACTAGACCTACAAGTTACAAAAAAATGTTTGAAATCGGTTTTAATTAAAATGACAAAAACTGTACCTACAAATTACAAAAAATGTTTAAAATTGGTTTACCAACTTGAAATCAGAAAGTAGAACCATGGTCAATATAAAAAAGCCATGTATATATATAAATGCATGTTACCTCAAAGAAATTTAATTTAATTTCGAATTTTATTACGTTTTGAACTTAGATTGGAATCGTCGGTCGGACTGGAGCCGGGAAATCGTCGTTGATATACGCCTTGCTCAGGATGGCTGTCGTCGAAGGGAGTATACAAATCGATGACGTCGAAACCTCAACTGTCGCTTTACAAACCTTGAGATCAAAGGTATCCATCATACCGCAGGACCCCACCTTGTTTTCAGGCTCTCTGAGGAAAAATGTCGATCCTTTCGGCCAATATTCCGACGATGTACTGTGGACGGCATTTGAAGAAGTATGTCATTTAGCTTACCATACAACCAAATAATTTTTTTTTTTTTTTTTTTTTTTTTTTTTTTTCCTGACTTGGTAAGCCAGGACCTCTAAGCCATTGTAGTGTCAAGGAATACTGATTTATTACTCAAAGTTAAAAACTAATATTGTTTTGTAACCATAATGGAATAATCTTGTGAAAAGAAGGCACTACATGGTTGGCATAGAATTGAGTAGTAGGTACCTACTGGTAAGCAGTAGGTACTAGACATATCCATGACCTTTTGTTTTAGCGAATTTTTGAAGAAAATTAAGCTATTGCTCTCGCCTCAAAATTTGTAGAATGTGAATTTTTGAAAAAAATTTATGCAGAAATCCGTTTCAGACTATTCTGAATCATATTCTGAAGTTTAACGCATTTTTTTATGTATGTATGTATGTATGTATGTATGTATGTATATATGTATGTATGTATTGGGTTGCTGGGGTAGGGTAACTGTTGGTGATTTTATCTCTTAGGAGCTCCTTCATATCCCTACCCAAGTCATGGTCATGCGTCCCCGTCGCGCAACCCGGGCACCCTCTGGGTGAACAGAGGGTGGCGAAATGACCCGCTGGCGATGAGGGGGGAGGCTCATGCCAATGGGCCTCCTGTCTCTTATAAACGCTTCCCCCGTTATGGATACGAACCAACAAGAGCCTCATAACCCCCGCGAGCCCATTGGCCCGCGGGGTTCTAGGGGAGGCGCTCGGGGGCGCCCCAGGCAGGGGCGTCGGCCTTCCTCTCCCTCTTCTTCTTCCTCATCATCCTATCCCTCCTCCTCATCCACAGCCCCGGCGAATGCCCACCAGTGTGCCCATTGCGAGAGAGCCTTCAGTTCCAAGCGTGGCCTCAGTGCCCACGTCTGGCAGAAGCATCCTGTGCAGGCCAACGCTGCAATAGATATAGAGCGAGAGCGGCCTAGGTATGCTTCTGAGGATTTGCGGCGAATGGCAGCAGAGGAGGCGGAAGCAGTGCGTAATGGGGTACGCAATATTAATGTTTTCTTGCAAGCCCGTTTTCCCATGCGCACGCTTTCTGCCATCCAATCTCTTCGCCTGAGGCCCCACTACAAGCAGCTTGTCCAGGATGCAATCCTGGCAAATAGCAGTGGGGCCTCTCCCGCATCTCCGGCAGACGTGGGACAGCAGCCCGCCATTCAGCAATCCTCCCCCGTGACCTCCGGTCTTCTTTCAGACTTGAAGACTGAAGTATTGAGGCTCGGGGAGCAGGTAGGCAATATTGTTGGTTATGAGAGTGCCTACCTGCAGGATCTGGCGAGGCGGGCTGTTGGGGGGCCAAATGGCTAGGAGGGTGAGGTCGCAGCCTATGAGCAGAGGATCTTCCCGCAGGTTTAGGAAGCGACCGTGGCGAGGCACCAGGGAGAAGTTCCCCCTGATGTGGTGCCTCGTGGAGGTCGCAGAGCAGCTAAGCAAGCGAAGAGGCGAGAATATCAGCGTGTCCAGAGATTGTGGAGGAAGCATTCGGCTCGTGCAGCTGCGGAGGTACTGGAGGGAGCTGGGGAAGAACAAGTTATGCCCCCCCTCCAGGAGTTTGTGGGCTACTGGGAGCCACTTATGAGTGCTCCCAGCCACAGCTCTGGTGAGCCGGTGGTACCCCCAGCTTCCACCAGGGACTCCTTACGCAGCATCATGTGCACACCGGTGCTTCACGACGAGGCACATAAGTGCCGTGTCAAAAACTCCACTTCTGATGGACCCGATGGTATTTCCGCCCGACGCTGGAATAAAGCTCCAAAAAATATTAAGCTGCTCATCCTCAACCTGTTGCTACTATCTGGAAGACCCCCGAAAGCGTTGACCCGTGCCCGGACAATTTTCATCCCAAAGAAAGGGGGAAGTGGGCCTGGAGGCTACCGTCCAATTTCTATTTCGTCGGTAGTCTTCCGCCACTTCCAAAAGGTTCTGGCATCTCGCCTCCAAGTGGCTGGTGTCATGGGTGACGTCCAGAGAGCATTTCGGCCAGCGGATGGCACAGCGGAGAATCTAACAGTTCTCCAAACTGTCATTTCACTGGCCCGTATCAAGAAACGGCAGCTCCATCTTGCCGCTCTGGACGTCGCTAAGGCCTTTGACACAGTTAGCCACTTTGCCCTGACCGATTGTCTTCGTGGTGTCGGGGCACCTGCTCGTTTAATTGAGTATGTTGCCTGTCTGTACCACGAAGGCGTGACGGTCCTCGAGGCACAAGGTGAGATGTCAGGGGATGTTGTTATTGGGCGCGGGGTACGCCAGGGGGATCCTCTGTCGCCACTCCTCTTCAACCTGGTCGTGGATACGGCCTTGGGTAAGCTACCAGATGAAATAGGGTTTGATTTCGCCCCTGGGGTGCGAGTAGGTGCATTGGCTTTTGCTGATGATGTCATCCTACTCGCAGAAACCCGTGAGGGCTTGCAGATCTCCCTCAACGCATTTGCTGAGCAGCTAGCCAGGTGTGGTTTGGTGGTCAACCCAGCTAAGTGTGGGTCGGTCTCCTTGGTCCCGTCGGGTCGCCAGCATAAGGTGAAGGTAGTAGATGAGGAGTGTTTTGTCTTAGGACAAACTTCCATCCCTGCCCGATCCGTGTTGGAGGTCTGGCGGTACCTTGGGGTCGACTTCATGGGTGTGGCCACTATAGCCGCAAGCCGTGTGGACCTTGGTGGAGCATTAGCTCGTGTCACCAAGGCTCCATTGAAGCCACAGCAGAAGCTGCGCCTCCTTCGCACGTACTTACTGCCAAAGCTAACCTATGGGTTAGTCTTTGGCAGGCTTACTGCGGGGAGGCTGCTTGAGTTAGATCGTGAAGTTCGCTCTGCTGTGCGCTCTTGGCTAGGCTTTCCACCTGGTGTCCCAAGTGCCTACATCCACGCACCGGTCAAGGCCGGTGGGCTCGGTATTGTCTCTCTTTCTGCCAGCATCCCTTCTTTACGCCGCCAGCGCCTGCTTGCCCTTAGGGGCTCGAGCTGGGAGGTCGCCCGCACTGCTGCTGATCTGGACTTTGTCCGGCAGCAGTTGTTGTGGTGCGATCGAGCAACACCAACTGCTCCAAAACCCAGCTCATCTGCTGAGTTCGCTGCTGCACTGCATGAGTCAGTAGATGGTAGGGATCTCCGACAGTGCTCTGAATCCCCCATTTCTACCCAGTGGGTGGAATGGGCTTCAGAGGGCATTGGGGCCCGCGACTATCGCCATTTTCACGCCGTCCGGGTGGCAACATTAGCCACCTCGGTGAGGTGTTCGAGGAGTAGTCGCGGGACAGTTGACACCCTTTGCCGTGCCTGTCGGGGTAAAAATGAGAATCTGTATCATGTGGTGCAGCAGTGTCCTCGTACTCACGGTGGCCGCATTTTACGTCACGATGCGGTTGCCAAGCAGATAGCAGGTGCTTTGTCATCTAGCGGTTGGGATGTCGAAAGGGAGAGACTATACCACATGCCGAGTGACCGGGGCAAGAAGCCAGATATCGTTGCGATCAAGCCCGATAGGTCTGCCATTATCCTGGATGTCCAGGTTGTCAGTGGCAGCGTGGACATGGAGCAGACCTGGCGGGCTAAGAAAAGTAAATATGATAGAAATGATCTGCGCCAAGCGATATCTGAGCTAAAAGGAGTGGCACCTAATAACATCAAGGTCATTGCTGCGACCGTGTCATGGCGCGGGGTGTGGTGCGGGAAAAGCGCCACGGAGTTACTCGAGTTGGGCATCTCGGCAGGAGTACTCCGTGGTATCACCACCCGCGTCCTGAGGGGTTCTTACTTGAACTGGTGGTCATTTTATAGGGGCACATCCTTTCATCCCATTCTTCCTCCTCGTCCTACAACTTCCCTTATCCCTAGAGCCGGCGTCGGGTAAACCTGGGCGTCCTCCCCACTTTTTTATTTTATTTGTTTATTTTTCAATTTAATGGCGTGCCCCCTCCGTCTTTGAGGGGAGGTTTATTTAAAAAAAAAAAAAAAAAAAAAAAAAAAAAAAAAAAAAAAAAAAAAAAAAATATATAATGTATGTATACATGGGTTGCTGGGGTAGGGTAACTGTTGGTGTTTTTATCTCTTCGGAGCTCCTTCAAATCCCTACCCAAGTCAAGGTCATACGTCCCCGTCATGCAACCCGGGCACCCTCCAGGTTACTGGAGGGTGGCAGAATGACCCAATGGCAATTAGGGGGGAGGCTCGTGTCTACGGGTCTCCCGACCCTTCTAATTACGTCTCCCCCGTTATGGAACACAACACAGCCCAGCCTCATAACCCCCGCGGGCCCATTGGCTCGCGGGGTTCTAGGGGAGGCGCTCGGGGGCGCCCCAGGCAGGGGCGTCGGCCATCCTCTCCCTCTTCTTCATCCTCGTCTTCCTATCCCTCATCCTCTTCCACGACCCCTGTAAATGCCCACCAGTGTGCCCACTGTGAGAGAGCCTTCAGCTCCAAGCGTGGCCTCAGTGCCCAGGTCTGGCAGAAGCATCCTGTACAGGTCAACACTGCAATAGATATAGGGCGAGAGCGACCCAGGTATGCTGCAGGTATTTACGGCGAATGGCAGCAGAGGAGGCTAAGGGTGTGCGTAATAGGGTACGACATATTTATGTTTCTTTGCAAGCACGTTTTCCCATGCGCACGCTTTCTGCCATTCAATCTCTTCGCCTGAGGCCCCACTATAAGCAGCTTGTCCAGGATGCAATCCTGGCAAATAGCAGTGGGGCCTCTCCCGCATCTCCGGCAGACGTGGGACAACAGCCCGCCATTCAGCAATCCTCCCCCGTGACCTCTGGTCTTCTTTCAGAATTGAAGACTGAAGTATTGAGGCTCGGGGAGCAGGTGAGCAATATTGTTGGTTATGAGAGTGCCTACCTGCAGGATCTGGCGAGGCGGGCTGTTGAGGGGCCAAATGGCTTGGAGGACGAGGTTGCGGCCTATGTGCAGAGGATCTTCCCGCAGGTTGAGGAAGCGACCGTGGCGAGGCATCAGGGAGAAGTTCCCCCTAATGTGGTGCCTCGTGGAGGTCGCAGAGCAGCTAAGCAAGCGAGGAGGCGGGAATACCAGCGTGTCCAGAGATTGTGGAGGAAGCATCCGGCTCATGCAGCTGCGGAGGTACTGGAGGGAGCTGGGGAAGAACAAGTTATGCCCCCCCTCCAGGAGTTTGTGGATTACTGGGAGCCACTTATCAGTGCTCCCAGCCACAACTCTGGCGAGCCAGTGGTACCCCCAGCTTCCACCAGGGATTCCTTACGCAGCATCATGTGCACACCGGTGCTTCATGACGAGGCACATAAGTGCTGTGTCCAAAACTCCACATCTGCTGGACCCGATGGTATTTCCGCCCGACGCTGGAATAAAGCTCCTAAGAATGTTAGGCTGCTCATCCTCAACCTGTTGCTACTATCTGGAAGACCCCCGAAAGCGTTGACCCGTGCCCTGACAATTTTCATCCCAAAGAAAGGGGGAAGTGGGCCTGGAGGCTACCGTCCAATTTCTATTTCGTTGGTGGTCTTCCGCCACTTCCAAAAGGTTCTGGCATCTCGCCTCCAAGTGGCTGGAGTCATAGGTGACGTCCAGAGAGCATTTCGGCCAGCAGATGGCACAGCGGAGAATCTAACAGTTCTCCAAACTGTCATTTCGCTGGCCCGTATCAAGAAACGGCAGCTCCACCTTGCCGCTCTGGACGTCGCTAAGGCCTTTGACACAGTTAGCCACTTTGCCCTGACCGATTGTCTTCGTGGTGTCGGGGCACCTGCTCGTTTAATTGAGTATGTTGCCTGTCTGTACCACGAAGGCGTGACGGTCCTCGAGGCACGAGGTGAGATGTCAGGGGATGTTGTTATTGGGCCAGGGGGATCCTCTGTCGCCACTCCTCTTCAACCTGGTCGTGGATACGGCCTTGGGTAAGCTGCCAGCTGAAATAGGGTTTGATCTCGCCCCTGGGGTGCGAGTAGGTGCATTGGCTTTTGCTGATGATGTCATCCTACTCGCAGAAACCCGTGAGGGCTTGCAGATCTCCCTCAACGCATTTGCTGAGCAGCTAGCCAGGTGTGGTTTGGTGGTCAACCCAGCTAAGTGTGGGTCGGTCTCCTTGGTCCCGTCTGGTCGCCAGCATCAGGTGATGGTAGTGGATGAGGAGTGTTTTGTCTTAGGACAAACTTCCATCCCTGCCCGATCCGTGTTGGAGGTCTGGCGGTACCTTGGGGTCGACTTCATGGGTGTGGCCACTATAGCCGCAAGCCGTATGGACCTTGGTGGAGCATTAGCTCGTGTCACCAAGGCTCAATTGAAGCCACAGCAGAAGCTGCGCCTCCTTTGCACGTACTTACTGCCAAAGCTTACCTATGGGTTAGTCTTTGGCAGGCTTACTGCGGGGAGGCTGCTTGAGTTAGATCGTGAAGTTCGCTCTGCTGTGCGCTCTTGGCTAGGCTTTCCACCTGGTGTCCCAAGTGCTTACATCCACGCACCGGTCAAGGCCGGTGGGCTTGGTATTGTCTCTCTTTCTGCCAGCATCCCATCTTTACGCCGCCAGCGCCTGCTTGCCCTTAGGGGCTCGAGCTGGGAGGTCGCCCGCACTGCTGCTGACCTGGACTTTGTCCGGCAGCAGTTGTTGTGGTGCGATCGAGCAACACCAACTGCTCCAAAACCCAGCTCATCTGCTGAGTTCGCTGCTGCACTGCATGAGTCAGTAGATGGTAAAGAACTCCGACAGTGCTCTGAATCCCCCATTTCTACCCAGTGGGTGGAATGGGCTTCAGAGGGCATTGGGGCCCGCGACTATCGCCATTTTCACGCCGTTCGGGTGGCTACACTAGCCACCTCGGTGAGGTGTTCGAGGAGTAGTCGCGGGATAGTTGACACCCTTTGCCGTGCCTGTCGGGGTGAAAATGAGAATCTATATCATGTAGTGCAGCAGTGTCCTCGTACTCACGGTGGCCGCATTTTACGTCACGATGCGGTTGCCAAGCAGATAGCAGGTGCTTTGTCATCTAGCGGTTGGGATGTCGAAAGGGAGAGACTATACCACATGCCGAGTGACCGGGGCAAGAAGCCAGATATCGTTGCGATCAAGCCCGATGGGTCTGCCATAATCCTGGATGTCCAGGTTGTCAGTGGCAGCGTGGACATGGAGCAGACCTGGCGGGCTAAGAAAAGTAAATATGATAGAAATGATCTGCGCCAAGCGATATCTGAGCTAAAAGGAGTGGCACCTAATAACATCAAGGTCATTGCCGCGACCGTGTCATGGCGCGGGGTGTGGTGCGGGAAAAGCGCCACGGAGTTACTCGAGTTGGGCATCTCGGCAGGAGTACTTCGTGGTATCACCACCCGCGTCCTGAGGGGTTCTTACTTGAACTGGTGGTCATTTTATAGGGGCACTTCCTTTCATCCCATTCTTCCTCCTCGTCCTGCAACTTCCCTTATCCCTAGAGCCGGCGTCGGGTAAACCTGGGCGTCCTCCCCACTTTTTATTTTATTTGTTTATTTTTAATTTAATGGTGCCTTTGAGGGGAGTTTTGTAAAAAAAAAAAAAAAAAAAAAAAATATGTATATATGTATGTGTCATTCCAGACGATAACTGTCCGCAGAATTTTGCTAGAAACTTCAAACAAATTTTAAAATGTTAAGGACACTAAACGAAAGTTCAAGTTCGTTGGCCAGCATGATCGGATTACATCTTCGGGTTGAAATTTGGAAAAAAGTAGTCAACAATTTCAAAATACCCTGTTTTTTGCGATTTGCTGTGCGAAATAATTTTTTCAGCATACTAATATGAGGTATATTCGGAATCAGCGTAAAATTTCCTATACTCATTTTCAAAAATTTCAAAGTTGAAAAATCAGTCCAAAATCAAAATAATGCCGTTCGCTAGTTGTAAAATTTCTCTACACGATCAATAGCGACTGAAATGTCGGAGATTTCTTCAAAAATTCGCTCATGGAGACATGCTGCATGACTGGACTTTTTTCCCATCAAGGGAGAAATTAAAATGCTTGATTTACACTTTACTTTTTGTAACATTTTGTTCCTGCCTTGGTGATAAATATTGACATAATATGCTGGACTCTGACACAATGTTTTATCAACGTTTGATTATTACAACCGAATATCAATCAATTTGAATATCTTATTTCATCCATTTTCATTTTCTAATTAAGATAGATTGTTACCAGTAATGTCTGTCAATCAACCGATAATATCTACGACTCGATTTGTAACCCCTTTCCGAACGCAATTAGTGTGCGCAATATATATATATATATACGATGAGAAATAAAAATTCTTATCTTCTATAGGTAAGGCCTAGTTTTTTCAAGACCGTACAAAGACTCAAAATAACTCTTTATATTTCATGTGCTAATATTTCAGGTATCAGGTACCTATTAGTAGGTAACATTTTTTTCTTTACTATGAAAACATTTTTGAAAAATAGTTCTTAGTTTAGACCTAGGTTAGTTCTCGATTTACCAGACTACTTAGTCCGTTTTCAAGGATTCCAACTCAAACTGATTGCAAAGTTTGTATTTCGCCTTTTTTCCATCACTTACGACTGCTTTTGATAAGTAGGTTCACCAATTATTATCATAAACATCTGTAATTAATAGTGGGTAATAGTGGATCGTACGGCGCACAGAATGGCCAAAAATGGGAAAAAATCATTATCTTTGAAATGAATTAGTGTTTTGACTTGGGAATGGTTTCATTCGATTAAGAACACAAAAATACATTAGAAAAGTATGTTTTCTGAAGTTTAAAATTATTATTTTAGCACTAAATCTTGTGACTTTTGAAAAAAATTAAAGTTAATAAAAGTGGGAAAGGGTGTGAAAAATTTACTGTGATCATTTACCAACTTTTCGTAGAAAAAGTTGTCTTTTTAGTTTCAGAGGTCGTGGAATACGGTGATAATGGTTGTTTGAATTAAGGTTTCTTTATAAATATGCATGTAGGTATATTATATAGGTAGGTTTTAGCTTCGGCAAAGTGCGTTACTGATTTTCGAGATTCGGTCAAGTGATTGAGTAAATTTGGTTCCCTAGCTTTCAACGGTTTATTCCATCATCTTCAGGGGGTCTACAGACAGACTTTACAGTTTTATATACAGTATAAAAAATAATTAAATTAATAATAAGCGATTAAACTTCTACAAAATTAATAATTCCTTAGCTTCCTCATTTAATGGAAGAATCTTTGGAAGTAAAAGTCAAATTGGCTAGACCTTGAAAAGGTGAACTTTTTTTTTTACCGTTCTTGCATCTTGAAAAGATATTGATTCTCATAGTTGAATTTCCGATTTGAGTTGAGTTGATTGTCGTAATTTCGTGACCGATTTTTGTAACACGAATTCGTGATGTTCAGGCGAAATGATAGCTTCGTCGTCAATTCCAAAGAAGGAGCGAAAAAGTGCCAATCATGCATCATGATCATACGAGCTAATTTTCGTAAATTATTGTATTGTATAATGTTAAATTCGTTTAAAATTTGAGCTTTTTGAGTGTAAAGAAATTGTTGGCTATTAGTCTTATTAGTCTTTATGGCAAAAAACGAATTCAAAATTATAATCTGTTATTAAAAAAAAACTGGATTTTTTTTTTTTTTTTTTCAGGTTTTATAGATTTTTTTAAAGCAAATTTATAGGAAATTTAATTAAATCTTTCAGCATAATTTTGAACGTAAAATTTTCAATTTTATAGTTAATAAACTTTATTTGAGCAATATTCCACTAATAAATATAAATTCAATAATTTTCAGCCGTATTTAGCCATTTTTAGTGATTTTTTCAACACATTTTAAGAAAATTGACCAATCTAATGTGTGACGGCAAAGACGGTCTCGCTATGTCATTGATCACATTTTAATCCACTACACCTGAATACGGTGGAATACGGCGATGAAATTTGTATTGCTTCTTGATAATGGTCAGAACTTCAAGAAAAAAAAATGAGCCGAACCAAAGGAAGGCGAAGATCGTTTTTTCCATGCCTCTCAAGCTGTATTTCGGTCTAAAAACCCAAATCTGGAGCCAATGTTCAAGCCATAATATTTTGAACAAATAATTAGTATTTCTTAGCGATACCAGATGAATATATTGCCAACATTATACCATTTAGGATTTTTTTCAATCACATAGAATGCGGTAGGCAATTTTCAAATCATACTCTCAAAAAGCTTAAAATCTCGAAATATCATGTTTCAGCCTCAATTTGGTAGTGAAAACAATTTTTAGCCACCGAAGGTCTTTCACTCCCTTATTCTACAGGTAATAAACTTTGAGAAAACCACATTACATCCATTTTTGAGTCAATTTGCAAAAATGGATTTTTTTCCACCACTGTGCGGCGACAGGAAGTGACGTCACAGGTGTAGGTGACTTAACGAGCCCATTTCTTAATTGGTGTACAGATAGGGTTCCCCGCATTATTTCCGTCAACCAATTAGTGTACCCCACCCTGACCTAGTTACTAAACCCTAACCTAGTTACTTTCTTTCCAATTTCAAGGCAAAATCCGTCAAAATTAAGTACAATATTTATTTATTTGTATGAATCATGATAATATTTATTTCTATTATATGGGTTCCTAGATGGGTGCGATTGAGACTCCAGAAACATTCAGGTTTCACTTTGATATCGTACTAATCACTACTAAGGTCAACTTTCCAGTATTGCAGTTTTTCCCCTTCTGCTCTTGCCACACCGACCGTGTGGCGTTCAACGCATGATCCGTTATTGTATACAGGGTTGAGATTCACTTTTGGGATTCACACGCTTGCAGATTAAATGGAGGAACGCAGACCCAAAATACCTGCACAAACTGCTAATGGCAAAATCCAAAACCACTGTCGTGCCTCATGGAGGTTTGTGCCATCGGATCCAGCCAGCACTCAACTTACTTTCAGGTTTCTACTTAATGTTAGTGTAAGAAAACTATCTCTTCCACTCAACAATGTTACTACTTCATCAAAAAGCAAAAAAGTGTGGGGATCAACTTTTTAAATTTTTAATGGCGCTGCAGTTCCTTGTAGAACCAAGGCCCCCTCTCAACAACAGTAGACCATTCCTTCCGGTCCTTGGTTTTCTCTCTTAACCTCCAAACTCCAAGCCTCGAGAGGTCCTCTTCCACATTGTCTTCCTCTCTGTCTCCATCCTCCGGGCGTGTCATACAGTAATCTAAAGGGACATCTCTCTGGTGTCATTCTCTCAACATATCCGAGCCATCGCAACCTTCCTTTCTTGATAAAAGCAACCAAATCCGGTTGCGCATAGGGACGTCTCAGATCGTCATTTTTCCCAATTTTCCACCTCCCATACTCATCACTGGTCCAAAGATTTTGCGCAGAACCTTCCGTTTCCCACAGTTTAGCAACTGCTTACATGTAGCAGTTGGGACCCAGGACTCGCTGGTGTATGTCACCACCTGTCGTATTATTGATTTGTAAATCACGAACTTGGCTCTTCGGGATAGCCCCCTGAACTTCAATGCTTTCTTTATGGCCCAGGATTTGCTGTCACAATGCGTGCTTTCATTTTAGCAGTGACATCATTGTCCTCAGTTGCCTCTGTCCCTAAATCTTTGAACTGACTACCGGTTGGAAATTCTTGGTCTGGTAGTATTCCTCTCAAGGTATGCGTATAAACGGTTTTGGTTTCCTTAATTTTTTACCCTCTTACTATCGCCGCCCTCTCGAACTTCGTTAACGCTCCCGACTGTACAGGTATTGTTCTTGCCATAATTCCCACATCATCAGCATATGCAAAGTGGTGTGTCAGGGAGGAATAGATGGTTCCCCCTGGGTTAGTGTGTGTTTTTATAATTTAATGTTTAATTTATATATTTATAAGGAGTAATAATAACACGGCGCTTTAGCATAATCATAACAACTGTTACTTTATTTTACATGCCGCGGATATGTCTAAACATTTGGATACTACAACTATGGTCTCTAGTTACATGACAGTGTGAATACACTTTCACGTTTCTACTAACTGTTAGCGTAACGAAACTACCGCTTACCCTCAACAATGTTACTGCTTCCTCTGAAAGAAAAAAATATCTTTGTGGATCAACAAATCTTTAGCTCCCACAAATCTTCTCTTACCTCCTTAAAGACAATACTCTGCAGCTAAAAGTGATGCGCCCCCATCACCATACATGTCTTCAGCGTGGCAATTAATATAATGTTTCTTACTATTTATAATTTAATTATTTATCGTGCTTAATTCCTCTAACTCTAGACTGCTCTAGCACCTATGTGCTGTGCCGATCAAATAATAAATCACATTTTGGGTTATATATAGGTGGAATTGAAAGACGTTATAAGCAATTTTCCAAACGGCCTTGAAACTAATATAATTATCAGAAGGAGGAGGGAATCTCAGCGTAGGGCAAAAACAGCAAATTCTCGTATTGGACGAAGCCACAGCAAATGTAGACCACGAGTGAGCAAACTAATTTTACTTCCATATTATTTATATTAAAAATATGACAGAAATCCGCGATAGGTAGATTGATAGTGATAAAATGTCTCGATATTTTCAGAACGGACGCTCTCATTCAAAGGACAATTAGAAGAAAATTCAATGATAACACAGTCCTCACTATAGCTCACAGACTGAACACGGCGATGGATTCCGATAAATTTCTGGTTTTGTCCAACGGTAACGTTTTGGTGAGTTCATATAATTGAATCAGACGTTATCATGGTTATACCAAGGCGTCAGTCGGAAGCTTCCATATATGAATAAAATGCAGCAGTCCCTCGCTGCACGCACATTGCACACGGGTCTCGTGAGAGGTAAAAGAAAATAAAAGAATGCAAAAGACAAAAGGGGGTGTCACCCCTTCCCCTCTCACACTCGCCGATCACTGGTTCCCCTCCCGTCCTTCTCGAAGTGTCTTGTTTCTTGACCAGAGTGAAGTTAGCGACGTTCACTCAGCGACGGTCCATATCACCATTCAGTGCTAAAGACCTGAAACTTCGACCAGATGGTAACCCTAGGTTTTAGACAGGTTAACAGGGGTTCGGAGGCGGTAAAATTGGTTTTCAGACGGTTTTTAACCCCAGACCCCCAAAAGTCGACTCAGCGGTGAACACAACCATATTAGACGGGGTCAGGTTGACCGAATCGGGGGTGGTAACGATAGGGGGCAGTAAATAAGGTATACAATATCAATGCACCATTATATCCTTAAATATTGTTGCTCAAGACCTGGAACTTCGACCAGATGGAAACCCTTGGTTTTAGGCAGTTGCTTAGGGGTTGAGCGCGGCGAATCGGTGGTAGAAGAGACAGTTGGAGGGTTAAAACAACATAAAGCCGATTTAACTAAATATTGCCGCCCCCAGCGGCGCCCGATCGTAGAGCCACCTTGGAATTTACACACAGTAGTCGTAGACTGTTTACCTAAATATTGATACCCGTTCCAGAGTTTTATGTGAGGTAGGAAAGGGAGAAATGGAACAAACCTGAGGAAAATATACAGATTTACCAACTGTTTGTCATCCCAGCGACCCCCAGGCGTAGAGCCACCTTGAAACGTACACGCAGTACTCGTAGAACGTTTACCTACATATTAATACCATTTCCGGAGTTTCAGACGGCGTGGGAGTGGAGAAAATGTATTAAATCTGAAAAATAATGGCTAACTACAATTATTTACCGCTCCCAGTTCACCCGGGCGTCGCGGGTTTGGGCCCGCAGAGGGTGAAAGGCCCTCGAAATGGCAACGGGTTTCGGCCCGTGAACCGTCTCGCCTTTGGGCTCGTGAGTTTCGATGAGATATTAAGCGTGTTCTGTGAACCTGTGATAAGGAGTCCGTCGGCCGTACTTGCCAAAAATTTGCGGACAAAATTGAAAAAGTTCCAGTCAATCCCTTAGTAAAAATGCAGATTAGTTGGACATGTAGATCAGAATGAAGTGTATAGTTTGGTGGTCTGGATGCTCGCAAGCTCGCATCTCAAAAAATACATAACATCAAGAAGTCAATCCCTTAGTCATAATGTCATCGTGATTGAGAATTACAAGTTTCCCGAAGTGACGAAAGTGTGAGGTTTTTTTGTTGAGGACCGCCATGAATAGTAATGTAATTTCTTTCTTGCAGGGATATTACTTACGACTATGATATATACATGTATCAACAACTTATATTTATCGTAAGTATTGACAAAATACACTCTTGTGATGCAATTAAAGTATGGTTTTCCGAGGGGCCCAAACCAGTTGCGCCTTCAAAACCCAAAACCGTTGCGCTGCGGGCCCAAACTAGTCGTGATTTCATACGTGCGGGTCCAAACCCGGACCGCCCGTTCACCCAGCCTCGGTCCATGTACCTCCGTTCCTACTGACGCTAGAGACCTGAAACTTTGCCGAATGTTAACCCTTAGATTCAGAATGTGGCTCAACAAATGAGGGGTGGAAGGGGCCGGTTGAATCAAAATAATGCTGATTTAACTACATTTTGCCGCCCCCATTGGCCTCCGTGTTTAGTGCCACTTTGAAATGTATACGCAGTACTCGAAGAATGTTCACCTAAATATTGATAAAGTTTCCAGAGTTTTTGGCGGCGTAGGAGTGGGGGAAATGGAACAAATCTGAGAACTGACGTTCAGCGTAATGGAGGAGAAGTTGATTTTCCTCTTGCAGACGTTTCAGTACTCGGACTCTGTATCACTCATTGAATTGAGTCCATGCAGGTCTACATGACGACAGACTGATCCCTCCTTCTTTTGGTAGTGGAGTGATGGTTATTCAACCGCTCATTTATGTGGCTTTGCCTACATAAAAACCATTGCATTGAGTGCAGAGCAGTATATGCACATTACACTCTGGCAGTAAGCTGTGCCTTCAACTTTTTAAGTTAGTGGCGTATTGGGGGAGGAAATTTCGACTCCGGGTATATAAGGTCACACAGCCGGCAGCGAGGATGATGGCAACTCAGTAATCCAAGTGATAATTCGGCTGGTGGGCGATCAGATTTGTGAGAGATCATGTGGCCCAAATTTCTTGGTTTCCTATAATCCAAGTAAAGCGTATCAGTAAATACCTCTCGTGTTAGAAGGCTGTTACATAACATTGGGTATAAGTCTTTAGTGTTTTGTTGATGCGCTCTATACGAATGACAATCAAACAATTTTTCAGCAACAAACCCGGTGACCACTGATGGAAAGTGCCCGGGAAATAGCATTTTTGGTAAGACATGGATGATAACTCTGATATGATATTGGAGGTACATCAGGGCATTATCACATGAACCTTTGTTGAAAAGCCCCGATGCGTGTGGGTGTGTGTGTGTGTGTCCGTTCTTGCGCCAAAAAATAAGCTTTTTAAACGAAAGGATGAGTTCGTTGGCCAGCACTTTTTGAGTACATTAAATTCGTCAAATTTAAAAAAGAAATTCTCAAAGAACAACTAAAAATTGTTAAATTTATCATTTTTAGCAGAAAATTGCTCAAATAAAGTTTATCAAATATAAAATAAAACATTAAAAAATGTTTGTCAAAAACTATGCTGAAAAATTTACTTAAATTCCATTAAAATTTGCTATACAATTGCAAAAACTGCAAAGAAAAGCTAAAAATCCAACATCTCTTTTTGAATAACATATTATTATTTAAAATAGGTTTTTTGTCGTAAAATCAATATTTATCATTTTCTTTGCATACAAAAAGCTCAATTTTCAATACCTTATTACATAGTATAATACGATAACTTACGGAAATTTGCTCATACGATCATTATGCAAGACCAATGTTATAATTATTGCAATGCTGATTCCTTTACTTATGGTAATTTCTACAGGAGTTTGACCATCCTCATATCCTGTTGCAAAACCGAATCGGTCATTTCAGGGAAATGGTTGCGAAATGCGGAAAAACTACGGAAAAATGGTTATGCGCAATAGCTGAAGAGGTATGAACTTTATTTGTATGGGCGTTGCTTAACCCTCCAAATTTTGAAACGCTTGAATTGTCTTCTTAATAATAATAATACTTAGTAGTAATAATAATTTTAATTCATTAGTTCACACAATCATAGATATTTTTGGTAATCAATTAAGTGACATATTCCTCTTCATCTCGTTTCAGAATTTCAAAAGAAAAAAAATCACTGATACTGAAGGATTGTGCAGTCCGAACGATCTCATCTAAGCTGAATGGTAAAGATTGATTATTATGAACGGATCTAATATTTTCATTATTTCGTCCATTTTGACTATTTAATTTTATGATGCGTTATTCCATTTTGCTCAGGTTCGCTTGGTGATTGAATCGATTTACACCATTTACTATGAAAAGTCCAAGCAACAGATATGTACCAGATCAGCAAATATGAAACTGCAGAAGTGACGGATCTTAGCCACATATTTTTAAACACAAAAAGAATCACAATAAAGAATGAATAATTAAAAGAAACATCAGTGAATAGAACATGTATGTACTTGCATTTCTGTCAATTTGTCCTTTTTCCACCGATTCTGATGGACAGCATATAAATTACCATAACACATTATCACGCACCTCTGGACATAACGGTTTTTTATATCCGCATTAAATTAGCTTTTCTGTTTTGATCACTGATCACTAGATAATTATAATTACCAACTGATGTTTATCATACATTATCTAATATAATGGTGATTCTCATTGGAAGTGCAATTTTTAGCTTCCATTTTTCAGAAAGCGAGGGCTCAAACTTATCTTTTCAAGTACAATATTCGTTCTTCAAACGAAAACTACTAGTGATGAATAGTTTTTAGAGGTCAATGCTCCTTCTTAAGCATAAATTGCGAAATTTGATACATCCATGATACTGATAATGCTACCAGGTACTGATAATACTGCCATGGGACTGACTCAAAAAGTTTTAAATCCACAAAAATCTATTAGAAAGTAAATTTTATTTGAAAGCTATATATGAAGAAATACATCGGTCAATCATTAATGTGTTCATCAGTCTCATACGTTGCATTGAGCGCATATTATAGCTTCATGAAGGATCATTCCGCCTTCTTTCTCTCCTTCTTTGCTCTGTTAACCGTTAACTGCATGAATTTTCCTTTTTCGACAAAAAAATTCTGAGTGATAGAATCGAGCCCCCAAAACACGGGAAAAATAGAGAAAAAATCCTAGCTAATTAGTTTTCTGGAAGACCTGGAAAAACTATGCAATGCCTGTTGGCATCAAAACGCTGAAAGGCAACTTGTGCTCCTTAGCATCCCCCTAATAATACATCCGATTTTAATTGCCTTTACAAGGATAAATGAATGGAGTCTGCCAATAAAAACGAATTATTATTTCAATAAGAACTGAACAAACGTTCTGAATTGTTCATGGGTACATATACTGCAGCATACTTGGAATGATAAAATAAACCAGCATTATAAAATAGCAGAATAGCCATTACTAATGTCAAACAAAATGTAACCATTTTTGTAATGAAATCAGCTAACTCAAATGAAGGGACTCAAATGATTTACTAGTGACTATATACTTAAAAAATGGGGGGTTACATTTGATAGTCTTTGAAACAAGTTTTGCCTTTCGTCAAGCATAAAAATATATTACATTTCTCGCAGCATCTTTGACTCTTGCATTCTTCTGACCTGCACCTCATTTTTCTGTCAATGCTGAAAGCAGGCCAATGGTATTTTCTGTCCATCCTGTACTCAGCAGCAGTTTTAACAAATGGACGGAAAAGACCACTGACCACTGCAATGACAAAAAAAATGAGGTGCATGGCAGAAGGATTCAAAAGTCAAATATGTGGCTACTGCGAGAAATGTAATATATTTTTATTATTTTTATGCTTGACGAAAGGAAAAACTTGTTTCAAAGACTATGAAATGTAACCCCCTCCTCGTTCAACCTGATTTTTTAAAGTATACCTATAGTCAGTAGTAATAAGGTGCAACTACAAAAACTTCAGGGGTCACTCGACACATGTTGATGCCTACAGGAACACATTCGAAGTTCATTTAAAAAACAAGAGATGGCGCTGGGAGCTCAGAAAAGTTGTTGATGCCTGCAAGCATCTCATGCAACGAAGGGTTAAACGTTTCCGCTCTTTCAGCTTTGCAGCCGTAAATTTCTTTGCTTGCGCCGTTTTGTGTTCCTGGAAAACATGATTGATTCACTCCAATCAGAAAATAAAGAGACGACGTTGCATTTTCTTGGGATGTCTCCACAGGTTTCCTAACTCGAAAGTGCTCATTACAGGTTTTGTAAGTGATTTTTGGATTCATTACAGACTGTGACCAAAAGAAAACCAAACTAGATTATACCAGTCATCCTCCCCCCGCTTTCTTCTTTCCACGATCCCATTTGACAAGGCCGTCATTATAGAGAAACTGTAATCTAAATTCCTAGCCAACACGTCCAAAGATATGTCAGCAGTACAGCAAAGCTCTCTCTTTTTTTTTTTTTTTTTTTCAACCCAACAATCCAAAGAAGTGTTTGTAATGATTTATCAAACCAAATTAAAAGATTAAGATCATAAGGTGCAGTTTTGAGAAACGGTTTTGGCTGCTTTACTAAAAATGTCCCATCCCATGCATGAATGATTCATCCATGGAACTGACTGGCATTGGACCATGGGACTGAATTCATGAACTTCTAACCCTATTATCGATCAGTTGCTTAAGCCAACTAAATAAAGTAAATCGCTCTTTTTATCAGCATGAAAACTGATATAAAAAACACAAAAATAAGATTTTTAATGTAAGCCAAAATCAAAAAAATTTGGAAGCGTGGTACTGACCTGAATAAAAATATTCCCTGACGTACTGCACTCGATCACCGTTAAGCGAGAACTGGCGCAAAAACTGTTCCGAAAAATGTGGCAGCCTGATACGCCATTGGTGCCTCTACAAAAAGGCACCAAAAACCATCCGTCTTTCCTAAAATGCTAGACTGTGGGTTATTAAGTCAATAGACCCATGGCACTGGATGTTTTTCTGGTTACAAAGTTTATAACGCTGTACAGTAACGCAATAAACAAAGTAAATAACTATATAAACAATCGATGGAACTATCCAACAACGCAACAACTGTATTCAAAGGATTTTTTCCCTCGGTTTAAGTTTTTTGGCCAAGTTTTCATAGTTGACTATTGTAAATCAGAAATGGATTCATCCACAGAACTGAAATATTTCATGTTCAACATGAAAAATTTTACGTTTCACATATTTTTACTAGGGCTTAGAATGTGAGTGCCTAAAGCCTAGACGATGTATGATGACCGAAGAAAAACGGATTCAATTCAGCACTAACATCATAGTACCAGTTTCATGAAATTTGCCCTTCTACTGAGAATCACCCATAACTACCTTGAAGTAGTTTCCTGCCAAAATATAATAGTTTGGAGCGGATCCACCTCTTTCCATGTGCTAACTAAACATCGGCAGGATTCATCATAATTTGGATGAATTAATAATATCATAAACACGTAAATTATATTTATCGATGTATGGTATAATAAATTTGTTGATCATACAAATTAATATAATATAGAGGGCTTTCAATTGCACAACTAGGAGGTTGACTATAATCAAAACTGCCGCGGTTCAGTACTTTAAACAGTATTATATGAGAATGATAAAATTAAATTTGTCGGTCACAAAGGTTCGTTACTAGTCAAAATCCACATGAACAAACAAGGATGGGTATTTCATTAAAACATTTCTCATTAACTGGATCATTAGCTAGAGCCAATTACTAAGATATAATGACGATAAAGGTCATTTTTAGGTGTGTAATTATGAACTCGGCTAGTCACCATGGAACCTCGGTGTGAAAAGAGGCGAACGAACAATGTATTTGACAACGCAAGTGAACTGTCGAAATTTCTGTACATGTAAGTTGTAGTTCATGATTCATTGTAAATTTATTTATGTACATCACAATTTCAATCATTATAATTAGGTTGTTTTTCCTGACCACCTATCAGAATACTCAATACCCATCACATTTATAGTTACTCATTTCTTCATTCCCATTGATTAATTCGATTAAATTCAACATTCACAATTGGTACTGTCCTGGTCTTTAGTTATTATCATTCATACACTAAGTACCCATTGTAACAAAAACATATTTCCAAGAATTGATTCCTCGCATTTGACGAGACGTTCGCGAACAATCAAGTCGAGTCACGAGACTCTAGACTCTGACCAACTAATCCTACTGATCTGAATTTTTACTAAGGGATTGACTACTTGATGTTACGTAGTTTTGAGATGCGAGCGTAGCAAGCATCCAGATCACTGATCTAAGCAAAAAACTGATCTGAGTAAAATCTTATGGCGACTAGAGCGTTGGGAATGCCACGCGGAGGGTGAGGGTCTAGTCTCTAGACTCGACTTGATTGTTCGCGAACGTCTTGTTGAACGTTCGCGCAGCTTGAATTTTCAATGAATAAAACCACTTTGGTTTGAACTTATTGCTTTTTTATTACAATTTTATTCATTGAAATCAAAAGTGAATTAATCTTTTGTGATGGAAAAACACTTGTCCTCAACCATTCGAGACGGAACCAGAGTCACCAACGGCACAAAAGGAAAGGACCCACTGGTATGCTCATGAAAGCCACGGCTCTTTTTGAACTTTTAGATGTTGACTTCAAAGGTCCCCTTCCTTCCAAGTCTCCAAATCGGTATCTACTCGTGATCATTGACGAGTACTCCCGCTTCCCTTTCGCATTCCTATGCAAAGACATGAGTACTGCCAAACTTATCAAATGCTTCATTCAACTTTTCTCTGTCTTCGGGAACCCTGGACATGTTCCTTCAGACAGAGGATCTTCTTTTCTATCCCGCGAATTCACTAACTTCTCCACGCACATGGAATCGCAACTAGCCACTCATCCCCTTACAATCCAAGTGGTAAACTATTTGGAAAACTATTACCTACACTGGCTCTGAAAGCTAAAGGCCTTGATATTAAAGATTGGGAGACAGTACTGTGTGATGTTCTACACTCTTCACGGTCTCTTTTGGCAATTCTACAAATTATAATCCGCACAAACGTTTCTTCCCTCATCCAAGGCGCACGAACGTTTCTTCCTTCATCCAATTCTCCCTACCTTCCCTGTTGCTTATTCCTGGTCCCGTCCTTCTATCGAAGAACGTTAGAAACTCCGAATATGAAGATCCGTCGCCAAGATGGTTCAGAATCGACGGTATATCTTAAGGCCGCTACACACGTTCCTTCCCTTTCTTCCTCCCTCCTACCCTCCTCAAAGAGGATGGTTCCTACAGACGCTCCTTCCTTTTTCCTCCTTCCTCCTACTGCTGCGCTTGTTGTCCCTCCCATCCTTTTCCTCCCTACCCACGGTCATTAAATGTGACCCATCGCGGGGAATTTCCCTTTTTGTAGGGGAATCCCCGGTTCTTTGGTCAACAGCACCGGCGGTTATCTCTTTGTTATCACATTGCCAGTTCTGGGCGCCTTTTCTGTGATATTTCGTGTCTTGTTCTTCACTTTGTCCCTCAATGTACCTTGACAATGTACCTGAAATAGGCCATGGCACTGGAGGTTGTGGTCCAAATCTTTATACTTGCAGAGGTTCAGCCACCAAAACCTCATAGATAATAGTGTTCGTGGCTCTGATTCCTCAAGTGAGATTATTGCTTTAACATGTCAATAATTTGACATAGCACTCCTTTTTCACCGAACATTTCAAAATAACGGCATACTGACGGGGGAAAACACAAAATCGAATAATGAACTTCGAATTCAAGACACCAAATGATTGATAACAGATGATAACAGGAGTTGGTACAAATGGCGGGGAAAACAGGGAAAAGTAGGAAGGAAAGAAAGAAAAAACGCCTCCACACGGTCCTCCGTGGAGGTTGAAAAAGTGAGGGAAGCTCCATCGTAGGAAGGTAGGACGGGCTGGACCTTCCTTCCTTCCTACGTAGGAGCTTCCTACTTTCCTCCCTCCTTCATCGCTATACACGTTCCTTCACTAACTTTTTTGTGGGTTAGGCTCCTTTGTGAGGAGGTAGGACAGGAACGTGTGTAGCGGCCTTTAGACACCTTACTACTTGTGGGGATAGGACACTGTTGGACCCTGTGGACGAGCCCAGTCAAGGATGATCAGAGAGAAATGGCGACGTTCTACCAACATAAGATATATCCGATTCTGAAAAAACCCCAGATATCTCACTAACAACCTTTCCTCAAAGTAAAGTTTTGTTTATAAAATGTCCTGGTCTAATGGTGAAACAAACAGTTATAGCAATATAGGCCCCAAGGCCTGCCGGCTTGCTCACAAATGATGGAACGGGTAAATATGACGAACCACCTGCTGAGCACAACAGAACCCAGATGGACTTCTTCGACCGAGAAGACCAACAGCTAGGCCCCGTTATTTTCAAGATTATGAAGTTGGCTACCTTCCCTCAAAGTAAAGTTTTGTTTATAGGGTGTTTTTCTAAATTCTGGGGGTGAATGTCCTGGTCTTTAGTGATTATCATTCATGGTTACTAAGTACCCATAGCAACAAAAATATATTTCCAATAATTGATTCCTCGCATTTGATCACGTAGCTTGAATTTTCATAGATTAGATAGTAGTTTCAGTTTTCTCCTAAATATACTGCATCGATTTAACATCTTCGTCTTCCGTTTATTTGATATCCCGGCACCAAACACATGCGTATATGATTATAGAAGTATAGGTTGTGGCAACTCGAAATAGGACACCCGAGGAGTCTGGACGGGCCTTATGACGTATGCAAGCCAACTAAAACTACGATCAAACTCAATTGAAAAAATAATAAACTTTTGTGAAATAATTTGCAGCGTTTTATATTATGATTCGCTAACAAAACTTCAATTTCGGCATCCCGCTTGACGCTGTTCATTTCGTTTGTCCCCGCACGCCGTTTTTCTTTTCTGCTACACTTGTAAACATAGCTTATACAATTGTAACTTTAATTCATTTGTACTCTTTGTTTTGATGAAATACTTGTTCTAGTTTACCGTGCATTACAGTAACTTTTACACTTATAACTTGTTGTTTTAAGGAATAGGCCCCTAGTGTTGTCCATAGGTTGCCCCGTGGCCGCGCGGGGGACACCGTGGAAAGCAAAAACTTTAATCGAACGTCAAATTCAACATTTTTCGTAACTCGTTACATCCGGGCATGCCTTCGCACGTCCTTACATTGTTAGATTTCACCTTTTTTTAAGGATATAAAATGTTCGATGGGGAAGTTTTTCATTAATTTCAAGCATTATTTCTTCTTCTTGTCAGGTTCTCAGATTAAGCAGAGCCAATAAAACGGATATATCGACTGGTTTGATCATCAAACTTTTTGCTACTGACGGGAAAAAAGTTGAAGGATTATATTATTATTTGGCTTTCGTTATTATTTGTCCCATACAATGTGTTGCAGCTTCGGTATTGGCATGGTACTACTTAGGATGGCCAGCCATTGTGGGATCTGTTTTTTCATTGGCATGTTGTCCGTTGCAATGTAAGTTCCAATTAATTAAAATTTGTTACAAATATGCATAAATCGTACATTTTTCTAATTTGTTTGTATTCTGTAGAAATAAGTAAACATCGAGTGAAAAGTCTTTCTTCTAATTGACAATTGGCATTAGACACTACATACAGTAAATTAATATACTGTGATAAGCAATCTTCATCAAAAATATTCATTTGAGGTCATCATGTTTTCAGTGTGGATTGGCCAAAACTGCTCAAAAGCTAGGCATGAAGTTGCAAAGAAATCTGACATTCGTGCCCGTATTATGAATGAAATTATATCTGGCATAAGGGTTTTGAAGATGTACGCCTGGGAAGACTCGTTCGCTGAAATGATTTACGCTGCGAGAAAGTAATTATTTGCTTCCCATAATTGGATTTTGTAGAGTATATGTGCGTACGTGTATGAAAATCTTTTCAAACCCTGACCTCGTTTCAAATAATTTCATAGAAAATGCTTGAAGTGTCTATATTACAGGGTGTTCAACCCCCTTCTTATCCCTTCTCATCCCATTCTTATTACGGAAACTTTTCTTATAGAGGGGATGACTCCTAAACTCAAATTTGGATCAAAACAGGACGCAGAGTTGAAACTGAGTTCTACTGCTCTCAAATATATCCCACACCCAAATAATGGGTAGTTGTATAGTAAAATCATTATTTGCATCCATTCCGCCTTCGCTAGCGAGTTGAGTACTGGAGCTGGGCACTTTTTATATAAATGTGTTTATTTTGCACTAACATCTTGACAATGCAATATAAACAGTCGACTTTAGTTAATAAGGTATGAACCTATTAGAGATATCACGCCATCATCATTAGAAAGTGATAAATAAACTGATTCCGACAGAAACTCGCTCAACCTTTACCAAGTACTTATCACTGAACAGGCAGATGGAGGGGAACTCCCACTTCTCTCACAAAGAGCAGTGTTTTCAGAAGTGAGACGGGTATATAAACAGAGTGTTAGGACTTAAGTTCATCAAACTGTGAGGGTCAATTTTAGAGCTCATTTCTGATCGAAAGTTCCCCATAGAGATTTTTTCGTAAACGCTGTTTTCGATTACTTTAATTTTTAATATTTTTTCGTGTGACCTATTGGCACTAAAACAATCATAACTACTTAATCGTCTGTGTAAATTCAAATTTCAGGATACCGTTGGAAAGATAATGCAATTTTTAATTCAATGGTTGCTTGTTGTAAGACATGAAAGAAGTTTGAAGACATGAAAAATCCCTCTGAAAAGCAAATTTTACCTCATTAGGGGAACCTTACGTTTTTTCAGCCGTAAATTAAACTATGAGATCCAATATTTTGTCAAGATTCTAGAACGACAAAGACTGCGCCAAAAACTTACCTTTTCAACGGTGTAATCAATTTTACTTTCACCTTGCTAATTAGGGGGAAAACACTATGTTTTAATGTTGAAAAACATGGTTTTTTCAATGAAATAGAGGGTTTTCTTGAAAAATTTCCATTTATGAAAATACGAGTTTGGGGTCGGTTTCTTCGTATTTTTTTGCGGCGAATCGAATGGTAACACTTGCAGATCCCCCAATCCCTTTACAACCAAGTTTTACAGTTGAGTAACTAGTTTCACCTCCTTAAACGCATAAAATAATTAATCGTACCGAATGAACTCAAATTTGTGAGTTGAAGTGTAAAACGTAGTTATAACAAGGTTGAGGAGATATGCATGTGTAACCATTCGATTCAACGTAAAAAGTACGTAGAAACCAACTCCAAACTCGTATTTTCATGAGTGATCATTATTCAAGAAAACCCTCGGATTCATTGAAAAAACTATGTTATTCAACACTAAAACATAGTTCCCCCCTCCCCCCAATTCGTAAAGTTAAAGTAAAATTGACTATACCATTGGAAAGGTAAGATTTTGGCTCAGTATTTACTGTTCTTGTACTTGGAAAAATATTGGTTGTTGTAGTTTAATTTCCAATTGAAAATACTCGAGATTCCCCAAATGAGGTTAAATTTGCTTTTCAGAGGGGCCTTTTTAAGTCTTAAAACTTGATTCTTAAAAAGGGTCAGGCACTTATGGGATAGAAAATTAAATTTAACGGTATGATCATTAGAATATCTAATTATCTATCTAATATCTAATTTGAATTTTCACAGCAAATTAAGGAAGTTATGATAGTTTTAGTAACAAAAGATCGAAAACACGAAAAAATCGTATAAATTAAATTACTTGAAAACGAAGCGTTAACCAAAAAAATCTCTATGTGGACCATTTGATCAGAAATAAGCTCTAGAAACTACCCTCAAAGTTTGATGAACTTATAGCTGCCAGTCTCATGGGAAACTCATTCACAGCTTGACTTCCAAATGATGAAGTTGCCAAAAAATAAGGAGGATGAACCACTGAACTTTTACGTCTTAGGGCTTGATAAGTTCAAAAGCAGTTACAGTTGAGGGGATTTCTGTATTTCAAGTCAAGATTTCAATATTCAAACAGCCCTCAGGCAATTCACTCTACTGTCCTCCTGTTGATACCCAAAAAAGAATCACCCTCATAAAGACTCACAAAGTACAGTATTTGCAATGGTTTGAGCCCAAAATTCCTCAACATTTTCCAACAAGGTTAAAAATCTCAACACACTAGAAATTCTAGTAGACCTTATTCCTCTGCACAGTTACGAGTGGAGGGCAGCCTATCTGGGGGCCATCATGATGCTGCAACTGGGTAGGATCAGTTTCCCCTAACGTTACCACTTGGAAATACTTGACAAGATCGAAACAGAACCAGTGGCTATGTCAATTCCCGAATTTAGTTTGAAAAAACAAACTTTGACTTACCCTTTTTATTAGTCAACAATGATCGGGAACTATTTGTATCAAATTCACTAGTGTAGCCTCAGATTTTATAGCTGTGGGCAAATGCCATACCGACTATAATGCCGGTACTCGACTTGCTGGTCATGATTGATTCCTCCGAAAAGTATGTAAATGATAATTTTACTATTACTACTAGCGGAAATAACCATTTATATTTAATACGAAATGACTGTTGATTTTTCCTTCCTTTGTAGAAATGAGCTGAAGTGTATCAGGAAGTCTATCAGAATCAGAAATCTAGGACTGATAAACATAGTTTATCGTTCGCGGACTGCGATATTCCTCATCATTTTGTTTTTTGTCATGTACATAGGTGATATAGACTCCATATCGGTGAGTTGGCATATGGGTAATTTTCCCAGAAAGGGACAATCCATACCCCAAGATTTATGAAAACTTATAGTTGAAATTAGGTTCTGCCAAAAATCAGGGATTAACCTTACACCTTACTGATTGATTTTCAATGGAAGAACACACAGCAGAGCGGTTACTTAATTAATTAAAAATAAAGGAAGAAATCCTATCGGCAGATGAAAGACACCCATGGCAGATGAGAGACTCTTGTGCCCAAATTGAAGAAATTCATTGGCAGATTAAAGACGTGTTCATGTTTCATCCTAATTTTCCCCGTTTTTCGGTGCAAATGTAATATATAATGCACAATTTTGTTTGAAAATCGGAATTTAAATGCCTACTCTAAAAATGGGAAGGGTAAAATAAAATGACAAAATGAGCAATTCTATTTAAATTTCAATAAAATTTTAATTCCAAAAGAATATGGATTTATTAGAAACAGTAACTGTCTTGTAGTCTCAAGTGAATTTGTTGCTTAATTAAAGGACGCAATACGTAACTAATAAATATATAATAAAATATACAGTATATAATAATAACTTGTGGTTATGTGTTCCATCCATATAATCCAATCAATTGGAACCTTTCATCACATGATTCCTTCCTCTCACTACAAGTCTCTAAGAGCGTACCTAACTATTGACTTGGATACCTACTTAATATCTGCTTTAGCGGTTTTGTGAGCCACTTTTAATACAGACAATCGACCAGTCTTATTTCCTGGAATATGCTTTTACAAAATACAAACCACCCATCCACAAATAAACCAAAAACACGCTACAAGCCTCGAAATTCGCAGCTATCACAAAAATGCAATAAGTATTATAGTGTCATGTGAGACCACAAAATATGCGTAACGAAATAAATCTTGCTTATAGCGATGAACTTGTATTACAAATAAAGAATAAACAGTAACCGTGAACGGACAAGGAAATATCACCAAGCCATTTGTGGCCTAAAAAAACAGTGGGTTTCCACATTACCAGTTAGCCAAATTTGTGGATCAACTACTAGAAACACATCAAAAATAGAGAACTAGTAGCTTGACAAGGAAATTATTTATGGCTCAATTAAAAGTGAAGTCGCCAGTAAGCTACATTTTTTACAACAAAGTATTTTCTGAAGCTCCAACATGTCGTCTGCCTCAGAAGATCCTTTGTGACTCGTTTCGTGGTAAGCAATATCTTGACAAATATCACAGAAACTGGCATGTTCTAAAGCAGCACTTCTCTGTTCTTTCTTCACAACACATCTGCATCCTCACGTTCTTTACCAGAGGACTTGCAACGACTTTGGCACCATAGAGACCCTTTAACAGCAACTTGAAGTTGTCGTGTTTAATGAATACGCGACAAAACGTACTAGCGACAAAACGTACCACCCGACAAAACGTACCGTGGAACCGACCAACTACCTGTGAAGGGTCTGAAAGTAATTTAAAGATATTTTGGATGCGACAAAACGTACCACATGATAAGGGGGGGGGGGGGGGGTTGACAATCCCTTAGTAAAAATGCAGATTAGTTGGGCTTGTAGATCAGAATGATGTGTATAGTTTGGTGGTCTGGATGCTCGCAAGCTCGCATCTCAAAAATACATAACATCAAGTACCTAGTCAATCCCTTAGTAAAAATACAGATTAGTTGGGCATGTAGATCAGAATGATGTGTATAGTTAGGTGGTCTGGATGCTCGCAAGCTCGCATCTCAAAAATACATAACATCAAGTAGTCAATCCCTTAGTAAAAATGCAGATTAGTTGGGCATGTAGATCAGAATGATGTGTATAGTTTGGTGATCAGGATAGGCCTACATAATTTCCCATCTCCGAATGTGAAATGTGGAATGTGATATTTTAATAATCCGTTTATCAAGTGGTACGTTTTGTCGCATCCAAATATTTTGTCAGACCCTCCCCAGGTAAATACCGACACAAGTGGTACGTTATGTCGCGAAAAACCAAGTGGTACGTTATGTCGCTAGTACGTTTTGTCGGGACACCGTGTTTAATGCACTGACAGGTTGACAGCTTTGATTCACATGAGGACTCAGCACCCAAAATGGCTTCAAATGGGTGAATGATGACCGAAGGATAGACAGACATAACACCAAATTTGTTCAGGCAGCTCTGAAACGCAAAACGCGAGTAACAATTTTGATTTTGGAGGACACAAATTTTTTCGTCTCCCAAAGTGAAAACAAGGCTTCCGCTACTCGGATGCAAAATTTTGAATGTTCATGAATTGGGCAAAAACTCTACCAGTGGTTGCTGAATACAGTTCTGAGGAATAAAGAAATTGAACTTATTTAAATTGCAATGGAAAATCCAAAGTGAATCATAAACAACTTGAAAGTAGTCTTTTATCTGCCCACACAGTCTTTTATCTGCCGCCATTATTGGCAGATGAAAGACGCAACCTCCTGGGTGGCACGTAAGTTTTTCAGCTTTTCTCACGTTCTGATGCTGTTTTTCAGGAATTTAATTATATCGCTGAAACCAGCTCGATGAAATCTATAACTAGAGAACAAATAGAAAAAATAATATCGATTTCCTAACTTTTTAGAGCGGGCAGATGAAGGACAGCTGTTGCCTGTGACACCACAATTCTTCAACTGAAATCCCCTTCACTTGCTCCCAGATGAGATAAAGATGGTTCCCTCCGTTTTCTTCCATAACCTGACATGTAACTTCCCATCATGAGATGGCAGAGAAACCGCGGGAAACGAGAATAAGCCGCCAAAATACGAAAACACGGGAAAGGCAGATTAAAGACCAAAACCTCCGGACAAGCACATTTTATCCTCATGCTAGCTCTGTTTGCTTCTGAAAAATTCTGCAAACCCATTTTTTTCATATCTAGATATATGCGATAAATAATCCTTACAAATTTGGGTCGCTGCTTTAATCAGTAGTTCACAGTGTTCACGCAAAGTTGACTACCTAGGGGTCCGGACAAGGCAGATTAGTAGACATTTTGCTGTTGAAACTCAAATTTCTATATTTTAGAGTGAATATTTACATATTTTATTGATTGCCCGTTGTAGAGCAAAGTTGATAGTTTATGGAGATTTTTTTTCTAAGCCCAAATCATAAATGAGCACTCGGAATCCTCTCCGGACAACGATTGTCCCTTTGTGGGAAAACTACCCAATAATAGCATAGTAATTTCCAGACGTGATATGTATTTCATTTGTAATTATTTAGAGTGTTCTAATGCCATAATATTTACATTAGGTTTACATGACTTTAGCGATTTTGAACATTTATCAAAGTACATTGTCTCTTACCATGGCCAAAGGACGAATCCTTACAGGAGAAGCTCTCATATCCTTAGGGAGAATGACAGTAAGTTTTCATTCGAAGAATTTCACAATTACCTCTAAGTCCTTAGAAAAAATTGGTTCTACTTACACATCTCCAATATGAAGTAACCATAACCAACCCACTTCAATAATTTTACCTAATAAAACTTTCATTATAAGTGCGAATAATATTTCAATTCAGGAATTAGGAATTCTTTTCACCAACTCAAGATACTAAGCTGTACATGGAGATAAATATACAAACGTAAATACTTCTGTTATCTGTTTCGCAAACATACATTTCACATCTACTCTTGAGCCATGTAGAAATTCATGAGCAAAGCACTTGCAAAACTTCTGGGTTTTTCTTGGGCCGCCACTTTTAACTTGCGGCTGCGTCGCAGCTCGCGATGATTGATTTTTTAATAGAACAAAATGATGTGTATAGATCGGTGGTCTGAAAGCTCGCAACCTCGCATCCCAAAAATACGTAATATCAAATAGTCAATACCTTAGTAAAAATTCAGATCAGTTTGAAATATAGATCAGTATCCTGTTGAGACTAATAAAAACTGTTGGTACTGTACCAGCAAATAGCGTTTCATTTCTGTTTATTATGTGTATTCACACTAACAAGTTCTTACTTATTACCTTTGCTTGTACAAAGGACACAAGGATCACTTCTATTTTGTCCAACTAATATGTATACTAATCAGTAATATACATTTTAAACTTATCTGAAATTTTACTAAGGGATTGACTACTTGACGTTTTGTATTTTTGAGATGTGAGCTTGTGAGCATCCAGACCACCGATCTACTCACATAATTCTGTTCTATTACTAAATCAATCCCGAATCGCGAGCTTCGCCGCAGCCGCAAGTTAATAGTGGCTTTCAATTCAAGTTAATATATGATAGTGTCTTTTTTCGAAAAGAACCGATCTTCTTTTTCTTGGACTCAAAACGGCACAAAATAGGAATAATCCTGAACATGTTTTGATTCAGGACTTTTTGCTGAGCCACGAACCAGGGCTTACCAAAAATGAATTGAACTCAAAAGCAAATGCTGTGGGGCCACCATGTTGCACGGAAAAAGAAGACGATCCCAATGTCGTGATCAGAATCAGAAATATGAGTTCGAGTTGGTCCCAAGAATCAGAAATACCCGTCTTGTCTGACATTAACTTAGATTTCTCAAAAAATGAGTTGACTGCAGTAGTTGGAGCTGTCGGCGCAGGCAAGGTACGTTGATTCCTCGCATTCATCGTTTTATAATTCAATTGCTGGAATGTTTCTTGTCCACCGGAAACATTCCTTATATAATTACCCCACGTTATTATCATTAAGCTCATGTTTTCAATCCAAGTACTATAGATTTAAACTACTATGTATTTAATATTTTTGGTTGTCGTGTAATCATTGATTCGCCATAGTAGGTATCTCTGCTTCGCAGCACCATGTTCAGTTTATTCGAAGATGAATCTCAGTATACCTATTCGTGTTTCAGTGTGTTATTTATTTATTATAATGTTATTTTTTATAACGTTTATTCCTCAGAGTTCATTGATTTACGCCATTCTGGGGGAGACGGCTGTAGCCAAAGGCTGCATACACGTGAAGGGGAGAGTCTCCTACGCAGCCCAGGAGCCTTGGGTGTTCCAGGGTTCTATTCGTGAAAACATAACCTTTGGACAAAAGTACCTCCCCGAGAGGTACAACACGGTTATCCACGCCTGCGCACTGGATAGGGACTTAGCAATGTTTCCAAACGGCGACCAAACTATTGTGGGAGAACGTGGAGCTGCTCTCAGTGGCGGACAGAGAGCGAGGGTCGGCTTAGCAAGGTTAAAACCTAGTGTACTTAGGAATCAATTATTAAAACTGGTTGCTATTATTTATTTATTTTTATTTATTTATTTATTCACGGCTAGAGCCAATTACAAAATTACAAAAACAACAATTACAATTACAAAAAAAAAAGCAATAATACATTACATGATACAGATACGGTTATATACACAATTATATAAAGATACAGATTAAGTTATTTGCGATAATTAAATTTTACATTAAGGCATAGTTTACTATAAGATATTAACAAAAATAATATAGGACATGAACAAGTATAACTACAATATTGAATATGAGAGGACTGAAATATTTGGCAATAAATTTAAGAAAGTAAAATTTTTGGGTGGCACATGGGTTTAAGATAGGATGATAAATAGAATTTTAAAGAAGGCAGGGAGACATTGAAAAAGTCGACCTCGTAACAAGAGCTTAGAAAAGCGTTACTTTCACGAGGTAGGCGACAGAGGGGACGATTGTATAGATAATTTACAGCGGAAAATGGGACACAAAACAGGGAATTGGAGCGTGTGGTATATTGGGGTACATTAATGTTAACAAGGGCCAGCAAAGAAGGGCAGTCCAAGCTGTTGAATAGAAGCTTGTGGAGGAATACAATGTCAGCCACAATTCGTCTGTCCCCCAGAGGAGAACTACGGTATTCCAAGCCTAGCCTGGAAAAATCGAGGTTATCGGGAAGAATACATAGCTTGTACCCTAGATACCTCAGGAAGCGACGCTGGACCCTTTCCAATTGCACCTTATATACACTATAGTAAGGAGACCACACAACTGAGCCATACTCGAGGATGGGTAAAACAAGAGCTTTGTATAATAGTACTATAGCATTGGGGTTAGAAAAATCTCGGGTATTACGCTTGAGAAACCCCAACGCACGGAGAGCCCTAGATGTGATAGAATCAATATGTTCTGAAAAGTTCAATTGCGAATCAAGAACAACCCCAAGATCCCGGATAACGGAGCAACGCTGAAGCGGATGGCCACCAATTGCATAATCAAACGGGATAAAATGTTGAGACCTGTAAAATGAGATCACAGAACATTTGGATGGGTTGAGGACTAAGCTGTTCAACGAACACCACTCCATCAGGTTATCAAGGCAGCTCTGCAACAACAAACCATCATCCTCCGATCGAACTGGGCAAAAAATCTTTAGATCGTCGGCAAACAAGAGAAATTTCACGTTAGAGAACAAAGAACCCACGCTGTTAATCATCAGGAGGAAGAGCAAAGGCCCAAGATGGGAACCCTGGGGGACCCCAGATGATGCCAGGTACGGTCTGGAGACAGCACCCTTTATTCTCACCATCTGCAACCGATCCACAAGATAACTCGCTAGCCAATCATGAAGCGCTCCAAAAACCCCCATGGCCTGCAAGAGAGACAAGATATGGGCATGTGAAAGCTTGTCGAATGCCTTGGCAAAATCAGTGCTGATAAGGTCGACTTGACACCCCTGCTCAAAACTGGAGAATATGAAATCGGTAAACTGGACCAAATTAGTGACCGTTGAACGACCTCTCATGAAGCCATACTGCTCGTACACTATCGTTCTGGCAATAGGAGGTGTGATTTGGCTGACAACCAGTTTTTCAAAGATCTTAGGGATTGTGGAAATGGAGCAAAGTGCTCGAAGGTTATTTATTAATGTTTTATCTCCCGATTTGTGAATAGGCGTAACAAATGATCGCTTCCAAACCGCAGAGAAAGTACCCATAGTGAGTGAACGGTTAAATAGAACCGTAAGGGGAGAACTCAGGCTTCCACTGCACTCACGCAAAAGCAAGGGTGGAACACCATCAGGTCCCATTCCCTTTCGTGGATCAAGCGAACGTAACTCACTGGTGACATCCTCTTGCGACACTGATACAGCGCCAATTGAAACGACCTCAGGGAGAGCATATGATGGCAGAGAGTGAGAAGGAGGGTCAAATACAGAAGAAAAGAAACTCGCAAATAGGTTCGCAATTTCAGCAGGAGACTCAGCCTGATCGGCATCTAGGTACATAATATTGGGAATTTAGTTAAAACCTTCAGTGTAATTCAAATGATTCCAAAAAACCTTGATATTTGATGAGAGGGAGTTCTGAATATCATCAAGGTATTTAGCATAATCCGATCTAGATAAGGAGTTACAATGCCGTCTGAGTTCAGAAAATATTTCATAATCGACCATTGTACAGGATCTTTTATAACAAGCATGGGCTAATAATTTTTTTCTAACGAGAGTAATTAATTCGGGAGAAAACCACTTGGGAAATGGGTGGGCCTAATTATAGGAACAAACATTGAAATAGCCTCACTAACAATGGAATAAAAATACAGTACTGCCTCTTCCAACGGCAAACTAGTTAATGTTGAAAAATCACAACTTGATAAGAAATGGTCCATAGCTTTGTAATCACCTTTTGAAAAATTATACTTAAACATGCTAGGCACAAATATAGATGACTTATGACTGGTCACTGGTAATATGAACTCGAAGGGAGGGTGCGCAGGGTCGACGTCGACTAGGGAAATGCAGGATCTCAGGGCTATCCCGCCAAGATTCGAGAGAAATAAATCAAGAACGTTATTATATGTGTTCGGTAGGTAATTGTGCTGTTGTAAGTCCAAGAGCTTCATTGTCTCGAAAATAGCACGGCATTTGGGAGAGAAGTGAGAGGGAGGAAGTTCGGAGTGCCAATCATTCCATACTACGTCAGGGGTGTTGAAATCGCCCACAAAGACCATCCCAAAGTCAGGATAGGCTGAGTTTATGGCATCCAACTCCATCAGATGAGACTCAAGAAATGCTAAAGGCTGATATCCAGGAAGGTAAATGCAACCCAGAACCAATCTGAAATCTGGAATAACAACAAATATATGCTCTGCCAAACTTTTTGGATTCCACTCGAATGAACGAATCTTGGCGGACACAGCTATCATGACTCCACCCCCCACGGACTTCATAGTATTATTGAGCCGCGAGCGATCAGATCGATACACATTGTAATTGGAAAGGCGAAGCTCAGACGACTCAACAGAAGGTGACAGCCATGTTTCAGTGATCATCAAGAAATCATATGTGAGGTGAGGTGCCTGGTGACGAATAACTGACAGTTTAGTGTTGAGCCCCCTTACGTTTTGATACAACCCGGTTAGCTTGATGGTTTCAGACTTCCCCTTCCCTCCAAGTTTTTTGACTGGTTAGCATCCGAGCGAGTGGTCACTATGGTTGGAATCCCTGATACATATCTTATCGTCAGGTTCGCCTCGCCACCATCCAGTCTCCGCTGCAACAGTCCACGCAATTCAGCCAGATAGGCCCGCTGAGCAGGGGTCCGATCAAAAGAGGCTGATAGTACTTGAGGATGAGGCGAACGATTAGCAATGAGCACACGATTAGCAGAGGAAGGGTTATCAAAAACTAGTTTCACCGGACGAACCTTATTTTCAGTCTTCTTACCCAATCTTACGATTCGTTTAACTAAATTAGTAAATTCAGGAGATACCTTCGTTAGTTCGTTTTTAATCCTGCCTAAATCATCCTCGAGTGACCTCACAGAGTCGGACAAACCAGACTCGGGGATATTATAAACAATAATATTACCGGCTCGTCGTTGGCGATCCTCAAGTTCAGCCACCGACACCTCCAAATCATGGCCACGAGGTAGGGTATCTGAAGAAGAAAGTGGATGTTGGTATTTCGAGAGGGAATTTGAATTCTCAATTGAGTCCATCCGTTGAGAAACTTCAGCGATTTTTGATTCGAATTTTGACTCAACACGATCAACTCAGGCGTTGAGCGACTCATAGTTGGATAGGCAGGTGTCAATTTTGCCGGACAGATCGTCTAATTTTCCGATTATTTCGCTACTCCTAGGGGCAGCCTGGTCCCCAAGTTCTCTCTTCAAATCAACTTTCAAGGATTCAAACATTTGAGACAAAAATTCTTGGGAAATGCCACCATCAGGCTTGACTGTCTGTGCCGCCCCCGACCGGTCCACGGCAAAAGCCGAAGGCCCGTCCTTACACTGCATGCATTTCCACACCTCCTTTGAATCTTTCTTTAGCAAACGGAATTTGGCTTCGCGCAAACCAACACAGCTAAAGTGAAAGTGTACGCCACATACAACACATATTAGAGCGTCGTCGGAAATCAGTACTTCTGGGCAGTTACCACAGCTCGACATGGTGCACAGGTAGGTAGGTAATAGTAGGTAATTAGCAGAGTTGGCTGCGCCTTCAGACAAACCCGCAATACGTAAGCGTCCTGTGGGTCACGGTAGAATTCCGCGAAGGCAATTTAGGCAGATGAGTAGTCGATTGACGAGAGTATCGAAAACGAAGAAACGATTGATGCAGAGGGCGGCGTGGGGAGGCGAACGTGTCTCAAGGACACTCGACCGGGACGCACGCGCAGAAGCCACAACTAGACAGGGGCCCACAAAAATGTCAAGCGCAACTGACGATCAATTAAAATGTCGATAAACTTACCAGATGAAATACGGCGAAACTTAGAGATTCACGCCACTTAAAATCTCGCAGATTGAAGCCAGACACAGCCAACCCAGAAACGTAAAGAAATTAGTTCGCAAAACGAAAACTATTCCGGTTAATTATAAGAGTAATAGAGAGCCGATGTGAACACTAGTCGGACATGAACGTAAACTGAGGAGGTCTTCATTACGTCTGAATATGACAATTGTTGACATAGTTACCATGTTCTATGAATGATAAATGCAATATTGGAATACGAATAACTTATTTTGAGGAAGAAGAGCACCGTTGTCGTATGCCATCCATGATCACCTGTGGGAGCTTGGTTACGTGCAGAGATGGTCAAAAAATCTTTCCGTCCGACGTACGCCATCCGAAGTTTTGACATTTTCATGTCTTTGCCCTGGCACATTGCACAAAAAACTGTCACGTAACGTAACGTAAATATTTTGACGATTTCCGCTTACAACCGAGTCGTTGCTAGGGAAATGGTCCTTCGTCGTTTTTCATCCCAAAAAATTCGTTGACCATTCGTTCGAAAGCTCTCGATTTATCCAACCATATTATGTTTACTACTGCGAAGTGCGTGGCCAACAAGCTGAGTTATGAGCAAGGTTATTTGAATAATTGTGTACACTCAGGTGATCATTCTCAATAATTGATATTGTGAACATGATTGCCACCGCTTGTTAATTTCTGATGATTTCATTGAGCTGGTGTTTCGATGATTTGATTCATAGCAGGTGATCCAAATATTGCGAGAACGGTTTGATTTGTGAAGCGGTGGTTAAATCATTTTAATAGGTAATTTCTATGGTTTACACTCTAGGAAGCTGTAATATCTTATGTAGCCTCTTTAGGACATTGACTTGACGATGCCCGGGTCCGGATCAGATGAGTGGCTTTTGAAGCTAATTTCTATGTTTTACACTCTAGGAAGCTGTAATTTCGTATGTAGTCTCTTTAGCACATTTACGTGACGATGCCCAGGGTCCGGATCAGCTGAGTGGCTCTTAGAGCTTGCATATGAGTCTGCAGGGGGGTAGGTGATGTAGCCTGGCTCGAATTCAATGAAGTACCCACGGCAGTCGGAACAATGAGTCAACACGATCGCGAATTCAATTAAGTACCCACGGGTGGGCGGTTTCTCTTATGGCCCATTTAATTGATTTGTACGCCCCGCCGTGCGATGCACGGGTGAGATCTGCCTAGTAATAAATACAATAAGAAAACACACATGAAAATGTCCCAATGTGTTGCAGACTCGTATGCAAGCATTTCAAGCTGCTTTGTCTTTCTTATGATTTTCACGTACAACCAAGCCGTTGCTGGGGAAATAAAACTTCTTTAGTGTTTATGGGACCAAAATCGTTCTCCATTTGTTGGAAAGCTCTCGATTTATCACGCATTTCTTTCTTTATTCGGTTTCGATCAAATTTTCAGGGATTCAATGGTTTATCTTTGTCGATTATTTAAAAAATGTCAATGATCTATACATTTAAGTTTCTCAAAAAGTATTGGACCAACCTTTAAGGAATTTGGCTTAAAAATCATTTATCGGCCGGGGATGTGCCAGTGACATCGGCATCGCGTTCGATCAACACTAAAGGGTAGAACCTAAGGGCTGGAATATTCAAAAACTGAGATCTTGAAATCTTTCTATGAATTAGTAATGATTTTTTTAGTTTCATTTATAAGTATCCGCCCAAAAAATCGAACGAAACCACCCCGGTCGCTATGCGTTTATTGTTTGCTTTCCCTGAGGGCTATTGCATCGACAACAAAAAACAAAAAAGACATGAACACGGGAGTGAAACGTAACCAGCAAAACATTATCAAAAATCTCTTTGAAAACTATGACATTGTATCAGCAGATAATATAATTCCAATGGAATTCTAACTTCCCGAATTCGAGTTTATTATTACTTCTGTATTGTATTGGGCCAATTCACCACTGGGCGTAATCACCTACTTCAATTATATTAATTTATTATGTTATTGATTAGTGAATACTTAGGAAATACTCTTAGTTAAATCATTATTTCTATTCCTACAACAGAAGAACATCCGGGTCTACCGAGGTCGGAACGTTTAGCAAATTTTCTAAGAAAATTAAGCTTTTGCAATGAATCAAAAATATCCTTCATGGAAATTCGTTATTTAACGCTTTTGATATGTGTAAGTATAGTTTGATCTAAAATTTGTGGTTCTTTTCAATTTGCGCGCAAACAGAGGGTCTTTGAAACTTCTCAGTGGTCTAAGCGTTACTCCTTCTGTCACCTGGTTATTTTATATTGCTGTAATATCCTCAGTTCTCGTCTTATTCTGATCAGCTTCGGAACCTCCGATGCTAATTTCTTTTCTAATTGACTCACGTTGCTGAAATTTAATGGAGCTCGTTCGAGACACCTCAAAAACAATTACGAGATTCGGAGGATCACTGAATAGCTGATGGGGCCTTTGAAGCAGATTTCTTTCCCTTTCAACTTACCGTTTTACTAAGTTTTTTGTTTAGTTGTTTTGACATTTTTAGAAAATTGTTCTACATTCACCAACTTTAAACCGTAAAATTGAGGGATCCTGAGCTGAAAAGGTGTGAACCCTTTTGGGAGGCACGATGCGCCTAGTTTTGATCATTTACTAAATATAATTATATGGGGCTTAATAATAATTACAGACCAATTATCTGCGTAGAAGGGCTATCTGATACAGAAATAATAAACCTTTATGTAATAATTTGCAGCGTTTTTTCAATTTTCAATCCATTCTTTTTTTTTAACCTAAAAACAAGACGGGTATTAACTTATCATAATTTTACTTATTCCTTGTAGGGACTGACAACAATTGAGAGTACCCCCCCCCCCAAAATAAAGTGCACGTATCAAATGACACTAAATAGTATCGATCTTCGGCATATGATATTTTATCGGAATCGATACTTGGCATATGTTACCAGATTCGATATCGGTATGGATACTTTCGTGGTATCAAATCTTATTTATCTTATTTATTTATTTATTTGGCAAAAACATATCCCTAAAGATCAGATATCCCTAATTGCAGGTACACTACCTGCAGTGAGAATAGCATCATCGAGACACTCCCACACATTCGCGGTGCATGCCCTAAAACCGAAGGTTTGCACAATTCTGCCCAACACAAACTCCGAACTTTATTAGCTGACATGTTCCGCTCCGAATCGCCTGATGCGTTCGAAGAAGTTCACTGCGAAGCTACCAATGGTCAGAACCGAAGAGCAGATATAGTGGTGCTGTATAGAGTTAAGAATTAAGGTTAGGTGCTGTATCCAATCATTAGGTGGGAAACAACCCAACCCGCGTAGATCAAGAAAAGAAATGAATTTACGAGCCATGCATTCCGCACTTAAGACAACACTACTTCATAGACAACTGGGAAGTGATTGAATTATGGTTTGGAGCAAGAGGCACAACATTGCCTCACCTGAATTTTTTCAGGAACCATGATCTATTAAAAAAATCAAAAAACGATTGGTATCTCTTTGCCTCATGGTACTTAAAGATACCCTCAGCATTATTCAATTCTTCCTCTATTCACCATAAACTCAACTTCACATCATGACAACGGCATCAAGGCCACCACAACATCATCATCAACAACAACAATTGTATGTAAACTATTATTTTTTCTGTTTCATCCACCAATCAACGATAATCATGTATCCTGTGTATGGAGCAAGTAATATGTGTCCCTTGGGCAACCCAGATAGAACAGATCGCCAAATAAAGGTTGATATTATTATTATAAACATATCTGGCAATGAATAATGTAATAATGATTATTGGGACATTTCGATAGCTTAACGTCCAAGAAGCTCTCTCGAATTTCAGTCCAAATCAGTGTTAATGTGGTTTCCAATTAAATGGAAAACATTTGTACGATGAGTATCAAACGAAATTGTTTAGGAATAATGGAAAATTAAGTGTACCAGATATACTATATAATATTCAAAATGGAAATAAGGCAATAAAATAATATTGGAAATCAAATCTCTAACGGATAAAGAATAATTGGTCCATTGACCCGTTAAGAACATCAATATGTTCATATGTACTCTTCAGTGCAATTAACTTGAAAATAATTTAGTGAACATATATCAGTCATTCATTGGAAAAACTCCACTCAATTAGACAAATGCCGAAATGGTTGATTATTTAAAACAGTTATTAGCATAGTTTTAATCAACCAATTAAATTACCTAGAGTGGCTTTTGCAATCATTCAAGCCTCAAGAACGTGTATTCGAGGTGCATTAAGGAAGTGGAGAGATCATCTCCCAAAGATAATCTGAAAATTTATTGATATTTCGGTTTCGGAAAGTTACAATAGGGCTCCAAGAAAGACCAAATACCCATTTTCTATATGGAATCCACGGTTGTGTTATGAGACTCGGTACCGATTTTTATGGACTGTATATAGGTCTGTGGGTATATTTTACACAGTTTTACAGTTGTGTCCTACACAGTTTTGCAGTTTTATCCAGTTTCAATAAATTTCCAGGGTACAGAGTAGAACATTACACAGTACAAAATAGAATGTGAAAAGGATCAATGTTTCTGGGAAAGAGACTTATGAGTGACACTGATCATTTCATTCCCGGACTGTATTCTTGTACTAGACATTTCAGTTCATCTTATGGAATAAAAAGTATTTCACTGGCATTTAGGTTTTGAAATGATTGTTTTTAATCTATTTTGCTTTTTGCTGTTTAGAGCAATTTACAGAAAAGCTGATGCGTATTTGTTGGACGATCCACTCTCAGCTGTAGATGTTGGCGTTGCGGAAAGCATATTTCAAGAATGTATTAAAGGTCAGCATATTCTGTGCTTAAATAAATTTTCCACGCTCTCTTCATAAATGATAATCTAATACCATTGCATCAAACGCCTGTTTTCAGGATTTCTCAAGGAAAAGACTGTAATTGTGGTTACACATCAAATACAAATGTTAGAGTCAGTGGAAAGAATAGTGTGTCTGGAAAACGTAAGTAATTGATTGATTCATGATCCATTCGTCAGGCTTTTATGGCCAATGGGGTTGTCAGGTTGAGACGGACATAAGCAGAAAAAATTCTTCTCTGAGTTTCTTTATTGGCAAGCTTTCCACATCAAAATGTCATCTTCAGGCCCCTCCGTTTCTGTCAAGTATCCTCTATCGCTCATCCGCCTCTGTTCCACGGTCAAGTGCATCAGTCTCCGGGGGGATCTTTAATTTCTTCAATTTCCATAGGAATTACTGCCAGTTCCGAGATTAACTTCTTGGGTTGTCTTGTGTGATGTTGAAACTTGAGTCGAAATATGAAGGATTTTCTGCTGCGGTGATAGCTCTGACTTGTCAGAGATGATGAAGCTTAATTTTGTGTTGTGCGGATTCATGAAATTTACTGATATATGGAGAAGAAATGTAAATAAAAAGGAAATTAAATTGAACGGTAACCCTTCCTCCTAGAAGGTCGGGTGGCCTGTCTCCCTTCTAGGAGGAAGGGTTACCGTTCAATTTAATTTCCTTTTTATTTACATTTCTTCTCCATAAATCAGTAAATTTCATGAATCCGCACAACACAAAATTAAGCTTCATCATCTCTGACAAGTCAGAGCTATAACCGCAGCAGAAAATCCTTCATATTTCGACTCAAGTTTCAACATCACACAAGACAACCCAAGAAGTTAATCTCGGGATTAGCAGCAATTCCTATGGAAATTAAAGAAATTAAAGATCCCCCCCGGAGACTGGTGCACTTGACCGTGGAACAGAGGCGGATGAGCGATAGAGGATACTTGACAAAAACGGAGGCGCCTGAAGATGACATTTTGATGTGGAAAGCTATCCAATAAAGAAACTCAGAGAAGAATTTTTTCTGCTTATATCCGTCTCACCCTGACAACCCCATTGGAAAACGTAAGTGAAATTCGTATTGTTATAAGTAATGAGTCATTTATCATCTAGATTCTAAGTGAATAATTTTTGGGGTTTGCAGGGAGTTATCAAAAATTTTGGATCTTATAGAGAACTCCTTGGGACCATATTTAATAAATCTCCTGAAGATGATCAAGAAGGGAAAGAGGATAGTTATGAGCCAAATGAAGAAGTGAGCTCATTTTGCTTTTTGCTAATCACCCCGCCGAAAGAATATTGAACTCAGGAATAATAAACCATCGTGTGGTAATTTCTGTCTTTTCCCACCGCAAAGAGATCGAACTAAAATCCTTGACCGGGTTACTCGGCAATAGCCAACCGAATTACATAAATATCATTTCACAATCAAACATGATGCATCTTTCTTACAGGTTTACTCTGAAACTCATGGCGAAGAAGGAATCAAACCATCGATGCAATCGGAACATAAAATGTTTGAAACAGTGGAGGCCACACTTATGACGTACCTGAAATGCGGTGGCCAATGGTGGACGTACACTTTCATGTTCTTTCTTTACATCTTGATACAGTTAAATGGAAGTTTTTTCGATTTATGGCTCAACCGTTGGTGAGAGCGAATTGGAATAATAACACTTTTTCATTAACTTACTTATTGTTACTTTTTAATTCCCTACTAAAAGTCGGGAAGCTTTGTGTTCGCGCAAGAGATGGAAAAAATTGTTACCTACCTCCAAAATCAGCATTTCCACTTCCGGAAGTTGCCAAATTCCTACTCGCATTTTACGTTTTAGATAATTCTGAACTTTGATTATGTGTTTGTCTTTCTGTCTGTCTATCTGTGTCTCCTCAAACCCTTGTTTTAAACTTGAATTTTACAGTTTCCGTATGATTGTGATGACATTTTCTGGGAATGTGTATGCGGGAAATGTTCTGAGAATAGGCTTTAGTCGAGAAAAGACAGTTTATCCCACATCAATTTCCTCACGATCGTATCTTTAGTAGCTGGTGCGCATGAAATTTGAAATCATTGTTTGATTCATTACATCAGCAGTGTTCATTCGATTTTGATGAAATTCTTGAATGTGCGGGTACTCTATCAATTTCATCACTTGAAATTCAATTCAATGTGCTCGCGCAAACGTGAACGCCAACAATTTTCTGATGGTCTATTCGTCCGGTCTCTCTCAATTTGGAGGGTAGTAGGGAAATGAGGGTTTGATTAACCCATGTGTGAGTCTCATCACAATCTTATCACTAGTAGCTGCTGAGCGCGCGAACCTCAAATCTGTATAACATGTCTTCTACATTATTCATACAATTTCGATGAATAGTTCTATGTAATCTTTCAAGATTATTCGAAACGTTTTAATTACCTATACATTCTGTTATGGTTACTGGAAAGCTATGTGCTACAACCAACATTGCAAACGTTTTCTCACTTAGGCTTAAACCTTTTCTACTTAGCATTTTCTTTTTTTATATTCATTGTAATTATGATTTCAGTCATTAAATTTCAGGGTAGTATGGGAAGATCAGGTCCACAAAACAAAAACCTTCTACACCAACAATCATAAAATGCAAAACAGATCAGATCCGCTGGGAATTCTATGGGAGGCCAGCTCGGAAACAACAACTACCAATCTGATTGTATTTGGTACTATTGGTCATTGGAGCGATTTCTCAAGTGTTTTACGTGTCTTACTTCTTCAGTCGAGCATCATTGAGTTTGCACAACAAAATGTTCAATGCTGTCCTGAGAACATCGCTTATCTTTTTTAATAAAAACACTTCAGGTTCGTAATCATGTGAGGTAAAGTTTTGATTCATCAACTAACTGATTCATTCTCCTTCCGAGTCTACCTGTGGGTAGCGGAAACATCGTTAAAAAAAATAGGTATGTCTCCCAAAATCAAAAATTCCACTCGTATTTTACGTTTTAGATCATTTCGAACATCTTTGAACAACCGATCTCGCTCAAATTTACAGGGGAATTGGAAAACGACTAATTAATTATCCCTTGTTAATTTCATCAGAATCGTATCATTTGTAGTGTGAACACACGAGAACGTGAAATCCTTGAAACAAGCATAACTTTTAAAATCTCCATTCGATTTTAATGACATTTTCTGAGAACGAGCGAGTTGAGCTTGCAAAAGTACCCTAACGATTTCATCACTCAAAAATTGTTGAATTTGCTGCGCATGAGCAAATGTAAAATCCTTAAAATAATTTTCTCATAGACCATTTTTGTCCGATCTCGCTCAAATTCAGTGGATAGTTGGGAACTGACGATTTAATCACGCCATAAAAGCTTCATCACGATTGTATAAAGTGTAACTGCTGCACAATCGTAAATCACAAATCCTTTCATGCGAATTGAATTCGAGTCTGTGCCAGCTTTGTCGACGCTCTACAGAGCACTCATCGTTTCAATTTTGGATTACGCCTCAGGGTTTTGGTCATAGATTTATATATATGCTCGCTCTTTGTGGGATGTATATGCGATGGGGTATATGTACATTCCATCCCGAGTCCGTACTAAAATCTATTAAAAATTATTCACTGACTGTCTGAGTTTGTTCAAACTTAGAAGGAACCATCCAAGGAATCACAAAATTATTTGAAAAATTTCATCGGTCTATACATTCATATTACATAAATGAGAAAGCTCTGTGTCACACACAATTTGGCAGACTATTTTTTTCCCCCTAATTTGGTCTTCTGTACGACCAAAAGAACGGACCTGTGTGACCACAAACTCACGAAACACGCCCACAACTCCCTTAATTATCTACCAATTTTGATGAAATGTCGTCAGGGAACGTACATTCTTCTCCTTCTCCTTCTCTGTACATCTTTTATTTATAAACTAATTCAAAGCATTTACTGGATAAATAAATTCATTTTCATCATCATTTTCATTTTTTTCATCAATGTGCAGGCCACTTTTTTGATGATCCATTATGAATGTTACCGCACCAGCAACAACGGAGTATACTCATGCGCCTTCCTCAAACCTTTTGATACTCAAGGCATCCTTAATTTATTATCGCCCAAATTCAACTAAATTCACGGGAGTTGTGCTAGGAGAACATCATACGGTTCTCTATGAATCTTATTGTTATGGAAACTGCATTGAATGTTCGCAATTCACTCGTACTAACATGGAATTTTCTACGAAGAGATACTTTTATGATTTCAACCTACGATTGTCTAGGCCTCTTTGTATTATATAGATGGTTGGTTTTCTCTATCAACCTTATTTCATTGAATAAATGGCAGCCACTTCACATGCATAAAACATTTAATATTCCTTGTTGTACATAACCAAATGAAATTTGCCGTTTAATGAAAACTGTTCTGGGTTTCAGGAAGAATTCTGAATAGGTTCGTTCACGAAATACAAGTCATCGATGAAGTACTGAGTGAGCTGATTACTGAAAACTCTATGGTAACTATAATACGTTATTTTGGTTCATTATTTTCACTAATGAATCTTTGTAATCTCATTAGGGTAGGATGGTCCTGAATCCTCGGTAGCATCTTCGATCAACCCAAAATGGTAAAATTGAGGGATTAAACTACTTCTAAAATTACTGCAAATTAATACACAAATCAATACACAATTAATGCAATCAATACACAAAGGTTTATTATTTCTGTGTTAGGTAGCCCTCGTACGCAAAACACTCGCTCCTCGCAAATGGGTTCGCCACTTTACACCGCCAGTACTCCACAATTTACGAGTAATGACAGCACATGTGCAGACTGCATATCGTTTAGATACTTATGTTTGTTTCTTGCCCATAAAATTCTTAGTAACAATTACCTTATGCATTTAAGTAGGTAATTAAAAAAATTCCGTCTAAGAAGACACACTGCTGATATAAGTGGTCCTCCAAATCTCATTGTGCCCCAACGGCGTGAAGAAATTTCAAATTTCAGTACCGTAGTTATATTAGAAAAGAAATTGGCCTCTGAGGTCTTTCAGCTGATCAGTTCATCTCCATTCCTTATAAATGAGGTAAAATAAATCATCTACCTACGCTCCACAAGCTCATCTACAGAATTGTGTTAATCTACACACACACACGCACGCACACGCACACACACACACACACATTTTTTTTTTTTTTTTTTTTTTTTTACAAAACTCCCCTCAAAGGCGGAGGGGGCACACCATTAAATTGTAAAATAAACAAATAAAATTAAAAAGTGGGGAGGACGCCCAGGTTTACCCGACGCCGGCTCTAGGGATATGGGAGGTTTCAGGACGAGGAGGAAGAATGGGATGAAAGGAAGTGCCCCTATAAAACGACCACCAGTTCAAGTAAGAACCCCTCAGTACGCGGGTGGTGATACCACGGAGTACTCCCGCCGAGATGCCCAACTCGAGTAACTCCATGGCGCTTTTCCCGCACCACACCCCGCGCCATGACAAGGTCGCAGCCATGACCTTGATGTTATTGGTCGCCACTCCTTTTAGCTCGGAAATCGCTTGCCGCAGGTCATTTCTGTCGTACTTATTTATTTTAGCCCGCCAGGTCTGCTCCATGTCCATGCTGCCACTGACAACCTGGACATCCAGGATTATGGCAGACCCATCGGGCTTGACGGCAACGATATCCGGCTTCTTGCCCCGGTCACTCGGCATATGATATAGTCTCTCTCTTTCAACATCCCAACCGCTAGATGACAAAGCGCCTGCTATCTGCTTGGCGACCGCATCGTGACGGAGTATGCGGCCACCATGAGTACGAGGACACTGCTGCACCACATGATAGAGATTCTCATTTTTACCCCGACAGGCACGGCAAAGGGTGTCTACTGTCCCACGACTACTCCGTGAACACCTCACCGAGGTGGCTAGTGTAGCCACTCGGACGGCATGAAAATGGCGATAGTCGCGGGCCCCAATGCCCTCTGAAGCCCATTCCACCCACTGGGAAGAAATGGGGGATTCAGAGCACTGTCGGAGTTCTTTACCATCTACTGAATCATGTAGTGCAGCAGCGAACTCAGCAGATGAGCTGGGTTTTGGAGCAGTTGGTGTTGCTCGGTCGCACCACAACAACTGCTGCCTGACGAAGTCCAGGTCAGCAGCAGTGCGGGCGACCTCCCAGCTCGAGCCCCTAAGGGCAAGCAGGCGCTGGCGGCGTAAAGATGGGATGCTGGCCGAAAGAGAGACAATACCGAGCCCACCGGCCTTGACCGGTGCGTGGATATAGGCACTTGGGACACCAGGTGGAAAGCCTAGCCAAGAGCGCACAGCAGAGCGAACTTCGCGATCTAACTCTAGCAGCCTCCCCGCAGTAAGCCTACCAAAGACTAGCCCATAGGTTAGCTTTGGCAGTAAGTACGTGCGAAGGAGGCGCAGCTTCTGCTGTGGCTTCAATGGAGCCTTGGTGATACGAGCTAGTGCCCCACCAAGGTCCACACGGCTTGCAGCAATGGTGGCCACACCCATGAAGTCAACTCCAAGGTACCGCCAAACCTCCAGCACGGATCGGGTGGGGATGGGTGACTGTCCTATGACAAAACACTCCTCATCCACCACCTTCACCTGATGCTGGCGACCCGACGGGACCAAGGAGACTGACCCACACTTATCTGGGTTAACCACCAAACCACACCTGGCTAGCTGCTCAGCAATGGCATTGAGGGCGACCTACAAGCCCTCACGGGTTTCGGCGAGTAGAATTACATCATCGGCAAAAGCCAGTGCACCTACTCGCACCCCAGGGGCGAGATCGAACCCTATTTCAGCTGGCAGCTTACCCAAGGCCGTGTCCACGACCAGGTTAAAGAGGAGTGGCGACAGAGGATCCCCCTGGCGTACCCCGCGCCCAATGACAACATCCCCTGACATCTCACCTCGTGCCTCGAGGACCGTCACGCCTTCGTGGTACAGGCGAGCAACATACTCAATTAAACGAGTAGGTGCCCCGACACCACGAAGACAATCGGTCAGGGCAAAGTGGCTAACTGTGTCAAAGGCCTTAGCGACGTCCAGAGCGGCAAGATGGAGCTGCCGTTTCTTGATACGGGCCAGCGAAATGACAGTTTGGAGAACTGTTAGGTTCTCCGCTGTGCCATCAGCTGGCCGAAATGCTCTCTGGACGTCACCTATGACACCAGCCACTTGGAGGCGAGATGCCAGAACCTTTTGGAAGTGGCGGAAGATCACCGACGAAATAGATATTGGGCGGTAACCTCCAGGCCCACTTAACCCTTTTTTTGGGATGAAAACTGTCCTGGCGCGGGTCAACGCTTTCGGGGGTCTTCCTGATAGAAGCAGCAGGTTGAGGATGAGCAGCTTGACTGTTTTTGGTGTCTTGTTCCAACGTCGGGCAGAAACACCATCAGGTCCAGCAGAGGTGGAGTTCTTGACACGGCACTTATGTGCCTCGTCATGAAGCACCGGTGTGCACATGATGCTGCGCAAGGAATCCCTGGTGGAAGCTGGGGGTACCACCGGCTCACCAGGGTTGTGGCTAGGACCAGGGTTGTGGCTAGGAACACACACACACACACACACACACACACACACACACACACACACACACACACACACACACACACACACACAAACACAAAATACGAAAAGAAAAACGATAAAAACCCCAAGCTTCCGAAAAGATGTAATAGGAAACACATGAAAAGTTCAACAAAAGAGTTCGAATTTAGACACATATATGCAATGTTGGGGGTCCTAAGGCCCCATTCTGAGAATGGAACATACACTGATTTATTTTTTGGGGTAGTTGAACTCGCAGAAAATCAAGGTTTCCACTAGTGTTTCAAGATTTTTTTTTTTTTTTTTTGCAAATTACAGTTGAAAATGCGAGAAGAGAAACACATAAATTAAGCGTATATGCATCTTGTACTCAAAAATCTTTTCTACTTTACTCATAACGAAGAAAGGTGGTAAGGAGGAATCATTTGAATCATTTCATTACAATCATGACAGCTTGCGTTCGATTCCGCAACCCCGGGAGACATTTTCATGTTTCAGTTACCACATTATCTGCCTTCGTAGTAAGCCAGTCTAGTTGAAATTTGAAATTTTTTGAATTTTCTTATGGTAAACATACTGCTGGTACCAAGCTAATCTGGAAAGAGCCCATCATTTCAATCACCACTTAGTCTAGAAGAGTCTCTCTATCGAATTTTGACTTCGTAGGGTGAACAAGGAGGAATTTAGCTCACCCAGCTAATTAGAAAAGAGACCATCATTTCAATCGTCTCGTCAATCCACTGTTCAAGTTTCATGTTATTTTTAAATACAGCAGTGGCGTATTTAAATATTGTGGGGGGGGGGGGGGGAAGACCCAAGTCATGTTAGGTCATTTGGGTAATAAAGTAGTTATACCTACTCAATGTTTCACGCTAGTTTTTGAGGCCGATTTCAGAGGGTAATTTACAACTGGATTATTTGAATATTGTTTTTAAAAGGGTACAAACAAAATGATCGACAGCTCAAAACGTCTTCCAAGTTGGGTGGGCACTATAGCTTCCCCACACATTGTAACAAGGACGTATAGAATTACCTAGTTTAAGAACAAAGTACGAGTCGAAATTATTGATAAGTCCGCATTATAAGAAATTAAAGTTAACGCATGCGCACAGACTACTGTTACTCCAACGGCAATGGCATTTGTAGGGGAACGTCTTGAAGCTAAACCGCAAAATCTTTGAAAATTCCATAAAACTCGGTTCATTAGTCTCGAAGTTTTGTCTGCGTCAATCAATATTAGTTTTGCGCCTATTAATGCCAATTCACCAATCGTGATATAATTCTTAGGGAATTTCCCTATAACTATATCTATCTACTCCCCGAGTTTGAACGAAATCGGACTAATACTTGGATGATAAGAAATCGACGTTATAATAAATTAACTAGTGCATGCGCACAGACTACTATTTATGTGACAGCAATGAAAGTGATAGGGGAAAGTGATAGGGGACAGTCTAGGAGCTATTCCGCACAATTCCTTAAAATTTCATCAAAATCTTTCCATTAGATTTGGAGTTTTACCTGTGTCAATCGATATTAGTTTCGCACATGCGCAATGGTTATTACTCTACCTGTCGCGATATCATTTATAGGGCATTTTCTAAAATATTATACCCAATCGCCTACCGAGTTTGAACGAAAATCAGACCAACAAACGATAAGAAATCGGCGTTTTGAGAAATTTAAGTTTGCGCATGCGCACAGCCTACTGTTGATTTGGCTTGCTGATTGGCTTTGAAAATTATAGGAGACCGTCTGGGAGCAAACCCGCCCAATTCCTGAAAATTTTATCTGAATCGGACTGGAACTTGGTATAGTTTTGGGTGTGACAAGGATTTACCACAGACAGACAGACTCGGAACCGAAGTTGATCAGAAAGCTCGGAAACACAAGAAACAAGTGAAAATTTTCTTTCTGGAGGACAAACATTTTTTCGACTTCAATCACGAACACAAGCTTCCCTGCCTTCAGTAGTAAAGAAGCAAAAATGGTATTATAAAAATTAACATTACTGTACTGTGGAAACTTATTTAAAATGAGATTGATCTGCTATATTGACTTAACGAGGTTTAGAACAGGACGCGACTGGCTGCAGTTTATTCGCGCATGCGCAGATCGCCTCTAGCTATCAACATTTTGCCGCGGGCAGAGCCCCGAGACGACATTGAATCCTCCCAATCGAACCGCTTACCGCTCACTGTTGACCCTAACTTCAATCAAATCTGGCAAATTATTCATTACAACAATTCCTAGTAATATTTGCCTAAATGATGAAGATGGTAAACAATTATTCTTTAGAATTTGTGGCATGCTCATCTTCATAATAAAAGTAAAACAACTTGTTTTAAGGAATTTTGAACTATTTCTGAACTATAATATAGTTCAAAATTCCTTAAAACAAGTTATATTATTTTTATTGTGAAGTTGAACATGCCAAAAAATCTAAAGGATAAACTCACATTAGTTAAATTTTTCTTACATTTTCTCCTCATTTCGGGGGGAGGGGGGGCCGGGCTGTACATATGCCCCTGATATACAGCGTACAGCGTAATCATAACTGTAATGTACCTATGTACATTAAAGTTTTCACACATTAAAAAAAAAATAAAGACATGAAAATGTCAAAAGTTTGGTTGAAATCCACGACCCTATGACCGTGTCCTCCCCTTGTGAGATGAAAACACGAGGCTTAACCCACATTCCAAGATAGCAATACCCACAGGTTTTCGTTACTGCTAATGAACCGTGCCTTAATTTTGGTTTATTATTTTCAATAACGAACCTTTGTAATCGACCAAGAAGAACAATTGTTTAACCCGTTTCAATAGTTGTTGGTTTACGTTTCAAGATGTATAGAATCTAAAAGTAGAGTTTAAAAAATCCGTCCGTCCGCCGCAAGCCGTCCAAAGCTATTCTCAAAAAGTATAGGACCCAACTTTGAGGAATTTGGCTTAAAATTCATGGCATAGAAAAATCGAGATCTTGAAATCTTTCAACGTAACAGTAATGTTTGTTTGAGTTTCACTTATCCGACCAAAGAATTGAATGAAACTACCCCAGTTGCTGTGCGTTTATCCGTTTGCTATCCCGAAGGGCTAAAACATCATATCGTAATAAACCACAATACGTCAACACGGGAGTGAATCGTAACCACTAGGTATGACTAAAACTTATCAAAAATCGCCCTGGAAACGATGACAATTGTTTCAGCTCTTATAATTCCTATAGAATTCTGGGTTAATGGAATCGAGTTTATTATAACTTCTGTGTCCTATTGGGTTTGTGAAGCGTAGGTAGGTGATCCCCTCAATGATTTTCAGTTGGCCAGCTCTTGATAAATACAAGGCTAGTTAAGTGTGGGTGTTCTATTTTATTTAATAGAGTATAAGCTGTTAAATTAAATTAGATTTTTTTAAATTTAATTTAGTTAGGTTTTGGTTACTGCAAATGAACCGTGCGTTAATTTTGGTTTATCATTTTGAATAAAAAACCTTTGTAATCGAACAAGAAAAACAATTGTTTAACCCCTTTCAAAAGTTGTTGGTTTACGTTTCAAGATGTGTACAATCCAAAAGTAGAGTTTAAAAAATCCGTCCGTCCACCGTAAGCCGTCCAAATCTTTTCTAAAAAAGTATAGGACCCAACTTTAAGAAATTTGACTTAAAAATCATGGCTTAGAAAAATCGAGATCTTGAAATCTTTCAATGTAACAGTTAGAGTTTCACTTATAGATATCCGCCCAAAGAATTGAATGAAACTACCCCAGTTGCTGTGCGTTTTTCCTTTTGCTTTCCCTAAGGGCGGAAACATCGACAAGGAAAACATTATTAAATTTTATAAACCAAAATACATCAATACGGGAGTGAATCGTAACCAGTATGACTAAAACTTATAAAAAATCGCCCTGGAAACAATTGTTTCAGCTCTTATAATTCCTATAGAATTCTGGGTTAATGGAATCGAGTTTATTATAACTTCTGTGTCCTATGGGTTTGTGAAGCGTAGGTAGGTGATCCCCTCAATGATTTTCAGTTGGCCAGCTCTTGATAAATACAAGGCTAGTTAAGTGTGGGTGTTCTATTTAATTTAATCAATGCCTCTTCGGAAGGCGTCTGCGGCTATGCAGTTACATTAATTTAGATATTAAAGGTATGTATATTCGATGTTGTTTAATAGCTATAGACAAGATAGAATTCGCTTTTAAGATTCTACGCATATTGACTCGTAAACCATCTAAAATACAATTACAAATTACGGAGGGACTATGATCAGCTGAGAAGCCTGAGCAAAAACCTCTTCTAATCCAATGACGGAGCTGAAATTTGCTGGACCTCATTTGGGACACTTCGAAAACAATTACGAGGCACGGAGGCGCACTGCTCACCTGCGGGGCCTGAGAGGCTGATTTCTATCTCTATCGACTTACAATGATTAAATCTGAAACACGTTGAATATATTTACAATTAAAAATTTATTTAACCCCTTATATATGTAGCGCTTCCGGAACACGTAGAATACATTTATAATGACAAGTTATGGAGGTTGGGTGTTCAGCTGAGGGACCTCACAGCCTAAATTCTGTCGTGGTAGACCTATGGTGCTGGAATGTGGAATAGAGCGCCATTGGAACAGCTTGAAAACAACGTTATTAAAAAAAGAAAACAACTGAGGGTCCTCTAGGACTGATGATTTTTCTTGTAACCAACCTACTTTAATACATTAATTGTAATTAATGTGCAAGGAACACACATAGTTTCAAAACAATATGCATTTTATGCAACTCTTTTACTTGATGGGAAGATGACGTAGTCATAGATCGCTTTGTCCCTCAACTTATCGTGAAACTATGGGGTCCTGATGATTTAATACAGTGAACCCATTTGCAAAGCGCGAAGCCCCGAGTTTCAATAATAAATTATACTATAAACGGGGTTTAATAATTACGGACCAGTGTTCTGCGTAGAAGGGCTGTCTGATACAGAAATAATAGACCTTTGTGTGATAATTTGCAGCATTTATTTTGCTGCAGATAAACTGCTTATATATTTATCCGATGGTTCATGGTTATATTTACAGATTGGGATGTATCTAGTTGGTACGGTACTCTTGGTCGTCATATTCAACCCGTTCGTGATCCTGGTCATCATCATTTGTGTTATTTTGGTTGTTTATCTGAAGAGGATTTATGTAAAAACTTCAACACAGATTAAAAAACTTGAAAGCGCTTGTAAGTGTAACTTGTGTCGTTCAAACTAGTTAACCAGTCCTTAACCCTAGAGTGTCTATTTAGGCATATTTTCCATAGCTGTTATTCTCCATTCATAACTCTGTTACAGCTAGAAGCCCGGTCTACGCTCATATAAACGAAACATTAAATGGCTTAACAACTATTAGAGCGTTTAGTGCACAACGGTATTCAACTTCCGTACTCTACAAGTATCAAGTGAGTGTTTTGATATTGATCTCCACAAGAATACAAAACTGTTTTTATGTACCTGTCAATAGTAACCCGTCGTTTGTTCAAATTTGTTCGACAGGATCATAACGCTGGAGCACAGCTTTTATTGTTTGGAGTATCGTTCACTTTTGGATATTGGGTTGAATTGGTGAATATCACCTATATCTTGGCCGTCATCGTCAGCTTATTTGTATTGGGTGAGGCATATTAAACTTCTATTAGTAGCGTTACGAGTAACAACATACAACTACATGACGTTTGAAAGGGTAATTTAAGACCCAGGTAATCATTATATCAACTGTAGTGCGAGGATAGACAGGGGAAACTTCTGTATACTCATACCTTGGGTGGGAGAAGTAATAGAGGGTGCGAAAAATAATTGGGGCTTGGGTGCGAAAAGTGATAGGTTTTGAGGGTTGGGTGCATATCATTTGTAAGTCCCAAATGATCCATCAAAATCTTTGAAGTCGTTTTGGAGAAATTTGAAGAAAAAAAAGACTGTTTTACCGAACATTATGCGATTCTGCGAGAAAACTATCAACAATGGAAAAAGAACTTTTGGCCATCGTTTATGCCCTAAAAACGCTCCACTCATATTTATACGGACGCAAATTCACATTTTTCACTAATAAGCGTCCCCTTCAATGGCTTTTCAGTTTAAAGGATTCTTCTGGATCTGCCAATCACGTAGCCGATGCACGTTCTAGAACATAATTGAACAACAGTGTTAGTCCCCAACCTTGTTCATAAAATTTAGATACTATTCTAAGCGACGAAAATACAATGCGTGAAATAATTACAGGTTTCGACAATGACCCGAATATTCGCGAAGTCGTAGATGAAATAATGGAAACCTATAGATAATCTAGGGAAGGTATTGAAAACGCAACCAATAGAGACAAGCAGTTCTTGGCCGTCAACCTAGAATCGGCAGCGCCCGAATTAGATTCCAATCATACCATACATTCTAACGCCGAAGGCAACGCAATCCTGACCATCCAAATTAAGTAAGGTATAGTCAGCCATGGACTAAATCTAATATTGATAAAACTCGTTTCAAATAAACCCAAAACCCCAAAAATAACAAAAGCCATTCGGAACTAAAACTCGAATAAATATAGAATTTTCAAAAACCAATTTCAAAAATTGGTCATCGATTTCGTGAAAGAATGCGTACGCCCACATATAGAAGAATACTCTCTGTATTTCTATAATGATGATAAGGGAGAAATTTATCAAGAATTCGCATCCGTGATGATGAGCATCTTTAGAGAATTGACTTTAGAAATGACTAAGTATACTGATCTCGCACAGGATGTCCCTAACGAAAACGAAGTGGAAGTAATAATAATCATCATATCGGAAAAACAAATCATAGAGGCATAACGGAAACATATGTAAAAATTAAACGGACATACTTCTGGCCGAACCAAAAAGGCACAATTCAAAAATTGTATTAACCGTTGCGAGACTTTTCTAGCCACTAAATCCGTGCACCCATGAAACCAAAATTCAACATAACTCCTACACCCACGCGACCTTTCGAGATAGTACACATAGATAAGTTTACCTTAGATGGTAGCAAATTCCTCACCATCCTTGATGCTTTCTCGAAATATGCTCAAGCATATCACCTAACCACTAATTCAAGTCTTGACGTTGTGAAAAACCTGTTGACTTATTTTACCCATCACGGTATCCCAAAAATGATATCCGATAATGGGACAGAATTCGATTCGTCCCTAGTAAAACACTCCTGAATCTTCACAAAATAGAAATTCATTTCATCTGTAGCCAAAATCCTAAAAGTAGCGGAACAATAGAAAGATTCCACTCAACCTTGATTGAACATATCCGGCGCCTCAATAACCGATCAGAATTCTCCTGTGACTCCATGCTCACAAAAGTAAAATACGCCTTAATAGCGTATAACATATTCGATTCATTTGGTAACCGCTCTTACTCCTTTTTAAGTCGTTTAGAGTCATATAGAACCAGGTAGTCCCCTCGAAGCAGATTTGGAATGATTAATACTAAACGATTATACCTCGAAACACAAGGGCTGAATAGCCAGGTTATATACCGAAATTCATAATCGCAGTACTCCAAGAGAAGAAAAAGCCATCAATAAAGCCAACGAATGTAGAGAGACCATACCTGGTATTCCCGAAACTATATTTGTAAATAACAAACAATACATGAGCAAAACAAAAAATAAATACAGTAAGGAAACTCTGGAAAAATTGGACGTAGATAAGAAAACGGCAGACATCGTTCCTTGTCATCACAACACCCCAAGTGAAAATTCATATTTCCAACATCAAACGACCTAGGAAATTAGGTCCTAAACCGACTCCAAAACTTCAGAAAACTCAGGTGACTGAGACGGGCGCACACCCGAAGCTCCCCATCGACGAGTTTTTATACGTGAAGCTCCCCGCTTACTTTCACCTCATGTACACGAAGCTCCCCGCCTCCTTTCTCCTCATGTACGCGAAGCTCCCCACCTCCTTTCTCTTCATGTACGCGATGCTCCCCGTCACCTATATACGAAAGTCACCTAATCCAGTAACCAAGACTTTTGGCATTACAAATGTCAAAATGAAAAATATTAATGAATAATAATGATAATAATAATTTGATGAAACATAAAATAAATTGTACGGTAGATCTGGGTAGATCATAAGGGAGCTTGGTGAACAAAACAGCATGCACGAGTAATTATAGAACGTATATTAAAACTAAGTTAATTTATCACAGAATAATATCGTGATCGTCGTGTCTAAGTGAAATAACTTGCAAATAAACATCGAAATGGTCAGCCGTCAAACACCGAATCTTGGCTGGTTTTTACATGAAAGAATTTTATATAAATTTGCATGAATAATTGTAGTACGTATATTAAAACTAAGTTAATTTATCACAGAAGAATATTGTGATCGTCGTCTCCAACAGAAATTACTTGCAAATAAACATGATACAAACGAGGATACATTCATGTTGTTCGATCGTTCGATGATTACTGAGAGCCGGTCCGTTCAAATCACTGATAACGCTCGAAACGCCTCGTGAGGGGAAGGGGGAGCATCACGTACACCCATTCTCTCGGCACGGGACGCTTCGCGTACACCTGTTAGAACTTGCCGGGGAGCACCGAGTACAGCGCAAATGACTTTCACTTTCGACGGGGAGCTTCGCGTAGTCACCCGACTGAGACATAGATTCAGATCCAGACTCCCCACTCGCGGACCCTGAAAATCAAAACAGCATTTTGATCCTAGAAAATAAACCGTAGGAAGTAATCCCGTGTTACGTCATTACAGGTTATTGCTTACAACTGGAGCCCTCTGTGCAGAGGTCAAGAACCTCAATAGGAGTGGAGGAATAATCCCAATCGACCTGGGACCTGTCGAATTAAAGGAGGCAGAACACGTACTAACACACTATTACGAACTAACTGGAATTTATACAGAAGTTGACAATTTAAATTCCAACTTTTCTTCTCTCACACAACTTATTCCAAATTCTAGCAAACTTCATGATAAAATTGTCATTCTTCAAACATTTACAAATGCTCGTTGAACGAAAAATTTCGAACAAAAGACTTCACGGAGAAACCAGACAGAAGCGAGGACTGATCAATGGTTTAGGAACTGTGGTAAAAGCAATCACTGGAAATTTCGATATTGACGATAAAGAAAAATTTGACTGCATTATTAACGTTATCGACAAGCGCAACAAGAACCTTTAAAGATATAATGTATCATCTCCAAACATCCATGAATCTCATCCTCAATCTGCTATCGGAAATTAAAACGTCAATTATCTTTTGTAAACAAGGCATTTTACACCCTAATTATAAGGACTCAGCTTCTGGAAATCGAACTCCAAAAATTGTCACTAATTCAAACTGATCTGCTGACCTATGAGTCTTTAATTAGGGTGCAATGTAACATTTGTAGCAACAGAATGGTCAATGTTAATCAATATCAATAATTTATTGTCAATTATTACTCGTACTATTTATACTCCACACCGTGGCATGTCAACGGAGGGTGCACTACAGTAATACCTAAATTTAAAAATCTGTTGAACAATACTTATAAAGGTAATGAGACCCTTCCACTATCCGATCGTTGTATTCTTAATGAGCACGGAAGTTAGTGAAAAAACGTTGTCTATTTCCACGAAAAATAAAGAGTTACAATGTTAAATCGATTTCGACGGTTAGGCCATCATCAGTAACAAACAATAACTGAAGACACATTAGAAAGGAAACAGCTTATATAGAGACAGGTGAAGGGAGATTGAATCCCATTGGTCGAGAGAAAGGAAAGGGGCAGGAGGTACAACCAATCAAGTGCATACAAAGTGAAAGGGAGATTGAATCCCATTGGTCGAGAGAAAAGAAAAAGGGGGGAAAAAGGGGGGGGGGGAGGAGGTACAACCAATTAAGTGCATACAAAGTGAAAGGGGATTATAGCTAATCAGATGAAGTGAAAAGGGGGGAAATAACTAAATAGGGTTTCAACAGTGTGAAGGGATAATTCCAAGGTTTACAGAAATGGACCTATCAGTGGTGAAATATATTGAGGTATATCCTCATTTAAACATTTACCAGACCTGTCACTTTTGATAATTTCGAATTTTTCAAGTACATTCAACATACCTCCCTTTGGGCAAAAATGAAGAAATTCTACAAACTGTCTGTCTGTCAAATCAAAATTGTAACTATGATTAGATTCCTTAAGATGTTTTGCAAATGTAGACTTACCCTTATTTTCCCTGAAATCCTCCATATGCTCGTCTATTCTTTCCCTAAATTTCCTACCAGTCTGACCGCAATATTCGTAGCCACAAGAACATTTTAATTTATAAACTCTACTTTTATCCTGCACACTAATTTTATCCTTAACGGATCCTAGTAATACTTTAAGACTATTTTTATTTTTAAAACCTACTTTATAACCTCTTGATGATAGAATTTTGCCAATTTTATCAGAAATTTTCCCATAATAAGGTAAACTTATCCATTGCTTTTCTTCTAAAGTTACATCTTCCCGAGCCAGATTGGAAACTTTTTCCCTACTCTTTTTCCTAAGAACCTTATCCCATATGGTATCAACGAGATCTCCTCCATATCCGTTACTAGCCGCTATGCTTTTGATAATGGATTTTTCTTTTGATAAATTTTGTTCACTCATTGGGATAGATAGTGCTCGGTTGATCATACTATGGAAGGCTGCATGCTTATGTACTAAAGGGTGATTTGAACTACTATGGATCGTTATATCGCTATATGTATCTTTTCTGTAGATTGAAAAATCATGCTTCTCATTTACTAAAGAGATGGACAGATCAAGAAAATTTAGTTTATTCCCGCCGAATTCGAGGGTGAATTTGATATAGGGATCTAATTTATTGATTTTTTCGTGAAAAGAATTTAGTTGTCTTTCTGTGCCCTTCCATAGAATGATGATGTCATCGACATATCTATACCAATAGAGAAGATTATTTGTGTTAAAAGTTGTAAATATTTGTTGCTCAAGATAATCCATGTAAATATCTGCAAGCAGAGGAGATAACGGAGAACCCATAGCAACCCCTGGCTGTGTATAGCATTGCCCCTCGAATAAAAAGTAATTTTGATCCATACAGACAGACATCAAATTAAACAATTCATCCTTTTCGAAAATATTAAGTTTAGAGCCGTGAATCAGCCTGCATACCACATCTTTGCAGCTAGCTACATCGATATTGGTGAACAGACTAACCACATCAAAAGAGGCGAGTTTAGCATTTGGAGGCATCTGAATGTCCTTAATTTTGGAGACCAAATCATAAGAATTTAGTACAGTATGTTGAGGCCGAAAGTTGATTTTGTTTCTAAATAAAATATTGAGTTTTTTAGCCAATTTGTAGGCAGGAGCACCAATATAAGACACCACCGGTCTCATCGGCGCTCCTTCCTTATGAATTTTAGGGAGACAGGATAACCTGGGCGCATGAGGGTTCATTTCTACAAAACTTGGAATGTACATATTTTTTAGTAGGCTATCTTCTGATTGTTTAACTACTTTTCGAACTAATCTCTGAAATTTTGAAGTTGGGTCAGATGGGAGATTTGAACAATTATTATCTTCTAGAAATTTTACAGTTTTCGAAACATAATCTTGCTTATTTAAAATGACAGTTGTATTACCTTTATCTGCTTTGAGGGCAACAATATTTTTCTGGGCAAACTTCTTCTTTAGAACAGCTGCAATAGTCTCCTCCTTCCCGGGTGGTGGTCCTAGTGATCTTGATGAGGACTGGATCTCTTCAGCACAAAGTGTTTTGGTGGCTGATGGTCCATTCGAAGCCTCGACGGAAAATGCCAAATCCCGAATCGCTGAAGCTCCAAGGGAGAAAGATGGGTTGTGCTTCAACCCTTTCTCAAGAAGAGATACTTCTGCCGGAGAAAATGTGACATCCGACAGGTTCTCCACTTTCTTGAAGAATGGGCAGGATACTGTTGATAGAGATGGAGTCTTAGGGACTGGCTTTTTAGACTTCAAAAGTTGTAATAATTTACCTTCCAGAATCTTCTTTTTCCTCAATCCTTTCTTCCATGCGGTTTCAACTGCGTGTTGCTCGATAAGTTCCCATTCACAGGAGGTGTAGCGGGTGGTGAGTTCTTGGAACATATAGTAAAGTTTTTCCCGAGCAATATCACGAACACTATACCATCGATGGAGTTCACTTTTTACAAGTTTAATTTGGGCCTCATTGATAATTCGGATCGCGGCACCTGAAGGGTGCTTACATTGAATTTTCACAAAATTTGGAATTACACTGTTGGAAATACACTGTTGATTAAACCAAATGTTCCTTTCCGCGATAACTATGCGTGTTTTCAGTTTGATATACCAACTCGCGATTTCTGCTCGACTTGCAGAACTGATACGAACTAAATCACTCGCGACGAAGTTGTGGAAACCCATTATAAAACGGAAGTTAGTGAAAAAACGTTGTCTATTTCCACGAAAAATAAAGAGTTACAATGTTAAATCGATTTCGACGGTTAGGCCATCATCAGTAACAAACAATAACTGAAGACACATTAGAAAGGAAACAGCTTATATAGAGACAGGTGAAGGGAGATTGAATCCCATTGGTCGAGAGAAAGGAAAGGGGCAGGAGGTACAACCAATCAAGTGCATACAAAGTGAAAGGGAGATTGAATCCCATTGGTCGAGAGAAAAGAAAGGGGGGGGGGGCAGGAGGTACAACCAATTAAGTGCATACAAAGTGAAAGGGGATTATAGCTAATCAGATGAAGTGAAAAGGGGGGAAATAACTAAATAGGGTTTCAACAGTGTGAAGGGATAATTCCAAGGTTTACAGAAATGGACCTATCAGTGGTGAAATATATTGAGGTATATCCTCATTTAAACATTTACCAGACCTGTCACTTTTGATAATTTCGAATTTTTCAAGTACTTAATGAGCAATTGAACTGCGATGTGGAATTGTTATCGCAAGCAAATGCTTTTTGTGAAGGTAACATCCTGTCTAATGGCTTCGCGAGTACTTGTCAATACACGAAAATATCAATTGCAACAAGTTACATATCTATCGTCCTTGAAACCAAACAATTATAGATAGTTTTTCCTCAAGAAACCAACTACAGATTAAAAGTTCTGATAAATCGGAAACACTTACCCTACAAGGTATCCATCTCGTCAACCCCAGCTCTGACTCAGTTGATTATCACGACAAATTAATGTCATCAAAACTCACCAGTGCGGGTAGTCCCACCTTGCTAAGCATATCTACCCCGAAATTTGATTCCCTCAACTTCAATCACATGTCTAAGCGTTTTGACGACATCAACCTCAAAAACTTAGACAATTTTCATTTAAACTTAAACCCTTTTGACAAAGACCAAGATGGTCTTAATTGGTACCCCTCTATATTGGCTAGCCTATGGACTATAATACTCTACGTACTATTATTGTCACTGCTCGAGTACTCAATCATAAATTATAAACAAAAATGTAGGAAATCCAAACTAACAAATCAACCTACATAAATGCCCTTGACTTAGTATTAGAATTTAGGTACCTCATTTTTTACCTCACTTTCTTTGTGTTTTTTTTTTTTCTTTTTTTTCATGTATTCCATATTCCATGTATGGACTTTTTTTAAATGCGATTATGTGTGTTTTGTAATATTTTATGATGTTTTAATGATTGTTTTATGATGTTTTCTGATAACTTGTTTGTGATGTATTGATTCAGTGATATTTGTGATGTATTGTATTTTGTATGATATTTTTATTGAAATTGTTTTATGATGTATTCTATGAATGATGAGTTTTATAATGTGTTTTTAATGTGTTTTATAATAATTATGTGATTGTGTAATTCACACCTAATCCTGTTAATTGTAGCTCAAACGTAATACTGTTTGTTCAATTGTAAAATTTTTGTATACAAAACAAGGAACACGGAACGATTCAAGTTAATGTACGAAACTTCAATGAACTTAAATTCCTAACACTTATATTTAAAACTTAGAACTTAAATTTCATCTCACCTTCAACTTCACAAATAATAACTTCCCTTCAACTTAACTTTAAAATTTCATTAAACTTGGCATTTCCATTTTCAGAAAACTTCGCGAAACATTTTCTCTGCAGTTTTCCACTTAGGGAGGGAGGTGTTATAGTACCGACACCGCTGATCTATCTAATTCTGCTGAATCAGCCCACCGAGGATATATAAGCTTGATTCCCCAGCCGTTCGAGTCAGTATCGTTGCTCCGCTCGTACGCTACGTATCTCCGTTCCGTTTTCCTTAGCCAAACTTGTGTTCCGTCGGTTCCAAATGAAGAAAGTGATTTTTGAAAACTCTTTTCTCTCGCCACCCGACCTAACTTACATATGTCCTTACTCTCCTTAAAATTGAAATAAAAATGCCGTTCTTTTTTGAGGCTCATTACATACCTAAGGGCTTTGGGATTGCTTAGCCTTAGCCAAGCTCTAGATACTTGGCCTTCATTCTCTGATACTTCTCATTTCCTTGAACTGCCTAGTTTTTCGGTACAGTAATAATGATCTCTTGATATTATGCAGATAATGCTGGATTGGAAGCCGGAAATGTTGGTTTGATAATGACTCAAATTATTTCATTGACTCTAAGCGTTCAGCACGTAATCAAATGTATGGTCGAGATCGACGATTCATTATCATCTGTGACGAGAGTTACAGAATATGCTAGTCTACCAAGCGAAGAAAACTGGAAGGAAAATCTAGAACCAGGTACTAAAAATATATTTGAGAACAATCAAACGGAAACTAAATAATTGGTTCATATTAAGATGATAATAATACCATGATTTATTGAATACTAAAGACAAAATGAGGTTGTCAACAAATATTTTATTTCTGCATGAGAAATTTATTAAATACTTATTAGAGTCAAAATTATTAAATTTTAAATGGGAACCCCACTTCTAATTACAGATTCAAATTTTATTTATTTAATTTAATTTAAAAAGGACTCATCACTCGATTTTACTGCTTGAAATGTGCGCAAATTGTAAAAAAGTGATATTGTTTTTGAAGATATTTAATCTACACGCGCTACATGGTTTTGGGTTATATTTCACGCTGAATCACGCAAATATGTTCATTGATTGATATCTGCAGCACCGACATGGAAAAACACCAAAAATCCGGCCAGAATTGCTGTTTTTCTTAAATATTTCTATTCAACGCAAAAAGCGTACTAAACTTTCAGTTTATTAGAGTTCACCCCGAGTCGATAATCCAAATATCAATAAACGAACATCATTAGCGATTCAGCGTCAAAAATTGCCCCGAAATCATGTATCGCATGTGTCAATTGACTAGATGATGATGTGGTAATTGACTAAGTGATTGAATTATGGTTAACATACATTTGTTGAGTATTACTTTTATAATTTCTAGACCTATCAAAGCTTCTGAGCCTACTGAAGGAATTCCATACAAATCGTTTCCCCTTACATCGCTTATCTACTTTACAGACCCTTGTTTGACTTACCGATGTGTAATATTTTATGTTTTTCTTTTTTTTTCTATATGAGAAGACAGTATTCAATCCACTTGGCCAGATCAGGGGATGATACGATTCTCCAATGTCAGCTTCAGATACGAACAGGACGCACCTCGCACCCTTGAAAATCTCAATATAGTTATTATGCCTCGGGAAAAGGTATGAAGAAAAATACGAAATTTCCACTCTTACAGTACTGATCTACTAAGTTGCCATTAGTTACTGTACCTACACTACGCTACTCATATATACAAGACCCTATACACATATGCAAGTTACCGATATGCCCAACGGTTAAATTTATATTGCATTGCGATTGCGAATTTAAAATTAAATTACACTAAAAAAAAAGAAATTGAATAAAAAAATTTCATTTCTAGTTTAAAAAAAAATAAGTAAACATACATAAATGCAAGTATCTTATGGATACCTGAAACTATTAGGAATTAACCCGACTACATGGGGAGTCAGTGTTAACATTAACCCGTGTGATGTCAGGGGAGTCAGTGTCCTTCCAGACGATGGCCCTCCTTAGGATTGAGATAAAAATTCCGTTCTTGCGTCAAAATAGCCAGCTTTCCAAACGGAAGGACGAGTTTGTTGGCCAGCATTTTTTGAATTCATTAAATTGGCCAAATTTCAAAAAAGCGTTCTGAAAAAATCACTAAAAATAGCAAACAACGGCTAAAAATCGTTAAATTTATATTTTTAGCACAATATTGCTCAAATAAAGTTTAATAACTAAAAAATAGGACATTCAAAAGTCATTGGACAAATTTTTGTGGAAAAAATACTAAAATTTCATTAAAATGTGCTAAAAAATCAATATAAACTGCAGAACAGTTAAAAATCCAATATCTCTTATTGAATAGCAGATTATTATTATCTAAAATTACTTAAATCTTAGAATGAATTGTTTGCTATGGAAATTGATAATTAGCAATCAATTTTCAAAACAATGTTACATTATATAGTACGATAATTTACGAAAATTCGCTCATACGATTATGCTGCATGAATGGTGGACTGTTGGACTGACTCCAATCTCTGATGTGTCTCAACTGTACCAACCTGTTGAATTCCTGTTAGGGGATAATTTAAATTTATGTTAATTTAATTAACTTATATTTCTAATTTTCCATCGTTTTGCATTCAGATTGGAATCGTCGGTCGTACAGGTGCCGGCAAATCGTCGTTGATATCCGCCTTGCTCAGGATGGCTGTCGTCGAAGGGAGCATAGAAATCGATGACGTCGACACCTCAACTGTCCCATTACAAACCTTGAGATCCAGAATATCCATCATACCGCAGGACCCGACCTTGTTTTCGGGCTCTCTGAGGAAAAATGTCGACCCTTTCGGTCAATATTCCGACGATGAGCTGTGGACAGCATTTGAAGAAGTAAGTCGTTCAACATTGATTCATTTTATTTTATTTTTTAAATTCACTTTTTTCTATAATTTATTTATTTTTTATTGAAGTAGACGGCTACCAATAATAATTATATGAGCCAAATTTCACTTCATAATATTTCCCAGTCATAACCTCCCCTCATCATGGGGAGGTTCCCATGTGCTCTGTAATTCAAATAAATTGATCACAGTATTTGTGTTGCATTTAGGTGGAATTTAAAAAGGTTGTGAGCAATTTGCCAAACGGCCTTGAAACTAATATCTCAGAAGGAGGAGGGAATCTCAGCGTTGGGCAAAAACAGCTTGTATGCCTAGCGAGAGCTATTGTTCGAAAAAACAAGATTCTCGTACTGGACGAAGCCACAGCAAACGTAGACCACGAGTAAGCAAACTTATTGTGCTCCTACATCATTTTTGTTAAGAATAGCAATCCTTAATATATTGATTGATAGTGACAAATTGTTTTATCATTTCAGAACGGATGCTCTCATTCAAAGGACAATTAGAAGAAAATTCAGTGATAACACCGTCCTAACGATAGCTCACAGGCTTAACACGGTGATGGATTCTGATAAAGTTCTTGTTTTATCCAACGGTAAAGTTTTGGTGAGTTCATAGCTAGTTGAATCAGACGATATCATACTCTTAAGAACGCTTAACTACATATGTTACTGCGGGCCCCAAGATTAAGTCTTTAAAGAAATCATGTTAAGAGCGCACCAATTTCTTGACACTCTTAAGGTAGGTTTCAACTGCTCCGCTAGTACTACACTTACATTCCCTTCTTACACAATTAAAGGAGTTTATAGACGATCGTCTTCCTGATGGAGCTGTGTCAAATTAATGTTGCCCAGCACCGGTATCTTAGTTGACTGGAAGTGAGCGGAGCCAGCGCTCCACACGAAGTTTCAAGAAACTAGGCCACTTCATAATAACGTCTGTTCTTACCAAGGATAATAAATTATAGTATTATTCAACCTGTCATGAGAACTGTGACAGCGTAATTATGTACCTGTTATTGCTATCGCATTAAATTCATTTGATACTCTCCCAATTGATTTGAAGCAAGATTGATTCAAATAACATCAAGATGACCAAATATTTAAAATGTTATTGTTCTTATTGTCGTGCAGATTCTTTTATTTATGATAATTTCCACAGGAGTTTGACCATCCTCACATCCTGTTGCAAAACCAATTCGGCCATTTGAGGGAAATGGTTGCAAAATGCGGGAAAATTACAGAAAAACGTTTATGCGCAATAGCAGAGGAAGTATGCATTTTATTTCCATAACGGTTGAATCATCCAAATATATAATACATAAGTTGACACACATATAAGGTGTTGAATTAACATGTTCTCTTCCTCTCGTTTCAGAATTTTCAAAAGAAAAAATCATCGACGCTGTAGGGTATTGATATCTAAAACACCTAAGGTAATTTGTGTTATTCATCATTCTCGATTATTATGATTAAATTATTCTATTTGAATGCATCTACTTTTATATTGTAAGAGTGCATGATAACTTGAAGCGATTCTAGGATTTTTTCCCCTTGAAATATTAAAAACCAATAAATTTTTCATTGTTCGTTCACAAAGATTCGTTCAAAGGGATTGAAAATTAAACATCAAAATCATACGATGATACACTGTCTTTCGGAACGAATTTGAATATCAAAGTCCTATCGCTCCTAACTGCTTTATTTATTCCAGATTTTAAGCCGACCAACTATGAATGAAATATTTCGTTGGTGAGGATGCAGAGAGCAGTTAACGTCACTAATTTTCAACTTCGATTAGAAAGTTGACAGCGAGGATGTCAAAAAACGAAAATTATAATAAACTTTTAAAAATCGTCAGAGAATAATTAGGATGTTGTTTCATGATAAGTTAAATCAAGTCATTTTATTATTAAAATATTTATTATTTGCATTATCTTAATTTCTATCAATTGTGTATAATGTTCCTTACTGAATTGTATATTATTTAGTTCTATACCCACAAGTAACTGTAACTGAGATTTTCATCCCGAAATATATGAATGAAATTAAATAACAGTTTTCAGTGTCAAAAATCCATAATAAAAATAAAAAAACAGGAAATGGGCTAATTTCGCTTGTTTCAACAGAAGTGGAAAATTCTGATGAAACAAGCGAAAGTAGCCCAAGAGAACACCTTACCACTGACTACAGGCTGAATCGCCAATCTAGAGGGAGAAAATTATAATACGATTCACGATGAGCTTATATACATCCAATATAATAGTAAACGGTTGTTTCCATCACAAAAAGCTATTGCAAAGAAAGAAAATAGATAATTAAAGTCCTGCAGCATGATGCTGTGAGCGAATTTTGATAAATTATCATACATATTTCCATAATAATGTAGAAAATCATACATATATACATATACAAGAACAATAAAACAACTTGTTCTAGATAATAATTTGCTTTCCAAATAAAGATCTTGAATTTTGAGAATTTTTTCAGTTTTTGTCGAATATAATTGCACTATTAGTGGGATTTTGAATACATTTTCAGCTTAACGTTGTGCATATCTTTCAACAAATTCTTTTGAGCTATACCTTTTTTTATTTGACAAATTTACTGTGTTCAAAAAGTGTTCCCCAACAAATTCATACTTTTTTGAAATGTTGCAATTTTGGCGAAAGAACGGATATTTTATTTCTATTCTATGGAGAGTTATCTTCTGGAATGACACTACGTCTATATACCTATACACAATGTATAAGTATATACATATGTCTGTGAGTGTGGTGTGTATGTGTGAGAGAGAGATAGAGAGAAACGTTAAACACCAGGAAACGTTGCAGAATGCGTTGAAATGGATTTCCACCTTGAAATTTTTGAAAAATATGTATTTCAAATTTTTAGAGCTATGGCAATAGCTTAATTTTTTTTATGGGAATTCGCTAAAACGTATTCCAACTTGGATGCGGCACGTGGCTTTTTCGAATCTGTAATATGAATGTATGAATCATTAAAAATTGAATCAAATAACTTTAAGACATTCCTTTGGTGTTTGAGCAAAATCTACAGCTCATTAGTCTATTTATTCAGCCAGCCATCACATGTGCATTTCAGACATCAGCTATAACAATTAGAACGAAAAGTTTCAAGCAGAATTAGCACAAGTTCAGCCTTATGCATTCCAAAATCACTTTGAGACTTACAGTCGTGTTGACGATTTATTTTGCTTCCAACACCTAAACCCATCTTGAGCGCGAACAATTGGTCATACGATGCTTCAACTGCTTTCATTGGAATCACTGAAAACAAAACGAAATAACTACACTTTTATTTCGAATGTTTTTGAAGTCTCGATTCTTTAATATTTTTCCTCTTTCGTTTACAAGTCCTCCTTTTGGGTTTACAAATGGATTATGAAAGTGTGGGGTCACGTTTTACCGTTCCGAGTTCGTCTTTATGACGGAGACCTCGAACGCCAAGACTGTCCGACACCCATAACACCCGGCGATAAAAATCGAGTCCTTTCCCGCCACACTGAAATTTTTGTACTCATAAAAGTCACCTATGTAGCTGTTCCATCATATATATTTGTGATTTCGCGATATATTTCGAGAAATAATAATTTTGCTTCAAGGGCAAAGATCTTCTAAAATTTTGTTCATCTTCTCAATGCAAAATTTTAAAAGATCTTTACCCAATCCTCTCAGAAAACCAAGTAACTAAAAGAGTCTTCTCAGAAGTACCATCAATGTCTTATCGACAAGGATCGTCAATCTGAGATATCCTGGCCCATAGAAGATCAGATAGGACGGCGCCACCACCAAGAGGTTTGCATCCTTGTGGCAAGCGCAGATGTAAAGTTTGCAAACTGCTTATAGAGGAGGATCACTTCAAGTCTGCTAATAACCAAAACTCATACGCATTCAAAGTGTCAACAGATTGCCAAACGCCCATGTGTGTGTATTAGTTGTTGTGCAAAGAATGCCCTGCCTTCTACGTAAGAAAACCGGAGACATCACTTTACTTTCGGGTTAATAACCATAGATCATCAGTAGATATGAAAAAAGAAGATATGCTTGTAAGCCGCCATGCCTCGTCGCATGATGCTACATTTGAATACTGTTATGGTATGAAGGTATTGAAGAAAATGAGACCCACAGAAAATAAATTAATGCTGCTTCAGTCAGAGAGAGCTCACTCGAATGTTTTGGGCTCGAATGATCTAGGGTCGAACATCAGGCGTTAACTGGGCAACCACGCTTCTCCATGGCAAGATTTTCTCAACAATTTACAAAAACATTTTCTTTTCTCGTAGTTTGAAAAAGGCATAATACAAATTGAATATATATATATATATATATATTTGATATATATATATATATATATATATATATATATATATATATATATACATATAGAGGTAAAAGCGTTAAGCTCTAGGATTCGTTTCAGAATGTCTCAGAACGGATTTAAATTTCAATGAAGAAAATTTTCGAAAATTTTTATTTTAAAATTTTTGTAGCCATCGCAATAGCTTCATTTTCTACGAAAATTCGGTAAAAGTGAAAAAACTCCAAAATATGAGGGTTTAAAAAAATTGCATTGAGGAATGTTTCATTGGAAATTAGTTGTAGAATCGATCCCCAGGAGGTTAACAATCTTAGTGTGAATACCCTGTATAGACTGGATAGGATAGACCTGAATAGGTTTTTTAGCTTTGACGGATGTGAACGCTGGGGAGTGTCCCTGCATTCGACCCGCACTGCGGATTGTTCAGAAATTATGCTCGGGTTCGGGGAATTCAAGATACCTGATTTAATAGCTAACACTTTTCTCCTTTGATGATCGTAGGCTCCCCAATTTTAAATTATTACTTTTATTAGTTGTTGTAACCAACGAAAACGAACAACCGGCGATAACTGTCCCGTAGGCGCAAGATAAAGTATACCTACACAGTTTTACTTGCGGTTCGTTTTAAACTTCTCATCCTCCCTACAACGTTAAATCTCAAAATGGGTAGGGAAGGCGGAGGGATGGAGGGAGATTTCACTATTAATTATGAAAACCTCATCCCCGAACTCGGCGGTTCCCTCTAATTTTACGTTCTTCCTCCAACCCTCTGCTCGCCGTTTGAGGGGATAAATGTGTGCTCTATCAACTCGTTCGATCCTGCAGGTACGGAGCATAAATCAGAAGAGGTATTTTATTCGGGGCGGTTTGTCGGCAGAGGGTTAAGAGCAGAGAGAGAGAGAGCTAGAGACACCTAACGGGGTGGTTGTAGCTGGTGATATAGCAGGTTTACGAACCATTAAATTTTAATCAGTCCAAATCATTGGCGATCGTACCGTAAATTTTATGGCGGAATTATGCGAGGTTTCTGGGTGACAAGGCTGGTCCCCTTTAGATTGGTTACTTTGAATCAACTTTAGTGGATTTTGGGAGCGGATTTTTAACAACACGGGCCAAGCCTACTGTAGAAAAAGTAAGCTAGGTAAGTAGCAAAAGTTCTGAATTTGTACTACCAACATATGCTTACATTGTGTCTTTATTGAAAAAATTCTATCCATCTATTTATCTATCTATCTATCAAAAATATCATCTGCGAAGGTTCGCATCTCATTCCCTATATTCATTTAACCTGTAAAATAGGTAGTACTTTAAGAAAGAATCGCACTTCTCGGTTCATCAGCTCTAATCCAAAAACAGAATAAAATATTGCAATTCTGTTTTCAACATCATGTTCAACATTTAAAAAATCTTTAAAATGAGGTGTCTTTTGGCAGAAATTGATTTTTTTCCCCTTCGATGTACCCAATAACTTGTGGATTTTTATCATGATTTAAACGGTCTCCAAGTTTCATGTCGATATATTTCAAAAATAAAATTGTGGAAAATGTTTAGGGGGGAACGGGGTTAATTTTGATACACCCTGTATAATGTGCTTATTACCCAGGGTGGAAATGGTTTACCCATTCCTGGCCTTACATTTCACTCCAAGGTAAGTAAAAATCAGAGCATAATAGCACGAAAATCCCGGGTTTTTAGCACTTGTGCATACGCAAATCGCACAATAACGATACCAACTATAATGATGAAATCTATACGATAAAATGATCCTTGATAGATGTTGCGTTTGCTAATGCAAAAAAGCTACTAGTGTGTCGGGAACGATAAAGTTCATTGGGAACCATCCACAGTCTAAGCCACTGAAAATTTCCTCAAAATTGGACGAAAACTGTGGAAGTCTTGCTTGTTATAATGCACAGCAGCTACTATCTACTTGTGACGAAACTCATACATATTATGAAGTCATCAAATCGTCATTTCCCACTACCCTCCAAATTTGAGAGATATCGGACTAAAAGGCCATGATAAAATAACGCATGATGGATTTTACATTTGCCCATGCGCGGTGGAAACTTTTTTTATCATTTAATAATGATTAACAGGACGTTTCCATTTGTTTTTGTCACGTCACGAGCGTCACGTCACGGTGGGGTTTTCTATTGATTTTCACGTACAACCAATGCTACGGAAGAGTAACTCCCTTAGTTTTCATAGCAGGAAAATGGTTAGCCACTTTTTGGAATGCTCTCATTTTATCACAGCATCTCAAAATCCCTAAGCCTCTGTAGTGTCAAGGAAAGCTGATTTATTACGCTCAGTTATAAACTAATATTGCTAAGTAACCATAATGAACTAATAATGTGTAAAATTAATCAGTATTAAATGATCTGACCGTAAAACAGTAGGTCTTTTTTTTTCTTCATTTTTATTTAATATCCATCCTCATAATATAGCCCATCCTCAGCCCATTGCGTGCTTTCCAAAAATTTCATCGAAATCTTATTATTTTATGCTTGTTACGGGGGTTTCACATTTCCGCTTCCGCAACTGCTATTGTTGATACAATCTTGATAATCGTGATGAAATTTATATGGGATGATTCAACTGTCTTTTCCAGTCTTCCCTTCGAATTAGAGAAAAATCCGACGATTAGGCCTTGAAATAATAATGCTAGATCGATTTTACGTACAGAGCGAAGTATTGATTTGTGAACAATTAAACCGATACATCAGCCTACAGCCTAACTCACACATTCCCTGAAAAAATTTCGTAGCTCAACTAAATTAATACTAACTTATCACCCCCAAAACTGTCCCTCAATAATTCGTATCTATTCGAAAGTACGAAATGCAGGGGAGTCCCATTCTGGCTCATTCATTAAAGGTGCAAATTTCATTTAGCGAAAAGTAAACTGTTTTTTAAACAGGGAACCTCTAATTACATCAGTTTTTAGTACCAAACAGTTTTAAAGTGCCAATCGCTACGACATTGCTTAATATTTTCAACATTGAAGGTCATTTCTAAGCATTACTTCCCTTCAAATATTTTTAAAAAAAATTATTATTCTCATTAGCCGAAGCATAATCAAAGTCCAGAATTGAGTATGAAAAAAAGAACCCTGCCATTGAAAGGGGGAAAAAATCGCAAATGGAGAGCTGGTTAATGCAAAAATAACAAAGAGGGGTGGTAGAAAGCAGAAAGTAGAGGAGGGGGTTGGGTTGGAGGGTTGTGGGGTTGGGGGGGTAAAACAGGTTTTATCATGCCGACTAATTAATTAGGCTGCTTTCGGACCGACAGAATAGGCCTGAGGAAGGGGATGTAGGAAGTGTGGCAGCTTTATGAATACCGTTCATATGAAAATACTAGCTGGAGAGGAGCGGGAGTGGTGGATAATAAAAGGAAATAACTTTTTTTTGCACCCTTTCACCGGCTTTTCATAAGGACAAAAGGGATATGGAGGGTAACGTGCAGCGGTAAAAGAACCGTTGGATGTTTGTATCAGTCTTGTGGGATAGCAGTTACCTTCGAGGAAAACTTATTTATTGGTAGACCTCCGAATGTTGAATCTTTTTTTAACATAAAATGTAAAATGTTCTTAATCTAAAAAAAAAAGCATGGAAAAAAAAGTTTGCCAAGTTGGGTGGGCAGTATATCTTCCTCGCATAATGTAACGGACATGCAGAATTATTTGAAGCACAAAGTATGAACCGAAATTATAGAAAGCCAAATAAACAATAGATTCATATTTAAATGTATTCATGCTAGACTGCAAATTTGCGCTGTATTCATGTTTGCCTGTGCGGATATTGTCTGAAGGTCCATACAATAATTGAGAATCTCATCAAAATTGATTAATTATTCTCGTGGTGTCTTCCAATATTGGTTTTGCCTACTACAATATGGTTACCTACTATTCAAGCGAATGCCATAAAATACAATGGACATCATCCTCGACCCAACAACCTTTCGAATTAGAACGAAAGGTCGTAATCATTTTAATCATTTCTTCAATATGATTGGGCGCTCCCCGTATTATAAAAAATAAATAAATCGAACCAACAAATAATAAGATATCGACGTTAGAAGAAATTTACGATTGCGCATGAGAATAGACTCCTATTAATCCAACGGCAATGAAATTTATAGGGGACCGTCTAGAAGCTAAACCTCACAACCCCTGTAAATTTCATAAAAATCGGTCTATTAGTCTCGGAGTTTTGTCTGTGTCGATTAATTGTAGTTTTGCTCATGCGCTGTAATTAGTACTCCATCATAGAGATATAATTCATAGGGAATTTTCCTGGAACATATTCCCAACTGCTCCCCGAGTTTGAACATCAGACCAGTAGATCGGTTATTAGAAATCGAGGTTATAAAAAATTAACAAGAAATTAAAGTATGCGCATGCGCACAGTCTACTTTTTATGCAACGGCTATGAAAGTTATAGCCTCTTTACAGCCTTTTAAAGTTACCGGTTCTGAAAAGGTCATCAAAATCGTTTATCACACTCGGAGTTTTGCCTGTGTCAAACGATTTCGCGCATGCTCAATGGTTATTACTCCACCAATCCCGATATAATTTATAGGGCATTTTTCTAGAACACATAACCTACTGAGTTTGAAGAAAATCGGACAAACAGATTATGAGAAATCGACCTTATGGTGAAATTTACGTTGGCGCATGCGTACAGGCTACTGTTGATCCGACGGCATTGAAAATTATAGGAGACCGTGTAGGAGCTAATCCGCACAATCCCTGGTAATTTAAATGAAATCGGATTGAAACATGGTATAGTTTTGGGCGTGACAAGGATTTACCACAGACAGACAAACATCAGATAGACAAACAGACACGGAACCAAAATTGATCATCAAGCTCTGAAACGAAAAAACCAAGGGAAATTTTGATTTTGGAGGACAGAAATTTTTATGACTTCAATCACGAACACAAAGCTTTCCTACCTTCAGTAATGAGGAAGCAAAGTAAAGGGAAATGAAAATAAGTAAAATGGAAACTTTACACTATTCTGTCATTACTGGGACCTATTTTGTTTACGGTGTACATTTTCCGAGCTATATGGTTGGGATTCCTTCTGAAACATTAGATGGGAGTCTCTATACCCCGATGTTGGAAGAACGAATAACTTAGCTTCCTCGAAAACCTTGAATCTGAGACAAAGCCAGAAATGTGTTCATTGAATCAACTCCACGACGCGTTGTGCATGAGGAAAAAAGTCATGCACCAACAAAGTCGGAGAAACGAGATATTTGTTCTGGGTGTTTATTCATTCGCACACAAATTAGCGACGTTAAATCGGACTTATTGACGTATCGTTTGACATGAGTGGCTTGAATATTCATTCAGGCAGACAGACGGACATGGGACCAAAATTGATCAGCAAGCTCTGTAACGAAAAAAAGCAAGATTTTTTAAATTGTACATAATTTATTGTGGCTTGTTGTTTATATTTATAGTTACAAAATGGTTTCTGTATTCATTGAGTTTTTCGTTCTTTACAGCCCATTTAGCGAACTGTTTAATGTATATTAGATTTTATACATTGCAGAATTTTTAATATTGAAGCAAATCAGCACTTCCACTAATTGCGCAAAATCCTTACTTCTCAAGTGGAATCGCTACTCAACTAGTGGAACTGGCACTCCCTATACCCACGTCCAGTGCATACTCACATACGACATTCTCCATAGAATTACCATCACGCACTAGTAAAGGACCGTGCTTCTACATTATCTGCATCTGAAGTCCAAGGAACGGGCATTGAAATGCATTAATATCAAAACCAGGGGGCACACAATGCTCAAACCTAATCATCGAATTCAATCGAAGCGATCCGAGCGCTTTGCCAGTATAATGTCTTTAAACTGTTTCAAACAGATCAATAACGTTGTCATACGCACACATATATAGCTAATTGCTTGTTTCCAGAAGGCTGGGTGATCATACAGTTCATTTCTATTCCAGCAATTCCCTCTGCAATTCTCCCAGCCCCCTGGGGCGCTCTCATTTCAGTGATCAAAGCCCAGCTGGCGGCAACGCTGGGGTCGGAGGCCCCTTGTGGACGTCATCCCCCAAGCCGCGAGTTCACCTCGCGACCGAGCTAAACTCACGGTGACCAGACTTCATGGAACGTGGAAAACTGTTATCTTGTACCACAGGTTGTAGACATCTTTTGATACATCTGCACAAGATTATCTTGTGTTGTAGGTTCTATTGAGAGTTACATACGCGTTCGCTGTGGTCTATTATTTTCTAAATGAACCTTTGTAATGGACCAAGAAAAAACCATATTTATCACCCCCTCTCAATCTGTTGGCTTGCGTTCCAAGACATGTAGATTTCAAATTGAGGAGCTTTCGTTGCAAAGGTGATAAACGTCATTTTCTTCATAAAAAAAAGTTATGAGCAAAAGCAACTTTCAAAGTGTTGCACAAACCAGATTTTATGTTTACCTCGCTAATTTTTCTTGAATGTGTATCATAAATACAATCATTAAAATATATGGTAGAATAAAATAGGATTTCACTGAAATATTGCATGAGCCTTAATAGAATTTTGAGTTAGGGAATGTGGCATCTCCCCGCTACATTGTTCCCCAGAAAGGTGATAAGTGCCAAACAAAATTGAACACAATAGCTTTCGAAAATATTTTATTTTAGGAACGAGGGTACCTACCTAACAAAAAACTAGAATTTAATTACCTAACTCATTCTCAACTTAATGATCAACTTAATAATCACAGGCACAGCCCACCACTTTTGATAGGCTGTAATACCCAGGTGACTTTAAGAAAATACTAGGTCCCTAGAAAACGCATATATATATATATATATATATATATATATATATATATATATATATATATATATATATATATATATATATATATATATTCTTCTCTGAGGCTTAAGACCTATAAGTAATACCCCTTGCCGCTTGACACCCTAGAGAAAATCATGAAGGAGCTTAGTAAAACAGCACTGTCTGAGATGAGCTCGTTAGGTACTTTTGTCACTTTTGTTAGGAAATTGGCGTTGATTTTGGCCGCAAAATGCAAGAGAGAAACAAAAAATACTAGTAGGCGAGCTGCCCCGTAATACGGGTTGCCAAATGACACAGCATTCTTATCAGACAGTATAATTGTTACAAGGATATATATATATATATATATATATATATATATTTTTTTTTTTTTTTTAAATTTACATATTAGGTTTTACAGCAACTGATTTTACATTAGATTGCAGTTAATGGGATGGAGTGGGTTGAATGGTAATAATAGGAGAATGGTTGAGGATTTCATGAGTAGAGATGGCGGTGGATGATGTGAAGTGTATCTCGAAGAACGGTGAGGCAGAGTTTGGTAAGGGTGGTGTTGCTAATCTGGAATCTTTTGAAGTATCCCCGAAGCAGCGGCGAAGCTGTACCCCTCACTCCAAACCAGAGTCCATGGACTTCCCAGTTCGTGACTCCATATATAGCTGGAATTTCTTTTTTTCCAGTTTATCATCTTTACAACAGAAGCTACTCAATTATGAAATAGGGGGAAAAAAATCATACATTGGCCGAGAAAGCAGCAGTACATTTTAGCCCGCAGGAATGTTTCGGAAATTATTCAGATAGGTTATGCTCGCTCAGCAAGCTATTTTAGCTCGCGGGCATGTTGTCTGAAATACTTAGTAAATAACCAAATATTCGCTCCAATTACAACAATACGATAGAGAAAGAATACTCCAATTTCAGAATACTAGAAATTCATTTAAATCTAGACCTTCTCGTAGGGTTAAGCTCAACAGAGTACTCCAACTCGCGGGCATGTTTCTGGAAGGGCAAGTAGGTGATCACTCTCCTATTTAACAAATAAATATAATCACACAGAACGCATGCAGAGTAAAACCATAAGCTCTGACAGTTTGACTGACTAAGAAATGGCAAGTATTTACGAGGGTCATAACATTGATATACGTAGATTTTCCTAGATTCTTCAGTAGAGTTGAGATATAATTAGTTAATTCAACACAGTTCTTCAAATACACAGAAACTTTAAATGAATTATTAAATTGTACGGCATGATATAATAATTTCGACTGCCGGAAGTTTGACTAGTAAGAAAATAAAAATAATTAAAATGAGTGATACTTGTACAAATTTCGCCATAAAAACGAAAATAAATAAATTCACCAGAAGCTGTACCTTCAAAATAATATAGGTAATAAATTTCTGCACATTATTACTCAAATCATTACTTGAAAGGAACAGCAGCATTGGCAAGAGCGCCTGCAGTTTTAAAGATTCATCACTGAAAATAAATCTTCTGAAATGTTTAGGCCTATTTTGATTTATTTAGTTTATTATACAAAATTTATTACAACTAACACAAACATTTGGAACCTTTATTTCTCTTCCGAAATTTCGTAATTATCCTCTAAATTGAATGGTAGGTATCTAAGATTATTATTAAATTATATTGATTGGCTGTGAGAGTGGGATAACCTCGAGGGGAGATGATCAGCAGATGGGAGACTGCGGTTGACATGGGTTGGTTCCTTGGTAAACACCGCGTAAGCTTGCAAACAGTTGACGGAGCTTCAATCCATACCATGTTAGTGGCTTTCGCTGTGTAAATCAATTGTATTATTGGGAATCTAGGTATTAATAACTGGAATTCCAATAAACAACAGTGTAAACTTCCGTGTATTAGTAATTGGATTGTTTCTTATAGAACTTTGACGTGAAGAATGATCGTCAACATAGCAGAAAATTAAAACTGGTGAAACATAGTAAAAATGACCTTATAAACAACGATGACTGTTATCAGCTGATATTGGTCCAACAAAATTCTCACTTTTCCCGAAATCGAGTTCATTGTAACTTTTGTGAATGATACATGGACTAGTGAAACGTAGGTGGATGATTTATGCTATCTCATTAATTTTCAGTCAATGGGTACCTAAGTCAATGTCAATAAACTTAGATTCTGAAATACAATAATTATGTAGTGAGATTTCTGCTCTTCTTACATATAGATAGACTCGTAAAGTGTAGGCGTTAGGTACACAATCAATTTCTATTCGGTAGGTGTCCTTCTATGCTGTTTTATTTAGATAATGTGTTATAGAGTTCGTTTAATAACGAAAGCCCACTGTTTTGCGAAGAAGGACTATGTAATAAATGCGGTAATAATAAACCGTTGACCAATAATTTGCTGTATTTTCATGTTGTTATATATTCTAGAAATATAAATTAGCTGTTCATGTGAAACTAGAATCATTATGCAATCATCAGGTAAGCGATACTTTTCACAATTTTTTGGAAAAATGAATTCAAATTTTCAAAGTCTCAAAGTAGGTAATACTGAAATTCTATTTTTGATACGGCTTTTCTGAAATTTTGACCAGTGTATTCTGTTGGAGTTATTTATCAACTACGGAAAAAATCTACCGGTAGGTGGTTTTCCGCATACCTGTTTATTGCAGTTTAGTAACTACTCTACAGAAATGAAAGCATAAATGTTAGTTAAGCATAACAAACTACAGTATGGTACCTACCTCCTCCATTAATGGGTTAATAGTGTAAGTTAACAAGACCTACTCTCTAGGCAAACGTTTTTACGACTCTTAACTCCTATAATGACGTCACTTGACGGCTGCCAAACTCACCACTAATGGTACCAATCCCTCTAAATTAAGGCTCAAGTTTCGTTCCCTGTCACAATCCAGTAAAGGATTGCTTCACTCTCCATTTCATAACGATGAAGGTTGCTGATGCGACGGCATTTGGCTAGGGACTGACACAGACTCAGTCATATTTTAACCGTTGGGAACCCCCCTACTCGTAGGTATGCCAACCTTAACAAAGAAACAAAATCCCATTCACCCTCTAGGGGACTTGTAACCTTATTTCAAGGATAACCTTCGTACATGGTACTATAATAGAAGCTACACTACAGAAATGAAAGCATAAATGTTAGTTAGGCATAGCAAACTACAGCATGGTACCTCCTCCATGAACGGGTTAATAGTGTAAGTTAATTATACCCATTCTCTAGGCAAACGTTGTTTACGACTCCTAACACTTAAAATGACGACACGACGGCTGACAAGCTCACCACTATTGCACTAAGCAGGCCTGGGTCACACGAGCGGTGTCGGGTCTAGCATTGTCCTGAATGAGGGACACACAACAAGTCAGCATTCCTCTCACTTTTGTCTTTAACCCTTTTTTTTTAAAGGGTATCACAGTATAACAGTCCCGGTCCCAAAACACAGATGCCATGATCTTCCGGTCTGAAAACTAGAGTTTGAATATTTCTTTTCTGATGGGGATTGGGTATGGCGCCATTGTTGGGACTGCCTTATTGTCTCTGAGGTATAGTGACTTACCCAAGTTTCGTCCCCAGTCGCAATCGAGTCAAGGACTGCTTCACCCCACATTTCATAACGATTTTTTCTGTATAACCCTCATATATGATACTATAATAGAAACTACACTACAGAAATGAAAGCATAAATGTTAGTTAGGCATATAGCAAACTACAGTATGGTGCCGCCTCCATGAACGGGTTAATAGTGTAATACTAGTTAACTGTACCCACTCTCTAGGCAATCGTTTTTTACGACTCATGACATCACTTGACGGCTGCCAAACTCGGCACTAATGGCACCATTCCCTCTAAATTAAGGAGGCCAGTTCTGATCTCACTCCGTGCATCGCGACCTTCGCCCCGAAACACCCTCACAACCCCAGCACCTCCTATCCGGCTCTCGGGAGAACCTATTTCCATCATTTATGACTTCCCTTCCCCAAGCGTTAAGATAGACTCTATTCACTAGACTGCGAATTTATGGTCGTTTGAACTTGATTAAACTTTGGAGGAAGGGGTCGGTAGAGGGGGTTGTTAATTTTACGCCCTTCTCAACCCCTCCTCTCCCCACCCTCTTCCGAAACACCTACTACTGCCGACTATTACCAAGTTTACGTGAAGCACCTAATGACGACATTTCGCGGTAATACGCACAGATAGGGTGAACTATTTGAAAATGTATCCTTCATGCCCTTTCACGGCATAGCTACACATCCACAATAGATCTGTCTAGCTCTCTAGTTGAAAACAGTGAGGGGGTTATTACATTAGTCACATTCAGTTGTTATTATATTATCACTTCCAACATGCATTATAGTACCATACGTTATAGCGATGTCCGTAGAAAATGAAGCTATTGCAATGGCAAAAAAAATGTTTCGAATAAACATTTTTCTCGAATATTTTCATCAAAACTATTTTTGAAGCTTCTTCAACTAATACAATATAATACGTGTATGTGTACCCACACATTATATATGTGTACATAAAAATTATTTATTATGTAAATATATAAATGTGTCATTTCAGACGATAACTCTCCGGGATTGATGTAAGAAAATAAATTTTAAAAAAATCCGTTCTTCCAAAAAATTAAATGTAGCCTTTGTTTCAAATTTCATCAATTTGGCTGAGGAGAACTGATAGAAATGGGAAAACTAGTCATGCATCATGCTCGTTTGAGAGAATTTTCGTTAATTATCATACACTATATTATGCTGCACTATTTTGAAAATTGAGGACTTTGAGTGAAAAGAAATTGTTACTACCAACTTTATGGCAAAAAACTCATTTTAACTATTAATCTGCTATTCAAAATGAGATTTTGGATTTTAACTTTTGTGTAGTTTTTAATGATTTTTTAGCACATTTTAATGAAATTTGAGTACATTTTTCGCCTTAATTTAGTACATCAATTTTTGAATGTTCTATTTTATAGCTAATAAACTTAATTTGAGCAATATTCTGCAAAAAACATTTAAATTTAACGATTTTAGCCGTTTTTTGCTATTTTTAATGATATTTGGAGCACATTTTTTGAAATTTGACCAATTTAATGTTCTCAAAAAGTGCTGGCCAACGAACTCATCTTTTCATTTGGAAAGCTTAATTTTTTGATATATATATATATATATACTTCTTGATAAACTAAATAAACTGTTCTACTGAACTATATAATTTGTTTTGAATTATTAATAGATAAACGAAGAAAGGAAAAAGTTGTTTTTGATATTTCGAATGAATCTTGTTCACAAGTTAGAAGTTGAAAATGAAAATGAAAAAATAATTTATAGATTGTTCAGGTGATGGGATGGCTTGTTGACAGGGAGATGTATGTAGATAATTTCAATCGCAAGGTGAAGATAATTTCAATCGTTAATGTTGAGGCCGGGAGGTACGTTTGCTTTCAAAACCCACTTGTGTGCTTTTTCTGATTGGTGGAGAAGTCGGTCGTTAGAACCTGGTGGCATCTTCTTCAAAACCTTCACCCCAAAACATTGATCAAATGATGCATCATGAGATCTTGCATGTTCGTTGATTGTGAGTGGCTGGTTATGGGTAACTGAAGCACGATGGTTATTCATCCTCAGATTCATTTGCGATGCTTTGCCAACGTAGAAACCTTGTTGATTGTTCGTGCATTTCTGGCATATTAATTGGTAAACACACATTTTGGATTGGCACTCTGCTGAGTTTACACATTTGTAGGAATGTGTAGTGTTTGCCGAAGTAAAATGTGTGCTTTCAATCACAAGGTTGCAAAGTTTGCATCTGAGTCGGCCGCAAGGATGTAACCCAGGTTGCTCTGTAGACTGCGTCGGTTGAGGGTGACGGTGCGACAAGATTTCACCAATATTTTTTCCTTGACGATACGTCACTCGTGGTGTTTCTTGGAAAATTTCTCTTGTCTGTGAGTTGGCTGTCAAAATGGGTTGTAGCTCACGAAGTATACTACTTAATTTTTGGGCTCCAAAGAAGAACGTAGTGACTAGTGGCACTCGGTCCGTAGTAGCTTGTGGCGTTGCTGTGTACTGTACGTAGGCTGGCACTAAACGATCTTTAACCAATTTCTTTGGGTAGCCCCTTTCAACCAGCTTGCTTTGTAGGCTTGACAGATAGGATTCGAGATTTTCTTTTTTGTTATTGATTCGATGACCTCGGATTGATAACGATCTCGGGATTGATCGTTTTGTATGTGGAGGGTGGCAGCTGTCGTAATGCAAGTATAATTGTTGATTCGTGGGTTTGATGTGTACAGTGGTGATGAAATTCCCTTCTTGTAGAGTGATGTTGACGTCGAGAAATGTAATGGCTGTTGATGAATATGACCAAGTGAAAGTGACGGAGTATCGCGAATTGATGTCTGCCAAGAAAAGTTGTAGTTCTTCCTCACCATGCGGCCACACTAGAAATACATCTATATCTATAAAAGAGGATGTATGTATATATGTATATTGCCTATAGACTCCGAAATCGCTCGACAGATTGTAATGAAACTTTCAGGTATTATTAGGCATGATTCAAGGATTGTTCCTGTAAAGTTTGGTGCAAATCCGTTCAAAGGGCTCTGACCCAGAGGGCATAAAAGGGTGCAGTGTCAGGTTTTAGAAATTTTAGTGGTTGTAGAAATAGTTGAACAGAAAGTACTGGTACCTTCTTGACGGCCTACTACATTTTAACACAGAATGTGTTTTAGCCATGGACTAACTAGCCGAAAATGGAACGCGGGATGGTAACGAAATGTGTGACGGATGATTTTCACGTACAACCGAGTCGTTGCTAGGGAAATGGTACTTCGTCGTTTTTCATCCCACAAAATTCGTTGACCATTCGTTCGAAAGCTCTCGATTTATCCAACAATATTATGTTAACTACTGCGAAGTGCGTGTCCAACAAACTGCGTTATGAGCATGGTTATATAAATAATTGTTTACACACAGGTGATCATTCTCAATAATTGATATTGTGAACATGATTGCAACCGCTTGTTAATTTCTGATGATTTCATTGAGCTTGTGTTTCGATGATTTGATTCATAGCAGGTGATCTGAGTATTACGAAAACGGTTTGATTTGTGAAGCGGAGGTTAAATAATTTGAATAGGTAATTTCTATACTTTACACTCTAGGAAGCTGTAATTTCGTTTGTAGCCTCTTTAGGACATTTACTTGACGATGCTCAGGGTCCGGATCAGATGTGTGGCTCTTAAAGCTAATTTCTATGCTTTACACTCTAGGAAGCTGTAATTTCGTATGTAGCCTCTTTAGGACATTTACTTGACGATGCTCAGGGTCCGGATCAGATGTGTGGCTCTTAAAGCTAATTTCTATGCTTTACACTCTAGGAAGCTGTAATTTCGTATGTAGCCTCTTTAGGACATTTACTTGACGATGTCCAGGGTCCGGATCAGATGAGTGGCTTTTAAAGCTAATTTCTATACTTTACACTCTAGGAAGCTATAATTTCGTATGTAGCCTCTTTAGGACATTTACTTGATAAATCGCTCTTGATTTATCACGTTTTTATTTCGTTTTTTTTTTCGTAGTTTCATACTATAACTATATAAATTGATGTTATAAATGAATAGTAAACAATGACGCTTGTTTGGTTGTCACTTGGTTGCGCGACAACGCAAACACATTCTGTGTTTCAATAATTTCGTCCGAAGTATGTAAATAGAGGTAACCGGGGGTCCAGGGGGCTTGCCCCCTGGCGAGGCGCGGAGCGCCGAGTTTTTTTACATTTTATGTCTTTACTATGGCACATAAATGGAAAAGCGTCACGCGGTGAGCGTTACGCGGAGATTCCCTAATGATCCCACGATTCTGAGATTTGGTATGTAGCCCCTTCAGGGACTTCTGAACACAACTGACCGATCCCAGATCAGCTGAGTGGCTCTAGAATCCAGTTTTTTCCCTAATGATCCCACGATTCTGAGATTTGGTATGTAGCCCCTTGAGGGACTTCTGAACACAACTGACCGATCCCAGATCAGCTGAGTGGCTCTAGAAACCAGTTTTTTCCCTAATGATCCCACGATTCTGAGATTTGGTATGTAGCCCCTTGAGGGACTTCTGAACACAACTGACCGATCCCAGATCAGCTGAGTGGCTCTAGAATCCAGTTTTTTCCCTAATGATCCCACGATTCTGAGATTTGGTATGTGGGCCCTTGAGGGACTTCTGAACACAACTGACCGATCCCAGATCGGCTGAGTGGCTCTAGAATCCAGTTTTTTCCATAATGATCCCACGATTCTGAGATTTGGTATGTGGGCCCTTGAGGGACTTCTGAACACAACTGACCGATCCCAGATCAGCTGAGTGGCTCTAGAATCCAGTTTTTTCCCTAATGATCCCACGATTCTGAGATTTGGTATGTGGGCCCTTGAGGGACTTCTGAACACAATTGACCGATCCCAGATCAGCTGAGTGGATCTAGAATCCAGTTTTTTCCCTAATGATCCCACGATTGACTTAATAACAGTTTAAAATTACGATCAATAAACAAATTTAATTTGGGCGCAGCAACGCGCGCGGGGGGAACGCTAGTCGTCTATAAATCTCTTCCACAGCAGGGGTTTCATTTCTCTTGATGCCAGGAAATCGTTCTCCAATTTGGCCATGAAGAGATTTGCATACGATGGAGCCATGCGAGTCCCCATAGCTGTTCCTTTCTTCTGAATGTATCTTTGGTCACCATACTTGAACACATTCATTGTTAAGACGCACTCAACCAGTTTGACCAGAAAGTTTGTGGAAGGAACTTGAGGGTCTGGTCGCTCCTGGAGGAACTGAGCCACAGCTTGTAGGCCTTCATGATGAGGAATCTCAGTATATGGAGAGTTTACGTCTATTGTGACAAGGATAACATCTGTGGGGACTCGCGTCTCTCGTAGAATATTGAGGAAATGTTGTGTGTCTTTAATGTAGGACGGTTGGCTATGTACGATAGGTTGTAGATAGGAATCTACATAAGCCGATATCCTTTCTGTCAAGCACCCAAAACTAGCTACTATTGGTCTGCCTGGAGGAATTTGATGAGGAAGAGTGTATGGTTTATGGATTTTCGGAAGGATATAAAAATCTGGGCATTTTGGGTCCTCTGGTACAAGGAGTTGGATGTCTCTTGCGTTTAGTCCTTCTCTATTTCCATTTCTCCTAATGTATCCTTCAAGGTCTGATTTGAGTTGTTGTGTAGGGTATGTGTCTAATGTGTCGTAGAATCGTGTGTCCCTCAATTGTCGCAGCACTTCTTTATCATAATCTGAAGTGTTCATTACCACTACCGTCGATCCTTTATCCGCAGGCATGATCTTAATGGAAACGTCTGACTTCAACCCTTTTAGAGCATGGGGTTCTTGAGGAGTCAAATTATCTCTTTCTGGTCAAACTGGTTGAGTGCGTCTTAACAATGAATGTTAAGAAAGAGAAGAAGAAGAAAGAAGAAGAAAGGAACAGCTATGGGGACTCGCATGGCTCCATCGTATGCAAATCTCTTCATGGCCAAATTGGAGAACGATTTCCTGGCATCAAGAGAAATGAAACCCCTGCAGTGGAAGAGATTTATAGACGATGTATTTCTAGTGTGGCCGCATGGTGAGGAAGAACTACAACTTTTCTTGGCAGACATCAATTCGCGATACTCCGTCACTTTCACTTGGTCATATTCATCAACAGCCATTACATTTCTCGACGTCAACATCACTCTACAAGAAGGGAATTTCATCACCACTGTACACATCAAACCCACGAATCAACAATTATACTTGCATTACGACAGCTGCCACCCTCCACATACAAAACGATCAATCCCGAGATCGTTATCAATCCGAGGTCATCGAATCAATAACAAAAAAGAAAATCTCGAATCCTATCTGTCAAGCCTACAAAGCAAGCTGGTTGAAAGGGGCTACCCAAAGAAATTGGTTAAAGATCGTTTAGTGCCAGCCCACGTACAGTACACAGCAACGCCACAAGCTACTACGGACCGAGTGCCACTAGTCACTACGTTCTTCTTTGGAGCCCAAAAATTAAATAGTATACTTCGTGAGCTACAACCCATTTTGACAGCCAACTCACAGACAGAGTGACGTATCGTCAAGGAAAAAATATTGGTGAAATCTTGTCGCACCGTCACCCTCAACCGACGCAGTCTACAGAGCAACCTGGGTTACATTGTAATTATGTAGGTAGTGATATAAGCCGTCACTCCGCACAGACTTGAACTAATTATTATTAACATATGTATTTGTATCCATGGCAACGACGCGTTTACTCCGAATTCCGTTTTTCCTGTAAAATAGGTATCATTCTGTAATCTGTATCGTTTCATGTACGTCAAGATGAGAAATATATTCACAGTTAGTTAGTTTCAATAGTGTTCAATGTTTAGAGTTATATAAACTAACAGGTTATGAACGCCAGCAAGTAGATCTGCCCAGCGAATTTCAGTAAGTTCGTTCTGATTTGAATTAATCCCATAAGAATGAGTTCGTCAAATTTTGAATAGAAATAATTATGACACCTGGAAAGTGCAAGCTAAAGCTATTTTGATAAAGAATAGTGTTTGGGAATATGTAGATGGTTCAAAGCTTAAACCGAAGGACGTTTTATTAAAACTTGACTGGGAGTTGAATGACGTGAATGCTAGGTCAGATTTAATTTTGATAATATCACCTAGTGAATTAAATTTAGTTAAGAATTGCCAAACATCAAAGGAATTGTGGGACACTCTTGAGAAAACGTATAGCAGTTCCGGTCCTGCTCGAAAAGCTGCTCTATTGAAACGCTTAATTTTATTAAAAATGAGAGATAATGGAGATGTCCATGATCACCTGAATTCATTTATGGATACGGTTGATAAACTTCGCGAATTGTCTATTGACATCAATAGTGATTTGCTCTCAATCATGATGTTATATAGCCTTCCGCTGAGTTTTGATACATTTAGGGTCGCGATTGAAACACGAGATACATTGCCGTCCCCTGATGATTTGAAAGTCAAAATTCTTGAAGAAACACAAGCAAGAAGAAACTCTCATTCGTCATCGAAATCAGAATCTGAAGGTGCTTTTTATTCAAGCAATACAAAACAGCATAACAAACCGGGATATAGAAATAAACCGAACTATCATAAAACTAACAATATTTCTGAAAAATCCGAATTTAGATTTAGATGCCACTCCTGCAACAAAATTGGACATATGGCTCGGGATTGTAAATCCAAGAACTTCTCAAAAAATAAGAACGAATCAACTTTCAAAATTGAACAATCTCTAACTTCTAGCGCATCGAATGCTCTAAATCACACAGCTTGGTGTTTAGACAGTGGAAGTACATCGCACATGTGCGCTAAAAGATGTGACTTTGTTAATTTTGATGAAAAGTCAACCCAGAATAGTTTAAAATTAGCTACAAAAAATCATACAGCTCCTATCTCTGGTTCTGGCATAGTTGATGTGAATTTACCGAATAATACTATACATTTGACTAACACACTCTATGTACCAACATTATCAACTAATTTGTTGTCTATAGGGAAAATAACTGACAGAGGGTACACTGTGTTATTCCGTAAGCATAAGGCGACTGTTGCAGATCAACAAGGAAATATTGTTCTAGTGGCGAAGAGAGAAAATGGACTCTACTATGTGAATCCTAGGAATAGAAAAACCGTTGTTCCTGAGGAAACGAAAGCTGTCAACGTAGATAAAACTGTTGAATGGCACCGAAAATTGGGTCATGTAAATTTTCAAGACATGAAATTAGCATTAAGGAATAAATTACTACGAGGTATGGATTTTAACATGTCAAGTTACATTCCAGATTGTGAAATTTGCATTCAAGGGAAAATGCAGAGAGCTCCATTTCCCAGACGACAAGAACCTAGAACATCAGAACTTCTGGAAATCATCCATTCAGATGTTTTCGGACCTGTGCAATCTGAATCGAATGGAGGTGCAAGGTACTTCGTAAGTTTTATAGATGAACATTCCAGATACAGCCAAATATATTTTCTGGTTCAGAAGAATGAAGTACTTGAAAAATTCAAAGAGTTTAAAAATATGGCAGAAGTATCGACTGGCAAGAAAATTAAATACCTACAGTCGGACAATGAAGTTTCAGAATACTGTAACAGAGCATTTGAAAATTATCTTAAAGATTGTGGTATTCAGCGAAGATTATCTGCAAAGTACACACCACAGCAGAATGGAATGGCAGAACGCAAAAATCGAAGTCTTGTCGAAAAAGCAAGATGTCTTTTGTTAGAAGCAAAATTACCACTTTCGTTCTGGGCAGAAGCAATAAACACTGCGAATTATCTGTGTAACCGATTACCCTCGAGTTCAATCAATGGAGAAACTCCATTCCAAAAATGGGTGGGGAGAAAACCGTCTGTTGCTCATCTTCACATATTTGGATCGAAAGCTCATTTTTTGAGAAAAAGACCAAATCGCGGTAAATTTGAGTCAAAAACTCTCACAGGAATTTTTGTTGGATATTCCAATAGCTCAAAAGCATTCAGGATTTGGATACCATCAACTAAAAAGATGAAAGTTACAAGAGATGTAAAAGTATTGAACACTAAGTACATGAACGAAAATGTTGACTCAGATGTCGAATTTGTGACAGAAATAAAATCTTCACAAACACAGCAGAATCTTGAGAATAAATTGCTAGAAGTGAACATTTTAAATGACACAGCAACAGAACGAGACGAAGAGCAAAATTTGAGACGAAATGAAGAGGAACGAAGAAAACAAGTCGAAAAACGAAGAGAAGAAGAAGAACGAAGAAGAAAAATCGAGGAAAAACAAAGGAAGCAAGAGGAAAAGCGAAGAGAAGAAGAGGAGCGAAAAGAAGAAGAGAAAAATCGAGACAACCAACAGGATGAGATTAATGAACTTAGTGATTCCTCGTCAGAGGAATTCGAAGATGCAGTTTCAACAACTAATCGCCCTGTAAGGGAAAGAAACCTTCCTGTTTGGACACAAGATTATTATCTGAAAGATGATTATGCCATGCTTACCTCAGTACAAGGATTTTTGGAGGGGGAAGATGGAGATGAGTGGAAAAATGCCATCAGAGCTGAAATCAAAGCTCACCTGAAGAACGATACGTGGGTTATCGTCGACAAGAAGGAAGGAAATTATATAATTGATACAAGAATGATTTTAACTAATAAATATCAAGCCAATGGAAAACTGGAGAGAAGAAAGGCACGTCTAGTTGCAAGAGGATTTGCACAACGCCCTGGTCTTGATTACGTCGACACATATTCTCCTGTAGCGAAATTGAGTTCAATCAGATTTATACTGGGATTAGCAGCTGAAGAAAATTTATTTTTGAGTCAAATGGATGTGTCAACCGCATTTCTGAATGGGGATATAAACGAAAAAATTTATATCAAGAAACCAGATAACTTGGAACAATTTTTGCAAGAAATAGTAATTGAAGAGAGTGGAAATGAAGATAGAAGCATATTTACAAAAGCGACGAAAATGTTGGAAGACATCAGAAAAACGAAGAACGAAAAAATATGCAAACTTAAAAAAGCATTGTATGGATTAAAGCAAGCGAGCAGACAATGGTTTAGTAAACTTGATCATCGATTGAAAGAATTGGGACTGAAATCATCTCATGCTGATTCATGTATTTATAGCATGCAATCTGGAAACGACAAACTTATTGTAGCCGTCTATGTTGATGATTTTGTAATTGCTTGTTCTAACAAATCCAAATTAGAAGAATTCAAAAAGAAGATCAAAAACAGTTTCGAAATGAGAGATTTAGGAAATCTAAATTATTGTCTCGGAATTGAATTTAAACATCGAAGTGGATCAATTTATGCATCGCAAGAAAAATACGTGAACGAAATCTTGAGTAAATTTAAAATGGAAGACTGCAAGCCTGTTGTGAATCCGATGGAACCAGGAATGAAGCTGATGAGATCTGATTCTAAGAATTGCAGCAATCTACCTTATCAGAACTTAATTGGATCCCTTATGTATTTAGCGATTGCTACCAGACCTGACATAGCGTATGCTGTAAGCTACCTAAGCCAATTCAATAACTGTTTTGGGAATGAACACTGGCAAGCAGCAAAGCGGGTGCTACGCTATTTGAAAGGCACAAAAACCTTAGCCTTGAAATATCACCGAACTGGACGAAACCTCATTGGTATGGCAGACGCTGATTGGGCAAGTGATAAAAATGATTATCATTCCTATTCTGGATATTGCTTCAATTATGGGGGAGCTATTTTCAGTTGGGAGTCCAAGAAACAGAAGTCAATAGCACTATCGTCATGCGAAGCAGAGTACTGTGCATTAACTCATGCAGCCAAGGAAGCTATGCACATAAAACAATTGGCAACTGACGTTGGTCTAAATTTGAATTGTGTAACGATTTTGAATGACAATCAGTCTGCGAAGAGCATGTCTGAAAATCCTATAGTTAGTTCAAAATCCAAACATATTAATATATCCGAACATTTTATTAGAGAGGCGGTCAATGATGGATATGTAAAAATTGAATATCAACCCACAGAAGAAATGGACGCTGATATTTTCACGAAAGCCCTACCAGGTCCAAAATTTGTTCATCTCCGAACGAATCTGGGACTGAAAAAAATTGAACCATGAACGCCATCTGAAGCCTGTGCTCGTGAGGGGGAGTGTAATTATGTAGGTAGTGATATAAGCCGTCACTCCGCACAGACTTGAACTAATTATTATTAACATATGTATTTGTATCCATGACAACGACGCGTTTACTCCGAATTCAGTTTTTCCTGTCAAATATCATTCTGTAATTTGTATCGTTTCATGTACGTCAAGATGAGAAATATATTCATAGTTAGTTAGTTTCAATAGTGTTCAATGTTTAGAGTTATATAAACTAACATACATCCTTGCGGCCGACTCAGATGCAAACTTTGCAACCTTGTGATTGAAAGCACACATTTTACTTCGGCAAACACTACACATTCCTACAAATGTGTAAACTCAGCAGAGTGCCAATCCAAAATGTGTGTTTACCAATTAATATGCCAGAAATGCACGAACAATCAACAAGGTTTCTACGTTGGCAAAGCATCGCAAATGAATCTGAGGATGAATAACCATCGTGCTTCAGTTACCCATAACCAGCCACTCACAATCAACGAACATGCAAGATCTCATGATGCATCATTTGATCAATGTTTTGGGGTGAAGGTTTTGAAGAAGATGCCACCAGGTTCTAACGACCGACTTCTCCACCAATCAGAAAAAGCACACAAGTGGGTTTTGAAAGCAAACGTACCTCCCGGCCTCAACATTAACGATTGAAATTATCTTCACCTTGCGATTGAAATTATCTACATACATCTCCCTGTCAACAAGCCATCCCATCACCTGAACAATCTATAAATTATTTTTTCATTTTCATTTTCAACTTCTAACTTGTGAACAAGATTCATTCGAAATATCAAAAACAACTTTTTCCTTTCTTCGTTTATCTATTAATAATTCAAAACAAATTATATATATATATATATATATATATATATATATATATATATATATATATATATATATATATATATATATGAAAAAGCTTTAAACTCGCTCAAGTTTCGTTTCAGAATACCTCAAAACAGATTTAAGTAACGAAAATTTCAAAAATGTTGATTTTAAAATTTTTAGAGCCATTGCAATAGCTTCATTTTCTACGAAAATTTCGCTAAAAATATTTAAAAAAGTCTCCTCAGTTTTGTGCGGCACATAACTTCCACGTTTTGAACTAAATCACTCGCGACGAAGTTGTGGAAACCCATTTCAAAACGGAAGTTACATAGTTAAAAACGTTGTCTATTTCCACGAAAAATAAAGAGTTACATTTTCAACTCGATTTCGACGATTAAGCCATCATCAGTAACAAGCAATACCTAACTGAACACACATTAGAAAGGAAACAGCTTTTATAGTCACAGGTGAAGAAAGATTGAATCCCATTGGTCAAGAGAAAGGAAAGGGGCAGGAGGTACAACCAATTAAGTGCAAACAATGCGAAGGGGGATTATAGCTAATCAGATGAAGTGAAATGGGGGGAAAATAACTAAATATGGTTTCAACAGTGTGAAGGGATAGTTCCAAACTTTATAGAAATGGATTCAGTCGCAAAATATATTGAGGTATATCCTCATTTAAAGATTTACCAGATCTGTCACTTTAATACCAACATTGTCTGTATTGATTTGTCTATTCATTTCCACATTACCTTGTATTCTACATTGTGAAAAACCTGTCTCTTATTGTTGTATTCTTTAATTTTTTTGTACTTTGTATTGGGCTTGCCCGTTTTGTTAAAATAAATAAATAAATCCAAATTGGATCAAAATTGTGGAAATAAAGCTTCTTACAAGGATTTGCGGACACAGACAGTCACCTAAACACACACAGATAGACACGTAACCAAAGTTGTTCAGAATGGTCTATTCTCCCGAAAGTGAAAACAATGTTTCTCTTCCGCTACCTTTATGTAGACTCGGAAGCAAAATGAACAAAGTCCGAAATGCTTGTAGACGCCTCGTTTACCTTTTATAAGGGGCTTCGGGGTGCTTGGCCCTCCCAGGACATGGATTCCTGCACAGGAGGGCAAAGTTGGGCCGAAATTTTACTTTGTTACTTGTCTCGGCCTGTCCCGTTAAAATGGATTATTGAAAGCCCGGCAAAGCGAGATGGCGTGTCGCTTGACATTGGAATATGTGGTCATTAATGGCTCCTTTCCCGTCAATAGTTTCAATATTCCTCAACCAGTAATACTTACGAATTCTGTTCGTGGCCATTAAATAAACACATATAGTGGTTCCCTTTTACAAACCCAATTAATTTAATATTATTCATTCCTCCTAGTAGAAATTCACATTTCGTCGGAACACACAATTATGTAGCTTTCGCTACGCCTCTGGTGCCTGTTGCTGTTATTTCGCTCGACTAACTCCATTATTGGGACGCCCGACGGTGAAACCGTCTGTTTTCCAACGAATCTCGGCAAAACTTTAGGGAACAAACGAACCCAAACTCTCAAAACGTTCCCAAATATGCGAACCCGAAAATGCGATGGCTAATTAAATTCCAACAGAATGAAATTAACCAAAACAATATCATTATACCTGAATGCTTCGAGCTTATGAGCATCCGTTGCACAAACATAATGAATATTATTGAACAATGGGTTTCCGTTGAGGGGTAAAACCGGAGCACAATCAAAACTATAACATTTAAAAGCGGGGCCCGATTTTCCACTGTTTCTGCGGATGAATTCATTTCACGCCCATTTGATTTTACGCAGGGGTCTCAACGGCCCTTCCACAAGAATAAATTCCCGTTAGTAGAAGCGGGAGCTTTGAGCTTTTGTGAGATTTAGGTACGGAGTGGAATCTATGGGGTAGATCGAAATCACGGATGAGACAACGGTGTTGCGAATAATACGCACCGGTTGACAGAACTATTGCTGTAATGTGCGGTATAGAATGTGCGTTTGTATATTATATAAACGACAATGGACGAACTAGGAGTGAGAAAAGTCGTTCCATTTGCAGAAAGACTCAAGATTCGTTTACTCTTCGAGAGCATTCGTTCATTGAACCCTCCAGAACTGATCATCCTCTCAACGTCCGGCGGGTTGCTGAATAATAAGATCGGCTGGTAGAACTATTATTCTAATGAGCGGTGTGCCAATAATGCGTGTTTGTAAATTTTATAAAGAAACGTGTACGAACTAGGGATGCTATGGGAACTTCGTGAGATGGCGTTATTTTTAAGGAATGATTTAAGATTCATTCTCTCTTCAAGAGCATTCGTTAACTGAACCCTCCATAACAGGCTCAACTTCCATGTTACTAGACGCATAGGTACCACCAGTTGCATCAGTGTTCACAGCCGAGCTGTGGGCAGTGACACTGGCTGTTCGACACTACCAATTATTGGGAGTTGGGAATTATGTGATTTGTAGTGATTCACTAAGTACCATTGAGGCGATAAGAGACTCACTCGTATTCTGATGATCCCTAATACAAAGCCTACGTGGATCGCTACACCAAGCCGCGACATTGGGCTCAACCATAACTTTTATGTGGGTACCGAGCCATTTGGGTATTCATGGTAATGAGTGTGCAGATACCCTTGCAAGAAGAGTCATTGGTGATAACTTCAATGGTTTGTTGCTTATACGCATAGAGGATTAAATCTCCTACGTGCAACATAAAGCCAGTTCCATCTGGCATGAGCAATAGTAGGGTCAGTTCATTGTCTTGGTTGTTGTCTGCGTGGTGTCCTTCAGAACTTGGGCCCGGTGGGCCCTTTCGAACTCTACTTCCAAGGAGGGATCGAATAGTGGACAACCGGGATGCCACTTGCCATGCCCGTCTTACTCACAGACACCTGCTTAGTGCAGAAGATCGAGATTTTGTGTGTGGGAAGTGTGGGGGTGATCTGTCCACCGGCCACTTCCTGGAGGACTGTCCAGCCCTTGTGGACCTCCGAGTCCAGCATCAGCCCCACAGTGGGTTGACGTTTTATCCGGACCAGACAAGGTCCGATCCCTGTTGTTGTACCTGAGAGCCGCTGAGCTCTACAACGAACTGTGATATCTGATCTGTGATATATTTATATACATCTAATCGTAGTTTTATTTCACTTTGCTGATTGTATATAGTAGCATGTATATAGTTATTAGCCTATTTTACATCTAGTCTTAGTTGTATTACTTTATTTTTGGGTTTTTTTTAATCCACTTTGGGAGCTAAACAGTGGTCATCACTGTACCCCTCATTTTTTTCCCCTCCGAGTTGCCAGTGGAGTCCACGATGGCGCTCCTTTTTAGTCAAGGATGGCAGCATGGCTCCCCTTAGAATCGTGCCCCTTCCAGTGTCCCTTTGGACACCTTGTTCAATGCCGCTAATGACCCTTCTGGTTGAGGCGTTTCTTAAACGTTTAAAAAAAACAGATCCTCTTCCTTGCGTTCACAATATTACCATAATACGGACAGCTAGGTTCTAATGTGCGATTTATATTATTAGGTTTGTGTACAATGAAACTGTTGAAACTTGAGAAACGACTCAAGATCCGTTTTCTGAATAATAGGATTTTGGTGGATAGAGCTTTTGTTGTAATGGGTGGTATATAATGTAGGTTTTTAGATTATATAACCGCACCTGTATGAACTGAGGGTGGAAAAAGTAGTTCCATTTTATTACAGACTCAAGATTCGTTCACTCTTCAAAAGCATTCGTTCATAAAACCCTCCGCAACTGATCTTCCTCTCAATTTTCACGGTCTAGCGAATTACGGGAGAGGTCTTCCTTTGAAGAACAACTCAAGATTCGTTCACTCTTCAACATTATTCGTTCACGGAACCCTCCAGAACAGATTTTCTTGTCAAAGATCACGGTACAGCCAATAACAAGAACCAGTGGGTTTTAATGTGAGATTTGTATTATGTTGTAAATTTTGAAAACTCACCTGTAGGATCTTGATGAACGACTCAACATTCGTTTGCTCAATAACAGGTTCAATTAACTGAAATTTTATTCTAATGTGTGGTATATATAATGTGTGTCATATAAACCTATACCTACTTACGAACTAAGGGTGGGAGAAGTCGATTATTTCGAGGAACGACTCAAGATAAGTTCATTATTGGTTGTAAAACATCGTTTAGGAATCAGCAACACAAGAACTCGTAAACGAAGACCTTACCTGCAACCATTCAGATGAAACTCGCATTCCACCTTTCCACCATCACATTATATCACTTCACCTACACCTATTCTTCCTTCATAATATCCGTTTTTTCATCACTCCACACTGATTCTGGTTCTATAAACACCAGTTGATTCATTAGGGAAAAATACCATAACGTAATACCATAAATGTAGTGGCAGCTACATGGGCTTATATTCTTCCTCCGTATATCTCTTTGTAGGGTCAACTTGTACAAATTATTTACATTTATCCTAGTTTATTATAATTTAAACTCATGTAGGAAATTTGTACTCCATTTTTTTGTATTATTTATATTGTTACAAGTTATACTGTGAGTGAGTTGTGATTTTGTGTTCTCAACATCTGCATCAGCTGCTTCACCGTGCATCCCTGACTGGAACCTGCCATGTTCTAGCCGCCATTAAACTTCTAGTTCAGCCGTTGCAAAATTCAGACCTTTTTATCATTCATACATCGTATCTTATAACATCCGCGCATTATTAACAATTATCCAGTTCGATTTTGGTACCAAATCACTGCATATTTCATCAACCTTCCCGAAATATCACTGTGAATTGCTGCCGGTGTGGATACTGCCACATATCTATTGTACTTGGTTGGTTCATCATTTCCAATCAGTGCCACCTGCATGCTGACCGGTCTCCAGCTCAGGATAAAGAGATAATTGTGGTGAGATCTTTCTTTATTGCATCTCTATCTTCATTTCACCTTAAGGTCTGTTTTGGCTGTATTAATTCTTCTTCTACCTATCTTCTACATCTACCTATCGCCTACCTACCTTACTTGGAGTTAGGCCTTCATTCTCTTCATCTACCTACCTACCTCTTCAGCTATGGGAATGAACTTTTCTGAAATTATCTAATATCTGTGATACGTATCTGTTACCAACATCTTGACTTTCAGTGGCCACTTTATAGGTAGGAAACTTAGTTCAACAAGTTACCTCACGTAGGTACATACCTACCGTTTAATAAATCTTGCGAAGCTACTTATATCCACATATTTATTTACTTATCCTAGTCAAATTAGCACATCTAGTCAATGGTTATTATAGTGCAATAATATTTAAAAATACAGTCCACTTTAGGCACATGAGGTAGTATTAGGAAACTAGGGTACCATATTAGTAACCAGGAGCCTCATTGTGCTTCATTACCATTTTACCATTCGTACCGTAGGGAGGGTTTTAGGTGGAAACAAACAGCAGGCTCTTGCTTAGGTACAAAACAATTATTGATAGGTAATTTTTTTATGGGCCAGTGTCCTGTGTAGAAGGGCTGTCTAATACAGAAAGAATTAACCTTTGTGTAATAATTTGCCGCGTTTTTCAGTTCCTACTTACGAAATTTGCGCTAGTCAATAAATTAATAGAGAAGTACTTACCAGTTTAATTGTTGAAAATTCATATTGTACTAGGTGCACATTGAACAAACAACTCTTCTTGGTAAATATTTTTGTAATCATCGTTTGTGTCACTGTTATCACGATTTAGCAGTTCTCAATGTAATAAGTACTTGTGACGAAATTCCCTAAAGTCGAAGCAGTTTCTGGTATGAAAGTTAAATAATAATATATTCCTCTCACTCGCCATTTTTTTGCGTCTTTCTTTTTTTCCTTTCCCAAAGTACCTCCACACACGGCTTTTGGTATATTATTTTTATAATGAACCTTTTTAACCGACCAAGCAAACATAATTTTTAACCCCCTCCCCTCCCCTCTACCCCTCAAAAATTTGTTGGTTTACGTCTCAAAATGCATGGAATCTAAAAATCTAATTTTAAAAAAGTCCGTCCGTCCTCCGTACGCCGTCCAGAGCTATTCTCTCAAACTATGACCAAAGTTTATGAAATTTGGCTGAAAAGTCATAAATTGGTAGGGGATGTGGCACCGACACCAGCATCAATTTTGATAAACCCAAAAGGGTAGTAATTAAGGGCTGAAATATTGAAAAATAGAGATCTCAAAAACTTTCAAGGTTGGTAACAATCTTTTTTTTTTTTTTTTTTTTTCAGTTATGTTTATTTTCCCAACAAATCGAATGAAATCATCCGGAAAGCCTCTAAAAACAATTTATAATTGAGCAGCGGCCCTATGATTTTTCGGGGGAACTAAGTTTCATAAATGACCGCTTAATGTGACAAAATCTCGAAAATCGATGCAGTTTCTGGTATGAAAGATAAATAATAAACAATATATTCCTCTCCCTCGCCGTTTTTTGGGTCTTTATTTTTTCTCCTTTTCCCAAAGTACGTCCACACTCGGCTTTTTTAGCTCAAGTCTGAAGCTCTACGGTTTTCCCTCGCTTTTTTGTGTGGCAGACAGAGACATCAAAGAATCGCTTCACCTGTAGAAAAGCGTAATTTGGGGGTCCTTCAAGCCCAGTCGTCACCTCCAGTGTTTTTCAATTGAAAAAAAAAAAAAAAAGAGAGAAAAAAGTACATCACGACTGTCTCCCTGAGGGTCCATCTACATAGCTTTGCCCCTTTGAAAAGACGAAATCCGTTTAGTAGGGGACTTTTTTTATTTTTTTGTACGCCCTGGCACCCCGCTTTGGAGATGGTCCTTTCAAAATATTTTCTCCATCGATGATCAAAACTTATCAGGCTTTCGAGGGAGGGGACATTCGAAATGATTCAGACTAAACTACTAAATACAGCTCTATTCGAACGTCGCACGAAAGGGTATGTACAATTCAAAGCCAGTGTTCAATAAATTAAGTATTAATTTAGTCTAATCTATTCTTCCAGTTATTCCTCGCTTGTCGTACACACATATTCGAACCATTCAATAATAACGATCCGCTCATTTAGAGTAACGTGGTGAGAAAACTTTGCTTCCTCACAAACGATTTGATTTGACACTTCAATGACAACAAGACCCCCATTTCCTACTGGGTACTGGATGTAGGCGTTCGCAGAATCAAATGAGAGCCTTAAGCACTTCCTAACAAATCTTCTTGTTACAACATCAATTTGTTTCAGAACTCCAATTCATTGTAGTGTTTCCAAGCACTAGATGATGAATCATTGATGGAATTCTATGGTCTCGTAGTATCACGAGTTTCTGCAGGATCCCTGCCCATAGGACTACGCAAAATTATAGGACGTCGCATTGGAACTAACCACCGTTGTCAAATGGGATGCTCTACACCAGAGACTGCTGCACATGTACTTTAGATCTGCCCTTCAATGGTCCGACCCAGATGAGCACGTCATAATGCTGTCCTGAATCTACTAGATGGTTTTGCTAGAGGATGGCCGACTTGGCTGGAACCCCACTTGAATCTGGAAGATCGTGGATACCGACCTGATCAGCTTGTGGTGACACCTTCAGGGGCTTACTTTATTGATCTTTCAGTAGTCTCTGGTTCGGAAAGAAGATCACTTGCGGATATCAATGCTGCCGAAGTTGAGAAATATCAAGTTGACGCTCTTCTCCAAAGCTCTAGCCGATACACTATCTCACCAGACTAAGTAATAGGTTCAACAAGGTTCAAAGTAACAGAATTAACAAAGGCAGGCATTTCTTCGTGATACTGGTATGTATGCTCCTAACAGGTGCAGCATTCTTATCCTCAGCAGAGCCATTGCGCCCCGACCAAACTGACTGAGTGACAAAATATGGCTCTCATTACGAGCGATTGCCTTGACAAACAAGCTACTGAATTAAAATACAGTTTCGATCAACTTGATATAGAGAAGAGGACCCACTCTTGGCAAAAATACACTACCGACGCGTCCAGGAGGGGAGGATTTTTATTGGTCCTCTCCCCCTCGCGTCAATCCTCAACCGCCCCTCCTCAGTGCCCTAAAGAGGGTGTTTCGGTAAGTGCAAACATCCCCTCCAGCGCCTTCTGCTTAAGCTGAAGGAAGCCAGGCCCGCCGGCCTTCGATAAAGAATTACTATGCATAACAATAGTGGTAGAAAATCTTGAGGTCATCGATTAAAAAAAATTAAAAAAATAAATTGGTAGGGGAGACCGGGGCATGTTGGCATGAGGGGTACGTTGGCATTGTGCTTTTAATGTACACCACTGATAATTCAGATTGCTGGCATTTCGATCATAGATACAGTCCACACTTTTGCAACTTCCGCGGAAGGTTCAGCATTCCACCAAACTTCGTTCAGGGAGGGTTTCGTGTAATGTGATTTTTCAACTGGTAGGTAAATTTCTTCGTCGAAAGTTTATTTATTTCATTAGCCAGTTGAGCATAGTATGATAATTTTAACGGTGGTTTGTGTAAGAGTGGATTATCGAATCTGAGAGTGGATTGATAGTTTTAAAATTCAATTTTTCCTTCGTTAGAAGTTCTGGGGAGGCTTTTTTTTTTCAACCTCTGTGAGGCAAGATGGTATTCTCATAAAGGGGCAGGTTCTCACCTCTATTTTCTACCATTTTTGTTGAAGAAATATCAAGATATTATAAAAAATGTACTTAACTGAAGAGAATGATTTGGCATTTATGTGATCTTCGAAGGCCCATTGAGACATTATAAAAAGAAGACGAAACGGGGAGAATATTCTGATGAGGCACTAAGAAGTGCAGTCCAAGCTCACATAGTTGAATCGAAAACACTATCCGAAACTTCCAAATCTTATGGAATTACAGTGCGAAGCTCGAAGTTCTGTCAGAAAGCCCGGGAAGCTATAAATTGTGGAAGGAAGAGTAGTCATTAGTTGTGCGGGTGCTAATAATATTTTTGAAGAAAATAAAAGATATTATTTTTTAAAAAGAAATTCACATTTTTTCCATTAACCATTTTAATTCCTACCAACCTACCCGATTTTTTATCTGGGTATGCCGATTTACACCAAGTAGTACATATGTCAATGTGCCCCACCTAAGTGGCACATTGGCTAAGTCGAAGCGCTTAGGGGAAACATTATTTTATTGGTCATAACAGTCATTTCAAGCGCTGCAAATTATTACACAACGGTTTATTATTTCTGTGTTAGATAGCCCTTCTACGCAGAAAATTGGTCTAACATTATTAAACCCCGTATGTAATATATGATCAGAACATGGCGCATCGTACCTCCCAAAAGGGGTATTTACCTTTAAAATTCCAAGACCCCGCAATTTTACGCTTCACAGTAAATGTGATAAAAACTACTATCAGTGCGCCTCCATACCTTTTAATTGTTTCTGAAAAGTCCCAAAGGAGCTCTATCTAAATAACAGCACCGTGAGTCGATTAGGAAAGAAATTACCCACAGAGGTTCTGAAGCTGACCCGAGTCATTCCATACTTTGTAATTGTATTCCAGATCTACAAAAAGGAGCTACATTTCAGATTTCAGTATCATAAGCCGATTAAAAACAATTTAGGCTCCATACCATAGCAATAATTTCATTGGTATTCCAATGCCAAGGAGTCATGCTACCTGAAGCACATAATAGAGTTAATGAAATGAGCTCAGGGAAATTCCAAGCATGCAAAATTCAAAAATTATGCTAACGTGCCCTAATCTCCAATACCACCCATGGAAATCTTGGTAACGCCTTTGATCATACTTATAATGCACAGCTGTCCCAGATGGTTGCCTTTTGGTAGGCCTGATGAAGTTTGAAACGGGGATAGAGCACCCTTACCTGGGCCACGATCAACTAAGTAACTCCGCATCTATTCCAATATAGGCCTTATAGGCATTATAGTCATACCAAAGAAACTCGAAAGTGACAGAAAGGAGGAACTTGGTTATTTTGTTAAATCCTTTTGCATAATTCTTTAGAATAATGACTTTAGGGGTTATCAAAATAATACTAAATTATACTACGAAACCTGAGAATAGAAGATTCACAACGTTGACCTCTTTCGCTTTGGCGCATTATTCGCAAAAAAGAGAATTAACCAAAGCTCTGGACTCCTCCCACCTCGGTGTTTTTCAACAGTTTCTCATTACTCCGCCAGGCCAATTACAGTTCCCTTGCCCGTTGAGAGAGCAAGCCCCCCCCCCCCCCCCCCCCCCCCCTTGTAACAAAGCTAATACCCAACAATATTAATTATTCATTGTTAATTAATCAAGAGAGCTCGCCCGCCGATGTACTCAGCCTTTCCCAGTCAACAACTCGTACGATCGACCGCCGAATTACTAAATAGCTCCCACTCCGGTTTTCTTTTCGCAAGCGAGTTTCCGTGTGGATGAAGATTTTGAAAATGTTGGTCATAATTTTGCCTTCCCAACCTCAAGAAGAGTTAAGAGAAATAGTGTTTTCTGCCCGAGCCAAAGAGTGAGTGAAACGCAAAGATCGCGAATTAGAAACGGCTGAGTGAAATAGGTTGTGGACGTGGGGATTCGAGAAAAATAGTTTTTAGTGTGTTTTGTCGTGGCAGTGCTTATTGTTTATGTGATTTTCAAGACCATGGTGGATGATTTAACCATATTGTTATCATATTTATGTATACCTACTTATATCATAATTTATAATCACCAAACATATATTGGTAAATACATGTCTAACTAAATTTCCAATTTTCTTTCGGTTTTTAGACACTGAGTAAAATGTTAGACTTTTATTTTAGACTGAAGCGCCCAAAAAGCCAATAAGCAAAAAAGTTCCAGTCATGCAGCATGATCGGATGAGCGAATTTTCTTAAATTACCCATCTTATGTGGTTTTCAAGACCATGGTGGATGATTTAACCATATTGTTATCATATCTATATATACCTACTTATATCATCATTTATAATCACCAAACATGTATTGGTAAATACATGTCTAACTAAATTTCCAATTTTCTTTCGGTTTTTAGACGCTGAGTAAAATGTTCGATTTTTTTTTTTTTTTTTTTTTTTTTTTGAGACAAGCGCCCAGAAAGCCAATAAGCAGAAAAGTTCCAGTCATGCAGCATGATCGGATGAGCGAATTTTCTTAAATTACCCATCTTATTATAATATTTATGTTGAATTGCATAGAAACTTGAGCAATTTGAGAACAAAGGACTTATTAAAAACCAATTTTATGGCAAAATTACGGCAAAAAAACTCATTCTAAATAATATTCTGCTATTCAAAAGTAGATACAAGTAATTGTAATTGAAACTAGTACTTGTTCTTGTACTTATCCTTGTAATTACAAGTACTTGTACTTGTGTGGGTTGAAGTTGAAACAGATATAGTAATTGTACTTGGCAATTACCTTCAAAGTACTTGAAGCTGTTGAATCTCTAATTCCGTTCTGCGCATTTCATTAACATGACTCTGAAGTAGAAAATTAGAACTTGAATTTAAATTGGAACTTAAATTGTAGTAACTGAAATAAGTACTTAAGTAGTGGAGTACTTGAGTACTTTCAACTCTGATACCTACTTACTTATCTAGGTAAGTAGGTATAAAAGGTGCGTTCTGGTGCAGGGGCCAACACGGGGCAGGTTATACTAACCCGCACAACGCATAAATTGAAATTTCCTGTACATTGGGCTTCCGTTTATCGTAAGATCAAAAAATAATTTTGCGTTCATTGGGAATCGAGCAGGTGATCTCCTAGTCACCAGACAAGTGCCTTAGCCAATTGAGCCATGACGCCAGATAATCGATAATGAATATAACTGTTTCATACGATGCATGCAACTTTTGATCACCCATCCCTAATGTAATATAGTAGAACAACGGTCAAATAAAGGCATGTGCTGTTTATACTCAAATTGGATTATTAAGAACTGAAAATACCTATATATAAATTTGAAGGTGCTGGCTGAGCGATTGAGCGATAGGTGGGGTCGACCCCAAGGTGTAGTGCGAGGATGGATTCGCGCAAGAATAGCCTTTGCCATCCTGCGCGCATCCAGTATGTGCATACATGGAGCTCACAAACGCTGGCGAAGTGCTGAGGAATTCATTGGGTTTTATGACGGCGCAGCAACCCATTTCCACTAAGATATTTACTGAGATAATTTACACACATCACAAACAGTACCAAGTTATTCACATCAAACGCCTCCTTTCCCCAACAACTTCTGAACCACAATTACCGATTCTACATCAGAGAACTATCCCGCACTAAAATGTCGAAATAAATGTTTTGTATAAATCACAAATGTCGGCTCTCTCTCGGTATTATTATTCCATTTTATACCTCTCGAAGAACCCGATCTTCCCAATTCCTACATTGATCCTGAGTGAATTTCTTTTGTTTATCGTCTATTCTTCATAAAATTGTTCACTAGCTCACAGTAATCTCTCTCCTTCCATTCGGACACCCAATTAAGTAGTCATGGGCCAACTATTGGTGGAGTTTGTCAAATTATATGTATGTAGTATGCATCACTTCAAAATTCATAAAATTTGACACTGTTATGCTTAAGAAGAACTTACTTCTATTGTACGTATTAGACATGCCAAACATGCGTTGATTCTAATAAATAGGTACGTAAAAAGTGGATAGGAAAAGTGCTCGATTGGCTAAGGCACTTGTCTGGTGACTAGGAGGTCGCCTGCTCGATTCCCAATCAACGCAAAATTATTTTTTGATCTTACGATAAACGAAAACACAATGTACGGGAAATTTCAATTTATGCGTTGTGCGGGTTACTATAATGTCGTATAACCTGCCCCGTGTTTGCCCCTGCGCCAGAACGCACCTTTTATACCTACTTAGGTATTACGATATTTTTCAAAAAAATTATGTGATTTATTCTAAATGCCATTTCTAACATAGGCCTTTCTTTCTTGGTACATTGTTCTTGTCTGATATGTCAAATACCTATGCCAACTCGCTTGATTATTCTTATTTTTTTATTTTTTAATCTTTGCTTCGTATTTCACCAATTTCGAGATAGTAGACAAAAAATTTTCTAGAATAGACTAAATTTTCAAAATCTTACTTCGAACCTTCTCCTGAAATTACTCTCAATTCTCGGCCAATTAGCTTGTATCAGTAAATCAAACCAGGGGTTTATCAACATGGGGAGCCATGTTGCCATCCTTGACTAAAAAGGAGCGCCATCATGGACTCCACTGGCAACTCGGACGGAAAAAATGAGGAGTACAGTGATGACCACTGTTTAGCCTCCTAAGAGGATTTTAAAAACCGAAAAATAAAGTAATACAACTAAGATTAGATGTGATATAGGCTAATAACGATATACATGCTACTATATACAATCAGCAAAGTGAAATAAAACTACGACTAGATGTATATAAATATATCACAGATCAGATATCACAGTTCGTTGTAGAGCTCAGCGGCTCTCAGGTACAACAACAGGGATCGGACCTCGTCTGTTCCTGATAAAACGTCAACCCACTAAGGGGGCTGACGCAGGGCACAAAGGCAGGGCAGTCCTCCAGAAAGTGGCGGATCACCCACACACCTCCTACACACAACATCTCGAGCTTCTGCACTAACCAGGTGTCTGTGAGTAAGACGAGTATGGCCAGTGGCAACCCGGTTGACCACTATTCGATCCCTCCTCGGAAGTAGCCTGATCTTTGTTATTAAGAAAATATTAAGTATTGTATAAATTAGTATTTTCGTTCATTAAATATATGTCTACTTCGGTAGGCTCGTAAGTGAAACGCTATTTTCGGATTATCTGGAATCTCCCATTTGGAAGGGATCGCAGCTGTGGGGCTCTAAATGGCCGAGGGTTGTATGGAGGAAGAGAGGGTGTTGTGTGAGGGGTTGACGGAAGTTGGAAAGCTTGCGGCTGAGTATCATGACACGGAAGTAAAGCACCAGTTGAACCCGGCGTCCGAGTCGTTCCTTTCCCTCTCTCCGTTATACCAAAAACCCTCTCTCCCCAATTCCCAAAAACTCATCCCTTCCCCAAAACCCCAACCGAACGACTTCCCCACTGTCTTTAACCCCCGTCCGCGTTAATCCAGGGACGACTCCGTTTGCAAACCGCTCACTCTTCAGGCGGCATTTTCCGGCGGGTTGAGGCCCCATTCTCAAAGTTACGCCTCTCGGTGTCCGGTTCACCAGATCCTCCATCCTCTGTCTCTCACCCGTGGAGTCTTTTGTCCGGCAATTCGTGAATATTTAATTCCAGGGAAGCGGTGGAAGTCGTCTCCGCGGTCGAGTGAGGTTTTTGGGGATGGGGAAAGGGTTTTTGGGATTAGAAAGGTCCGTCCTCAGCTCGTCCTCCATCCTGACAGAGGATCCATAGAAACTCAACAAACGAGAAACTGTCCAACGAGGCTCCGAACTGGTTCGGTCTGCCGCTAGGAGCAGTAGGGAGTGATGTTCCTTGGAAACACGGAATGTTGACTTGTCTTTCGCTGTATTTGATAACTTGTATCACCATTTTCGCTCTACAATGAAAACCCAAATTTCATTGTAGTAAAAGGGTATTTGAGGGTCATTAGGTCAATCAGGAAACATTAATTAAGTTGTAGGAGCCGAGTATGTCGAATACACTTCTACACATGTCTAGGTGACAAGCCCACACATACGGGCATTTGGTCCGATCGACCCCCCAGACATAGGAATATGCGGTGATCCCCAAGATTAGGGTTATCAGATGGAAAAACTCGAATGGAGAACTTGAGGAAGGACAAAACATCCAAATGGAAGACAAATTTTTTCAAGATTGAAAAAATCATAACTTCAAATTTATTCAAACATCTACCAATATTAAAGCACTTTTAAAGCATACTTATCAAAAATTTAAGTACCTCCCTATCTTTAGAAAACGACTTAGAAATTGGCACATGCTTGTCTGAAAGTAACTAACACACAGATGCATAGATAGAAAAAATCAGCGAAAGAAATTCCCACCCAATATTTATTGTCTTCTACTAATCTCATAAATAGGGGAAAGCACCCCGTTTTCGGCATCCCTCAACGGTTTTTCTGAAAAAACAAGCATCCAGAATTTTCTAGAGCCAACAAAATGTGCACATTCGATGCAGGAAATCCTATAGCCCCTGCCTATATAGGAATTTTATTCAGGGCATGGCAAATACCTACTGCCGAAAAATTCCTGAAGGGTGCCGAAAACTGGGTGTCTCCCCCTAGATTGGTATGTTCTAGAACCATTACATCTTCCCATTTTATTAAAATCATCAAATCACATTATTTAGGATTCGCCATCTAGATCGAATCGTAATCTAAAACAGTTGTACTAGTTAATAAAGCGCTGAAGAACAGTAAGATAAGAGTAGATTAGAGTGGAGTTGCTGTTGTTCTACTTGTACGGGTAAGGGTGGTAGCGGGTAGCCAGAAGGCGAAATTGGTTGGTAGGTAGTAAGTAAAGTAGCTTTTTTTAGTAGATAGCTTAAGTTTTTTTTATTTTAGTGGAAAACTCCAATAATGAAGGACATAGTCGTAAATGGAGGACATATCCTCCCAAAGGATACCATCTGGTAACCCTACCCAGGATCCTGACATCACTAGGTCGCACGATGATGTCATCATTCTTATCATCGAGCCCTCCTCGCCATTCTTAAAAAGAGCACAGGTATTACTTACCAAATAATCACTGAACACACCCAAAATACCCGCGAAACATTGAGAAAAATTCACCAGGAGAAATAAACTCCGTTATGCACACATGCACGTGTCTACACGTACTCATGTATAATAACATCGCGGAAGTAAGTAGAAAGCACGACATGGGCCCCGACATGGGACGTCAGTGGCACTCCTGTTTCAAACAGAAGTGAGAAATATCTCCTTGAAGTCTCTCTTGGTTGGGATATTCTTCACACTAGAGCGAGCTCTTCCCGCGAAAGCGAAACACGAAGCCAACTCTCCTCTTGTCTTGAAAATAATAATTATAACCCCCTAGCTTCCCGTCTTCCTTAAGTTTCCTTTAGGGCCTTGTTTCCCTCCTTAGTCCCGCGTATGAAACGCGAGTCGAGAAAGGGACGGAGGGGAAAGAAGCCCTTTTCATAATTACGCCCCGAGAGTTATTTTGTTTATTAAGTAGCTAACTGTAGGAACCTTATTTGTCAGGCACCTATAAAGTGGAAGGGCAAGGCAATAAAAGTCGCTCTTCAAAGCGCGAAGCTTCTCCCTTTCTCGAGAACGTTATAAACGGAGGTGTAGGCGAGATGTGCCGAAAAACATCGTAACGCATCATGACATGAAGTCTACTGTATTTATGACTGATGTAATTTATCTATTTATTTATTTATTTAGCTCATTACGGGCAAGCTCAATTTACATGACTATACAATAAGTCATTCTAACTAACGGGAAATACAATACAATGAAATGAAAATATCATATTAATTTAACAAGGGAAAGTAAAGTACGATTTGGAATTTTCACTTTAAAAAAAATTAATAGGTGATGATGCGATTATTGAGGCCGTTTGACCTCTCTCGTCTTGAATTTTATGATAGATTATAGGATTTGGTTGTATATCTTCTATCGGGGGTCAAAAGATGACACTTGATGCTCGTCCCTATTCCATGCCCAGAAGTTGCAGTCCCCTACTGTGTGTTCCAGCCAGCCCCACCCCGTGCCTACCCTTAACTACACAACTCTATTGAATCCAGGATTGTATCTTTCATTGCGTGAAAACTTATTGCCTCTCTCCTGTGACAACGAGAGGTGATGGAAAGAGAGAGATCCTCCTCCAAAGGTGAGAGGCGATTAGCCTGCTACACCCAGAGGTAGTGCAGTTGGTTGTATAAGCCATCAGGCATATCCCCAGATGCAGCGTATTCAAGAATCGAGAAGAAGGAACTACTCCTATCCATCACACTCCTCACCCTCGAAACCTTGTGGAACTCGAAGGCGCCACGTGAAGGACTTCGCGAAGTGCTGGAAGTCATCAGCCTCTAGCATAGTGTTGTGACAATCAACGATTTTTGGTTCACTCGCTGTGACTGGCCCGGCTTAGAGAACCTTCACTGACTAACTACACTAAATACTCCGTCGTTTTGTTCGCCAATCCTTGGTAAACTAATTCCGCTAAGGCATCATACACCAAGTCTGGAAAGTGCATGATCAGCGGCCATCTGCGCTGGTGATTTTGGCTCCCTTTGAAGAATTGGCGATCTCTGCAACATCATTTCAGGTCAGTTCGTTCCACTCTCCTTGATTGCCTGCGGATTTGGACATTTTGGCAAAACCTAACTCACAATATAATTTCGAACTATTTACTTTTATATTAATTTTGTAATAGGGTATCACGGGGAGCTCCCCATTTATTCTTTTTGCGCACAATTTTCATAATAAAACCTACCTATTTATGTTTATAAACTCATTTAATAATCACTGCCCAGTTTTCCGATTCAAGTAGAGTTGCTAGTATTTAGATGGAACCATTCATCCACTTCAGGAACCCAATTCGCTATTGCGCCTCTTCAGCGATCCGCTTTTTGAAAATGGAGAGGGGGGAGTTGAAGACATGAATGTCCGGGGCAGAGAGTAGGAAAAGGTTTGCACTGCGTGGAAGTCTATATATAGCGGGTGATTTTTCGCATATTCCGTAGGGAAGAACGGGACGTGAAATAATAACGGCGAACGGGCCCCAACGAGAGGAGTAAGCAGGCCAATTTTAGATTGCATAGGTGGGCAGTCGATGTAGTTGTTTAAAATTTTGAAATTGAAAACGAGATCTGCAAAGCTACAACGTCTCGCCAGGTCAAAGTGGCATTTGGCACGAAGAGACTCGTAGTCGATGTCAGATGAGGGGATATCTAACTTAAATTTAAAGATATCTAACTTAAACGCGCTTCACCCGATGCTTGTGGGTTACATAAGAAGGTGACCAGATGGTGGAGGTGCACTCCACGATTGGGAGAACGAGAGCCTTGTAATAGTTACTAACGCTGTGATGTTTGAGAATTCTCTAGTGTTTCTTTTCAGAAAACTGAGAGCGCGCATAGCTCGACACATCAGTGCTCATATGGCTCACAAAGTTCAGTTGTTCGTCGCACAGAACCGACCATCCGACCATCTCCAAGTTCCTTCGCAACGGAGCTCCACCAAGAAAATAGTCGAAGATGAGTGGTGCGGTTTTCCAGTGGTAAGTCATTACCGAGCACTTTGCAGCGGTCATAACCATAATGGCCATGTATGATTCGACAAGTAGCAGTGGTCATAAGCCTCTGAAGCTTCACACTACTTTCCCTATGCTACATTATACAACAAGTCTTCAGAAAAGTATTTAATAATTTTTTGAGTAAAACTAGACCGCAATCCTAATAAAATTCAAAGGGCATCATCCAGAAACTTAAGCCTAGACCTAAGGACCGATAGATCGTGAAAAATCATCCTTAAAGGAAATTCACATTCTCGCAAGCGCACATGCTATTATTAATCCGACTGTAAGGAATAATACCAATCCAAACATCTGAGAGTGAAATCACACACACAAGGACAAGGAACTAGCACAGACAGACATCAGACAAACCGATACAGGAGCGTAATTGATCTGCAAGCTCTGAAACGCTAAAAGCGAGTGGAAATTTTAATTTTGGAGGCGAACAATTTGTTCGCTATTTGCGTGGACGTAAAGCTTTCCTGTCTTCGATTGTGATGAAAGCGGTCATTGGGGTTGTATGACGTCATTCAAATTTCTCTCAGAGATCTTTCAACTGATAGAATTAAATATACCTAACAGGTCAATTAGCCCACTACCTTCGCTCAGGGCTTATAAAATAATATCACGTCTTATCCGTTTAACCATGGCAAACGTATTATTGTTGATTGATGCTATGCAAAAACGGGATCTTAATTTAACATTAATTTAACGCTCGATGAGCATCTCCAGCCCCTTGCAATGAATATCAGTATCTGTCATTGTTTAGGCCACTTTCAATCATCTGACACCTATCATATTGCACATTTTTGGAATGTTCAAGATTCATCAGCTGATAGAATAAAATAAAATAACTCATTATTTCCGCTTAGTGGTAAAAATATACCATGTCATATCTCCTTAACCATGGCAACCATGTTAATGTTGAATGATAAACTGCAAAAACGTGACCTTGATACAACATTAATTCAACTCAGGCAGGCTGGGCATCTCCAGCTTCCATTGTTTTGCCCACTTCAACGACTTGATACCCTTCATATTGCACCTTTTGTGAAAGCTATAGATCTGTCTGCTGATGAAATTGAATAAAATAGGTGAGATTGCTCATTTTTTCTGCTCAGAGCTAAAAACGGGACCTTGATTCAAGATTAATAATTCAACTCTCGATGAGCAATTCCTGCTCCTCTTAATGCGAGTAATCATCAGTACCTGCCATGGTTTTGCCCATTTCAATGATCTGACACCTTTCATATTGCACTATTTTGGAAAGCCTGATCGGTCAGCTGATGGAATTAAATGAAATAGGTGGAATAGCTCATTTTTTCTGGTTGGTTGGTTGGTTATTCTCTGCTTAATTGTCCTCTATATAAGTCCGACACAGTTGAACCATCATTTTCTCTGATAAATACCACGTCTTATTCGTTAGAAGATGGCAAACATATTATTAATTATTGATGCAATGCAAAAACGTGGCCTTGGCTCAACATTAATTTTATGCTTGATTAGCAGCCCCAGTTCCTCTTATTGAATACTAGTACCTGCTATTGTTTTGGCCACTTCAACCTCCTGATATCCTTTTTATTGCACCTTTTTGGAAAGCTCGAGATCTGTCAGCTTATAGAATAAAATAAAATACCTAGATGATATTGCTCATTTTTTCCGCTTAGTGCTAAGATATATTACCACGTCCTATTCCCTTATCCATGGCAACCATGAGAATTTTACTGGTGCACTGCAAACACGGGACCTTGATCCTACATTAATTTAACTCTCGATGATCAATTCCATCTCCTCTTAATAAATTTCAGTACCTGCCATTGTTTTGGCCACTTCAATCACCTGACACCTTTCATATTGTACTACTTTGGAAAGCCTGATCTGTCAGCTGATGGAATTAAAGAAAATAGGTGGAATTTTGCATTTTCTCTGCTTAATGATAAAATAAAGTACCACAACTTAACCGTTTGAAGATAGCAAACGTATTAATGTTGCCTGATGCAATGCGGAAACGTGACCTTCATCCAACATTGATTTTACACTCGACGAGCAGCTACAGCTCCTCTTTATTAATATTAGTACCTGCCATTGTTTTGGCCACTTCAATCATCTGATACCCTTCGATATGATGCACTGCAAAAATGATACACTGCAAAAATGATACACTGCAAAAATAATACACTGCAAAAACGTGACCTTGATAGAACATTAATTCAACTCTTGCTGGGCATCTCCAGCTGCCATTATTTTGCCCACTTCAACGACCTGATACCCTTCATTTTGCACCTTTTTTGAAAGCTCGAGATCTGTCAGCTGATGAAATTTAATAAGATAGGTGATATTGCTCATTTTTTCTGCTCAGAGCTAAAAACGGGACCTTGATTCAACATTAATAATTCAACTCTCGATGAGCAATTCCTGCTCCTCTTAATACGAGTAATCATCAGTACCTGCCATAATTTTGCCCAGTTCAATCATCTGACACCTTTCATATTGCACTATTTTGGAAAGCCTGATTGGTCAGCTGATGGAATTAAATGAAATAGGTGGAATAGCCCATTTTTTCTGGTTGGTTGGTTGGTTGGTTATTCTCTGCTTAATTGTCTCTCCGACACAGTTGAACCATCATTTTCTCTGATAAATACCACGTCTTATTCGTTAGAAGATGGCAAACATATTATTAATTATTGATGCAATAACAGCACACTTCAACCACCTGACACCCTTCTCGTTGCACCTTTTTTGGAAAGCTCGAGATCAGTCAGCTGATGGAATAAGATAAAATAGATTATATTGCTAATTTTTTCCGCTTAGAGCTGAAATATATTACCACGTCTTATCCCCTTATCCATGGCAACCATCTTAATGTTTATTGATACACTGCAAACACGGGACCTTGATCCAACATTAGTTTAACTCTGGATGATCAATCCCAACTCCTCTTAATAAATTTCAGTACCTGCCATCGTTTTGGCCACTTCAACCACCTGACTCCTTTCATATTGCTCTATTTTGGAAAGCCTGATCTGTCAGCTGATGGAATTGAATAAAATAGGTTATATTTCTCATTTTCTCCGCTTCGTGATAAACTATGATACCACTTCATATCCGTTTAACCATGACAAACAAGTTAAAGTTGATTGATTGAATTACAAAACGTGACCTTGATTCAACATTATTTTATTTAACTCTGGATGACCATTGTCAGCTCCTCGTAATGAATATCAGATTCACACCTGCCATTGTTTTGGCCACTTTCAATCACCTGGAACCCTTCATATAACACCTTTTTGGAGATCTCGAGATCAGTCAGGTGATGGAATTAAATAAAATAGGCAAAATTTCTTATTTTCTCTGCTTAATTCCAAAATATAATACCACGACTTAACCGTTTGAAAATGGCAAACGTATTAATGTTGATCGATGCAATGCGAAAACGAGATCTTGATTCCACAATAATTTTATGCTCGATGAGCAGCTCCAGCTCCTCCTAATGAATATTAGTACCTGCCCAATGGGATGGGTTTGCTCTTGTGGATCGAAGAACCTACCTAATTTACCTGATTATTCAGTTTCTTGAACGACAAGGAAGGGATCGCTTCGAGAGGCGATGGACGCCCTGGATCAGAAAGTGCCTCGTTAATCCTTTAGTGGGAATGTTGTATCCATTAGAGCACAAAGTTTGAGCAAAGCTGAAATAGGCATCCCTGAAACTCCGTCCACTTTAGAAAGGCAAGAGGCTGGATGGGGCGGAGAGAGGTCCCTGATTTCCATGGAGCTCTTGGGAAGGGAAGTCAGAATACTGGGGGGAAAGCTTGGCACAAGCCTCACAAACCTGATACATTACGCCGAAATGCGGATTCTAGGAGCTTTGACTACTACACCCCATGTACGCCCTTTTGCATTAGATCCGCTGCCTCATTAGCTTTCCCGCTTCGCTCTCAGTTACCCCCTCCTGAGTCACATATCCCTTTCTAAGCTTTCACGACGACCCAATAGCCTTAGTATATGGAAATGCCATTCATTACGGCCCTTATGTGTCAACAGTGCTCGGAATCCGGAGTAGCTATAAATTGCTCCACCGTTTCAAGCACTCAGGTAAAGTATGAACGCATTGAGTGAGGTGGGAGGGTTCGTGATTTATAAATAATTAGCTAGGTATCCCTTAATCGTCCTTTAAATTCGAACAGTTAGGGCCGGTTTCACCAAAGTTTTTAATCAGCGTTTACTCATTCCGAAGATCGCAGATGTTAAACAACGATTTAAAGGGCTATTTCCACTATAGTAGTAATAGAAAAATTATCATTTACGTACCATTCGGAAGAATTCTTCGTCATTAGCAAGACGAGTACCGGGGCGAGCGCTTTCGGTACAAAGACATCATCATCAGACCGTCGAAACCTTCGAGTCACCATTTCCGGTTCAGATAAATCAATAATCTAATGCGCTGAAATTCGGGTGGTTCGCGTTCCAATCAAAACAATTATTAGTAGGTAGGTAGTTCTTTTCGCCATCTTTGTTCACATGACGGAAATTATTTTTCACAACGTTTTCTCATTTGCTTAGCTACATTTTCCAAGCTATTTCCTGCGTTTTCCTAGATGTACGAAAATGAGCCACAAATGATTGATTAGAGCATTGGTTTTTTGACATTTCATGTCTTTGCTATGGCACACAAACTAAACAACCAGGGCTTGAATCTCTGATCAGAAGTAATCATTGAATAGTAAAAACCAGAAGTCAAGTGGATAGATAATCAGGAGGGAATCAGAGTTTCGGCTTGGTGAGATCGGGCTTGCCAACATGAATTACATAAAAAGAAAGTTGTTCTTCAACCTTTTAGTGGGTATTGTAGATAATATCTTATCGTTATAACTGTGTTATAGATTAAATTACCATCTTGTTAATGATTACGTCATCCATTTAGTTTGTGTATCTCTGTGATTTCTTGTAGTCCGAAGTTAGCGGAGCGCGTCCACCCGAGTCGAGACCTAATGAGACGCTGACGGTGAGTTTGAACATTTTTGGCGAGGAGGAATCGACGGTACGAGGAAGAACGACATGACCACGAGACGGTTAATGCGGCTCTTGATGGGCCGTTTAACTCGTTCAGAAAGATAATGTAGGCTAGCGAGTCACTGTGACTACGTTATCGGAGCTCAGCATCGGGTTTCTCCACGGATGAGGCCCCAAGAATGAATGAGCCATCAGCTGACATTGATCTCCAGGCTCGCCGGCCATTAGAATGAAATTACAAATGCTTGCATACGAGTCTGCAACACATTGGGACATTTTCATGTGTGTTTTCTTATTATTTTCTTATCATTAGGGAAAAAAATGGATTCTAGAGCCACTCAGCTGATCTGTAATCGGTCAGTTGTGTTCAGAAGTCCCTCAAGGGGCTACATACCAAATCTCAGAATCGTGGGATCATTAGGGAAAAAACTGGATTCTAGAGCCACTCAGCTGATCTGAGATCGGTCAGTTGCGTTCAGAAGTCCCTCAAGGGGCTACATACCAAATCTCAGAATCGTGGGATCATTAGGGAAAAAACTGGATTCTAGAGCCACTCAGCTGATCTGGGATCGGTCAGTTGTGTTCAGAAGTCCCTCAAGGGGCTACATACCAAATCTCAGAATCGTGGGATCATTCGGGAAAAAACTGGATTCTAGAGCCACTCAGCTGATCTGGGATCGGTCAGTTGTGTTCAGAAGTCCCTCAAGGGCCCACATACCAAATCTCAGAATCGTGGGATCATTAGGGAAAAAACTGGATTCTAGAGCCACTCAGCTGATCTGGGATCGGTCAGTTGTGTTCAGAAGTCCCTCAAGGGCCCACATACCAAATCTCAGAATCGTGGGATCAATAGGGAAAAAACTGGATTCTAGAGCCACTCAGCTGATCTTGGATCGGTCAGTTGTGTTCAGAAGTCCCTCAAGGGGCTACATACCAAATCTCAGAATCGTGGGATCATTAGGGGAAAAACTGGATTCTAGAGCCACTCAGCTGATCTGTAATCGGTCAGTTGTGTTCAGAAGTCCCTCAAGGGCCCACATACCAAATCTCAGAATCGTGGGATCATTAGGTAAAAACGTCATTTCTGATGGTCATAATCATCGTTGTGGCCACTTGGGACAATTTTCGTGAGCAATTTTCGTGAGCAATTTTCGTGAGCAATTATTTTCCGTGACGTTTTTTTAGTTTATGTGCCAAAGCAAAGACATGAAAATGTCAAAAAAGGCACGGGAATTGAATGACGAAAATTGCTCACGAAAATATTCTGATGATTTCCGCTTATAACCGAGTCGTTGCTAGGGAAATGGTACTTCGTCGTTTTTCATCCCACAAAATTCTTTGACCATTCGTTCGAAAGCTCTCGATTTATCCAACCATATTATGTTAACTACTGCGAAGTGCGTGGCCAACAAGCTGAGTTATGAGCATGGTTATCTGAATAATTGTGTTCACTCGAGTGATCATTCTCAATTTTTGATATTGTGAACATGATTGCAACCGCTTGTTAATTTTTGATGATTTCATTGAGCTGGTGTTTCGATGATTTGATTCATAGCAGGTGATCCGAATATTGCAAGAACGGTTTGATTTGTGAAGCGGTGGTTAAATCATTTTAAAAGGTAATTTCTATACTTCATTCTCTAGGAAGCTGTAATTTCGTTAGTAGCCTCTTTAGGACATTTACTTGACGATGCCCAGGGTCCGGATCAGATGAGTGGCTCTTGAAGCTAATTTCTATGTTTTACACTTTAGGAAGCTGTAATTTCGTATGTAGTCTCTTTAGCACATTTACGTGACGATGCCCAGGGTCCGGATCAGCTGAGTGGCTCTTAGAGCTTGCATACGAGTCTGCAACTAAAGACGTAAAATGTCCCAATGTGTTGCAGACTCGTATGCAAGCGTTTGAGGAAGAATTTGATGATAAAGACTCTACTATTCGCCATCCACAGTGGATTAAAGAGAGTACGGTGGATTTGGATCTCAATAAAATTGATTTTCTGACAAGGTGCCCTGTTCAAAAACTTATGGTTTTTCAGTCCTTGATCAAATTGATGATAGCATCGAATACGCAAGTGACAGGTAAAGATATAGGTACATACATTAAATGTACATATGCAGTTGTAAAATAGTGTTATAAAATAGCCTACGGCTCATTTCAATTTGAAATGGCTCGATGTACCTAGATGGCCTTATGGTTCGCAGGTTGTTCTCATTGAAGTGAGATACAAATATATAAAAACATCTAGTCGTGCAACATTACCATAATTGCTCATAATATTATTATGAGAAAGTTTTAACCTGTTCAGCTTGCGCTTATTGAGTTAAAATAACTTTGGAATCTCGGATTCTGCAGTGGCTACAGTTATAAAATCCTTGAATACCTACCACTGATTTTTAGGGAGCCCCAAAATTCCGCGTATTTGGATGGAGTATTCCAGTATTTCTAAATGACTCAGTGCCGAGATATTTATTCGATTTAATCGGAGCGCACCGCGTGTAGATATGGTGATCATAAGGTGATTGAAACATAATGGACCAGGAAGTCATGAGGTTTAACGACTGATCCCGGATTATCCCGGTAGATGGAGGAATCTTGTCAGCTTTGCAGACCACTTCGATCGACATAGGCGACGTTCATCTTAGAGCCGCTACACTATGCAAGCATCACAATAAATTTCATAGTAACTGTAGTGACCCAACTCAAAAACCAAATCAGTTTATAGATTTCGATTAAGACGAAAAACGAAGTAATATTAGCGATTTTTAGTATAACAATAAATTATGGTTGCTTTCGTTTTGAATTGGTTTCTGGGGAAATCTGTTTTGATGCCCCCGATGTCATCCACTGAATTTGTACGCCACACTTTTATAAGTGTATTTTCATTAAAGTTTCAGTCCGGGTGAAATACTTCCTCGAAATCTAAATTTGAAAAATTGCTTCAAATTTTTACTCAAACTTGTTTGTTTTCCGCAATCAACCGCTCGAATTTTTTCCTCCGTTCAATATTTTTGTAACTAGCAACGACATTTTGTTTTTGTAGATAATTCCGTAGATTGTAAGTAGGTAAGTAAACAAGTAAAATTGAGAGCATTTCGGCGTCCTGGGTGGTCTCATTCGTGATTGAAATTACATCTTTCAGCATAAACAAAAGCACTGAAAAGTCTCAAGTATTCTGAAGTTGTATTTAACTCCCCTTGAGATTAAAAGACGGTCCCCTTCGGCGAAAAATGTGATTTTTCTCTCCCTTCTCACTGCCAGAGCCTAAAATGAGAAAATTAACCCTCCGTGCTTGGGGGTAATTTTATAATTTCATGCATGCATTCATTTTTTTGACTTTTTATCAAACTAATGTGTTTATTTTTCATCATGAACCAAGCACACACACATGACGCCCTGAGATCACCGGCAGCCGTCAAAGCACAGGAAGGAAACAGTGGTTATCTTGGGTGCCATGAGGTCGCCGGTAGACTCAGTACTGCTGCGAAGAATCGATCAATTTATTTTTGAAACATCGATTTTTGTGTGAAAACATCGATTAAAATTGGTTCAAAACATTACTACAATTTACTCCTTTGTGAATAAAATGCATTCAGTTTTCCGAAAAAATCAGCAATCAAATGAATATAAATGCAATTCACGTTTTTTTTTTTTTTTTTTTTTTTTTTTTTTTTTTTTTTTTTTTTTCCCCCTCAATTTTTATCAATACCTGGATGTATCCGACATGGACGAATGGACTAGGAGTTCTGAGACTAGTGGATTTACGGGTCTCCCTGATTTGACAGATGAGAGTAGGTAATGGTTTGGCAATGAAAGGTAATTGGAGATTTGGCAACTGCAAAGAATGAGTAATGATAACGGGGGATATGATTAATAATTGATAATTTTAGGGAATAGACTACAGAAATGGCATTTTTGTGCAACAATATCTCCAAATATTGAAGTTAGAGTGATGTCAGAGTCTATATTTTACCCAAAATGCGCATTTGTATGCATCAAACCTATACAACTTAGAACTCGTGGATGTGTGAAGACAAAAGGTAGAAAGATGAACAGTGGAATAAGCAGGAAAGGAAGGGTTTTAGACAAGAAAACCATTGAAAACTGTACCTACCTCGAATTCACACTTTGATATCGAACGAAGGCTTCGCGGAAAATGGTTCAAATTACGCTAATTTGTTCACTAAGTAGGTTAAAAGTAAAGGTTCACTAAGTAGGTATCTGGTGATCATAAATACCTGCTCTATCATTTAGGTACTAAGAAACTTATTAAAATAGAGAGTCCTCATAGCGAAATAAAACGAAGAGACGCACTTTCCCTGAAAACGCGCTTGCCTCCCTACATCGTGTACCACACATGTATAGCAGATATGAAAGTTTCATTGAACATTGACAGGGTGTAGTGGTTGCAATGTAAATTCCCCTTTGAGGTTTTTGATTACAATGAAATTGGTCCCAGAGACATAAGTATGTATTTAATTATTGGATTTGAACCTAGTTATTAATAATACACTTCTAAAAAAAACATTATATTAGTATTTTGGTACTTTTATTACAGATTCTGTACGTAAATTATACCTTGTTTAAGTTAAGCAATCGATGTTTTTATCTAAATACTCAACAAATCAAATATGAAAAAAGTCTATTTATTTGCAGCACTAGGACTCAGAAAAAATCACCTTGTGCGCCATGAGGTCACCGGTGGACTCACTCATTGTCGCGTTGGTACCTACTACGACGTACATCATACAAGAAACTGAGACAGCTGGCGACTGGCGAGCTGGCGACCTCATGGCACAGTAGGGACAATAAAATCACTTCAAATGCCCAAACCTAGCAACCAGCCCGTGCCTGGATACCTTGGTAATGTATAAACATAATAATAACTCATGGATGATTCTAAAGTTAATTTCCATGCTGTGATTGCCTGAAAACTTGTGAGGGCACCGGCAGTGAGAAGGTTAACTGCGCTATTTCCGATCCATTAGTCTGAAAGAATAGCAACGGCAATTTTCTATTATTACCTTTTTTGTTACTTAATTGTTTCGCAACCTGGATACTTCTGCCGGAGAAAATTTGACATCAAACAGTTTCTCCACTTTCTCCAAGTTCTCTTTATTTTTCGTAGAATTAGACAACGTTCATCTTAGACTTCCGTTTTGACATGGATATGTCTTTGCTCTGGGGGGTCAACCAAAAATGTCCGTGACGCAAAATTTTTGTCACAATTTCAGGGTTTTTCACGTACAACCCAGCCGTTGCTAGGGGAATGGAACTTCCGCAGTTTTCATAGCACAGAAATCGTTCGCCACTCGTTGGAACATTTATGTGATAAATGTTCACATCTCAAGCTACCAATTTCCCTCTCCTTACGTACCTGGCTACATTCCTAAACTAAGTTGATTGGACTATAAACAATTTTAATAAGCCGGTTACAATATTCTTAACGTAAAGCAATAGCATCATTTACTCCACTCCATAGGAAACATTTTTATCCTCTTGACAACTACAGTCGACTGTTAACAACAACTCATTGTAGTGGCTTCTCTCCACAGTTATTTTCCACATTTCTATAAGTAAACCGTTGTTTTGTTGGAATTAGTCGGAATGTGGCCCGGGAAAATAAATGAAATTATTTCATTTATTGTTTTATTTGATAACGTTTCGTCCTCTTACTGAGGACATCTTCAGAGCTTGGTGTGCCCAGGAAAAAATTGTATAAATTGTATAAAACCAATAAATTAATTTAAAAATAAAGACATATCCATGTAGCATGGTGTCTGCTTGTAAAGCAGATAGTGGATTTTTATTAGGGCTATCTAATTCAGGAATAATAAACCCTTGTCTAATAATTTGCAGCGTTTTCAGATGACCCAACCCCGTAAAAGACATATCCATACCAAAACGAGAATCGCACTCAAGGAGGTTCTTTTCTCTTCATTTATTTCAATGACGATCCATGGCTTGAAATTTTGAACAAAATCAAAAGACGAAAATCAAAATCGAAAGAGATGAGAAGAATAAAGAACTGGGTTGATGAATTTGAAATTCAAAACATATCTGCCGAAAAAATGATGCATTCCTGGCAAGCAAGAAGGTGGTAGGATATGAATGAAAGCAGAAGGAAGGTTCTGCATCGAAGAGACGTGCTGATATTTCGAGAAGCCCTCCAGAAGTCTTGTGGGTGGCAATTGTGCCGGACTGTATTAGGAGGAGCTTGGACCTTATTGCTGTATTCATGAGAAGGGAAAAGCGAAAGAAGGATTTGGGTAAAATTGTTTTTCACCAGAGCAGAAAAATAGGCGATAGGGTAGGGGGAGAGGGTGAGAAGAAAAAGGACTCTGTTTGGGTAACAGAGATCCCTGAACCTGAGAGAATGAAGAAATGTTGGTATCGTTTCCAAGGCCTCTGGACGGGTGGGAATGAGACTCCCGGAATCCTATATGCCGAAAGCGGCCTTTCCTCGAGGGGGTGCAAATGAAATTTGCATCGACCCCCGTGCAGCCTCTGCATCATGCAAACTGCCTGAGGAATGGTTCGATGCAGTGCATTACCACTATCATGAATATAGTGACGTCGCTGATTCACTTACACCGACGATCATAGTGATCGGAATTCATGATTTGAACTTCCTGCCTTCTCAGAAGTTTATGCAGAACACACAATAAGGTTTCCCCGTTCGGATAGCATGATTTATAGGAGAAAACGTGAACGGAATGAATAACACTGTTCTTAATGAATAACCACGAACACATTTCTTGTTTTGATGAGAACAGATTTTGCTATAAACCTTCAATTTTACCTTCGGCATATTTTGACTTGTTTTGTTCTTCGGGTTTTCAAAGTTAACTGAATCAATGATAATCCTGTATTCCTCTTGTCTGAATGAGACTTACCCGTCCTGTTATAATTTAATTGCCTATTGTCAACTCATAAAGCTATGTCTTAATTTTGGAGAGTCTTTCTGTGTAGATCACTGGTCAATATGTGAAACATCTTTTCACGCTACTCAGGGTAAACGTATGCCTTTAATAGGATCTATACCTAATAGAACAGTTCATATTATGCTTTAGTATAATGATTCATATACCAATATAAAATCACTCCAATTCTCATTAAAACCAGGTAAAACTTGATGCGTTCTTTTATGATTTCAACTTTCGAAAATGCGCAAAGGTTCCCATTCTTCCAAATAAAATTAAATGTTTAAGTTAATATGTTGAGGAATACCACCAAGATAACATCGATCACTATTGACAAGGAAAGGCAAAAATGTCGTTGCAGATCACAGGATTATTCACTACAGATTCGTAATCAATATTTGAATCAAATCTTAGAATCAATATTGCTTATTGCTTATTGAATCAATAGCTTAGAAGAACTTCGGGTGGCACACAGCAGACTTTGCAGGAGGATGAAAGGATCTATCATTTTTGGTTTTCGGAGTTCACGAATTCTAAAACGTAAACCAATAAATTTTGAGGAGAATAAATTTGTTAAAGAGTTATAATGTTAATGTTAGTTTGTAAGTATAAGGTCCATGCGTTTTCAGGGCTGAAGAATGATGCTGGACACCGCTTGTGGTATCAGTCTAAAATGTGTACAAGTTTTGAGGTAGGTAAAGTTCTGATATACCTACAGGAGCTATTGTAGACTTATTATTTGGTCCTCTGGGTGTATTCTATGGTATTTAAGTCGTAACTATTGAGCAAATAACTGGGGATACGCAAAAAATACCGCACTGTGATGGTGGAGAGGGGTAATTATCTTTCATATCGAACACTAGAGCTATAGTGGTAGAACTAGGAAACCTGCCACCCACTCCTGACGGACCAAAGGTCTACCAACTCTACGCACTCGTTGACCCTTCGGACCTTCAAAGCCTACCAGCTTAGCAACATTGTAATGAAAGTATGGAAACCAACAACATCTCAACATTCTCAACTGTCTTACTGCCACTAGAAGGAGCATCTAATTAAGATGGTAGTTTTGGACCGGGCCCATAAATTTGTGAGGGAGACATCGATTTTTTACAACAAAAAAAGTACTTCGCTAATAGAACCAATTTTCAAAGAAAAGTTTGCATACAATTGAATTAGGCACTTAAATTCTGATCATTGAGGCCAACCACGTTCTGGATAAAACTAAAAGGATAGCCGTATGATGAGATTGTAAAGAAATTTCTAGGACACTCATCCGAACTCAAAAATTTAGTAAATTTGGGCATTTTACACATGTGGGACATTTTACAGATGTGGGAGTGGTCGCAATTGACTCAGAGCTGAAAAATAACCCGACTGTCACAGTGTGTCACACCAGCCCGGGTGTCACAACACACATGCCCTTTTATCAAAAAACCGATTTTGTAGCATTTTTTGGACCACTAAATTGTAAACTAGAACCTGCAATTCTGGAGCGATCTAGCTAGCCAACAAACTCGACCTGTTTTTTTTTAGTTTTAATCGATTTTTCATGCTCGTACCTGCATTTACAGATATTTTACACATTTTTTAATGAACATTTTACAGTTAGCAAACTTTATTTGAGCAATATTATGCTAAAAAATATAAATTTAACGATATTTAGCCGTTTTTAGATATTTTATTTTTAATGATTTTTACAGCTTTTTTTTTTTTTTTTTTTTGGGCCAATTTAATGAGCCCAAAAAGTTCTGGCCAACGAAATCATCCTGTCATTGAGAAAGCTTGATTTTTGGCGCAAGAACGAAATTTTTATCTCAATCCTAAGGAGAGTTATTGACTGGATCGACCTAATCGAATCCCAATTTTCAGCTCTTTTCGAAGGCTGGAAGGTCCACAATACCAGCACATTCCCTCCGTTCAAAGATGAGGATTTTAATAGATAATAAAATGTTTCCTTTGCATTCAAACCCTTCCTCATCAGTTGGCAATTTGAACGTTCGCCCGGACCCTCCTAACAACACCTTAATTTTTCTTCTCGACGAATGAATCGAAAAAAAAGACGCGGGCTTGAAACAAAAGAAAAATAAGAGTAGAGAAAAAAGAAGAGACTGAAAAAAACTGTTTGTTTTGCTATATTAGGCGCGTTCCCGTTTTAACCCTCACAAGCTCTCATCGGAATGAATGGCCTAAAAACGGGTTAGCCTGGCGCCGCGGCCCTAGAGGGTGCTCCGACCGACCTCTTACACACAATAGACGTTCATTATTTTTAATTGCGTTGAGGACTTCACTCGACTCCGGTGGTAATTGCATGTTCTCTGCGGGTGTGTTTGAATAATTCGCTCCTCTTTCCAAAAAAAAAAGCGAAAGTGGGGATGACCTTTTTCTGACTTCTGGCTCTGTGGTGAGGAGTTCCGCTACGACGGTCGATGGAATTTGGGTCTTGTTCCATTCCGAAGGCTTTCGTTTATTCCTTATCCTTTTCAACCCGACTGGGACATATTCGTCCCAAGCAGTGTCTAACCTGATGGGACAAAGTTTGTCCCTGAAACAGGTTACCTACTGCTTCGATTTTTCAATAAATGAATGGGTGGCTGGCAAACCGTTGCAAGACTTTTTTCTTCGCCAAATCGGTTTTTAATGGAATATGTTGTAAAGGTTGTGTAAACTTTACATTGGAGTATACTTTACAAAGGAGTTCATTTCAGGTTTCAGCTTCATGAATCAATTGAAGAACGATAAGGTTATATCCAATAATCATCAGGAACACTTGCATACAATTCTGCAACACATTGGGACATTTTATGTTTTAGTTGCAGACTCGTATGTGTTGCAGACTCGGATGCAAGCCCTAAGAACCACTCAGCGGATCCGAACCCTAGGCATCGTCAAGTAAATGTCCTTCAGAGGCTACATACAAAATTACTGCTTCCTAGAGTGTAAAGCATAGAAATTAGCTTTAAGAGCCACTCATCTGATCCGGACCCTGGGCATCGTCAAGTAAACGTCCTAAAGAGGCTACATACGAAATTAAAGCTTCCTAGAGTGTGAAGTATTGAAATTACCTATTGAAATGATTTAACCACCGCTTCACAAATCAAACCGTTCTCGCAACATTTGTATCACCTGCTATGAATCTAATCATCGAAACTCAATGAAATCATCAAAAATTAACAAGCGGTTGCAATCATGTTCACAATATCAATTATTGAGAATGATCACCTGTGTGTAAACAATTATTCATATAACCATGCTCATAACTCAGCTTGTTGGCCACGCACTTTGCAGTAGTTAACATAATATGGTTGGATAAATCGAGAGCTTTCGAACGAATGGTCAACGAATTTTGTGGGATGAAAAACGACGAAGTATCATTTCCCTAGCAACGACTCGGTGGTAAGTGGAAATCATCAGAAAACCAACCGTAACGCTTTTTTTAACGCTTTTTTTCGTTTATGTGCCAAAGTAAAGACATAAAATGTCAAAATGGTCTATGTCGAGTGCCTAATGGAATTCAACCTTGAAGTAGTTGGCTTTTACACCGCTTGATAGTTGAAATTGTGTTGGAAAATTGGAAATGACGCATTTGGGTTTAGTGGAAAAACGTTCCATGCTGTCGCGCGTCTTCCTAGCAACACTACGATGTATTGCTTACTAGCCGCTCCGGCTCGCTACGCTCGCCTCCACGTCCAGCCGGAGGGCAAGCCCCCCGGACCCCCCATTAAATTGCTCGCTTCGCTCGCAAAGTGTGGTATGTAGGGAATGTTGCTCGCTTCGCTCGCAAAGTGTGGCATGTAGGGAATGTTGCTCGCTTCGCTCGCAAAGTGTGGTATGTAGGAAATGTTGCTCGCTTCGCTCGCAATTGAAACATGTAGGGGAGGTTGCTTGCTTCGCTCGCGAACGGTAGATCTCTAAGGGTAGGTTTAACTTCTGTAGGGGATGCTGCTCGCTTCGCTCGCTTGAGGAAGTTATACTGCCCACCCAACATGTAGGGAATGATGCTCGCTTCGCTCGCAAACGGTAGATCCCTAAGGGTAGGTTTAACTTTTGTAGGGGATGCTGCTCGCTTCGCTCGCTTGAGGAAGTTATACTGCCCACCCAACTTGGCAGACGTTTTTTTCTGTTGGAAATTCTTACAAACAAATTAAATCTTATAAAACTACGTGGAACCACAAAAAGTTTATTAGGGAATGCTGCTCGCTTCGCTCGCTTGAGGAAGTTATACTGCCCACCCAACTTGGCAGACGTTTTTTTCTGTTGGAAATTCTTACAAACAAATTAAATCTTATAAAACTACGTGGAACCACAAAAAAGTTTATTCGGGGATGTTGCTCGCTTCGCTCGCAAGATATACCTGTGTAGGAAAAAACCGGTATTTATTACGTTGAAATGAGTCATCGACTCCCTTCAAGATTTAACTGCGTAGGCTAAGTCCCTTCCCTCGCAAGGTATACCTGTATATGAGTAGGGCACCTCGCCACCTGCTCGCACCCCAAACACGTCTTCCCAGAGCTTTCTCGCGAACACGGCAAAATTAATTTCTGATGTTAAACGCTTCTTCTTGCTTCCGCTTGCGATTTGACCAACTTAACGTCACTTTTTTCGATATCCGATTTCGGATTCAGATTCGGCGGACCCAAAGCTGTATTTCGCCCGCGAAAACCGTTCCGAAAAACGTACCTTTATGGGGTATATTTTAATCGGAAAAAACCAAGTTTTTCGGCGGACTTTTCGAGAAAACGGGTCCGTACTCTCGCATTTTTTTGACGCATTTCCCGATACTTTTTTCGCGATCCGATCGCGCCGTCGTCTTCCTCGTAGGAAAACCTACGAAACCCGTATTTTTCCGGAATTGTCAACGGCCGTTTAGAGGGGTAGGGGAAGCGGGGAAGTCCAAAAAGCGCACATTAATTATTACTTCGACCCCCCTCCCGCCCTACGGCCCATGGTTCGGGTGGGATTAGAAAATTTTAAATTCGCTTATACACCCTATCGGAAAATCCCAAAAAGATCCCCCCACTCGTAGACTCCCCCTACTCAGCCGTTTGGCCGTGCATAGACACGACAAACAGACAGACAGACGGAGTTTCATTCTTATTAATAGTATAGATATAGATATAGACAGTGGCGTAGCAAAGCCATTTATCATGGAGGGGCAACAACAACAGTCAAAAATTATATATATGTAACTATCGTATATATGTACCTATAAAGGGTGTCCCCCTTAAAGGTTACAAGGTTAGTCGATTACAAAGGTTCATTATTGAAAAATGAAAGAGCGAAAACAATCACTTTAGAATTAATTTGAATTTGAGTCCTATGTACCAACCTATCTATCTACTCCTATCAACCTCTATCTACCTACCTATCAACCTAGAGAAAATGAACGTAATCATGTAGGGAAATAAATAGGGAAGAGCAGGCACACTGTATTATTTTTACAGCATAACCTAACAATAAAAAAATTAAGGTAATTAACCCTTCTCTTGGTGGACACAAAAAAAAAAAAAAACATTCTTACCAAACTAAATCTGTCTTGCTATATGAAAATGCTCATGAACTTGGGAGCACTAGGCTTATCATTGACTTACCGCTTCCAATCCAATCGTGTTTGTATACCTATGAGGATGTATCTCTCCAAGGGGTTCATAACTAGTACCTTTAGCACTCACTTTTACACTTATTACGATTTCTTTTATCTTACACATTGTACGCCAATTACCACAAAATAAAATACAGGATACAGGGCATTGAACATCGACGAGAGAGACATCACAAAAGGTAAACAAACCTAAGCCGGCTTGAAGGTTATGGTACAATCATTTATCGGTCGGTTCAGATATCGATTGTTTCAATTGTTTCCATTCGACTATGGATATTTCAATCACCACAGCACAGACATGTTTTAGTCCGTATAAGATTCTATTAATGTTATTTTACCGTTACTTACCTACTTCTACTGGGACTCATACTAAAAATCAAGGACAATATTGAAGACTTTTATGAGTTAGAAAACTTATTGATGGAAAGAAGGACGCAATCGATGCTACTGCATTGAATCGATCAATCGAACGTGAATCGGAGGGCTGTAAAGGTGGGGAAAGTTAGTGGCAGTGAGAGAGGGGCAAAATGACTTATGGCTTCCAGAGGGAAATGAGGATGGGCGAGCCCCATGCGAGCCCAAAAACAAGAGGAGGGACGACATAGTTTCACCATAGTTTATAGTGTCCACACTTTATAATATCCAGCATTCCATCATTTTCACTGTAGTTATTTCGCTTCTGTTGGATGGGCAATTATATTATCCATGGCGTTTGGCCCTCCCTGGAACCAGCCTTGGAGGAGCGTTCTAACTTGATAGGTAACTGGACCCACATAACAGGCGTGCTTTGCGGGTTGCATTCTCGAACTTACCGTTACTGACGTTAGTTACGTGAAATTATTAATTATTGTTCACGCAGCATCCGTTTCAAGAATAACTTCTACATCCTCTGTGATCGTGGGGGGGCTCTGCCCACCCTGCCCCTCCTCAAATTACGCCACTGGATATAGATTGTGTGGTTTTGGATCATGAAGCTTGAACATTGAATACTGTATAGCTGTAAACCTTATTCCCATCATGGATTTTTCTACTGGCGATTTAGATATCATGTATAACCGTAAGCGCGTTGTTAAGTACGTGAATGTAACCAAGAGAATAATTTGCTCCACACTCATAGACTCTGGTTGGAGCAATGTCCCCCAATGTCATTATAAACTGACATTCGCTCATATTGTCATGGTTCACTTGAACATTCTTTCAATAATGAGGAAGCAGTACCTACCGTTTCACTCCACGTAAATCTAGTTTAATTAAATTAATAAACCGTAATGTAACGATTTGTTGTTTCTTTTGGAGAATTTTCAAAGAAAAAATGAGCTACCATATTTAGATGGCTTCGGAATTTTAAAAGTGGGTTTGAAGGGTCGGAAACTCCCTACAAAACCGTTTCATTCATCTAAGAACACAATCCTAGATTTTAACATCATTTATATATATATCTATATATATATATATATATATATATATATATATAACGGCGTAGAAAATTCCTTCTAACGCAGAAAAATCTGTCTTGGCAAAAGACAGGTCGAAATTGTTGGCCAGCCCGATCGCTCCAGAATTTTAGGCTCAAATTTACAATTTAATTGTCCAAAAAATGCTTAAAAATCTCTTTTTTCCCACAAAAGGGTAAGTGGGGTGTCACAGTCTAAGTATTTTGCAGTCCTGAGTCGATTGCGACCACTCCCAGATCTCTAAGGTTCATAATAAGTAAGAAAAATCTATTTTTTGGTGAAAAATGCCCATAATTGACCACATTTTCGAGTTCGGCTGCCTATACTAAAATTTTCTTTGCGATCTCGTCACACGGCTGTCCCCCCCCCTCAGTTTTATTCGGGACATGTTTGGCCTCAATGATTAGAATTTAAGTGCTTAAATTAATGTTATCCACAACTTTTCTTTGAAAATTCGCTCTATTAGTTATACTGCATGACTGAGTACTTTTTCTTTTTTTATGATTTTCAAAACAAATAAGAGAGACGCAAAACTGAATCCGTCGGACAACCCTGACGTCACCGGAATAAACATTTAGCGGCCCGGAAACGAAAAAAAAAACTACAATACCGGTCAAGTCATATAAACTGTTCTTCTCTCTTTTAGCCGAGCTGAGACAGAGGTTGGAAAGGGGGTTTGAAAGGGGTCTGGTGGTTTTTTGGACGGAGTCCAAAGCTTGACGTACTGTGCAGAAGTCCTCCTCTCTCTTCTGCTGGTTTATGATGCTTCAGCCTGCTAAAAGGCTTCTACCGATATCCACCACAACGCCGTCTAGGAGCGTTTTTACTCTCGGAGGAAGGGGACTGGAGTCTTGCTCCGTTTAACTCACTTAAGGTTTACCCTGATTTCTTTTTCTTTCTTTTTTTCCCCGGGTTTATTTTTATTTTGTTTTATTTTTTTCACCGTTTCCTTCGTCTTTCTTTTCGTTTACCGGGCGTCAGAACGAGGGTTTTTCCCTCCTTTTTCGTCTTATGGTTTGAAGGGTTTGAGGTCGTGAGAACGAGTGAGGGAATAATGATCGTGAAAACAAGGCGGGAACATCTGCATTTGGACAGCGCGTTCAAGTGAAAAACGGTGCGAATTATTTCACAAAGGTTAATCATTTCCGTATTAGTTTACCCTTCTGTGGGGGTTCCTGTATGTACAGGGCGTCCTAAAAGTAACCCCTCACCCCTTTTTCTATAATTTTGAAGATATCCAAGTGAAACGCAATACTGGCGTTTAATAGGCAGAATTGGATTCAAAATTAAGTTCGTCCACTACTTGATCAACTTACGTTGAACTTTCTGAAGAGAGTAATCATAAGAGTTGTGTATGTACAGGGTTTGAGGTCATGAGAACGAGTGAGGAAATAACGATCGTGAAAACAAGCAGGCGAGAACATCTGCATTTGGACAGCGCGTTCAAGGGAAAAACGGTACGAATTATTTCACAGAGATTAATCATTTCCGTATTAGTTTACCCTTCTGTACGGGTTCCTGTATGTACAGGGCGTCCTAAAAGTAATTCCTCACCCCTTTTTGCATCAGAATTGGATTCAGCATTAAGTTAGTCCACTTCTTGATCAACATGCATTGAACTTTCTGAAGAAAGTAATCATAAAAGTTGGCGGGATCTTGACAAAGTTGATATTTCCCATGCATATCTCGTGACTGGTTAATGAAATGCATTCAATTTCTAACGTACATTCGCAACGAAGAGGTTTCCAGAAATGAAAAATCTCCATTCCTCATCCATGGTGCGTGGTATATTGGGTGTAGAGTTGGATTACCAGATAATGTCTTTAGGGAGGACATGTCCTCCGTTTACGACTGTGTCCTCCCTCAAGTCCTCCATTCGTTTTTTTCCAACGTGTAACCCTACTGTAGAGCCGCAAAGGTAGAGTGAAGCTGGCTTTGCTCACCTCTCTGAACACGCCGTGCAGTGCATCTGAAACGACGAAAAACTGCAAAAATCTCAATCCTCCTGAGTATGTGGATGAAACTTAGTTGACTCAAGTTTTACGAGACGTAGGATCCAAATCCGAAGTCAGATTGTTGGCCAGAATTATTGGAGAACTGTTGGGAGTCAAATTGCGGCTATAGGGGAAAATGCCCTAATATGGTACGGTTCCTAATACTGTTCTCTGTAAAATCTCCTCATCAAGAGTAGCCTGGTGGGGATTATAGCATTCGCACTTTGAATTGAACTTTTAGCAAATTGAATTGAACTTTACTCAAATTGAAATAGACTTTCCGCAAAACGAATTAAACCTTTCGCAAATTGAATTAAACTTTTCGCAAAATCAATTAAACCTACATTTGTGGAAAGATATATAACATTAAGAAAGGAACATTGATCCCTCCCCTGTTGCTTACTAAGTACCAACTTCAAGAGGTAATTGCAGAAAGTGTACACTCCATCACGCCACGAGATTTTGCGAATTAAGGTATGGATATGTTTTGGCGCCTAACTGCAACTCTTGGACGACCTCTCCATTAACTTTTGCTGTTAGAAGTCTTCTTACCAATGCCTATAAATTAGAATGTCAAATATAGAAGGGTACGCTGCAAGTTCAGTTTTGCTATTAATAAATAGTTTACCTTCAGATTAACTTCATGAGGTGCAGGATTATGTTTAAATCTACGCTTTTTGTGCTCGTTCCATCATTTGCATGAATTGTTAGTGTTGAGTAATGAGTTGACCAACGACAGGTGTTGGTGAAAGAAAAATCGCTCTAACGTCTGAATATGCTCAAGCATACCGCGTTAACGCTAATTCTTGATTAGCTCAAACGGTGAAACTGGCCCTTACTTAATGCAATAGGGTTTCCACAGATGAGCAAAGGAGGTAAAGGACCCATAACTTCCTTCATAAATATCACAATTGCTTGGGTTTTAGCATGGTTAAGGATGAATTCGTTGGTTACACACCAGTTATTTACAGTCTCTGGTCCTCTATACATTTTGCCTATGGATGCTGATAATGAAATAATATCAGGCAGACTTTGTTTATTAATTTAGCAGTCATCAGCATATAATCTTTATTGTCAAGACCACAAAGGCAGCAGTAGGCAGATGATTCTTGTTCTAATGTTTACATGTGCTTGTTCGGAGTGGTATTTTACAGGTCCTACCTCCGCGGACGTCCTAGCTTATTTTACAGCTCTACCGATTCACAACTAATAAAACTCGTAACTTTTGTTGCCTGCAATTGTAACCCGCTATTTTGTTCCCAACTTGAATACTGAATAGCATTGTTGGGCTTCCTAATGAAGCAAAAAAAAAGTGTAGAATTTTTTCCTATTTGTCTAATTTAAGACGCACTCACCATCAGTTGCTTCACACTCTAAGTCCCAGGTTGCAGCCTTGGACTAAATTCAACAGAAATACCCTAGCTGTATTTGTATTTTGTGTCTCATATACTACGAAAAATATGAACCAGATGGTCGAAATCGACTCTTCCAAAAAATCTGAATTTACTCTCCTCACGCAGCTTTCACAGCGCAGTTCCACTCTGTGCTCATCCTTACGTAAAGGTCAGAGAATCTGAGCCTACAAATATGTATCATTTATGGATTCATGAGGATTTAATAGAGCAGGTGCCATTTTCCCCCTTGAAGGCTCGATCTAGGCTCCCTTTCCGAAGATACCGACTCCAATTAATCTAATCAGCCGCCGGCTCGAGCAGAGGGGGGTCGTTCACAAAGGACGTTTCGTACCGCGAACAAACTATGCAAGTGTTTGCTCTATGGCTTGTGCCCTCCAGGTTACGTGGCATTCCGATGGATCTATGCCTTTCGTGGTCACTTTGAGTTCAGAGACGCTCAAAGGGATACCAAGAAGAAATTTCACCTGAATAGTAGGCCACTATGCATGTCTGTGGTTGGCAAAGGTAACGTTGTCATTTCTAGTAGAATGATATCCTAGAGATTCAATAACCAAAGGTATGAATAATCGGACGGTATTACGAGTATATACCGAAAAACCGGCCAATCGTCCTGATAACAATTTCAAAAAATCGCAATCAGCTTTTGCACTTTTTTCTACTGTGGCCGTGAGGGCTACTCGATTTCGATCGCTTTGAAATTTCGTACCCAACTGTTTTTGGTTCATTATTCAATAATGAACCTTTGTAATCGACCAAGGAAAAAAACTCCCGAACGCCTTGAAAGCAATTTCACGAGTGTTGGAGAACCACTTATCAGCTAAGGGTCCTCTGATACTGATTTCTTTTCTAATCGACCTACTGAAATGACTTAGGTAATTGTAATAAAGTATTTTATCTGCAAGAAACAAAATAGTTTCAAATCGATTACAGTCTACGGAACCCTTTTATATGGCGGGTTTTGATAACTCGTGAAATTGTGGGGTGAACGCGTGAGTTTCCATAATATACTAGGTACCTATACCTAATAAAGAAAAAATTGAAACTAATGTAGTCCTAAGCACTAAATCTTGACAGAACATGGGCATGTTCCTTGGGAGAACATGAGAGAATTCAGGTCACTCATCTGATTAGGAAAGAGCCCATCATTACAATCGTCTCTTGATATCCCAGAGAGTCTCCCTATTAAATTTCAACTTCCAAGTTTCTTTCCAGTCTAATAGTGGTTGCAATCATGTTTACAAAATTAACTAAGAAGGATCACCAGTAGGTATGTAAACAATTATTCAGACAACCACGCTCATACCTCAGATTGTTGGCCACGCACTGCGCAGTGGTTAACATAATACAGTTAGGTAAATCAAGAGCTTTCCAACGACTGACGAACGATTTTTGTTCGACGATAAATGCTCAAGATACAGTTCGGTAGTAACGATTTGGTTGTAAGAGATAATCATCAAAAAATAGAATTGTAACGCACTAAATGTCTCGTAACGGTAATTTTGTCTCATTTTTGGCCGGGTTATGATGGCAGAAACATGTTCCATGTTGAAATGAACCTCTGCGTAACAGTTTGCCGCGTTTTAGTGTGTAGCATCGATTCGTGGCGACAAACATTGATATTGATGATAGTAACGAGATTGATGTTTCTTTATTTAAACTGCCCAAATAGAGAAACATTTATGACAGTAACGGGAAATTGGCGGTTACCTGTTTTTTTTTTTTTTTTTTAATCTAAAATAATATCATGAATATAGAGTTATGCACATAACGGCCAAATGTCAAATAACTCAATCAGCCAAAATTAATTTTCACAAAACAATGTACGTCAGTTGGTCGGTTTGTGCGAATCGCTTTCTACAGTTTTGACACCATTTACAGAAGAGATTTTGACGCCATTTCACTCGGAAAGGATACATCCTCATCACCTCACCACTGATGCTACCCCATCAGTGAGACAATTTTAACCAAAAATCGATTTTAACAAAAATATTTATTGTGGTTTTGATTTAAATTTTTTTAAACAATAAATTATCCAATGAGATTCATATTCAGATAACTAATCTGTGAAAAAAAAATTAATTGGAAAAATGCCTTCTAGAATCAACTAGGAGCCTTATCATTAAAAAAGGTTGAAGGTGCCACACTCTCCCCTAAGCTTAGCACGATAATTTACAAAAATTTGCTCATACGATCATGCTGCGTGACTGGAACTATTTTTAGGTCATTTCCGACCACTTTGCTGCGTACCTACGTGTTATGAAGTACCATGGGGATAGTGTGATGTCCACCGTCAATCACAACGAAGGAATCCAACCCGATACATAATTAACAGGTGGTGACGTTGAAATGTCAGTCGCAAACCAGAGCTCCATTCAACAACGTACAAGACCAACATATCCCAGACATGAGCCCCTTTTGCGAATAACATCGTCGACCGAGTTGGCTCTGACAGGGGGGGGAAGCGACCCGCCGCGAGGCATCAAACAGTCAGAGGCAAACTGCGATGGGAATTCTCTTGCAGGAAATGCATCAATCCCCCCACCCCCCTCTTCACCTACAGTCCTGCGGCTTTAGCGTCGGTTCAACTGTAAAGTGTGAAGTTACAGGTCGATCAGACTGAGCTAAGCCGGTACCTGCGTTTCTAGGACCTCAGAGAAGTGATAAGCGATACTGTGAATTTTCAGAAGCAGGTTCTTGTCATACTGCTACTGTGAAATAACAGGTTCCAGTAATAGGTGATTTCAGTAACAGGGTGATTAGTAACCAGCTGTTCAGAGTCTATACCAGTGAATGTGTGAATTCCCTCCCGAACCCTGTGATTGAATAGCGCTAAAAGTGAATATCCCGTCCCTCTGCTTTAGGTCAATAACTGTTTTGACCTAACTATACAGTTTTTACCTAAACTTACATAGGTTTATAATCCTTTTACAAGTTACCAAATTTGGGTTATACTTTCGTTCGGTAGGTATAAAAAAAAGCGCGCAGTTAGGGGAGCGACTGATTCGGAATGGTTAACATACTGTGAATGTGAAATGTACTAAAGCTGCTACTATACTAGACTGTGAACTGAAAAGAGTGATTCGGGAGGATGTTATTACCTGGCAAAAAGCCCCCATCCCCTTCTCTCACATTGGGCGCTACCCTACCTCTTTGCTGCTATCGAATCACTCCAGGGGTTCCCATGTATCTGCTGATTAGGAACACTGCTCCTTTTAAATAATGGGTTATTTTATCCTGTAAAATGAATTCCGTTCCATGAATACCTCAGAGCTCTTTCCACCGAGAGACGACTCATACTAACTAGCAGGTCCTCATTCTCCGACCTTCCCATAATAGTCCAGGAGCCAAGGCCGAAAATAGGTAGTAATTTCAGGAGAAGATTTTAGATTAGATTTTGAAAATTTAGTCCATTTCGAGTGGAAAAATCATAAATCTCCCATCTCAAAATCTGAGGAATACAAAATGGCGGCCTCATAAAGAAGGCGTAAAGGAGGTTCTACCTCAACAAAAAAAAAAAAAACATTTTTTCTTTATTTTTGGGTTTTAATTTTGTATCAAACCTGACCTTTTTCTGAACATTTAAAAAAACAGCATCTCAAAATCCCAGGTAGGTAGAAGTGTAATTTTTAACACACCCAACACATCAAATAATCGAGATAGATTGGTTGTTCGATTATCTTTCAAGGTGATAGTGAATCTTATTAAGGGTATTTTGTATAGTTCGATCACACATACAATACGGACCGAAATGTAAGAGACTACAACAAAAACTAGTCCCTTTTCACTTAACCGCGGGTATATTATGGAGAATGTCACGTTTTTTGGTTTATTATTTTCAATAATGAACCTTTGTAACCAACCAAAAAAAAAAAAAAAAGTTCAATCCCCCCACCCCCTCAAAATTTGTTTGTTTACTTTTCAAGATGCGTAAAATCCAAAAATCGAATTAAAAAAAATCCGTCCGTCCACCGTCCGAAGCTTTTCTCAAAAAGTATTGTATCAAACATTAAGAAATTTGGCTTAAAAATCATTTATCAGCCGGGAATGTGCCAGTAACATCGGCATCGCGTTCGATGAACACTAAATGGTAGAACCTAAGGAATAATCAAAAATCGAGATCTTGAAATCTTTCTATGTAACAGTAATGATTTTTTGAGTTTCATTTATAGGTATCCGCCCAAAGAATCGAACGAAACCGCCCCGGTCGCAATGCGTTCATTCGTTTGCTTTCCCTAAGGGCTAAAGCATCGACAAGAAAAATAGACATCAACACGGGAGTGAATCGTAACCTGTAAAGCTTATTGTGTGCAAACTTTAATGTTTTGTAGACTTCTGTCCGTTTTTCGTCAATAGAGACCAGTGTGAGCCGGTGGGAAATAAATCAGACCAATAGATGATGAGAAATTGACGTTACAAAATTTTTTTTGCACAAGCACAAAGGCCACTTGATCCGACTGCAAGGAAAATTTTAGGGGACAGTCTAAGAACTAAAAATTCCATTGAAAAAAACCCTAAACATTTCATCAACGTTGGACTAAAACTTGGTATAGTTTTGATGTGAAAGGATTTACCACAGACACACAAACAGACATATAGTCATCAAAGATACTGACAGACAAGCAGATAGGTAGACAGGCACGGAACCAAGATTGATCAGCAAGCTCAATCAGCAAGCTACACAAAAAGCAAGTGGAAATTTTTATTTTGGAAGGCAAGTTTCTCGTTTTCTTACATGAACACAAATCAAAGCTTCCCTTTCCTTCGGTAGTCAGGAAGCCAAAATACGAAAAAAGGGAATTCACTATGAAAGCAACTAGACTGGAGTAGGTAGCAGACGGCGCACTAAATATACATCGCCGTGAAGACCGAGCAGTCTTGCGGGTTTTGCCTAGTCTTTCAATTAAACTGGGGAACAAAAAAGTGATGTCAAGTAACAAAGAAAGTTACACTGGACTGGGGGGTTTTCGAGGTCGCTGAATGAGAAAATGAAAGCCGTTGTTCCAGATTGGCTAGTTATGTTTTTCTCATGTTCAGTAATCTGAAAAATCACAACTAAAAGTTTTGCATCGTATTTCCAGGTTTAACCTCCTTACTTTATGTTTTTTTGGGGTGCTGAATCCGAATATGAAACCGGATTTTAATTACCAAGCTCGTATCAAGCGCACATCTCGTTTAACCACCGTTTCCTCACAATTTTCATTTTTCGGACGCATCCTCATTCCTGAAAGAAATCCAACTTCATCATCGCTGATGGGAATTGCCTTCACTTGTACAATCCATGATGATGAATAACAGTGGCGTAGTTTGAGGATAGAGGATGCTGAAGTTCGTTGTATGGATACAATCAAAATTAATAATCATCATAATCGGTGCCAATGTCTTACCGATAGCTTTATCAAGAGGTAAATCTATTCAATCCAAAACCAATTCCTTTCAAAAAGTTTACTCTTAGCGCAAAAACATCTAAAGCGCAGAGAATTCTCATTTTTCGAATGTATGAAAAAGAATTCGATAAAATAAATACGTGTACTTTATAGTATTTTTAATGTGAAATTCAAATTTTCAACCGGATTTTTTCTATCGTTCTTTTTTTCAGGGAAAAATAACTTTTAATGTGTTAAAAAACGTTGTTTTTGGAGATTTTTCCGATTTTTACTGGGTTTTAACGAGATTTGCGCCTGATACGAACTAGATAATTAAAATCCGGTTTCAGCACCCCAAAAAACGTAAAGTAAGGTGGTTAAACCTGGAAATACGATGCGAAACTTTTAGTTGTGATTTTTCAGATTACAGAACATTAGAAAAACAGGCGTATGGGCTGTAACTTTAAACTTCGAGCCAATCTGGAAAAACGGCTTTCATTTTCTGATTCAGCGACCTCGAAAACCCCCAGTCCACTCTAACTTTCTTTGTCACTCGACATTACCTACTTTTTTTTTTTGTTCCCCAGTGTTATCCACAGCTTGTCCCCAAACTCATATTTTAATAGGTAATTTTTCAAGAAAACCCTTGATTTCGTTAAAAAGACAATGTTTTTCAACATTAAGTAAAACATGGTTTTTTCCCCTAATTAGCAAAGTAAAAGTAAAATTGACAACACCGTTGGAAAGGCGAAATTTTGACACAGCTTATATCTTTCTTACCTCTTCAAAAAATATTAGTTCTCATAGTTTAATTCCCGATAGAAAAACTTCGAGATAAACCAAAGGCAACATAGGTAAAATTTTGCTTTTCAGAGGGCTTTTTCATATCTTAAACCTTAATTCTTAAAAAAAGGTCTGGCATCAATCCGATAAGAAATGTAATGCTCTTTCCAACGATACCCTCAAATTTGAATTTAAACAGCAAATTAAGGGAGTTATGACCAATTCAGTGACGAAAGGTCAAAATCACGGAAAAACATACATAGTACCTACATATATACATTATTTTTAATTTCTCCTTTGATGGGAAAAACTATCGATCTTGGATATGTCTATGCCTACTGCTTACAAGAACCTACTACTCAATAGTATACCTACCATGTAGCGCCTTCTTTTTACATTATTAGTTCATTATGGTTACTCAGCAATATTATTTTATAACTTGGCGAAATAAATCAGCTTTCCTTGACACTGCAATGGCTTAGGGATCATGAGATGTTGTGATAAAATGAGAGCATTCCAAAAAGTGGCGAACGATTTTCCTGCTATGAAAACTAAGGAAGTTTCACTTCGCTAGTAACGCATTGGTTGTACGAGTGAATCAATAAAAAATAAAGCTTCCTGTACATTTTTTCTAACTAAAAATGCGTTACCTACACAATTTTTTCAAATACCCCAGCTAAAAGACAAATCCATGTCAAAAACTCGTTTTTTGAGAGGGTTTAAAAACTTATTATGGGACAGAAGTTGTTGCAAATTACTTGTAAAATTGACTCCTGCAGTTTGCCAGACATGTTTTATGTTCACCCTCTATATACCTAGATAGATGGTTGACGAAATCGTAGCAACAAAACATATGAAGCTGTAAGTGTATCACGCTTTGTGTAACGCGCGTAACTAATTCTCGAGAAGCTCCATTTCGAGTTTATACGCAAAGCAAAGACACGAAAATGTCAAAAAATGAACCATCGTTTACAACGTCTAGAAATCACAGGATTTAACTTCAACCCACCGCAATTTAATTGGAAGGAGACCTACAGACTCAGGAGGTCGAGCCCGCCGAGGGTGCCCTCCCGGCCGGCGGAATTGATTCAAAACGCCGAGATGTTATAGTTAATTAACATGTCAATAAACTATTAACCGCCAATTACCTCCGCCGTTTGTACTTAATGCAACCGATTAGCTCCCTTGCGGCGCACGGACGGCAAACAGCGCACAATGAGAGCGCCATAATAATTCTGACGATGTCATAATCTCACGACTTCGTCCCCACTATAACGGAGGATTAACTGACGTGTGGATTATTGTTATCGCTGTTACGGGTCTCGGCATTGCGGATACCATTGCCAATATACCCACTCTGAGGTCTTGTCCATGGGGGCAATACAGTTCAACCTATATAATATTAATAATAATAATACCTACCTACTATTTATTGGCAAATAAAAAGTTCTAGTCATGCAACGTTTTATTTATTTATTCATGTCAATAATACGGGCAAGCCCGTATTCTATTTAGATATAAAGTATATAGTTTAAATTACCGCGGCGAGAAAAATAAAATTGGGTGTACTTGGTATTATTTACAGATTTGAGAAAAAATAGAGGAAAATGGATGGAAAAAAAGAAAGTTTACTGTCCAAAGTTGGGGGTGGTTCCACACAAGTTTTCCACTTTCAAGAAAAGAGAATCCAATGAGGTGTTGAAAAGGTCGACTTCTGGGCATTCATTTAGTAGGCAGTCTTGACAGGGGGCGGTGGTACACATAGTTTGTCGGCGAGAAAGGTGTCCAAAATAACCTGTTGGATCGTGAGACGGAACGGGGTACCAACAAATTCACCATTTCCGGAAGGCGGGGAGAATCGACGCAACCATTCAGGATGTTATATAGAAAAGAAATAGCGGATTGGTATCTTCTGACTCGGGGGGATAAAGTGCCTCAGTGCTGATTAATAGCCTCATAGTTTGTAGAGTCTAATGGTATATGAAGCTTAAATGCCACGTAACGATATGGCAATTATAGAATGGGCTCCAGATCACGGAAGAGTACTTCATTGAAGGGACAACCAGAGACATGTAAAGAGCAGTTATAGCAGGGACGTGGGTGAACTCCCTCGTGTTCCTTTTGACGAACCCGACAGCGCGCATTGCACAGGAAGAAGTCGATGTGATGTGGTCAGTTAAAATGAGCTGGGGGTCTAAAAGCACTCCAAGATCACAAGCGGACGTGACCCTTCTCAGTAATACACCACCGATTGAATAGTCACGTACCAGTGGAATCATGGAGCGGTGGGGGGAGATGATGGCACATTTCGAAGGGTTAAGAGATAAACTATTGGCTGGGCACCAAACTGAAAGTGAATCCAACACACCCTGAAGAACCTGACAGTCCCCGTCCGACTCCACAATCCGATAAAATTTCAAGTCATCAGCTAAAGAAGGTATTTAACATCACTTAAGACCGTACTCACAATATTGGTCACAAACAGTAATAGCAATGGACCAACATGTGATCCTTGAGGAACACCAGATGTGGGGAGGAATGGCTTAGACAACATGTCTATGCACCTCGCTATTATTGATCTACCGTTCAAGTAGCTCTCCAACCAACACAGAAGACTGCCAAAGATCCCCAGTGAGCTAAGCACAGATAGTAGTTTTTCCTGAAATTGCACGTGCAAAGAAATTGTTAGCTACCAATTTTATGGCAAACAAATTATTTCTAATAATAGATATTCGACAATTCAGAGGATTTTTTATTGTTAGCTTTTTTGCAGTTTTTGCCCATTTTTTTAAGCAAATATTAATGGAATTTAAGTACATTTTTCAGCTTAAATTCAAGCATTTTTAGCGCATTTTCTGAAGCTGAAATTTGAGAGGGAGGCTCAAGGGAGAATGCTGAAGACGACTGAGAGGTCATCGAACAGCTGAGTGAGCTTTAAAGCCATTTTGTCTTCTATTCAACGCAGGAAGCGTCTATTTCACACGGATCATCGTACAAGAAAATGCGCTATCATGTGACTCACTTCGTGAGCTCTGATCTGCTTGTTTAATGTTCGATTCCGTTGTTGATAAACATCTTTTGAATGGCATTTTTAAATAAAATTCTACTAAACCTATGAATTTATCGATTTTTACCCTGTTCAGCCATTTTTAATGAGTTTTAATTTTTTACAATTTAATGAACAAAATTTTTCTCTTAGTATGACGTAAAAATTGTCATTGGATTAAAATTTTACACCAAAATTTAAGAGGAGTTACCTACCATTAAAAGAGTTTTTCGAAACCTATCGATTAGGTACCTACCACTGTGCAATTCAGAAGGGTTTCTAATTCAGAAACAATACACCTTTTGCTTCCTCACTACCGAAGGTAGGAAAGCTTTGTGTTCGTGATTGAATTCGAAAAAATTGTTGTCCTTCAAAATAAAAATTTTTAATTGCTTTTTGCATTTTAGAGCCTGCTGATCGATTTTGGTTCCGTGTCTGTCTGTCTGTGGTAAACCCTTCTCACGCCCAAAACTATATTAAGTTTCAATCCGATTCCGTTGAACTTTTCAGGGATTGTGCGGGTTAGCTCCTAGCCGGTGCCTTATAATTGTCAATACCTTCAAATCAACAGTAGCCTGTGCGCATACGCAAACGTGAATTTCTCATTTTCGCATCATCTGTTGGTCCAATTTCGGTTAAACTCGGTAGGTAAGAGGGTATGTGTTCTAGAAAAATTCTCTATAAATTAGACCGCGATTGGTAGAGTAATAAGAGTAATAATCATTGCGCATGCGCGTAACTAATATCGATTGACACCGGCAAAACTCCGAGTCTAATGGAACGATTTTGGTGAAATTTTCAGGGATTGTGCGGGATAGCTTGTAGACGGTCCCCTATAACTTTCATTGCAGTCTCATGAATAGTAGTCTGTGCGCATGCGCAAAAGTGAATTTAGTATAACATTAATTTTTTGTAATCTATTGGTCCGATTTCGTTCAAACTCGGGGAGTAATGGGTTTATGTTCCAGGAAAATTCCTTATTTATTACATCGCTATTGGCGGAGTAATATTTTTAATAATCTACGATATTCCCAGGGATTGTAAATGCCTATTTGGATCGGATCAAGTAAATACAAAAGCGCATGAACAAGTGATCATAACTTTTATTTTAGAAATCTGGCAAGGTTATAAGTACTTACACAATTCAAAAACATTCTACACCTTGAAAAAATAGTATCTAGTTATAATCACAGATATTTAATGACTGAAAAAAAACACACAAATAATGTGTAAAAGCTAAACAGTTGATATAACAAAACTCGTAAAACTCCGAGGACGAGGAACGTAAGTATCTGGAGCAAACAAGATGAATGCAATGAAATACACAAAAAAAAGTCTTCAATTTCTTTCGACTTATCAGGTACGAAGAATAATTACCCGAAACTTCAAATAAAATAACGTAGAACAGGCAGGTACATTATTTAAAATACCGCATTCACTATTGATGTAAAAGTAACAGGTGACGCTACACATCAATGAACCGTTACTTAATGAGGTCTACGAATAAAATTATTCAGACAAAACGAGCATATAACTAATTTGTAGACAGGAAGATAGTGAAATACTGTACAAATATATACATGTAAGGCACATGAGGCAGCAAGGCTGTTTAAATTAAAGGAAGCACATTTTACAAACGGATACAGTTTATGAGAAACTGGATATTTTACTTCGATGTAAGAGTAGTCGAAATGATAAGTGAAACACCTCAGTGTCGGCATTTGTAAACAAAGTGATTTCACGCTGTAAACAATAGTAAATAATAGTAGTAAATGGAAAAATTAAATAATTTTGAAATTTTGTTCGAAATCACAATTTTACTTCAAACCACACATAGGCTGGTGTATTGACAATGCAAACTTATTTGCGGTATACTTTATTTATATGATGATATATACGGCAGTAACTCGACGAAATACCTACAGTTAGGAGTAAATTCCACACGTTGGCCATCAGCGGAATCCGATTCAGCGAGTTGTTGACGTGGGGATGTAATTTTCAGAATTCTTTCGATTAACCGTGAATGAACAATGGCAGGCCGATTGGATTCTAGAAGAAATGATATTAAATTGAGGAGAAAAACTTTGAGGCAATCTGTAATTGATGAAAGGCGTCAGACAGGACTTTTATCAGATGAGGTCACGCCAGATTCAGTTGGCGAACCAGGACCTCGACTGCGTACTCGAGCTGCGGTAAGAGCTCAGGGGGTGAAATCTGAAGCCTCTCAGAAACTTCAAGAGCGGAAAAAGAGACAAGCTCTGACCAAGAAAGAGGTTAAAAAAGCCAGACCCCCGTTCAACAACTACATTCGGGTAAAACATACAGGGTTTTCGCCTTTCAAAAGCTATCAAGAGGCTTCTAAACGATCCAGAGTCGCGCCATGGCGTGCCCCTCCTCCAGCTACCTTAGTACCTAAAACTAAGAGCTGCAAACCAAAACTGCAGTCCCAGACTGCGGCACCTGCTCAGCATCTTGGCCCGAGCAAACAACCATCAGCCTCCCACAGCAAACTTCCAGTTCCCATTATCAGGGTGGCTCCTGGAGTTGTTATGTTTGGTGCAAAGGCCCTTGACACTGCAAAACCGAAAAGTGTAAAAAGGAGACTGATGCAGGAAGAACATCCAATGAAACCCTGATGGATGTACCACCAGAAGCAGCACGTCAGACCGTCGAATCGCCTCTACTCAGTATGTCTGTGGATGAGGAATTTCAAACCCCTCGTCCTTGAAAATCTTGTTCAGCGCTGTATATATCATCATTTTTTTTATTTTTTTATTAATCAACTGGTATTTATCTGAAGAAAAATCAAACTTAATTTGAGAAAAAACTCCCATTCAAACACTTAAGACCTTATACTAGATAGGCACATACTTACCACACGGGCACATTATATTACAATTCAATGATCAGAATCGGTGGTAAATATTAGGTAGGCACGTACGTATTATTTAATGAATTGGTGTAAGCCCCTTACCGACATCCTAACAAAATTTGTACTAAAATAAGAACGTATTTGCTGCTATGTTTTCATTAGGTAGTTTTGAGTAACATTTGCGTAAGCAGATGAAGTTAGTTTGAAAGTAAGTTTTGAAGTTAGTTTGAAAGTTAGTTTTGATTATACGAAACTGTTATGACTTACACTTAAGTGACGGTGTCCTATAGAATGGAATGCAATATTACTGAAAAACCTACCTCTTTGAAAACACGGCAGCAAATAAACACGTTCTTATAACCAAGGAGTAGGTGAATATTTATACATATCCCTACACCCTGGAATTTTTACCTTTAAAATGACTATACAAACCGAAAGCTTGACAATAGAGAAATTTCATATACCGGACCCTAACCATGATACCTCTCACAAAGGTACTGACTGTTTTTCAAACAGCCCAGCCTAGGCATTCATTTACAAATCATAATTTAACATCAAAGTTGTGCTTCAACGCCCAATTTCTTTGTCGAGTAATTAAAACAAGTAGGTAACAAGAAAGTCAACATGAAAAATTCCTAAATAGTTCGTAAAGTATGAAAAACAGACAATTTATAAACAAGATAACAGAAGACAACAGATAATAGAAGATTTATAAACAACAATAAATATTACACTTATAGCAAATTAAAATTATCAAACAACATTCCGCTAAAGGTTCTATAGCAAGTCACGAATCAATTTATTAATTTGTTGTATAATTATATTATTTTTCCTTATGTTTAATATAGATTCTTAGAACCTGAAGCTTTCTTTCGACCGATGAGGATTTCATTTGGCAATTGCGATGTTATGAACATTGTCATCTAGAATTATAGATTTGGAGTAACTTCGACGTCAGAAGATGTCAATGTAACAAAATATGATAAAAAGTAAAATAATGTCAAAAAATATACATCAAAAGTTCCTATTGCAAAACACAAATTCATTAACAAATCTATTGTAAAAATCAAACCTTTCTAATTTATTAAATAAAATAGAAAGACCCAATTCATACAGAAAACTGATGAAGAACCCGCGTTTTTGCAATAGGAACTTCCCATGTAAGTCGTTTGACAATATTGCACTTCTTATCGAATGAAATTAAATTTTATTTTCAACTTAAAATACCTACAGTTAGGAGTAAATTCCACACGTTGGCCATCAGCGGAATCCGATTCAGCGAGTTGTTGACGTGGGGATGTAATTTTCAGAATTCTTTCGATTAACCGTGAATGAACAATGGCAGGCCGATTGGATTCTAGAAGAAATGATATTAAATTGAGGAGAAAAACTTTGAGGCAATCTGTAATTGATGAAAGGCGTCAGACAGGACTTTTATCAGATGAGGTCACGCCAGATTCAGTTGGCGAACCAGGACCTCGACTGCGTACTCGAGCTGCGGTAAGAGCTCAGGGGGTGAAATCTGAAGCCTCTCAGAAACTTCAAGAGCGGAAAAAGAGACAAGCTCTGACCAAGAAAGAGGTTAAAAAAGCCAGACCCCCGTTCAACAACTACATTCGGGTAAAACATACAGGGTTTTCGCCTTTCAAAAACTATCAAGAGGCTTCTAAACGATCCAGAGTCGCGCCATGGCGTGCCCCTCCTCCAGCTACCTTAGTACCTAAAACTAAGAGCTGCAAACCAAAACTGCAGTCCCAGACTGCGGCACCTGCTCAGCATCTTGGCCCGAGCAAACAACCATCAGCCTCCCACAGCAAACTTCCAGTTCCCATTATCAGGGTGGCTCCTGGAGTTGTTATGTTTGGTGCAAAGGCCCTTGACACTGCAAAACCGAAAAGTGTAAAAAGGAGACTGATGCAGGAAGAACATCCAATGAAACCCTGATGGATGTACCACCAGAAGCAGCACGTCAGACCGTCGAATCGCCTCTACTCAGTATGTCTGTGGATGAGGAATTTCAAACCCCTCGTCCTTCATTCAACTTCTCACAACGCTCTAACACCCCTCGTACAACTCCTGTTTTCAAGATGACCCAACCACCACCTGAATTTTATTGTTGTCCTCTATTTTATTATACGCTCATCGTGTGCGTTTACTGGGTTATTGAAACGCTTTATATTTTAAGTTGAAAATAAAATTTAATTTCATTCGATAAGAAGTGCAATATTGTCAAACGACTTACATGGGAAGTTCCTATTGCAAAAACCAAGTGACGGTGTCCTATAGAATGGAATGCAATATTACTGAAAAACCTACCTCTTTGAAAACACGGCAGCAAATAAACACGTTCTTATAACCAAGGAGTAGGTGAATATTTATACATATCCCTACACCCTGGAATTTTTACCTTTAAAATGACTATACAAACCGAAAGCTTGACAATAGAGAAATTTCATATACCGGACCCTAACCATGATACCTCTCACAAAGGTACTGACTGTTTTTCAAACAGCCCAGCCTAGGCATTCATTTACAAATCATAATTTAACATCAAAGTTGTGCTTCAACGCCCAATTTCTTTGTCGAGTAATTAAAACAAGTAGGTAACAAGAAAGTCAACATGAAAAATTCCTAAATAGTTCGTAAAGTATGAAAAATAGACAATTTATAAACAAGATAACAGAAGACAACAGATAATAGAAGATTTATAAACAACAATAAATATTACACTTATAGCAAATTAAAATTATCAAACAACATTCCGCTAAAGGTTCTATAGCAAGTCACGAATCAATTTATTAATTTGTTGTATAATTATATTATTTTTCCTTATGTTTAATATAGATTCTTAGAACCTGAAGCTTTCTTTCGACCGATGAGGATTTCATTTGGCAATTGCGATGTTATGAACATTGTCATCTAGAATTATAGATTTGGAGTAACTTCGACGTCAGAAGATGTCAATGTAACAAAATATGATAAAAAGTAAAATAATGTCAAAAAATATACATCAAAAGTTCCTATTGCAAAACACAAATTCATTAACAAATCTATTGTAAAAATCAAACCTTTCTAATTTATTAAATAAAATAGAAAGACCCAATTCATACAGAAAACTGATGAAGAACCCGCGTTTTTGCAATAGGAACTTCCCATGTAAGTCGTTTGACAATATTGCACTTCTTATCGAATGAAATTAAATTTTATTTTCAACTTAAAATATAAAGCGTTTCAATAACCCAGTAAACGCACACGATGAGCGTATAATAAAATAGAGGACAACAATAAAATTCAGGTGGTGGTTGGGTCATCTTGAAAACAGGAGTTGTACGAGGGGTGTTAGAGCGTTGTGAGAAGTTGAATGAAGGACGAGGGGTTTGAAATTCCTCATCCACAGACATACTGAGTAGAGGCGATTCGACGGTCTGACGTGCTGCTTCTGGTGGTACATCCATCAGGGTTTCATTGGATGTTCTTCCTGCATCAGTCTCCTTTTTACACTTTTCGGTTTTGCAGTGTCAAGGGCCTTTGCACCAAACATAACAACTCCAGGAGCCACCCTGATAATGGGAACTGGAAGTTTGCTGTGGGAGGCTGATGGTTGTTTGCTCGGGCCAAGATGCTGAGCAGGTGCCGCAGTCTGGGACTGCAGTTTTGGTTTGCAGCTCTTAGTTTTAGGTACTAAGGTAGCTGGAGGAGGGGCACGCCATGGCGCGACTCTGGATCGTTTAGAAGCCTCTTGATAGCTTTTGAAAGGCGAAAACCCTGTATGTTTTACCCGAATGTAGTTGTTGAACGGGGGTCTGGCTTTTTTAACCTCTTTCTTGGTCAGAGCTTGTCTCTTTTTCCGCTCTTGAAGTTTCTGAGAGGCTTCAGATTTCACCCCCTGAGCTCTTACCGCAGCTCGAGTACGCAGTCGAGGTCCTGGTTCGCCAACTGAATCTGGCGTGACCTCATCTGATAAAAGTCCTGTCTGACGCCTTTCATCAATTACAGATTGCCTCAAAGTTTTTCTCCTCAATTTAATATCATTTCTTCTAGAATCCAATCGGCCTGCCATTGTTCATTCACGGTTAATCGAAAGAATTCTGAAAATTACATCCCCACGTCAACAACTCGCTGAATCGGATTCCGCTGATGGCCAACGTGTGGAATTTACTCCTAACTGTAGGTATTTTAAGTTGAAAATAAAATTTAATTTCATTCGATAAGAAGTGCAATATTGTCAAACGACTTACATGGGAAGTTCCTATTGCAAAAACGCGGGTTCTTCATCAGTTTTCTGTATGAATTGGGTCTTTCTATTTTATTTAATAAATTAGAAAGGTTTGATTTTTACAATAGATTTGTTAATGAATTTGTGTTTTGCAATAGGAACTTTTGATGTATATTTTTTGACATTATTTTACTTTTTATCATATTTTGTTACATTGACATCTTCTGACGTCGAAGTTACATTAAATTTTATTTTCAACTTAAAATATAAAGTTTCAATAACCCAGTAAACGCACACGATGAGCGTATAATAAAATAGAGGACAACAATAAAATTCAGGTGGTGGTTGGGTCATCTTGAAAACAGGAGTTGTACGAGGGGTGTTAGAGCGTTGTGAGAAGTTGAATGAAGGACGAGGGGTTTGAAATTCCTCATCCACAGACATACTGAGTAGAGGCGATTCGACGGTCTGACGTGCTGCTTCTGGTGGTACATCCATCAGGGTTTCATTGGATGTTCTTCCTGCATCAGTCTCCTTTTTACACTTTTCGGTTTTGCAGTGTCAAGGGCCTTTGCGCCAAACATAACAACTCCAGGAGCCACCCTGATAATGGGAACTGGAAGTTTGCTGTGGGAGGCTGATGGTTGTTTGCTCGGGCCAAGATGCTGAGCAGGTGCCGCAGTCTGGGACTGCAGTTTTGGTTTGCAGCTCTTAGTTTTAGGTACTAAGGTAGCTGGAGGAGGGGCACGCCATGGCGCGACTCTGGATCGTTTAGAAGCCTCTTGATAGCTTTTGAAAGGCGAAAACCCTGTATGTTTTACCCGAATGTAGTTGTTGAACGGGGGTCTGGCTTTTTTAACCTCTTTCTTGGTCAGAGCTTGTCTCTTTTTCCGCTCTTGAAGTTTCTGAGAGGCTTCAGATTTCACCCCCTGAGCTCTTACCGCAGCTCGAGTACGCAGTCGAGGTCCTGGTTCGCCAACTGAATCTGGCGTGACCTCATCTGATAAAAGTCCTGTCTGACGCCTTTCATCAATTACAGATTGCCTCAAAGTTTTTCTCCTCAATTTAATATCATTTCTTCTAGAATCCAATCGGCCTGCCATTGTTCATTCACGGTTAATCGAAAGAATTCTGAAAATTACATCCCCACGTCAACAACTCGCTGAATCGGATTCCGCTGATGGCCAACGTGTGGAATTTACTCCTAACTGTAGGTATTTTAAGTTGAAAATAAAATTTAATTTCATTCGATAAGAAGTGCAATATTGTCAAACGACTTACATGGGAAGTTCCTATTGCAAAAACGCGGGTTCTTCATCAGTTTTCTGTATGAATTGGGTCTTTCTATTTTATTTAATAAATTAGAAAGGTTTGATTTTTACAATAGATTTGTTAATGAATTTGTGTTTTGCAATAGGAACTTTTGATGTATATTTTTTGACATTATTTTACTTTTTATCATATTTTGTTACATTGACATCTTCTGACGTCGAAGTTACATTAAATTTTATTTTCAACTTAAAATATAAAGTTTCAATAACCCAGTAAACGCACACGATGAGCGTATAATAAAATAGAGGACAACAATAAAATTCAGGTGGTGGTTGGGTCATCTTGAAAACAGGAGTTGTACGAGGGGTGTTAGAGCGTTGTGAGAAGTTGAATGAAGGACGAGGGGTTTGAAATTCCTCATCCACAGACATACTGAGTAGAGGCGATTCGACGGTCTGACGTGCTGCTTCTGGTGGTACATCCATCAGGGTTTCATTGGATGTTCTTCCTGCATCAGTCTCCTTTTTACACTTTTCGGTTTTGCAGTGTCAAGGGCCTTTGCGCCAAACATAACAACTCCAGGAGCCACCCTGATAATGGGAACTGGAAGTTTGCTGTGGGAGGCTGATGGTTGTTTGCTCGGGCCAAGATGCTGAGCAGGTGCCGCAGTCTGGGACTGCAGTTTTGGTTTGCAGCTCTTAGTTTTAGGTACTAAGGTAGCTGGAGGAGGGGCACGCCATGGCGCGACTCTGGATCGTTTAGAAGCCTCTTGATAGCTTTTGAAAGGCGAAAACCCTGTATGTTTTACCCGAATGTAGTTGTTGAACGGGGGTCTGGCTTTTTTAACCTCTTTCTTGGTCAGAGCTTGTCTCTTTTTCCGCTCTTGAAGTTTCTGAGAGGCTTCAGATTTCACCCCCTGAGCTCTTACCGCAGCTCGAGTACGCAGTCGAGGTCCTGGTTCGCCAACTGAATCTGGCGTGACCTCATCTGATAAAAGTCCTGTCTGACGCCTTTCATCAATTACAGATTGCCTCAAAGTTTTTCTCCTCAATTTAATATCATTTCTTCTAGAATCCAATCGGCCTGCCATTGTTCATTCACGGTTAATCGAAAGAATTCTGAAAATTACATCCCCACGTCAACAACTCGCTGAATCGGATTCCGCTGATGGCCAACGTGTGGAATTTACTCCTAACTGTAGGTATTTTAAGTTGAAAATAAAATTTAATTTCATTCGATAAGAAGTGCAATATTGTCAAACGACTTACATGGGAAGTTCCTATTGCAAAAACGCGGGTTCTTCATCAGTTTTCTGTATGAATTGGGTCTTTCTATTTTATTTAATAAATTAGAAAGGTTTGATTTTTACAATAGATTTGTTAATGAATTTGTGTTTTGCAATAGGAACTTTTGATGTATATTTTTTGACATTATTTTACTTTTTATCATATTTTGTTACATTGACATCTTCTGACGTCGAAGTTACTCCAAATCTATAATTCTAGATGACAATGTTCATAACATCGCAATTGCCAAATGAAATCCTCATCGGTCGAAAGAAAGCTTCAGGTTCTAAGAATCTATATTAAACATAAGGAAAAATAATATAATTATACAACAAATTAATAAATTGATTCGTGACTTGCTATAGAACCTTTAGCGGAATGTTGTTTGATAATTTTAATTTGCTATAAGTGTAATATTTATTGTTGTTTATAAATCTTCTATTATCTGTTGTCTTCTGTTATCTTGTTTATAAATTGTCTATTTTTCATACTTTACGAACTATTTAGGAATTTTTCATGTTGACTTTCTTGTTACCTACTTGTTTTAATTACTCGACAAAGAAATTGGGCGTTGAAGCACAACTTTGATGTTAAATTATGATTTGTAAATGAATGCCTAGGCTGGGCTGTTTGAAAAACAGTCAGTACCTTTGTGAGAGGTATCATGGTTAGGGTCCGGTATATGAAATTTCTCTATTGTCAAGCTTTCGGTTTGTATAGTCATTTTAAAGGTAAAAATTCCAGGGTGTAGGGATATGTATAAATATTCACCTACTCCTTGGTTATAAGAACGTGTTTATTTGCTGCCGTGTTTTCAAAGAGGTAGGTTTTTCAGTAATATTGCATTCCATTCTATAGGACACCGTCACTTAAGTGTAAGTCATAACAGTTTCGTATAATCAAAACTAACTTTCAAACTAACTTCAAAACTTACTTTCAAACTAACTTCATCTGCTTACGCAAATGTTACTCAAAACTACCTAATGAAAACATAGCAGCAAATACGTTCTTATTTTAGTACAAATTTTGTTAGGATGTCGGTAAGGGGCTTACACCAATTCATTAAATAATACGTACGTGCCTACCTAATATTTACCACCGATTCTGATCATTGAATTGTAATATAATGTGCCCGTGTGGTAAGTATGTGCCTATCTAGTATAAGGTCTTAAGTGTTTGAATGGGAGTTTTTTCTCAAATTAAGTTTGATTTTTCTTCAGATAAATACCAGTTGATTAATAAAAAAAAATAAAAAAATGATGATATATACAGCGCAGAACAAGATTTTCAAGAACCGAATTATAGTGTACTCGTACATTAAAACCCACTGTCCAGAAAAATTCTGTACAACAAAACACTTAGAACTATTCACATTTAATTTAACTGATGTGTCAAAATGAAGAAGTAGTACTTCGTTATTTATTCGTATTTTGAAAAAGTTTCTAACACTACGTTCATCTCCTGAATTCTACTAATAGGGTGACTTCCGAACAACATAGTTATGTTTGATTCTATAGGATGTCATTTTCACCTCTTGAAACGGTGAATTTAGGATAAAAGCTACATAAATCAGAAGAAAACGGTAAATGACTCTAAAAGGGATTCCAACTCCACACCTTTCAAAACTCCACGCCCCTCTCAAAAATTACAACGAATAGGTTTCTTCGATGAATTTAAAAACAGGATACTTTTTAAAAGACACGAAATGGGTGCTAGTTGAAAATCCAAGAATTACCGTCTTATAACTGTTTTTCCTTTGTTTTTTCTTCTTCTTTTTTAAATTATTTCCTTTGGTTTTTAGTTTTATAAAAGTCTGTTACTGGCAGTTAAACGCTAAAAAAATATTTTAAAAATAATAAGAACATTTACATTAGGATTCAACGAAGTCAGTCTGAATTCAAGGGATCAGCTGCAGGACCTGATCCAGGTGAGCGACTAGTGTGACGTCATTCGCTTTTTTTATGGAGGCCACGTAGATTTTCTTGTAAGAGGCTATCAGCTCCGATTTCCTGCAACAATTTCAAAAAGTTCCAGTCACGTCAGTGGTGGGTGAAAATCAGTTACGACTAATAACTACAACTAAATTAGTTACTACAGTGGCGAATAATAACTACATCTAATTATCTATTAGTTATGATTTTCGGAGTGACTATTCCAGTTATTCGATTAGTTACCACTAGTAACTAACAACTAATTTAGTAACAGAATTTAGTTACTACAAGTAACTAATAACTAATAAGTTCTTAGCCGTTATTTGCTCGAATAATAACTACTAACTAAATTTTTTTAAATTAATATTATGAACTAATTAAATGTCATTAATATATGCCAAATTTTGATCTCTTCGTCGTTCATTTTTTGATCTCTTATAAGCCTAAATGAAGTGCTGCTCCGTCTCCAAACCCAAAGCTCCGCACTTCTCCATTTTCTTCTTGTGCTTCCAAGACACATGCTGGATGCACGTAATTCAGCCATTGTGATGCGGACTCTTAACCAACCTCGAACTACCGTCTGAGGCCGATTCCATAAGTCTACTAAGCGCTCACCCAATACTTTTACGAAGGCATTCATCTGAGTAGCACATAGTCCATCGAATGAACATACCAGTGGTGTGGGTGAGGCATGCCTATCTTCACATGCATTCAGATACTAACTAATCTTCTCTTGTTCTGCCGAGGATAGGACAGAAAGGACGGGACGAGAACCATAAGAGTCAGTGTCTACGTCAGGGATGTCAAACAACGCCTCCCTCTGTGGTTCCCAGATTCCTCGACACACCGAATCCCCTCCTCTTAGCATTGGTTCGGATCCTAATGCCTCCCGTATAATGCGCTCCTTCACGCAGTTCCCCCATGCAGTTGACACTAATTCTCCTAATATGTCTCTAACCTCGTTGTGGCGTCTATAATAACTAAATTTGGTTCCGAATTTACCTTTAAGTGGCGGAAACATTGTTTTCACTCTCGGAAGATGACATGGTGATAACCTTAACCTCTCAGCTAACCAGTTTAGGGTCGCACTCTCCATAAGATTTGGCTATGAGGTGACCAGCACAGTGCGATGGCTACCCAGCACGGATTTTCACAAACTATACGTTAAATTGTAGAAAATGAGGTCTCTTAAAACATGGCTGTGATACGGTTCTAGAAGAAGTGGCTCACATAGCCAATCTTCTTGAAATGGAGTCTCCACAGAGCCAACCAATTATGCGAGAAGCGGGTGAATAATCCCCAAAATTAGTTGCAGATATAGGAGCACTGGGAGTGAACGAGGGAGGCGTTTTTTGACAATCAATGCCTACACCCCCCAGTATCTGTACCGACCGAGGTGTACTGAGTGTAGAGAGAAAATATGATGCCGCTGCTGAAAACCTCACCTCCTTCATCCCTCTAGTTAGTTCTTTCTGTTGGCAGAAAAGTGGACCAAACCACGTCCACAAGTTACTGCTTGGGTCCAGCTATAAGTGCAAATGGCTATGATTCGAGCTGCCTCTCTACGATTAAGAGGAAGTCAGTAGCATAAACAGGACTTGAAGATAACGTGTCATGCCACCGAGAGCATGGAGGAATTATGACTAGAGGATGGGGCTCCACTACCTCTACTAGAGGACTATAAGATGAAAAGAGAGAAACAAAAAACGAAAGCAGAATCAACACATTCTCCTAAAATTATTCATTTAAAATAAGTTTTCTATTTTAAAAAAAACTAAAGTTAATAGCATACATGCTGCAGGGGATCGTTTAGATGAGACGATAAAATTTGTTGACTGAAACTTACTTATCAGAACTTGAGATAAGTTTGATGAGTGAAAGGAGAATGGCGTTGAGTCTTTCATGAAGGAAGTTAAGAAGCTTGGCTTCTTCAGCTTCAATGTCAAGATTTTCGCAATCATCTGTGGAACCTGAGAACATTGAACGAGTGATCAAGACAACCGATTGTCAACAAAACCAACTGCGAAAAATCTGTTTCATTTTATATTATTTAGCTTCTCAAGTTTTCCTTGCTTAATACACACAAAAACACAGTCCTGCACTTACCAACACCAGATGATTTGGATGAACTTTTCTCGTTAATCTGTGAAACAGCGCTCTTGCACTCACCACAGATTCCGAGGGCCTTTTGTAAATTCTTAATTTTGGCTTTAGGACTCTTGGAATCTAAAAATAAAAATTGGAGGGAACAAAGATTACATTTCCGGAGATGCAGCAATAAATAATCAACGCCAACAGGGATTATCCTGAAGTAGGTTTGGATTTAAAACTTGAATAAAAACATAATATTAGATTAAAGTGTATGAGTGGAATTTACCTTCTGCAACGAGTTCAAACAGAGATAATCTCTCTAGCTGCACACGGATAACCTGCAGAGGGTTTTCCAGTGCTGTGAAGAGTGATATCGACTTGCTGTAGTTGATTTGGCACAGTTGAATTATTTGCTTGACTTTATTGTCGTCGAAATCATTCATTCTGTAGAGGAAAAGCAATATGTAATGATCGGAAGCGAATTAGGCTAATAAAGTAGTTATAGTTTCATACGTTTAATAAGTTCGTTAAATTTTCTCAATTCGTAAGGTAAGAAATCCAGTACAGGTGAGATACCACAACAAGTTAAGTCTAGGTAAATCCTCATTTCGCTAAACCGTATATTACTGTGATCATCTGAACACGAATTTGGTATCCCCTAATCATCTTCAACGTTTTAGCAAAATTTGGAAAACTAATTTCTGAGATATTGATGTTTAAAGGATTTGTAGTTAGCTCCTCATTGGTAGGTGAGATTCTAGGCAAGACCAAAGAGTCATCACCCCACATTAGAGTAACTCTGTGAGGCCATAACAAGTATACGACATGGCAAAACTTCGTACGTTCGGAAATTCTTAAGCAGGGTCCACACTATGCCGCGGTAGGCCGGGCGGGTTGACCCGGGTGGGCTAAGCCGGGCGAGTACGTTCGGGCCGGCACGACGTCCACACCGAAAACGAAGCCGACCGGGTTATTTCTACCTACATTATTTAGTTTCAACACCAAGACTGGTGACTTCGTTGAAGAGTACATTTTAGAAGTTTTTTTAAAGTGTCCTACAGTGTTAGTGTTTTCAAAATGATTACCGACTATGACGTCGCTATGTCAGCCATGGCTGTGGTGATACTCGCTTTAAATCAGCCCCCAAAAAGACGTCAAAGAAGATTTTGGATTCGCCTGAGCCTTAGGAGAAGACGACGTTCTCTATATAAGTCTATTAACACTAAAACTTGTTCGTCATTCCACTCCATTACTTAAACTGAACAATAAAAAACCCTACTTAAACAAACTGAGTCGAAAATAAAATAATTCGTCTAGTTCGGTCGGAGGTTTAATTGTAACTGAAGCCGCTCGGGGCCGCTCGGCACGTCCCCACTCTATATTTTTGTTCGGCTCGGCTCGGCATCCTTTGATCTGTACCTACTTTATGCGGGTTGGGATCGGCACGGCCCGGGCCGGCATTTTCTAACCCGGCAAAGCCGCCCGGGGCGTCTACATCAACGCGGCTTAGGCCGCCCGGGTCAGCCCGCCCGGCCTACCCCGGCATAGTGTGGACCCTGCTTTATTATCGTGAGTCTTCTATCTTTTACTGAGACAATGTTATTCATTACAACGCCATGAAAGTAACCATCAATAATTCTTTTTCGTATCCATTCCACATTACGGAACTCATGGTTTCCTCAATCTATGCTAAATTTTGTAGAGTTAAAAACGCCGTAATTTGTGGGAATTGCGAGATCTCTGTGTTAAATTCTGCTGTGCGAACTAATTATGTAAAGCCCGGTATCTAGAAACTGAGAACCTAGTGGCAGCAGTCTTGGGAGGTATAGTCGAGGCATATCGAAGCGTAACTGAATCACTCGGCAGGGTTAGGGCAGCTTCCCCTGGTATCAGCAACCAGTGTTACCTTCCCCAGATGAAAATTTCGAAATTGGCAGGCCAAAAAAACTAATTGGGAGGGTGGCAGCGCTTGCGGCTTTGTTGGTAGTATGCACCAACCACCGGTTTTTACGTGAGCCTTGATTTTCTAACGGACCTAGCCAATAACAGAGCTTACCTCGGCAATCAGCAGAGCTACCCCTCAGCTGGGTCAGGGCTACCCGGGATTTGAGGGATAACCACAATTCTATTTTCGCCTTATCATCAACAACGCTGGGGTAACCCGCTGTTCAAGATACCCGGCCTAAGCAGCATTCGCTGATTTTAAGTTGGTAAGAGTGAAGTGGAAGATACTTGCAAGACAGAAAAAATGACTAGATCATGGTAGGCACCTTACTTGTAGGATAAGTTGCTCATATTTCGATTTCTAAATTTCTTAGTTACGTTGTTTCTTGAATTTAAAAAAAAAATGTAAACGAAAAATCAACCAACCTATGAAAAAACTGAAAACAAGTTACAACAAATGTAGCTGAAATAAGAAAACGTGAATAACACTACTGAATCAGCTTATGCCTTTCCGCTATTTTGGAAGATTTTAACATGTTCAATGCGGATGGTGTCATATGACATCAAGCGATTCCTCCTTGCTCATAGACGATATCATTTGACATCCATCTCTAAAGAAGGTTACCGATGTTTCTTTTAATTTCTGTGAACCAGCAGAAGTGGTTTGGAGGGCCATGAGCATGAGATTTCTCATCTTCAGTAAGTATTACCTAACCACCATGAGCATCGTTTTTGGCTGCAGGGTGTAATCTAGGATAAAACAGCATATTATCACAGACGTGAAATACTAAATAATAAAAGATCAAAGAGTGTCACACTAAGAGACAATTTTTATCAAAGTATCTTTCGAAGTTTAACAAGTTTAACTTGTAATGACCTCATAAACTCCCTTTACGTGAATATCCCAATTATTACGTAAGTTCCATATTATACAAGTCAAAACGTTCACAACTAACATGAATAGACTAACCTATAAGAGTTGAAATACAGCGATCCCAAACGCTGGTAAAGAGAAGCAGCCCGAAACTGGTACAGTGGTTGGCGATATGAGTTAGATGCAACATCACAATACTTGATAGCTTTTTGAAGTAGTTCAACAGCTTCACGTTCGATCTCTTCAGCACTCTGCAAATTCGAACACAATACAATTTATTGATCAATAACAAGTGAAAGCTAATTTTCGTGAGATTATATAAGAATTTACTTTCTTTTGAACTAACAGCATTCAAGATCAAAGTAAAATTAGCTATAACTTTGTTCGGTTGTACCAGAATACGTCAGTCACTTTGTAAATATAGTGTACCAGAAAGGATTATCTCAACTAGTAGCATTCCAGCTATAATATTAAGGCTAGAATATTAATTTTGTCTTTAGAAAAAATGGAACTTTCCTGTAAGCAACCACGTTCAGCATATCAATACTTCAGCTGAGTTATTACCAGGCCCATCAAAGACATCTCACAAACATCATAATATATCGTACAACTATTGTACATCTATATGTATATATTGTACAACTATATTGTACTCAACTCGTTTCATTCAAACTGTAGCTCTGTTGAAATACTCAGAACTATAAATCAAGCGTCCCATGTATACATATCATATGCATATGTTTATTGATGACAAACACATTGACATAGACTTACACATTCCTCGTTGACTAGACTTACTTTGGTAACGCTGGGAGCTGTAGGATGATCTTGGTTAAGCGTTGCAATAGTGTACAACGTGGTCGAAAGTTCCCAATAAATCACGTCCCAAATGCCTGGCTCGACTTTTCTGGAGTCAAGGGAGCGGAGTGCGCTGGTGTAGCAGTCTACAGCCTGGATCAGAGTACTTAATGTTATCGCAGGTTGAGTATTATCCCTCAAAACAGGGAAATTTCTCCGCACAATTTGCAACTAGATGCAAGTAACCTAACAAGTCTGTTATCATCATCAGTTCTTCAATAAATTACGTGCTGTTAACAGTTTCTAATTCATTTCAAATACTGAAACGTTGTGATATTGTGGGAGGCACTGAAGACTCGTAAGTTGTATCAAGAAGTGGATATGGATTTTCTGAAAACAATGATTTCCCAAAAATGATCCAAAAAATAAAATGACAGATTTTGGATTCACCTTCTGATATTGGAGCTTCATGATGGGTGATAAACTAGCAGAGTCACTTTGTAAGGGTATGTGTCCCCTCAGGCGATAGAGGCGACCAGTGTTGCTCAGAAGCAGTGCAGCATTTGCAGGATCACCAACAGCTTCGAACATCTTGATTCCCATAGAGAGAAGTTCCTCGGAGGCCTTAATCAATTTGTTGAACTGGAACCAAATTATAGACCACATATATAATTTCAAGATCCAGAGCTTCAGTTCCTACCTTCTTTCTCATTTTCAATCTATTCACATATCTAAGATGCTATTCGAATCTCAAACAAGGTAATACTGATTAGTGACTAATGCAATAAAATAAACTTGAATAATAAACACACGATATAATATGCAAATATATTGTAATATTTTATATATTTGTATAATATAAAACATGTAAGTACATATCTAAGTAATAAATAAATTTTTCATGATGTTGATTCTACTAACCTTGGCAATATCTATATCATCCGCCTTCAGTAATTCTGAAATCAATATGTAACGAGATATCATTCACAACAATAATAAGTTGAATAGTCATAAGCATCTTTAAGATGTGCAAGATTCTGACAACTGAGATAAATTGTAGGTAGATACTTAAAGTGGTATATCTGCTTAAATTATTTATCTTATCTACAAAGAGTTGTTATCACTACACAGAATGTAGGCAGGCAATGCTTGCATAAATGAATATTTTTTACCTTACTCCAGAGCATTAGTTTATTCTTATCAAATACCAAAGAAAGTGGGTTCATTTTTACAACCAAAAGGCATCCCACGGATCTACCTTCTGTATGTCCCCCAATCTATTTAAAAAAGAAAAAAAAATCTGAGAGAATCAAGAATCATGTGATCACGTGGTTGTGATCTTATGGAATGATATCAGTTTGGATGGCAGCAATCCGTCCAATATAGTGGTGTTTCACGGACATGCAGCCACTGATTTTGGGAGTACAAGGATCAATCGTGGGTACGCTTCTGTTAATCGTGTTCACCATTCTTTCTTCTGTTACTGATTCCCTCATTGTTTACGTGCAAATTGTGGTTTATGCTGATGATGTGACACGAGATTTTAAAATATTGTAGTTAAGTATTATTTGGTCATTAAAATGGAGTCGGGAATGGACATCAGCTGAGGATTGACGACGGTTGCAGTGATAACTTTACTGTCCCCTACACATCAAATTGTTCAACTTTTGATTAGACAGTTTGCCTAAACTCCGTTAGATAAACTCCATTATTCCAAACTTGGTTTAAACGACTATTGGATTGGTGAGCGACAACAAGGTAATTTTAACCTTTTGGCTAAACTCTGTTAGATAATTTTTTGGTGAAAGTGAGCCTCAATGTTCATAATTTATTAATAACATATTATGGTTCATAATAACATATTATGGTTTATAATATAGTGTAGAAAAACACTATATTCTTATTAGATTGACTAACCTGATGCTTGGGTAGTATAAACCGAGCTGATCATATTACAAGCATTGCCAGCTTTTCTTTTGGTATCATCGCTGGCAAACAGTTCTATAGACCTCTTATAACAGTTGATTATAGCATCAAAGAGTTCATCCATCGTTGTACCGCTTTCTAAGAGATGAATATCTGGAAAACAAAAAATATTTCAATACCGAAACAAGGAATCAGAAAAATTCAATTTTGTTAACAGGAATTTATGAAGTTCCACATTTATGACGCACCTTGTTCAAAAAATGATGGGGTTGGTAAACTAACAGTTGGGTATTCATCCGGTTCATCCTCCAATAAAGGGGCATCCTCTCCAGCATGTATGCGGTACTCGGACAACTTGAAATAACAATCTCCTGCCCGACTCAACATCATGCTGGCCAAAGGTTTGTTGTCCCCACAACACCTGAGCAAACCTTTGATGTGCTTCAGCGCTAGAACATACCTGAGAGTCCCATTGAAATTAATGCATGGATTAAGACCTCTAAAAATGGGCCATTAGAATAATTTACCCGTAGGCCTCGTGCATCGGCCGAAAATAGAGAATAATTATTATATTGCAAAGGAAGGGTTGAAGGGGGGGGGGGGGGGGGGGTGATGAAACAAAAAAGGATCGTACATTTGGGAGAAATTCTCTTCAATAATATATGAAGAGTTAGAATTATTGCAAACTAAACCTTTACCCTCACACCCTGAGAGTTGTGATAGAGCTGGTTCCACCTTTCTGCCAAGATTTTCGTAACCCGCATGATATCCATGCTGTTTGCACCTTAAATGAATATTAGTTTACAGGTTCTGGAAGACGTTTGTACAGTGAAATTAGGAAGAGTTAAAAGCTACCTCTTGTCAAAGACTGACCCAACTAGTACCAAAACTTATGCCAGCCGCCACAGCGAGCGCTGGAATTGATGTGCACGAGGCCTACAGATACCCTATGGATAATTCACTGAAAAAAATTTTCACACTTAACAACTTTTCCGTTTGATAGATCTTTAAAAGACTTTCCAAAAGTTGCATGACTGTAAGCCGGGTATTGAATAACTGCAGGACACCATAGCCTATGTAATTTCAATATTATATGCTGGGAAACTTTTAGGATTAATTGACTTACATTTTTGCTTCGAATTCTTTTTCTATTAGGATGGAATATACCAGACAAGCCTTGGAAGAGAGCAGTGAGCACAGATACCCTTTCCAAGCGTCATTATCCATTTCTTCAGGTCGCTGCCATGTTGGCAAGGTCTTTCCATGGGGCTTACAAAGAACAGCTCGCAAAGAATTGTCTTCACTAAATAAAAAAAGATAATTAATCAATAAAATAGCTAAAATAATAATTAATTAATAATTGACTGGATTATTTTATTACGAAACCTAACCTATTTATTAGTAATCAAAATGGATATGTTTTGATTATGACCTACTTCAAGTTCATCAAGAGTGCAGAATGGTACAGGGTGTGGCAAATATAACTCCCACATTTCAAAAATCATTGCGTACGGTTGGGGGGGGGGGGGGGTTATAGAGGAGCGTATTTCAGCTTGTTCAAAGAAGGGAGGGATGTAGTTACTATGGCGTGGTCCTGAGTGCATCGAGTGTTCGTGGTTGAGGCTTTTATCAAAAATGGCGATACTGAAACTGAAAACCCTGGATAACTTTACCAGAGGCCTCTTCACAGTCCAAAGGTGACTATTTAGTGCGCCATTTCTGCTATAGGGGTGATACAGCATTACACTTTTAAGAAGGATGGTGATAATGTTACTGTCAATACTGATCTGTATTGCAACATGTTGAAGAATTTGTGTGGCCAAAAATGGAAGAGTATGGTGAACAACACAATACAGAGAGCTTCTTATTCCAGCAAGATGGGGCTGCAGCCCATACCACCCATCATTCACACATCATTCTGCAGGAGATGTACCCCAGTCAAGTAATCTCTCAATGCAAGAGGCAATTTTATGGCCCTCTTGATGACCTGATATGAGCTCTTGCGACTTTCTTCTGTGGGGGCTATCTCAAGAATGAGGTTTCCAGACATCGCCCTTGGACTCTTGAAGACCTCAAGAGGAGGAGATTCTCGAAATTGACACCAAAATACTGGGAAGGGTGGTGGAAAACTTCCACGAAAGACTGTACATGTGTGTTGTCAGCCGTAGGGGCAGCCATTCAGACAATGTAATTTTTAAACGGTAGCTTTGAAAAACTACATTACACGTAGTTTCAGAATAAAAAAAAAGGATTTTTTTGTACATCATTTCTTTTTTTTACCAGCTCTTCGAAATGTGGGAGGTCTAGTTGCCACATCCGCTATAAGAATTTCAAGCATTTATTCGAATTAGCAATTCAAATGAAAAGTTGTTTTACATGTCATCAGTATCAGCGTTTTCTTTATCCTCTTTGTCGTTTTTCTTCTTCTTTCTGCGACTCTTCTCTTTTGGTTTGTCAAAAGGCATGGGTATCGGCTCGAAGGGGTTAGCCATTTTCGGTTCCTCTTCAGATCCACGTTTGGGCTGTCATGAAAATCATAAAATGTTAAAATAAATAAAGCAAACCTTTTGAGATGAATGGGGGGGGGGGGGGAGATAAATTGGCATGTCTGGTTACTATTGTTTCAGACGAGCCTCCCATCAGCAAGCTTATCAATCAGCTTAGCCTATTTAAAACATCTCAAATTCAATATAAATATAATAAGGCATGTATATTATATCCACATATTTAGATATCATTCGAATCTGAAATATTATAGATTCCTAAAATGATTAAACAAATTGAAAATCATGTCTGTACGTATTCACCATTCCTTCAGTTAGTTTTCCTAGTGCGGACATCGAATATAATTACTTTTTATATAAATAATCGGTTTGAATCTAGGTAAAAGGCAACTTTACACGCATAACCTACAGTCATATAGCCAGGGGCGGCTACTGATAGGAGCATAGGCACATGTGCACCCCCAGTAAAACCAAAATAATAATAATGTTTCAAAATTTCTCCACTCTCATTTGAAGTTAGCTAGTGACAGAAGACGGGAAATCTAAATCTACGCGCGAAATAGAGAAGGTTGCGGAAGGGAGGACTTGACCGCCTATCTCCGGACTGAGGATTTTCAGTTTGAATTGAGGCGGGCATGTGAGATTGACCAATCAGAGAGCCCCTTACATCCCGAGATGAGCATACTTAGGGGCATGCTCTTCCGCTAGGTAGTGACTTTCCGTTCTCCTTATCATTTTTATCAGTCACACTTCTTCTATTTTTCCCGGTGTTATTTCATTTAGTGTTACAATTTTTTGAAGTTATTGAGTGTTGAGGAGATACTTTTACGATGAATAATTCAGTTGAGTTCATCAAGTTGAACAGGTCTCATTGTCAATCAAAGAAAACTGCAGGATTCGTGATGGTGATCACTACTATGACTAACGCAAACTTTGAAAATCAAAAATCGTTCTGATTCGGTCCGTACATTACCCCTATAATGTGATAGATTTTATTTTTATATTCCCCATTATTTATCTAGATGATGACTAACCCTTCTCTTTTCCCATGAACCTCTCCTCTCCATTTCCTTCCCCTCCATGGCAAGATTTGCTTTCACCTCCACGATGGTTCTTGCTGGGCGGGTATACATTTCAGCTATTGCAATCATTCCTTGGGTTAACTCCTTTGATGGTTAAGTATTTCAGAATTTCTGTCTTCCATTTGAGAACATTTCTCGTGTCTGGTGAACATATTTAGAATAAAAGCACTTCTACCGTCCTCGCAATAGCCCTTGATGATCTCTATGCACCCCCTGAGTTTCAAGACAGGAGCCTCCACTGCATATAGCACAGCAGTCAAATAGAAATATAGTCGCAGGCTCATTCAATACGCAATCCTACTAATCATTATCACAATCCTAAATTATCAACTTTTAAAGTTTAACGAACAATACAAAAATTCTGTGTAATCACACAAAAAAGTACATCATTCGTGTCAAGATTTCATTAATTGAAATTAAAACATTGTACATAAATACTGAAGGCATTAACACAGAACGAAAAGTGTTACTAACAGATTTATTTGCAGATGAAGATTCGAAGTACTGCAAACAGTCCAGACCTTCACATATATGGTGAAGCGCATGTTTGCACCTTTCTTCAAGCCCACTTTTTGCTAAAGATGGCTGATCATAGCTCCTTTCTGAAATTTATTAAAATCAATGTTAACGCTTATTCATATCAATGTTCTCTGAATAACATCCAGATGTTGATTCGCAACTTTGAAAGTTGACCATAGAAAATTGTTTCTACATGGGTTGTATACCTATTATTGTATTAGACTAACTACAATGCAACTATCCAAGTAGGTATTTATGATGAATAATTTTTGATCCACATTGGGTGAAAACGGATCACTTATAATAGTGAGTGTAATTGGTTCCATATAAAAAAAATAATGGTGAAGTTGTTCCATCAAAGATGAACCAAATTTATTGACATAAATACGAGGCATCATTCCAATCCACCGAGCGATGTAAGAATACAGACAGAAAAGAAAGTACTAGGGGGAAAACGTGGACAGTTTGGCATGACTACTAGTGCTCCTACCGATGTGCGTGTGAAACTACTTCCTGGGGGAAGGCTCTAGCACTCCTTAATCCCGCTAGATGGCACTGAACTAACCTATTCTTGTTATTTTTACAAAAATCAACTTTCATTGGTACTACAACCCTGCACCTGGAATCTTCAAAAATGATAAGTTGTGCTCTTATTGTTTACCACCTATTCGATTATGAAATGAAGTGAACCACTTGTTGGATTAAAACCAATACAACACCACCACAAGTTACTCCAACAATCGTTACTCCATAATAGGAATTCAAATGGTCAAATACATTAGGTATAACATACCAATAGAACAAGATATATTCACAACATATAACAAGATATATAATATATAGTATTCTCTTGAAGTATTGAACTCTTCAGACAACGCAATAAACAAAAATACATGCTTGAAACATCGAAACAATCATAAGGAATAATCGACAGAGGAAAAAATCAAGATGGTGGTGATGGTGGTTCACTTCATTTCGTAATAACATAGGTAGGTGGTACAAAATAACCACTGTTAAAGATCTAGGGTGCAGGGTTGTAGTAGCATTGAAAACTGCTTTTGAAATAGATGATGGTGATCAATTTGTTTGATAATATTTGTACAAAAAAAAACAAATTGACGGTGCAGTAACGGTCAAGCTCCACCCCAATCTTCAAAATATCAATCAGGAAAAATGTAGGTATTTATTTATTTATTTATTATTATTATTAATATGGGACAAGCCCAAATACAAAATATCAAATTAAATTCATCCAGTTGAATAACAATTATAAGAATATGATCAAGGAAAGAGTGCAATCAAGATTAATAATATCCAACGAACAAGAAATTCAATAGAGAAAATGAAGAATACTAGGATATTATAAATAAAATAGGTAAATTCACACCACATATTACTTAGATTTACTATAAACACTCAGGCATGTTAATTAAAGAGTTCTTGAATTTTGATAAAGAATGATGGAAGACATCCACGGAAGGATTTTTTTGAATGACTACATTCAATTCTCTGGCTAGGCGGGTAAGAGGTCGATTCATTAGGTAGCTGGTCGCAGCAAACGGCACACAAAGTAAAGGAGGATTTCGACTGCTTGGCTGAGGTGATGAAATTTCCAATTCCTTAAGAAGAGATGGGCAGTCTATCACTCCATTAAGCAGTTTGTGGATAAAACACATATCAATCATGAACCGACGAGAACGAAGCAAAGGGATGCCAATTAGTTTCTAAATGTTCTCGTAAACAACATCCTCCGCTTGCAGACCCATCTTGAAACTCACATATCTAAAGAAGACGCTCATGATGTACAGCATAGTATGGGTTCCATATCACCGCCGCACATTCCAATATAGGTCTCACCAAGGAAACATAAAGTACCTTAAGGGTAGATAGATATGCTTTTGAATTCTCTGGTGTTGCGCTTATTGAATCCAAGAATTCTCATCGCACGTGATGTGATGCGTCATCAATGTGAAGCCCGAAATGAAGCTGCCAGTCTAACCTGACTCCAAGATCCCTAATCTCCAACCCCCTAACCAGGTAATGATCCTCGATATTGTAACAATGATTGAAAGACCAATGGGAGCAGAAAAACGACTAGAGGAGCATTTAGCAGGGGTAGGGGGGGACTATATGTATATTCAATAATTCTCACAAAGAGGCAACATTCAAACGTTTTCAAAATTTAATAAGGTTGAACAGACAAGATATCAACATGGATTTAAAAATGTGTAGGAACGCTTAATTTTGGGGGAGTGGAAAATGGTGGCGGAGGGTGATGAAATGGCGGGGGGTAAACAAGTAGTTCAAACTCCCATCAGTAGGTCTCACCCTCACGCTACCGTTGCTCAAATTCTGTCATCATCAAAATTATGGGAATTTCAGTGCCTTGTTCCAATCCTAAGGAATAATAAGTTTGAATATCACAAGTTTCAGGAGTTGAAAAGGTGATAAAATGGTATACAATAACCCACATGATATCCCTAACCGTAGAGGGTCATGTCGCAAAATATAAAACGATGTTAGAGTCACATAAACAACATAACCTAAGCTTACGCCTCAATTCTCTCAAATTTTGGACCAATCTACTATGTTGCCAACTCGAGATTAGTGATGTTTTTGGCATAAGAAAGCCTCTCAACTGCTATTCAGTGGATACCTGTCTGGTGAATACAATATTATCTTATACAAATAAGATATTGGAACCATATCACAAGGGCATCAGGCTAAATGTAAAATTTAGGAGGTAATCATCAAAATATGGTACAAAGATGGAACAACCAAAACTCATCACTTTGGCTAAGAGATTATCTCAGGCCACACACTACTCCATCATTGAAGCATTTCATAAAGCAAGCAAACGAAGATCACCACAGCACAGAAACGCCTGAAATATAACAGGAGAAAGGAACAACTTCCACTACAACTGGATAATAGCATTAAAGATCTTTTTTAAAAAATCTTAGCGGCGGAGAATTCATTGAGGCAGCCAATTTCAACTGATCTAATCAAATCCATATGGTAAACGCTAATTGCATGTACGCCTAGCCTACCTCCTTTCTCCAACATTACGAGTATATTGTCCAGTTTTGACATTCACAATTCAGATGTGTCAAAGACAATGGTGTTGTAATGCCAAAAAAAAACTCACTTCGAGGTTTGCAAGGTGCCAGGGCTTGATTAAGAGAAAACATGGTAACGTGGGCAGAATCGCCATCATCCCCTTCTTCATCATCATCATCCATACTGGATAATTCATGTTTCGACTGTGAAAGAAGTATTGGCGATGATGGGTCCGTCTCAAATGGAATGTACACTTCTGCCAGCATGTAGTGTGCTGATGTAACAATCTAGGAAGAAATATATAGATCGCCATGTTATTAATTTTCACTGTAGCATTAACACAACGACAAAGCACCAAAAATATTTGAAACATAAATCAGGGGATAAACATAATCTGGTCCAAATGGCGGTAAATTAAAGATTATGCACATAAACATAAAAAAAACTACTCGAAAAGAAAATGGAGTCCAAAATCAATAGTTTATGATCTAGTGATGGTGCAGGGGATTCATGTAGTTTTGGACGCTGATTTAGTCATGGTGAAAAGCAACAAACAACAAAACTTATGCATTACCTGCGGGTATTTTTCCTTGGAAAGGAGAGAAATGCAGTTTTTTAGAACAGTTCGAATCGTGTTGTTCTGACCAGGCGTGGTACCAGTAGCCATCATGTTTCGAGCAACACGGTACAACAACATTCCAACTGGAACAGTAAACGGATTTTGCTCTTTGTCTCTCATCGTGTCTGAACAGAGCGACGTCAGATCGTAGAGTTTCACTGCATCTTCGTTTGTACCTATCCACATAAATATTGTTACTGGGATAAGTTACCGTGTAGGAGATGTTCCTTAATAATGTCATTCAGTGACTGACACTGCTAACAGACTATATGGTACTCAAGAAACAGCAAGTGTGCTTATAAGTAAAATCAGATAATAATCAAATAGTGGGGGTATTCATAATGAATAATGGTTAAAACTTCAATTCAAAGACGTTGAATCATTATTACCTTTGAAGAGCCAATATGTGTGACCTGCTTTGGTAGCGTTTGCTTTCAGGAACGAAAGTATATTCTGAGCTACATCTCTGATGAGGTTTGGAGAAAACTTTGATTCTTTAAGATTCGGCAGGTCCTCTGTTTTGATTAGTTCGTATTTCTGGACGATACCATCAAGGTGGTAACACATCACCACTTCTGGCACACTCGACATCAGGTTATCAAGCCAATAATCGATCCCAGTCAAAACACTGATAGGGCGCTTAGCATCCCTACAATATGAAAACAAGTTAACTATTAGTTTCAATTTGTAGTCCGTGAATATTCAGCAGAGGGCTGCATGTTACGCAGAACTTGAGAAATGTAGAGATGGAAAAATCACATATACGGTGTATTTTGCATATCAATTGTACTGACATTTCAACTTCCTACGTAAATGAATCTGGACGTCATAGTTATTATATGGGTTATGACCTCAACTTATGCTTCCAGACTACTGAAGGTCGGGTATTTGTGCGGAAGGTTGAACACTTTTCAATCATCCAAAATCTAAATTACCAGTTGCTTTTTTCCACATTTTTTTTAACAATTTCCATTCTGTGTAACTAATACCATCTACTAATAGGAACGAGTGCACATGTGCAAACCAGGATTTTTGAACCATCTATTTCAAGAGGTATAAAAGCCCAAAATTAGAAGGAAATTAACATGAGTTTATTCACATTTTTCGAATAAATCGATTTTTGAACATCTGATGAAATTGGAAATTGATTCTTTCACAACTATATTTGAACAAAACTGAGCATCGATTTTTCTAACCGAATTTTAAGAAAATTAATGGGAAACAGATAGGTTTTGTTTTTCAAATGCCTAGGTACTATTTTGTAGACAGAAATTTATATGCTAGATTTAGCTGAATCTGAGGAAATATTCCGGGATGTATGTAGAGGCCTTAAGATAGTCAGGTTTTATGACTGTCAGACCATTGGAAGCGTATAAATCAGAAGAAGATGCAATCATTTCCTCAAACACATTTATCGTGATCAAATGACCAGAATTCGCTCAGAAATGAAGGTACATGAAGAACGAATTTATAGAAATTGCCCATGAATTTCATACAATAGAATCATCAACGGCTACTGCGCATGCACACACAAAACTACTGAAGTGTAACCCCCCCTCATTACTAAAGGCGAGATTAAACTTTGTTTTTAGAGATAAACGCCAAAACTATTACCTACAGAGACAAAACCAAATCATATATGGGATTATTTAAGAAAACTTGTATGTGGTTCCCTACAAGTTTCATTGATGTTGGACTTTCATTGTACCGTACGCATGCACAATTATAAAATGCAATGCCAGAGTCAACTTCTAGTAACTATTGATAGCATAATCAAGTATCCTATAAAGTCTCTGGAAAATTTCATTATCGTTGAACAATAGTATATTATTTCAACAATTTGTCACTAACCACACAATCATGTATTGTTAGAATGAGTATCAGTGATGTATCTCCACAACTATTTACCAACTCTTCAATCCTACATTTTTTTAAGCCTTTCGTATGTGCTAGAGGGGTAAAATAAGTCAGATCTGGATAATGAGTCTCATAAGGCTGGGCGACAGTGGCTGCCACATGCCTCAGCATTCTAAAATATGTAGATATAATTATTATACAACATTCGTACGAGGGTGAATCAAATATAGACGGGACTTTTGGGCCAGTGAGCGCAATAGTGATGGAATGACGTTCCCCTGTTGTGGGGTGTTGGGTTGGTTTGTCTGGAGTGGGTGAAGCACCTGAGCCAGCCTCCTCGACCCTCTCAGTATCCATCGTGAAGATGTCTGATCAGGAGGTACACCCCGCTGTTGCGCAACCATTGTGATTAAGTTTCTAGCTGCAGAAGGAGTAAAACCAGCAGAAATCTTGAGGAGATTGACTGCACAATTCGGGGAAGAGTCGCTGTCGCGAGCTAGAGTGTTTGCTTGGCATAAACAGTTCGTGGAGGGTCGTGATCGTGTTGAAAATGAGAGCCATGACCGCAGACCCTGCATCAGCGTTACAGCGGGCAACATCAACAGTGTCCGCCAGCTTGTTGATGGTGATAGGCATCTAACAACTTCGGATATTGTAATTGAGGTTGGAATAAGTTATGGGAGCACATTTTGACAGAGGTCAGACTTGCATATCGCCGCAAAAGACGAGACCTTCCGATGAGAAAAGTGATTCTTCTCCATGACAATGCTCGCCCCCATACAGCAGCCCTGACCAGAGAAAAATAGGAGCAACTGGGTTGGGAGACACTGGAAAACCCTCCATACAGTCCAGATCTGTCTCCCTGCGACTTCCATGTGTTTGGTCCTCTCAAGGAAGCTTTGGGGGGGGGGGGGGGGGGGGGGCAAAGATTCAGCAGCGATGATGAGGTTGAAGCATATGTGCGCAATTGGCTACAAACACGACCTGACCTTTTTACGTGGATGGAATTAAAAAATTACCTGTACGCTGGGAAAAATGTGTATCCAAATCAGGAGATGATGTAGAAAAATAAACTATGTTTGTTTGTGTGTTTAAAATCAAAATAAATTTTTAAAAAAATAAGTCCCGTTTATATTTGATTCACCTTCGTACATTGAGATATTCTCAACATTCCAAAAGGGGGAAACATACAACGGCTTTCTGAACTGCATCAGAAATCAAAATATTTACAACATACCTTAACCTCAAACTGATACAAGGACGAGATGGGCCACCGAAAATTGGCATGTCTGTCCCCAATAGCATCTGAATGTCCTCAAAAGTCCATAAAACGTTCCGAGTGAATTTGTGATCTTCTTCCTCCGAACATGGGATTCCTTGTTCTAAACGAGGCTCAGGAAGGGGGAGCCCATGCTGGAACAAAGAAAACCGTATTAATTCATTCAAACTTCTTTCCTTATTTTTCATCAATCTATTTTGGAAAAGTCGGATATAGTAACATATTTCCACTTAAAAAATTATACAGGGTGATTCCCTCGCAGATGCAACAAAAATTGGGTAAAACTACATCAAAAATGGAGTAAAATGCCGCCAACTGCATATTTTTTATCTCAATCCGTTCTCGAGATATGATTTTTTAAAGGTTTTTTCAGGAAAACCGTGTTTTTTTCCTTTTAAACTCAAATTTCTCCACTTTACTTCATTCAATTTTAACTTTTGACCACATTTTCGGAATCAACATTAAATTTACTATAAGAATAGTGTACTTGGGTTCTTAAAAAGTACCATCCAAAGGCCCTCACATCAGCTCAAACATTGACGATTTTGAAAAAAGAATATTCCTGAAAATCTTTGAAACTTTACTACTCTTCCAAAACAAATCCTGGAAACTGGCAAATCTCATGAAAACTGCTTCGTTTAATGCTCTTTCCAACGGTATAATCAAGTTTACTTTTATTTTGTTATTTAGTGGAGAAAATTATGTTTTAATGTTAAAAAATGTGGGTTTTTCAATGAAATTGTTGGTTTTCTCGAAAGATGACCCTCCATGAACCTACGAGTATGGGGTCGGTTTCTATGTATTTTTTCACGCTGTATCGAATGGTAACATTTGTAGATCTCTTCAACTCCGTTATAACCGAGTTTTACACTTAAAATCGCAAACGTTTAGTTTGTTTGTTACGATTAAATGTATGTGTGTGTTATGGGGTAAAACTAGTTAATTAAAGTGTAAAACTCGATTATAACGTAGTTGAGAGATCTGCAAGAGTTTCCATTCGATCCAGCGAGAAAAAATACATAGAAACCGACCCCATACTCGTTGATTCATGGAGGGTCATCTTGCGAGAAAACCAACAATTTCATTGAAAAACCCACATTTTTTAACATTATAACATTATTTTCTCCCCTAAATAACAAAATAAAAGTAAAATTGATAATACCGCTGGGAAGCATATTAGATGAAGCAGTTTTCATGAGATTTGCCAGATTCCAGGATTCTTTTTAAAAGAGTAGTAAAGAATTAAAGATTTTCAGAAATATTATTTTTTCAAAATTGTCTATGTTTGAGCTGATGTGAGGGTCTTCGGATGGTACTTTTTAAGAACCCAAGTACACTATTCTTATAGGAAATTTAATGCTGATACCGAAAATGAGGTTGAAAGTTAAAATTAAATGAGGCAAAGTGGAGGAATCTGAGTTTAAAATGAAAAAACACGGTATTCCTGAAAAAACCTTTAAAAAATCATATCTCGAGTACGGATTGAGATAAAAATATGCGGTTGGCGGCATTTTACTCAATTTTTGATGTAGTTTCACCCAATTTTTTTTTTTTTTTTTTTGCATTTGCGAGGGAATCACCCTGTATGTATAAGTAGGGTGAATAATGAACCAAAAAATGTGGTATTGATATACGAAAAATTGCCCATACTGTGGCTAGAGGTAGAGTGTTAGAGCAGTCATTGGACTTGACGGCTTGTTCAGTCTTGGATTTCCCTTTATCCTCTGTTTCCGCCAGGCTGTAGTGAAGGAATTTGGAGACGAGTGCTTTTTGTTGAAGGGCATTTCGGCTTTTATCGTGATAAGGAAGGGCCTTGTCCTATAACATTAAATGGGATTTACATATAATGTCATAATTACAATCATGTTCATCAACAATTAAGTATTTGAAATATGATAGAGGCTGCTGTATATAGCAATAGCAGTAAACAGGTGAAAATAACATCAACGTTATTCTGAAACGTACATGAACTAAAGTTTATATAGATAGTTAGGTCATAGTTGATAGAAAAGATGATAAAATTAGAGTTTGCACAGACACCAGTTTTCAGTGGCTAGTAAAAACTATTGCGATCAGCTTTGACCATGCCAGGCTTCTGGAGGGGAGCTCCTAAGGGGTATCAGCGGTATACAGCGAGAATCCCCAATAAGCAAAACTAGATGTTCAAAAGGAAAAAGCTAAGTTCTTTCAATCTGGTCACCTGGAGCGCTGGTCACCTTTATCTCTTATCACCAGTGTATTTAAATTTCGAGTGTAACAACTTGTTATCCTCCTACATCAATAATTTGTTGTGTGCTTTGATTCTATTATGTAGATTTTCTTTTGTTTCACCGTTGAATAATAAACTGTTGTGATTGTTATGGACCTCCCAACATTTGTTTACGTTACGTAGAACCAGAAATTGGATAAATGATTCCATCTGCCATTCTCCGTACATAGACTAGGTTGTTTCCCTGAAAGCAAACAACCGACTCGTTCGCACTCCCACCAACAACCATAGATACAATGAAATGTGATTTCTGTTTCGGCTTCCTACGCGCTCATTTCCGAAGGATAAAATTAAGGACACTAATTTCAGGAATATTCGTTGAGTACTGCCAAAGCATTGAACATCTATCAGCCGTAAAACTTTCAATTCCGAGTATTTAAATGTAAGGTTTCTCATCATTTCCCCACCACTTTTTCGTAATGAGTAGTCGACAAGTCTTTTTGGATTTGTTTAGCCACTGGGGAAGATGATTAAGGACATCTAGGAATGGATAAGGGCGGTTCAAGTCCCTAACCATACTTTCCCAATGCCTAACAAATCCAAACAAATATTCACCGCCCCCATAACTACAGGCTTAGCCTACTCTGATGCAGGCGCCAGTATATAAATGTGCAATACACCCCCCTAAACTACAAAGAAAATCAATAGCATCTTGGGTTTGAAAATTGACCTCAACTTTTAGTCCAGGAGCCAGCCTCGAAAATAGGTAGTAATTTGCGGAGAAGGTTTGCGATTAGATTTTGAAAATTTAGTCCATTTGAGTGAGAAAATCTTGGTCTGATATCTCAAAATTGGCAGAATACAAAATGGCGGCTTCATAAAGATGACTTAATTTGTCCATTTTAAAGTTTTTCTCTAATAATTTCTAAACCGTACATCCTACAGAAATTTGTATATGCAGCAAAGTTGTAGAGCATAAAATAACAAAACGATTCGAACAAAACTCTAAGTTATCTTTAAAAATAAACGAATTATAAACAATTGAAAATGTTATAAAATTTATGAGATTATCTGTTAAAGACGACTAGACTTTTGAACGTCAAAAACCTCAAGCGACCTCAATATTGGTCTGATTCAGGTCTGCCAAACCTCATTCGATTCAGGGGGGTTGAATATTCTCTAAAGTTTGTATCGAACAAGTTTTTGCTACGACCGTTTCCCATTAAAGCACGAAGTAACAGACCGTTTTTGCGAACTTCATCTGTAAAATGACATAAAATTCAAAAGTTCGGCTGTGAGTCAATGGGGAAAGATCTCGGCTAAAATATGCTTGATACGAACTTTGGAAAGTATTTAATCTTATGAATGAACTTTGGCAGACTGAAATCAGACCAATATTTACGCCACTGGGTCATTTTGAAGGGGAGGGGGGGGGGGGGGGTGTGCCCTCAACTGCTAAGTGAACCACAACTATGAATCCCTCCATTTGGGTAAGGCTTATGAGAGGCTTCATCTATTAATTCAGCCCTACGACAATAATTATTATGATCCAACAACGGCCAAATGTCTATATGATTTTAACAGAACAGAACCAGTACTCCCCACTGAGATTGAAGGAACTCGGCACTTTGCTTTTGAGTGTCTAGTGTAGGCAAGCAATCAAACCACCTCAATTTTAAACAGAGAGAAAAATCACAAAAGATTAGAGGATGTCCTCCATGCAACACATAAGCTTTGCATGAACTCGAAGGGTATTTGCAGAATGGAGGAGCAACAAGCTAAGTGTCGAAATCAAACATGTTCTAAGAAGGCAGGTAGACACAGTTCGTCATCGGAAATCGCATAGACCTTAGGGCCTGTTAGCGCGTTCCCCCTGGTTGAGGCCAGTGGAACTCCACCTTGAAGGAGGCACACACCCCAACAAGGCCTACTTTCTAGCCGCTGCCCACCTGGATAGGGACAGGGGAGACTATAAGGGCGTGAAACCTACTACCCCTGCAAAACCATCCTCGAATTCCCCAGCCCAGCGAGGCACGCTGGAAGAGCTGAAAGCCTGGGGCCCCCCCCCCCCCCCCCCCCCTCGGTACCAGTATGGGCACAGCCCTTAAAGGCCAAGAATGGGCGCTGGCCCGGCACAGAGAAGAGGACTCTGCAGGTAGACACAGTGGAGTGTGGGTACAAAGCGTTGAAGAAACAGTACTGGCGAAACCAACTCAGTTTTATTTATCTGCTTTGATGCTCGCATTCGCCACTTAGCAGAGCAGTTCCACTCTGTAAACACCCTTAAGGATCCAATGAGCGATGGGAATACTGTGATTTTATGTTAAAGGACAAATTTTACCGTTGGAGGTGGAGAATTTAATGAACCTCACTCATAGCACATTTTTCAAACTAGCCAACTCTTACCTATTATCTCTCTTGACGCACAATTCTCTCTCATCTCTCATCATTACTATTATGATATATATATATATATATATATATATATATATATATATATATATATATATATATATATATATATATATATATAAACGTTCAAGTTCTTTCAGACATCGAACCTTCACGTATTTTCTTCACTGGAGTTAGACAGCAGGACAGCTCTCGTGTGTCTCTCTGGTTTATACATCGACCAACAAAATCAATGAGTATTTAAGCTCACTAAATCATTTCGCAACAGTGAAAATAAACTAGAGATGATTTTTCTGACAGCAGAATGGGTCCAGGCACATGAGAAACAAATATTATACAACGAGTAGTGTAATAAAATAGATATTACACTATGCAGTTTCAAAGGCGAGGGAAAAGCCTGGGAAATGTATAGTGAATACCCACCTTACCATAATATCTTGAAATGAATATAAGAAATACACATGACTAGTACTTTAATGACACATTAGTTTTACATCAAAAAAATAATAAAAACATACTAACTTTGCTGCTCAATGTTGAGAGGATGTGTTCGATAAAGTACTGCCTCACCCAAGCCCATTCATCTTCGGCCCTTGACAGCAAGTGTTTGTGAATGTCAAACTCGTCAATGAGCAACGTGTTTTCAACACGATGTACCACCATGCTCACCTTCAAATAAAATTTGGATCACATTACGTAAAATTATAAATTATAAACGAAAGAAAAACGCAGCATAATATTACACAAATATTTATTACTTCTGTATCAGATTGCTGTATTAGTTTCTTCTGCAAAATCATTGGTTTATATATGTTGCAGCCTTTTTGTAAAAAGCCTAGCCTTTTTACAATACGCCGCCTTTTCGTAATAAAAACGTTGGAATGACAAACTATACACATCATTCTGACCTATATATCTAACTAATCTGAATTTTTAGTAAGGGATTGACTACTTGATGTTACGTATTCTTAAGATGCGAGCTTGCAAGCATCCAGACCACCAAACTAAGGCGGGTCACGCTCAGCCTTCTTGTTAAATAGAATAGGTTGATTTTGCAAAAAGGCTGAGGTCTTCCAGCTTCATTACAAAAATTTGTAATTTGTAAAGGCTACTTGTCATTCAAACGTTTTAATTGAGAAAAGGCGGAGTATTGTAAAAAGATCAGGCTTTTTAAAAAAAGGCTGATTTCACAATAGGGATACCACATATATAAATCAGGCATCACACATGTAACGACCCAAAAACATTTGGTACCTCGACAGAGAATGAACTCGTGCCTTTACTTTTTTTAATCGTTAGGGTAGCGGCACCAGTATTCGACAGTGAACCAGTATTCGACAGTTTCAATTTCAATTCAAAAAAATAAGAGTTTGGCGCTACTTAGAGATTCAAAAGTGGCGCCAATTCAACAATCAATCCTTTTTCTACGAATTCCCGCCTAAATCAGGGTGGCACTGGACAAAATAACGGCGGTACAAGTGATAGTGACAAGTCCTTCTTCAACAGTCGTCGTGGCAGCTGTTCTGTGTAAAGAGGTGAGTGAAGTATTTGTTGTTTTCCATCAATATTCTTTGTTATTTAGCGTTGTTTTGAGTTTTATTCATGCATCTACACATCCTGTAGTGTGTTTACGCCTTTGAAAATCCCTGTAACTGTCGATTGAAGGCACTTGGGGGGGGTGTCGGATACTGGGAACTCATAAAGACCAGAAACCCAGTTATCGACGCATGTGTCGATTACTGGATTTCAGGATAGTTTTTTGTTCTTCACGCAGTCTGCCTCGTTTTTGAATTCTAGGGATGATGGCGTTTGAATTTTTCAAAAAAAATTACTAGCTCCAGTGTTTGACAGGGGGTGTCGAAAACTGGGTCAATGAAGTGTCGATTACATGGTTGAGGATTACCCAGTAACCAACTCCTCATTGACCCAGCTTCCGACACCCCATCTTGCTTTTCATTTCTTAGCAAATTGTCGAAGAAATTATGGGAACTGGGTGCCTAATCAGATATAAATAGTTATATAAATATATAGTTATATAAATTATATATATATATATATATATATATATATATATATATATATATATATATATATATATATATATATATATATATATTCGGTGTAGGGTTCTTGAGACTCGGTCTTGGGGAAAAAATACTCAGATTTTCATGCCAACGTTTTGTTCTATTTGTAGAACCTCTTCAGGGCTTGAAAACGTGGATTACATACAATTATTGTACATAGAGATGTGTCTCATAAGATTGACATTGCCACAAAGCGTATTTTTTCCCCAAGACCGACTCTCAAGAACCCTACACCGAATTTAATCTTTATATAGCGGTCAAGAACAAAGTCACATTATATATATATATATATATATATATATATATATATATATATATATATATATATATATATATATATATATATATATATATATATATAGCTATATAGACACAGACTTACGGCGTCGTTATAAGGTGAGGCGCAGGCTTACGGCGTCACCTCCCAGTGCTACAAAACGATGCCACAATCCTGTAATTCACTTGACAAACAGGCATACGGCACCACTTGTCTTGAAGGCGAGGTATAACCAAAACCAATGAAGGGGCTCAAGTGAGTAACGTGAAACGCAGGATTGTGGCACACATACGGTGTTTTTTCTCTCTCTCTCTTTTTTTCTTTCTTTTCGGCCGCACCTCAACCAGAAGGGTCATTAGCGGCACAGCTATCCTCTTGTCGTGGGGCTCACCATGGGTTATGTTTTGAGATTGAAAGATTGGTACAAACGATTATTTTAGATCCGCACCTCCGGGGTGGAGACAAACCTTCCTATGGGTTGGGGATTCAAATAAAATATGTGCATCTGCGATTGATGATATAAAATTGGAGGGTTGGTATAAAAATTTTGTTGTTTTTTTTTGTTTCGTGATGAATTCATTTTTCATGGTCCCGAGGACCTGGGCGGTCAGGGAGGGGATAATGTGACGATTGTTATGTTTCAGCTTTTTTAAATCGGAAAAAAGTTTTTCACTAGTAAAATTCGTGATGAATTCATTTTTCATGGTCCCGAGGACCTGGGCGGTCAGGAATGGGGTAAATGTGAAGATTGTTATATTTCAGCTTTTTGAAATCGGAAAAAAAGTTTTTCACTAGTAAAATTCGTGTAAATTCATTTTTCATGGGCCGAGGACCTGGGCGGTCAGGAAGGGGGTAAATATCAAGTTTGTTATATTTCAGATTTTTACAATCGGAAAAAAAGTTTTTCACTAGTAAAATTTGTGATGAATTCATTTTTCATGGTCCTGAGGACCTGGGCTGTCAGGGAGGGGGTAAATGTGAAGATTGTTATATTTCAGCTTTTTAAAATCGGAAAAAAAGTTTTTCACTAGTGAAATTCGTGATGAATTCATTTTTCATTTTCCCGAGGACCTGGGCAGTCAGGGAGGGAGCAAATGTGCAGATTGTTATGTTTCAGCGTTTTAAAATCGGAATAAAAGTTTTTCACTAGTAAAATTAGTGATGAATGCATTTTTCATGGTCCGAAGGACCTGGGCTGTCAGGGGAAAATGTGAAGATTGTTATATTTCAGATTTAAAATCGGAAAAAAAGTTTTTCACAAGTAAAATTCGCGATGAGTTCATTTTTCATGGTCCCGAGGACCTGGGCGGTCAGGGAGGGGGTAAATGTGAATATTGTTATATTTCAGATTTTTAAAATCGGAAAAAAAGTTTTTCACTAGTAAAATTCGCGATGAATTCATTTTTCATGGTCCCTAGGACCTGGTCGGGCAGGGAAGGGGTAAATGTGAAGATTGTTATATATCAGCTTTTTAAAATCGGAAAAAAAGTTTTTCAGTAGTAAAATTTGCGATGAATTCATTTTTCATGGTCCCGAGGACCTGGGCTGTCAGGGAGGGGGCAAATGTGAAGATTGTTATATTTCAGCTTTTTAAAATCGGAAAAAAAGTTTTTCACTAGTAAAATTCGCGATGAATTCATTTTTCATGGTCCCGAGGACCTGGGCGGTCAGGGAGGGGGCAAATGTGAAGATTGTTATATTTCAGCTTTTTAAAATCGGAAAAAAAGTTTTTCACTAGTAAAATTCGCGATGAATTCATTTTTCATGGTCCCGAGGACCTGGGCGGTCAGGGAAGGGGTAAATGTGAAGATTGTTATATATCAGCTTTTTAAAATCGGAAAAAAAAGTTTTTCAGTAGTAAAATTCGTGATGAATTCATTTCAATATTACGTATACCCACCTACCGCCAGAGTTTGATCAAAATCGTACCACTAGATGATAAGAAGTCGAGGTTATATAGTAAATCAGGAGTAGTTGCATCTCGTTTCTGACTCAATACTTCACTCTGCTCATGCGAAAACGTAAATTCTACCAAGCATCATTTCCCACACCCTAGTCATCCGATCTCGCTCAAATTTGAATGATAGTTGGGGGATGACAATTTGATCATCCCATATCAATTTAAACATTATTGTATCACTAATAGCTACTGCGCATGCGCCTATGTGAAATACTTGCAACGACCTTAATTTCCACAGTTTTCTTCCGATTTTGATGAAATTGTCATTGAATGCGCGGGTAGGTTGTAGGTGGTCCCGTACCTACTTCATCGTTCTTAACTCATCAGTTCATTCTGCGCATGAGCAAATGTGAATAACATTGAGTATCATTTTTTCGTTTCTTAATTGACCAGTTATGACGTTTTACGCTACTTCTTGATTTAATATTTTCCGCTATGGGATTTTTCAAGGTCATTTAAAACTTTTCAATGATCTATACATTCATGATACGCAAACGAGGAAGCTATGTGCCACACCCAAATTAGCAGACTTTTTTTTTGGGGGGGGGGGGGGGGAGATATTTTATAAGGATGTGTTATTAACTTTGACGACTGGTTAGGCCAATAGTTAACGTTGAAGATGAACTATGGGTGGATAATTTTTTAATTGATTAGGTAGGGTTGCCTTCACGGGCTTTTTATAAATGGTATTTTTGCACAAAATTTCGAAAAAATATAGTTGGTATGTTGGAAAAATATATTTATATCGGTGTAAATAAGTTGTGGATTTATTGGGATCGGAAGAAGAAAGGCAAAAAGACATGACTTTTTCATGTTCGAAGTTTAACTGCTGATAAATTCGTCTCAGCCTGGCCGAACACTCGAGTATTCGTAACGGAAAACTTGACCCCACTGAGAGCAGATATACTACGGATGATCAAGAAGAAAGCAGAGAAAAGAAGCATCAAATATGTCTGGATTAAGAACTTTCTAGTCCATACGAGGAAAAATGAAAATTAGCCAGTGAAGGTAATTCGTACCCTCGACGACCTAGATAACATTCGAAACGTGATATTTGCTTTTGAAAATTGGTTGATCCACATGTAGACAATTTCAGTGATGGATATAATGAATTTTGCTTCCTCACTACCGAAGTTAGGAAAGCTATGTGTTCGTGATTGAAGTCGAAAAAAAGTTTTGTCCTCCAAAATCAAAATGTTCTGTTGCTTTTTGCGTTTCAGAGCTTGCTGATCAATTTTGGTTACGTGTCCGTCTGTCTGTCTACCTGTTTGAGGAATGTCGTATGAATTACATCAAGATTGGTGGAGTAATAACTATAGCGCATGCGCAAAACTAAAATTGATCGAGACAGAAATAACTACGATACTAATGGACCGATATTTATGAAATTTTCAAGGATTATGGAATTTAGCTCCTAGACGTTCCCTCATGAATTTCATTACTGTTGGATTAATGGTAGTTTGTGCGCATGCGCAAACGTTTATTTCTTATAACGACGATTTATCGATCATTTTGACTCGTACTTTGTTCTTCAACTAATTCTATACGTCCGTGTTATAATATTTGAGGAAGCTATACTGCCCACCCAACTCGGCAGACGTTTTTGTAATTTGGTAGTGAGTCTAATTGAAGGTCTTACCAATCTTTCAATGATTACATGAGTTGAAATGAACTTGCTATTGGGAACAAAAAATTATTTTTCATATGCACTTTAGGAGCTACAATTGTAATTTTGATGAAATGAGAGTATTGTTGGAAACTGTTACTTTTAAGCCAGATTTTATTATTCTTGAAGTCTATGGTAGACTTTGCGTACTATTGCAACTTATGAATGGGTACAGGGCCTCAAAATCATCGAATAATATAAATAATAATGACAGGGTTTTTTTTATGGCAATGATAAATATGATTACAGTATTGAAGAATCAACATTGTGTGATGCAACAGTAGCTACTTAAAATTAGATTTGTGTGTGACAAGGTCTATGGAATTTATAGATCCCCTACAACCAATCCTTATCAAGTTTATTCGAGATTTGAGGTCGGAACTTGAAAATGTTGATCGAGATTGTTTTACTTACATTGTAAGAGATATCAATATCGTTTTATTGCAAGAAGATAATAGTAATGATCATCTGAATATGATTTCTTCCATGGGGTTTCTTTCTCTAATTACTGAGCCCACCCGAGTTCAAGGGTTGTCAACTAGTTGCTTAGATCATATAATTGCCCGATCAAAGCACTCACAGCTCAACCCTGCTGAAATAAAGAGAGCGATTACCGACCACTTTAGCACGGTGGTGACTATTGTTGATTCACACAATGAAATCTTGAATGATAACAAAAACGCCTTGAAATTTAAGAAAAAAATTGGCTTTGAGGCAGTAGGAGTTTCTTTTTCTAACATGGATCGGTCTTCGGTGTATGAAGAAGATTTGAATCAGTCGGCAAATGCATTTATTAATTTATTGAAAAATGTTATTGAGTATCATACTACAGTTGAAACTTTCAAACCCACCTTCAATAGACATACTCCGTGGATTACGAATGGTCTAACGATTTCTATTACAAGACGCGATGTTAGTGACAAGAAATGTTATTACTTCAATTAGCAATAAATTATTCCTAATCTGTTAAGAAAAAAATTATAAAATGAGGAGGTACTGAAGAAAACTTTAAATTAAGAAAAAATGCTTGTATTGCGTCGTAAAAATCATTAAAATAATAGGCCCATTTCATACAATAAATTAAAAATAGATTTTTTCTTGAATTTCAATTATTTAAATATATTCAGATAAATAATTGATAGTTTAAATGTGTTGATATATGAAAAAGTCTCTCTTGTTGTCGAAAAAATTATTATGCTGCTTCCTGGGTTTGAACTCGTGTATGGAGAGATGATTCTGCTTGGGAGTTTCTCACTCTACCCCTTGACCACCAATGCCTATTGGTTAGAGAGAGCCTACTGCTTCCAATCAATGAAGGCCTTCCCTTTCCTTCCCAGTTCTCACAATACTTTTAGGGCTTCTTGTGAAGAGAAGGACCAGTACAAAACTGAAGAAGGATTAAGTGAGTACTTACAGGAAAATCTGGAGGCTGGGATCCCAAATGGTACCTGATTCCAAGGCTGTAGGCAACTGCACAAGGAAGATCAGTTGGATGAAGTCTGGGAAGGCTCCTCTTCTTGTACAAACAGCAATTTCACCTTGTTGTACACGTATTTGGCCACTTAATTTCCAAGAGAATCAACAAGGGTTGTATTAGACAACAAATCCAGCAAAGCTTAGGCTGAGAAGAATGGTTGGACACTACTTGAGTGAGAGCAGACAAAGGACTGATGAACTTGGGAGGCCAAAGAATTGGGGTCCAATGATGAGTAGGATCCTGCAGGAACTGGAACCTGTTGTTGTCTGTGGCTTCCTTCTGGATCCCTCTTGCCATTTGCACAACACATTCACATCACCAAGTCACTTGTTTACCAACAAGAAGGTAATACATTAGGTATCTTATAAAATGAGAATAAAAAGAAACATTTTCCTATAAGTACCTCAGAGTTAAACAATACAAGAATAGAATATACAAATAATGTTTAGGATAGATTTTAGATTAAGTTGTAGAATAAGTTTTAGAATAGAATTTAATCATAAGTTTTAGTTTGTAAGAGATTAATTTAGTTTAGATTAGATTATCATTTTTTAGGTTTTGATTTGGTTTGGTTTAGTTTTAGATTATTGTGTGCATTTTCAACACGCAATAAACACAAGTTTAGCAAATTAGTTAAACAACCCTACAGTAAACGATTAAAAGATTACTATAAAAATATTGAAATAAGTTGAAATACATTATTAGGAAAACTAGAGACACAGTAACATTTCCAACAGAAAAAGAGTTTGCCAAGTTGGGTGGGCAGTATAACTTCCTCACATATTGTAACATGGACGGATTAGTAGAAGAACAATTATTTAACCTCCGACATTTAACCCCTCTACAGCCCCTGGAATTTGATTAAAATTCATCAAAATGTGTTCTCGTAGATAAATTATGTCTTTGAATCCGAATTTGAAATCCGTTTTTTTCTACGACTTTTAGTTCTTCGGATTTATTAAATTTCATGAATTTCATGAAAAACTCCCAAAATTCATCTTGGAAATTGTTCAAAATTCATCAACTTGTGTTACATTATGGAAATCAGGGCACTGAATCCGAATTTGTAATCTGTTTTGCTGAAGGACGCTCCTTTTACCGCATTTCTGAAATTTCATGAAAATCTCCCCAAAATGCCCCTGGAAATTGTTTTAAATTCATCAGAATGTGTTCTTGTAGGTAAATTGAGGCGCTGGATCTGAATTTGGAACCCGTTTTGTTCTACGCCGTTCCATTCACCGGCAAGTGACAAAAACCACAATTTCATGAAATTTCCCAAATTTCCTTCTTATTATATTTCTTTGGTATATTTAAGATGGGAAAAACTAAATTTCATATCCCAATCACAAGCAGTTGCTTCATAAGCATCAACTAAAAACATCAAACATTTCAGGTCTTCCCCCAACCCCACCCACTGATTGACCCCTGTATGGTGATGAAAATGCACTAGAAATATTCAATAATATATGCAGATAACCTACCTAAAAGGTGAAAATTAAAAAAAAAATTTACGAAACCGAATTTTCCAAAAAAAGCCGAGCGGGCACTTACTGGAACCACCCGGGCTTCATTCTGAAGAAACTTTTTGTTTTAAAAATGTATTTTTTATCTTAAATTCGCAATTTCTCCATTAAAACACACAGGAAATTCGACGGAAATGTTTTCCAGTATGTAATTTGAGTGGCTGAATCCGATTTTGAAATCCGTTTTGCGCTAAGACACTTCGTTCACGGGATATACAAAATTTCATGAATTTCATAAAAATCTCCCCAAAACGCCCTTGGAAATTGTCCAAAATTCACCAAAATTAGTACCCTTGTATTTTTCGATGCGCTGAGTCCAAATTTGAAGTCCATTTTGCTTTCAGAAGCTGCGTTCGCTAGATTCCACAATTTCATGAAAATTCGAAAAATAATTCTTTACGCCATTTCTACAGAGTTTTTGAAGGGTACATACAAAATTTGGAGGTCCCTGCTTACATAGGTGCTTCGGAATAGTATAAAAAAGAATCCGACCATTTTGTATGAGACCCCTCTACAGCCCCTGGAATTTGATTAAAATTCATCAAAATGTGTTATCGTAGATAAATTATGTCTTTGAATCCGAATTTGAAATCCGTTTTTTCTACGACTTTTAGTTCTTCGGATTTATTAAATTTCATGAATTTCATGAAAAACTCCCAAAATTCATCTTGGAAATTGTTCAAAATTCATCAACTTGTGTTACATTATGGAAATCAGGGCACTGAATCCGAATTTGTAATCTGTTTTGCTGAAGGACGCTCCTTTTACCGCATTTCTGAAATTTCATGAAAATCTCCTCAAAATGCCCCTGGAAATTGTTTTAAATTCATCAGAATGTGTTCTTGTAGGTAAATTGAGGCGCTGGATCTGAATTTGGAACCCGTCTTGTTCTACGCCGTTCCATTCACCGGCAAGTGACAAAAACCACAATTTCATGAAATTTCCCAAATTTCCTTCTTATTATATTTCTTTGGTATATTTAAGATGGGAAAAACTAAATTTCATATCCCCATCACAAGCAGTTGCTTCATAAGCATTAACTAAAAACATCAAACATTTCAGGTCTTCCCCCAACCCCACCCACTGATTGACCCCTGTATGGTGATGAAAATGCACTAGAAATATTCAATAATATATGCAGATAACCTACCTAAAAGGTGAAAATTAAAAAAAAAATTTACGAAACTGAATTTTCCAAAAAAAGCCGAGCGGGCACTTACTGGAACCACCCAGGCTTCATTCTGAAGAAACTTTTTGTTTTAAAAATGTATTTTTTATCTTAAATTCGCAATTTCTCCATTAAAACACACAGGAAATTCGACGGAAATGTTTTCCAGTATGTAATTTGAGTGGCTGAATCCGATTTTGAAATCCGTTTTGCGCTAAGACACTTCGTTCACGGGATATACAAAATTTCATGAATTTCATAAAAATCTCCCCAAAACGCCCTTGGAAATTGTCCAAAATTCACCAAAATTAGTACCCTTGTATTTTTTGATGCGCTGAGTCCAAATTTGAAGTCCATTTTGCTTTCAGAAGCTGCGTTCGCTAGATTCCACAATTTCATGAAAATTCGAAAAATAATTCTTTACTCCATTTCTACAGAGTTTTTGAAGGGTACATACAAAATTTGGAGGTCCCTGCTTACATAGGTGCTTCGGAATAGTATAAAAAAGAATCCGACCATTTTGTATGAGACCCCTCTACAGCCACTGGAATTTGATTAAAATTCATCAAAATGTGTTCTCGTAGATAAATCATGTCTTTGAATCCGAATTTGAAATCCGTTTTTTTCTACGACTTTTAGTTCTTCGGATTTATTAAATTTCATGAATTTCATGAAAAACTCCCAAAATTCATCTTGGAAATTGTTCAAAATTCATCAACTTGTGTTACATTATGGAAATCAGGGCACTGAATCCGAATTTGTAATCTGTTTTGCTGAAGGACGCTCCTTTTACCGCATTTCTGAAATTTTATGAAAATCTCCTCAAAATGCCCCTGGAAATTGTTTTAAATTCATCAGAATGTGTTCTTGTTGGTAAATTGAGGCGCTGGATCTGAATTTGGAACCCGTTTTGTTCTACGCCGTTCCATTCACCGGCAAGTGACAAAAACCACAATTTCATGAAATTTCCCAAATTTCCTTCTTATTATATTTCTTTGGTATATTTAAGATGGGAAAAACTAAATTTCATATCCCCATCACAAGCAGTTGCTTCATAAGCATTAACTAAAAACATCAAACATTTCAGGTCTTCCCCCAACCCCACCCACTGATTGACCCCTGTATGGTGATGAAAATGCACTAGAAATATTCAATAATATATGCTGATAACTTACCTAAAAGGTGAAAATTAAAAAAAAAATTTACGAAACTGAATTTTCCAAAAAAGCCGAGCGGGCACTTACTGGAACCACCCGGGCTTCATTCTGAAGAAACTTTTTGTTTTAAAAATGTTTTTTTTATCTTAAATTCGCAATTTCTCCATTAAAACACACAGGAAATTCGACGGAAATGTTTTCCAGTATGTAATTTGAGTGGCTGAATCCGATTTTGAAATCCGTTTTGCGCTAAGACACTTCGTTCACGGGATATACAAAATTTCATGAATTTCATAAAAATCTCCCCAAAACGCCCTTGGAAATTGTCCAAAATTCACCAAAATTAGTACCCTTGTATTTTTTGATTCGCTGAGTCCAAATTTGAAGTCCATTTTGCTTTCAGAAGCTGCGTTCGCTAGATTCCACAATTTCATGAAAATTCGAAAAATAATTCTTTACGCCATTTCTACAGAGTTTTTGAAGGGTACATACAAAATTTGGAGGTCCCTGCTTACATAGGTGCTTCGGAATAGTATAAAAAAGAATCCGACCATTTTGTATGAGACCCCTCTACAGCCCCTGGAATTTGATTAAAATTCATCAAAATGTGTTATCGTAGATAAATAATGTCTTTGAATCCGAATTTGAAATCCGTTTTTTTCTACGACTTTTAGTTCTTCGGATTTATTAAATTTCATGAATTTCATGAAAAACTCCCAAAATTCATCTTGGAAATTGTTCAAAATTCATCAACTTGTGTTACATTATGGAAATCAGGGCACTGAATCCGAATTTGTAATCTGTTTTGCTGAAGGACGCTCCTTTTACCGCATTTCTGAAATTTCATGAAAATCTCCCCAAAATGCCCCTGGAAATTGTTTTAAATTCATCAGAATGTGTTCTTGTAGGTGAATTGAGGCGCTGGATCTGAATTTGGAACCCGTCTTGTTCTACGCCGTTCCATTCACCGGCAAGTGACAAAAACCACAATTTCATGAAATTTCCCAAATTTCCTTCTTATTATATTTCTTTGGTCGATTTGACATGGGAAAAACAAAATTTTATATCCCCATCACAAGCAGGTGCTCCATAAGCAACAACTAAGAATATCAAACATTTCAGGTCTTCCCCCAACCCCACCCACTGATTGACCCCTGTATGGTGGGTGAAAATTAAGAAAAAAAATTTACGAAACTGAATTTGCCAAGAAAGCCGAGCGGGCACTTACTGGAACCACCTGGGCTTCATTCTGAAGAAACTGTTTGTTTTAAAAACGTATTTTTTATCTCAAATTTGCTATTTCTCCATTAAAACACACAGGAAATTCGACATAAATGCTTTCCTCTATGTATTTTGAGTTGCTGAATCCGATTTTGGAATTCGTTTTGCGCTAGGACGCTTCGTTCACGGGATATACAAAATTTCATGAATTTCATAAAAATCTCCCCAAAATGCCCTTGGAAATTGTCTAAAATTCACCAAAATTAGTATCCTCATATTTTTTGATGCGCTGAGTCCAAATTTGAAGTCCATTTTGCTCTCTGAAGCTGCGTTCGCCAGATTCCACAATTTCATGAAAATTCGAAATTAATTATTCACACCATTTCTACAGAGTATTTGAAGGGCATCATACAAAATTTGGAGGCCCCAGCTTATATAGGTGCTTCGGAATAGTATAAAAAAGAATCCGACCATTTTGTATGAGGCCCCTTTACAGAACCTGGAATTTGATTAAAATTCATCAAAATGTGTTCTAGTGGGTAAATTATGTCTTTGAATCCGAATTTGAAATCCGTTTTGTTCTACGACGTTTAGTTCTTCGGATATATTAAATTCATGAATTTCATGAAAAACTCCAAAGATTCATCTTGGAAATTGTTCAAAATTCATCAACTTGTGTTACATTATGGAAATCAGGGCGCTGAATCCGAATTTGGAATCCGTTTTGTTCTACGCCGTTCCATTCACCGGCAAGTGACAAAAAACACAATTTCATGAAATTTCCCAAATTTCTTTCATATTGTGTTTCTTTGTTGTATTTCACATGGGAAAAACTAAATTTTATATCCCCATCACAAGCAGGTGCTCCATAAGCAACAACTAAAAATATCAAACATTTCAGGTCTTCCTCCAACCCCACCCACTGATTGACCCCTGTATGGTGGGTGAAAATTAAAAAAAAAAAATTTACGAAAATGAATTTGCCAAAAAAGCCGAGCGGGCACTTACTGGAACTACTTGGGCTTCATTCTGAAGAAACTGTTTGTTTTAAAAAATTATTCTTTATCTTAAATTCGCAATTTCTCCATTAAAACACACAGGAAATTCGACGAAAATGCTTGACGGTATGTATTTTGAGTCGCTGAATCCGATTTTGAAATCCGTCTTGCGCTAGGACGCTTCGTTCACGGGATATACGAAATTTCATGAATTTCATAAAAATCTCCCCAAAACGCCCTTGGAAATTGTCTAAAATTCACCCAAAATTAGTATCCTTATATTTTTCGATGCTCGATCTTCTATCCGTTGCCACATTAAAATTTGATCGAGAGCACTTCGTACGTCAGCGAGAAAATTGCGTTTCTGGATCAGTAGAACGCGATGGTGCCGTCAAAATTGCCGAAATATGATGTCTTGCTGGATAAATCAGCGACAGTAGGCGGGAAACGATTAAAAAAAAAAAAAAAAAAGTGTTCCCCGCTATGTTTTTTCCCGCCATAGACACAGTAAATGTTTGACGGTCTGGGTTCGGGTTGGTCCTTAAATGTTCGTTGAAGTTCCAATTTGGTCACATGCGAGTTCAGATACATGAAATATTCTTTTCCGATTAGAGTGAACAAAAAGTAGACAAGCTACATTTTGAGCTAACGCGCTCTTCCTGTTTCGTCGAAAGTTATGTAGGTCTGAAGTTTGATTTCGAACCTGTCTCTTGATTTAAAAGACACATCCAACAGAAAAATAGACGGTAAAAACGATAACCCTTCTACGCAGATGAAATAATGACATATCTTTATTAAACCTAATAAACTTTTTGTGGTTCCACATAGTTTTATAAGATTTAATTTGTTTGAAAGTAATTTCCTACTGAAAAAAACGTTAGCCAAGTTGGGTGGGCAGTATAACTTCCTCACATATCGTAACATGTACGAATAGAAAGGGAAAGGGATAGCCCTTCTACGCAGATTAAATTATGGCCTACCTTTACAAAAATAGACGAAGAAAACAAATACGAGCAAACATTTAATATCCGACAGTTCTGTTAGTAAATGATCTTATAACTAAAATTTTGGTGGTTCCACATAAGGTACCGCATTTGATAGTCATTTCCAACAGAAAAAAAAGTCTGCCAAGTTGAGTGGGAGGTATAACTTCCTCACATAGAGAACGCACCGAATTATTATACAGCAGTCTGCAGTAAAAATAGTACTGATATGTTCTTAAAACTAAAGTTTTCTTAGTTCCACATAATCTTTCGTGGTCTCTCTTGAAAAACATCAATGGAGGTGACGGGTGTGAAAGTAATTTCAAAAACAAAAAAAGTCTGTCATGTTGGGTGGGCAGTTTTGTAGCATAATACTAAAATGTTTGTGGTTCCACGTGATCTCTATGGCCTTCTTCGCAGATAAATGGCCTATCATAATTAAACCTAATAAACTTTTCGTGGAACCACATAGAAAACGCAGCAAATTATTACACAGCAATTTATTATTTTCGTTTTGCCCCTTTTATAAACTTTATTTACGTATTTTATTTTCATTATTTTAACATGGATATGTTTTTGGGCTGGGGTTCATTCTAAAATTTGCGTAACGACACCAAAATTTGTGATGACCTGGCACTTTAGATTATTATTAACTCGAAAAGTGAAGGCTAGGAAAATCGTAGTCGTCGGGTTTCATAGTAGGAAAATCGTTCGCCACTTCTTGGAATGCTCCCATTTTATTACAACATCTCATGACCTCTAGGACATTGTAGTGTAAAGGAATGCTAATTTATTACTCCAAGTTATAAACTAATATTGTTTTGTAACCATAATGGAATAATCTTGTGAAAAGAAGGCCCTACATGGTTGGTATACAATTGAGTAGTAGGTACCTACTGGTAAGCAGTAGGTACTAGACATATCCATGATCTATTGTTTTTCCCATCAAGGGAGAAATTATGGATATGTTATGAGGATATTTTTTATTTCATTCCCTTGGGATTGTCTATAGAAAGGGTTTGTAAGTAATTTTCAAATGTTCCACCCCCACCTGAACCATGGGCTGTTAGTCTCGATGGTATGGGGACTAACTATATCCAATCGCATCTATGCATCCCACTGAGAGCGAGCGAAGCGAGCAACATTCCCCACACATTTCAAATCACCCTTAGTGATACACCGTTTCCAATGATTCTACATGTCCCACTCAACAGTAAAGACCATGGGATCTATACTGCCATACCGAGCGTGTGTAGCGAGCGAGAGAACTAGGCTAGTATAATAATTTACCTCTTCACGTGCAGGACGCTAAAACATATCTCTTGGCTTATGATACGTCGACATTTGTTTCTGGTTAGTCCTGGAATGAAGGTATACACTAAAGCTCATGACGCTCTGGATTCATTGAATAACTGGTTTTCGGACAGTTACCTCACGCTAAATGCAAACAAAACTAAATACATTTAAGTAGGGAGTAAAAATTAAATCGTAGAAAATATGAGTCATAATATGATATTAGTTTAGAAAAATCCGTTTGAAAAATTAGTTTATCCATCATGGATTACTGTTTAGAAAAATCGTGTTGTACATGTGCGACTTTGGAGAGAGTGTTGTAATATTCGAACTTAATCACCGATATTTACATCCGATACTCATAATCGATGTTCATGTTCGATAGGGGACATCGATATAAATATATTCAGTTCTGTTATCTACCATGCTTCCGACGTTGCCCGTTACAGCTTTTTTATTTAAATTCCCTTATATTTCCCGATTATTTCATGGTGTCAGGTGTGTTATTTTATTCGCGGATTGAGCCACGATCGATTCGGTGTTAGGATTCGGAAAATTCCTTCGGTATAACGCGATAATCAGCTCGCGACGACCATGGAATCAGTGGTAACCTCGCAGATACCGCTTCCCGGTAAAATGGAAGTGAAGGGGGATCAAGCTGCCAATTGGAATTTTTTCAAGGAAGAGTGGCACGATTACGAAATTGCTTCAGGATTAGTCGACGCAGACGACAGGAAGCGAGTGGCGACCTTTAAAGTTGCACTCGGTCGGGAAACCCGACAAATATTATCGAACCTCAAACTGGGGGAAGAAAAAACCAAGAAGGTAAGTGATATAATTACCGAACTTGATCTTTGGTTTACCCCAAAACTCAACGTCATTTACGAACGGTTTTTGTTTGGTACTGCGGCTCAGGAAGAAAACGAACCCGTTGACAGTTATATTAGCAGATTGCGGAAACTGGCGGCCACTTGCGATTACAAGAGCCTCGAATCAGAAATGGTTCGTGATCGTTTGGTGATAGGTATAGTTAGCGATACCACAAAAAAGCAGTTACTTAGCAACCCTGAACTCACTTTAGACGCGGCTATAGACACTTGTCGTGCAAATGAAGTTGCGGAAAATCAAATGGCAATAATGAAAGCTAAATCAGAAGGAGCCGTCAATCGGATAACGGAGAAAAGGCCCAAGGAAGCGTTTTCGCGTAATCGGTTCCCCCAGGAGTGCAGGTATTGTGGTACTCGACATGCATATGGTCGGGACAATTGTCCTGCTTATGGAGAGAAATGTGTACGATGTTCGCGATACAATCACTCGCCAAAGGTGTGCAAATCCGGGAAGGGCAATAGGAAAGTAGAACGGAACGAAAGGCGTTTTGGTCGAGGCTCGGCCCAGCGAGTGCGCTTGTTGAATGAAGAAGATGCCGGAAATCGTCAAGAGTCAGAAGAAACTGAGAGTGCGGATGAAGCTTTCTACATGCAACACGTAAACTCGATCAATTCAGCTAAGAACCCGAAGCCGAGAATATGGTTAGCAAAAGTAAACTTCCTAGTAGAGAATAAATACCAACCCGTGGCATGCCAGCTGGACAGCGGTGCAACTATTAACGTCATCGAAATTGGGAAACTTTCGTCACTAACTGGTAAGGAGCCACGTCTTGAGCCGTCAAATACGATGATTAAGACATTTGGCGGAAATTGGATCAAGTCATTGGGACAGGTAAACATCCGTGTTAAGAAAAATCAGGTGAAAACCACGCTAACGTTCCAAGTGGTTCCAGATGCGACGAGAAGGCAAATGCCTCTCCTCTCCGCTGGAACTTGCGAAATCCTGGATCTAGTAATATTAAAAGATGTATTCACAACCGAGACCACAAGCAACGACAGTGCAGCGAAAATCATCGAAAAATACCACGATGTTTTCAATGGGGTAGGATGTCTTGAAGGGGATTGTGACCTTCACATAGACCCAACATTTACACCTGTTAAACAAGCTCCACGTCGCATTCCTGTCCCACTGAGAAAAGAACTAAAAGCAAAGCTCAAAGAACTTCAAAGGAAAGGAATTATCACCAAAGAAAATGAGCCAACTGAATGGATCAGCAACTTGGTGATCGTGAAAACACCTAAGAAGCTGCGGTTGTGTATCGATCCGCATCACCTGAATAAAGCATTGAAACGTGGAGAATTTGAAACACCTACTTTTGAGAGCATTACTCCAGAACTGTCGCAGGCAAGATATTTTTCAGTGATGGATACCAAGGACGGATTTTGGAACGTACAGCTAAGTAAAGAGAGTTCTAAACTCACAACGTTCTGGACGCCGTTTGGGCGATTCAGGTGGTTAAGACTTCCCTTCGGACTGAAAGTTTCAGGAGATGAATACCAGAGGAGATTGCACGAAATATTCGACGGCATTGAAAACATCATAATCGTCCAGGACGACATATTGGTCCTGGGAGTGGGAGACAACGATGAAGAAGCATCACACACTCATGATCAAGCCCTAAACGAACTCCTAGCACGAGCCAGAGCCGTAAACTTGAAATTCAACGAGCAAAAGATAAAATTAAAAATGAGAGAAGTGAAATACATGGGCCATGTGATTTCAAAGGAAGGTATCAAGGCAGACCCCGACAAAACTCGAGCTGTCGAAAAAATGAGATATCCTGAAAATACGAAGGAGTTAAAAAGTTTTCTGGGTCTCGTCACATATCTATCCAAGTTTCTTCCAAACCTTTCGGCTATTTCAGAGCCGTTGAGAAATCTGCTTCACAAAAATAAGCACTGGACCTGGGGTTCAAAAGAGAAACAGGCCGTGGATAACATAAAGCAACTGATCGCATCAGCACCAATCCTATCGTACTTTAATCCGGAAAAGGAGGTGACAATTCAGGCAGATTCTTCAGGCCATGGGCTGGGATGCGTCCTGTTACAAGACGATCATCCCATAGCATTCGCATCCCGCAGCTTAAGCAAAAATGAAAAGAATTGGGCCAACATTGAAAGAGAATGCCTATCACTCCTCTTTGCATGCGAGAGGTTTTCTAACTACATCATTGGTTGTAAAGGAGTAACCGTGCATACCGATCACAAGCCCCTAGAGAACATATTTGAAAAACCTCTCCTACAAGCACCTGTGCGTATTCAGAGAATGATGTTACGACTGCAACGGTACAACGTGAAAGTCAAGTACATCAAAGGGAAAAAAATGTTAATAGCAGACATTTTGTCTAGACTACACATGCCAGAATGTAGCCCATCCGAAAATTTGAACGAAATATACAAAATTGACAGCATTTATGAAGAACTAAATTCAATAAAAGTAATGGACAACATAAACATCATGCAAGCTAGCATGCTGAAAGTAAGAGAAGAATCAGCCAAAGACGAAACTCTATGCTTACTCGCCTCAATAATCAGAAGTGGTTGGCCAGACAGAAAAGACAAATTACCTTTTACAATACACCCCTACTGGGAAATAAGAGACAGACTAGCAATACAGGATGGCATAATATTACATGGAAACCAAGTGGTCGTGCCAAAAGCCCTTAGGCCAGAATTTATAAAGAAAATTCACCTCTGTCATTTGGGCATGAATGCTTCGATACGACGTGCCAAGGACACTTTATACTGGCCATTCATGGGCTCAGAACTAAAGGAGTGCATCAGAGGGTGTCGAGTCTGCCAGGAGTTAGCAGATGACCAAACTAAAATGCCAATGAAAAGCCACCGAATCCCACACTTACCATGGGAAAGAGTATCCATGGATACCTTTGAATACAGTGGTCAAAAATACATAATAATGGTCGACTCTTACTCTGATTTTTTTGAATTAAAAAGAACTACAAACATCACAGCTCAATCCATCATTAAATTTTGCAAAGACAACTTTGCGCGATACGGGATACCTCAAATTCTAGTATCCGATAACGCCCCACAACTTGTTGGAAGTGAGTTCACAAGTTTTGCCCGAAAATGGGAGTTCTTACATTCGACATCATCTCCGATGCATAGCCAAGGAAATGGTAAAGCCGAGTCAGCTGTTAAGATTGCAAAGAAGCTTCTAAAAAAATGCGACAGAGATGACATAGACTTCCAGGCCGCTCTGCTCGAATGGCGCAATATGCCTTCTTCAGAAATGGACTCAAGTCCAGCGCAAAGGTTAATGTCAAGAAGAACCAGGACCACGTTGCCGATTTCAAAAAACCTTCTAGCCCCCGAAGTTGTTCCGGGCGTCCACGACTCATTGGAATTCAAAAGGAGGAAATCTAAGATGATTCAAGACCAAACTGCAAGACGTCTACCTGACCTCGATATAGGCGAGGAAGTGCTTGTTAAACCAACTGGAACTCAGACAAGCGCGTGGAATGCTGGAACTGTAACAAACAAACACAATGTTTCTTCGTATGATGTCACAATCGATGGCAGAACGTTTAGGAGAAATCGCACGTGGATCAAACCATTGCACCAAGCACCAGGTACCGACAGACCAATAGCCAGGAAATCTAGCTCAGCTGCAACTTTAAACCAGGGAGACATGCAAACAACACCTAGAATAGAAGAGGAAGAAATCTTACCCACGCCAGAATCCAAGGAGACACCACAAATGCCCAGACCAGCAAACACTCCTACAAGAGCATACACATCCCCAACAGACCCATCCGAAGACAGGCATAGGACAACACCGCCGCAAGGAAGCTCAACTCCAAAGAGCTCGATAACCAAACTCAATGAACCAAGGAAGATACCAACCAAACCACAACCAATACCTACAACTAGCACCAAGACGACCAAATCAGGAAGACAAACAAAACCCGCAAATAGATTTACTCCATCATCAAGTGCAAAATAAAAGATACAACATCGCAAATATCAACATACAAACATATGTGAGACTGAAACTAAATTGAATATATATATATATATTTACATATAAGAAAAAAAAAAAAAAAAAAAAAAAGAAAAAAAAGAAAAATAATAAATAAAATAAAGTAGTAATAATAATAACATGCTAAAAGAAATTAATCAAGGATATTGTGAATGTACCTGTGTATCATATACAAAAAAACAATCGTGTAGTGTTGTGAAAGCTTATTCTCAGTTAACAAGATAATTTATTAAAACCATTTAGCAGATTGATTGTGTTCATAATAATATAAGTTACTAATATTGTTGTGAAAACTAATCATTTAAATATTTAGACAATTCATCTATGATAGGCCCTGAAGAAAGGGAGATGTTGTAATATTCGAACTTAATCACCGATATTTACATCCGATACTCATAATCGATGTTCATGTTCGATAGGGGACATCGATATAAATAAATTCAGTTCTGTTATCTACCATGCTTCCGACGTTGCCCGTTACAGCTTTTTTTATTTAAATTCCCTTATATTTCCCGATTATTTCAGAGAGCATTTACCTATCGTTATCTGGGTGTACATATTGATAATAAGTTAACGTGGTAATCACATTTAGACATTATACATGAAAAACTAAGGAGATTTTCGTTTTTGTTTTCTAATGCGAGGAATGTATTCAGGAATGATAAGCTTAGTCTTTCATATATTATTCTTTGGTACAATCAGTCTTACAATTAAACCGTTAAATATAATTCAAAGGTCTATTATGAAAATAATAATGAGAAAGCCACACCGATATCCGAACATCCAACTTTATGAAGAATTTAAAATACCTATTTACCCCTCATCAGTTATTTGTAAAATCACTTCTATCAGTGTTCCATCGGGATCCAGGCATGATAAATAGGAATGCTTGTGACCATGATTATGAAACAAGATTTAGATGGGAGGGAAATGTAGTTAACCCAAAGCCATCTATGACGTCAACCACGAGGAGCCCATCCTGTATTTTGTATATTTTGTACCGGTCTATCGACGGAAATTTGAGATCTCCGCAACTTCACTCCCGCGCTCTATGAAAAAATAATATAATGAAGGTGGGTCAAGCTTGGACACAGCAAACGTGAAGCTGTATTCAGTAGTACCTACACTGTATAAATTTAATCAGTATTAATTATTAACTATGTACATGATGATAGAGATTCATTTTAAAAGTATCTTAATTTTTGTAATTCTCCCATGTATAAGATGTGAATAGTTAGAAACTCAGCTCGGAACGAAGCTTGCTTGATACTTAAGGGCTATTGCCTTCCATCTAGCATTAGGTATATTGAGATATATTCCTTGTAATTAATTGAAAGTGTTCTTTGTAAAAATTCAATAAAATAAATAAATATATAGAAATAAATATCATTCGAAAATTTAATTTTTGTCACTCGTATTACCATATGACTAAACAAATTTAAATAAATATATAAATTGAAATAAATATAACAAATTGAAATGAATGTAATCATGCAATATTGTTTTCCATGATTTATCGTGAAAATAGGAACTGGAAATATAGGGATCCTAGATAAATTTTGAACTACTTACCTACTTTTTTAAACATCTCGAAAGGGATTCTGTAGAACATACCTACCTCAATCTTTGCTTGAAAATATGACAATTCAAGGTACATTCCCATAGGCGGGTAACTGAGAATAACAAATTAATCACAATGGGCCAGCCAATTGGGGCATAATATTCCACAGGTACCTACTTACTTCTACTATAAAAACCTGGTAATATCACTACCGAATTTAGATTATTTAAATGCTCAAAAAATAGTATTTTTGTTACAAAATAACAAAATATATATAGTTTTTTTTTTTTTTTTCCAAACCCTAGCTTAGGAGGCGCAGAGCCGATGTTGTCTACTTCCTCCATTGTCCAAGGTATATGAGTATATAGGCAGCTTACAGGCACTGCCCTCTGTTTTTCCAGTCATCCGCGTGGAGCGCATGTGTGTCAAATTTTTCGAGTCTGTCTACTAAGACCGAGAGCTTGATCAAAGCCGATTTCTCCAAGATTAATGCTTGCTGGGTGGATAGCAGATGTTATTTCAACTTTTAGCGTTGTGATTATGACTGATGGGGTTAAATTCCTCGAGATGTAGCGCATTTTATTTAGAGCGAGTGAAGGTTTTTGGAATCCGATTGTTGTGTCATCCAGAAGTGTTTTGGGATTTTTCTACTAAGGTAAATGGCTCTCTCGGCCGAATTGCAATTCTGATTTGGAATAAGCACTAGGTACTTGAAACGTAGCAGAAACAGTATATTGAGCAAATTAAATGTTTTCTCAAGTTGCAAAAACGGAAGTGGATTATTCAAGGAACAATACCAGAACATTTGAGACGCGGCTTAAAAAAAAAAAAAAAAAAAAAAAAAAAAACTCGGTTCTTCGGACCTTGCCAGGGGACAAGCCCCCTCTGGACCCCATAATGGTTACTGCTTAGAACCTTCGTCTAAAATTCAAGAAACATGGAACATGCTTTAGCCGTGATTTTAAAAATGGACATTACTTTCCACTCTGTTGGGATGTTAGGAAAGTAAAAATGGACATTACTTCCACTCTGTTGGGATGTTGGGAAAGTAAAAATGGGTATTACTTTCCAATCTATTGGGATGCTGGGTAAGTAAAAGTGGACATTACTTTCCTCCCTGTTGGGATGTTGGAAAAGTAAAAATGGACAATACTTTCCACTCTGTTGGGATGTTGGGAAAGTAAAAATGGACAATACTTTCCACTCTGTTGGGATGTTGGGAAAGTAAAGGTGGAGATAAGTTTCCACTCTGTTGGGATGTTGGGAAAGTAAAAATAGATATTACTTTCCACTCTGTTGGGATATTGGGAAAGTAAAAGTAGACAATACTTTCCACTCTGTTGAGATGTTGGGAAAGTAAAACTGGACAATACTTTCCACTCTGTTGGGATGTTGGGTAAGTAAAAGTGGACATTACTTTCCACTCTGTTGGGATGTTGGGAAAGTAAAAATGGACAATACTTTCCACTCTGTTGGGCTGTTGGGAAAGTAAAGGTGGACATAAGTTTCCACTCTGTTGGGATGTTGGGAAAGTAAAAATGGACATTACTTTCCACCCTGTTGGGATGTTGGGAAAGTAAAAGTGGACAATACTTTCCACTCTGTTGAGATGTTGGGAAAGTAAAAATGGACAATACTTTCCACTCTGTTGAGATGTTGGGAGAGTAAAAATGGACAATACTTTCCACTCTGTTGAGATGTTGGGAGAGTAAAGGTGGACATAAGTTTCCACTCTGTTCGGATGTTGGGAAAGTAAAAAATCCCGAGCTACTCTCGTTCTGGCTACACGAGGGACGATCATGTTGATTTAGATGAATACGAAAGCGCAAGACAGAGAGGGACAACGTTGACGCCGCAATCCTGTAATCGGTGTTATTGTATAAAAAGACGGATGTTACAGAAGCGGTATTAGGGCACCTGTGCCCTAATACTGGATCTGTTAACCTGTGCCGTAAGACTGTGAAAGTAAATATATATATATATATATATATATATATATATATATATATATATATATATATATATATATAAGTTATATATATAGTTAATAAATCTGTTCCAGTTATCCAAATGGCTCCTAAGAAGCAAACGTCTACAGAGACACCCAAGAAAAAAAAGGTGAAGAAGTCCAAAGGAAAGGAGCCAAGGCGGAACTATCCTGACGAGGATATGTTAGCTGCCATAGAGGACTGCAAGCATGGGATGTCCATCGCTGGTGCAGCAAAGAAGTACCAAGTACCTCGCATCACACTGAATGATAAGGTTAAAGGTAAATCCCCTTATTTCAGGAAAATGGGTCCAGATCCTGTGCTCAGTCAAAAGGAAGAAGAGGGACTGGTAGTGTGGATAAAGACCATGTTTCAGCGAGGATTTCCAATCACCACAGACCAGCTGAAGGACGGTGTAAAACATGTCATTGTGACTCTTCAAAGAGAAACACCATTCACCGACAACCGACCAGGGAAAAAGTGGACTCAAGGATTTATGAGGAGGAATCCATCTGTCTCCACAAGAATCGCAGAGAATCTGACGCAAACTCGAGCGAATGTGAGAAAAGAAGATGTTAAGCAATGGTTCCGGGAAATTGAAGATTATCTGACGAGGAACAACTTATTGGAAATTTTGAATGACCCTAGGAGGGTTTTTAACGCAGATGAAACTGCCTTCTTTCTCAACCCAAAAGGGAAGAAAGTATTGGCTCCTAAGGGAGAGAAGTCAGTCTACATAACTGTGAATCCGGATGAAAAGGAGTGCTTGACTGTACTCATAACAGCTAGTGCTGCAGGATTATTGGCTCCCCCAATGATTGTTTTCCGCTATGAAAGAGTCCCACAGGATCTAGCTGACGCTATTCCAAGCGGTTGGGGAATTGGAAAAAGTGAAAATGGTTGGATGACCAGAGCAACATTTTACGAATATTTCACTTTAATTTTTGAACCTTGGCTCACACAGCAAGACATCACACGCCCCGTAATATTTTTCGTCGATGGACACACGTCTCATCTGACCTACCATTTGAGCCAATTTTGCGAAGACAAACAAATTATTCTCATTGCACTGCCTCCTAATACCACCCACTTTTTACAGCCTATGGACGTAAGTGTTTTTCACTATTTAAAAGAAAGCTGGAAAACTGAAGTTCATAACTGGAGGATCGAACGAGTAAGGGCAGAAGCTTGTCCTATATTAAAGAAGAAAGACTTTAGTGGCTTACTCAATAAACTTCTAAAGGACAAAATAACAGAACCTATAGTAGCCAATGGTTTTCGAAAATGTGGGCTTGTCCCTTGGGACATCAACGCAGTCCACTTCCACTTTGATTGCCCTAACACTGATTTCGGATCAACTAAAGGCGCAGTCAAATCTAGGAATAGCCAGGCTGCGATCTTAGTTTTGGAAGAGTTGATTGGTGAAGAGAAAGTTAAACTCTTCAAACAATCAGCCAACTGGTTAGGAAACAAAGAAGATCGGTCTCTCTTTGAAGTATTGCAGCAAATGAACGACAACGTAAGGAAACATGCAAGCTCCTCACACGAAAACACTGCCATCCTCAATGCAGATGAAGACGAAGGGCGGCTTGCATGTAATCACCATGTAACTTATACCCCCGAAAGTGCTGAGATAGATCAACCAGCAACACCTATACAAACAACAACAGCAAACAATTCCCAAACAGTGCATGAATTTAACGCAAAGATAGTAACCCTCAAGTCAGGAACACCGCGGTTTAATTGTGCTCATAGGTCATTAGTCGTTACGAACTTCACGTTTTTGGGTTTTCCGTTGGGTATGAACAAGTATGAAAAGTATTTATTTCTATGACAATGAACCAGTATTTTTCCTGACACAATCATCAGTGGAGGCAGCACTTCACGCAATCTTCACGAGAAAATAGCTGAGATATCAGGCAAACTGAGAACAATACAGTGAAGAATTTGTGTCTTAAAACTCTGTTTTCTCATTTAAAATATGTGAAGTAATAACAGAAACAAGGCTCTAAACGACCAAATAGAGCCTGTGCGCAAAAGAACGGATTTTTTTTCGATCGAGTTGGAGACTAGTAAAGCTACAAACGGAGGCGGACTTCAGATGGCACATTCGGTTTCTACGCGACTTGAAACGTAAAATAACCAAGTTTGAGGTGTGTTCAAAAACCTACCCGCAACATCAACATAATTATTTGGTAATGAGGCATTTGAAAAGAAAAACTATTATTACTTACATCACCAGTATTCAGTAATTCTGAGGTGCCCAGTAGTGTTACATTTACAGGAAGGTTTGGCTGGTGTCAAGTGCCTTCAGGTCCCTAAATGGGTGACATTAAATGAGCCATTCCAAAGGCCCGATTACACAGGACGCGTTGTAACGCGACGTTATAGGAACGCGCGTTCCCCCCGACATTTGGTGATACAGCAACGTCACAGACACTGCGTTATTATTGGGCGTTATCAGGGCGCGAGACCCAGTCTTGTCTGTGCTACTCAAGGGGTTTGCGGTTCCCAGCGTCTATAATTTATCTAATCTATAATGATTTCTGACAATGATTCTGATGAAGAAGAAGCTCTACTTCTTCTAGCGGTAGTAGATCACAGGAATTGACGGTATTGGGTGCACCCAATCAATCAAAGGAGGGAAGAGCTTGGGGGATACAACCGTCTATGGCGGGAGTTGCGTTCACATGAAGATCTTTTTGTGAACTATTTCCGCATGTCGAGACAAAATTTCGTGGACCTACATGAACTACTAGCGGTGAATATCCAGAGATAACCAGAAGGACCAAGGAGAATATTCTGTAATTTTGTACAACCCACTTGGCTGACGTCGGGTTACTGAAAGTATTGCTGAAGGGTACCGCTGTGTGTGTGACGGGGATGATGCAATGTTGCGTCATACTACCGTATCGTGGTAACGCGACGTTACTGGAACGCCTAACGTCGCGTTATAACGCGTCCTGTGTGATCGGGCCTTTATGTACAATGTCGCTAACATTCCCTCAAGGTCACGTACTCTTGGGTACATTAGGGTGACGTTAAGAGTACGTTAGTGGTCTCCAAAAACTCTCTATTAACAAAACTAAAAAGAAAACCCTTTTGAACGTGAAAGTGCATAAAATTAACACTTCTAAACCAATAAACAAGTGTCATAAAACTTGCAAATTGAAAAACTGTAAGTTATATTTTTTCAATACTAAAATTGATGAAAATATGAAGAAACAACTCACAGACTTAGAGCTGTAGGGTATTTTTAGGAGCTTCTTTATGTTTTCCGCATCAGAGACGACATCCACTTCACCAACACTTTCAGGAAACATGTTAGCCATCCTGAAACTGGAGACAGCAATACGGTTACTGAAAAGTGATCGTTATACTTGTGCACAATAATTATAAACTAATTACAATAGTAACGAATTCCTCAAAAGCTTCAACATTTTTGTTTTGGCTCAACAAATGAAGACCACTTTAGTATGCAATGGTTACAATAGTTACATCATCGCCCATAATTGCAAGTAGAGAATGCTTAGTACAGTTCTTTGGTAGAACCAATAGAGAGTTTTTATTCTTCCTATAATTGTCTACCCGTGTACGCGAGAAGACTGAAATACCAAACTGTGGAAGACGTAGAACTACGCGTGTACGGGAAAGAGGCCTACCTACTTGTTGGCAGGAAAAATATAGAGATTTGTTCTTTCCAAACGCTATCGTCATGCTCTTGAATGATCAAGTGGAAAAAGATCGAATCTATTTTACATTTAAAATCTGCTTTATCAGCTATCTTCACAGCCATAGCATCGAACAGATAGATTCGAGTAATTAATAGACCTACAACCTAAGAAAGAAATTGTATTCACCAACGCCCATGTCTCGTTGGATACTTCGGTTCTCGTCTGATCACCGAAGTTGAGCAACGTCGGGCTTGGTTAGTACTTAGATGGATGACCGTCATCGAGCGCCGCTATTTCGGCATCTCATATATTTTTTGACTCATCATTCAATTTATCATCTATCCACACCACGGTTACTTAATCAGGCATCGTGGAACAGTTCGTTTTGAGTGACTTCCCTGCTTTATCAAATCGTCGTTTCCATGATCTGAGTGTGTACCAAGCACAAATTTTACTATCAACTTACTCAATTTGATGTTGAACTGACAACAGCTTTTATACAAAACTGTATTATTTAAACACAAACCAGCTCGTTGCCTGAATCTTTATGTTGGCAGGTACACCTTTTTTGAACAAAAGAACAGGTACCTACATACTTTAAAATCGAAAAAGAATCAACAACTGCATTCACTCCCAAGTAGGTGAACAGGATATCTGGCTGTTGAACGATGTAGGTACTTCGTTCACGCAATGAACAGAATTTGATTTAATATAGGGCAATTATATTTATCATAGGTTTAACTTTAAAGGGGGAGAGTTATTAGACGGTAGCCAGAAGGAGAACAGATACTCTTAAAACTGTGGTCACCTTAGCGTCCGGTTATGATGACTATGCCTAGAACGGAATTCTAACGAAAGCATTTTTCCCGCCTACACGTAGATTAGGCCTCTTTCCCGTACACTCGTAGTCCTACACATAGACGCGAGAATTCGTGCATGCGCAGTTGGTATTTCAGTCTTTTTGCGTATACGGGGAGAAAATTATGGGTAGAACTAAAACTCTTAGAGAGTTTAGAGAGAGCATTAGATGCTTTTTCAGGAATCCCGTCCTAACGTAGTCATCATAACCTGACACTAAGGTGACCACAGTTTCAAGAGAAGGTATTGGTTCTCCCTCTGACTGCCATTTAATAACTTTTCCCATTTAAGTTGAACCTATGATAAATATAATTGAAGTATTAAATCAAATTCCGTTGATTAAGTGAACAAGGTACCAACATCGTCCAAAAGCCATATCCTGCTCACCTACTTGGGAGTGAATGCAGTTGTCAAGACTTTTCCTATTTTAAAGTAGGTACCTGATTTTTGTAGGCATCTGCACGTTCATTTCGTACAACAAAGTTGATTTGGCTTCATAAAGATTCGAGTTTTGGGTTGGTGATAAACACCAAGGTTTGATCCTCGAGATTATTTTTAATGGGGTTTGGCCATTCTCCATAGAATAGGTTTTTGGTGAAAGTGGGCCTTAGTAAACTAAAATATAGAGACTTCAAACATGAATCTGGATGAGCCAGGGCTCGCCTCAATGAAAATATTAAAATATATTGCACGGCTACAATAATGGTACCACATCTAAAATATAAATTTTCTTTCACCTGGAAAACCCTGAAGAGACTGGCCGAGTAGTGTCATTCAATCCTCTGGATGCTGCTGAACTGGAAAGCCAATTTCTAGGAGGCAGCTTTATGTCGGTATTGTGACGAAGAGGGGCATACAGTACTGGTGTCTCCACCAGTGCATATTTGACCACAACATTCGATTTTACCGAGGTCTCCCTTGGAGATGAAGGGCTGGAAACCTATAAAAAACATGTTCAATTCATTAGCGAATGAAACTAGGTAAATAGTTCAATGCTTATACAAAGATTGGACACAGAAGATTCTGCCATGACTCCTTTTTATCTTATACTGGACTGCCCTTCCCATAACACTTGTTAAACACAATTTTCCCACCAGCCCTTAAGCGGCCCATTCACGATCCTGCTGCAGGAGGTGGGGAGTTCCCCTCTTCACTCTCCTGCCTCAGAGTGCGTTCTCCATACACAATCCGTCTTTCCCAGCTCAAACCGAAGGTTTCCTGCCAGTATACGGTATTCTGAGGTAATCCTGTGTTGGCGGGTGATTAGAACATGGAAGGTCTTCCGGCAGCTCCACACATGCTCGGGCCTAGCAGGTTGATAGGGTGGGGGACTCCGGACTGCAGGATGGTCCAATGGGAAACCCATCCGACGAGCTCTGCAGGACACCTGCAGCAGGAAGGCCTCCACACACGTCCTGCACGCCTCCCATGAAAGAAGAGAGGGAAGTTTTTGGTTCCCCCTACTTCCTGCACCAGGATTGTGAATGAGCCGCTTTATTAGCATAATGTAAGCCAATAAGGGAGTCGACAGAACTCAATAACCAAGAACTGTACATAAGGTGACAGCAAGATAACACAAAATTTGACGTTGGACAAAAATATATAATAAATTGGGTTTTTGCAATATCTATTTGATTTTGAGCGGGTTGCGTAACTTCTCAAAATTGTGCAGTAATGAGAAGGTTATGAACCGATAATTCCGTTTTCTGTTCGGCTAAACATGGTGAAACTAATTTACAAGATGCCATTGCTTGTTCTCAGTTATCACGACCTACAGTTAACCCTATCATTATGGTCTTATTATTGGATTTGGCTTCCAATGATGATTTCACGAATGATATGCAAACTCCTAGAAACCAGGATACAGCCGAACAAGAAGCCAGATATTGTTGCTATCAAGCTCTACGGGTCGAGGTTATTTTAGGCAGGGTAACAGTAAAGCAGACCAGAAAGACTGAAATTACAAAAGTGACCTACAACAAGCAGTATGAGAGTTAAAAGGAATGGTGAAAAATTACACCAAGGTCATGAATGCAACCGTATCTTGGTGAACAGGGGACATGAAGCAACACGAAGGAAGTGTATTGGGCCCACTCCTGTACCTTCTGTACACCAGCGACTTACCAGAAGTTGTACATAACACCACAGCAACATTTGTAGACGACACTGCTGTCCTGGCAGTTGGGGACAGCAATAATGAATCACTATCAAAACTCAATAAGTCCATCTCCAAAATTAGTTTTTGGACAACAAAATGGAGGATCAAATTGAATGAGGCCAAGTCAGTGCACGTTGATTTTACCAACCAGAAGATTAACTACATCCCTACTTTCTTCAACAACATGGCAATTCCCTCCGCGAATGAAGCCAAATACCTGGGCGCTAGACGCCAAGCTCAGGTGGAAGGAACATGTCAAAAAGAACAGGACTGAGCTCGCATTGAAACTTAGAAGGATGTATTGGCTAATCGGCCGACGATCCACCATGACCATTGGTAACAAGCTGCTTCTTTACAGTCAAGTACTCAAGCCAGTTTGGATGTATGGAGCGCAGTTTGTGAGGCTGCACAGCTCCAACCAAAAGACAGATCATTCAACGTTTCCAGAACTCTGTACTACGATGTATCACTGATGAGCCGTGGTACTTGTGAAATGAGGCACTCCACCGTGAACTTCAAGTTGACAGTGTGGATGAGGAGATCAAAAAGCGAGCAACGCCTCATCTTGCCAGACTAAAAGATCATGTGAATGAGGAAGCTGTGAAGCTCCTGGATGTGCAAGATCTAACTCGACGCCTAAGCGGTTGAAACCGCATGAGCTTGTGTAGGGAGTGAATGTGATATGTTCGAGAGACAAGGGACAAAGTTATGCATCTTAGGTCCTGAATAGTGTATTGTAGTAATACAAGTCAGATTTATATTGTTAATAAGATTACTCGGTGCAATAAAAGCGTAAAAAAAATAAAAAACATGAAGCAACACATCATCCAAAGCATGCCGACATTTTTTTACCTGGTTTTTTGGAAGCTTTATTTCTTATTCCAAGAGGCAAGGGAAAGACAGTGGCAGTAATTCTCTTCTTAATTGAAAATGACAAGAAAATACATTTGTAGATTTGTATTTTCCTACCGTATCCACCCAAATTGACTCACCAAGTTGAGAGAAAAAAAGTTACGTTGAACAGGGCGTGGGTCAGAGTCAGACGAGATCGAAGAACTTAAATGCTAGCATCGGGTCAAAGAGGCGAAAAACGCAGGACACAAACACTGGCGTCGGGTCAAATTGCTGGAAAAAGATGTATATCTTAATCATTCGAGTGCGGAATTGTTACTAAACCGCGAAGGACATCTGGAAAAGAGATTAGACAAAAGGAGGGGACAAACGGGAAGAAAAATATATCAAAGTTCATCCAAACAAAAGAGGTTGGTTCAATATGACCCAGCGCCAGTAATTAAGGGCTAGAGTACAAAATCGTAGTATCACACTTCCAACCAGGGTATGTCTAGTTAAGGTAAATAATGAAAACTACCACTGTAGATTCTTAAACTCATTCAAGTCCTTTTTGACAACATACGTGTTTTACTACCTGGTCAGTTACAGGATTATTTAAGTATTAGTATGATTACATCAGTACGTGCATAAATTAGGTAGTGGAAAAAAAGTGTTCCACGCTAAAAATCTAAGAAAGATTACCAATTCCAAAGGAGCTATGTCGTCCATTTTGCACGTCCCTCCACTATTCAAGAGATTATAGAACTAAGAATAATTATCGGTGAGAAGTAAACGCAATGGATAAAAACAACGTAGTTTTGCAGAGGAAACAATTCTTTCACATTTCAGATAGCGTAAACTCAACTTGGGTAAACCAAAATAAACTTGAAGAGTCCCGAAGGTTCCAGATTCCATAGACTTCTTCTTCTCCTTGATTTCGGTTTGGCCAGTATCATGGATTATGTTACATGTTGGTATCAAGCAAAGAGCTTATAATGGGATAGAGAAGACAGGTCGTGGAGGGGAAAGAAGCCACGTGAGGCTCCGCCCAGTCGGGGAGTGAATTTACCAGACACTACAATACATACTCTAGGTACTGTAGGTACACTACAATACATATTCCCTAGCAAGCTTTAGGTAGGATTCCGTGGCTTTGTGTGATCTATGAATATCTTTCATTAGGTACTTCTAATTGCATTTCATGTGGCACTATAAAATTTGAGCTTTTAAATACAATATTCTTTCTCTGAACGTACAATACTCAATACAATACTCAATTCGTTTCTGAACGTACAGTATTTTTTGAAGATTGATTTGGCAAGCTCATTATGTGGTAGCGAATGCCAGCCCTGAAATGTGGCTTGCTTTAATAATTTTAGTTCTTCTTCATTTGAGGTTGAATTCCTTAACCGGTTAAGATTGTCATTGTTTAATGGGACTACCAATTTAATTTCAAATGTTGGCTTCTCATCTGGGGGCTCCTGGTTATCACAATCACGACCAAGTGCGTCAGCTACAAAAACTCCACTCCTTTTTTGTAAATTAATTTTGGGTTGTATGGAAGGAGTTCCATGAATATTTTCTAAAGCCTAGGAGACGCTTGGTGCAAGGGCTTTTTGAAGATTGCTTCTAATGGTTTATGATCGGATTCCACTACCAATTCCTTGCAGCCCCAAACGTACTTGTGGAATTTCTCGCAGGCAGAAATGATGGCGAGACCCTCTTTTTCCAACTGGCTGTAATTTTGTTGAGTTTTCGTCAGAGCCTTGAAACTATGGGTGATATTCTCGAGACTTGGACACTAGCGCATCCTTACATCGAGGCAAGGCGAAGTCGAAGTTATTTCACCTTATTGTCATGGTGACGAGTAAACTATGCGAAAATGCGCCATTTGTAGCCCCCACCTGGACAACTGCATAACATAGTCTTACCTAGTTCCTAGTCAATATTTTCATTATTTGTAATATGCAAGGTTATAAATTATATGCAAATTACATCAAGTTATATCAGGTGATGACCTCAAACCCTACGAACACAAGATTTAATCTGTGGGGTAGGGATCCATATGAAATGTGTGTTGGGGAGTTGACATACGTGTTCTAGATGATCCAGACATCAGCCGCGAAGATGTTGTGGATTACTTACCTAGTTTTAGAACTGTTCTTTGAATCAATTGAAACTAAAAATCTTTAGGGTACTGTGAAAGTGGTCTTGTGAAAAGATGTTATGAGAGCTCTGTTAGGCGGGAATATAAGTATCACATGTGGAAAGGTAAGTACCTACCTAGAGGGAAGGTAGATATACCTACATACTTTCCGTATATTATTAGTTGTTCATGTACTTCATTGATAAAAACGAAAGTAGGTACCTAATTACCTTTTTTGTCCCTAAAATTTGCGTAACTGCAAAACTCGCGCAATAACTGCACTGCCAATGCCATCTTTATGAAATCTTACCTTCAAGGTTTTTTCCTTGCAGCTGGTTTTTAATTCATGTTGCATATTCCCTGATTCAATATTCGACAAACTTGCTAATCAGCGATTGTATTCATCGGCAAAGCAACGACCCACCTACTTTGTTTAGGCAATTTAAACCAACAGCAAATCTGGTAGGACGTACGTACCTACCTAAGTAGTTTCATTTCTTGGAGTAGCAACAACCTGCCTAGTTTACTTTGACAAATTATCAAATCTCTCCTTTGATTCATTCAATATGACAAGTAAAGCTTCCTCAGTTAAGAATAGTACTACGAACTTATAATAAAACGCTGATGAAGCTACCTGAGCAATGGCTTGGTACCTACACAGCAGTACAGACACATGAGGAATTTTCAATCATCTTTTCTTTACTATTTTTCAGGTTAATAGTTATTCTCAAACCCTAAACGAATGAAGTTCTTTAGTTTTCTGACACCTCCTAGTCCAAATTAAAACTCGTTCACGTTAGATTGGTATCGTTGACAGCAATCTACAATCAATTATTGCGCTGGCAGGCCCAATTATTATAACATTTAGTCGAATTGAAACTTTGTATTTCTACAATATTATACTTTTTCAAAACAAAACTGTTGAAAAATCGCCTTATAACCACGAATTATGTTGACGTGAGGCGGCAAACTTCTTGTGAGAAATAGGTTGGTTGAGTATTTATTTATTTATTTATTTAGTGTACAAAGGACCTGGGCCCACCTAGCGTACACCCTTGGAGCAGGGCAGAAAGTTATAAACAAAATTTTTTTTTTAGTTTATGTAAATAGTACTGAAAATAACAAATAAAGCCAATAACGTAAAAAAAAAAATTACCTAGTGTAGTGGATTTATATAGGTTTGACTTGGCGTAGGTAGACCAAGTCGGACATTTATATCCCGGTTATGCGGGTTGGTCTCTGGGCCACCCCCGCGAGGAATGCGGGCGGAGCCGCCAAGGTCAACTGGTTTCGCGGACTGAAAGGGGGGATAGTCCGTGTCGCAGCCGCGTGGAGCGCTAGGCTCGTGTCGCAAGTGCTGGGTTCGATCAGTTTGGTACTGAGCCGTTTTGTAATATTCCGGCCTTAGATTTATATCTGAAAGGGGAATATGTTGAGCTTGGTTGAGGTACTGAAAAGTATCCTTTGCTTTTTGTGCATTTGGAGTGTATTTGACACTCGGATCGGCCGAGTAAGCCTGCGTCGAATATCGTGGGTATTTGGACAGCTTGGTCGAATCGTAATGCTCGGCTTCAGAGCGAGTCTGAAAGGTTTCCTCGATCTTTTGTATAGGCGAGGCTTGTTCGAAAGTTTCTCGAACGAATACGTCGGGCGAGAAGGCGATCCGGACGTGAGGGCCGTGCCTTGCGCTGTCGCTGGGTTCAGCGGACTCGCCGTGTGGCCGGTAGGGTGCACTGCGTGGGCTACTCGGCCCAGCTTCGCCGTCGCCCTCCTCCCCTTGCAAGGGGAAGTAGGAAGGCCGGCGTTCCATCGAATTGATCGAGTTTTAGCTCGTTTCGATGCCTCTATGTGTGAAAAATAGAGGGTTTTGGAGGTGGACTCGCTTGCCAGAGCGTCTTTCCAATGCTCGGATGGCAGGGTCCTACCTCGTAGCCTTGAAAAAGGCTTCCTTAGACGGTAAATTAGAGCGGAGGAGCTGAGTAATTTACCGGCGTGCCCACAGCGGTCGATTACGAGCTTAAGGCTATGTAATCCGGGCGACACGGCTCGGAACGTCCCTCGGGCGTGCGAGCTAAAGAGAATATCGATAGCTGCACCGGGTGGCGTCCTAACAGATGAACTACGTTGGGCAATGAGCAGGATGAATAATCACTGGACTCGTAGATGCCAATGCGAGATCTGCGTGGAGAGAAGGACTGGCTTGTAGAAAGCAGTAAAAAATCGTTCTTGAGATGACTTCGTGTAGCAGAAGGTTCGTCAGCTTGGTGCGTGTAGAATTCTTCGTACTTCAGAGTGTGTCGTCGTCGAGAGCGGAGAGTGGAATGAAATGCCAGGCTCTGAGCGAGGTATTTATAACCAAAAAGTGGTGGCCACTTTATGGTTAGTATGCAAATTAGTTTCGTCAAATAATTTGGTACGATCAAACTAGCTTCGGATTGGCTCGCTTAATTTCATAAATTCGACTGTGCAATCTCATTGGTTCGCACAGTGTTTTCTCAGTATCTGTGCATATGATAGCTGAGTTGGTCTTCCGAGGTGGTTTCCCTGCGTCCGTCGCTTTGACGGGGTCCCCGGGGGTGGCTGAACGACCTTGAGTTTTCCTGTTTGAGGTTTCTCATTCAAGGCGACTTGTTTCGAGATGTTTGTCGCATCTCTCTCGCCCAGTAAATGTTTGGGGAGGTCGCCTTGCGTGTTCTCATTCAAGGCGACTTGTTTCGAGATGTTTGTCGCATCTCTCTCGCCCAGTAAATGTTTGGGGAGGTCGCCTTGCGTGTTATTCTTTAATATTTCACTTTTGGGAGAGAATTTAGTATTTTCTCTCTGGTGAAATATTTTGTTTGACGGAGTTGTAACTCGACGTCTTGTAAATATTTTTGTGTTGTATCTACCTCTTTTTGGTAGCCCTGAAAAGGGCTGTTGACAAGAGGGGGTGGATTTCACCACAGGGGCCCTCCCAAGACGTCGTGTTAATAACGACGACGCCGGTTGGGGTGATTCGAGCGCCGTTACCCACCTCTCGTCGAATTTGGTAGAGGGGACGTGCCTTCTGGCAGATTTTCGGGGAGTTTTCTCCTTACTTTCTGTCTGATTTTGTGACACAGATTGTCCTTGTGGTACAGCTTCTTCTGAGTGTAGAGTATAAGCTGGCTTGATTTGCTGTTTGGGAACTTTTTTAGTATGTTCGCCAATTTGCACTGTAACCGAAAACTTATCTCTTTTAACCACTTTGAATGGTCCCGTGTAAGGACATTGCAGAGAGGTGAGCTGTGTGGGCACTCTGATATAGACATGAGTACATGTATCCAAATTTTTGGGCATGTTTACGGCATATTTCGTATTATTATGTTTAATATGCGTAGGCCGGAAGAAAAGAGGTTCCGAAAGGTTCGTAGAAGTTACGAAAATGTCTCCTGGGAGTGGTACGTCAATCCCGTAAACTTTTTGGAAAGGCGTAGTTTCGGTCGCCGGGTCTACTGCCGTACGCATGGCGAGTAGAACTTTGGGAAGTGCATCGAGCCAATTTTCGTTTTGAGCTTTGAGAGCCTCTTTCAAAGATCTATTTCTGCGTTCTACCATACCGTTTGTTGATGGTTTGTATGGTAACGTGTGAGTATGTTTTACTCCGAGACGTTCCATAATGGAATTGAACAGATCTGATTCAAATTGGGTGCCCTGATCACTTGTGATGTATTTAGGTACGCCCTTTGAAGCTACCCAAATATTGATAAAGGCATTTGTGATTGTGGTTGTTTCGATGTTGTTAAGAGGGACTGCCTCTAACCAACCCGTTGCTCTATCAACCATCATCAAAATGTAACGTTTCCCTCCTTTTGCTAAAGGTAAGGGTCCGGTAATATCCACGTGTACGTGTGAAAATTTGTTTGCCGTTTCAAATTCGGAGTAAGGGAGCTTCACGGAGCGCGTGATTTTTGCTCGTTGGCAAGTTTCGCACGCTCGGACCCAGTTTGAGACATCTGCACGTAGTCCGTGCCAAAAATATCGTTGTTTAACTTTATACACTGTAGAGTGTATACCTGGGTGTCCCAAATTGTGAATTTGGCTTATTATTTCTTCCCTTATTTCGTTTGGAATATAAGGTCTAGGGTGTCCTAGGTCTAGGTTACACCAAATTTCTCCTTGAGAGAATTCAACTCGTGTGAGTTTCAATTTGTCCTCCGCGGTAGGGGGAGAGCGAATTTGTGAATTTGAAATGTGCAGTAGAAGATTGCATTCTATTGCAGCCGTAATTTTCGAAATTTCAGCTATGGGTGGACCCTCGTCCGTCTGGGTTGAAGTCGATTTCGTTTGAATTTCAACCGGATCGAAGGGTCTGGAGAGTGCGTCGGCGACGACGTTGCTCTCTCCGGAAATATGACGAATGTCACTCGTCATTTGAGAGATGTATGTTAGCCATCTTAATCTCATTTTAGAAAAATGTGCATTCTTCTTAAGCATCGTGCCTAGCAGAGGCTTGTGATCCGAACAAATATGGAAAGATCTGCCGTCCAAGTCGTTGTGCCAGTGAATGCACGCTTGGTAAACGGCGAACATTTCCTTGTCGAACGATGCTTTGTTCTTCCATTGTTCTGGAATTTCTTTACTGAAAAATCCCAATGGTTGGTACGATTTCGAGCCATGTTTGTCTGTAATTTCTTGTTCTAGTGCCGCTCCGATGTGTGTGTCGGACGCGTCACAGACTAATCTCCACTCCGCCGTAGGGTGTGGGTGAGCAATGTTATGCAATGTTGCTTTGATCATTGCTTGCTTTAAGCTGTTGAAAGCTTTATCTCTCTCTGATGTCCATTCGATAGGTGTTCTGTCATTTTTTTTGTTTGACTGAATGGAGTCATACAGAGGTTGTGCCGTGTGAGCGAATTTGCTTGAGCATGCTCGGTAGAAACCACACATACCAAGGAATCTGCGTAGACTTCGTACGTCTACTGGCCTAGGAAATTGTTCTATGGCTTCAATTTTATCTCGTTTAGGAATTATCCCTTCCTTCGAGATAGTGAAACCTAGGAAATCGACGGTAGGTTTTGAAAAAATGCATTTATCAAAGCCTACTCGAAGTCCGTGTTCCCCTAGTTTGTCAAAAATTTGTCTGAGGTGGTTCATGTGTTCGTTATAATTTTTAGAAGCCACCAGGATGTCATCTAGGTATACAAATGCGAAATCAAATTTTCGCATAATGCTGTCCATGTATCTTTGCCATGTTTGAGCCGCTCCGGCCAAACCCATGCTCATTTTCTTAAACTCATAAAGACCGAAAGGTGTAATAATTGCAGTTTTATGAGCGTCATCTGGGTGCATCGGAATATGATAATACGCTGATTTTAAATCTATTGTCGAATAGATTTGCGTATCATGTAAATTCGCTTGGAAAGAGCGAATGTGAGGAGGAGGGTAGGCGTCTTTCTTCGTTTTCGCGTTGAGGAAACGGTAGTCGCCGGTGATTCCCCATGACCCGTCTTTTTTTGGCACACAGTGTAACGGGGATGCCCATTCGGAATCCGATGGTGCAATTATGCCTTCTGAAAGCATTTCGTCAAAAGTACTTTTGACTTGAGCCCGTTTTTCTCCTGCCATGGGTCTTGCTCGGAAGTGTACTGGTGTTCCTTCCGTGGTTATACGGTGGTAAACCCCGTTGTTTTTCCATTTACCATGAATTTTGCTCATTTTATCATTGTATTTGTTAATGATAGAGCGAATGTTTTCGTCCTCCGTGATTTGTACTTCCTCTGGTTGAGGGGTATTGTCACGATGAGGGATATTAGCTGCAATTTGTTCGTCAGTGAACTTTTTGTTCATGACTGCAGCTATTTTTTGATCGGCATAGCACTTTATTTTATCTTTATAAATGTACTTGTGTTTGACCCGTATTCCGATATCCCAAGACTCGAGGAATGGGATACCTAGGATCGCTAGATCAACTTTCGTGATCATAAACTCGGTGGTCATGTCCCCGAGGCCGATGTTAATTGTTGTGTCATCTCGCCCTAGTGTGTCTATAGGGGCTCCGTTAGCTGCTGTGAGCTTAACGTTGGACTTGAGAATTTTCAAGCCCAATTTTTTTGTGACATTGTGGGGCAGAATGTTCACTTCTGCTCCCGTGTCAATGAGAAATTCAGTGCCATTTATTTTGCACTTGAAAAAGAGCCTTTTATACTCAGTAGACTGCCGGCGTATTGGCTCAGATACACTGGCAGTTATTCGTTTTCCGAACTCTCTGTGTCGGAGGTTGGAACGGTACTCGATCGCTGAGTATTGTCGGTAGAAACCCGGGTTTTAGGCTGGCTTATAGTCGCAGCCTTTCTGTTAGTTTTGGAAGCAGTGTTCGTCTTCCAAGTGCAGTGTTCTGGGTCTGCACATTTGCGAGTTTCGTTACCGAAACGTGCGTGGTTCCGACAGACATAGGCCGTCGGTTTGTGAGGCTTACTCTCCACTGGTTGAGGTTTGAACTCAGCTTGTTTCGAGAGGGCCTTTTTGAAACCAGTATTTATGGGTTTCGGAGTAGATTCTACTCCTCGTATGTTCAGAGAAGTATTCTCTGTTCTGTACGCGTGTAGCGTATCAGCTAGGTCGAGCCGGGAGGTCGTGGTAGGCTGAGCTGCGACCATACCTCGTGCTTTGATGGGAAGAGTCTCGATCCACTTTTGAGTGATTAGAGCTTCCGAAAAGTACCCAACAGCTTTCGAGTACATCTCGTGGTACTTGGTGCTGGGTTTTTTGGCGAGAGATGTGGGGTCCTCGAGTGCGAGGAGCCTGTCCTGTAAGGACAACCCATATTCTCGTTGGAGGCGCTGTTTGGCCTCTTCGTAGGGTGCGTGGGGTGCCGTGAGGTAAGCTGAGTCGATAGCTTCCCTCATTTCTTCTGGTACCCACTTGTATATAGCTGAGAAGCATTCGTTTTGCGTTCTCAGGTGTTTACGCACGCAGTATTGATCGAACTCGGCGAGTGCACGATCGATATTCTTCTTTTGGAAGACTGGTTTTTGATAATCTCCCATCTCCTCTAAGAGTGCTTGAAAACCACCTTGTGTAGAGGGATGTTGCGTGAGATGTGGGGCGTAGAGGCCCGGCGGGGGTCGCACGCCCGCAGTGGTTCCCTGAAATCCACTAGCTTCATAAGAGGGAACGAAATGCTCCGTGTTGAGCCTGTTCAAAGGCGGGGTCACCATTTGTAGTGGATTTATATAGGTTTGACTTGGCGTAGGTAGACCAAGTCGGACATTTATATCCCGGTTATGCGGGTTGGTCTCTGGGCCACCCCCGCGAGGAATGCGGGCGGAGCCGCCAAGGTCAACTGGTTTCGCGGACTGAAAGGGGGGATAGTCCGTGTCGCAGCCGCGTGGAGCGCTAGGCTCGTGTCGCAAGTGCTGGGTTCGATCAGTTTGGTACTGAGCCGTTTTGTAATATTCCGGCCTTAGATTTATATCTGAAAGGGGAATATGTTGAGCTTGGTTGAGGTACTGAAAAGTATCCTTTGCTTTTTGTGCATTTGGAGTGTATTTGACACTCGGATCGGCCGAGTAAGCCTGCGTCGAATATCGTGGGTATTCGGACAGCTTGGTCGAATCGTAATGCTCGGCTTCAGAGCGAGTCTGAAAGGTTTCCTCGATCTTTTGTATAGGCGAGGCTTGTTCGAAAGTTTCTCGAACGAATACGTCGGGCGAGAAGGCGATCCGGACGTGAGGGCCGCGCCTTGCGCTGTCGCTGGGTTCAGCGGACTCGCCGTGTGGCCGGTAGGGTGCACTACGTGGGCTACTCGGCCCAGCTTCGCCGTCGCCCTCCTCCCCTTGCAAGGGGAAGTAGGAAGGCCGGCGTTCCATCGAATTGATCGAGTTTTAGCTCGTTTCGATGCCTCTATGTGTGAAAAATAGAGGGTTTTGGAGGTGGACTCGCTTGCCAGAGCGTCTTTCCAATGCTCGGATGGCAGGGTCCTACCTCGTAGCCTTGAAAAAGGCTTCCTTAGACGGTAAATTAGAGCGGAGGAGCTGAGTAATTTACCGGCGTGCCCACAGCGGTCGATTACGAGCTTAAGGCTATGTAATCCGGGCGACACGGCTCGGAACGTCCCTCGGGCGTGCGAGCTAAAGAGAATATCGATAGCTGCACCGGGTGGCGTCCTAACAGATGAACTACGTTGGGCAATGAGCAGGATGAATAATCACTGGACTCGTAGATGCCAATGCGAGATCTGCGTGGAGAGAAGGACTGGCTTGTAGAAAGCAGTAAAAAATCGTTCTTGAGATGACTTCGTGTAGCAGAAGGTTCGTCAGCTTGGTGCGTGTAGAATTCTTCGTACTTCAGAGTGTGTCGTCGTCGAGAGCGGAGAGTGGAATGAAATGCCAGGCTCTGAGCGAGGTATTTATAACCAAAAAGTGGTGGCCACTTTATGGTTAGTATGCAAATTAGTTTCGTCAAATAATTTGGTACGATCAAACTAGCTTCGGATTGGCTCGCTTAATTTCATAAATTCGACTGTGCAATCTCATTGGTTCGCACAGTGTTTTCTCAGTATCTGTGCATATGATAGCTGAGTTGGTCTTCCGAGGTGGTTTCCCTGCGTCCGTCGCTTTGACGGGGTCCCCGGGGGTGGCTGAACGACCTTGAGTTTTCCTGTTTGAGGTTTCTCATTCAAGGCGACTTGTTTCGAGATGTTTGTCGCATCTCTCTCGCCCAGTAAATGTTTGGGGAGGTCGCCTTGCGTGTTCTCATTCAAGGCGACTTGTTTCGAGATGTTTGTCGCATCTCTCTCGCCCAGTAAATGTTTGGGGAGGTCGCCTTGCGTGTTATTCTTTAATATTTCACTTTTGGGAGAGAATTTAGTATTTTCTCTCTGGTGAAATATTTTGTTTGACGGAGTTGTAACTCGACGTCTTGTAAATATTTTTGTGTTGTATCTACCTCTTTTTGGTAGCCCTGAAAAGGGCTGTTGACAAGAGGGGGTGGATTTCACCACACCTAGTAATGACAAAAACGATATAATAGTGTAGATAAGAAAAAATGACCTATACATGAGAGAAAGAAGAAATGAGAAAAATGATGAAATGCTAAGTAGAAGAAAAGATGGGTGGTGAAATATGAAAAAAATAAAAAAGAGAGGAAGAAGGGGTAATGAATGAAGAAAAGAAGGATAAATGAAGGAAGTGGTCGCTAACATTCCGCAAAGTGAGCAAGGCATCGTCTCCTGAACACCGAATAGGAGGGAGAATCCGTTATTGCCCTTGGGAGGGCGTTCCACAACCGAACACCATTCACTGCAATGGAGCCCTTGAGGGAAGAAGTGTGTTGGGGCATCAGCAAATTTTTAGCTCTGTTAGAAGAAGTAGGACAGAACATTTGATCAAGATAGTATGGATGGGAAACATTAATATATTTGAAAATGAAGCATAAGAGATTAGTAGCCATTAGATTGTCAATGCTGCAACCCACAAGTGAACAGTAATAAGGGCTTATGTGCTCTCGCGTGGAAACATTGGTTATGAAACGGACACAGGAGTTGAAGGCAACCGTAAGACGTTTAGTGAAATGAGCATTTAACCCAGTGCTGAAAACAATATCTGAGTAGGTAAAATACGGCAACACCAGGGATTGAATAAGCGCTCTCCTCAACTCACTCGTCACAAAATGCTTAAAAGGTTTCATGAGGTACAGAGCATGGTAAACCCTACCACAAATGAGTGAAACATGATTGTTCCACTGCAGCTGAGGATCAAACATAACACCCAAGTTTCTTACTTTAGATTGAAAACTGATAGGTTGATTGCTGATTACAGGGGAAGGGATATTTTGGATAGTAGAGTAGTGATTCATTGACGTAGGGCAGTCATGGCTGAAACGCGAACCTACTCCAGGAGTGACGTGACGAGAATATGGGCCATATTTATGCTATAGGATGATGTTTTTGTAACAAAACTGCACCTACTGAATGGCAGCTGGCATCAACTGAGAATGTGATAGGTTGAGTCGGATCGAAAATTTTTAGAACAGGAGCATCACGAATAATTTGTTTTAAAACTTCAAATTCCGATTGATGAATTTCATTCCAAACCCACTGAGTGTACTTGTCCAGCAGATTTCTAAGATTCACTGTAAGATCAGACAACCTGGGTATGAATTTACCTAGATAAGTAACAAACCCAATGAAACGTTGTAGCTCCTTAACTGATTTGGGTGGTTTTAACCTTTGAATACATTCCACTTTTTCTGGGTCAGGAGTTATACCTGCACTATGATGTAATGACCAAGGAATTTAAGTTTTGATTGATTGTAAATACATTTATCAGGATTTAACTTTAACCCAGAATTTCTAATACGATCATGAATATCCTTAGTTGTTGCTTTTAAGCCTTCCAGAGTAGGTATCACTATGAATCAAGATATCGTCCATAGAGACTTCTACCTTTGGAATATCTTTTAATATCGTACACATGATGTTTTGAAATATTTCAGGGCTTGAAACGAGACCGAATGGGAGGCGAAGGCACGGATCTGCCCCACGGGGTCGAAAAAGTCAAGTATTTAGATGTTCTATGGGTTACCTTAATTTGCCAAAACCCCTTTTTGCAGTCATGTAGGGTGAAATAATCCGATCAATTCAACTGAGATGCTATTTCATCCAACGTAGATAATGTCTACATTTCACGTTTTTATTGAGATCAGAAGGGTCGATGCACAAACGAATTTTTCCGTTTTGCTTAACGACCACCAGCGGTGACACACAAGGGGTTGGCTCAGACACAGATTTGATTATTTCATCTTCAACCATCTTATCTAGCTCACGTTTAACGCTATCCCTCAAGGCATACGGTATTCTTCTGGCTAGATGAATTTTGAATTTAGGATTATCTACCAAGTCGATGTCATAAGCAAAGTGTTTAAGACAACCCATACCATCATAAAGATCATTTTCGTCACTGTCCATGGAATTGATCCGAATAATGAAACCCATTTCTTGGTAGGACTTGATCCCAGGTATAGGCTGCTGATCTTCTTCTACGATGAGAAATTTGGTAGGTATGAAATTTTGCATTTTTTCTATTAGTGCAGGGGTGCCCACAGGCAAACTGCGTCGTTAAAATTTGGGGGGGGGGGGGGGGGGGGGTTAGAAAAATGAGTATTTTTTAAATTTTTTTATGAACAAGTAATAAGATTTATACTAACAATTTGCTAGCGTCAGCTGTTTTCAATTCGAATTACTTTATTGGATAATATGTTGTAGAAACAGGTATTGTGCGCATGCGTTGTGATTGCCATAATGAAAGCGGTAATGTCTTTGACACTGCCGCGCCGCACTGGGTGTGCGTGGTGAGAGTGGTGACTAGTCAGCGATCTAGCGGGCGGCACCCGCACCGCGTCTCAGAGCTGCAATGGGAGATGCTTGGCAGTCAAACTTGTTGGTTCTTTCTGCAGAGAAAGATGTGATAGAGTCTATATCTAATGAGGAAATAATTGATGCATTTTCTTTATCATCAGCACAAAGAAAAAAACTGCTCTGTCGATTGTAGGCAAACCTAATAAGGCATATAACTAATAACGTTAAATATAATATACTTTGGCTTGTTTAGCTATAGTAGCCTAAATGGTGTATTTTGAGCAATGTATATAGTTACTGTAGATAATTGAAATTCTACATATACTTATTGTACTTGTTTTACTGTCAATTAAAAATTAATTACTTAAATTTGTAAAACAAGAAATACAACATTCTTTATCACATCAGTGTATCATTTACATTACGTATTTAATAAATATTTTAGTTGGGGGGGGGGGGGGGGGGGGTGCTCGAGTCGTTGCGTTTGGGAGGGGGGGGGGGGGCACCCCTGATTAGTGACAAGCGGAACGGTTTCCCCATTAATAACGGCTGTTGGTTTCGTGTTGAATGAGATCAAATTTTTCACATGGGATGGATAAACTTTAATATTACATTTTCTCACAAACGACATCGGTACATTACATTGCACTCCACTGTCGAGTTTTAGTTTTAAATTTTGACCCCCAGGGAACTGTTAAGTTTCAAACCATTCTCTACTGGATGTAGGCTTCCTTAGTATATCGATGTTTAGTAGGTATGCTAAGGTCAGGTTCAGAGTCATCTTAATTTACATTGTAAATCGCTTGATTTTTATTGGATTTACACAGCTTGGTGAAGTGATTTCTTCCATTGCATTTTTTACAGATTTTATTGAAGGCTGGACACTTACGAATTGCATGATTAGTTCCGCATCTAGAGCAGTCAAAAAGCTCATTGTCGCGTCTTAGGGTTTTATTCAAAGTGTTAATAGATGAGGAACTTATTTTACATAAATCTTTCACTTGTTTCGCTGCTGATTCATGTGCCCTACTCATTTAATAGCCTGATCAAGATTGAGATTTTCAAGTGTTAACAATTTTTCTCTAAGTTTTTCGTCTAAAATTCCAATTACAATTTTATCAGTAATAAGACTATTTTTCAGAGTTCCATATTCACGAAAAGAGGCCGAATTTCGGAGTTTTGTCAAAAAGTCGTCAAACGTTTGTCCTTCTAATTGATTAGTTTTGTTGAAACAAAACTGTTCATATGTTAAATTAGTTTTTCCTATTAAGTAATCAGAGAACTTATCAATTATAAGGCTCAAGTCATCGGCCTTGTCATCATCTAGTTCGAAAGGAGGGATCCTAAGAAGAGTTAGTAGGTACTTGCCTATCGTCTGGAATCACACAAACACTCACATAATATATACGAAAAAGCGTTAAGATTCAGAAATCATTTCAAAATGCCTCAAAAGTTAATGTAGAAAATTTTGGACAACATTTTTTCCAGGTTCTCTATTTCAAAAATTTTTGGAGTCATTCGATACCTACTTTGTTTTTCCAATGTAGATTTGCTACAATTTTTCAAGTTGTAAATTCTCACTGAATTAGTTGTAAATTCGATCCCTGAAGTTTTTACTAGTAAAACCTCAACCGTGCGCACCTCGTATACACTGTATACCTTGCCAAAATTGTATAGTAGTAGTAGTAAGTTGTTTATTGTATTAAATCAATGATTATTACAAAAAGTTCAGGTCCACTTACCTGTTAGAAAAGTATATAATAGGTAAGAAATAAGTCAAATATCTTCTTCCTAATCTAGTTAACAGGGCATTACAGCTTAATGAAGTACATGCAAAATAAACGAGGACATCGATATGAAATTAATATAAAGAATAATAATCCGTTACGAATCCATAACATCCACGCTATACCTGTGGTACTCGTACAATATCCACAACAAGCCTATCCTGTTGTACACTATACAATGCTAAAGCTGTACATATCAGACACCTATTCGGTGAGCGCAATTGATCGAAGTGCTAGTGCACTAGAAACAAAATGAAATAAATTTAACATTTTCTCCCTATCATCACCAAAATCTAGCAAATTAGCCAGACGATCCTCATCCTCAACCACTGGGAGCCCACAGATGTATTTCGCAATGAATTAATTGCCTTGGTGCGGTTCTAAGATCGGGCAACGTAGACAAAAATGGCAGAGGGTGTCAGCTTCTTTTATATTGCATAAGCTCTCGCTTCTAAACTTATGAGAAGTACCTCTATAATAAACAGTTACGAAAAACTTTGAAGACAGACGCAACTGGCACAACACCCTCTCAATCTGGACATTTTGAATGAGTCCCAAGTACTTCTGCCTACCTGAATAGTCCGCTATCCTCCTATAGAACATATTAAATCTGGCACTGTAAACCAGATTGATGTCCTGGCACCAAAAATGGTTGTAGAGTTTTTCGATTAGTGACGGCAGGATCGATTTCAAATTTCGAGGGTCCTCAGCTGTTAGGATATCGTGGGAGCCAAGGACAGCAAGCATGTTAAAAATGCAGATATACCAGTTGTTATGATCAGTTGAACTGGTTGAAGAATTATGCATATTCTCCAATACCCTAAAACAAATCTTGGGCCACCTACTCTCATCCATCATAGAAATCCTGACCCAGTAATTAATAGCTCTTTCATAAACAATGGCCTTAAGGGCAGAGAACCCAGTCTCAATTCGTAAAAAGTGATTCGGTGTATTACGTGGGAGATAGAGGAGACCTTTCAGAAATTGGGATTTCACTGGCTCAAGCTCGTCGCCATACCATACCCCCCAGACCTCAGCCAAGTACAAAAGCACTGACTCCACCAGCGATCGAAAAAGTGCTCGTTTGGTATCCCATGACGTCCAAAATTGTATACAATCTCTGTATATCTGGCCTATCTTCGCAAAATTGAATACAATCTCAATAATAGTTAGGTATAAAGGAAAAAAATAAATAAAAGCGTGAGATTTATCATAGTTTTATTAAAACGTATATGAAATTACATAATTAAAAAATTGTTAATTTGTAATGACAATGACTTGAAAGGAGGGTTCTCCTAATGTTGCACAGAGTTCGAAAAGGAAAAATACGTTTCATCAATAATATGGAATTATGGCAAACGAATCGGTGAAAAGGAGGAACAAAGAAAATTCGCTTGAGAGCGAAATTCAAGAAGTTATAGTAACATCACGGAACGGAAAAGAATAAAGAAATGCTGTTTTGAAATTCCCTATAAAAATAGATTTGTAATTACAGTTTACAGATCACATTTACAAAGAAACAGTCCTACCCCCAATATGGGAGTAGGAAGGCCTTAAACATAAACGTAATAATTACAACAACTACAATTTTCATTTCTATGTTACAAAGAGTAGAACGGCAACCAAATAAATTAGTGGTTCAATATTGCGTGTATCATTTGTAGGTAGTTTGGGGATTCGAAAGGTCATGTCTGTAGTAATTAGGTAGCAATTTTGTAAAGTGTGTTTTCGGTAGAGGGTAAACAGTTAGTGGTGGATTGAATTTGAAATAATTGTCTCCATGTAAACATATTGAGGGAGAAGGTATAGAGTTTAGTTATATTGCTTGTGATGTACCCCCAATACCTAATAATTGATTGTGATAGTTTCCCTAATGGTACTATCTAATTCACTACTAATTAAATCTTAAGTGAAGTTGCTTACTTCGAGTTAAGATGAATATTATAGCTCGTTACCATCACCAGGGGAGAGTTGGTATTGTTTTAGCTACATTTCACTATCCCTGCTCTTTACAAAAATCGTATGTAAAAGAGTGATAGCTATTTGGATAGAGGTGACTTGAGGCTGCCCACCAGTGGTATAAAAGTTCTCCAGGCTGTTCCGAAGGCCCCCGATGGGAGGAGCTTATTTCCGAGGCAAAAACCACACTAGTAGACTTGGGAACAGTGAGGGAGTTTAAGAAAAGGGATAGGACCCATTTCAAATACAAACCAGGTAGAAATCAGCCTTGCTAGGTTCGAAGTTTGACTGGACCGTCCGAGCTTGTCGATATCAAGGTCAACAACAAACCAACCTGATAAGGTCGGCCATTCCCACGTTTCAAACTGATAATACGCAGGGCAACATAACGGAAGGTAAATAGGTGACACATTCTGCTAAGAGCGACGTTACTAGGTCAATTGTACTCGAAACGTATCCTTATGTGGTAATTCCCAACTCTCCTACCGATTTCCAAAACACCCCTGGCAACGGTAATGAGTTTCATCAATTTCAACAAATCGAAATTTCAGAAGAAAAAAACAAATGTTCATATCGTTAAAAATATAAACCTCCCAATGAATTTGTTGGTAGACCACAACTTATGTGCTCTATTAATTTAATTTGTTCCAATTAATGAATCATTAGTGAGAAAAATATGAGAAATTAATTTTTAATTATTAGTTGTTTATCTTTGTTATAGGAATCTTAAGTTTTCAAAAATGGGTTTTGACGTGGTTTTTGGTTTTGAGGTTTAGACCATTCATAAACTAATTAGGAATAAGAAAATGACGTTATCAAAACTTCTGCTGTTGAGCGAACTAAGAGTAGTAGAGACTATAAATCAAAGAGATAGGCAGGGAGGTGTTGGGATGACAAGAAGTCTGCCTCCCTCCCTTCCTCTCTAGGGCAGCAGTCGATAAGTCCATGCTGTCGGGGGTCTGATACCCATCTTACATCCTCAAGTTGAGGACTGTAATATGATGGGTCAGAAGTCATGCCCATGTCTGAGCTGCAGAGGGAGCAGCAAGGGTTATCCACCAGGTGAATCCTATGAAGATGAGCATTCAGATGTACATGACAAGACATGTCCAGAAACCTGGTAAGACATGCGTCTTATACATCCCACGCTACCCAGTTCCATTTCTATCGACAGCAAACCATATTGGTTGAAGAACAATGGGCTTCAGTCCTCATTGAAGCAATTTTTCTCTCCTCAGTAAAGGTCCAACCATACAAGACTTTTTTTTCCGCTTTTGGCTCTGTGCTAGGAATTTTCTCTTTTTTTTCACTGATTCTCTTCCACGCATTATGGTTCTTGTGCTTCAACATGGTATCTTTGGAGTCCAATAGTTCACGTTCACTCTGGTGAAATTCCCAAAATTTCATCATTAGCCCATTGGCCCAATCGTGGAGTCGTAAGTACAAGGACTGACCATATATATATATATATATATATATATATATATTTGGTTTTACGTCATTAGCCACAGCTTCACCAGCAATTACTGGGGAGGAAGAATACTCTCTGAGTCTGGAACAACAGCGTGGGTGGTGGGTGGGGGTGGGGTGGAGATTTCCAAAAGGTTTTTCAGAAGGAATTTCAAGGTCATATTATAGATTCTTTATATGATCTTCTATGTAGAATGCTCCATTCTTTTTACAAATGCTCATCTACCCTCATTTTGATTCATTCCGCAAATGAGCATTAAAATAACCAGAAGGAAAGAACTTCTGTTGATGAACAGCAAATAGTACCTATTGAATTTAATTATTTTATCTCAACCTAAATATTCCTATCTTTACAAAGCATCATATACCACAACTTTAGTTTCTTTTGATCACACAGTGGTTTTGAATTATTAATCAATGAATTGAACAACAATGACCACCTATGTTGGAAGTTAGGCTTACTGTCCAAACTAAATACAAATGATACAAACACATAGCAAGATGGTGGCTTTTTTAAATTAACATGTTACTATTAGACATTTTCTCACGTTTATACTACACAGATTCAACTACAAGCACAATTTTTGTTAACAATAACGACGAACGTGTGATAGTGCCTTGAACCAGTGCCACTTCACAAAAAATTATCTCACCCTCCCCTCCGCGGATGTTCCCCAAATATTCTATTCTAGAGAAATGATCACATTTAATGTGTTATGCACAGAAAAATAAATAGGGCAATAAAGGAAATGAAAGAGTATGCGAGGAGAACAATTTCCTCAAGCCGCAAGAGTGTGAGAAACGAAGTGCTTGACGATCTAGTTACCAATAGTACCCATTTCATAAGCTCAGAATTTACATAGGATTTCAAAGGAACCAATAGATCGGAGCGTAAATAGAACTAGTACAGAGTGATTTCATGGGGCAGTAAACTATTTCAAGACCATAACTAATTTAGACCATAATTTCTTCAATTTATTTCAAATTAATCTTCACTCTAAGCTCATCATCCACGAAACAGTGGGAATAGAGAGATATCAGGCCATAGAATTCGTCCACTAAGGCAAAAATGTTTAAAAATAAAACTTGAGAAGAAAATTGATAAATAAGTATGTTCTGGAACTCCAATAGATAATACTGGAGGGGTGCAATGAAATTAATAATAATTTAGAAGACAGTTTTACATAGATTAGGTATTACGTAGTGGGAAAGGGATAAAACCGGATAAATAGTATATCTCCACACCCTCACGGCAAATGAGACGGATTAAGATAAAGAATAAATGAATGACATAAAATAACAAAGCAATCCCCACACGTCTATTATACATATTGTTACATTATAGTCCATTGCTTATGCGGTACGGAAACTTATAAGGGCAAGCGCTTTCATAAAACATCGGATAACCTCAATGGGTTGAATCAACCTAAAGATCGCGAGAGAAATCAACTTAACTAAATTTGTTCATCAGTCCATAAAACAAGGAAACCAACATGGCGATAAGGTGGGAGTCACGCGACAAGCGGTTAAGAGCTTAGTGTCGTGAAAGAGACTTCACATCAAGGAGTCATAAGTGAGAAAACTCATTTATGTGATGAAACAGAATGCGACTCACAAAACCTCGTGACATTCTCTGTGATAGGTAGGTTCGTACTTTTCTAGTACGAAATCTTGGGGCTGATTTTGAATCGTCTCTATGTGATTTATTTTGTGCTATCTTATTTTCAAAGGCCGAGCTACACACGCTGCCCGCCTTGATCTGGTGTAACGTTTGTATAACACAAGCCCTGTCACACTTGAAGCGATCCATCTTAGTGATCCAGTTATACAAAAACACAAAATTGTCGCACGATCCAGGCGGTTTGAACCAGTTTTGTTGTGGGTGTTGCTTCACATGTGTGATTTAACACTGGATCGCAATATTTTCGAAGAGATCGCACGATTGCGACAGACCACTTTCTGTGTAGCCAAGCCTCAAGTCTTCGGTGCAAGAAAGCACAACAACTGTAACTCATCTTAACTATACTTGTACAAACGAGTTGACCATATAATGCAAGTGTTAGTGCTCAAACTCGAAAAGGAGAGAACTAAATCAAAAAGAGTCCTTTTTATTTATCACATTCCAGAATCACAAAGAACAGTCAAGGAAGCTTCTGTGGGTTGGCGGGGGGAGGGGGGGGGGGGGGGTGACTGGTTCAACTCTACCGGCATATGTAGGTACATGGCGACCAGTTGTGTACGGCGGGATAAGCTAGATCATCGTAAAATTCAAAATATATCAATTTTACTATGCCACAGAACCACAGAAAACAAACCAATGAACTTGGGATATGCTTGCATTTACCACAATATAGTTCAGCAGTTACCTAATTCATGAAACTACTCAAACTTTAGAGCAAGAAAGTAGGTACACCAATAAAAATTTGCAAATCCTTGATACAACGATTTTAGGGTAGGAATGCGAGACAATGGCTCCAGTGTGCTAAGGAATTTCTTCTCATCCCTGATCTCGTTTGTTCTAGGTTAAAAACTTCCATGCAGAACTCAATAATTGCATCTTTATATTATTTCCATGAAGGGGCCTGGTTAACAATATTGGAGCAGATACCCAATAAGGTTATCCATTTTTTCTATCGTTCCTACCATAGGTATACTGAATGAACATCCCCCCCACCCTTAAATTTTTAAAAAACAGCTGCTAAATATGAGGCAATGGGGAGTACTCTGGTCCGTACTCTGTTCAACTATTGCGTCAAATGGTTTTAAGATTTTTGATATGATGCAAGCATGGCAGAGCAATGAAATAAATACCGGTTTACCAAAAAGCCACGAACAGGAGAGATGGGACTACAAAAGTTCCCAACCATTTCATTCGAACTGTTTAACCCACTTTCCCTCCAAGATGTTTCAACTTCAATCTCTTCCAAGGCCACACCCTACCGCACACGTCATGTTAACTACCCACAAAATCTTTGAGAAAAAGAAAAATAATCTAAAATCACAAGTAGGTGTGTAAATCAAAAAGGTCAAAGAATTAAATGTAAACTATAAAATTATTATTGTTAAAACATCACCTTGTAGAGATGACAACCGAAATTAATTAGAAAAAAAACCAATAAGCGCAATGAGAGGTACAGAACTAACTAAAAAATTAACGAATGGTTAGACCCTAAATGAGCTTACTCGATAATTTTTGGCTTTAATTTAGACACGTCTACGTAGTAATTTTTCTTCCTTTTTATACACGAATAACAATGAAAATGATACATCTTTTTTTCCAATAGGTAGAAGGTATATTCAGTAGTTAATAGCTAGTTTCTCAGTCAAAAGTAATACTAACCAAAGTTTTTTAAGAGTACATAGTATAGTTATTATCATAATTATAGAGAATGAAACTATTTTATCAATCAATATATACACTAACCTATGTACAAAGGAGTCACTGAGTACATAACGCGCCTCTGTGGAAACACATAGAGCGCCAACATGCAATTTTCACATTTCTACAAAACGTTAATAAGAAAACGTTTTTATTTACGATTTACAATCCGTGATAAGCTATAATGTAATTAGATACATAACCCCAAATACAACCAGGTACGTTTTAAGAAGTGTTTCTGATCAAAAACATCCACTGAAAGCATTCTAAACACAAATATTCTGGAGATGACTCCAATCTAGTGAAAAATAACTGGTAGTATAGATACAACATTAATCCCTCTCGAACGACATTATTTGAAAAAGTATAGTTTGAGTGAAGGGTGCCATGATTTAGGTATTGCGGCATGAAAATCTAAATTTAAGGATTTGTCACTACGGGAGTTTTGATTGTGATGCACGGCTGATGTTAATAATCCAGTATCAAATAAGATTGGATGGACTTTACAAAGTTAACGTTTGGGGGGCAGCTTTAGCTTTTGAATGCAGATTTGAGCACATATTTATCAACTCCAAAACCATGCCAACTTCAGTACTAAGTTGGAGTAAAACTTGATTGCCTTGCAAGTTGAGCTTCCAGAATTTCGGGTTAATCATCAGCGTATGTCACAACTCCGCCATTGGTAGCCGAATGCAGCAATGAGAGCCCATTTCGAATCTGAAGAGTAAGTTCGTTATGTTTGACTAATCGAAGAGCCTGATTCATCATTGTTTTGTCATAGAATTGATAAGTCCGACTCGGACACAAAATTTGCAGATCGTAATGCGATGTCCTTGCACAAATGGATAACCAAAGTTATGTGATCAAGGTGATTTGTTGAAGACAGGAACTCTTACCGCAAAAATACCGTACATTTTAGTAAAGGAATCCACTATGATCAAACAAGTACAGTTTTCCTCCAGACGCGATTATTAGTTACCTACAATATCTGGTTATATAACCTCTAAATTAGTAAATAAAATTTTGGAAACCACCCCAATAACTATTTATTATTATTTGTAACAAAACAATTTTCTTTTGATAATTTTGATGGGAATCTAGATTCAAATACCACTTGAGATGTGACTGATAAGTAAACTTACAAATAGTGTAAAACACAGTACCTAAATGAAACTGATACTGGAACTCGGAATCCCCCCCCCCCCCCTTCTCTACAAAAAGCGGTATAAGCGCAATACCTCAATAAGGTTAACTGGCACTTTTGCTATAAAAAATTGAGGTTTTATTTTATTATTTTTCATTTTTAAGTGGAGACACAACTAATTTCATTTGCCTATTTTGCTGGCGCACCTCTTTTCCACACTTGATGCACTGCATTTGGGTTAACTAAAGCCAATGGAGTCATCTGCTGCTTGTGAGCAATTAGGTAGCATTAAGCAACCTCCATGGCTCAGGGAGGACGTGTTTTAAAAAATTTTTCTCTGTTCCAATCACAGATTTTGATCTGTTTGTCTAATTATTCTATATTTGACTGAAAGGATTGATTTAGAAGGTTTCTTCAATTATGAGATTCAAGCCTCGGGCATCTAGAATACCAAACTATACACATGATAAGGCGACAGTTCAGTTATTCTGCCGGCTGGAGCGCTCACGGCACAGTGGACCAAGTGTGGGGAGATGATTCTTCTATTTCGATGTGGCCAATCAGTAACATCAACTGTTTCATCTTTTCAAAAGATCGGTAAGCATAGTGATGGCCTGGCTTAACCAGGCCAGGTGGAAATGAAGAGAGCTCACAAAGGACTATCAATCACTAGATATATTTTGTATGAATAACGCTTTAGTACAGTCTTAGATGAATACTGCACAGGCTTCCACGGTTTTACTGGACATCATTGGTATGCCTATTTCTCGGAGGTTTTATAGGTGTGTACACAGAGCTGTGATGCCTTCTCTCCTTATAGTCATGTTATTGGGCCAAAGGCCATACAATGTCCCTTTTTTCCATTCTGGTTCGCATACCTTTGAACGTAGGCGGTGGATTTTATCAGAAGGCCTAGAGAAAACAGTGAATATCACTAACAGTAAATGATTGAATATTGTTACTGACTAAGTACATGGAAACTGAATCGAACTGCTGCAGTAACCACTGCTCGTAACCTGTACCATTGCACACTTCACACTCTACCCCTAAAAGAGTAGCAACATGATTAATAACAACAACACTGACGTTGAATTCTCGTGCTAAAAATCTACAGCCAGCACGGGTAGTGAAACAAATCAACTCTACAGAAACGAAACCAAAATGGAGACGAAGAGCAAACAACAGATTTAAAATGGTTTGTATGAGCACAATTACAACTATGAACACTAACAAATACTCTGTTTTCTATTCTCCCCCATTCAGGGCAAATATAAACGACCCACATATAGAAGTAGTGTTTACACTATTTTAGTAGTGAGGTAGAGAGCTCAATCATTCAAGTTTCAACGCTAAATTTCGTAATTTTCTAGGTTATCTGCTACAGCTCAGAATTTTGAAATGCAATCTAAATACCTATAGAATTCCCCATCAGAAATTAACCAAATATTATTCTAAAAATTGAAATATTGATAACTCGTCAATATTCACGTAATCTTCGATGGTAAATCTCACCTTAAAACTCAGGATCAAGTTAAAATCTAGATCAAGAGAATGCGATAAACTGTCTGCAACATGAAGTGGTTGAATTACTGAAACTGCTAATGCAAAGTTATCAAGAAATAAACTAACGCCAAATTAAAAAATAATAATAATTCTCTGATACTTTTTCATATATCAGGGAAGTTCAGATTAAAATTTCAATTATAAATGGAAAGAAGATGTTCAACATAACAGCTAATCATGGCACGGCACCAAACTTAATTTCAACATAACAACTACCGCTAAAAGTCCTAGCTATGTGAAGTCGTGATGTGGAATGGGAATTTGGAGAAACCGAGAAGAACTAGGAGAAATAATAACTAAACATGAAATAATTAAAACTAGACACCAAACAGTGAAATAATGGTGAGGGGCAATAATTAAACTTAACCATAATCCATTATCCATAAGCGCGAATCATAAAAGTAACTCCCAAGACTTTGTTAACTACCTACTAATAAATTTGCACGTACACACTATTGCACAATTTTTGTTACCAAATCGCATACCGATCCATTCATAAAACTAAATCACTGCGTTAAGTTACACGACTTACACGACTCCTTCAACTTAGGACAAAATTGTTGAAACTTGACTTGGGGGGGGGATACAATTTATTAGTATGAGAAGGTACTACCGACTGGGATGTTGGTTTCATTATATTACTCGACGTATTTTAAAAGTAGTTTGCTTGTTGGTAACCAGAATTTATAAATATTCAAAATATACAATATTTTGATGTTAACAATGTTAATGTTACCTTTGATGTTAACAATGAAGGTCCAATGGCTAGAAAGTTACTATGAAATTTTCACCAACTTCGTCACAAATATTTCGAATGGGAATATACGTACCTACCCATTTCTATTGCAGATTTGAATTCAATGTGATATCACATGCTTGTAGAGTGATTAATTTTCACCCGCCTATTAACGTGAATACCTCAACTGTTGGCTAATATTATATAAATTATATTTCTGTGTCTTCAACAGGTAGGATAATACCAGTGGATCCAATCAAATGTCAATCTACTAGAGTATACACTCTACATTTAATACACATCTGATTGAGCTCAAATCTTGTTATTTTATATCACTAGTGCATCTCAAAACAACTATGTAACAGCATAGAGTTGGTGCTGATCTCACGGTGTGGAACATACATGATGGGTTCCAGGGCACACAGGAGTGGCAGGCAATGAACGAGCAAACCTGCTTGCAAGGAAGGGGACAACAACGAACTTCATTGGGCCAGAAACGGTCTTAGCCATAACAAGATGCTTGGTGAAAACTCCTTTGTTGGAATGGATCAGGAAGGAACATAAAAGGCACTGAGACAACACACCAGAACAGAAATATGAAAAGCTGGTAATGAACGCACCCTGCCAGGGCATGATCGCAACCGCTCATCTAGGAGGAAAATTAGACTCTTAGTAGGGATGGTTACAGGGCATGGGTGGTTCAGGAAACATCTGAGCAGGTTTGGAGTCTTCACAGGTGATCCAGTGAGCATATTGTGTGGAGAGGAGGAAGAAACGGCTTCCCATTTGCTCTTTGAGTGCCCAGCACCAAGCCAACAATTGTTTTCTTTGGGACGCTCGACTCAAAGCAGATTGTATCAGTAGATGACCTAATAGGGGGGACCCTTAGATTGGTGGGACTGGCTGCAGAGCTTATAGGTCAGAAAGAGGGGGATGTCCCGCACAATAAACCACACTTTCGGTGCTGGGAACCCTGTAAAAAATAATAACATACACTATTTCAGCAAGTTAGTAAATTGAAAGAGAGACCTGAATAAATTCAGGGAACTTTATGTTGGCCACACTTATTTGATGTCAGTGACCAAGTATGAATTTTAAACATTTCTAAATGTCTCCCGAAAAAAAAGTGTAAGTACATAAATAAAAACCTATTTGGACATTATTAAAAATGTTCTGTTCCATGTGTTTTCTTCAACTCTCAAGTATTCTTATTGTTGAAGTAACCAGAGGGAAGGGCGAACCCGTAAACGGCATGTACGGGTATTATGGTTATAAAAAAACGACTATTTGCGTTCCATTGTGGTGGAACCAAGGATCGTCCCTTTTCTTCTTTTGGTAATTGAAAAGATTATCATACCCATGCCCCAACAGTATGTCAGCTATCCGTTATGTCTGTGAACCAAGGGGTATTGTTGGGCTTGCGATAAACGTTCTGTATAGTTGTTGTAGGTAATCAAGTTTTCATTTTTGTTCCTAAACTGAGGCAACCGTGTGTGAATGTTTCTGTGTGAATAGTGAATGCGTCAGAACTTGCAGAGCCATATAATACGATGTGTAATTCGTCAGCTCTTAATTTCCCCAGTATACCACAGTGTGGTATTCCTAGAATAGGCCAAAAAGAGTAGGAAGAAATCCACATTGAGGAAATCATAGATATGCTTGGGGGCCATTTCCACAGAAAATAGCTCAGCCACAGTCATAAGACAGCATTGAGCCTTGTGGCTTACCACAGCAGAATGCAGAGGACTTGGACCCCTCTTAGTAAATTCGTTTATAGTTGAAGGAAACTTTCTTTGTCCCAAGGAATCATTCCAAGAAACAACACAATATAAAATGTTCTAACCTCGACAAATTACTCAAACTTCATTCTTCTACATCTTTCCATCCAGAAACATCTATATGTTTATTTAAAATACCAATGTTGCTCAAGGTTAGAGCCAAGGTTATGTATGGCCTCAGAGCTACAGAGAGCGGATGCTCTTGCTTTGATAGACAATGGATCAAAGCATTACGCATGTGATATCAGAATCTGCAATGTTAATTGAATATTCCCATTTGAAATAATGTGGATTGCAGGTATGTAGCTGTAAAAAAAGAATCAACACACTCGAAATATGCTTGTGTAGAAGAATAAAATGTGTGTTCGTTTTGTTAATTATCTCAATCCTAACCTAACATGTAATTACAAATGTAGTCGGTATCTATTAATTATTAATACCAATTCTACGATGTCATGATTCATAGAAAAAAGTATCACTGTATTCAAACTGCCGATCAATTGCATGAGTAAATGTAACGTAAAAAATAAGTAAGCACATGTGTTCAAATGAGTCCATCTGAAATACTCAGCTCAAAACTCACTCAAACTTTTCATTGATTTAACAAAGTTAGGGGCAAATTTTGAGAGAAATTAAACGGAATCACATGCTATTGAACACATTGACCTACCACTCACCAGTCTACTTTTGCTCTCAAATTGTTCAATACCTCCGTAAATTTTGGAACACCCACAATTATGTCAATTCGACATTCATACTTGATCGCGACTCCTCCCATTTTTAATCTCTTGCCATTCGAGTAAGGTAAGGTACCACAACACAGTAAATGATCAACTATAGTTCGTGGAAATTTTCTGGAAAATTGAATGTGATTTTTAAAAAATAGATCTTGGAAAAAAATCACACAGGGGAATTGGATTTCAAAATGTGTAACTTCGAAAAATGGGCTTTTACTATGACCAACGAGGCTCCTTAATGAAATTTGTGTACATTTTTTGGCATAATTTTGTGTATACATTTTTAAAGCTCTAGTTCATCATTGATAAATATATAATGACTAAAATTCTGCTAAAAGAACTAAATTTAACAATTTTTAGGCACTATTTGTAGGGATTTTTTCAGCACTTTTTTTCTATTTATTTGAGCAATTTATTGTGCTCAAAAAGTTTTGGCCAACAAACTCAACCTTTCATTTGGAAAGCTTGATTTTTGGTGCAAGAACGGAATGTTTATCTCAATCCTAAGGATTTTTATCGTCTGGAATGACACATTTATATGAAATAGCGTTAAACTCTCAGGATTGGTTTGAGAATGCCACAAAACGGATTTTGACAAATTTTATTTTAAAAATTTCGAAGCCAGTGCTTCATTTTCTTAAAACACTTGAATCTGTTAATTGAAAAGACCCATGTGGTTAACTGATCATGATACTCATCATTATTGGCTGTAACCTGAAATTTCACAATGGTTGTAATAAAAATGTGGAGGAGTCAATAGATCAAACATGTAGTTTGACATAATAATTGGCCATATATATGAATGCCAATAGAAAGCATTTCTCAGCAAGATCGATAAGAAAACATAAATAATTACAAATAATAATTCTTTATAGTATTAACTATTTGTTATAGGCCAAATACCAACCGCTAATGATTTGTTACGCACATCAAGTTAGTCTAAATTTCAGTTGAAATAAATAGCACAATAATTGCTTCAACGGCTTAGTTTTGTTACAGGATCGCAGAGCTTATATTTCCGTTGCCACCGAACACAAAGAGGAGATTATATTGACAGGGGAAAAGGCCAACTAATTCAGGTTCAAGTTTCAGAGTCATAGGCCACACGATCTACATCGAAATCCCTCAGGAATGTGTGATTGAATTAGATCTCATTTCATTTTTCGACCCTACTGACCGACACGGTATGCAATCCAGTGCCCATTTTTTGATTTTTCGAAACGTGAACCCAGAATAACTCTTTATATCAATCATTTCAGAATTCTTAAATTCAGCTAAAACCACGAAGACTAGAGAGTGAAAACTATCAACATGTAAGTATAAGAAACCCAAAAACCGGCAGGTAGATAGCTGAAATACCTGTAATTGATACAATATGTAGATTACATATAAAAAAAAAGTGTTTTTAGAATAGATAGGTAGCTCCACTGTTTTCCCGACAACTAGAAGCAGATTCGTGTGTCTAAAACGATTTAAATACAGTGTCATTATTCTTCTTTGTCAGCACAACACAGTTGAGGCAGTTACCAAAAAGCAAATAGGTGATATCATCACAATATCACCCAAAGAGTGAGGAAAAGCTGGTCCCAATGAGGAATTCCGTTGAAGAAATATCGGAGTTCTAAGTAGTGGTGAAAAGAAGGCGTTTTTTAGCTTAGACTCATGTATACTCATCATTCACTGAATTTTTTGACAAAGGACAACAAAGAAATTACCTTCCAACGATTGAGTCTTACCTAGGTTGTCTGAGGGTTTCCAAGTTTGATTTGTGTTTGGTAAAAGATAATTGTAACTCAACTTTCTGTCTTTGAATGTAGGTATAACCTAAAAGTGCAATGTATCTGCTAAATATTGGAAAGGGAAGTCTATGGCCTAGTTGATATTCCGATTCAAATAAATACTTACTCCATAAATCCATTAAATACATGAATGACGGAACATGAAAACTAAAACTTGTATTATATGTAGCAAAACTCGAATTTAAGGCAAATCATTTCAGAATAATGGACTGGGAGCGTGACAGATGAAATGATGTTCCAAGTGGTGAGAGGATTATTATTACTGTGGTGCATGCGCCGCACAGTGTAACAGTGTGTACGCACGTTTATGGAGTGGGTGGTTGGGCCTTTTAGTGCAATGGAATGTTGACATTTCTGCAAAGATGAGAAGAGAAGTTATATGCATGATATAACAGGAAGGATGGGCTATCATACAATGAAGCATACTAGAGAGGAATGGGGAATTTTCATGGTTATTTTTTATTTGCTCTATAGGAAGATATTGATGGGAGCTTTCCAAAAAGGTGCAATATGATGGGTAGGTATCTGAAATTTAAACTCGTCTGAAATAATTTTTGTTTCCAGAATTAATAGCTCAACCAACTTCACAATCGCTAACTCCGAACATAAATTTGAAAAATATACCTAATAATTGAATTGTTTAAAATAACTAAAAACTATATGAAAAAGTATCATTGGATATGAAGTTGTCACACCTGATCAGTTGGGGATATTACAGCATAATAGTTTGATTAAATGTTTTGTAAATAAATGAAGTGCCTACTTCTTCGAGTAAATGTGCACCTTTTTATTAATTGCTCTCTGAATACATCATTATTACACAAAGAACTACATGTACACGGGTAGTACGGAGAAACTCGTAAGGGAAACTTATTATTTTCGAGTAGTTATCGGATTATCACTGGACGTTTCAGTACTACACCATGATATTAAATTATATTATCATTTCTTTTTGGTAATCAGCGGCGAGCGCAACATGGATAATCTAAACGTACACTATACTTACATGAGAGTACTAAACCATTGCCAACTTTTTACACCAGCATATCATGAGAACTCCGATATTTCAGTCTCAAAATGTTTCTATGCAACACTCATACTACTCAACAACAACAACATCAACAAGTTTCACAATTAAAAATTAAAAGAAAATTTTTTCTACTTCAAAATAAAAGTACACCTTTTTTTATTTTTTGTTTTTGCGTACAAAAAACAAAACAAAAACAAAAAAACAGTATTATGTTTTGTTAAATATTAATTTCATCTTCAATTAGATGAAATAAAAGGAGGAAAAAAAATTCAAAGATATTTACAGTTGTCCCGGGAATTGACGGTAGACGAGTTTCAGCGATGAGACGGCTAGGAGTGGGGCATGTCCGAGGTGGATAGCCCGTTTTGGAAAGGCGTGAATGGATTGCTCACCGATGGGTCGTCCAAGAGGGACATGGTGTCCAGGGGGAGGTTGAGGAGCGGGAGGGGAGGCAACGAGCGTGACATGCGTTCCAGACTGCGCACATCGTTGTCGACAGCTTCAAGGGCTCTTTCCAATTCCTCCGTTTCTTCCCGAGTAGGCTCATATTCCCCGTTTTTATCTGAGAAACCATTGAAAACAAAACAAAACAAACAGTTGCGTTCTTGGGCAAGGTTGAACAGGCTTATAATAAAAGGGTCACAGATTTCTGAAAGATAGATTGTGAAAAATCGACGTTATAAGAAATTCATGTTTGCGTGTGCGTACACTCCATTATTGATTCGACTATGAAATTTAGAGGGGGCCATCTAGGAGCTAACCCACACAATCCCTGAAATTTTCATGAAAATCAGACTAAAACTAGTTATGGGTGTGATAAAGAATTGGCACAGACACACAGCTATGGAACCAAAATTGATCAGCAAGCTCTGAAACGAAAAAAGCAACGGAAATTTTGATTTTGAAGGACAAACATTTTTTCGACATCTTGCACGAAAACAAAGCTTCCCTCACTCCCGGTACTAAGGAAGCCAAAATCGAATGTTACCAAACTAGACCAACTTTATAGCTCGTGTTGATTAATTCATATAATTGACATAATGGATGAATGTATTACCAGTGAAAAGGTCGTTGAACGTGATGTCATTAGATATTTGATTCAGGATATGAAGATCAGGATCTTCAAGTAAGCGGACTGCTTGGTTGGCCAACTCTGCAGGATCCATGTTAGCTGCTATTGCCAGCACCTCCTCAGGCACTTCCTCGACAATATCTGGAAAAAATGGAGCTTAAATTGGGATTACTTCCATTAAATCATGATTACAACGATTACCCTTTGAATAAGCAATTGAGTTATGAAAATGAGGAACTGCATCGATGTCAAGGCTTGGTAAATAAAATTTGACTTTGAAAAAAGGAAAAGAGAAAGTTCATTATTTCAAAGTAATTAATTTCATGCGTGTTGACTTGAAAATTAGTATAATAAAGTGACAACAAAGGAGGAATTTATTAACATCCAGCCACACGTGACCTGGCACCAACACTTATGATGTAGTAAGTCCAATTTTGAATTCCATTTTAGGAATGCATATTAGATATTTTAGAGGATAAAACTTTCTTCGACAATCAGTCGCTAAGGAACTATTGAGTGCTCGATAACTATTGACTGAACTTTCGATAACTATCAGCTATTGACTGAATGTTCGATAACGATATAACTGAACTGTCAATAACTAGGTACTGACTGAACGTTCGATAATGATCAGCTATGAAAGACCCATAAATAACTGCCATCCCTACTCTGGTCAACGTTGCATCCTGTGTTGACAAAATAATGCTTTCAACAGATGAAGTTACTGCACATAAGAACATATTTCAGTTCTATACCAACATTAAGGGAAATTCTCTTCTTCATCTCCAGGCAAAAAATGGAACAGTGTCTTGACATGTAAAAACTTTGAAATAATTTTATAAGCAATAACGAAAAGTACCTTCAGTAACAACGTGGGACTGAAGAGAATGTAGGTTAGCTTGCTCGATAAGAGTTGGAGGAGGCATCAGGGTTCCAATGGCATCCAGCGAGGATGAGGGTGGTGCCATTGCATCACTGAGCATTGGTAGCTCTGTCCGTCTTGAGCTAGAAGGAGAAGGTGGCACAAGAACTTGTGGCAGTGGTGGGGGCAAGACAGGCGGAGATGGTTTTTTCCTCTTTTTATTGTTCTTCTTTTTGCTAGATATTCCCAAGACTCGGCTCTTCTTGGATACTTTCTTCGAGTGCCGATGGTCACTACTAGAGTGTGATGTGGGTTCCTTAAACAAATACAAAAATAATTAACCAAGATCTAGTATCAAAGTATAGGACAAATTAAGGACTTGGGATCAATTTTGAACGGAAACAGAAGAATAACAGTAAAATAACCAAATTAATTGGATGTGCAACCTTCGACAGTTTAACTTTATCCCAATAAAATTAATTGGTGTTGTCCTACAGTTTAACCAAACAACCATATCAAATATATATGGGATAGATAGCTACCCCAGTTAATTTGAAATGTAATTCTATTTAAGCTGCAGGTCCACTGGAAACGAAATAATAAAAAGTACTAATTCGGGACATACATGCTACGTCAATCAAAAGTGATTTGATTAAAATGTGTTTAAACTTTATTGCTCTTTGCCTCCATTTGCAAACCCGGTGCATGGATGCTTGCATGGACAACCCTAAGAGACTGCATTCATTTGTTCCTCTCATAGCCTCATTTTCACGTGAATATTTGAAGAATTGTCTATAGCTAGCTAACTTGGATACTAAATTTTCATGCAGGTAATTTTTGGTCTTAACGGGAATAGTTCTTATATCAGAAGAGTCACTTACACCTATATCCTCCATTAGTAATTATAATTCAGAAAAAATTATAGGCTATAATTTCAATCTAGGAGATGATGACAGGCTAACTTTGTGAAGACTCCCCCAAGTCAATAAGTGCCTGTTCCAAATTAAGGAACTTATGCATTACTAGCAGAATACCCAAGCGTTGCACGGCCCTAATGTCGATCCGACAATGCATTAAAAAGCATTCCAATAGTCATTTAATTTTGCAGAACCTACCAAGCTTCTAAGGCTCTACAAAGTTCGAAGCCAATTACTCGGGGTTTCCATTTCCCACGATAAACCGAGTTTGGGACCCACCATACGCCACTGGCACCTACCTTTCATTTCGTTGGAACAAATTATCCCATTACAGGGAAAATTCCCTGATGTAGGAACATAATTTTATGTTCTTATTTTCTCCAATCGATTGCAAAGTAAACATAGCAACTAGGCGATTCTGGGTGCTGTGGGGGGTGGGATGTTGCTAGGGAAGGCCCCGTTCACGACGATGGTAAAGAGTTGCGCGGTAGTGGCACTCGGTATAGTGGTTACTGGAAAACGCTGAGCATTTTGCAAAAAACTGCACCAAACTTGGTTTAGCCGTTAAGCCGTGATGTCACATACTCCTACTAACAGACATCCCTTTTTATTATTATAACAGATTCTCCCTTAAACGAACCAGCTGACCCATGGTCCATATGTGAATCTATGAAAACTTCGTTTCTTCATTTTAAATTATGATGACAGCATTGCACTGCATTGGAATAGCTATTTGAATCCCATGGTCAGAGTGTGGAAGCAACATAAATGATATTTATTCCTCATATTCCTCAAACATGGTAATGCCAATGGCATCATCAAACTTACTGACATGGTTTTAGATACCATCTGCCTCATTCACATACTCAACCAGTTTTGCATTAAGCAAGAGAGAATAACGAAGGGGCTTTAGTAAGAAGTTGTGCTCTTCAGTAAGAGTTTGGGTATCTAACAGTAAAATCCTTTTGGGAAGTGCAGCTTTAGTATAAGGGCTCATCACTGAATGAGAAAAGTACACAAAGTTGCCATGACTTTGTTGATTGCATTATTATCATCTACTACTACTACCTAATTGAAACCACGTTTGCTCAGGTAGAGAGCGACCCCGGTAACGCTGGCTAGCAACCAGGTTTGCTAAGGCCTTGAAATTACAACTACAGAAACCATTATAGTTTCCAGAATAAACCACAGGAGACCACATAGTTTCACAACAGTCTGGCAAGACATGTCAGTTGCACTGATAAAAATGTCGAACCTCTGGAAGAAAGAATAATCTCCATGGAGTGCATGGAGTGCCTTCAGGTCAGAAATAAGTTCCCTCTGTTGTGTGAAGTGCTTAGAGGTGAGTAAGTAGTAGACAAAGATAGCTTCAGATACAAAAGAATCTATAATGGCGAATCATACTACATGCCGATGCATGGCAATCCAATCAGATGAAAGATATAATCAGAATAGACTATGACCCTTCCTGCATACTGAGGGGATTTTATTAAAGACCTGTATATCATGAAGATGAATGTAAAAGTGAAGAATAGAAAAGTGGAATATAATTGAAAAGATGTCATACAAGTCTCAAGAACTTGTAGAGAAGAGCCAATAGGAGTAAAAGCACCGTCTGCCACTTACTCTAGGATGGCAAGTTTTGGCGCTGTGCAAACTATCTAACAGGGCTAGTTGCTTTAACTCAAATCCAAGTGAGAGTAACACCCTCAGCAGCAGGTGGAATGATTATGAAAATTAATATATCTGAATTACAAGTAAAATTAAAGTTGCATGACATTTGAATGGTATTATTCCCGTTTTTCCTTTCTGCACCAGGCTTGTAACACTTTTAGAAGCTAAACTTCTATGCTACTTATATTGTTGTCAAACTTATCACATTTGTCATACTCATTATACTCGATTCATGTTTTCATGACATCCATACTGTCTTTTACAGCCATTTATAATCAGACCAATGAATATAAAATTGATTCGCAATGAATTCATTGGATAAATTATTGGAAGTACTCACGTGATGGAGGGCATGAAGAGAACACAAAGGTGGGTCGTGCCTTATGTCAAAGGTTGGCCTATTGCACTGCATATTGTCCAGACCTCGGCTTGTACAATGCGAGAACAACCTCTGGTCCACATTATACATTATGTGTCGGAAACAATGTCGAGTGCACGGCAACGCTTGCATTTGACAATCCGCATAACTGCATTTTTCTCCAGTCATAAGGAACCGAGCACCCCTGGAAATTCAACAGAAGGTGGACTATGGTAACTAACCTGGTATTTTGAAAAATTTTACTATGTACATACTCGCAGTACACAGAAAGATCAAAACATGAAAGAAGTATGTGGGTGTGAAACAATGCAGACGATGTAGTTTACAGATTTTAACAAGGAAGATTCAATTTCCCTAATCTTATACCTGGAAATTTTATGGTATTAATGTTGATTAAACAAAACAGAAGTAAGGCAATAATTACATCTGAGATTATCAAATAAATAATTAGGTGGATTAACGTACTTCTTGACAGTTGGAGACTTTTTGGCTAGTGTAGGATCAAGAATGGCAGCAGTTGCATTGGGAAACTTGCGAGCTGCAGCAACAACAGCAGCTAATAAGCTCGTGCTCGGTTCTTCAGCAACCTTGAGACCTCTCAAAGTCTGTGCCAGTCGCCTACGTAGCTGAGCACGAGTAGCGTCAACGCGCTGTTCTCGTGGTAAACCTTCATTACTTCCATTGCCTGCCTTTGTTGACCAGTCGCGTTCGTAGATTGAACGAATATTATCTGCTTCATCAGACTCTGAATCGGATACTTCCACACCTTAAGACAATAGGACAAAAACATTCTCTTGAAACAACAATGAATATTGAAAATACAATTGTAACTGATTTAATGAAACAAATAGACCTCCTTATCCGAATCTAAGTTTCGTTCTCCAGCAATTCTTTCCCAGGAAAAAAATAAATAAATAATAATAGTAGTTAAGAAGAAATTTTGTGATTTTCCTGAACTTCATAGATTATAATAATAGTTAAATGAGTTGTTAAATATATAAATTCACCAACTTGAATAGCAAAGCTATTGAATCGTATGCCAGAAAACCACTTGAGAGCTCCCTCAACAAATGTGGTAAAGACAAGACTGTCTTCAATGCACGATCACGGGGGGATGAAAGGTTGAATACCCCCACCCGCTGAGGATAGGACCTTCTAGCAGAGCAAAATATTTCTTGGGGGACATGTCAAAATACGCCGTTGTTTGCTTAGAACGTTAAATTGTTAGGCGAAATGCAACTCAAGGGAGAGAGAGGAAATCTCTGGTGCTCAAAACACCAGCAGTACTGATAAGTCGAAAATTAGAGACTCGAAACCTGCATAATCAAGGGAATAGAATAAAAATATCACCAGAACAACATGTCTCTTCAGATAAAGTCCACTATTAGTGGTAGTTGGGAGGAAGAGGGTGATCTTAGAGGGGGCACCTTATCCTATCTTCTAATGACTGAAGAAAAATGCTCATTCTCTCAAGAGGTTTTGTTTGCTGTACCAAAAAACTCAAGCTTACGCTTGGAGTTAATTTAGCAATTAATGTATTTAAAAGCTGACTCTAAAACCATGACTTGTTTCTCACGAGACATGCGACCTTTCTCTCAGTTTATTCCATTCGGGGCTTGTAACTTTTCATGGCCATACTGAACAGAGAAGCATATACTCTAACCAGTTCCATTTTTTAAGATGAACAATAATATTCAAGTATTGTGATAAAACTGTTACTTGGAGTTGAATTTCCCTTCAGCCTAAAGAAACTCCTCACACTATTCCGAACTTTAGGTCAAGACCATGATAGTTTTTCAGTAAATAGCTTCAGGACAAAGTTCAAACCCAAGGAACTACGCTCTGTCTGCAACTTTGGACTGCTTTATGAGGTTTTTAATCACATAACGTGGTAGTGTGACCTATGTACATTTCAGTAAGGGACCATTTGTCATTCGCAGCACCGCTGTTTGCGGAAGATTTCCACGCTGCTTTGTATGGAAACCTCAATGCTCCGTTTGCAATTGCGATACTCAAGTACGGCAGTATGACTGCCTCCCCAGAACATTCTGCTTTCTTAACAAGATGAAAAATTGTAGGTGGCTATATGAGTTACACCAAGGGATTTTCTTCAAACGCCTGTACCTTGTTACTGCTAAATGCGGTTAGTGTTAATATCACTTAGTTTGTATTGTGTTATTCACCAACATCATCATTATTATTATTACCTACTATTATTACCCATTAATTTATGCTAGTCGTAATTTTGGTGCCAGTTTACCCAAGAATATACTGACTCAAAAATACATTCTCTATGATTGAATTATTGACTATTGAGGCGCGCAGGGAAACTCCCACAGCTAGACCAGCACAGCTAGTGACAAAATCAACATTCAGACCCAATTAACATTTAGGTATTCCAGCTCAATATTATATTCTCAATTTACATGTAAATTTTGCACACAGACACAAAGTTACTGATTTTATTCACAATAAATCTTCTATCGAGTATAATATTCTGCATTCGTTTTTGAGTTGAAATATCAGAACAGATTAGAGCCAAACGATGTTTTTACTGTCCACGTTCTGAATTGCATTCAAAAGACGAAACGAGAAGATAGAAACCAAACGAACGGAATAATAGTCTATAATTTAGGAGTCTTGACCGAATCACCTCTCCGGGATAATAAGGAAGGAATGCCAGCTTTTGTAGTGTGGCGTATGGGACCGCGAGAGACTTTTTATACTCCCATTGCCAATGCTGACACAGTCAACCTTACTTGACACAGGAATGGTAGGCCATAACGCAAACCGCAGTTCAAGCCAAACACACGAAATACAACCATGCAGCTGAACTCCTTCGAGGTTCCTTGACGCCTTTGATATGCTCATGTGATGGAGCTCTCCATGATAAATAACAGATATTACTAAAGAGAATAACAGTTGTGCTCCCAGTCAAATGGTATCTACCAATTCAAAAAATTCTTAATTTAGGATGGAGACCCAATTTTCTATCATAAGGGCAGTTAATTTTCGGCTTAGGCAGACAAGAAAAAATAAAATACAAAGCCTAGGCTGCCATCAGCCACATTAGCAGATTCTTTTTTTTTTTTATCAAGGAAATTGTGTAAGCCTTCCAGCAATACAAAAGAAATGACCCGGATAAAATAATTGCTTTAATCTACTATCAGGACAATGTTTCGCTATAGAACGCAACACCCTCAGGCGCATTTCTCCCATTCAGTAAACAATCCAACTTATAAAAAAATTAATCAACTACCTACACAATCACCCAAATCAATAAATAAAATAAAACACATCACCTGCTTCAATAGTCTTGAATTTTACTTGGGGACTAAATACGTAGAGAAACTTTTCTTCATAGTACTCCCTGAATATACATACATCCCATACACGACACTAAACAATAGTGCTGAATTAACAACACGACATAATGGGAAAGGATGACTGAGGGTACAAAAATCTGTACATATTATACTTGAAAATGTTCAAACGTGGTATCAAAAATAATTGTATGATGTGGAAGTTGCATACTTGTATTACTTATTGAAACAAAATCGAACTAGGATCAACAATGAGCATTGCCATGGGTCTGAATTCCTCAACTTTTTTCCCAGATTCATTTTTTGTGTTCATAACTGATGGAATAAGTGGAATAGTTCACTTAGTTTCTGAATTCACCTAGGTACTGCACACTAGTGACGTCACATCTTGAGCTTCTTCTTCCACAAATCAGCTCAAAAATTGACCATCAACGTCGATATTATAGTATCTATGAATACTTTTTCGGTGCTCTCTCGCAAGCTCTTTTAATAACCCCCAGCCTGGTCATTATCTAGCATCCGCCAATGTTAATCTTTTCCGACTCATTCTGTATCTTTTCCCGTGATGAGCTTTACATTTTCACTCTAATCATTATGAGCACACAACTGTGTGAGGAAACGAATAGAAAATGTTATGAAACTCGGCTATTTGCAGGTGTAAAGAGAATGTGATGACAGACAAAAAATGGTCGCATATAGCGCAGGAATGTTTGTACAGTAAACTCTTCCGCCCCTACCGTGTGGTGACGGTGGCGCACCCAACGGTGGAGCCCTTCTCACCAGTGTCATCAATGTCGATTGTTAAAGCCTTATCACACTTGCATTTTTTCAGCTTTTTTCTCGGATTTTTAATGCTCGAACGTGAAGAAGGCAAAGTGCTTTTTTCCAAGGTAAGCTGTGAATGTTGAAAAGGAATAAGTGCAAAAACAGCGCATTCTGGCGGAATGCATTTTTATTAAATCTGTCAGGTTAGGGCTCCTAGGGGTTTTTCATTGAATTGTTACCTCCCCAAGGGTTATGATTAGCATTTTTCTTGCGTGGAGGTAAAAATTAGAACATGTTCTAATTGTTATCTCAACTCGAAAAATGGTAAAACGTAACCCTTGGGAAGGTAAAAATCCAATGGAAATCCTCTAGGAGCCCTAACCTGACAGATCTAATGAAACTGCATTCCGCCAGAATGCGCTGTTTTTGTACTTATTCCTCCTCAACATTCACAGCACTTAGCCTTCTTCACGTTTATGCATTAAAAATGCGGAAAAATGCTAGTATGATACGGGCTTTAGGATATCTCAAAGGACTCACGGATCTTAGACTTTGTGAATCCAGCCAAATGCACTGGTGACGTCATCAAAACTTCCCAATATAAATAAAAATCAACATCTGTCTCACGAAAAAACTAAAAAGGTAGGAACATCTAAACTCAATCTCATTAAAAAAATAAATAAAAAATAAAAATTAATAAATAAATAAAATACAAGGGCAACGCTCATTGTTTTCTTGATTGCCCACTAAATGTTACAAGGGTTGAGAAAACACACTTTTGTTAGTAAACTATGAAAAAGCTTGTCTCTCTTGAAGTACTAACTTATAATGAAAATAAAAAACTGTTCAATTCGTATAATTAAACAAATGAGCTCACCTAAGGGGTAAAGATCTCTTTTGTACTGATTCATGTCATTTTGAAGACTATGTATCCTTTCAAGCAACTCGTGTTTAGCATTACGTTCCCTCTGCCAAGTGCTTTTTCTAGGCTCGCGTTTAGCTGGAATAATGATATTATTTGGATCTCGCTTAGCAGGAGGGGGATGATCGTTCGTCTTTTTGTGTGATCCTGATTCAACTCTTTTTCGTTTGGAGCCGCTGCTGTTCTTTTTCGTGTTGTCAACGGGGGTTTTAGGCGTTTTCGGCATTGATTCGGTTTTAATGGCTTTGACCAGAACTCTCCCCGGCTCAAGGCGCGACTTGTCGATGCAGACCATGTTGAAATTCTTGTTGGAGGACGTGGACGCTTTTTTGGTAGTTGGCGAAGCAACCGGCTGATGCTGCTGATGCTGGTAGACGCTCGGTGCCTGAGGCTCGGGTTCGGCAAACGTATACGGGTCCTCCGACTCCTCAGCTTTGATTGTATGATTAGCAAAGAAAACCTGGTTATTCGCAATGGGTGCCGTTAATTTTCTAGTGGGACCAGAACTAGTGAGACAGAACTTGGGCCGAGAAGGGTTGTTTTTCATGATAGCCTCAATCTTACCCTTCGTGCAGCCTTTCCTGTCACGTTTACCCCCGGCGCTCTTACCCAACGAGGAAACTTGGACATGGCCATTGTACCTGAAAAATCAAATGCAATGGTAAAAATTAACTTCCTCGACATCCACAGTAAAATACTAACAACGATTTTCACTTGAATATACATATAACACCTCAACAACTAGCTCAAAAGGCATATTTTGTTCCTCCATGTTTTAAACACTCGGGGTGAATAGATACCTATTAAAAGAACAAGCTGGAATGGGTATTAATTATAACGAGAAAGATTGAAGATATTATCATATCCATTTCCAATGTAACGTTCCATTTCTTATACAATAGAGAATGGCCGCATTTTATCCTACAATTTCCGCCGTGTTCACCTCAACACCTCACTAAACTTTTTAATATGATCACGTTTCGAATTCAAAGTGATTTGTGATGGCACACACACAGGTCTTGGCCCATCTCATGCGATACACATGTTATACCATTCAAATAATAATTACTATTCTATTCTATTACTATTACTATTCTATATGTGTGGATTTCTCAATTTTATTTTAAACTGACTCGCAAGATAGAGTGCAACTTAGAACAACTTACATCTTACACAAGCTCATTCTACCGAGGTCAAATCAATTCTCGAGATCTACTATTTATTAGTGAATGCCCGAGTCGGCGATTATATCACCTACGAACGGAACTGTTTCTTATCAAGTTTCAAACATGCTGCTTGGATATAGGCTACACTCCAATCTATCTAGATACCTAGTCGGTACATAAAAGTAGTATCTTATAGTGAACTATAAGTGCGTATCATTGGGGATGTTTGGAAGGAGTAAACAAACACCATTCAAAGTGAGATCCTCATTGAAAACAACTGTGAAGAAAGAACCAAAGAAAAATCATAAATTAAACTGGTCTCTCACCTAGGATTACTCAAGTCAGATATGCTGAACATGTCTCGAATAAACGCATCCTGCATCACTTGCGAAGAAGACGAAATATCACAGCATTTCCAAGGGCAAATAGCATTTTATGAGCTCGCCCACTGGAAATGAGGTAGTACAGATGATTGAGATCCAAGTTTCAAGATCTGCAAACGAAAAAACAACGACTAATGAGAGAGACCGTGTAACTTCGTAACATGATAAGTTGACTAAAGCAACACAATAACGTTCAAACCTTATCGGAACACGATCTAAAGTTACTTAACTCGACTAAAATACCATCAAGACATAAAACAAATCCTTTTTATTGTGAAATAGTAATCAATAAACAAAAAACAGGCATTATCATAACCTGTATCACCACAATCAAGATCAAAATAAGAACCGCGGATTCCTTTCGCACAGTATTTCCAAACAACCAATTCGATATTCTTCAACAGGTATATAGTTTTTCACTACAATTTATCACGAAATTTACGGAAAAACAACGTTTTTTGGATGCACAATTGGACTATACAGCAATACGCAGATAGCTAGTAGCGACGTCAAATAACAATATAAAATTCATGAATAACCTTCGTCGTGCATTCACGAATTTCATTTAATATTAAATAATGAAGAGAGCTCACCTAAATTTAACCCAGAAAACTTTACTAATTGAGAATAATATCAGTAAAAACTCCAAAATTGTTTTGAATAGAACAAAATGGCGTCTACGTTGGATTTTGGAAGGTTACATTTTCAGATGTAGATCTTTCCAACTATTGACGGATTTTAATCAATTGATAGACAAATGCATTAACAATTAAGATAGAGGATGATTTAAACGAAATAATGGATTCAAGATCAAGATTTGAAGTTGTGTATTTTTAATTTTATCGATGAATTTTGTTCAAGAAAACCTGGAATGAGGATCAAGAGCAGCATTGGAAGTTAGGATAAGTGAAATAGTGGCTATTCTATTACCCCGCAATCATATGGAACTGAAAACTATCTTCTGATACCCTCACTTCTATTCATTTCAGGTAATTTTCTAGTTGGCCTCTCAAATTATATTATTCGCGTTTTCGATCAACGGTAGTTGCGCCACCGTCGCACGGTGGTCCAGAAATCGATTCCGTAGGATCAAAATTATTTTATTTGCTGTTCTTATAGGAAATTTCCCGCTGATTCCGAATATACCATGTGGTGAATGTGATTCTAACTCCACTTACCATATGTTCCTTCTATATGTTCTTCTAAAAACCATTAGAAAACACGTTTTTCAACATATTTTTCGTGCTAGCAGCTATAAATAACGTTCAAAACAATTCTAACCCGTTTGATCTCGCTCTCCCGTATTTTCCCGTTTTTCTCTTAATATATTTTTCCCCATTCCCGATTTATATTGCTATCACGATTGCTTGAAAGGTTAACAGCACAGTTTGAAAAGTTTAACATCACAGTTATTAACCGTTCTATTTGTCGTTATCGGTCAGCAATTGTTCGTTCGTTAACTTTTTTTCATTTATGTAATGCTTTTAATTTATGTTTAAAAATATCGAGAAAACGCTGTTCAACGATCTTTCCAGTTTCAGATCAATTCCGTGATGTACCTACCTACCTCAGGTTACTTGTATAATTTATAAAAAACATTCGCTATATTTGTTCGAATTCGTTCTTCTGTGCTGTGAGTTGTTAAACTGATAATGGAAATAAAGAATTACAGTAGTACCCTGTCACTGAACTCCATGTACCTACCTAGAATACCTACTATTGAAGGCATGTATTGTGGTATGGGTGGCCACTAGCCTATCCTCGCACCTTCAACTATAAAATATATTGGTAATAATGCATGCCTGCAGTAATGCAGTAAAGTAATGCCTGCAGACAGGGACGACCCTATCTGAGATATGTATCTGTACCCCTCCCATCAGTATTATATTTATAGCTTGGGAATGGTATCACTGAGGGACCAAATACTTCGCGCAAACTACATAGTAAAATAATCGAACGAAAATCGGTTAGGTATATATAACTTATATAAGAACAGTCCATTAAATCAAATCCCCACTTTCTTGCATATATACGGATAAAAAAAGGGAACGAATAAAATATGATTTACTGGAATCACCCCCTCCATTAATTTCCACCGAACATAAATTTGAAATTCCATTAAATTATTTTAACGGGACTGAAACTCGATCGAACAAAAAACTATCACGAATATCACATGAGGATACCTAGCGAAAACAAAACCATTTATCAGTAGGTATTAGGTAGAAACCTCTTCCACAATGAAATTTGTAGCTCCTGAATTACGAATCGGTATATTCCAAACAATAAATTCATTGCACAAAAAAATACGGATGTGAGTTAAGGTTTGGGCAGCATAGACAAGATTTTATAGGGAAAAACTAGTTTTTTTAAAAATCATTATCCACTTTATTTTGTAGGCTTAGGTTGTAACAGGTACCTAGATCAAGGTGTCAGTTCAGTGTGTACTAGAAAAAGGTTGTGGTGTATTTTTTAGGTACGATCTTAATGGCCTATCTCGTTAAACATTCAAAAACCCACTGAGCCGGTGAATATCCCAGGACAACAATTTATTTTACTCATTTTGTACTACCTATATTATTGATTCAGTAAGGCTCCACACTTTTCTACGAAAGTTTACGAAATTGAAAATAGTGTGTGTGGTGAAAACCACCCCCTCTTGTCAACAGCCCCTTTTCAGGGCTACCAAAAAGAGGTAGACACAACACAAAAATATTTATAAGACGTCGAGTTATAACTCCGTCGAACAAAATATTTCACCAGAGAGAAAATACGAAATTCTCTCTCAAAAGTGAAATATTAACTAATAACATACAAGGCGACCTCCCTAGACACTTACTGGGCGAGAGAGACGCGACAAGTATCTCGAACCAAGTCGCCTTGAAGGAGAAAACTCAAACAGAAAATCAAACGTCCTCTAAAACTAACAAGGACAATTCAAACAAGCCTACTCGCCAATCAGAAACACTGATTACACGAGAGACAATAGGCGAACCAACCAGGAAGCGGCAAGCAACCACCTCTGGTCCAGCAGCCACCTCGGGGACCCCGTCTGAACAACGGACGCAGGGAAACCACCCGAGGTCCCCGTCTAAACTCAAGGTCGTCGGCTCCGCGACGGACGCTCGTAAGCCACCCCCGGGGACCCCGTCGCAACGACGGACGTGGGGAAACCACCCCGGAGGACCAGCTCAGCTATCATACTCGCAGATACTGAGAAAACAATGTGCGAGCCAATGAGATTACACAGTCGAATTAATGAAATTAAGCGGACCAATCAGGAGGCGGCCACCTCCCTATAAATACCCCGCTCGGAGCCCTCCGAATTTCATTCTACTCTCCGCTCTCGACGACTACACCTCGAAGTACGAAGATTTCTACACGCTCTACGCTGACGAACCTTCTGCTCCCGAGTTCATCTCAAGAACGGCTTCCTACTGCTTTCTACAAGGCCTACCTTCTCTCCACACAGATCTCGCATTGGCATCTACGAGTCCAGTGATTATTCATCCTGCTCATTGCCCAACGTAGTTCTTCTGTCAGGACGCCACCCGGTACATCTATTGATATTCTCATTAGATCGTACGCCCGCTGGGACGTTCCTAGTCGTGTCGCCCGGGTTTTGTAGCATTAGGCTCGTCACCGACCGCTGTGGGCACGCCGGTAAATTACTCAGCTCATACGCTCTAATTTACCGTCCAAGGAAGTCTTTTTCAAGACTACAAGGTAGGACCCTGACATCCGAGCAAAGGAAAGAAGCTCTGTCAAGCGAGTCCACCTTCTAAACCCTCTATTTCTATACATAGAGGTATCGAAAACGAGCTAATAAACTCGTATATTTCAATGGAGCGTCGGCCGTCCTATTTCCTCATGCAAGGGGAGGTAGAACACGGCGCGGCCGGGCCTCTTAGCCCACGCAGCGCTACCTACCCGCTGCCCGGTCAGTCCGCTGTTCCTAGCGACGGCTCAAGGCTCGATCCTCGCGACGAGATCGCCTTCTCACCTAACGTATTCACGAAGGAAACGTTAGATCAAGCCTCACCTACACAAAAGTTCGAGGATACCTTTCAGACCCGCTCTGAAGTCAATCATTATGATTCGACAAAGATTTCCGAATATCCACGATATTCGACACAAGGCTACCCGGCCGATCCGAGTGTCAAATACACTCCAAATGTACAAAAAACAAAGGATACTTTTCAGTACCTCAACCAAGCTCAACATATTCCTCCTACAGATATAAATCTTAGGCCGGAATATTACAAAACGGCTCAGTATCAAACTGATCGAACCCAGCACCCACTATGCGAGCCCAGTGCTCCACGCGGCTGCGACACGAACTATCCCTCAGTTCATCCGCCAAGCAAGCTGACCTTGGCGATTTCGCTCACATTCCTTACAGGAATACCCCAGGGACTAACCCGCATAATCAGAATATAAATGTCCCACTTGGTCTACCTACACCAAGTAAAACATATATAAATCCACTACAAATGGTGACCCCGCCTTTGAACAGGCTTAACACGGAGCATTTCGTTCCCTCTTATGAAGCTAGTGGATTTCAGGGAACCACTGCGGGCGTGCGACCCCCGCCGGGCCTCTACGCCCCACATCTCACTCAACAACCCTCTACACAAAGTGGCTTTCGAGCACTTTTAGAGGAAATGGGAGATTATCAAAGACCAATCTTCCAAAAGAAGAATATCGATCGTGCACTCGCCGAGTTCGATCAATACTGCGTGCGAAAACACCTGAGAACGCAGAACGAATGCTTCTCAGCTATATACAAGTGGGTACCAGAAGAAATGAGGGAAGCTATCGACTCAGCTTACCTCACGGCACCCCACGCACCTTATGAAGAGGCCAAACAGCGCCTACAGCGAGAATACGGGTTGTCCTTACAGGACAGGCTCCTCGCACTCGAGGACCCCGCATCTCTCGCCGAAAAACCCAGCACCAAGTACCACGAAATGTACTCTAAAGCTGTTGGGTACTTCTCAGAGGCTCTGATCACTCAAAAGTGGATCGAAACTCTACCTATCGAAGCACGAGGTATGGTCGCAGCTCAGCCTACCACGACCGCCCGGCTCGACCTAGCTGATACATACGCTACACGCGTACAGAACAGAGAACCCCTCTCTCAACATACGAGGAGTAGAATCTACCCCGAAACCCATGAAAACTGGTTTCAAAAAGGCCCTCTCACAACAAGCTGAGTTCAAACCCCAACCAGTAGAGAGTAAGCCTCACAAACCGACGGCCTATGTCTGTCGAAACCACGCACGTTTCGGTAGCAAAACTCGCAAATGTGCAGACCCAGAACACTGCACTTGGAAGGCAAACACTGCCTCCAAAACTAGCAAAAAGGCAGCGCCTATAAGCCAGCCTAAAACCTGGGTTTCAAACGAAAATACTCAGAGATCGGTACAAGAAAGTACCGTTCCAACCTCCGACGTAGAGAGTTCGGAAAACGAATAACTGCCAGTGTATCTGAGCCTATACACCGGCAGTCTAATGAGTATAAAAGGTTTTTTTTCAAGTGCAAACTAAATGGCACTGAATTTCTCATCGACACGGGAGCAGAAGTGAACATTCTGCCCCACAATGTCACCAAAAAATTGGGCTTAAAAATTCGTAAGTCCAACGTAAAGCTCACAGCAGCTAACGGAGCCCCTATAGACACACTAGGGCGTGCTGACACGACAATTAACATCGGCCTCGGAGACATGACCACCGATTTTATGATCACGAAAGTTGATCTAGCGATCCTAGGTATACCATTCCTCGAGTCTTGGGATATCGGAATACGGGTCAAACACAAATACATCTATAAAGATAAAAAAAAAAGCTATGCCGATCAAAAAATAGCTGCAGTCATGAACAAAAAATTCACTGACGAACAAATAGCAGCTACTATCCCTCATCGTGACAACAGCCCTCAACCAGAGGACGTGCAAATCACGAAGGACGAAAACATTCGCTCTATCATTGAAAAATACAATGATAAAATGAGCAAACTTCAAGGAAAGTGGAAAAACAACGGGGTTTACCACCGTATAACCACGGAAGGAACTCCAGTACACTTCCGTGCAAGACCCATGGCGGGCGAAAAACGGGCTCAAGTCAAAAGTACTTTTGACAAAATGCTCTCCGAAGGCATAATTGCACCATCAGATTCCGAATGGGCATCCCCGTTACACTGTGTGCCAAAAAAAGACGGGTCATGGAGGATCACCGGCGATTACCGTTTCCTGAACACGAAAACGAAGAAAGACGCCTACCCTCCTCCTCACATTCGCTCTTTCCAAGCGAATTTACATGATACACAAATCTATTCGACAATAGATTTAAAATCGGCATATTACCATATTCCGATGCACCCAGATGACGCTCATAAAACTGCAATTATTACACCTTTCGGTCTTTATGAGTTTAAGAAAATGAGCATGGGTTTGGCTGGAGCGGCTCAAACATGGCAAAGATACATGGACAGCATCATGCGAAAATTTGATTTCGCATTTGTATATCTAGATGACATACTGGTGGCTTCTAAAAATTATAAAGAACACATGAACCACCTCAAACAAATTTTCGACAAGCTAGGTGAACACGGACTTCGAGTAGGTTTTGATAAATGCATTTTTTCAAAACCTACCGTCGATTTCCTAGGTTTCACTATCTCGAAAGAAGGGATAATTCCTAAACGAGATAAAATAGAAGCCATAGAACAATTTCCTAGGCCGATAGACGTACGAAGTCTACGCAGATTCCTAGGTATGTGTGGTTTCTACCGAGCTTGCTCAAGTAAATTCGCTCACACGGCACAACCTCTGTATGACTCCATTCAGTCAAACAAAAAAAATGACAAAACACCTATCGAATGGACGTCAGAAAGAGAAAAAGCTTTCAACAGCTTAAAACAAGCAATGATTAAAGCTACATTGCATAATATCGCTCATCCACACCCTACAGCAGAGTGGAGAATAGTCTGCGACGCATCCGACACACACATCGGAGCGGCACTGGAGCAGGAAATTACAGACAAACACGGCTCGAAATCTTAACAACCATTGGGATTTTTCAGTAAAGAAATTCCGGAACAATGGAAGAATAAAGCATCATTCGACAAAGAGATGTTCGCCGTTTACCAAGCTTGCATTCACTGGCACAATGACTTGGACGGCCGATCTTTTCATATTTGTTCAGATCACAAGCCTCTGCTAGGCACGATGCTTAAGAAAAATGCACATTTTTCTAAAATGAGATTAAGATGGCTAACATACATCTCTCAAATGACAAGTGACATTCGTCATATACCCGGAGAGAACAACGTCGTTGCCGACGCACTCTCCAGACCCTTCGATCCAGTCGAAATTCAAACAAAATCGATTTCAACCCAAACTGACGAGGGTCCACCCATAGCCGAAATTTCGCAAATTACGGCTGCAATAGAGTGCAATCTTCTACTGCACATTTCAAATGCACAAATTCGTTCTCCTCCTAACACAGAGGACAAATTAAAACTCACACGAGTTGAATTCCCTCAAGGAGAAATTTGGTGTAACCTAGACCTAGGACACCCAAGACCTTATATTCCAAAAGAAATAAGGCAAGAAATAATCAGCCAAATTCACAATTTGGGACACCCAGGTATACACTCTACAGTGTATAAAGTTAAACAAAGATATTTTTGGCACGGACTCCGTGCAGATGTCTCCAACTGGGTCCGAGCGTGCGAGACTTGCCAACGAGCAAAAATCACTCGCTCCGTGAAGCTCCCTTACTCCGAATTTGAAACGGCTAACAAATTTTCACATGTACACGTTGACATTACCGGACCCTTACCTTTAGCTAAAGGAGGGAAACGTTACATTCTAATGATGGTCGATAGAGCAACGGGTTGGCTAGAGGCAGTCCCTCTTAACAACATCGAAACAGCCACGATCACAAACGCCTTTATCAATATTTGGGTAGCTTCAAAAGGCGTACCTAAATACATCACAAGTGATCAAGGCACACAATTCGAATCAGATCTATTTAATTCCATTATGGAACGTCTCGGAGTAAAACATACTCACACGTTACCATACAAACCGTCAACAAACGGAATGGTAGAACGCAGAAATAGATCTTTGAAAGAGGCTCTCAAAGCACAAAACGAAAATTGGCTCGACGCCCTTCCAAAAGTTCTACTCGCCATGCGTACGGCAGTAGACCCAGCAACGGAAACTACACCGTTCCAAAAAGTTTACGGAATTGACGTACCACTCCCAGGAGACATTTTCGTAACTTCTACAAACCTTTCTGAGCCTCTCTTTTTCCGGCCTACACATATTAAACATAATAATACGAAATATGCCGTCAACATGCCCAAAAATTTGGATACATGTACACATGTCTATATCAGAGTGCCCACACAGCTCACCTCTCTGCAATGTCCTTACACGGGACCATTCAAAGTCGTTAAAAGAGATAAGTTTTCGGTTACAGTGCAAATTGGCGAACATACGAAAAAAGTTCCCAAACAGCAAATAAAACCAGCTTACACTCTAAAAACAGACGAAGCTGTGTCACTAAAAAAAATCAGGCAGAAAATAAGGAGGAAACTCCCCGAAAATCTGCCAGAAGGCACGTCCCCTCTACCAAATTCGACGAGAGGTGGGTGACTGCGCTCGAAACACCCCAGCCGGCGTCGTCGTTAATAACACGACGTCTTGGGGGGGCGCCTGTGGTGAAAACCACCCCCTCTTGTCAACAGCCCTTTTCAGGGCTACCAAAAAGAGGTAGACACAACACAAAAATATTTATAAGACGTCGAGTTATAACTCCGTCAAACAAAATATTTCACCAGAGAGAAAATACGAAATTCTCTCTCAAAAGTGAAATATTAACTAATAACATACAAGGCGACCTCCCTAGACACTTACTGGGCGAGAGAGACGCGACAAGTATCTCGAACCAAGTCGCCTTGAAGGAGGAAACTCAAACAGAAAATCAAACGTCCTCTAAAACTAACAAGGACAATTCAAACAAGCCTACTCGCCAATCAGAAACACTGATTACACGAGAGACAATAGGCGAACCAACCAGGAAGCGGCAAGCAACCACCTCTGGTCCAGCAGCCACCTCGGGGACCCCGTCTGAACAACGGACGCAGGGAAACCACCCGAGGTCCCCGTCTAAACTCAAGGTCGTCGGCTCCGCGACGGACGCTCGTAAGCCACCCCCGGGGACCCCGTCGCAACGACGGACGTGGGGAAACCACCCCGGAGGACCAGCTCAGCTATCATACTCGCAGATACTGAGAAAACAATGTGCGAGCCAATGAGATTACACAGTCGAATTAATGAAATTAAGCGGACCAATCAGGAGGCGGCAGGAGGCGGCCACCTCCCTATAAATACCCCGCTCGGAGCCCTCCGAATTTCATTCTACTCTCCGCTCTCGACGACTACACCTCGAAGTACGAAGATTTCTACACGCTCTACGCTGACGAACCTTCTGCTCCCGAGTTCATCTCAAGAACGGCTTCCTACTGCTTTCTACAAGGCCTACCTTCTCTCCACACAGATCTCGCATTGGCATCTACGAGTCCAGTGATTATTCATCCTGCTCATTGCCCAACGTAGTTCTTCTGTCAGGACGCCACCCGGTACATCTATTGATATTCTCATTAGATCGTACGCCCGCTGGGACGTTCCTAGTCGTGTCGCCCGGGTTTCGTAGCATTAGGCTCGTCACCGACCGCTGTGGGCACGCCGGTAAATTACTCAGCTCATACGCTCTAATTTACCGTCCAAGGAAGTCTTTTTCAAGACTACAAGGTAGGACCCTGACATCCGAGCAAAGGAAAGAAGCTCTGTCAAGCGAGTCCACCTTCTAAACCCTCTATTTCTATACATAGAGGTATCGAAAACGAGCTAATAAACTCGTATATTTCGATGGAGCGTCGGCCGTCCTATTTCCTCATGCAAGGGGAGGTAGAACACGGCGCGGCCGGGCCTCTTAGCCCACGCAGCGCTACCTACCTGCTGCCCGGCCAGTCCGCTGTTCCTAGCGACGGCTCAAGGCTCGATCCTCGCGACGAGATCGCCTTCTCACCTAACGTATTCACGAAGGAAACGTTAGATCAAGCCTCACCTACACAAAAGTTCGAGGATACCTTTCAGACCCGCTCTGAAGTCAATCATTATGATTCGACAAAGATTTCCGAATATCCACGATATTCGACACAAGGCTACCCGGCCGATCCGAGTGTCAAATACACTCCAAATGTACAAAAAACAAAGGATACTTTTCAGTACCTCAACCAAGCTCAACATATTCCTCCTACAGATATAAATCTTAGGCCGGAATATTACAAAACGGCTCAGTATCAAACTGATCGAACCCAGCACCCACTATGCGAGCCCAGTGCTCCACGCGGCTGCGACACGAACTATCCCTCAGTTCATCCCGCCAAGCAAGCTGACCTTGGCGATTTCGCTCACATTCCTTACAGGAATACCCCAGGGACTAAGCCGCATAATCAGAATATAAATGTCCCACTTGGTCTACCTACACCAAGTAAAACATATATAAATCCACTACAGTGTGTAATGTTCAGGAAGGTCCCTCGAATGAAAAACAATTTGAACTTCCAGGTTCTGTTAGGTTCCAGGTGAACAGTTGAGTGTGAAAGTTGAAAAACCGAATATCATGAAGCTTGAAAGCACCATAACACCACTATTTTTCATGGTATTTTAAAAAATTGGAGACCATTGGACGCAGAATTTGATTAGCTACAACTTTTCTTCTTGAAGGAACTCGATTTAATGTCATGTATGACCTTTAATATGCTAAAAACGACATTTCCTGGTTTTGTAAAATGTTAACATTTGTGGTGAAAACCACCCCCTCTTGTCAACAGCCCTTTTCAGGGCTACCAAAAAGAGGTAGACACAACACAAAAATATTTACAAGACGTCGAGTTATAACTCCGTCAAACAAAATATTTCACCAGAGAGAAAATACGAATTTCTCTCTCAAAAGTGAAATATTAACTAATAACACACAAGGCGACCTCCCTAGACACTTACTGGGCGAGAGAGATGCGACAAGTATCTCGAACCAAGTCGCCTTGAACGAGAAAACTCAAACAGAAAATCAAACGTCCTCTAAAACTAGCAAGGACAATTCAAACAAGCCTACTCGCCAATCAGAAACACTGATTACACGAGAGACAATAGGCGAACCAACCAAGAGGCGGCAAGCAACCACCTCTGGTCCAGCAGCCTCCCCGGGGACCCCGTCTGAACAACTGACGCAGAGAAAGCACCCGAGGTCCCCGGCTAAACTCAAGGTCGTCGGCTCCGCGACGGACGCTCGTAAGCCACCCCCGGGGACCCCGTCGCAACGACGGACGTGGGGAAACCACCCCGGAGGACCAGCTCAGCTATCATACTCGCAGATACTGAGAAAACAATGTGCGAGCCAATGAGATTACACAGTCGAATTAATGAAATTAAGCGGACCAATCAGGAGGCGGCAGGAGGCGGCCACCTCCCTATAAAGACCCCGCTCGGAGCCCTCCGAATTTCATTCTACTCTCCGCTCTCGACGACGACACCTCGAAGTACGAAGATTTCTACACGCTCTACGCTGACGAACCTTCTGCATCCCGAGTTCATCTCAAGAACGGCTTCCTACTGCTTTCTACAAGGCCTACCTTCTCTCCACACAGATCTCGCATTGGCATCTACGAGTCCAGTGATTATTCATCCTGCTCATTGCCCAACGTAGTTCATCTGTCAGGACGCCACCCGGTACATCTATAGATATTCTCATTAGATCGTACGCCCGCTGGGACGTTCCGAGACGTGTCGCCCGGGTTTCGTAGCACTAGGCTCGTCACCGACCGTAAATGGGCACGCCGGTAAATTACTCTGCTCATCCGCTCTAATTTACCGTCCAAGGAAGTCTTTTTCAAGACTACAAGGTAGGACCCTGACATACGAGCAAAGGAAAGAAGCTCTGTCAAGCGAGTCCACCTTCCTAAACCCTCTATTTCCGTACATAGAGGCATCGAAACGAGCTAATAATTCAGCTATTTCGATGGAACGTCGGCCGTCTTATTTCCTCATGCAAGGGGAGGCAGACGACGGCGAAGCCGGGCCCCTTAGCCCCCGTAGCGCTACCTACAGGCTACTCGGCCAATCTGCCGGCCCCAGCGACGGCGCAAGGCCCGATCCTCACGACGAGATCGCCTTCTCACCTAACGTATTCGCTAAGGAAACGTTAGATCAAGCCTCGCCTATACAAAAGATCGAGGATACCTTTCAGACCCGCTCTGAAGTCAATCATTACGATTCGACCAAGCTGTCCGAATACCCACGATATTCGACACAAGCCTACCCGGCCGATCCGAGTGTCAAATACACTCCGAATGTACAAAAAACGAGGGATACTTTTCAGTACCTCAACCAAGCTCAACATATTCCTCCTACAGATATAAATCTTAGGCCGGAATATTACAAAACGGCTCAGTACCAAACTGATCGAACCCAGCACCCACTATGCGAGCCCAGTGCTCCACGCGGCTGCGACACGAACTACCTCTCAGTTCATCCCGCCGAGCAAGTTGACCTTGGCGGATTCGCCCACATTCCTTACAGGAATAACCCGGGGACTAACCCGCATAATCAGAATATAAATGACCCACTTGGTCTACCTACACCAAGTAAAACATATTTAAATCCACTACAAATGGTGACCCCGCCTTTGAACAGGCTTAACACGGAGCATTTCGTTCCCTCTTATGAAGCTAGTGGATTTCAGGGAACCACTGCGGGCGTGCGACCCCCGCCGGGCCTCTACGCCCCACATCTCATGCAACAACCCTCTGCACAAAGTGGCTTTCGAGCACTTTTAGAGGAGATGGGAGATTATCAAAAACCAATCTTCCAAAAGAAGAATATCGATCGTGCACTCGCCGAGTTCGATCAATACTGCGTGCGAAAACACCTGAGAACGCAGAACGAATGCTTCTCAGCTATATACAAGTGGGTACCAGAAGAAATGAGGGAAGCTATCGACTCAGCTTACCTCACGGCACCCCACGCACCCTACGAAGAGGCCAAACAGCGCCTACAGCGAGAATATGGGTTGTCCTTACAGGACAGGCTCCTCGCACTCGAGGACCCCGCATCTCTCGCCAAAAAACCCAGCACAAAGTACCACGAAATGTACTCTAAAGCTGTTGGGTACTTTTCAGAGGCTCTGATCACTCAAAAGTGGATCGAGACTCTACCCATCGAAGCACGAGGTATGGTCGCAGCTCAGCCTACCACGACCGCCCGGCTCGACCTAGCTGATACGCTACACGCGTACAAAACAGAGAATACCTCTCTAAACATACGAGGAGTAGAATCTACTCCGAAACCCATGAAAACTGGTTTCAAAAAGGCCCTCTCACAACAAGCTGAGTTCAAACCCCAACCAGTAGAGAGTAGGCCTCACAAACCGACGGCCTATGTCTGTCGAAACCACGCACGTTTCGGTAACGAAACTCGCAAATGTGCAGACCCAGAACACTGCACTTGGAAGGCAAACACTGCTTCCAAAACTAGCAAAAAGGCAGCGACTATAAGCCAGCCTAAATCCTGGGTTTCAAACGAAAATACTCAGAGATCGGTACAAGAAAGTACCGTTCCAACCTCCGACGTAGAGAGTTCGGAAAACGAATAACTGCCAGTGTATCTGAGCCTATACACCGGCAGTCTACTGAGTATAAAAGGCTTTTTTTCAAGTGCAAACTAAATGGCACTGAATTTCTCATCGACACGGGAGCAGAAGTGAACATTCTGCCCCACAATGTCACAAAAAAATTGGGCTTAAAAATTCGTAAGTCCAACGTTAAGCTCACAGCAGCTAACGGAGCCCCTATAGACACACTAGGGCGAGCTGACACGACAATTAACATCGGCCTCGGAGACATGACCACCGATTTTATGATCACGAAAGTTGATCTAGCGATCCTAGGTATACCATTCCTCGAGTCTTGGGATATCGGAATACGGGTCAAACACAAGTACATTTATAAAGATAAAATAAAGAGCTATGCCGATCAAAAAATAGCTGCAGTCATGAACAAAAAATTCACTGACGAACAAATAGCAGCTACTATCCCTCATCGTGACAATAACCCTCAACCAGAGGACGTGCAAATCACGGAGGACGAAAACATTCGCTCTATCATTGACAAATACAATGATAAAATGAGCAAACTTCAAGGAAAGTGGAAAAACAACGGGGTTTACCACCGTATAACCACGGAAGGAACACCAGTACACTTCCGAGCAAGACCCATGGCGGGCGAAAAACGGGCTCAAGTCAAAAGTACTTTTGAAAAAATGCTTTCAGAAGGCATAATTGCACCATCAGATTCCGAATGGGCATCCCCGTTACACTGTGTGCCAAAAAAAGACGGGTCATGGAGAATCACCGGCGACTACCGTTTCCTAAACGCGAAAACGAAGAAAGACGCCTACCCTCCTCCTCACATTCGCTCTTTCCAAGCGAATTTACATGATACACGAATCTATTCGACAATAGATCTAAAATCGGCATATTATCATATTCCGATGCACCCAGATGACGCTCATAAAACTGCAATTATTACACCTTTCGGTCTTTATGAGTTTAAGAAAATGAGCATGGGTTTGGCCGGAGCGGCTCAAACATGGCAAAGATACATGGACAGCATCATGCGAAAATTTGATTTCGCATTTGTATACCTAGATGACATCCTGGTGGCTTCTAAAAATTATAAAGAACACATGAACCACCTCAAACAAATTTTTGACAAGCTAGGGGAACACGGACTTCGAGTAGGTTTTGATAAATGCATTTTTTCAAAACCTACCGTCGATTTCCTAGGTTTCACTATCTCGAAAGAAGGGATAATTCCTAAACGAGATAAAATAGAAGCCATAGAACAATTTCCTAGGCCAATAGACGTACGAAGTCTACGCAGATTCCTAGGTATGTGTGGTTTCTACCGAGCATGCTCAAGTAAATTCGCTCACACGGCACAACCTCTGTATGACTCCATTCAGTCAAACAAAAAAAATGACAAAACACCTATCGAATGGACATCAGAGAGAGAAAAAGCTTTCAACAGCTTAAAACAAGCAATGATTAAAGCTACATTACATAATATCGCTCATCCACACCCTACAGCAGAGTGGAGATTAGTCTGCGACGCATCCGACACACACATCGGAGCAGCACTAGAGCAGGAAATTACAGACAAACACGGCTCGAAATCTTACCAACCATTGGGATTTTTCAGTAAAGAAATTCCGGAACAATGGAAGAATAAAGCATCATTCGACAAAGAGATGTTCGCCGTTTACCAAGCTTGCATTCATTGGCACAATGACTTGGACGGCCGATCTTTTCATATTTGTTCAGATCACAAGCCTCTGCTAGGCACGATGCTTAAGAAAAATGCACATTTTTCTAAAATGAGATTAAGATGGCTAACATACATCTCTCAAATGACGAGTGACATTCGTCATATACCCGGAGAGAACAACGTCGTCGCCGACGCACTCTCCAGACCCTTCGATCCAGTTGAAATTCAAACAAAATCGATTTCAACCCAAACTGACGAGGGTCCACCCATAGCCGAAATTTCGCAAATTACGGCTGCAATAGAGTGCAATCTTCTACTGCACATTTCAAATGCACAAATTCGTTCTCCTCCTAACGCAGAGGACAAATTGAAACTCACACGAGTCGAATTTCCGCAAGGAGAAATTTGGTGTAACCTAGACCTAGGACACCCAAGACCTTATATTCCAAACGAAATAAGGCAAGAAATAATCGGCCAAATTCACAATTTGGGACACCCAGGTATACACTCTACAGTGTATAAAGTTAAACAAAGATATTTTTGGCACGGACTCCGTGCAGATGTCTCCAACTGGGTCCGAGCGTGCGAGACTTGCCAACGAGCAAAAATCACTCGCTCCGTGAAGCTCCCTTACTCCGAATTTGAAACGGCTAACAAATTCTCACATGTACACGTTGACATTACCGGACCTTTACCTTTAGCTAAAGAAGGGAAACGTTACATTCTAATGATGGTCGATAGAGCAACGGGTTGGCTAGAGGCAGTCCCTCTTAACAACATCGAAACAGCCACGATCACAAACGCCTTTATCAATATTTGGGTAGCTTCAAAAGGCGTACCTAAATACATCACAAGTGATCAAGGCACACAATTCGAATCAGATCTATTTAATTCCATTATGGAACGTCTCGGAGTAAAACATACCCACACGTTACCATACAAACCGTCAACAAACGGAATGGTAGAACGCAGAAATAGATCTCTGAAAGAGGCTCTCAAAGCACAAAACGAAAATTGGCTCGACGCCCTACCAAAAGTACTACTCGCCATGCGTACGGCAGTAGACCCAGCAACGGAAACTACACCGTTCCAAAAAGTTTACGGAATTGACGTACCACTCCCAGGAGACATTTTCGTAACTTCTACAAACCTTTCGGAGCCTCTCTTCTTCCGGCCTACGCATATTAAACATAATAATACGAAATATGCCGTAAACATGCCCAAAAATTTGGATACATGTACACATGTCTATATCAGAGTGCCCACACAGCTCACCTCTCTGCAATGTCCTTACACGGGACCATTCAAAGTGGTTAAAAGAGATAAGTTTTCGGTTACAGTGCAAATTGGCGAACATACAAAAAAAGTTCCCAAACAGCAAATAAAACCAGCTTACACTCTAAAAACAGACGAAGCTGTGTCACTAAACAAAAATCAGGCAGAAAATAAGGAGGAGACTCCCCGAAAATCTGCCAGAAGGCACGTCCCCTCTACCAAATTCGACGAGAGATGGGTGACGGCGCTCGAAACACCCCAGCCGGCGTCGTCGTTAATAACACGACGTCTTAGGGGGGCGCCTGTGGTGAAAACCACCCCCTCTTGTCAACAGCCCTTTTCAGGGCTACCAAAAAGAGGTAGACACAACACAAAAATATTTACAAGACGTCGAGTTATAACTCCGTCAAACAAAATATTTCACCAGAGAGAAAATACGAATTTCTCTCTCAAAAGTGAAATATTAACTAATAACACACAAGGCGACCTCCCTAGACACTTACTGGGCGAGTATCGACAATGCGACAAGTATCTCATATGCGACAATGCGATGCGACAAGTATCTCGAACCAAGTCGCCTTGAACGAGAAAACTCAAACAGAAAATCAAACGTCCTCTAAAACTAGCAAGGACAATTCAAACAAGCCTACTCGCCAATCAGAGACAATAGGCGAACCAACCAAGAGGCGGCAAGCAACCACCTCTGGTCCAGCAGCCTCCCCGGGGACCCCGTCTGAACAACTGACGCAGAGAAAGCACCCGAGGTCCCCGGCTAAACTCAAGGTCGTCGGCTCCGCGACGGACGCTCGTAAGCACCCCGGAGGACCAGCTCAGCTATCATACTCGCAGATACTGAGAAAACAATGTGCGAGCCAATGAGATTACACAGCCGAATTAATGAAATTAAGCGGACCAATCAGGAGGCGGCAGGGGGCGGCCACCTCCCTATAAATACCCCGCTCGGAGCCTCCGAAATTCATTCCACTCTCCGCTCTCGACGACGACACCTCGAAGTACGAAGATTTCTACACGCTCTATGCTGACGAACCTTCTGCTCCCGAGTTCATCTCAAGAACGGCTTCCTACTGCTTTCTACAAGGCCTACCTTCTCTCGACACAGATCTCGCATTGGCATCTACGAGTCCAGTGATTATTCATCCTGCTCATTGCCCAACGTAGTTCATCTGTCAGGACGCCACCCGGTACATCTATAGATATTCTCTTTAGATCGTACGCCCGAGGGACGTTCCGAGCCGTATCACCCGGGTTTCGTAGCATTAGGCTCGTCACCGACCGCCGGGATACGCCGGTAAATTACTCTGCTCATCCGCTCTAATTTACCGTCCAAGGAAGTCTTTTTCAAGACTACAAGGTAGGACCCTGACATACGAGCAAATTAAAGACGCTCTGTCAAGCGAGTCCACCTTCCTAAACCCTCTATTTCTGTACATAGAGGCATCGAAACGAGCTAATAATTCAGCTATTTCGATGGAACGTCGGCCGTCTTATTTCCTCATGCAAGGGGAGGCAGACGACGGCGAAGCCGGGCCCCTTAGCCCCCGTAGCGCTACCTACAGGCTACTCGGCCAATCTGCCGGCCCCAGCGACGGCGCAAGGCCCGATCCTCACGACGAGATCGCCTTCTCACCTAACGTATTCGCTAAGGAAACGTTAGATCAAGCCTCGCCTATACAAAAGATCGAGGATACCTTTCAGACCCGCTCTGAAGTCAATCATTACGATTCGACCAAGCTGTCCGAATACCCACGATATTCGACACAAGCCTACCCGGCCGATCCGAGTGTCAAATACACTCCGAATGTACAAAAAACGAGGGATACTTTTCAGTACCTCAACCAAGCTCAACATATTCCTCCTACAGATATAAATCTTAGGCCGGAATATTACAAAACGGCTCAGTACCAAACTGATCGAACCCAGCACCCACTATGCGAGCCCAGTGCTCCACGCGGCTGCGACACGAACTACCTCTCAGTTCATCCCGCCGAGCAAGTTGACCTTGGCGGATTCGCCCACATTCCTTACAGGAATAACCCGGGGACTAACCCGCATAATCAGAATATAAATGTCCCACTTGGTCTACCGACGCCAAGTAAAACATATATAAATCCACTACAACATTCAAATTCGGTAGTTGTAAAATTGTAAAATTCAATAGCTTCCTTATTTTTGGTGCTTTTGACTTGTTCTGGTGACCAATCGATGCAGAATTTTATTCTCTACAACTTTGTTCTAGTAGGTACCTACACTAATTGTTTTGAACGTTATTTTGTAGCCGCTAGAACGAAAAAAATGTTTAAAAACGTGTTTTTAATGGTTTTTTGAAGATAATTACGTTAAGAAGCGATTTCAGGAATAGGAACATGTGGTGTATTCGGAATCAGCTCGAAGTTTCATATAAGAATAGCCAATAAAATAATTTTGATCCAAATGATTCGATTTCTGGACCACCGTGCAACAGGAGCCATGAAACATCGTTTTGCAGCATTGAAACAGTTAGAACATATTAAAAAGTTGCAAGTAGTAGCAGGTGATTTTGGTTTTAAACCTCTACTGGAACATTACTAAAGAGTTCCATAAAAGGATCTTGTTTAAAATAGGTCAAGTTCACTTTTGGTGAACTTTGTGGTGACTTTGAAAGTTTTGTAGGATATGAAAAAAAAATTGTCATTGTGTCATTCTTCTAAATACGATCAATTTAAAAAAAAATATTTTTTGCATAAAATATGTTTGTTACTTACCTATTTGGGGAGTAACCATCGCGGGTAACACCAGAAAGTTATTTAAACGAGCGAGCATCTACTACTGAGAGATAGCGAGAGGTAGGTAGTACGGATCGCAAATGACGAATGCGCGTACTAACGTGTTTATTATCGTTTCAAGAGGGAAGATTAGGGAATAAACAAACCTGAGTTGTCTTGTGTAGGTATCTGAGTGTATTTTTACTACGTACAACACCGATCCCCTTCTTCCATTTTCAAAAGTAGGTACCCTTTTTAGTCTCATGAAATCGATTTTCCGACCACTGCGCGTCGCATCGATAATGGTGGGATAGATCCTAACTCGACTCAATTCCCACAAGGCAAATTACCATTCCTTCATTGCATATTTACTAATAAATCGTGAACACCAACAGAAAACACCATTTATGATGGTCACGTCCTTACACTAGACAACAAAACTAAGCACTGGAAGTTAAATAAGAAGTTCAAAAGGTTTTTATTTGTTTATTATTTACAAGTAGCATCTAGCATTTTATATATTCGATGTCTTTTACATTTAGGCCTCATGGGCCCTAATTAGTACCTATGTAAGTAGAAAAAATAATCAATACAAATATGGCTCTACTCTAGGCAATACAAAAAAAAACTTTCTTAATTCACATATATCATAACATTAAATTGAAAAGTAAATTCAAACTATTTAAAAAAATTAAATAAATAAAAACAAAAATGGAACAAGTAGCAAGTAGCTGTTGGTAGTAGGTGGAGGTACCTACAACCACTGCCTGAAAGTACCTACAACCACCAGTAGTGGGTTTTACGTCGCTATTAAAAGTACTCAAGTAGTATTTTATTTTAGATTTTCATAGAAATGATTAAGCTAGATTTGATTGTACATAAATTACGCAAAACGCACAACCGATTCTTGTAATTTCACTGAAGAACAGCTTAAATAATGCTAAACATCTATCATGCTAAACACACATAGGTAGTACCTACTAATGATGTGTGGTTTCTTAAGCATTTATGCACGTGTTCCACAAAGATTATCAATTAATGAACATCCTCACCCTATAAATGAAACGATTTTGCAAGATTTAAAGAATATATTACACTTCAAATGCACTTGTGAACTTGGGAATTGCAGGTCATGCAAGCATGTACTGTACCTAGTAGCAGTCTTGGTTTTCTGGTAGGTTGGTACCTAACTATTCTTATTAAAATTATAAAATAAAAGTGCAGTGTATAGAAATAATAGGAAGATACCTACTACATTTACAAATGTAGGATTTTGGTTTGGCAGAATCCCTGTGTTCTAGTTAGTACCAAGTAGTTTTGTTACGTCTGTTTGGGAAACAAACAAGGGCCTTTTGTATTCTGGCCGGTTTTTTTTAAATCGAATTTTGCTCGATTTCATATTGCCTGTCATATTCCCTAACCTTTTCACTCCTGCAAGACTTTATTAAGTGGCGCGACCGCCGTGGCCCACAGCCTGCAAAATTTTTTAAAGCACTGCGACAGTCGGGCTCAAGCTCTCAAAAGCCTTACAAGACTTTATAAAGTCTCAGACCCATGTCTCTATTAACGTTTTGTGGAAGGTTATACTTCATAATGTCGCTACTAGAGGTATGTTATGTGTGGATATGTTCCCATTCTACCGATACTCATTCACAGTAAGGTAGAATCCACCATTTGACCATCTAACCAAAAACGATTTCCAATTAGGGCATATATCACTGTATTTTCAAAATTTAGAATTCTTCAAGCACCTTAGAATCTTTCCCCATCACAGAAAAAAACGAATGGAAATAAAACGAGAGGAGACCTACAGATAAGTTACAGGTACGATTTTCAATGACAGGCGAGTCGGAGTCAGGATCTTCTTAGTTTATTTTTCTGCCGCTAGACTCGCATCCTTTTTGAAATCGCGAATAACTGTAGATATATTTTGTAAATGTAAAGATAAGAATTTACGTAGGTAAAGAATATTTAGTAAAGACAAATTTTTTTGGTATATAAAATAAATATATGTTATACATATATAACACGTAGTATGTTGGTATACACGTATTTGATACATACTGGCTTCATGAACCGAGGAGGGGAAGTTCCAATCATGATCACTCTGGTTTTCATCCACGTCAACAACAACAACATACGACACCCAACGTTTGTGGTGGGCTGGATGTGTCATGAAACAAGATACATGGAGGAAGGCCATTAGAAAACAAAGCTTGTTTTCCCAAATTATTGTTTTTTTTAGAGTCCTAAAATCTTAAAAAATATTGGTTTGTTCAAATAGCATTTTAGGTTGTTGTTTACATTTATTTTACATCTTTAGCGATTTGTTGCCGAATGATTTTTTATCAATCCGTTTCAGTTTTTATCTAACTTGATATGATAACGTTGTGTACATTTCGTGTTTTACCTGTGCTGTGACTGCTGTGTCAAATCGAATTATGGGATATAGATTAGTCATTCAACGCATTTGGTTTTCTCAATTATATCATTTTAGCGTTGAAAGAAACAGTTTTCAACTACTTGCATGTTCGTGAGTTGTTCGAACGCCTGAACTCGGAACACTGTCAGCGATGCCCAAGGATCTTGCTTACAAAAACATGGACAGTCTTTTAGATAAAAGCGAAATTACCATTCCAAAGTCAACCCCTTACAAGAAGTAAGTATTTCAAATTTCCTTTAAATAAGTGGTTACCAACAGTATAGATTGTTGTACCTAATTGAGGTGGTATGCTACGGTGACCATATTTATCTTAAGCAAAATCGGGACGGATAGAACTATCAAGGGGGTCTGAGGGGCATAGAATACCCTCCATGGGGAGGAGGGTCCGGGGATCCACTCCAGTAAAAGTTTGAATTTTTTACCATTTAAAAGTTCGTAATTAGGCCTATTTTATCCATTCAAACATTGGTTTATAAAGAGCTTCGTATGAAACTAAAAATATGTAATATTCATTAAAGAATGTGGCACTAAGAATTACATGACAAAATAATTTCAAGAAGTTTATTACATACACAGAAAGAATATGTGCCTTTTTCACGAACAAACTGCGAACAACTGGTAAGTTTTTATAGTAAAATAAACAAACATTAATTTTCCAAAAAATGAAAAAATAAAAGTTATCAGAGCAGTCTGTTTACATCATTGTTCTTGTTATATTTTTTCACTAGGGCCAGGGGTACTCTTTTTACTCCAGTCGTACTTCTGCGTTGAGGAAAGTGCTCTCAGCAAGGAGTCGTCTTTTCTTATTTTGTCGTACATTTCAACACACGACAAAGAACTATTCATTTGGACAATTAGTAATGCTTTAACACAGTCTATGTTAGTAGTTTAGTCGGCCGTAAGTACTTGTGTCTTAGGAATTAGTCGGGATGCGGCCCAGGGGAAAAAAATGCGAATTTATTTCATTTTTTTAATATTCGACGTTTCGTCCTCCTGCTGAGGACATCTTCAGGATCTGGTGCGTGCAGGAAAATTTTTTTAAAACGTCCGAATACAACGGACTTGTCAAATAATATGGAGCAATAACGGTGACACTATTTTTCTTAACTTTCTTGATATTCTCAAGAGCAGTAGCTTTCGACTTATGTGACTGGGTGAACCACCGTTATTGCTCCATATTATTTGACAAGTCCGTTGTATTCGGACGTTTTAAAAAAATTTTCCTGCACGCACCAGATCCTGAAGATGTCCTCAGCAGGAGGACGAAACGTCGAATATTAAAAAAATGAAATAAATTCGCATTTTTTTCCCCTGGGCCGCATCCCGACTAATTCCTAAGACATAACACAGTCTAGTGCCATTGAAGATTTTCCTGCGGTCCAAAAGTTGTTTATCAATGAGAAAGCTCGCTCGACTGAAGCATTTGTTCCTGGTAAAGAAAGAGAAAATTCTACCAGAGTTTTGAGATTAGGAACGCTTATTTCGTTTTTCTGCAAGTCCTGAAATAAAGTCAGCCACCGTTGCTCAGTTGATAGTTTTTGTTCTTTCCATTCAGCCAGGACGACATCAGGAAGCTGTGTGTTCAGCACACTAAGCTCATTGAACAAATCATCAAGCGAGAGAGGTGGCCTATCTTGAAACAAATCCCAACTTTCCTCTAGTTCTTCCCACTTCAGCTGCTTCTTTAAGTCTATCCAAGACAGTTGCAGCTCGGGACCCCGGGACACAGGCTTTAAAATCGGGACGTATGGTCACCGTAGATATACCAAAATTTCCCCTTCTCTCAAACTGTCAGTCTAAACAAAAATAGTGCCATGGGGTGTTTTTTTTGGGGGGGGGGGGGGTGCTGAATCCGATTCTGATTGTTATTTTTGCGGCACATTTACGGGAAGTGCTTTAAATACCGCCCCCGTGGTAGGTACGCCGTCTCCGACCTCATTCAGAGGTGCCAGTCTGGGTGCTGAGTGTATGTGTGACATTTGGACGCAATTCGTCCATTATTAACGGAATTATGGACCGTTGCTCAAAACCGCTGCTAACTTCACTGAGCTCCTTGTGGTAACCCTTGTTGCCCTACGATTCGTTTCCCGCACCATTGGTCTCATCAATACGTCAAAAATTAGAATCATATTCATAAACCAATTATGATAAAGAAACATACAAACAAAAAACCGGTAAAAGACTCGGCGCTCCGCACCTCGCATGGGGGCAAGCCCCCTGGACCTCCGGTTACCTCTATTTACATACTTTGAATGAAATTATTGAAACACAGAATGTGTTCTTGCGGTATATCTTATCACATTTATGTCAAGTTGTCTAATTTATTTATCACCAGCGCAACGACTCACCACCAGCCAGAGTTGAAAGTACTTTAGTAGGTACTCTAGTACTTATTTCAAAACTATTGAGTTAGAACTTAAATTTTCCACTTCAGAGGCATGTTAATGAAAGGCGCAGAATGGAATTAGTTATTCAACAGCTTCAAGTACTTTGAAAGTACATGCCAAGTACAAGTACAGGGTGGTGCAGAAGAAACGCATGTTTTTTAATATTGAATTATGGGACACAATGGGTTGAAAATAATATAAACAAGTATGAAATTATAGGTTTTTTAATGCAGTTTTTGAAATTACATACCATATTTAGGTTCGGAAAATATTGTCTTTGAGATGACGTCCTTCTTGCTGGATACAAATTTGGATCCCTTCTGAAAATTACAGACGGCTCTCTCCAACATTTCATTCGGCACGGCTTCAATTTCCTGACGAATGGAATTCTTAAGGTCATCGAGTGTGCGAGGCTTGTTGATGTGCACTTTTGATTTCAAATGTCCCCACAATCGAATATTGGTCAAGAGGGTTGCCACTGGCCATACTCGTCTTACTCACAGACACCTGCTTAGTGCTGAAGCTCAAGATGTTGTGTGTGGGAGGTGTGGGGGTGATCTGTCCATCCGCCACTTTCTGGAGGACTGCCCAGCCCTCGAGAGCATCCATGGAAGTGGTTCGACAAATGTTCCCAGGACATGTGATTTCGAGATTTGATGATGTTCACTGGCCCCCTTGCTCACCCGACCTGTCGATATGTGATTTCTTTTAGTGGGGCCATTTGAAATCAAAAGTGTACATCAACAAGCCTCGCACACTCGATGACCTTAAGAATTCCATTCGTCAGGAAATTGAAGCCATGCCGAATGAAATGTTGGAGAAAGCCGTCCGTAATTTTCGGAAGAAGATCCAAATTTGTATCCAGCAAGAAGGACGTCATCTCAAAGACATTATTTTCCGAACCTAAATATGGTATGTAATTTCAAAAACTGCATTAAAAAACCTATCGTTTCATACTTGTTTTTATTATTTTCAACCCATTGTGTCCAGTAATTCAATATTAAAAAACATGCGTTTCCTCTGCACCACCCTGTACAATTACTTTACTTTACTGTACAAGTACTTGTGTATTTGTATGGGTCATGTTTCAATTACAATTACTTGTATTTGCTCTTGTACAATTACAGTTACTTGTAATTGTAATTCAAGTACAGCAAGTACATTACAATGTTTTGTTGAAAATCAATAATATTCCTCATTGGAACGTCTTTCCGTTTCCGAATGAAATCTATAGGAGCCTTACCTTTTCTTAAAATTAAAGTTCAAGTCAAGAAAAAGCTCCCTAAAATCAAATTTTGAAGAATTCAAACAGCTCATCTTTTCCTGCAGAAATACAATGATTACCACCGACTAGCTCATCTTCAGAAATTCAGTGATTACCGACATAATACTGCACTTGTAATTGTACTTGCCACTGCAATTTTAAGTGCAAGTACTTCTACTTGCAATTACTTGTACTTGTACTTTGTACTTGCAAGTACGATTTGTTCAACTCTGCCACCAGCTCAATGAAATCATCAGAAATTAACAAGCGGTTGCAATCATGTTCACTTGTAATTGCATCATTGCTTGGTGAATATCAATAATTGAGAATGATCACCTGTGTGTAAACAATTATTCAAATAACCATGCTCATAACTCAGCTTGTTGGCCACGCACTTTGCAGTAGTTTACATTATAGGGTTGGATAAATAGAGAGCTTTCGAACGAATGGTCAACGAATTTTGTGATGAAAAATGACGAAGTACCATTTCCCTAGCAATGACTCGGTTGTTAGCAGAAATAATCAAAAATTGTTGCAACACGTTTTCGTTACACATAAACGTTTTGTTTTGGGTTGGAGATGTCAAGGCTGAAACACATTCTGTGTTTAAAAAAAAAAATAATATAAATAAATCAACTTGTGTCCGTCACGACTGTGGTTATAGGCAACAAAAGAAGAGCATATCGGCAAGGTTCTTGTTTACGTTTACTTTATTTTCATACGCAAAATCTTTCCAAGTCTCCACAGTTGAGAAAATTATTTATCCTTCCTGGATGTTCCAACCTTTGATTAGGGGTTAGTAGCCCAATAAATGTTTCAGACGACATTTCCTGATTCATTGACAATCCATCATGTTTTGGACTCTTCATTAATATTTGCAACTGCCAATGCATCTTTATCAAGGAGCACAAGTTCTCCGTCAGTAAAACTACATATTTCAGTAGTACCTTTATGAAAGTAGCTAATTAGTTTTGTTGTTTTCCAGTCGACATTTCCTAAATTGGAACCCACACTACTGCCCGTTTTCCTTAATTCCGTTTCAATATGAAAAAGTATTAAAGTTCAGGAATTGTTTTAGTGTTCTTCTAAACGGGTATCCACGAAAAAAATGTTGGTAATTTTGATTTGTAAAACTCTGCAATTGTTATAAATGTCTTTGAAGGCTCCTGTTCTGAGACTGAATCTGAATTATTCAATTCTGGAAACGAGCTTGAATAGGAAACCTTCTGAATAAAATCACGTAAAATCTGTTTCCAGTAAAGGATTTTCCAGGTAAACCTATTTTGAAAAACTAAAATTTTCTGTTATTTGAAACCGTCACGAAATTTGGAGTCAAGTCTTGTTCGGTTTCTTAGTAAAACTAAGTCAACAAGTGAAAATAATTTTAGGGTACCTACCTAGCCTTAAAAACATGTTGTGGGTTGGCTCCTCACAACCAAGATCAAATCAGGGTAACTTAACGTTCTCCCTAGACGTCATCATTCACAATGGTTTTAAAGCCTTACCGAGTATCATTTATAGAGAAGCTTTAGTGACATGTTAATGGTTTTGTTCGTAGCTAGTCGAATCGTCCTAATAGCATTTTGCCATGTTTATTTCCCTAGTTTGGTTGCAGTTACATCTTCAGCAATACTGACATAACATGCTCAGATTGAATAGTAGATCATGCTGCTCCCTTAGCATTTAGGTGCAAATCTATTTGAAATGCCTGTTCAACTGTGGTAAGCATGATTAACATTTGCCACCAAATTAGTATTTAGCATACGAAGTAAATTAATAGCATTAGCAGCATACAATATAAATGAATGACAAAACATTGTATACTTTGTGTATACATTAGTAGTACCTATGTTGTATTCCTTCGAGCTATTTTCCACTTATATCAATGTGAACCATACACTAAGGTACTGAAACGACTGGACTAGAGTACAAGGCTATGACTCTCTTTCCAGAGTTTTTTTGCTCATAGTATGATTTCGTCACTTCCGTTCATTATGAAAAGTTTCAAAACTATTATCGTATTAGTAAAAACTATAGAAGTGCACAGCTAAACAAATTTGAACAATCTGAATATAACGAACGAAAGCATACTTAGTACAATTTGCCCAGTGTTATATCTGAATTCCGCGCACGTCATCTCGGTAGTGGAGGCCTAACCTATCAACAGTTGCTGTGTGTATTAACCCTCGGATAGGCGCGGTATCAAATTGATACAAAACATGGCTTTGAAGGGTTGCAACGCCCGCTATCGCATGCGGAGGGGGGCCCCTTTCCCTCTACCTTCCTAACTTCAATCCGTCTTCAGAATCAGTTGACCTTCACGCGTCGAAGAAGTGAGCTACAGAAGTTACGGCTGATTTTAATCAAATTGATCCACCGCGCCCATCCAGGTAATTTACAGATTACGAGATTGAAAATATCAATGACAATGATTAAGAACACTCTCAGGAACAGCAGATGCAACAACTGCGTGAGAGAGCTTTTCCACAAACCACATCAGGGAAAAAACCAAAGAGATGCGACCCCTGTAAAACTTTTAAAAATAGTAGATTGACGACTCACAATTGCGTACTATGTGAAAAATTTCTCTGTTCAGAGCACTTGAAACCTATTTGTAAAGATTGTTACCAACAATTAAATTTAGCTCAATAAGATAATTGGTACCTAAAATTTTCGCCTAACATACTTTTGTTACCGCAAATTATTTGCTTTACTTAAAATTTTCGTTCTCTTTTCTAGTTTATTATTTCGTTCCATTGAGTTTACGAGTATAGTTCCTATGTATGCACTTGTATTTTTTCCGTAAAACGTTTGCTGTAAACATCAGTAAAGATTTAAACTTATCTGTGAAGAATGTTGCCAAAAAATTGTTTACTAAACAAGGAAATACTTAACAATTATACCCAGCTCAAATTATTAGTTACCTAATTTTTCAACCTCATAATTTAATTTCTTGAATTTTTCTATAATTTTATAGTAGTTTCTCTACCTATCAGCTTGTTAGCTAGTCCAATAAAACTATTGATTTGAACAATGGTTAACTTTATACTATTTCCCTTAAACCATTTCCCCTCCTAATACCCATTGTATCAAAATGATACACCGCTGTTTTTTTTAGACCGCGCTTATCCGAGGGTTAAATGGAGAGAATTGGGATAGTCTGCATAATTTTATAAGATGTGCAAGCATGTACAGAAAATGCCTTTTAAATGAATGTAACTACTCCTAACCATTAATTACTATCAACTACACATATACATTGATATATTATTTAAACATATTCAATTATTGTTGTGTTAATTGCTGTTATGACGTTGATTGATTGATGTTATGTTTATGACGTTGATTACTGTTAAATGTGCACAAGAATGACCAGCCTGGCAGACGGTCTTACCATTGTTAAAGATGTTACCTGTATTTTTGTTTGCTTCACCCCCAGTGTGCGGACCCTATGTTTGAGCACTTACGGGCGGACCGTGTCTGTCAGATACCTAGTACCAAAATCTCTCATATAATGCGGGTGTTTCCTGGAATTTGGTAACAGTGTGAACAGAAGACTGTTTAGTAGAATGTATCTATTCATTTAAAAATTTTTCGTGCATTGAAACTTTGAAACAAACAATAAAACTCTTGAATGAAAACATTATATATAAGATATGCAGCTGTAGTAGATATCTACCGACATTGACAATTGTCGCGATTCAATGTAAAATAATTAATGGATATAATTTCTCTAATATTAGCATGAACTAAACTATTTTATATAAAAAACAAGTTTTAGAAAATTTAAAACAATCAAAATATTGTAAAAAAAATTAGATTTTTTCAGACATTAGATGCAAATTTTCAATATCGTCCAAATCCTCCCAGTCAGAATCAGGGGACTCGTCGGTTTCACCATCACCGTGAATTGGTGGATTTACAACTTCTTCATTTTCGTCACATTCAGACTGGGATACATCATCAGGGGCAAAAATATCTTCTGAGTCAGAATTCTCAATAGGAGGGATCTCACTCGCTCTTCAAAATCGGGATCAGCCGTTGAAAACCTGTCCCCTCCCCTCCTACCATCGCTAGTACTTGGTTCCTGGGAGATCACGGTGACTAAAAAATACGGCTAAAAAAGTACTAAAAAAATACGACTAGGCGTATAGGGCGGACCGTGTCTGAAAAACACTTACATTACTGTTATTTATCGGCGGACCCGTGTCCAGAGGACACTGCAGTTAGCGGGAAAACCTACACAACACTCACCTTATGACATCTGTCATGATAATAACCACTCCCTCTAGTTCAACAGGCCCCAAAGAGAAGGTATTGGGGCGGTGGGGTTCAGAAGCCACTCCAATGTTGCATACTGACAAACATGAAATTTGGCAAGTGTCTGACAGACACGGTCCACCCATTAAGGGTTAATAAACATCTTGATTCATTCATTCATATTTAGTACTTGAATCACAGTAACAACGAGTAATCGTCGAATATGCATACGTGCAGAATGATTCGTTCTGATGAAAATACAGAGCCGGTAGGGCAGTTTCAGAAAGTTTCGGAATTGTTTCGGAATGTTCTCGTAGTTTCGGTAAACAGCGCAAAAGAGGCGTGGCCTAGGTTGCACGGTCTGACCGATCCGACCTTTTCTAACGCCTTTCTGCAGCCAGAGAGTACGGGAGGATTATCAACATTACGAACAACCACTTGATTATTTTTAGGTAGGTAGTAACATATATAACGTTGAAATATCTTCAGTAAGTACCTTCTAATGAGTATCGTGACAATGACGTGTTATATCAATCGGTTGAATGAGCGTGTTGGTGGGAAATCAAGAAGAATGATGCCATCTGTCATATGCGCCCACATGACCTTCTAATTTCCATATATATTTTTTAATTTTAGATGCTTCATCTCTATGGAGAAGCTTCATAAACAGGCTCTAATATCTAAGCAGGCATCAGACGACGAAACGGAGTTCTTCTGTATTCACCGATATCTACTTTTCTCCTCGTATATATCAACAATCGAGGCAAATGGAAAAGATAAAACTACGGAAAATTTCATATCTCAGAGAAAGAAAGAAACGCCCCGCGCCAAACAGAACCTCAAACGATATGAAGAACTTAGAAAGACCCTGGAAAGAAGGTGAGGTTCTGTCTAGTAGAGCACACAATTTATAAAATACTTCATATTGTATATTTGAAGGAGTTAATTGTGTGAAACAAATTTTAGCTTCTATCCTATAAGGTATCCTTCAGGGAACCCAAAATGTGATAAAATGATTCCTAGAACCACCTAACTTAATAGCTTTATAGTGTCTTATTTTAGCGAATTTTTGAAGAAAATTAAGCTATTGCTCTCGCCTCAAAATTTTTAGAATGTGAATTTTTGAAAAAATTTAATGCAGAAATCCGTTTCAGGCTATTCTGAATCATATTCTGAAGTTTAACGCATTTTTTTATGTATGTATGTATGTACATATGTATGTATGTGTCATTCCAGACGATAGCTGTCCGTAGAATTGTTAGAAACTTCAAACAAATTTTACAATGTTAAGGACACAAAACGAAAGTTCAAGTTCGTTGGCCAGCATGATCGGATTACATCTTCGGGTTGAAATTTTCAAAAATTTCAAAATAGCCTGTTTTTTGCGATTTGTTGTGCGAAATAATTTTTTCAGCATACTAACATGTGGTATATTCGGAATCAGCGTAAAATTTCCTATAAGAATATGTATCAAGTTTTCAAAAATTTCAAAGTTGAAAAATCAGTCAAAAATCGAAATAATGCCGTTAGCTAGTTGTAAAAATCGACTGAACTGTCGAAGATTTCTTCAAAAATTCGCTCATGGGGTCATGCTGCATGACTGGACTTTTTTTAAGGGCCTTCCTAAGTCGAAAAATGAAAAAAAAAAATTTTTTTTTTTATTAGCTCTAAAAATTCTCTATTCAATGCTGAATCGTTTGATACCAATATGTTGGTGGTTTGGCACTATATAATTACTGTAAACAGCTCTCAAAGTTGAGCATTTCACTCGAGCGCTCCTCTAGAAGCACCTTTTCAAACGCCCTGCTCTACTCTATTCTTCCGAGCTTTTGCTTGGGATTACAACTTTCGATGTGTAAATAATGAGTGAACTGTAATGAACATGAACCATAGATAGGTACATAAATATATTACATAAAAAATGTACGTATATATAAAAGAAATTGGAAAAAAAAAGTAGAAGCGTTAGTGATTCTTCTTTTGCCTTCCACATTCACTTTTCTCCGCCCACCTTTCCCTTTTCGGTTTTAGAAAACACGACCACTTTTGGGAATTATTTTATAAAACTCAATTCGATTGGAAGAAAGCAATGAGATGAAATGAAAGGCTGAGAAAGAAGCAAAACAACGTTCAGACCAAAAAGATAACCATACATGTGAATTCTTCAATTGTTGTTGTTTTTAGGATAGTAGGAGTACATAGCATCCATGACAGTTCCATGAATTGACAATAATGGACTAGAGATGTAATAACTTCAGTTATTACAATGTGGATGGATATTTTTTCTTCATTGTAAAAGTGAAGCCGTCAGTGGGAGTAGAGCAAGAAGCACGCGTACAACGCAGTTCCACGCCCCCGAAGTTTTCTCCCGTTTTCTCGAAACTACGTTTTTATACACGTTCGTCCCTAATTCTCCGAAACTACCGAACCGATCGAGCTGCTTTTTGTTTTGTTTTGTTGGCAAATAGCTAAATTCTACACTGAGTTTTTTTCATCGTCCTAAAAATTGTGTTAGTGGTATAAATGGCGGGAAAACTGAAACACAAAATAAGGGTTTGGGCAAATGAGGATAAAAAATATAACTTATTATTGTATATATATGAAAAAAACTCAGTAAACACAGCAGATCTAGATTTAGGAAACAAAAAAAAAATTAGGATTCTAGGTCATATAGTTGCTGAGAAAAAGGGTCTCAAAGGAGATACAATTTTACCCTATGACTTAGGAAGGCCCTTAATTCATTTACTAGCTGGTTAACCCGTGCGTTGCTGAAATTCTGATGAATATTCAGCGATTCAAACAAGTTTTGTATTTTTAGCTTTTTTTTCGCAGTTTTTATCTATTTTAAATTAATTAAATTTAAGTACATATTTCCAGCTTAAATTTGTGTATAAATGTTTTAATGTTCTAGTTCATTGTTGATTAACTTCATTTGACTAAAAGCAAATATAAATTTAACAATTTTTATCCATTTTTAGTGATTTTTTAGTAAATTTTTTGAAATATGAGATAAATTAAGTTGATTAAAAAAATGAAGTATTTTTCTATTTTAGGTATGAAGCTCGTGATAAAGCTTCAAAGTTAATTTCTAATGGCAATCTTACAGAGCATAATAACAATGAGATCCCAGATAAGTCGAAGAAGACGACGAAACCAGGTGAAAGCCTTCAGAAATCTCTTGTTTATATTAATTTTCATCAATAAATATTGATGAAATGTTTTATTAATGAACTGGTTTATTGATCGAACAATTATATAATCGTTGTTTCAGCACCATCCCCTCTTTCTCTTGCTGTCGAAAGTGGTTTCATAGGATGTAATCAACTCTACGGACTCTTAGAAGACAAAACTAGAAAAGAATTACTGTTGATATTCGACGTTCGCTCTGCCAAAGATTTCAAAGAATCCCATTTAGTGTATGATAATCTTCTCAACATTCCTGACGATATCATCTCTTCTGGGTTAGTTGAATTACACTCGAAAGTAGGTGGTAACTATGAAAAATAAGCTGAGCTGTGCTTGTAGAAAATTGTGGATACCTTGGTTGAATTCGAACTTTTTAGCATATTTTTCTAGAGATTGTTCAGTTATTGTTTATTACTGATGATGAACTAACAATCGAAATCAATCAAACATTGTAACTCTATACTTTGTAGATGTTGTGTAACGGCCCAAAAATATTTGATACGTAGACAGGAAGTTGAACCTGTGTCCTTACAACTACGGGGAAATTTCCACTTAGTTGCGAAACTCCAACGATCTGAGCTATGAGGCTGGTGTAATCAAACTTCTTCCACTGTGAGAGTTATTAGAGAGTAGAGACTTTTTGTATTCGTCCCATGAACGAAACCGTCCGAGCCATTGTCCCCGAGATAAGGCGAGCACATGGATGCTAACTGGATCTTTTGTTTTTTTGCACGGTTTTGTGACAACCGCGACGACCGTAGAAGTGACGTTTAGCGTGACTTAAAGCTTGAAGTTTATGAAAATTAAATGGCTGAACCATTGAAGTCAAAGGCAGCCAGTCTTTTAGTGTTTTGTTACTCTTTGCTGTCCAACTGACATTCCGATTATATCTTGGTTCCAAATCGGACAACCAAGGTAACAAATAAATCAGCCAATTAAAATCAGAACAAATGCAGTTGAGTATAGCTGAAAATATTTTTTAACATTCGCTAAAAATGAGAAGTTGTTTGTGAGCGGTACCTACCTATAGTTTCTTCATACCCGTCAACTGAACATATTCTTCATTCAAACTGAAATATCCGGTAGGCAGTATGATTTCCACCTGTATTTCCAATAAATTTAGCCATAGAGGTAGGTGCTCTCATTGAGATCTTAACATTAAAACGATCCCTTCGTCCGTCAGTTGCTCTGAGCTGAACTTGCCAAACCTCTCACGCCGGAACCCTCCTCTCCACATATAACTGTGATATGTCTATCAAAAGCTTCGTACATAATATCCCCTCCATTAATCAACCCTTCATTGAAAAGCCGAAGCAGGCGATTGGGTTCATCCATTATCAAAAAATTGTAGGATGATATACCTATTTGATGCGGTAATTACATGATACTGACTACTATGTGACGATTTATTTTATTTTGTATTCCGCCGCACCTCAACCAGAACAGTCATATGTATAGGTATGATGTTATGTTATATATATGATAAGGTAAGATCATATGAATATGAATGAAAAAGTAAATCGAAAATGTAACACTGAGGACTGAGACACCGACAAAAAGTAAATAAGTAATGGTACTGTTCATAAAGTGTCAGGTTAGGTAGCTCAACACGGTGTGAACTCGTCGTGGAGAAGCCGTCATGGAAGAACGTAGGATTGCGGTTTTGCACGGCGTGTGATGACGAGACGCCCGGCTGTTTGTACGTCGCGCATGCGCATTAACCATTTCGCTGAATACGGTACCGTGGTAGGCCGCCTGTTGGTGGCAGCAAAAACTCTCTAGTTTTTATTCTTCCCGTACGATTTTCCCCCATTAACGCGTAGAGCAGCGACTAGAGCAAGCAACTGCAGATCAAGGAACTGCTCTTCGCGTATTTCTACATGTGTTTTTACACGTATGTACACGATTAACCAAACGCTATCGTCACGCAAAAGTCTCTTTAGTATTTCAATGTCAACGATTCTCTTGAAGTCGAGATTGAGCAGAAGAAGATTGAATTCATTTTACATTTACACGCTGCTTTATCAGCTATCTTCTCAGGTATCGAATAGCTAGGTTCGAATATAGACCTACGACCTAAGAAAAAAAATTGTATTCATCAACGCCCTTCACTCGCCCTTCGTTCATCTATCTACATCAAGTTTACTTAATCAAGGCCTCGTGGAATAGTACGTTTTGAGTGCCTTCCCTACTTTATCAAATCGTCGGTTCCATGATCTGAGTGGGTACCTAGCACAAAAAATCCACTGCCAACCTACTCAATTTGTCATTGAACTGACAAAAGCTTTTGTATAAAATCGTATTATTTAAACACAAACCTGCTCGTTGTCTGACTCTTTATGTTGGTAGATTCAACTTTGTCATACGAAACGTACACGCAGATGCCTACAAAGATGTGACCCTAGGTACCTACTTTAAAATCGGAAAAGTATCGACAACTGCTTGGACTATGTAGGTAGTTACTTCGTTCACGCGATCAACGGATTTCGATTTAATAGTAAAATTATATTTATCATAGGTTTAACTTTAAATGACAAAAGTTAGGTTAGACGGCAGTCAGAGGGAGAACCAATGCCTATTCTTAAAATTTTGGTTAGGTACTTTTGTGTCAGGTTATGATGACTACGCGTAGGATGGGATTCCAACGAAACCATTTTTCCCACAAACGCATAGATAGGCTTCTTTCCCGTACACGCGTAGTTCTACGCGTTGCCACAAAGATTCGCGCATGCGCAGTTAGTGTTTCAGTCTTTTTGCGTATATGGGTAGAAAATTACGGGAAGAACGAAAAATCTCTATTTTCCTGGAGCGTAACATTTCCCGGGAGCCAAATACCAGCTGTCTCGGCTGGTTCGGGGTCGGACGAATGACGAAGTGAAACTGCAGGCTGCTGGCTCAGCAGATGCTCGCTGGAACAAGTCAGCAGTCGAGCGAGGTCATTATCACGATTTCTTTTGACTCAAGTGAGTGAGGAAGGTGCTATGACAGGGAATGTGACGTTTACAGTCTTTTGGCTCGAGAGGGATTTATAATTATTGTTTCGCATTATTTTGGGTCCTATTTCGATTGCGCTATTGTAACGGCTCAAAAATATTTGATACCTATACAGAAGTTCAAACTCGTGTCCTTACAACCACGGGGAAATTTCCCCTTAGTTGCTATAATCCAACGGTCTGAGCATAACAGTAGACTATGATTTTCATTAAATTCCGTTTTCTTCATTATAATGGATTTTCACAACTTCTTTGTGAGAGATTTAGTTCGTTTTCCCAGAGAGGTCATCCTGGTTAAAATTGTCATTTAAATCACTCGACTACTGAGTACAATATTAAGTAAACTCGACTGTGGACCCTGCACATAACATGTTTCTGGAGTCGAATACCAGCCATCCTCTACTGCATTGGGGGTCAGTCAATGACAAAGAGGAGCTGACTTGACGATCAGGAGCAGTATCTATCCCCACCTGGGCTAGTTACACAGGCGTGTAACTACAGGCCCATTGGTTCGGGAGAACCTTTGTCTTCTCACCACTTAACCAAAGGCACATTAATTGCTACGCCATCCAGTTTTTCATAGTTTTATTTTTACATTTGTAACAGATTAAGGGTAGGTGTCCAGGGCCAAAATCCGCTCAGTAAATAACAGAAGAGAGGTGTGATAGCCCCTTCCCCTACTAGCGCATATAAGTGCTGCGTTCAGGGAATAATCCTTCCCAATCAAACAGGTGAGGCTACATCCCCAATCGCGGCAACTTGGGAACGCAAGTAGAAGCAGCGGTCAACGCAATGCTGAGCGAAAGGTAGACGCGTTCTTTCGGAAATGACGGGAACTATCACACATATCACCCACATATAATTACCTTCCTATCAATAGACAGCAGGCCAACGTTCGGGGGTGTCTTCAAGCATGTCTGATGATATTGATTAGAAAGAAGAAAACATATTCTAAATCAGTCCTTTAGTGAAATATATATAGCACTATGGTCTTGGTGCTTACAAGTTTGCATCATAAAAATTAAAATGCTGCAAATTATTACATATTCGTTTATTACTTCTGTGATAGACAGCACTTCTACGCAGATCATTGGTCTATAATTATTAAACTCCTTATGTAATATATGATCAGAACATGGTGCATTGTGCCTTCGAGAAGGGTTCACACTTTTACAGTTCCAAGACCCCACAATCTTATGCTTCACAGTAAAGATGTTTTAAAAAACGGGAAAATTATGCTTGAAGAAATTTACGTTAGCACATGCGCACAATGGAGCAATGATTTGAGAAAATGAAATTTGTAGGGTACAATCTACAGTCTAACCCACTAATTCCCAGAAAATGTAATAAAAATCTGATGAAAACTAGACCTTGTTCTCGAAGTAGGTACACTTTTGCACGTGCGCTGTAACAGTCAGTAGAAATTAAAATGGAATAATTAAACCATTGTCCCCAACTATGCACCAAATTTGAGAGGGATTGAACGACTAGGACGTAAAAAAATTATGCTTGAGGGATTTACGTTTGCGCATGTGCAAAACGGAGTAATGATTTGAGAAGTATGGAATTGATATTGGACCATTTACCGCCTAACCCTCATATTCCCTGACATTGTCATCAAAATCAGATAAAAACTGTTGAAATTAGGCTCGTTTAAAGAGGAATACATAATTAAATTTTTATGTATTCCAGTATCTAGCAAGTTTTGATGGAATTTTGAGCTTGATCGTCACGAGACCTTCTCGAACGATCAAGTTTGTCCCCCACCCCGGTAACTACTTGGAACCGTTCCCTACAAGAAGAACTGTGAGTTCTTCAATTCCGTTCAACCTGTTTCATTGAGAGCAGCAGTCAATCCCTTAGTAAAAATGCAGATTAGTGGACATGTAGGTCAGAATGAAGTGTATAGTTTGGTGGTCATAACACGATCACATAACAGTTTAGAAACGTAAATGTGACTTTTCATTAGTGATTCATGAGCTGCTCTGCGTGGAACGGAATTGAAGAACTCACAGTTCTTCTTGTAGGGAACGGTTCCAAGTAGTTGCCGGGGTGGGGGACAAACTTGATCGTTTGAGAAGGTCTCGTTTGATCGTCTATTCAATAGATCCGCTAACAGTGCGTGATTTCTCTATCTTCCCACGCTTAGATATTTGAAGGTTCTTTTTTCGATTTTCAAGCCCTTAGGGACAGCGAACTAGTCAACGTACAGTGTTGCGGGTGGTTTCGTCCGATTCTTTGTGATTAAATTTATTGACAAGCAAAACATTATAACTGTTATTCAGAAAGTTTTCGAGATCTCGCTTTTTTAAATGTTTAGCCCTTTAATACAACCCTTTAGGGTTGATAAAAATTGATGCCGAGCTTCTAGGACCATATAGACCCCAAATCTGATTTTTAACACAAGTTTCGTATAGTTTGGTCTAGTATTTCTTCTTCTAGTATTTCTAGGAGCAAGGCTGTGGACAGCGAACGGAAGGATTTTTTTTCGATGTTTGGATTCTACTATTTTGAAACGTATACCAACAAATTTTCAGGGGTGTTGATATCATTATTATTATTTTTTTTTTTTTTTTCCTGGTCAATTACAAAGGTTCACTATTGAAAATAATTAACCAAAAATGCCCTAAATCAATCGTTTTAGTTGAATATAGGTTAGTTGGACAAATAGATCAGAATTATGTTTGAAAGTATGTTCCAAAGGTTGATATGCTTGAAGAAAAAAAAAGCAGTACTTTGGGATTCGAACCCGAGACCCTCATCTCCTAAAGGGAATGAATGCTCTTTCCACTCTGCCACAGTGGCTCTTACCTATAAGAGGTCTCCACAATACTACTCCGCCGTTGATGTAGTTTTCGATAGCTGTTACATACCACCCCCCGCAGCCCTCTATTTTCGGGAACCGCCAATTGTTGCTCCCGAAAATTGTGCCCTGCGTGGTGTGTTTTTGGGGGAGTTCGGGCTTGGTGGTGGTGTGGGTTATTTATTCTGTATATTAGGGGATGCTGGGCGTTTATTCGTGGTTTTCGCTCGCCACCATGTGACAATTTTTCGATGCAATTTTGGGATTCAGGTGAAATAATTAGAACAATATTTCAATCACTGGGATAATTTATTACGCTTTTCTTTATGTTGCTCCTAAAGAAAGGTAATAAGGGGGTGTTTCTATCCAGTCTGTCGATTGATTAGTTTCTTTTATTCACTTATTTTAAAGATGAAAGAAATACCGCAGGAGAGAGAGGTAAGTGGGATAGCAATGGATTAGGTATTAGTATAAACGATAGGAGTTTGTATAATATTATTGCTATTAACGCCAAATGTAAGAGAGAGGCAGACTCACCGTTATGAAGGTTCAACAACGATTGGTCTGCCTGCCGTCGTGGGCGCTGGGGATACCAGCGGTCACGACGTTCCTTTGAACGAATCACCGTAACAGTTTTCGATAGCTGTCACATGGTGTAGCCACGTCTAACGGAGACAACGCTGCTCCTGAACGTCATGTGAGGAACTGCAGCCTCATCTGTTACTCCCTGAGAAGAGTCCTGAAATATTTTAATATGTTTTTCTTTTTTTTCTCTCTCTCTCTCTCTCTAATTAATTATTTTTGGTTCTTTTGCTCTTATAGTTTGTCTGCAGACCTTTTAGGAAAAAAACTGGCTGGCCCTGCAACAGAACTTTGGAAAAAGCGATCCGATGCAGACATTTTAGTTTTGATGGATTGGTCAACAACGAAGTCATCAAAAACAATTTCCAAAGTTTTCGTGTTGAGAAATATCATTCGGCAGGTATATAAACCAATACGACTTTGTAAGCGAATTGTGGCTTTTATTTGCAATCAATATTCACCATAAAAATGACGATTTCTTGTACAATAACGTACCTGATTTTAATCCTATTCCATCAGTTTTATTGTATTGACCCATTCTACTCGTTACAGTGGGATACGTTGACGCATTATAAGACAAGTCCTCTGATTCTAGACGGAGGTTTTGAAGAGGTTATTGAACGATATCCCCAGAAAACCACAAATCCTAAAGTTCAAATACCACGGTCACCATCTATTACTTCATCTGACGTTTGTAAGCATAAATTAATTATTAGTAATTACCTCTAACTTCCATAGGGTGTTGCTTTGGTTAGCTGAGCCTTCGGTCATGGCTTTAGCGGATATTCGTAGAAAATATACTCTGAACCTGACCAATTAAAACACTATGTCAGACTCATTCAGAGAAAATTCTTCAGAAGCATAAATAAATTATTCCCACTTAAACATCAGATGAACTGAAAAGTTGGGTTGAATGCTTGACCAGGATCAGCCAAGCGGTGCAGTGGTCTGGCACTCCGGTTAACAAAAAGAAACCCAAGCTTTGTTCTCAGTGCGCGTTCTGACAGTTCTCGAAATCATCAGAACTGGGACGGAAAATCCCTGGGCATTCCGGAATTTATGGAACCATGTTCTGCACATCTTGCCCAGAACCATTCCAAACTGGCAGAACGCACACTGAGAACAAAGCTTCAGTTGACATGAAAATGTTACCTCCATGCAGTCCACTAGGCATGGAGGAAGGTAGGAGGTGGCTGATACCTTATCTTGTCATTGTCTTCTCCTCGTTCTACCTCCTTCCTTCCTACATGCCTAGTGGCCTGCATGGAGGTAGCACAAACTACCCAGATGAAATCAGTAATTAGATGTGGCCCAACGGGAGGGCTAGGAAAAACTGACATTTTACTCAATTGAAAACAAAATAAAGCTAACCCACTGTTTAGAGCTTGGAGATCCTGACTGAGAAATAGAGGAGGGCACATTTTATATTGAATTATAAACCTTTTCTGTAGTCCTGGTATAAATTATTTGCTGGAAAACCACACTTTATTTAACAAAAAAGGCCTTCATGTCCTTAATTTGGTTTTTTATTGTTCTCCTACGTGTCTCCCCAAGAACTGAGGTTTCTTCAGGGAAATGAAAATTAATTTCAAAATATCAAAAGAATTTGAATTATTCATCTTAATCATTCTAAAAATGTCCTTTTGGCAAAGTAGATTTCTTCCTACAATTTTGAATTTTTTGAGGTCCACAGTACCTATTTACCAACCATAGTACCAACGCGTTTCTTGTACTTTGTTGTTTGGTCTACCATGGTAGCCATTAGCCGTGATCACTTTCATGATCACTTTCAACTTTTTTGTGTTTTTTTTTTTTTTTTTTTTTGAAATGTTGAGCTACAAAGCGTGAGCCATCGATGTACAATATTTTTCAAAATTTTCTTGTAGCAAATCAGAGCATGGATTGAGAAAATTTAGTATCCCTCCAGTGTTTTTTTTTCTTCTCCAAAAATGAAGTTTTCTCGTAATTTTCTAACTCCACTGTGAACTGAAGAGTGGGTGTACGGGATTGGAAAGAAAAACACAAATGACGGGATCCAAACTCAAAACGTTTAATAACGTAGTATGATAAGCGGTAAAGTGGGAGAGCAATTAACTTATGCGGGAGGCGGGAATAGACTGAATGAATTTTCCTTCATCGTCCGCAGGACGGAAAGGGCGCTAGTGAGTAATGCAGTGTTTACAGTATGAAAAGTTCTTAAACAATTTACAATTTCACTGCACCATTGGGAGCTCAAATCGTATATTATTACGGGATGATCGAGAAAATAGGAATTATCAGGGTTCTGCCATGAAATATGTAAAAAGCGGGATCAAAACATTGAGCAACATTAGGGCTCTGTCGAAAGTTTGAGAAGACAACACACCAACTCCATCTCAAGCCTTGGCGGGAGAATACGAATTTGGTTAGGGCCAAACAGTGGGTTAGTAGCGATTGAAACAAGTGAGAACATCTGGCATAATGACTGGATCAGGTAGGAATATACTGTTATCTAGATATATTATTTCTTCATTATTTGGGTTTAGTAGCTACTTTTAATTAGATTGAAAATTTCTTCCATATCGATATCGCTGTAATAGGACTTAGAGGATTTCCCATGGCTAATCCTATTGTTTGCAAATACATTTGATCTTTCCAAATTAAGAAAGAACTGACCATGCATAAATTTAATGCATCTAGGAACTTTTTTCGTCTAAATTATGATGCTTCCGTTGGATTTTCCCTTTTTCAGCCAAGTATTAATCATAGCCAAGGCAGGTGGTGTTGATGAGAACATGGAAGTTGTATTCTCAGTGCCCAATTTAGAACCAAATTAGGAATTTAGGGAAGAGTTGATATTAAACAAAAAGAGAGTGATAAATCTTCCCCGTTTATTGATACAATCTTTAAACCCTAGGTCACCCTAAATCTCTCCTCGTTGTACCTTGGTTGAAGCTTGGAAATCTAGAAGGTCTAGGCGTCTTCGTGTAACAAAGCGGCTCTAAGAAGAGGGATTTGAAGAAGGGCACTGTCGTTTACGAGACAGTAGCTATTCGTCCCAGATCCAACCCACAGAGGCCAATCGTTACCAAGCGTTGACAGTCCAGTGACGAAAGATGCCCGATTTCGGCGCTCGTGGGTCTTATAAATCCTCAGTTGGTCTCCTCACAGCAGATCCGACAGTATCGAAAGTTACGAACTTGTACCTAGGTCTCCTTTGAATTCCATCTGACAATGTCCTCATCTTATAAGCATTCTTTAATTTGAACTCACTACTCACTGTCATCGCTTTGAGGTATGTGATTATGTGTTGCCTGAGATTGCAGGTTGGGGCATTGATACAAGAGAGTATAGGTTGTAGTGTCTTGAGATTATCTTTGTGGATTTTGTTCGGGCCATACCACTTCAGAGCAACAAATTAATTGGAGTCTGAAGAAGTCCTAGTTGTTGGGGAGAAACATCAGAGATCAATTAAACAAACACTCAAAATAAATAAATAAAATAAATTAACAAAATTAAAGGCAGAAAGGCCTTTTTTATAAAGTTTTGTTATACTTTGCAACCACACTTGACACACTTTGGATATGAAATATTTCACTATTCAAGTTGAATTTGCCTATTTTCCCTCATTTTTCATAATTAGTGCGACATAATCAGAAAATGCATTTCTTTCTCAAAATTTGAGCTCAAGAAGGGTTTAGAATTGGCGGAGACCATGCCCTGAACGATCTGATTGTTCACAATGAAACAACCCATGTTGAAACAGTTGGTCACCATTCAATACACCATCTAGATTTTAAATTATTATATGCTTCTTCAATGTTGTATTGCACACATTTTAAAATTATGCATGCCTTCGATGAGAATACAATTGGTTTGAGTTTCTCAGAAAATACTCCATCAAGGCTTTTTATAACTCAGTCTGCGTTATCCCACGATGTTTTGAGTATTGCTTCTAATAGCATGTTTTTGTGATATTTTTGCGTTGCATCAGTGAGAACTTTAGACTATCCTCTGGAAGATCTAGAACCCGAGAGACCTAAGACTACACCTCCTGCACCAAAGCCGGATCCACCTCCACAAGATGTCCGTCATTCTGCACCTGCTGCAGTCGACCGAAGCACCAAGGTTAGTTTTATTCTCATCTGCTCGTACTTATTTATTTCATTACTCCCCTCCCTCGTATTTGTTCTGTTTGCTCCAGTTGCAAACTGTAGTGTAACAATTCCTAAAACCTGGTCCATAATTGTATCAAATGTCTATATCGTATCACATGTTAAGCACCCTTACAAGACACCCTATCGTCAAGGCTTATCTGTATCAATAGGATGCAGCGGTGAAAAGATCGGTGAAATAGAAGAACAAAGTCTGCAGTGCGTTGGAGCTTCCACACTACTCTCGACCCCGTTACATATCATTTCTTTGATGTGACGGAGTAAAACTGCAAACTGGCTGATCAGAGCTGTTGCATAGCTTTATGAACAAACATATACAGGGTGTTGCTTAATATTTTATACACAAGGGCGATACGATACAAACTAAACTAAAACACTCACGACAAAGTTGTGGAAACCCATTTCAAAACGGTAGTTAGTGAAAAAACGTTGTCTATTTCCACGAAAAATAAAGAGTTACAATGTTAGATCGATTTTGACGGTTAGGCCATCATCAGATTTTGACGGATAGAGTTATTGTTTGTTACTGATGATGTGGTAATCGTCAAAATCGATTCAACATTGTAACTCTTTATTTTTCGTGGAAATAGACAAAGTTTTTTCACTAAATTACGATACGCTGATTCGATACAGACATTACATATAGTGTGGACCCGGCTTAACACAGGAATTTTTTTTCAGTTGTGGATTAATGGGGTGTGTTGCTCTAATCAACTCAAGTAGTAACATCATTCAATACTAAAGGCTATCAATTATTTGGAATTGTATTTTCCCTCAGCCTACTGTTGTCAACCAAAAAAGTCAGGTAACTGACGAGAACATCAACAGCATCATTGACGAAATGGCAGATTCTTTTGGCGAAGAGTCCGATGATGTTCCAGTCGACACTAACGGGACAGAGAGCATTTACCGTCCAGAACCTTCACCCCCGAATACCGTCACTTTCATGGATTCTTCATCTGATGATGAACCTCCTAAAAACGGCAGTACAGTGGTAATTTTTTTTTTTTTTTTTTTTTTTTTTTTTTTTTTTTTTTGTCATTACATTAGAACTTGAGAAATCATGTTGCATGTTGATATGAGCATACAATTATGGTTTTATTTCTCAATGATAACATGGGGGAATCTAGCGTATCCATTGCGGCAGTTTGTGAGGCCATCGAACTCTCGTCTCTGCGATATAAATGTTATTGTTTGGCCTCCTAATACCTAGTAACTTTGCTTGAGTAGTGACAAAATTGTTCTTGTCAAGTTCGTCCACTTTCACCATTTCCCAATCATAATTTCCTTTTCTCAGAAGTGGCATTGCATTTTTTCCACGTGCTCCCATTCCAAGGAACTATGGGTGTGGTCATGGGGGGAGACTAAAAAGGTCAAGAACCTAAATCTAGGGAGATGTAAGTAAACTCATCTAACTTCTTTGATTGAATCACTGTAAAGAAGGAATGGAATTTTCACTATAAGCTCGTCAAGATATGGTTGCATCAGTATAATTTCATGCTAGACCCCTAATCACCTACAAATGTAGAAAAAAAGGCCTAGTCTTTAGAATCACTCATATTAATAGCTGAGTAAAAAACTCGGTGCTCCATGCCTTGCCAGGGGGCAAGCGAACCCTCTGGACCACCGGTTACCTCGATTTACATAATTCAAATTCAATTATTGAAACACAGAATGTGTTTTAGCCCACGGATTTCACATAAACTTGTGAAACCCGCATATAAGAATGACTCAGATTTTGCGGTGTATCTTATCACTACTATGTCAATTGTGTTATTTATTTATCACCAGCTCCATATTTGATATCTCCTCATCATAAGTTTTTATTTGAGCCCTCTCACAAAAAATGCATATTTTACAGCCCCCCCCCCCCCTCCCCCCTCCGATGGGTTTTTGGGTTCGAAGGCGCTATATTTGAAACCTCCTCATCATACACTTTCATTTGAACCCTCACTCGAAAAATGAAATTTTACACCCCACCCCCACGGATAGGTTTGGGGTCCAAAGGCGCCATAATTGATACCTCCTCGTCATAAGCTTTCACTCATTCATATAAAATCACTCACCGAGTTCACAATATCAATTATTGAGAATGATCACCAGTGCGTAAACAATTATCCATATAACCATGCTCATAACTCAGCTTGTTGGCCACACACTTCGCAGTAGTTAACATAATATGGTTGGATAAATTGAGAGCTTTCGAACGAATGGTCAACGAATTTTTGTGTGACAAAAAATGACGAAGTACCATTTCCCTAGCAATGACTCGGTTGTAAGTGAAAATCATCAGTAAATTGTTGCAGTAGAGATGCCAAGGCTAAAACACATTGTGTGTTAGAAACCTGTTATAGAAACGCTGATTTAAATAGTAAATAAATTACGAAGTATGTACCTACTTCATGAAATCTGTCCTACTGTTTAGTGGAGCATTAAAAACGATCAGGTACTTGAATAATTTTGTTCAACAAATATCTGATTGATTATCAGAATGGCAGGTATTCCAATTCGTTACTTAAGGGCAAGATAAAATGAAGAGATTTCTTAATGTTCATTTTTGTCCTTTATAGCCTATCGTGGATACATTCAATAACCCTTAAAACCCAATAACTAAAGCTAAAGGATGGAGTGGGCCTGCTAGTTTACGAATTTTCGTTATCGTTTTCGGTTAGTGCGAAACCTATGGCTGATTTAAATAGTAAATAAATTACGAAGTATGTATATTTAGGTAACTTTGGGGTATCGATTGGAAAGGTATTAATTTTCGTTCAGAAACGCTGATTTAAATAGAACAAGATAAAATGAAGAGATTTCTTAATGTTCATTTTTGTCCTTTATAGCCTATCGTGGATACATTCAATTAAAACCCAATAACTAAAGCTAAAGGATGGAGTGGGCCTGCTAGTAGAATTATTAGTGCGCTATGGCCATATTTAGGTAACTTTGGGGTACGGGAAAATTAATCAGGGAACAAGTTTACACATGGAGGAGGTATTCTTAAAGTGCGGGCCAATTATATTCGATACCTTCAAACTCGGTAAAGTATGGAGGAGATATGAAGTTGGACTTTTTGCTGATCAGAACAGATTAGTAATTTCCAAGCCTTCAGAAGAATGTACTAGTGGGCAACACGATCAACATGTAAGTGGTATACTGTGCCCCGAGCCTTTTCAGCGCTTTCATAGTAGGTTTGCTGAAGGTGGAATATTAGTTTAACGCTGAATTATCAAACGACCGTTATGCAGCAGATAACATACAATATACCAGTGTTGCCAGACGTCCCTTTTTGAAGCGGCCCATTAATGATCCTGCTGCAGGAGATGGGGAGTGCAACGAAGTTCCCCTCTTCGCTCTCCTGCCTCAGAGTGCGTTCTCCGTACACGATCCGTCGTTCCCAGCTCAAACCGATGGTTTCCCGCCAGTATACGGTATTCCTAGCAGGTTGATAGGGTGGGGGACCGCAGGATGGTCCAATGGGAAACCCGTCCAACGAGCTCTGCAAGACACCAGCAGCAGGAAGGCCTCCACACACGTCCTGCACGCCTCCCGTGCAAGAAGAGAGGGAAGTTTTTCGTTCCCCTCACTTCCTGCAGCAGGATCGTGAATGGGCCGCTTGAGGGTACATGTACCCCTTTTTAGATACCAAAACACTAAGACCTTGGGGGTACGCACAATTGTACCTCTTTTTGCTTATGATCCCCGTTTTACCTCTTTTCATAAATATCCACTCGCTTCTCCTCTTTTACTTATGGAACTACTTCGTAAACCAAAAAATAAATAATCGGTATGTGAAAGGTAAAAAGTATGGATCTTGGTTGGGGATGCATTGCTCCATGATGAATCCATGTATACCATAGTTGAAACAATACCAAGGCATTGTTTTTGCAATTAGTTCAACAATTGAATAGTGTAAAATCTTGCTGGTTCACAGACACACTAAAACCTAAATCAACACCTTCTTTATACGAAATAGAAGTACCTATAAGAAAACTCATGCTAAACAAAAATAATTGGTTTATGTCTGATTGTGGGCTTATATCATTATTCATTATTTTACACAGAAGCAACATTTTATTTTCCAGATTTTTCTTGAGATTATTCATTCCTTAAACTAAAAGTTCAAGCCTTCAAGTTTTTTTTCCACAAAATCTGTTGATGACTTGGTTGATGGAAATCTCGATTTCAGTCTTCGAGTTGATTCAGCAGTAGGTATCGGCCTTGTAATTAATAATGTACCATTGGAATGCTCGTTAGAATGCCTGCTGCAGTTTAAAGTTTCAGGGTGTTGGAGTAAGTGTTTTTACGCCAGAACTGAGGGAAAGTAGCAATAAAATTGTTTTACCAAGGTCCGAAGGGGTTGTACAGCTCTATTCTAGATGAAGTGAGTGACTGGCGTATTTCTAAATGAATAAATGAAGAAAGTTGTAAGTACACGAGTTCCTGCTGTAGTTACACAATGAATCAATCTCGGAAAACCGAGTTTTAAGGCTTCCGTTTCTATCACTGCAGTCGGTACCTGAAAAATATTAGAGAGTTCCTAAACGATAAGTCAATTGAGATAAAGTGCTTTGGGATTTTATCATCTGGGGCGAGCCACAGTGTATGCTCACCTGATCAAGTCAAGAGGGTCGAATTAGCATTTCATCTTAGAGTGACGCTACTTAACTTCAAGTAACGCTGAACCACCATGGTGATTTTCCCGCCTATCCCATGTGTTCAGTTTCCAGCATTTCTAAGTTTCCTAGTTCTTTTCTTATCCACGAACAGGGTTTGCAATGGCAGATTTTGAAATTTTATGATCAAGAAAATGAATATAACTTCCATGAATCATGAATACCAACAAGATATGAATATCACTGTTATCGGTGTGTAAGGTTACTTTGCGATAGGGAGGAAGAGAAGAGATAGGTTAGTTCGGGATAAAGTGTCCTATGTTTCGGAGAAATAAATTTGTCTTATTAGAGACAAGAAGTCTCTATAAGAAGTTAGATGAGTTTACGTACATCTCCCTAGATTCAGTTTCCTATACCTTTTTAGTCTCCCCCCATGACCACACCTATGGCCCATATTCTCGTGACGTCACGCCTGGAGTAGGTTCGCGTTTCAGCCTAAGTCGGCCATGAGACCGCCCTACGTCAATGAATCACTACTCAACCAACCTATTTCTCACAAGAAGTTTGCAGTCTCACGTCAACATAATTCGTGGTTATAAGGCCATTTTTCAACAGTTTTGTTTTGAAAAAGTATAATATTGTAGCAATACAAAGTTTCAATTCGACTAAATGTTATAATAATCATGCCTGCCAGCGCAATAATTGATTGTAGATTGCTGTCAACAATACCAATCTAACGCGAACAAGTTTTTATTTGGACAAGGAGCCTACTAACTATAGTAGTTAATCAGTGTCAGAAAACTAAAGAACTTCATTCGTTTAGGCTTTGAAAATAATTAACCTGAAAAATAGTAAAGAAAAGATGATTGAAAATTCCTCAGGTGTCTGTGTCATGGGCCATACCAACTAGTGCCCACAACCAGCGGGTGCCTGGGCAGGACAAGAACAACAACAACAACCGAACGGGGAGTTGATTGTAGGTGATAACTGGCCAATTGCTTTGATATCGGAATATGACGAATAGGACCATCTCCTGCCATCTGCATTTCCAAAAATGCCTGCAAAGCAAAAATTAAAAACTGGGTCACACAAGACCTCGACATTCTCTGGAGCAAGGAAACTGCTAGATATAGACAAACCAGAATGCTCGTTACTTCTTCCGATCCCAAACGAGCACGCTGGCTTCTAAGCAAAAGTAGAAATTCTATTAGAACCATGATTGGGATCCTCACCGGACATTATGATTTCCGCAGGATGCTAAATATTATAGATAACAATATCTCACCTATGTGCCCCTGCGGACTCGAGGAAGATTCCGCAGAGCACTTTCTTTGTAGATGCGACCGGTACTGGAGATCCAGAACGGAGGCATTTGGGCATCATATCATTTAACGGGCTTCCCTCAGAGACATTGAGTGGAAAAGAATCAAAAAGTTTGCTGATCTAAGCAAAAGGTTTGCTTGCGACGACTCCAACTCGGGGTAACCTGCGGAATCCTCTTTTAAATTAAAGGGGCCTCTTTTTGAGGGAGAGTATAAGCCGTTCATGGTGCCTGAAACTCTTTTCCAATGGAAACCCCGAGCAGTAAGTGAGTGAGTGATGACGAAAATTGGGTCGGCCGGCCCCGTGTCGCCAAAAAGTGCAAGGAGAGCAAAATGTGAAGGAAATAATTAAAAAAAAAAAAATTATAAGTGGCAAGGGCACCTTTTTCTGGATTCGTGGGAACGATCGAATAGAAGAAAGTTCGTGACATCTAACAGTGAATTTTTCTTAATCAAAAACCTATATTTCCCCCAGTGTATTGAGATCGTTCCAGCTGGCGCAGTCGAATATTCGAATCTACACGATTTCCAGGTAAGTCCAGGAATAAATTTACTATTTTATTAAAGTTAAGAAGCATTTAATAAGTGAAAACCTCGACCACGTGGGGAACTTAGGTTCTAATAGAGAAATAACTACACAGGTCTCAAGATAGTTTTCACTAGTTTGAAGCTTGGCTAATTACGATTCACTGTTTTGTTGTCCTATAGATTAATAAGAAAAACGGTCGGGTTATAAGTTGGTTTCGTTGCTACAGCTACAAACATCACGAATTCACGATCCGTTACTTAACAATAGAATTACTTTGGGTAGGCACAGAAGTGGAATATTTTACGTACCCACAGACCTATTTTCGTGATTTGAAGTTCACCTTGTTTATTTTCAAATAATCTTTCCTCTCCTAATCCATTTTACTTTTAAAAAAATTCGCACGTGCTCACTGTTCAACTATCATTTGCTTAGTATTGATCATTTAGAGCTACTTTAGATAACTAAATTTCATAGTCCGGTTTCTTATTTCATTTTCACGCTGAATTCTGTTTCGGGCTCACTCCCTTCCCTCGTTCAGAATCAGTCTTTCTTTTTGTGGGAAGTGTTTTACCGCCGGAATCCCAGTGCCTGTATCCAAGAATTAAATAAGATAGAAATGAACAAGGGATCTCAAACTAGTGTGGGCAAAATGATCGGAAACCTAAGAAACGCTCTGCATTTCAATAAGCAGACGGCAAATGGTAAAGAGTCTAGCTCTGCGCCCCAACCAATGGAGTTGACGTTGGAGAATGGGCCGGATCTAGAACCTAGGATTCCTAACAGTTTTGACCCTCTAATGCAACAAAATAGCTCGTTGCCTGGTAGTGGCAGTAATCCCTCTGGTCAGCCCTCTGAATATGACCTTCTACAGAGGACACCAGAGATACCCCCTTCTCTTCTACCAAATACAGTGGCGGATAGAAATGATGGTGACATGGCGGCTGCAATGAGGTCCCTGGAAGTAAGGGTCGTATCGTTGGTTGCTGAGGTATCTGATTTGAGAAGGGCGTTAGATTCCACCCGTGTCAATGAGGCAATGGTTGAACAATTATTAGACAACCAGACCTCATTAATGGAAACCATGACATTCATTTTTGATAGCATGGCAGGGCATGCAACTAATGTGAGGTTGGTCAGGGAGTCCACCGATAGAATCGAGGATCTCCTTTGTCGAAGGGAACCTGAAGACCCAGGCAATCACCAACCATTGGGTCATGGGAACCCGGAAGTTAGGGAGGATGTAGTACCGAGTGAGGAAGGATGGCCGCCCGTACAAGGTACAAGTACCCCCCATCTAAAACAGAATAGAAGGGTGACCTGGGACGTGCCACCACCATCCAACCTAACATTTACTACGAAAAACCAATCAGGTAGAACCTGTGAAGTACAACCACCCTCTAATACCACCTCATTGGCACATACAAAAAAATATCCCCAGTCTCCACCGGGATACTTTGCCACATTTCATAGTTCCACTATGAGAAACGATACTTGCCCGGTCCAAAGTGAACATGAAATCAGCAACTATCCGGAGCTCTCAGAGCTAGGTATGAAGTTGCGAAATAAATTACCCACATTTGGTGGTGGGAAGAGTGAGAAGCTGGAGGACTTCATCCGTTCACTGGCGGATGCTGGCAAATTGTATCGTGCTCCGGCCTGGTTCTGGGTACAAATAGCCCTAATGCAGTTGAGGGGGAGTGCCCGGACCCGGCTGGAAGGGCAGATTAAACAAGGGATTGTGAGTAGTATGGAGGAGTTTGAAGGGGAACTGAGAAGACATTTCGAAGGCCCTCAGACACGTTCATACTACACGTCAAAACTTCCCTCTGTGCAACAACAGAAGGGTGAGACTGTGGAGGCATATGGGGCTCGGGTCAGGGAGCTTATGATGAAATGTGTAAAAGATCCCAATAATCCAGCTCTAGTGGAACAGGCTGAGGAAAACGCAATTTCTTCATTCTGTAAAGGCCTCACGGCAGAGCTGGTGTTACCAACATTGCAGAGTCAGGCTTCAACATTAGCTGAAGCCATTGACTTTGCATCCAGCTACAGGACCCACCTTGACATGGCCAAAGCAGCTAGTGCCAGAGATCAGCGCAACCAGGTGTTAGTAACCACAGCCTCACATAAACCTATAACACCCACACAAACCAAACCACCAACATCCAAGACTGACAAGAGGGAACCCGAACAAAGCGAACACTATAAAACGGACTTTAACAAACAAAATTCAAAGGGGTACAACAGGGGTGTAGGTGTCAGCCAATGGAGAAACAGCTTCCAAAAAAGGAACAACTTCCACAGAGGGCCTTACTGCCATGTCTGTGGTGCACAAACACACTATACCAACCAGTGTGATTACAGACATGGCGGTCCTAAAGCAGGTCAAAGGATCCCACCTGGACCTGCTACAGATAGAGGTTCAGGTAGAGGAAGTGAAAATCCCCGTAATTCTTGCGGAAGTGAAAACCCCAGTACTTCCTCAGCCCCAAACGAACAGCGAGGAGCCCAACAGCAAGGGACATAACCCAAAAAGGCCTGAAAGACTCCAACTTGATCAACGACCCGGAACACTCAAAGAAGGACACAGAAATTGAAAGACGGACTAAAAATCAAATAGAAAATGTTTTAAAACACAATACCCCCCTAGAAAATTACTTGGGCTGGAGTGAGAAAAAAGAAAATGAAAGAAAAAGAAAAACTAAAGTGAAATTAGGTGGTGCCCCCCTTTTTTCGGTGAATGGTAGGGTAGGCTCTTCCTGGGGGATAATTATTGTGGATACAGGATCCCAAATCACACTAGTTGATCCATCAGTATGTGAAGGACCTTTTGAACCTCTAGACAATATAGTAATAGTGGGACTGGGATCTCAACCCATTCAACCCCTAGGTGCAACAACTATAGAAGTAGCTATAGAGGGATGTGAGCCATTCATGGCCTATGCAGCTGTTTGTGCTCTCGGTGGTAAGGCTCTGATATTGCTAGGATGTGATGTGCTAAGTGAGAGGGAAGCCATACTTGATGTAAAACGGAAAATTGTCAATTTGTATGGTGAACCCATAAAAGCTCAGACACAAGAAGAGGGAGCAATATTTCCCAATAGAGAATCAGATCATGAGTCCCACACAGAGTACAACTCAGTATACGCTGTGTTGAAAGAAGAAGTGGTAATACCACCAGGGTCTGCTGTGATACTGCCACTTGAGGCACGCACCAGCACCGGTGTAACACCAATCACTAGCACAGTACTCTTTACTCCCAATAACAAAAACACCCCTGAAGTGTTAGCATACTCCATGAGTGATGCTAGGAATGTTGTGACAATGGCTTGCAATTTAACACACCAAGTCATAATATTACCGCAAGATAAATTAATGGGGAAAATCGAACCTTATGTGCCAATAGAAAACAATAGCGTAACCTGTCTGACTACTGAAACGAAAACAGAGGTTGAGCGCACAAAGGCACTAAACAAAGAATTATTAGAGAAATTAGAACACTTACCACCTGCAGAGCAGGAGCAGATAAAGAGCGCCCTCCTCGAATACCAAGACATATTCAGTTTTGAAGGATTCGATAACCTTGGGTGCACAGATTTAGCTCAGCATCAGATAAACACTGGGGATCACCCTCCAATACGTACACGGCCCTATAGAATTGCTCATGCCCAGAAACCTATAATAAGGCAGCTCATACAGGAGCAACTGGACCAAGGAGTAATCAGAGAATCAACCAGTGCATGGAGTTCTCCTGTGGTGTTGGTGCCAAAAAAGAGTGGCTCAGGTTTGAGGTGGCGAATGTGTGTAGATTACAGAAAACTAAATGCCATCACTGCACCTGAGTTTTACCCTCTACCACGTGTCGAAGAACATCTTGACAAGATGGGTAAATCCAGATATTTCACAACCTTGGACCTTAAATCAGGATACTATCAGTGCCCCATTTATGACAAAGACATCCCTAAATCTGCCTTTGTCACTGATGAGGGCTGCTATGAGTACCTAAGACTTCCATTTGAGTTGCAGGGAGCTCCAGCCACCTTCCAGCGCTTAGCTATGAGTCTAATTAGGCGACTAGGATCACCCAGAGCCTTATGCTTTCTGGATGATCTGATTCTTTTTCATCACGATTTTGAAACACATATCCAGGAATTATGCCAACTTCTAGGGATACTCAGAGAGGCAGGCTTAACCCTACACCTTGCAAAGTGCAACTTTGCTAGACATGAAGTCTCATATTTAGGCCATGTGGTGGATGCCAATGGAGTGCACCCCGACCCTAAGAAAATTCAAGCAGTGTCAGAATTCCCCCCACTCAAAAACATGAAGGATGTTAGATCTTTCCTAGGACTCTGTTCCTATTATAGGCGCTTTGTACCCAATTTTGCAGGAATTGCTAAGCCACTTACAGATTTGACAAAGAAAGACATACCATTCAACTGGACAGAAGCTTGTGAGACAGCATTTGTGAACCTAAAAACTCGGCTCATAAATGCTCCAATACTAGCATATCCCGATTTTACAAAGCCTTTTATCCTTGCCACAGACGGAAGCAAGGAAGGCTTGGGGTGTGTTCTGAGCCAAATGGATGGTAAAATAGAACATCCTGTTGCTTATGCCTCCCGCCGCACAACAACAGCAGAATCCACATCATATTGTGCCACTGAATTGGAATTAGCTGCACTTGTATATGGCGTAAAACAATTCCACCATTATTTGTGGGGAGTGGACTTTGTTGTTTACACTGACCACCAAGCCTTGAAATATTTAAATACGCATAGAGACTTGAATTCCCGCCTCACACGATGGGCGTTACAGCTGAGTGAATACAGATTCTCTATAGTTCACAAAGCGGGTAAATCTCATGGCAACGCAGATGCCCTATCCAGAGTCTTGGCTACAGAAGTCCGTTATCTTCCTGTGATCACTAATGATGAAATAAGAGGAGAGCAGGAGGTAGATGAGGATACGAGAAGCCTGATTACCAGAAAGAACTTCAGGTATTCTAAAGATAAACTCATCTGCAAGGATACTGTGGATGGTCTTAAAGTGGTGGTACCAACAAAACTAAGAGAGAAAATACTACAGCTCTACCATGACCTTCCTCAAGCAGGTCATGGGGGCAACAAGAAAACACTTCTAAGAGTCCAAGAGCAGTTTTGGTGGCCTGGCATGAAAGAAGATGTTAGGAACTATGTCCAGTCCTGTACCTCTTGCAGCCAAAGAAAATATTATGGCAGAAAAACCGCTCCCCTTGGAGAGTTTTCTGAACCCTCAGAGTGTTTCTCTCAAATTAGTGCTGATATAGTGGGACCTCTCCCCTTAACACCAAGGGGGCATAAATACTTCCTCTCAATAATTGACCAGTTTTCTCGCTATGTCGACTTCTACCCCTTACCCGACCACACCGCTGATTCAATTTCAAAAGCATTCTTACAATATTTTGGCAGAGTAGGAGCACCATGTCAGATTCTCACTGACCAAGGAGCAGAGTTCAGCTCTGAGCTTATTAGCCACTTCTGCTCTTTCTTCAAGGTAAAGAAAGTTAGAACTACAGCCTACCATGCCATGGCTAATGGGCGGGTCGAGAGAATTCATAAAACTATGTCCAACATCCTTTCCCACTATGTATCAGCAAATCAAGCTAACTGGGATGAGTACCTCCCCATCGCACAAATGGTCATCAATTCACAGAGCCATGAAGCCACCAAATACTCACCCTTTGAAGTTGTATTCGGGAGAAAGATGCGACTCCCTGCAGCAGAAGACATGAATCTGGGTGAGGATGTGGAACCTTACGTTTTCCAAGTGGAAAAATTGCGAGACACTTTGCAACAAAAATGGAGCCAGGTACAGGCTAATCAAACAAATGCCACACAAAACATGGCAAAACAATATAATAAAGGGGTAACAAGAAGGAGTTTCCATGTGGGACAGTGGGTCTACCTACATGATCCTGTGCTCAAGATAGGAAGAACAAAGAAATTCTCCCGACCATGGAAGGGCCCATACTTAATCACTGAGGTTCCCTCTAAGCTAAACGTGATAATCATTGTTAGAGGAAAACCAAAGAGGGTACATATTAACCGAGTAAAGCCGTCCATCAGAAGGAAAAGCACCCTCCTTCCTCAAGCAGTGAGGGGGAGATCCCCTGAAGGAAAAAAGAATCAAACTCCCTCAACTCCAGTGAATGAAACTCCTATGATACCACAACTAAGTTCGCCCTTATCAGAAAGTAATGTGAGGAGACAAATAGCTCAATCACGAGATCTGATGCCCCTCACATATCTTGAAGATGAGGACATGTGGTGGGAGGAACCAAAATTGTTGGCTACTCCAGAAGCTCAACATGAAGAAGCACAGGCAGGATTAGATGAAAGTCCTGCTTGGCTTGGCTGGGATTCAGCTGGTCAGAGTCCTCATTCAAGCGAGCATGTTCCATACCCTTCTACCAGTACTGCCCCATATGACACCCCTAGACTGGTAACTCGCCCCTATAATACAAGGGGAAGAAAAATAAATTTTAGGAAACTGGCTGCTGAAACTGACTCAGATTCAGATAGCAGCTGATTCATAGTGCAAAAATTATGTATATAAATAGTCTATTAATGGGATACTAATTTAGTACTTATTGAATTTAATTCAATAACTATTTAAACGTGCAATAATGATAAAGATTAACATAGTGAGCAATTAATTAATTAGGTGACGAAAATCAAAGGCATTAAACGTCTAAATTTGAATAATAGCAATCATGTCACTGAGGTATTTGAAAAAAAAAAAAAAAAAAAAAAAAAAAAAAAAAAAAAAGGGTACAAAAACTTTATAGTAAATTTTGATAAAATTTAAGAAGTAGTGATGTATTTACTTAGGGGAAATATAATAATCTAATTTACAATTCCAGGAAATATAAAATAAGTCTTTTGATACTGGTGTAATGAAATAATATTTGGAAGTTAATGGATTTCCTCATTTCACAGATTTAAAAATGAAAACGTTGCTCCTTATAACCAACATTTTCGTGGTCCCAATAATGACAGGAATCGGGTTGAGTGGAACGGGAGAACCTCACTTAGGAGTTCTGTTTGAGGACAACATACGGTCCAACATGCTGAGCTTGGTTGTGCTCTACAACTTCCCACCCAGCAGGACCTTGCCAGTAATTTCCATCCATGAAAATGTATTATATTTTTGTTTTCTAATTTTTTTTCCAGGATCCACAATAGTATGCATTTCTCACTTTCCAGGAACAAACTGTTTTTTTATATTTATACGTACATTTTTATCAACCCTTCAATAATATAATTTAAATAATAATTCCTGACTATATTATACAATTTGTGTGTGTACTAATCAACATTACAAATTTCAAAATTTAGTATCAACAGCTCAGTCACCAGGAGGCGACTTCCAGGTGGCCAAGGGGGGGAGGGTGTACATTTTATTTGTTTATGTGTTAAGACCCTCGCTTTGCATGCACCCCTGCTTAATATTTCCCCAGTACAGAGTAAATAATACCCCGGGGTAAGTGTCTGTTATGTGTGTGTTACCGGTAACCGCAGCTGCGTTAGTATGTAAGACAATATCCCTTTATTGAATTTATTGGTATTATAGATAATTTAATTTTCAGTTTTAACCAAAATTTTATTTTGTTTCTTAGACAATAATTGCTCACTATGGAAAAGACTGAATACTGTTAAATGTTTATGTATAACGTATAATATAATGAATAATAATGATCAATGCTAATAAGGGAAAAATATATATAACAAAATAATAATAATAATAATAATAAGAAAAAGTAATAAATAAAATAATGATAATAATAAGGAAAAAAATATATATATAATAAAATAATAATGTAAAAAAAAAATAATAATAATAATAATAATAAATTGTTTCAATTGTCTTATTGAATTATATAAATTCCTAAATTGTAGTTGAATTTTAAATTTAAATTTTTATTAAAAAAAAAAACAAAAAAAAACAGGTCCCTTGCCACTAGGGAAATTTTGACCAAATGTATTCAAAATTATCTTCTCTTTTTTTCAGCTTTAACTACTCCTTGCACTAGTCCCTTGTCCCACACACAGCGGCTGGACGAACAACCCTTTCTCCCCTGGACGACCCAATTAGTAGTTGGAAACCCTTGGATGAGCAAAAAGCTGGTGTCACCTATTGTACTCCCCAAAGAGTGAGTTCTGCCCAGGCCAATGAAGATCTATGGGACTAAGAGGATGAATGGACCAACAAGGACAAAAAACCTAGACCTGGCCACACAGCTCGAGGACTAGCTGTGAATTGTTGTCGGGGGTGATGTCATGGGCCATACCAACTAGTGCCCATAACCAGCGGGTGCCTGGGCACGACAAGAACAACAACAACAACCGAACGGCGAGTTGATTGTAGGTGATAACTGGCCAATTGCTTTGATATCGGAATATGACTGATTTGATATCTTTTAAATTAAAGGGGCCTCTTTTTGAGGGAGAGTATAAGCCGTTCATGGTGCCTGAAACTCTTTTCCAATGGAAACCCCGAGCAGTAAGTGAGTGAGTGATGACGAAAATTGGGTCGGCCGGCCCCGTGTCGCCGAAAAGTGCAAGGAGAGCAAAATGTGAAGGAAATAATTAAAAAAAAAAATTATAAGTGGCAAGGGCACCTTTTTCTGGATTTGTGGGAACGATCGAATAGAAGAAAGTTCGTGACATCTAACAGTGAATTTTTCTTAATCAAAAACCTATATTTCCCCCAGTGTATTGAGATCGTTCCATGTGTACTGCTGTGTAGGTACCTAGCCATTGCTCAGGTAGCTTCATCAGCGTTTTATTATAAGTTCGTAGTACTATGCTTAACTGAGGAAGCTTTACTTGTTATATTGAATGAATAAAAGGAGAGATTTGATAGTTTGTCAAAATAAACAAGGCAGGTTGTTGCTACACCAAGAAACGAAACTACTTAGGTAGGTCCGTACGTCCTACCAGATTTGCTGTTGGTTTAAAGTGCCTAAACAAAGTAGGTGGGTCGTTGCTTTGCCGACGAATACAACCGCCGATTTGCAAGTTTGTCAAATATCGAATCAGGGAATATGCAACATGAATTAAAAACTAGCTGCAAGGAAAAAACCTTGAAATGCATTCCTCTGAAGGTAAGATTTCATAAAGACGGCATTGGCAGTGCAGTTATTGCCCGAGTTTTGCAGTTACGCAAATTTCATGGACAAAAACGGTAATAAGGTACCTACTTTCGTTTTGATCAATGAAGTACCTACATGAACAAGTAATAATATACGGAAAGTATGTAGGTATACCTTACCTCTAGGTACTTACCTTTCCTCATGTGATACAACTTACTATTCCCGCATAACTGAGCTCTCATAAAACATCCTTTCACAAGACCACTTTCACAGTACTCTAAAGATTTTTAGTTTCAATTGATTCAAAGAACAGTTCTAAAACTACCCACAATCCACAATCTTTGCGGCTGAAGTCTGGATCATCTAGAACACTTGTATGTCAACTCCCCAACACACATTTCATATGGATCTCTATTTCACAGATTAAATCTTGCCTTCGTAGTGTTTGAGGTCAACACCTGATAATAACTTGATGTCATTTGCATACAATTTATCACCTTGCATATTACAAATAATGAAATATTGACTCGGAACTAGTTGAGACTATGTTATGCTGTTGTCCAGCTGTGCCTACAAATGGCGCATTTTCGCATGTTTACTCGTCACCATGACAACAAGGTGAAATAATTCGATTTCGCCTTGCCTCGATGTAAGGATGCGCTTGTGTCCAAGTCTCGAGAATATCACCCATAGTTCCTTGAAATGGGAGCACGTGGAAAAAATGCAATGCCACTTCTGAGAAAAGGAAATGATGATTGGAAAATAGTGAAAGTGGATGAACTTGACAAGAAAAATTTTGTCAATACTCAAACAAAGTTACTAGGTCTTAGGAGGTCAAACAATAACATTTATATCGCAGAGACTGGAGTTCCATGGCCTCACATACTGTCCAACATGCGCAGAGTGTTTTCCGTTCACGATAAGGCGCCTCATCTCTATCTCCCTATGGCTTTATGAACTCTATATATATATATTTTTTTTTTTCTTTAACCCAACTTATCTTAGAGAAGGGGGTATTAGAGTCGTTGGCACTTGGGGGTGGGGATGCATTTTCTTTGCATTTCAGAGGATGAAGAATACGTTGCAGTAGTCATTCATTTTAAAATTCAGTCTGTGGCTGTCTATATATGCCTTTGAGTATAAATAGTATACCTATTTAAATACATACTTAAGGGGATTTACTCCCCACAGTGGCGGAGACTGAAGTTGCTTCTTCCTCCACCACATTTTTTATCCTTTTTGGAATCACGATTATGGGTCTTTCATTTATTAACCAAATTAAACATATTGCTGTTATGACAATTTTGAGTTAACAATTATAATGTGTAGGTTGAAATTATGTAATATGCCTAAAAATTTCTGTTCTAGAACCAAAAATTTCAACCATGTATCATGTTTTCTCCTCGATATTGATTCGGAATTGTATGAGAACATCAGAAATTAACAAGCGGTTGCAATCATGTTCACAATATCAATTATTGAGAATGATCACCTGTGTGTAAACAATTATTTATATAACCATGCTCATAACTCAGTTTGTTGGACACGCACTTCGCCGTAGTTAACATAATATTGTTGGATAAATCGAGAGCTTTCGAACGAATGGTCAACGAATTTTGTGGGATGAAAAACGACGAAGTACCATTTCCCTAGCAACGACTCGGTTGTAGGCGGAAATCACTGTAACACTATATGTTTCGTGCGCGGAAAAAAATTGACTCGCAAAATTGACTCGCAAAAATTGCTAGGACCCCAGGGCTAAAACATGATACATGTTAATAGAGAGTTTTTGTTCTTCCCGTAAGATTTTCTCCCGTTGACGTGTAGAGCAGCGTCTAGAGCAAGCAGCTGGAGATTTCTACACGTATACGTGAAAAACCAAACGCTAACGTCACGTTAACGTCTCTATAAGTGTTTCAGAAGCTGTTTCGTATTCTTTTCGTACAACCTATTCTTATTTAAATAATTAATTGCTTTATAATTATTTATAAATACATAATTATAAATACATTTTTTGCTTAGGTACCTTAAATGGCTGAATTTTGTAGCGGAGCACTTCACTATAACCTCTCGACTTGTTGACCAACCAACATGTTGTTGGCAACCACACAGTAGTTACCTTTGCTGATAACTGCGTAACTGCGGTTACCTTGGTCACACTGATTACCGGCAACTGTTGTTACCTTTGCGTCAGGCTATGATGACTACCCGTAGGCCGAAATTCCAACGAATGCATTTTCCCGTGCACGTGTAGATAGGCCTTTTTCCCGTACACGCGTAGTTCTACACGTTGACGTGAAGATTCGCGCATGCGCAGTTGGTATTTCAGTCTTTTCACGTACACGGGTAGAAAATTACGGAAAGAACAAAAACTCTCTAATATGTACCCCCAAAAATACCCCTTTTGGAAACACCATTTACCTCTTTTTTACGACTGGCTGTCCCCCCTTTCTGTCGGGAAGAGTCTGGCAACACTGCAATATACCTACATCAATATTTTTGGGGCCAAGATTTGTTATATTTTTTCCTCTATTCTGTTGATTCAGAAAGAAAGATTTTACGTGAGAAAGAGAAGAATATTTTGTCAAGATTCAGGTAGTTTTCATTTCAAGAGAAACAGAAGCAGTATCGTAAATTGTCTCCGTTCACTAAACGACAAGATCAAAGGTGTAGGTAACCCATTTTCCATCAAACCTGTGTTACCCCTGTATGTACGTTATCTATTAATCATCCTGTCGTGAATTCTTAAATTCGTTATGGTACGTTTTGGAAACTTTCACTGTCACTGAACCGCATTCTATTTTTGTGGGAATCTATTTTTTTTCAGTCTTCCTGTAAAGTTAGGTACATTCTCTTTCTACTCTCTTGATGTTTCCTGATTATTTTGGTAATATTTGTAATTGTGGGTTTATGTACGTTATCTATTAATCATCCTGTCCTGAATTCTTAAATTCGTTGTGGTACATTTTGGAAACTTTCACTGTCACTGAACCGCATTCTATTTTTGTGGGAATCTATTTTTTTTTTTTCATTCTTCGTGCAAAGTTAGGTACATTCTCTTTCTACTCTCTTGGTGTTTCCTGATTATTTTGGTATTATTTGTAATTGTGGGTTTCGTTTTCTGTATTTGGTATGTGGCGGGTTTTCATTTCATTATAATTGTATTGTTCATTTATTTATTAGCGAATTTTCGTAGAAATAAGCTATTGCAGTGAGTCCAAAAATTTTAAAATTAAATATTTTCAAAATTTTCTTAATAAAAGTGTCGGTCGGGAAAAATTATTAGTCATTAGCTGATGATGAGCCTAATGCATTCTTAAAATTATTTCTGTTCTAGAACCAAAAATTTCAACCATGTATCATGTTTTCACATCGATATTGATTCGAAATTCTATGAAAACATCAGAAATTAACAAGCGGTTGCAATCATGTTCACAATATCAATTATTGATAATGATCACCTGTGTGTAAACAATTATTTATATAACCATGCTCATAACTCAGTTTGTTGGACACGCACTTCGCCGTAGTTAACATAATATTGTTGGATAAATCGAGAGCTTTCGAATGAATGGTCAACGAATTTTGTGGGATGAAAAACGACGAAGTACCATTTCCCTAGCAACGACTCGGTTGTAGGCGGAAATCACTGTAATTAATTTCGTGCGCGGAAAAAAATTGACTCGCAAAATTCGCTAGGACCCCAGGGCTAAAACATGATACATGTTAATTCGTTTTGAGGCATTTTGAAACGCGCTTTAGGGTGGAATTTATTGTCCTTCCTCGAAGCACAGATTTCCTCCACTCAACTCAAGCAATTCCTCCACTGGAGGGCGAACGGTTGTATTCATAGTCAAACAGAACACACCTCGAGGCCGACCTCAGAGTTGCACACTTGAGGCCACCCTTGAGGAATTTGTCTACCTCTCGTATTGTTTTCTATTAAGCTGTCAGCACACCTAATAATGGCGTATAGCTCACTCTGGAACACAGTGGTGTGTGCATCCAGAGTGAAGCACTCAGCTATATCCAAATCAGGTATGTATACTCCAGCACCTGTTCTAGTCACGCTTTCGGATACGACTCTGGAGCCGTCCGTGAAGCATGACAGACGAGTTCTTTGAGTTCTAGGGACTATCCTATCCCAGTTTTCTCTGTCACCAATGACGTACTTGGTGGGATCCTTCCATAGGTAGGTTTTCCCAAGTTCGTCATGTGGCATTTTCATTTCTGGAATGTACCCTAGTGTAGCTGGTGCTATAAGGGTATGGCTTGATTGTCTATTGTGAGTTAGTGTGTGGTAATTATGTTTCCACTCACCCGTTCTCATAAGCCTAATGGTAGTGTGCATTGACTGTACCATTGCTAGTGTACTAATGGGTGCAAGACCCAAAATTATCTGTAGACTCCTAGTAGGAGTAGTCCGGAAAGCACCCGTCACTAGCATACAGATGACTCTGTCTAGCTTATTCAGGATGCTACCCCCCTTAATTCCGGGCCACCACACTAGTACTCCGAATAATAATCTCGGCAGTATGATAGCCCTGTTTATCCATAACATTACTTTTGGAGTGAATCCCCAAGTCTTACCCACAGCCCTACGTACACAGAAGAGGCTGTTGAGGGCTTTCCTGTATTTCCACTCAATGTGTGGTTTCCAGGTTAGTTTCCTGTCTAGAATAACTCCTAGATACTTAGTTTGTTCTTTTATTGTAAGATTCTGACCCATGTAGACTAATTGTCCAATGTATGGGTTTCTTCTTTTCCTAGTGAACATGACAAGGTCTATCTTATTTGGATTAATAAAAAGTCCCTTGTCCGTACACCATGTCTCAATAATGGCCAGAGCTTGATTGACTCTATTCTTTATTTCTACGGGATTATTACCCTCTATGAGCACCACCCCATCATCAGCAAAGAACTGGGTATGGAGCCCTGTATCTGATAGTGCACGCAGGAGCTCATCAACGACAAGGCACCACAGGAGCGGTGAAATCGCACCCCCCTGCGGTGTGCCTCTACTTACATTATATTTTACTGTGGTGTTACCTAAGGAACTTGTGATCTTCCTTTGTGAGAGATAATTTCTGCACCATCGTGCAATTTGTATCTCCACTCCTCTGTCAAGTACCGCCTTGACTATTGCATCCCATGAGAGATTGTCAAAGGCGCCCCCGATGTCAAAAAATAATCCTGTGGCACATCCCTTCTTGAATGCGTTATTTTCTATCCTTCCTACAAGGTTGTGTAGCGCTCCGTCTACAGATTTACCCTGTAGGTAGGCATATTGATTAGGATGTAATGGGGACACAGAGAGTTTGGTGTCCCTTATATATCTATCAATTAGTTTTTCTAGAATCTTAATCAGAATGGAACACAGACTTATAGGTCTGAGTGACTTTGGATCCGTGTAATCCATTCTGCTGGGTTTAGGTAGATATAGTACCCTAATCTCACTTAATATCCTAGGGATGAGATTCCATCTCAACATACCCCTGAAGAGTAAAATGAGATGTTGCTTTAGTTCTACAAATGCTTTCTGAAGACAGGCCGCATAAATCCCATCAATGCCACACGCTTTGTATGGCTTCATGGAGTATACTGCCCATCTGAGTTTTTCCTCGCTGATGACCGTATTTAACGTCTCAACGTCTAATTCCTCCATCAGAGATATGTTTGTACTCTCTACATCGTGGTCAGATATCTCTGAGGATCCCGGAAAGTGCGTGGATGCCAAGAGATTTAGTGTCTCCCTTTCGCTGTTCATCCTAACACCTCCCGAACCTACGAGTAATCCAAGTCTAGGTGTGGTATCACCCTGAATCACTTTAAATATCCTTGCTGTCTCCTCTGTGGATTCAATTTCTCCACAGAAGTTCCTCCAGCTACTCCGTTGTTTTTGGTTTAGCAGAGTGCGATATTCGCTTCTGCATTGTCTATATAATTCCTTATCTGAGTCTGTCTTAGTTCTCTCAGATCTTCTCTGTAACCTGCGGCATCGTGTCCTCAGGGTTTTCAGCTCTAAACACCAATATGGTTTATTCTTAGCTCTGATCACCTTAGCTGGACAAGCAAAATTGAAGGCGTTGTTCATGCATGTGATCAGTTTTTGTGTATTATCATCTATCATCTGTGGATTATTCCAATCTGGGTGAAAGTTCTGTAGCTCGGTCTTAAGCCTATCTGTATAGCTCTCCCAATCTGTCCGTCTCGGGTTTTGGACTTTGATTGGGATTGGTTTAATGGTTCTCATTGTGAAGGTAATCGCCCGATGGTCTGATTGTATTACATGTGGCATCACCCTCCAATCTACTATGTGTTCCTGTAAATCTCTACTACACAGTGTGATATCTATACATGATTCCCCATTCCCCGACGAGAAAGTGGGAGTGTTACTATTATTGCACAATGTCAAGTTATGTCTAGAAATAAATTCAACTAATTCATTCCCTCTAGCGTCGTTGTTCCTGTCACCCCACATAGTAGAGTGAGCGTTGCTATCTAGGCCTACCGTCCAGTCATATCCATGTTGACTGTTCCATTCGGCCAGTTCTTCGAGTCCAGACATCATCTCCCCCAAGGCAGCATCTTTAGGGAGATAGCAGGCGGTGATGACCAGCCTCCTAGTCTGTCCACTTCTGAGCCTCAGTTGCATCATGGCAGAGGTAATATCTGCATTGTTTCCCCAGATTAAGGGGGTGGCCCCCCACTATGAATCAGTAAACAAGTTCTGGGTTTATCTGATGTTTCTGCATAGAACAGATCAAATTCTTGTAATTTAAGACCCACAACCTTATTTTTATAAATATGCGGTTCTTGAATTATATACATCGATTTTAACCTATATAATGGACGAGGTCGTCCGTGCCAACCAGTGTTGGGCATTTAATTGGATGACCCTAGCCATTTATTACTTTCCACATGGATAATAACTTCTCCAAGATTTGTAACAGCGAAAAAAAAAAAAAAAAAAAAAAAAAAAAAAAAAAAAAAAAAAACGCCGTTAATCTCTTGGTATCTCTCCTTTTGATAGGCGCAGTGGCCTGGACCGCCAACACCGCGTGGGGCTGAGCCCCCGTAAGGGCCTCGCCCCTCGCGCCGCCAGTGCCACCGCCGCGCGACGCCCCCTGGTTGCCCCCTCCGGCCGACGCCGCGGGGTGGGCGGCCAGCGCGGGGTGAGGTTGAGCCCCCGAAAGGGCCTTACCCCCCGCACCTATGGCCGCGCCTCCCCGCACCCCCCCGCCTGAGTTCGTTTTCTCTGCCTCAGGTTTGCGGGTGCAGATCCCGGGTTAGGAGCTTTCACCCCCAAGCTACCGGGTTCCCCACCTTTAGGGATCTCCGATATTTCCTCCTGATCCGGGTCGCACGTCCTTAGACATCGCCCTCGGACTACGTCACGGGTTTCAGGTATAGGTAGGTAACTGATTAGGTACGTAAGCTAAGTACAATAGGACAAAAGCTATACGTACCTTAATAATCTGTAGCTTTGAAAAAACTGTTGAAATATGTGATTATCTTCACGCACGGCCTAGCGCGAACGTAGCTGGATACACGAAAAAATCGCGTGAAGTACACTAGAATGCGACGCTAAAAAACACGAGGCGAACGACGAGATCAAGATGATCACAATCCCGTATTGTCAGCGCGCCTAACGAAATGGGACGAGCAGAAAGCCCGACCCACTCTCTACGGCTGCCAACCGCAGAATCCCACAGGGAACTATTCAAATGTAAACCAACAGATTGATAAGAACTTCTTCCACTTCTTCTTTCACTGTTTCAATGTGCACGGATATTATATTCATCCATATAATAATAATTTATTGCCATTTTTTGCACATAACATTTCATTAAAGTGTTGAGCAAATGTCAAAAGATCATAAAGAACTAAAATGTAAGACAATTTACATTTATTGAAGTTTGAAAGTCTTCCACTTTATATAACTCACACTGAATGAGATACGATAAAGTTACTGAAACTGATGTAATGGCGCATGAAAAGAGCAAATTTCAATCATATAGTGTGTCACGTAATGGATGAATATAGTCACGGCCGAGTACAATGATCCTCTGTCGAAGAACTGCAATCGATGATTTGGCACTTTCAGGAGAAAATCTGAACCTCCTGTTGAGTATTTGTGATCAAATTTGAAATAGTTAAATACATTTGGGTGCTTCTTTACATAAGTTAATATTTTGAAAACGTACAGGCTTGGAAGAGTTAGTATGCCTTCACGTCTGAAATGGCCTCTGCAAGAAGATCCAGGTGGGATGCCAAGCATGATTCAAATGGCACGCTTTTGCATTTTGAATATTTGTTTTAATTCGTTGGCATGCCCCAGAAAACTAACCCATATCTTGCTCTTGACATGAACAATCCGTAGAAGCTACATGTTAGAGTTTCCCTCGAAGTAACTGGCTTTAGCTTTCTAAGGCTGCGTTCACACTGGAGCCGATTTTTTTTATCTGCCGAACTCAGCCAAATTTAGCTCTGCCGATTCGACCGACGGAAGCGTTTACACTAGACCCGATTTTTCAAATGATTCTGCGAATTTTCGTCAGTTGCCCGTCCGTCGACGTAAAAATATGGACGTAATGGACAACACAGAAGCGTTACATTTGTTGACAGAAAATTCTTTATTAAGATACATGTTGTTGGTTAAGCATAGGGAATAGGTGAATGAGATTTTTGAGGAGAGGGAATCATCCGGGGAGTTCCATGCCTTGTTCTCTAAATTGTTGGAACTACCCATAAAACTTAAAGAATATTTCCGGATGAATCCAGACACTTTTTTTCTATATTCTCAATGGAATCAGACGGCGAGTAGACAAATTTTCCAATTTCCGAATTTGTATTTCTCCAGAAGAAAGGCTAGCGTACTCAACAACGGCAGATTTGACCGAAAAAATCAAAAATATTTTTGTTTCGGAATCGGTGGTCGGTAGAGCTCGGCGGAGTTCAGCAGAGCAGGTCGGGTCTAATGTAAACACTACAGCCGAAGTCCGTTCTATTTTTAACTTTTTTTCACTCTGCCGATATCGGCCGTTAACGGCCGAACTCCACAGAGTGAAAAATAGGCCGAATTCCGGCTCCAGTGTAAACGTTATCTAAGTGCGTAGCACACAGATGACAGCCTGGAGGCGAGTTCCCTCACATGACCCCGAAAATCCCACAAAACACAAAAACCTGCTGGAAACCACTTTTAGCACCCACCAAGTTCCCCTTACACCCCCGACTTGCCGCCCCCGACCCCCTGTGCGACTGCCTAAAACTAAGGGTTACCATCCGGTTAAAGTTTCCGGTCTCTAGCACCTTTTATTAACGGAGATATGGACTGTCGCTGAGTGGGCATTATAATCGTAAATGTGGTGTCTGACCAAGTCTGTTTACACATTACATAATTATTATCATTTTATCATCTTTATTATTACACATTATCTTTTTACCTACCTCCAATGAGTTTTCTTGGTCCCACAAGTATAAGGTCTTTGCAGAACCTCTGGTTCACTGTCCCACACTTCTTCGAATTCTTCCAAGTCTTCCAAATCCATGACATTCACTAGTCCACTATTCACTAGTATTAGATATCCAAAATATAAACAATTCACTTCACAATGTGATGCGCTACCATATGATAACAGGCAGATGATCACGAAATCGGCATTTGAGGTACCTTGGGCTGAGGAAGCTTGAAAGCCTCCTCGAGTTGGAAAATTTCTTGACTCGACCGCCAAACTCGTCTATGAATAACATCCTTAGAGGCCGGCCTTGATAGATTGCGACTATGAATAGCTTGAGGAGTCTTTCCACTTCCTTGAGACCCTCCTCGACTCGAGGGCTGAAACAGTCCTCCACCTTCACTCTCTGAATAACTCGAGGAGAGCAGGCCTCCTCAAGGCTTACCTTGAGGAAGTCCTCCATCTCGAGTCACTACTATGAATTCCCTATGTGTTGTATCGATCTTTTTGGATCTACTAGAAACTCCAATAATATCTCACAATGGGAGCATAGATTTTACCTATGCTAAATATTTAGAAAATCTTAAAGGTAAGGTTGTTGTTAGAAATCAATCCTAGCGTTTTCATATGGGGCTTAATTTGGTTCATATTCACGAATAACCTAAGTATAACATTTTTTTCAGGTTCCTCCAGCTTTGAAAAAGCCAGACTCCGCTGTGGTTGAAAACTTGCGGAAATTGAAGCCTTCCAGTGCCAATAAGTGAGCTCATTGTGTTTCTACCTTTTTAAAATAAATATTTAAGTTGAACTTACAGAATCACTTCTTTCTTTTTCACAGAAGAAATAGGTAAGACTGATTGGAGCCTCCATAGAGAAGAATCTTTTATATTTGTCTAACAATTAATATTCCCTCTGTGAATGCCCCCCCTCCTTTTTTGGAGATTCCTTGGTCGCTTCATATTTCTGAATAATTTCTATGTATATATATTTTTTAAAGTTTTATCATATCCGACTTGTTATCATACATTTAGACTCTCCCAATAGAACAAGATATGGCCCTCTGACCGTGCTGCGAGAGTGACCAAATCCTGGAATGGGAAATGCAAGTGGGAGAGATCATATAAAAAATCATTTTCATTAACACCCACAATCGGTGAGCTCATATCGCTCTGGCTTACAAACCATTGAAGGCTTCCTCTCTTCAACATCCGTGTCCATTTGACAAGTTATTCCTTTCTCATCTCTATGCTACAGTATGTGATCCAGAACTCCACTCTTTATATTTGCAGTTTGCAGTTTAAATTCACTTCTCTTAGTTCTTTTCTTTATATCAATTGGTACAGTACATCCTATACCTAGGTAGGAAAGCAACGGTGTAATGTCCTGCCGTTAGTTAGCGTTATGGGCTGTGGTCCAGCGATTAGGTGATAGAGCTATGTTGTAATTACCAGCTATTAATGTTTGGGAGGCTTCGGTGTGGTTTCCGGCCTTTGAATTAGGCAAGCTGTGTGTCATTCCGTTTTAGTAGAGCTAACATCATATTAGTGCTTTATTTGTTCAGTTGACTACAAATAATGAAATTCTACATCAAATTTCGAGTCACCATCAAATTCTCATTGTACGCAACCACAACTGGTCAGACATTTATTTATTGAAAATGGACGTGCAATATCTGATAAGGTCAGACTGGTAGCCAAATCCCTGATATGAAAGAAAGGGAACAATTTCTTGCGACAAATACCATTCATCCAGGAGTGGCAGCTGGGCTCAGTCTTCCATCATTTGGCTACATTCTTTTTGGTCAAAGTTCGAGTGTAATATTCAAAGGCGTTTTCTTGAGGGGTGAATACGCATCTGTGCAGCCCTTTGTATCGTCATTTGAATTTTGATCTTGACCCATCTCCCTTTTCTTCTCCATTTTTCTTCCAGCACGACCCGTGCTTTGCAAAACTGAGAGTTCTCGGTGGAGAATTTCTCACATGAAGTAATGAGTGGTATGAACGAAGCACAGATGTTTTTTTGGGGCCTCATCTTCTGGTGCTTCTCTCTAGCGGAATTCACAGCTACGTCAGGCCACTGGCGGTCTGTATAGGAATCAGCATCTGCGTTCATTAAGCATGTGTTGAAACGAGAGGAGCTGTGCAATTCACACCCGAGGGCCATTTTCGTGTACTGCTCTCCCACCTCCACTCCACCGAGTCAAAAACTGGCCGTTACCGTTCAAACCCAATTTACCATTCTCATCCGACCAAGCCCAGGTATTTACCGTAACCTTTGACAGAAATTTCACGTTTGTCCACCTATTCAACCCTATTTCTCCCTTATTTGAAATTCAATTATAAATACGAATATTTTAAATATTGGCTCATATGGTCATGCTAGGATCAAAGAACGTCCATTTCTTTCTTCTATTTTTTTGGAAGAAATTACTTAAGGTCAATTCAGGAATCTAATACGTATACTTATGGGATATTTCATTTTTATTTTTGAAACCTTCACGGGCGATCCTACTTCTACTGAAATCTATGTAATTTAAAGGAAAGACCATTATGCCTGCGGGTGTGAACGATACACGGTCCTATGCATGTGTGTTTCACTTTTTGATTGGACGGGTGTGAATGGTAACAGAGCCAACTTGGGTGTGAGTGGTAACTTGCAACTTTTAAACCTTTGGATGTAAACGATAGGCTGTTCAAAAAGAGATGCTCTTTCCCTACTTCGTACGCTGTGCGTACGTTAAGCTGCCCATTCACGATCCTGCTGCAGGAGGTGAGGAGTGCAACGAATTTCCCCTCTTCAGTCTCCTGCCTCAAAGTGCGTTCTCCATACACGATCCGTCATTCCCAGCTCAAACCGAAGGTTTCCCCCCAGTAGGTATATGGTATTCTGTGTTTACCTTCTGCGTCCTCCATTCTTCAATGGCTCCTTATTTAAACAAAACCCAGAAGGTCTTCCGGCAGCTTCACACACGCTCGGACCTAGCAGGTTGATAGGCTGGGGGACCCAGGACCGCAGGATGGTCCGATGGGAAACCCATCCGACGAGCTGTGCAGGACACCTGCAGCGGGAAGGCCTCCACACACGTCCTGCACGCCTCCCGTGCAAGAAGAGAGGGAAGTTTTTGGTTCCCCTCACTTCCTGCAGCAGGAGCATGAATGGGGCGCTTTGTGTATTCTATGAATCTCATAACCATTTCCCATCCTACATCTTTCACATATCCAATTAACGTAAATCTTATTGTTATTTTGGATTATACCTCATTTTTGTTGGTTTTATTATAAATTTAGAAGTATTAACGGGTCGTAGGCGGTGCTTTTACGCTGTCTGAGTAGGCCATCTGAATACCTGTATATATTCACACTCTGTTCTAATATTAATGTTTAGTGAGAGGCCAAACGTACCTGCGAATGAGGGGAAGGTCCCCTCAATGGATGGTGATCGTCCTACAAATTCTCACAAGTGAGTTTTTATTTATCATGATGAATCGTGTTTATTGTAAGGCACGATTACGCATTCGAATAACAATTCATTCGTGTTAACTTTTTTCTTTACAGACCACGAAGTTCAGTAGCAAACAACGAGAATGGTATGTAGAATTTCATAACCTAGCTTTATGCGTTAATGGCTGTGAACTTTATTATTTACAGATTTTTTATAACTTATCTTTTCAGGTGTTAGCCATGAGCCATTGAAGAAAGACGGATCTTCTGCAGGTATACTGCGTAGGACTTCTTCATCCCCCAACATCATGGAAGTAAGTAAATATGTTCATACATTTGAATCACATGCATACTAGAAAGAAGAAAAAAAAAAAAATTACTTGGACTCTGTTACAGATAAGTGATGATGAGCCACTGACTCACCGCATCCCAAGTTTTTCTCGATCCAATAAGCCCTCCGTTCCAAAAGTACAGCATTATCTCTACAACGAAAGAGCTGATTCCATCCACGGCAAGACGGTAAATGTCTTAATTGTGCAATTATTTCATATTTTGGGCCTTGTTGCCATTAGGGCTTTTATTTTTTGTCGTACCCCTTGCAACTGAATTCACCTCGGAGGGAAGTATTTTTAGCAGCTTTCGGAACGATGCTAAGGCTCTACCAGGGTTCATAAAAAAGAAGTTGACAAAAGCTTGTCAACTACGCCATTATTATTAAATCTTCTGTCCGCTTTCTCAACAAACAAACAACAGTTTCTCTGGTTTCAACTCTGAACTTGTTATTTTTCCGACTGAGACGATTGGAATTATGAGTTCTTTTCTAATCAGCTGAGGGCCACTTTCACCAACAACATAAACGAGTTTAAGTTAGAAAAGATTAACAAATAATCGAGATTCCAGCTAATCGTCTTTCACCAAACCACTTTACGAGTTTAAACTCCTAACGAGGTGGCTTGAGGTTAATCTCCCAATCTCGGCCAGTTAACTCTTGCCAATCTCAGATTAGTGATAAAAAAGATATCGAGCAAAATGGCCGCGCACCAACAGCTGATTCCTCATACCTCTACAGTTTGGTTCACAGTTTATTATTATAGTTTATATATAGTTTATTGTTATTCAAGTTTTTGATGATGAATTCACGCGATTTATCGCTCGGATTAATTTGATTCCTCGGATGAGAACGATGTCCTGCAAAGACGCCCAGGACGATCCGACGGCGGGTTGGACGACGTCGAATTTCGGCGGAGATTCCGGCTCCCAAAACCGACAGTTTTGAAAGTCCTCGAGCTTATCGACACTCACCTGGAGTTCCCTTCGAACAGGTATAAGTTGGAAAAAGGCTTTTATACCATCAAATCGATGAATTATAATACGAAATTGATGTAGGATGGTAGGAAAATAAAGTATAATCGATGATGATTGCACGTTATAATACGATGTTGAATTGCTATCCCTTGTACAGTATGTACCTACCTACCTATACCACATAAAATAACTTATGTACATTTAAATAAGGTGATCAACCGTCCTGCTTCCGTCAAATGATGTGTCACACTTTCTTTGTTGGAAGTCAACGAAAAGTTGCGAGTAGATAGTAACTAGGTAACTAGATAAAAACGGCGCGGGTAAAAACGGGTCGTGGTTGTGATTCACTGCTTTATTGTCTTGATATGCCGGACACATGGCGGGTTTTCTAACTGTCGTTTCAAATTGTCCAATTTTTCATTGGACAGTTTCCGGAATCTCCGTTAGGGAAACTCGATTATTCCAATCTTGGTTTAAACGAATTTTGGGTTGGTGAAAGACGCCAAGGTTTGATCCTCGAGATTATATTTAATCGAGTTTGGCCAATCTCGGATTTATAAGTTGTTGGTGAAAGTGGCCCTGAGTGAGCTAAATTTTATCCTGTTGACCTTAGGAAGTTAAAATTTGATAGGGAGACTCTCTGGGTCATTAAAATACGATTGAAATTATGGGTTCTTTCAAGATCAGCTGTGTCCGCTAAATTCTCTTCTGTTCACTCTAGGAAGTTGAAATTTGATAGGGAGACTCTCTGCGTCATTAAAAAACAATTGAAATGATGTGCTCTTTCCTAATCAGCTGAGTGAGCTAAATTCTATCCTGTTAACCCTAGGAACCTGAAATTTGATTGGGAGACTCTATGGGTCATTAAGAGATGATTGAAAAGATGGGCTCTTTCATGATCAGCTATGTCAGCTAAATTCTCTCCTCTTCCCTCTAGGAAGTTAAAATGTGATAATATTGATTAATATCAATCATTCAATCCTTGAGGAAACGTGATCGGCTTGGAAGAAGGTAGTATGTACGCATTAGAATGTACGTGATTAAGAGACGATTGAAAAGATGGGCTCTTTCATGATCAGCTGTCAGCTGAATTCTCTCCTCTTCTTTCTAGGATGTTGAAATTGATAATATTGATTAATATCAATCATTCAATCCTTGAGGAAACGTGATCGGCTTGGAAGAAGGTAGTATGTACGCATTGATTGAATAACAACTTCGCCATCCTTCGTGGATTAGTTCGAAATCCTTTTAGTTCTCACGTGAAGCATACAGCTGTCACTGCAGTCGAATCTTGTTAGGCGGATTGGCAGACACCTGTTCACCGTCGAATTCTTTCTCGCTTACTCAGTTATCCGCCAATGGTTGGAACGAAAAGTTCTATGTTGACATTAACATGGTGCACACAGAAAAGCGGCGTCACCTCGTTTGGTTTCGGAAGTTACTCGAGATCAGGCAGATCATCGGAAAATACAAGAGGGTGAGTTTTCTCAGTCTACCGAAATTGAAAACCAGCTTAAATCTCTTCAATGTGTATTCATAGTGACTGCCAAACTTGAAATTCCGGTTCTACTGCAATTTCCCATTCAATCTTACATGTACGAATATTGACAAAGTTGGAAGAAATTATTTAAACGTATTCTATACGCATTGTTCACTCTTTATTCTGCTCTACAGTAGCATTATCGGCCCAAGGAGTGAACTCAATCAATACCTACTTGAAAAAATTGGCAAAATTTTTACGCCGTTTCATCTTTTACAAGTAATGCCAAATCACATCTAATTTAATCACAGTGAAACTAACGAGTCATCTTTGCATCATCCTCCAACAGTAATCGCATTAGTTCGCCAGATATTACTATTTCGTGTAATTCATGTTTTCGCAAGTACACAGCTCTTAACAGTTCAATGACATTAAAACTTGTTGAGGAGCAATCTTCAATGGGGAACTTTCATTTGTTAGAATTTCACACTTTTGACCTCATATTCGGATTCAGTGCACTTTAAAACCGAAATATCTCAATTTCCAGCCAATAAGTGGGTAGGAGGATCACGTGTGATCTAACAGGGCAGTGGAGATTAGGGTTCCCCCAGGCGCGTGGGGGCTATGACGTCATAGGGCAAATGAATTTCAAGAGCCGTTCTACTCATCAGATATCCATCATATGGCACCTTTTCGGAAAGCTCCTCCTGAGAGCTTTCCATAGAACAAATATACAAGAAAGTTCCCCATTGAACTTTCCCTGAAAATTTCATATAAATTAGCAGAATCATTTTGGTGCCTCTGGCAACGAATTTTGCGTTTAGGAGTAATTGCTGAATCAATCGGAATGGAATTCAAAGTCATGGGACTTCACACCCAATATTTTCTCGATATTTAACAATCAATAATTGCACATGTTCCCTGACTTTTGTATGCCTGTTTTGGCTGCTACAAATAAAAAGGTTTGGTTTAATCAAAATTGAGATCATTCTCTAACTACCCTTTCGAATTTTAAACTTGGCTTCTAAATCTAGAGAAATTTGTGTTTGATGAAATAGGTACTTAAACGTGTTTGCGCATGCGTACGTGCTAATTATGGTTCGTCGATAATGGAACGTATAATAGAAGTGAAGTATAATATATGTACCTATGTAGTATTGTCTACCACACAATCTCTAAAACTGCCAAGATACCTAATCGGCAAAAGAAATATTGAGCGTTGTGCTGCTTTTGACAACTAATTTTACATTCGCTGATGCAATGTAATTACAGTTTATCGAATCTAAATGAAATTCATAGACGATAAGTTTGTGACGATCCATCACCCCCCCCCCCCCCCCCCCATTTAGAGCGAATCCGCGCCATTATGAAATCTATAGGAGCCAAAAAAATAGTTGCAATAACCTCGGAATTATCTAAAACTTTGAAAAATTATAAGTAAATAACTTCATTTTGTGCTGTTGATGGTGAAATTCCCAGGATGAAATATACTTTCATTCAAAAATGATTATACAAACCTTTTTTGAGCCGTGCACAATTACAGTAAAGATGAATCCGTGGTTCTTGTAATATACTTACCATGAGAAACTCTGGTACCTTACACATTATCGATTTGTACAAGTACACAATATAGGTACATCATACTTCAAGGGTTTTGTAATATACCAAATAGATCCTTTGAATTCATCCGTCCTTGGTGAATGAATGGCCTATAGATCTTTATCAAAATATTTCCAAAAAAATTGTCCTGTTTAGCTCTGGTGGGTCGATACTCACTTCGCTCGCATCTAGCTATTTGTAGAAAACATCCTCAATCAATTTGGAAGATAGTGAATTAGTGGTGAACGTTAATTGAAAAAAAATAGATAAAAATCTTCGAAATTGAAGGAAAACATAATGCTCTCTGAGTCAGTGTGATTCATACCCAAGGACTTCTGACATGAGGAACCAGCACTGAACTTCCTTGGCTACTGTGTTATAAAGTGGTGGGGTTCCCTGACATGGCCAGTATCTCTCAGCGATGGCCCCACTGTTTTCAAGCTTGTGAACGAATTTTCTCGGTGTTTTTCACAGGTCCCCGGGCTAACAGGTCTGAAGAACTTTGCAAACAACTGTTATATGAACTCAATCCTCCAGTGCCTGAACAACACTGAACCTCTTGTTAAAGAACTCCTTCGCCTTCACGACAACCCATGGGTTGAAGTAGGAAATCGGTTGAACGGTCGAATTGCCCAGGAGGTAATTGCAGCTTTCCGAAGCATGTGGTCTGGAGAGATCAAAGTCTACTCTATCCGTGAGCTCAAGGTAATCACTTCCTCCAAAATCCAATCATAACTGGTAACAATGAGTAGGTCAAAATTGGACTATTGTAGTCTGACTTAGACCATTATCTGTAGAATAGCAACTACTTTCTGGGGAATAATGAACAGGTTGGGAACTTCTCTTATATACAGGGTGCGGCAGTGAGGACGGACGGTTTAAAAAAAATAAAATAGTTAATTTTTACTCAAAAACAAATTTATTGATGCAATCAGGTTCGCAAGGAAATAGCATTTGAGACAGTCAAGTGTGACAAATCACGTCAGGCATGTGGTGGCCGAAATTGTTGATGCAGTGCTGGAGGCGTTCTTGGGCGTTCTCTCCAACATAACTCTCTCAACTTGGGCGACTTCCACGCGAATGGCGTCCTTCAATTCGTCCAGATTTCGGGGCTTGTTCTTGTATACTCTAGCCTTGAGGTGTCCCCATAAGAAAAAATCGCATATGGATAAATCTGGGGACCGAGGAGGCCAATGAACATCGCCAAACCTGGAAATAAGGCGACCAGGGAAGAGAGGGCGAATAACGTCCATTGATGCTCTGGCTGTGTGGGCGGTCGCCCCATCCTGCTGGAACCACACACGTCAGTTGGAACACGTCACCTTCGTAATTCAGGTAAAAAGAAGTTGCTGATCATTTCGACGTAGCACTATGTTGGAGAGAGTCTACGCAAACTTCCAAGAACGCCTCTAGCACTGCATCAACGATTTCGGCCACCTCATGCCTGATGTGATTTTTCACACTTGACTGTCTCAAATGCTATTTCATTGCGAACCTGATTGCATCAATAAATTTGTTTTTGAGTAAAAATGAACTATTTTATGATTTTTTTAAAACCGTCCGTCCTCACTGCCGCACCCTGTACTTAGTTCAATAACTTACTATTCCACATCATTATTGAACATCAATAACATCATTATTAATTTAATTATTTCCAGAGCCTCATGGGAGACCTCAAGGATATTTTCAAGGGTTCCATGCACCAGGACTCAAACGAATTCTTAATAATCCTCCTTGAACATCTACATGAAGACTTGAATATGGTTTGTTTAATGTACACAATTTAAATTTCTATCAAATCCTAGTTCCACCTTTCCTTACCTTCTAAGTTCAAAGACACATTTAGTTGGAAATTTTTTGAGATATTAAGTTTTTAATATTTAAGCCCTGTAGGGTTCATCGAAACTGATGCTGAGATTATTGGCACATCCTCGGCCGATGTACAATTTTTGAGCCAAATTTTATAAAGTTTTGCCCAGTAGTTTCAAATAAAAGCTTCTAACGGCAAACGGACGGTTTTTTTTTTTTTTTAATTTTTTTTTAATTATATTTTTGAAATTAGCGTATTTTTAAACATATACCAACAAATTTTGAAGAGGGTTGAGAGGGGGGGGGGGGGGGGTTCGGCCAATGACAAAGCTTCATTATTGAAAATAGTTAATCAAAATGGCAGTGCATACCACTTAGATCGCGGTACAGAGGTCGTGGGACTAGCATATGATGGCAGCCCTCATTTCTAAATGATCTTGTGACTCTACATTTCAAGATATCGAGCTCCGTATACGCTCAGTTGATTTGGGGAATTTCAATGTTTCTCGCACAATAGCTAAATTTTGTATTTTTGAGAAAAGTACGTGGGAGGGAAATAGTATTTCCTATTTTATTTGCCTCGTTCTTCTGATACTGTACTTTTGTTTTACTCCATATGTAAACCTTAGCAAATGCATACTAAAGAAGAGAACCATTTTGTATTCTAATGAGTTTGTATTGGAACGCAGCCAGCGGAAGTGGGGACCCTTGTTGGAGCCGTCGAAGAAACTGGCGAAAAAGCTTGGGGCGAATTCAGGCGGAAAAATTGCTCCATTATCCAAAAGCTTTTCTACGGTCAGCATAAGTCCACCGTAACCTGTTCGACTTGCGGCCACAACTCCGCCACTTTCGAACAATTTTTCAACCTTTTCGTTCCCATTCCTTCTGGCCAGTACTCTGTCACCCTCAACGTAAGTGTGTTAGATCATTTTAATAATAATTTTTGTATTTATATCAGAGAAAAAGATTTGTTTTCAGCATCTTTTTCTCTGATCATCAAGTAGTATTGAGCTCTCATGTTAGCTGATGTTCGGCAATGCCGCTCCATCTTCCATATTTAATAAGCACAGCTTTTTTCGTCTTCCCCTTAAACGCAACGCTACAGCCCGGATAATAGAAAATTGGATTTTCATTCGTGCCCAATTCAATATTTGACTGTAGGGCTTGTTCCATTTATCACTTAACCGATCTGCCATTCTCTTTAGGAACGCACTGAATTTGTAGTGCAATGCTCCATCGCATGAACGAATGAGTGGAGCAAACGACCCCCTGATATTCTCTACCGCTCTGTTGTATTTTTGGTGCTTTTATCGTCCATGATACCTGGCAGTAGTATCCCAGTCTTGTGAGAGCTAAGAAGAGGCGTCGGCATTTACGATGCGGTTGTCTGAAAACGCCTTCCTCTCACGTTCCCACAACCCTTGAATAGCAATGTCTCCAATAAGTGCTAGGTGGAAGGCCTTCCATTTTCCGCTTCTCGCAATATGGGCTCTACTGCCACACCTCCCCATGCTAGGCTAGCTAACTTGGCACTATCATCATGATGGGGTACACTTGTTGTATGCGGTCTACCGTGATCCACCAGTCTACGTGGTCATTAAGGGTAGTATGTGGTCTCGACATAAATTGTACCAGTCGCATACAGTTTTCTGTTTCAAGAATTCAACACAGGTTTCGTCGTTCAGAATAATTTTTTGGTAAAGTTGACCAGGACCGACATTCGTTTTTGAACAAGAAACACACGAGGGCACACTGGAGGATGAGGACACACTGTACGCTGTTTCAATCTGAACATTATCAATCTGCCTTTTTCCGGTGCGGCGGGTGAAAGGTGAAGACCATGTTCATAAACAACAAAACTCTTCATTTGCGCAATAAATAACTACAAGTCATCCCATGGAAATAGCATGCGATTTCCTGGTAGATGCCATCTAGGCGGAGTAGGCAGCGTAGGAAAGTAGACGACATTCGACATCCTCATAATCAAGGTAGACCGCATATGACAAGTGAACCCACAATGGTTGTCAGTTGTCATGCCCATACCCTTGTTTTAGATCATTGATTATTCTTTACTTACAGAAGTTAAAACAATAACATAGTTATCCAGGGAAATGGAGTGAGTGAGAGGTGGTTGGGGCCACATAGTGAAGCATAACTGACACTGTCTCACTTCCTCGTACCCTTCCTAGTAAGGGCAGCAAAGGTTTTGATCAGAATAGTTGTGTGGGAACACAGGTGTGGTGGGAAAACATTCTGAAGTAAAGAACAGCACAGTGACAATGGACAATTTTCGTGCGGCAAACTAGTTATGATACCTCACCATATACTCGACCAAATCTGGATCGTTGGGAAAGAAGTTGTTTCTTGGTTAAAATACAGCCAGTTAGAAAAATCAACAATCTGACGAACTTCTTTGGTGACGTTTTACCACAGTAGTTCGGAAAGGGGCCGCTACCACACTGGAATCACAAGAAATCCTGAGTTTAGTTCAGGCAAGGTTGGTTAGCCTGTAAACTTCTGACCAACCGATGCCGTTTTGAAGTCCCGACTTTTAAAAGTCTTCCAAAATTTGGGGAAGGCATATACATTTGATTCGGTTCAAGTTTATGTTTCAACATGTTTTCGAGAGAAAATGAAATCAGAACTCATGGAAGTTGCCCATGTCATCCACACACCCGAAATGCTCACCTAATGCACCGCACGTACACACGAAAAAATCAATTATGATCCTCGTAACAAATTATGAATCCCTTCTTTCTCTATTTGTATTCAACTTGCATCTGTAGAACAATATACATTCATTGATGCAGTTGATGCTTAAAATCACAAACATTCAAGGTCCCCTCACCAACGGGAATCAGATATCATATCTAACCTCCCTCCCCCACCAAATCCACTAATTCATCATGTAAGTTTCATAAAAAGTCATAAAAACAAAATTAAACTACACGCTGCTCATTCATTATAGCCTCTTTCTCGACCTACCAGAGCCAATGTGTATAGGGGGGATGGACTCAGTTTAATGTTGTTGGTTGATTCGTATTAAATTCTCAGCCCAGTACGATAAGTATTGTATCTAATTAGTACCTAATACTTTTGTTATGACCAATAAAGGATTTCTTAGTAACTTAATGATCAATGCCATATTTCAGTCAATTTCTTGAATGAATGCTTTCCTGCGATATATTACTGTTTCTGCTTCGCTCTACATTGTTTATGAATTTATTTTGCTGTATTCCAGGACTGTATACAATCGTATATGTCAGGCGAGCGGATTAACGGGTGGAAATGCCCCAGCTGCAAAGCAGAGAGGAACGCCACCAAGAAGTTCGATATTTCGCGACTTCCACCAATTTTGATCATAGCTCTTAAAAGGTTGGTAAGAACAACATTTTTATAATGGGTATATGACGAAAGAAGAAAATAAAAAGCAGAAAACTTCTCCCAAGTTGGGTGTAGCACATAGCTTCCTCGCGTCCGCAACATGACTTTATACACATTGAAATGTTTTAAATACTCAATCTTAAAAGATGAACCATTTAGACCCTGAAAATTTCATCGTAATCAATAAAAACTGTAGAAGTCATGCTTGTTACAAGGTTTTGAAGTTCGCGCATGCGCAGCAGATTAAGTTGAAACTCACGTGGAGTAATCGAATCGTCATTTTCTAACTACCCTCCGAATGTGAACGAGGTTGAATAAACAGGCTATGAGAGAATAACGTTGATGGATTTAACGTTTTTGCGCATTGAAAACTAGTAATTTGTGATTGATGAGAATCATTGGCCACCATCCTCACCTAATCCTCGTGTTCCTTAAAAATTTAATCAAAATCTGATGGAAACTATGGGTTCACAAACACACACACTCACACACAGATCCATAGTCACGAAACCAAAGTTTATACAGAATCAGAAATTCTAATTCTTTAGAAAAGCTTTTTCCCCATTTCCCGAAAGTGATAACAATGCTTCTGTTACCTTTATAATAGCACGGTGGTTCGCTGACTGATTCAAGGCCGTCTGAAATGCCGACGAAAACTGACTACAAGGCGGTGTTCCGGAACCTTGTACGAGTAGAAATTGACCTCCCCGGGAAATCTGAGCTGATCGTTTACTCGTACACAAATTCATGGCTACCATGAATCAGGAATAGCATCGTCGCATCAGAATTCTGTTACACAGCCGATTTTAGTTCCCTAATAGAATCTCGAATACTCTGTATATTTACAGTATTTGAGAGAAGCAATTAGTAACGAGCTTATCCATAGCCTTGAGAGCAGAGACAAAAGGAATAAGCCTGAAGATATCAACTTAATTGATATCAACTTTCTTTATTTAAAAGTGTGTCAGCGTTTTTTGTAAGCTTTCTACCCTCAAATATTTCTCCGTGTCCCTCAAATTCTGATGCCGTGGTCTACACCTTGCGCGATCTTTTCTATCCACCGTGATTCGTATTTTAGTCTGAAAGTGAGAGGGAGGGGGGTAGAGAGGGAGAGAGAGAGAGAGAGCAATGCATAAGTATTAAATGATGTACACATTAATTGTAAATCTATATGTATATTTATGTATGTATATATGTATATGGGCGATATGTGTGTGTGTGTGTGTGGGTGTGTGTGTCCGTGCCCATTCCCCTCCCCCCTCAACAAAAAATCTGCTTAAATATCGAGAAAAACTTTTCACTGAGTCCATAATTCTGGGTGTTACAACACCCGAAAACTGAATGTTTGATTTGCGTCTTGTACGAGTAAACGATCGGCTCAGATTTCCAGGGGGTCAATTTGTACTCGTACAAGGTTCCGGAACACCGCCTTGTAGTCAGTTTTCGTAGGCATTTCAGACGGCCTTGAATCAGTCAGCGGACCACACCGGGATTTAACAATTTTTCTGGATAATGTATAGACATCTCTTGGGGAAACAATTAATCCCATGGGCTGATTACACAGAAAAAACTTTAAACAAAGAAGCGAAAGTCACTTCCAAAATATTTTATGACCATCACAATAACTAAAATTTTACTCTTTTAATCTCAGAAAGACTTTCTGTACCTACAATATTCGGATAAAGTACCACATTTATGACCTACGATGATTATTATTGTTTGCTTCGTTTAGATTTACCCAAGAAGATGGTTCTTGGCTCCATAAAAAGGAAAATCTCGTCTCCTACCCACTCGAAAACTTGGACATGTCTCGTTTCACTGTTCCTGGCTCCGAGCAGCGGTACAAATACTACGATCTCTACGCCATGTCTACGCATTCCGGGACGCTCCAGTCTGGCCACTACCGGGCGATATGTAAAAACCCCGTTAATAAAAAGTAAGTACTGTTTGCTATGTTATACCCATGAAAGAATTTATAACTTTTAATTTAGTTTTACTGACCCAACGCCTGGGAAAGTTACGTGAATGGCCTGTAATAATTTTCCTTCAACTTCTTAAAATGTGAATTTGATCTAAAACTCGAAAAAAAAAGTTCCAGTCATGCAGCATGATCGTATGAGTGAATTTTCGTAAATTATCGTATTGTATAATGTTAAATTGTTTTGAAATGTGAGCATTTTGAGTGCAAGGAAATTGTTAACTATTATTTTTTAATAATAATCTACTATTCAAATAGAGGTTTTGAATTTTTAACTTTTTTCACAGGTTTTATCTTTTTAAGCAATTTTTAATGAAATTTAAGTTCATTTTTCAGTTTAATTTCGTAAATGCATTTTTGAATGTTCTATTATGTAGTTAATAACTTTATTTGAGCAATATTCTGCCAAAAAATATTAATTTTAGCCATTTTTAGTGATATTGTTAGCACATTTTTTGAAATTTGACCGATTTAATGTGCTCAATAAGTGCTGGTTAACGAACTCATCCTTTCCTTTGGAAAGCTTGATTTTTTTGCGCTAGAACGGAATTTTATTCTCAATCCTAAGGAGAGTTATCATCTGGAATGATACACATATATATATATATATATATATATATATATATATATATATATATATATATATATATATTAAATAGCGTTAAACTCTATGATTCAATTCAGAATGCCTCAAATCAGATTTCAATGAAGACATTTTTCAAATATTTTGATTTTAGAATTTTCCGACCCATTCCAATAGTTTATTTTCGACGAAAATTCGCTAAAAGAAAAAAAAAGATTCAAAGAAATTATATATTTAGGAACACACTCGTGGGTCTTCTGACCAGGTTCTTCACAAAGTTTGAATCTACAAGTGAATGCACAAATTTTGTAACCCAAAAATTGATAACTGGCCTATATTTTTGGTAAGGACGATAGATTGAGCTTTGACCAGGGTTCATTCAATTCAGCATCCCAAAAAACATCAAAAACTAAACGCCCACACACGCGTTTGCACGCTACACGCTGTGGTGTTTCCTCCTGTTTGTTTTTGAGATTTTTCCGTTATTTTTGACGATAATGTCGTTGCATCGAATCGGATCTCTCTGAAAGTCGTCTCAGTAGATTCAATACGTTAAAGATATCAAAATCTATGCGAAACATGTATTTCGAAGGTGTATTATTGAATTTTTCATTTTTTAAATTAATAAATTTTTCATTTTTACTTATCGATTTTCAAGAGTATTTCAGTGAAATTTATGTTCTACTTCACAATAATTGAATTTAATGAATAATATTCTGCTAAAACATACAAACAACGATTTTCAGCCGCTTTTGCCATGCCATTTTTAGTGAGTTTTCAGCACCTTTCTTGAATATGTATTGGAAATTTACAGTGCTCAAAATTGTGCTCATGATCTCTTCCTTTCTAGCGGAACGCTTGCTTTTTTGTTTTTTGGCGGCAGAACGGATTTTGTATCCCAATCCTTTGGAAGTTATCGTTTATTATGTTATGTTATATATATAATGTTATTACAATAACTCTCTTAAGGATTGAGATTGTATATTAAGAAGGTTTTTTTTTTATTGTTGATTTTACCTCATTTTATAATAACAGTACCTACGTAATAATAATGTGTAAGAAATTACTTGGAGTCTAGTAATCCTATGCATAGCAACTGTTGTTAATAAATTATAAGCGAAGGTTAGCTACAAAGTTTATCGGTATCGCCTGTCGTTTTTTCGTTACATAATTTCGTTTCAGTTTTTAACAAGCTGCTGATCGCAAAAACACATTCTATGTTTTAAAAAAAACTTCGATTCAGCGAGAAAAAAATTCGTAGAAACTGATCCCAACCTGAGTAGTTTTTAAATGTTAAAAAACCCTCAATTTCATAGAGGAAAAAAACACGTTTTAAAACATTAAATCATCGTTTTCTCCCCCAATTAGAAAGGTAATGGGAAAGTTTACTATACCTTTAGAAATAGTATTAAATGAAGCAGTTTTTGATACAGTGGACAATCTCTATGAGATGAGTTTTGAGGAGTGGTTAAATTTAAACTTAGTAAACTTCCCAATTTCTAAAAAGAATTAGGTATCGTTTGTTCTTTAATAAATGAATATAATGGTGTCGAATGGATATAAAAATCGCTATTCTTAAAGAAAATTGTATGCTGAATCCAAAAATGTGGGAGAAAATGGAAATAAAATACCCATAAGTTGAGAAATAGGTATTGATCGTATGAAGTGAAGTCGGGATTCATCGAATGAACACGAAAAAATCATAGATTTCGAACAGATTGAAATAGGGGTTAATAATAAGGGTAGCTATTCGTGGTCCATTGCGTCAATCGAATCGTCGAAAATCGGATTCATAGAAAAGTTATGGTTTCATGAGGCTCCCTCGTCGAATAGGTAGTCGAAAATCGAAATGCCAAGCAGCTCCCTTGTGGGAATCGGTAAACGCCAAATCAATGCAGGTTACCTTCTTACCAGGTTATAAATAATGAATGATTTAATTACATATTTGTAAAACAATAAGCATAATATCTTAACATCTATAAACTTGAAACTCAAGAATTTGAACAACTTCATTGGTTTGAATAAAGATAATGACAATCGTATTTTATTTATAAGGATGTTTTAGTTAGCAGCCGGTAGGCTCGTGGTTGCATTTCAATGATTCGACGTCGAATCCGACTTTTTAAGGCTTCTGCTCGTGGTAAATCGAATCGTCGTGAATGACCCCGCGCATGCGCTTTGGAGCTTGTCGAAACTCAGGTTTCGATTCGATTATTTGACGTCAAAACTACTGGGCCATGGCTATTGACGTTTTCTTGCGGGGTTTTACTGCATTTTTGGTGTATTTCAAAATGGATTTATATGAAGAACATTTTGGAAAATTATTATCTTAAGGTTTGTGGAGCTGTTCTGAATGCAACTGTTATTTGCAGGTGGTACATGTTCGATGACCAGAGCGTCGACCTTCTGAGCGATTCCTCCGTCCAAAGCAACCCAGAAGTGTATATTCTGTTCTATATTGCTAAACAGTCATCGTGAAACACAAATGATTTTATACAAACGTGCCTTGTCCGTATCCAAGCATCTGTTTCAATTGTACAAAGTTGTTTCATTCTTGTAAATAAAATATTGTTCATCACTCAATTCGCTGTTAGTTAGTACTATTGTAAGATATATTTATATAAATTTATGGATATCTATTCGTTGTATTGTTCATCACTCAATAATTCTTACAGTGTATTCTGATATTATACATTGTTATTTAAGTGTATTTTAGTTCTTACCCTTACATTGGTCCCTTACGTTAGTCAAATTGTGTAGGTTATGGTGTGTAGGGTCATGGTGTACATATTACAATATGCGTTTCTTTGCGGTTAAGTGTTATGAGGAAAGTACTACTGCTGGCTCTATGGACCTCCAAGAACCAAGGTTTTCTCGACAATTTCTGTCCACTCTCGATGCTCAAGCACCCAACGTCTCCACCTACACACCTCCAACGGTCTCATATCCTTCTCCACATCATCCAAACATCTTAGTCGAGGTCTACCCTTGCACTTCCTTCCACCTGACATTCCATCCATTGTTCTCTTAGGGTACCGGTCGTTTCCCATTCTTTGTGCCTCAGCAATCTCATTCTTCTGCGCCTTACAAAGGCACAGAAGTAGAGCGTTCTTAGCTCTTGTTTATGTCGTACCCTCCATGTGCAGGCGCGATTATTGTAACTATTTAGTGGAATTGAAACTTTGTATTGTTACAATATCACTTTTGCAAAACAAAACTGTTGAAAAATGCTTTATAACCACAAATTAGATTGACGTGAGACGGCAAACTTCTTGTAAAAAATAGGTTGGTTGAGTTGCGATTCACTGATGTAGCGCAGTCATGGCCGACTTTGGCTGAAACGCTAACCTACTCAAGGCGTGACGTCACGAGAATATGGGCAATAATAGGATGGAGAGTTGTCATAATAGACCAATAGTGGTCTCCGTGACCAGGGGTTCGTACCCATCCCAAAAAAATAGGATGGAGAGGACAGATCGTGGAGGGGGAAGAAGCCACCTAAGACTCGGCCCAAACAGGAAGTAAATATGTAAAGCCCAGTGAAATAACGATAGGAGTAAGTATAGATAATAAAGCATCAATAACTACTATGGATGGTGCATTGATGTACGTTATCCAAATCTCAACTCAAATTTGTGGTTGAAACCAAATTTGCTTGTTGTTCCTCGAATCGTTCAGTTTATAAATATTCAAACAATTATTAACATAGAATACGTGTTTTCATGGAGGCCTATTTGCCAACAAATAATAATGCGGATAGGTTCCTATTTACCAAAAACTCTTGCAGCCTGGGCATTTAGAAGCATTTACATCAAGGAATGCGCAATGTAAACTATGAGGAGAAAATTTTATCCCTTACTGTAAAAAAGGCTTCAGCCACTGCCATTTATCAAAAATTGCATCAAATTTGACGATTCCTGAGCTACCTGTAAATTATCATGGGGTCTTAACGAAGTTTTTATTTTAGTCTTTAGCAGAACTCATGTACCTACGACAAGTTTTTGACGGGCAGAAAACGTTCATTATTAATTATACCTTTTTAAAACATAATTTATTGGATTTTTTACGTTTGTTATAATTACAAAGTTTTTAAAAAAATATAAATAATTCATTTTTTGATACAGCAGTAATAACTTACACTCCCCTTGGAATGAGTCTGCCATATTGAAGAGATTTTACAATGACGTCTACTCGTCTCGACACTCAAACATAATGCATTACAAATGAGAGAAAACAGTGATATCGTCAGTTCATGTCTCATCTCGCCACTTTGTGTTAACCGAAGTTCCTATCCTAGCAGAGTCAAGGTCACCAACAACACCTCTTTTAAAAACCATTAAAACCGCTTTTAGCGGACTTTCGAAAATTGACTTTTTTGTGTGCTAATAATGCAATCTGGCCCACTGTGGGACGTCTAGAAACGAATAATAAAGTCTAAAGCCTCCCAGGTCAGCTGTGTAAGATCCAGAGCTAAGCTAATCCTCTTTGCTATTCAACCTATGAAGCTGAAATTTGACATGGACACCTTTTAGGACATCTAGAAATTAATTGTAGATTCTGAAGCCTCCTAGATCAGCTAATTAAGATATGGAGCTGATTTCTTTGCTATTGAACTTATGAAGCTAAAATTTGAAATGGAGAACCATTGGGACGGCTAGAAACGAATCATTAAGTCTTGAGCCCCCAAATCAGCTGAGTGAGATCCGGATTTGTGTTCTTTGCTATTCAACCTATGAAGCTGAAATTGGAAATGGAGGCCTCTAGGAACATCTAGAAATTAATTATAGATTCTGAAGCCCCCTAGATCAGCTGTGTGAGTCCTGGAGCTAGTTTATTGACTGTTCAACATATGTGTATATGATGCTAAAATTTGAAATGAAAAGCCTATACATTTAGAAACGAATCATTAGGTCTGATGCCCCTTAGAGCAGCTGAGTGAGCTCCAGAACTAGTTTCTATGCTATTCTACTAATGAACATTTTTACGTCTAAAACGTGTTCTACATAATCACTTTTTAGCCTTTAGGCGCAAGGTTGTATTTTTCATCTGTTATTTCCCCTTCTGTTGTTTCTTCTCTCAACTGAATTCATTATAGTTGTACATAATCAGCTCTGTGTATTTGATTATGCTGTGAGGGAGGCAATTTTTGTTTTGAAATGAGGATTTATGACAGTTTTGGAGGTCCCCCCCCCCCCCTCACCATACCATTGTAGGTTCTGCCCATTTGAGAAAACTAACTTCTTGAGCTCTCTAAGGCTTAACGTAGACATAGCATCTATCACATCATCATAATGATCATAGCATACAGCTCTATCCTTTTATACTAGGCTCTAGTGTCTGAACGAGCAAAAGAGCTTAACTTTGGAAACCTTTCAGATGATGGCCCATACGCAAAAGTGGTCAGGCTTATCAGTAATATCGACTTTTCATTCCTGTTCGATCTCATTCAGCTACCACGGAAGATCGAGTGCTATATTGAGCTGCTATCCTATTTTTAGTAAGTGGGTAGCTCAAAAAATTGAAAAATATAAAAAAGAATGCTGTCCCATTCTTTCCCCTTTCTACGGTAGGTAATAAAGTAGATTATCCTTTTTCGAATTTTGCAAGGAACCTGCCCAATGGACCCACTTGTTAAAGTTATCGAAAAATTCATTTACCTAGGTACCTATATCAAAAAATATTTGCCAAATTGGGAGTGGCACATAGCTTCCTTGTTTCCGTGTCATAAATGTAAGTATAGACAGATCATTGAAAAGTTTTGAATGATCTCGAAAATTCCAAAGCGGAAAAGATTTGTAAATAAAGATGTACCTAGGTAGCGTGAAAGGTCAAAATTGGTCAATTAAGAAATGGAAAAATGATGCTTGAAGTAACTTAGCTTGTGCATGAGCAGAATGAATTGATGATTTTAGAACAATGAAATTCGTATGGGACCATCTATAGCCTAACCCGCACATTCCCTGACAATTTCATCAAAGTCGGATGAAAACTGAAATTTCCTCCGTGCATGCGCAGGAGCTGTTAATGATACAATCATGCTGAAATTGATTTGGGATGATCAAATCGTCTCCCCCCAACTATCGTGCAAAATTGAGAGAGACTATGGTGTGAAAAATAAAAAATAAATAAAAAGATGCTTGGAGGAATTTACGTTTTCGCATGTGCAGACTAAACTAGGTATTGATTTGAAAACAATGAAACTGATAAGGGATAGCAAAAGTGAAAAAAATGCTTACGTTACCTATAGCAGTTTCTGCTTATAAATGGACAAGAATGGGAGAAACAGAAAAGGAAACTATTTGCTTCCTATGCCAGGGCTTAGTCCATGGATACCTACTATTACCCGTGTACTACTAGTACCTACCTACCTAGATAGTAATATCTACCTAGTAGTACTACTAGTAGGTACTAGATACTTACTAGTACCTGCAGGCACCTAGGTGCGGAAGGCGACCTTGCATAGCATTCACCAACCTTCAGTGTTTTTTTTTTTTTTTTTTTTGTTTCTTTTTTTTCTACAAGGGTCCATTTTTCAAACATGAAAAAAAAATGGCGGATGTCGATAATTTTAGGTCCCTGCAAGACGTTTCTGGACTGGTGAGCTCCTTTGTCAACCCATTCACACGAAGCAAATGAAACCGCCACAACAAATGCAAGAATTACCTATTACCATAGAAGTGGAAAACCTCGAGCTGGAAATAGTGAATGATACGAGTATTATCCTGCAAGCATATAGGTATACCACAGACATTGACTTTTGGAAACTTGTGGACAAGAACAAATTTCTGTTATTATATATACAATAAAATCTTTGTTCGGGTCTACCTACCTCTGCGAATGTCTATTTTCAATAATGAACATTATCAAATCAAAGGAACTTGGCAGGCTCTCAGAATCGTATCTTGACAATTGCTTGCATGCGGAAACCTCAGCGTAGGTACTTATGCTTCTAACGTCCATAAGTTGGTATACGAAATTCAGTGTTAAAATCGCCTTAAGTGCTGCATGCTAAAAGATACACGACTATATTGTAAGTAGGGGTAGGTATGTCTAATATAAACTTTGGGCATGGAACGTACATTTTTCTATCTCAAACTATCTAGTAAAGTGATAAATATCATCAAGGAATGGTCTGAACACCACCAGGGATGGAAATTTATGAGGTGCCCGCTTCGCTTTCTGTAACTGCCTTCATCAGTATAAATCGGTTATACCATAGGTTACAAAAGTTACATTTTTTTCCTCTTCTCCCAATGAAACAGCTTATGAGTGTTTCTTCTTACTGGCGAGAGGTTCTCACTTGAATTTGCGAGAAAGCATGGATGCATGGATGCGTGAAGGCATGGAGACTCGCGAGAAATAGTTCCATGCTAGAAACTAGAACAACAATTTGGAAACAGCAGCATCTCCTCTTCGTACAGAATCGGCAGGTGTGTGTATTTATGCCATTCTTTATTATTAAATTTATTTTTTCTTCCAAGTATCTCGTACTTCAGATGTGTTAGGTGTCTGTTGTGATTATCTAGTTCTAACGAGGTGATTATCTGGGTCTTACTCTAATCATGCTATAATATAGTACTGTGAACATAATAAATTAATCTTTACCATAAGGGTCGATCAAGAGCTGGCCTATCTACTGTCATGTTCACCCATTGGTAGATAGTAGGTTAATGAAATTTCATTTGAAACTATCCTTCTGGTTGATGATTGTTGTATCGGTTTTCAGAAAACAACAGCTATCTTGTAAATGGACGGGACAATATCAGAGAGTACAGAGACCGTGAAAGCCTCTGTTGATAATGATGCCGACATTTGCGACTCCACGACGAATGTCAGCGATTTGGAACCAGCACCAATGACCATAAAAGAAGGACGTGCTGAAATCCTTCTCAAGTCCTCGAACAATCACGTATTTTACAACCCCGTGCAAGAGTTCAATAGGGATTTGAGGTTGGTACAAATTTGATTTGGTAGAGTTGGTACGTACATCTTACATACCTAGGTAGGTATTATTATATGATGTACGTACTCATTGTGCGTCCCTATTACTGTATTGTACCTATTCAATATGTCCTTTGGTGTAGTTGCTGTAGATATGTCTGTATAATTGAGAGTTCCTAGTAGATCCGTCGGTCTCAATACGCCACTGAACGAAGGTCGGTTAGGACAAGCGAACTGGATGCTAACCACACCTGAGAAACATTTACTCTACCTTAAGCGGCCCATTCACGGTCCTGCTGCAGGAAGTGAGGGGAACCAAAAACTTCCTTCTCTTCTTGCACGGGAGGCTTGCAGGACGTGTGTGGAGGCCTTCCTGCTGCAGGTGTCCTGCAGAGCTCGTCGGATGGGTTTCCCATCAGACCATCCTGCGGTCCGGGGTCCCCCACTCTATCAACCTGCTAGGTCCGAGCGTGTATGTGTGGAGCTGCCGGAAGACCTTTCATGTCCTAATCACCAGCCAACACGATTACCTCAGAATACCGTATACTGGCGGGAAACGTTCGGTTTGAGCTGGGAATGACGGATTGTGTATGGAGAATGCACTCTGAGGCAGGAGAGTGAAGAGGGGAACTTCGTTGAACTCCCCAACTCCTGCTGCAGGATTGTGAATGCGCCGCTTTAAAGTCATGTCAAGTCTTTTATTTGGTGTTGTAACACTAAATCCATGGAAGGAGGAAATTATCTCTTTTTGACATGGATATGTCTTTGCTCTGGGGGGTCAACCAAACATTTTCCGTGACGCAAAATTGATGTCACAATTTCAGTGTTTTTCACGTACAACCCAGCCGTTGCTAGGGGAATGGCCACTCGTTGGAAAGCGCTTGATTTATGTGATAAATGTTCACATCTCAAGCTACCAATTTCCCCCTCCTTACGTACCTGGCTACATTCCTAAATTAAGTTGATTGGACTATAAACAATTTTAATAAGCCGGTTACAATATTCTTAACGTAAAGCAATAGCATCATTTACTCCACTCCATAGGAAACATTTTCATCCTCTTGACAACAGTCGACTGTTAACAACAACTCATTGTGTGGCTTCTCTCCACAGTTATTTTCAACATTTCTATAAGTAACCCGTTGTTTTGTTGGAATTAGTCGGATCGGCCCAGGGATTTGTTTAAAGTTAAAGGATTTGTTTACAACTCTCGAGGACAACCGATATGAAATCCCCAATCAAAGACATATCCATGTAACATGGTATCTGCTTGTAAAGCAGATAGTGGAACTCGTTTACGAGTTTTTTGGCTTTCCTATACTTTCTATATTGCCATTTCAATTTGGTTTATTAAGAAATGTAAAATTAAAATGTAAGCGTTAAAACCGAGCAGGAGCAGGAACGCAAGTGTCAACTGACTGGATAACGAGCGGGAAAACGCAAAGGAGGTTATTGGGGTAGAAGGTTATTTTAGTCGATTACGTTTTTGACGGTTTGCGATCTGTATCTGTTCAGAAGGATGTGTCACCAAAACTTATTGCGTCAGAGTTTGGCCCCGGATTGTCAATACCGCACCAACGAACTATACTATTGGAACGCTGTCTACGCGTTGAGCAGCGGTCAGGCAGGTAGGAGGCTCACCACCCCCATGTGGGACACCGACACCACTACTCCCATTCAAAAGCACTGGGAATTCTCAATTATGGTTCGATTTTGGTGACATTTTCAGGAATTGCACGGATTAGCTTCTAGCACGGACTAGATTCCTTATAAAGTTCATTGCAATCGAATCAATAATGATGTGTGCGCAAGCGCAAATCTGAATTTCTTATCACGTAGTTTTCTTATGATTTGAGTCCAATTTTGTTGAAGCCCGGAGGGTAGTTGGTCATACATATCAGAGACCCCCCCCCCCCCCCAGCCCTATGAGTTTATTGCAATTGATTGGGTTATGACCATTTTGCATGCGCAAAACTAAAATTAACTAAATTTCTCAATGGGAACCTTCGTAAATGCCACCAAAATCTTGTTGACCACTAAATCTGTATTCCCTCTCTGGTTACAGTATTGCTGTTCTAACAGTGTTCGCAAAAGAACAACCTCAAACGAGAAAAGGGTTGAAAAGAAATAGGCAGGGATGTGCAAAAGATGGAACAAAAGGAAGTCTTGATGGATCATCCACCTCAACAAACTCCAATCAGGTAATGTGTCATCAAGTGCGATTGTAAGCCAGTGCACAATAAATTATGTGAATTTACATTGATCTCTTGAGTCAGAACTTTTTTTATCCATGTGAACTTGGACACTTGGAATTAGCTCTCACTATTATGGTCTAATGCGAGTTCTGATTGATCAGGGGTTGAAATCGTTATATAACTCGTATAGGATAATAATAAAATGCAGTAATTCCAAAACATGAAAGTTACGTGTACCTTCTGGGGAACATGCAACCATTGACGTGCAACCAACGTCTGTAATTTTTAAGTGAAATGTTTGAAGAGAAATCCAAAGGCTTCGTGCTCCGTGCAAACGTCATAGTAAGACCTCAGCCTTGTGCTGAATAAAGCAAAGTAATATCCTTCGATAACCAGGTTAGGTTGGGATGGGTATCAATATTAGATTATTTTTATAAATCTTTTTTTTTTTTCACTTCAAAAATCAACTTTTAATTACCCGATAAAATTGGGATTAGATTTATTCGTAACAATATTTTTTAAAATCGTGCATCAATTTTCTAACCGATTTTTAAGAAAACCAACGAGAAGTTTGGTTTTTCTTACCCTACAATTTTTGTTTACAAAAACAGAGCAAATTATAATAGGTACACTCAAAGATTTGTTATTTCTGATTTTTATGCATTTTATTATATTAATTTCTTTTCTACGATGATCACTTGTCAATTGATAATTATTAAATGTAGCCTATGGAACATGGTAATTTAATTTAAACGTCACACTTGATCCATAGATGAACACTCGGTGGAAAAAATAAGATAGATTTATTTATTTTTAACATGGAACATGCTTTAACCATCACCTAACTGGCCAAAAGTGTCAGGTTTTTATGTCACGAAAAACTATCACACACATTTTTTTGAGTTTCACATAGGTACAACGAAGCCGTTGGTAGGGAAATGGAACTTAAGCATTTTGGCTAGGGCTTACCCAGTAGAATAACTAGTTGGAATTTGAACCATCCTGAAATTGATGAAATTCGCTCGTCAGATTGCATTTTTTGACTACTATCTGCAAGTACTATATGGTGGGGTGTCGATGGCTGACAAAATATTATGTTAACTACTTAATAGAATAATTTCCCAAAATTTAAACTATCCAGAAAGAGATGAAATTTTGCTTGCTATACTTTTAATCCATTCTGCCAACCGTTTCAATCAGGTTTCTAATGCTAGACTGTGTTGTATTAGATACTTGTGGATATTAGTTGCGATTGATGAAGTCTCTCATCGTCCTGGAATCATGTTATTTTGGCAGTAATATGACCGTCTTTTACGCCTTGTCAATTTTGATCCCAGCGGCTTTAGACAGCTAGACAAGGCTCATGTTTCTCAGAGTGGTGTGTATTTAAGAAATTTATAATCGATATTTACCCTGAAATCAGGTCAGTTTTTCAGAGCTGGCTCCAGGACTATATTGTCTATGTATGGGTAATAGATCAATCAATGCTGAAGGTAAAGTTGATTCATCTCAATATCAGAAATATTTCCTTTATTTTCCACATACACAAGCAATGAAAAGCTGCTTTCACAATGTTGAGTTTTTGTCCAATCGGATTTAAAAAATCTGGGTATTATTTTTTAATTATTCATAGAATGAAATTATTTTGTTGTGAAACGTCTCTGTCGAAGGTGTTTGAAGTTTGTGATCCACTGGAAGGAGCCCTTCAAAATGAAATATGAGTCACAGCTTGATTTCAACTGGACAAGATGGCTCATTATAACTTTTTATTTTTATTAGTTATGGATTTTTGCCTTGTCCTTCGTAGGTTTAGGTGTTTGAGGGTAGAGAATTTTTCATAGGCTTCTCAAACAATGTTTCTTCAACATCTCAGTGATAACCCGTTGTATTTGGAGGTTCTGCTTACGTCAATCATGTTAAAACGAAGTAGATGTAAAAATTTGTATGGAGGAACACACACCGTCTGCAGGTTGAACCTCTTAGTTATGACCTCATAAGCATAGTTTGATTTCCTGGGTTCAATCCGTTATCAAATTGAGAAATATTCAAAATTTTTGTAGAGTTGTGCACAATCTGAAGTGATCTGAGTGAATCTGAGTTTTATAACTTCAGATCGTGCACATCTCTACAAAAATTTTGAATATTTCTCAATTTGATAACTGATTAAACCCAGGAAATCAAACTATGCTTACGAAGTCATAACTAAGAGGTTCAACCTGCAAACGGTGTGTGTTCCTCCACACAAATTTTCACATCTACTTCGTATTAACATGATTAGCGTAAGCAGCACCTCCAAATACAACCGGTTATCACTGAGATGACGAAGAGGGCCCAAAAAGCCTATATTTAAACACGAACCAATCAATAATAAGCTCTGATGAGGCCACAGGACGGTGAAAGCGCTCAGCTAACGAATAAACCACATTGTTTCAGAAACCTATGAAAAATTCTCTACCCTCAAACACCTAAACTTTTTGATATTTTATGTCTTTACTATGGCACATAACTCAAAAAGTGTGACGTTACGGTGTGACGAAGAAAGCGTTATGAAAATTTTCTAATGGTTTTCACGTATGACCGATTCGTTGCTACGGAACTTCAACTTCGCCAGTTATCATCGAACAAAAATCGTTCACCACTCGTTGGATAGCTCTCGATTTACCTAACCATATTGGGTTAACCACTGCGGAGTACGTGGCCGACAAGCTGCGGTATGAGCGTGATTGTTTAAATAATTGTTTACACACAGGTGATCATTCTCAATAACTTATATTGTGAACACGATTGCAAGCTTTATATAAGTAAAGACATAATTTTAAGACCAAACAACCGATAAACGAATTATCTCTTGGAGATGCACGAGTCTTGAAGACGGACTGTGTTTATGTTTAGCAAAATTTTTATGAAGTGCACTCGTGAGTGTGTATATAAGAAGCTGTGTATAAGGAAGACATAAAATGTCCCTCGTGGTTGCGTACTTGTACGAAAGCTGTAACCTTCTGATGATTTCTGCTTACAACCGAGTCGTTGCTAGGAAAATGATACTTCGTCGTTTTTCATCCCACGAAATTCGTTGACCATTCGTTCGAAAGCTCTCGATTTATCCTTATTTTTCAATTTTAGCACTTAACAAAAGTTTATTTTTCATTTGAATTATTCGTGGAAGAAATGAAACTATAACATGAGTAGTTAAATCATCAATGCAAGCCAGAAAGTTAGCAATGTTGACTCTCCTGTGTATTCCTTTTGAACCCATTGTGTATCCCAATTTGAGAATCACTTATCTAATGCACTAATTAAGCTGGCGAATAATGATGTCATTGTTACCACACATTTATAAGATGCACATGTGTAATAAAACTGTATTTGCCACGATTATAATCTAATTAATTTCATTTCCTACCATTTCTTGCAGGACGGGATTTCAGTGTTTGAGGCACTCGCAGCCACAGGTCTCAGGTCCGTCAGGTACGCCCTCGAGGTTCCAGGCATCCGAGAGATAGTTGCCAACGATTTGTCCTACCGTGCTGTGGAATCCATTGAAGACAATATAAAGCACAATAAAGTCGACAGGATCGTTCGGACTAGTCATTCTGATGCATCGTAAGTTGATCCAACTTGTTTGGTCTGATTTGTTAGTTATAGGATCCTACAATAATTTTGAGCATCATTGACAGACGTTTATGTGTCCTCTGGAGCAAACCACATTTCATGGTACACTTAATGGTCTAACTAGCGTAAGTCTTGATTTTTAAAAAGGTGGCAAGTGGCCGACAATTTATCGAGTTTATAATATTGATGTATTCGAGAAGTGATGTACTACATAATATTGAGTCTATTGATTCATATGTTTGTAATAGTCCTGGAATCCTCTTTGACATCTTGTTCAGTTTTCTAATGACCATTTAGGTTGATGCGGCTGAGTAGAGAACTTTTGTGGTTATTATTTTGATAATGTGTTCCATTCTTAAGAGAAAATAATTTTCTGCCTTCTTTAAACAGTTGCAATGCGAAAAGGCGGCCTAAAAAAGATGGCTAAAATACTCATATTCGAGTTTATCTTTTAAAATTCTAGAATTCTGCATGCTACAGACATTTTCATACTCACCAAAGTTTCTGTAGACTTACATCATACTCAACGTGTCATAACTTTTGTGTCATGTTACATAATAAAGTGTGCAGAAGCTGCGTTTATGCTGTAAGTGGGAAAGGGTCTGAGGTGAAACTTGCTCGATACAAACCTTGGAAAGTAGTTAGTCATGATTCAAATGAAATTTTGAAACAAATGACAAGGAACTGAAGGATTTTCTTGTGCATTCCTTTTTGAACTTACCCCCACTCACCATCAAAAATCAATTCTCAAGAATATACTTATCAATGTCATGTTGTAGGTACACGCCTCATGTTCGCAAAGAGGAAACTGAAGTTTGTACGCTAGCCTCCTCATCAAGGTGCACTTAGTGCAGAATTTCCTTCATTATAGATTTTACTGGCTCACTTAGACCATCAAATACTGTAATTTTCCCAACCATGTACTAATCAATATCACATTTACAGGCTTGCGATGTACCTTTCCAAATCAGACAACAAGCTTTTCGATGCTGTTGATTTGGATCCGTATGGCTGCCCCTCAAGATTTCTAGATTCTGCAGTACAGGTCAGTACGTTTTCTGTTGCGTCTATTGCATTATACATTAAAATACAATTTGTCACTATTGGTTTGAATCCCACAGTGTAAAATGAGTATGTATGTTGTATGCTGTAAGAGTATATGTATTTGTTAAGCTGTAATTCCATCGTGGAAACTGAAAATGTTAACTTTGTTTGTCCACTATGGTAAAAATACCTAAATCCAACATGAATTTCCATACCGTGGAAACCTTCATAGTTTGAATGGTTCATATAGTCGCTCTCAGTAGTCTTTTCCCTGTTCCTATGTGTTTAATGGGAAGGTAGGCCAACTTATGCAGTTTTTACAATAGGATTCGCACATGTTAAAAATGCTGTTTATTAGACTTGTTCCGAAAAGAGAATGCCTAATTGACTAACGCGCCTGATGAAGGCAGACTGGAGCCAGGAATGCCCTCTCCACTACTTCTCCTGGTCGATTTTCCAAAGTCAGTAGACAAAGCAGTATTTATCAAGAGTTTGGGAAGAACTGGTGATTTTTGGCAAACAGTTAAGTGAGCGTTTACAGGGTGTCGCAGTTTCGAGCGCACCACTAGGGTTCGATTCGACTACTAATTTGTGACTTTTTAAAATCCTATAACACATATTTTTTAATTCACTCTAAAGACCACTTTTTTCACTTTTAAGATTTTTTTGCGTTTTTGATTTTGAACTTTGTGTCACAAAAACTGTCATAACTCCCTACATCTTCAATAAAACTCAAATCTGATTATACCGTTGAATAGAGCGTAATATTTCTCATCTTCCTAATGACTTTAAAGAAAAATTTAAATGGAATGAACGGTTGAATAATAATCCGTAAGTGAAAAATTTGTAAAATTCCGAAAATGTTGACTTTTTTCAAAGTTTGTTTCTCGATACGTCCTTGATGGAAATTTTCATGCTGTAAACCTAAAAGTTGCACTACAATCCCAGCTTTCCAACGGTATAGTCAATTTTTATTTTATTTTGTTGATTGGGGGAGAAAAGTATGTTTGTATGCTGAAAAACGTGGTTTTTTCTATGAAATCGAGGGTTTTTGTGAAAATGACCCCATAAGAAAATACTAGTTTGGGGTCGGTTTCTACGTATTTTTTCACGTTGAATCGAATGGTAACACTCGCAGATCAATCCAACTTCGTTACAACCGAGTTTTACATAGTTTTACCCTTAAAAAACATAAAATTTAGCATAACAAATGAGCTAAAAACTAGTTTGTTAAAGTTCAGTCAAATTGGGTGGGCAGTGTAAATTCCTCTCATAGAAAACGCAGCAAATTATTCTGCAGCAATTTATTATTTTCGTTTTGCTCCTTTTATGAGATTTTTTTTGCCATTCCCTTGGGATTGTCTATAGAAAGGGATAGTAAGAAATTTTCAAAATTTCCACTCCCTCCCGAACTATCGGCTGTAGGTCTCGATGGTATGGGGACTATATCCAGTCGCATCTATACATCCCACACCGAGCGAGTGAGAAAACCCACCCCTAGCGAGTGAAGCAAGCAAAATCCCCTACACACGTTAAACCTACCCTTAAGGATCTACCATGTGCGAGCGAAGCGAGCAACATCCCTTTCATGTTTCTATTGTAATAGGTACACCTCGATGGGGGGGGGGGGGGGGGGTCGGGGAGCTTGGCCCCCCCCCCTGGCTGGACTTGGAGGCGAGCGAAGTGAAGTATATATATATATATATATATATATATACTTGGCACTATATATATGTATAAATTTTTAAAAGATTATTTGATTTTATTTGTGTTTATTCATATATTTAGGTTCTTGAAGAAGGCGGCTTGGCACTTGTGACAGCCACCGATCTCGCAGTTTTGGCTGGAAACTCTCCTGAGACCTGTTATTCTAAATATGGGGCTGTATGTTTGCGGTCACCAGCTTGTCATGAAATGGTAAAGTTTCACATTTTGGTTTATTAACTTATAATCATCTTCAGAACTAATGAAAGCTACTGCATTTTGCTAGGGTTTCAATACTCATTTGCTATTTAGCAGTAAAATTTTGGCGTTACCAGAAGATTGCTTCCCTTATTGCCATTCCGCTTTTATAGGGAAATTCCTAAAAATTACCTAGTTTTGTACTTTGTGGCCATTGGATGATTTGTTCAGTTTACTTTATGTTTTTTAATTTCAGGCACTCAGGATCGTACTCCAATGCATAGAATCTCACGCTAATCGATACGGAAAATACATCGTTCCTTTACTCAGTATTAGTGCTGACTTTTACGTGAGAGTGTTTGTACGGATTTTCACTTCCCCAGCCACGTGCAAACAATCAACAAGGTAATTAATTGTTATAAAAGATTCTTTTGAACTTGATACACAATTGGGCTAAATGTTGGGTTAAAAAACAAAGGTTATTCACTATTATA